>JAGVSN010000014.1:0-1369592 GCA_022651745.1 Parapsyche elsis | reverse complement strand
ACCGCACCATGGCAACTCATCATCATGGCAACCACGCCCCGGCTACCTCACAACTGCTTTGGACCAAATGGGATAAACACTCATCAGCTGGACTCACGCTGCCCAGAACAGACTACCTCAACATACAATGGTACGCTACTACGCCACGGATCTTGACCTAGGCACACGAAGCACGTCATCACGCCACTCACCCTTCTGTTAATATATAATCTGTTGTACTTCAATAAATAAATAAAATACAAAACTCCACTTTGTATGAAAATATGAATGTCACACACAAACCATAACCCGTTCCTATACATCCTCGCTCATTTACACGTTTAGACGAAAATAAATTTAATTTCAATTTAAACTTCGTCGAACGATTACTTAGGTATTTTAACGTTTTCAAATATTACAATTAATAGGAAAAATATCTTACTATTGATTCCAATACTCATTTTGAGCACAGAAGCATTACATTTTGAGTTACAGGCCGTGGAAGCCAAAAAAATGTAAAAATTGTACAATTTTTTAAACGCTCATATCCCATAAACGTGCAATTTTTTAAGTTATATGGAAATTTTTAAATCATATTCGGATTAAGTGGGTCAAACTTACTAAAGATTGGTTAGTCTCTTTTTTTATTTTTTTTTGCAGTGATATCACAGTACATATGCTTAAAAAAGAAGGCATACAACAAATGCGTACTGCCAGTTATGACGTATGGATGTGAAACGTGGATGCTAAATTCAAAAATGTTACCTAAGATTCAGTGTACACAGAGAAGCATGCTTGGTATAACAATAATGTACCGTAAGAGGAATACATAGGTAAGAAGTATGATCAAAGTGGCAGATATAGCATAACGTGTGAAAAAGTTGAAGTGGACACATAGCGAGAAGAATGTGTGGAGTCAAGTGGATGCAGATTGTTCAAGACAGATGGGAATGGAAGAGGTTTGGAGAGGCCTTCACCCAGCAGTGGATGGCGAACGGCTGAAAATGATATCACAGCGAATCCACCCACAGCTTGTTAAAAAGTAAAAATTTTAATCCATCATAGCCTAGACATTACTATAATAACTTTTTTTAAACTTTAGTGTTGAGATATCGGTACCTTGATTCCTTCCTGTATATCTTCGAGGGATATGTGAACGGACTTGGACGAAGCGGCACGGGGTTGCTTCATTTGAAACGATATCTGAAGACTGTTCAAAGCAATTCTGGCGTCTCCGTCGGAAATATCTGCCAACCATTGCAGAGTTTTCCGTTCGATAGAGAGCCTGCAAATTATAAAAAGTCAACGGGCAAATATTTTCGAATGACTTTGTCGTGAAATTACCTGCCAGAATCACCGTCCAAACAATCGACAATGTTTGCGATGTATTTTTCTGTAACGGCTCGGGTTAGAATATTCATGATGTCATCTCCGTCGAGCTTCTCCAGAACTATAACCCGACATCGGCTCAGCAGGGCTGAGTTGAGGCTGAACGATGGGTTCTCAGTCGTCGCTCCAATCATCACGATGACTCCGCTCTCTATATGCGGTAAGAATGTGTCTTGTTGCAGTTTATTGAAACGGTGCACTTCATCCATGAAAAGTATAGTTTTACGATCGAACTTGGCTTCGTTCTTGGCAACTTTAACGACTTCTTTAACGTCGCTCACACCGGCCATGGTCGCCGATAGTTTAACGAATCGAAGATTACTCTCCTCTTTGCAAATGTGCGATATTACGTTCGCTAACGACGTCTACTGAAACGATACGATAATGTGTATATCGAATCTCCGATACTATAGCACTTACATTCATATAAAAAAAAGCAGTTAATTTTGTTCCCTTTCTACATATGTCCAATTTAAGAAACAGCCTGCGTATATAAGAGAGCGGCTCAACTAGTCAGCATCTCGGCTCTTAGGATATTTCTATAACAGACAAAACTTTTTAATTTCACCATATTCATTTTTTATACACTAATTCTATTGTACTTTTTAACGCATTTGATAATATATTCAAATTGAGTATTGTGAACATCGCAAAAAGTGTACCGTTACAATAAAAAATTCAATTAACTTTTTGATTTTCAGTGTTATTTTAACCAAAAGGTGAGTAAAGTTCTATAAAGGGTCAGCACTTGAGTAATCCGTGAATATATTAAATGATCTGTAATTAATACTAAACGGTAAGTTTATGTATATAAACGTTCGGTATCCAACTGTAAAGTTGTTATTTACTGACCATTTGTGAAAATTTACTGACCGATTAATTAGTTGCTTTTGAAAATATATATATTATACAATGTGAAACCCTACGTTGTATAAAATGCCTAGGAATTTAATAACATACAAAGTGCAAAATGTACAACGCTTCATAAAGTATGAAAAAGACTGGTCAGGCAAAAATACTGACCGATTCGTTAATTTTTATTGACCGTTTGTTATCAAAAATATATTTTTACTGACTGTTTATTGATTTAAATACTGACCAATTAATTAGTTGCCATTAAACTTCTACATATGTACATACGTAGTATTTTATTTCATTTTCTCTATTTAAATTTTATAGATAAGTATATTTGTAAATTTAATTGGGAAGATTAAGAAATTAAATTAACTTTTATACTATAATATTTATAGTTACATTGCTAAGAGTAATAATTGATCTTTAAATTAAGATGAGTAGATTAAGTTACCTTAGGGATAACAGCGTAAATTCAATTAACTAAGTATCCAAATAAAAATTTAATACATAAATAAAATATTACTTGAATCCAGTTAGTTATGTGAGGGTTAGTCATAAATCTCACAGTCACAGCCCGCTTTTCTTTAGTTGCGCGAGAAAAATATGTTTCTTAAGTTGGACACAGTATAATCGGTGGTATTCTAATAAGAGTAATAAGTTTGAATACCTTTCCACATCCGGGAGGACCCCATAAAATCATACTAGGAATTTCTCTCTTCAATATTAATTGCCTCAATAGAGTATTATTTCCAATTATGCGACACTGTCCGATGTATTCTTCCAGAGATTTCGGACGCATTTGTTCTGCAAGCGGTATACTTTCCGATTTTGATTTCTACAATACGTTCATACTAATTATGTACGATACAACTTACAAAGTTTATATGAAAATAAAAATACCTTAACAGCTGTAGGTTTATCTTTGGAATCAAAATCTAACGAGTTTACAGGATGACGATCGAGTTTTATCTTTTTCGCTGAACTAGTACTAGGTGGCGAAGCCGATGAAGTAAGAAACAAGCAACGGTCAGCATGTTGCTGTATGACTTCAGGTGAAAATGAACGACCACAAACTGGACAACTTACGTCTGTACTTTTATTCATTGTGGAGTTTTAAAACTGTAAATACTCAAAGTAAGGTTATGTGTTTTAACTGGAGTTGTGAAACTCTCGTTAATGAAAACAAATCATCCCATCACTTATAAAATTCTACAAAAATGATTTTAAATGACATTTATAATGTAAACAACAGTGAAACGTAGCGGAAAATGAAAATTTCCAATTTAAAAGGAAAAGCCCGCGAACAACTGTCATTAATCGCAATGAAGCAATATGGCCACATTACACCATAAGATCACACTTAACGACCATACACTTAAACGTCAAAAATATAGTTAGTTTTATTTTAATTTGAAATAATGATTTGAGGAGCTGCCGAGGAGAAATATAGATAAAAAAATTTGCATACATTTCGCGTTGAAAAAACTTAAATTTGGATACCCACATGGTTAAATTAATAAAATACAAATTAGAGCAGCATTAAAATTGCCAGCAAGTTTCTGTTTCATCATATGGAAGAGTTTTTTTAAAATCTCACGCAAGCATACGAATAATAAGCGTGAGTTTATTTCAAGGTTAAACACGTGTATTTAGCAGCGGTGTTTACACTTGAACCTCGAGTCTCAAATGTGAAAATTGCTGTAAAATAAACTAAACGCTACGCTACAAAATGCCTATCGGGTTATATTGAAACGTACACTATTATTCTTGTAAAGCTGCTTTGATAGAAACGCACACTACAATCCAAAATTGAATCGATAAAAGGAAAAAAAATGGAAGTAGTGACAACCACAAATTGTATGAACGTAAACTTTACATCTTTTAAATGAAGTTTACAGTTTTAAAACTATCCCATGCCTCAAAATTCAAAAAACAAACTTAACAGAAAAGAAGTGCCACAGGCTGCACAGTTGCAGAAGCGCTAAAGGAGATAGAAGTGGGGAAGAGGTGAAAGCGAGCCAAGAAGCAAGAACCGTTAATTTAGTTGCACTCGTGGCTTTTGGTATGAAGGGTCGTCGCGATAAAGAGAATGCAAGAATTAAACCGGAAGTGGAGCCGGGCCCTGACTCTGAACCGGAAGTGCCACAGTCAACGGAAAAATGCGAAGAGAGACAAGTGGTGAGTTGTCATTGCACATGCTTGTGTACACACATGGTTATTTTTGTTGTTGAAATTTGCGCGCCAAATTTCATTACCATATCACATTATTATTGCAATTGACCTTAATGTCGATTTCGGTTGTGAACCAAAGCTCAAGATCTTCACTACTCCGACTAAGTATTCATGTGATAATCCAGATTCTAACTCAAGTTTAACTGTTCATCGACTTTTTTCAAAGAAATTTTCTGAACAAAAGTTTACCATCACATTGTATTTAACACTTTGACTACCACATCGAAATCATAGTTTTAATTGTTTGGAATTAAGAAACAAATTTTGGTTTTCGTATTTAGAACACTTTTTGGCTTTTGAGTAGGTAGTTGGTGTTTTTTTTGGATTAAAATTAATCAGTCGATATTTTAATCTCGGCAATATCTTTTTGCGATTAAAAATAAAATTGGCAAGATCTAATATTTATAAAGGGTATTTGTATTGGATTCCAATTAGTTCCAAACTAGACAATCAGAAAAAATATCGCACTTGTAAAATTCCCGAAATTCACGAAAATGTTTTTTTTACTTCATTCCATTCCTAAATGGTTTTATACTTCGAAGATTATATCTATGTATTATAGAATTCAAAGAATTGTAACAAAGTTACCAAAATTAGTATTTTTTTCTGAAGATTTTTTTATCGAAATCTTCTCTCCAATCTGATGATAATACTTACGACTAAAGAATAAGACTTAAAGATAAGACTTACGAATAATTACGACTCAAGCAATATCTACCCACTGCATGCAATCCAAAAATTATATACGTAATGTAAATTTTTATTCAGAATCTAAGATCTTTCATTGTTTCAATCAGCTAGTTGATTTTATATATGTTTTTAGTTATCTATGCATGTGATTATATTCGCAACCAAAATTGAGGTGAAATCTTTTTCAATATAATACATCATCATCATTTTCAGCCGTTCATCATCCACTGCTGGATGAAGGCTTCTACAATCCTCTTCTGTTCCTGTCTGTCTTGAATGATCTGCATCCACTCGACTCCACACATTCTTCACAATTCATCAGCCCATCGTCCATTTGGTCTATCTTGCTTTCTTTCACATCCTCTTGGATACCATTCCAGTATTTCTGCCATCCATTCTTCTCGCTATGTGGTCTTTGGTCATACTTCTTACCCGTGAATTCCTATTACTATCTCTTCTTGTTATACCGAGCATACATCTTTCCATGCTTCTCTGTGTGCACTGGATCTTACGTAACATTCTTGAATTTAGCATCCACGTTTCACATCCACACGTTATAACTATCAGTACGCATTGGTGGTATACTGGTATACCTCCTTTTTTAAGCATAGCGGGATGTTGGATTTAAAAACTGTTCATTCTTCAATTGTCAGTCATATTCACCAATTGTCCTAGGTATAAATAACCATCAACTATCTCTACAATATGGTTATCTACTGTGACTACGTTTTGCATATAATACATAGAATGTGTTAATAGTATATAAATTCCGTTCGGTTCAGATTTTTCATTAAATCAATTTTTTCAATTTTAGGGCGATGGCGCCACAGCAACCGAGATCTTCGCTGAAGATGTACTCACAAAACAATTTCTATACAAAAGACGATTTAGCTTACAGATAGAATTTGATCTGATGGCGATAAGCTTATTTGCCATAGCTCTAGCAACACGACTTTACAAACTGCAGGAACCTAAAAATATAGTGTAAGCAATTCAAACACACAAGTTTATTATATTATAAATGTAAATACTCATTGTTGAGATTAATATTTGCAGATTTGACGAATTGCACTACGGCAGATACGTATCGTTGTACATGAAGAGAATATTCTTCTTCGATTCGCATCCACCGCTCGGAAAGCAGATGCTTTCAGCAGTCGCCTATTTAGCCGGATATTCGGGCAATTTTACATTTGACAAGATAGGAAGCGCTTACGATGATACGGTTCCGGTTTTCACGCTGAGACTAATACCTGCTCTCTGCGGCAGCTTACTCATTCCACTAGTCTATAAAATTATGATAGTATTACAATACTCTGAATGGACGGCCGTAATAGCCTCTCTGTTGATAACATGCGGTAAACATTTTAAACTATTGTGTTAAAAAAGCTGGCACGGTTTTCAAAAATTTGTATCAACAAAACTAACAAGTAGAATGCTACAGTATGAAAAAAAAATCTCTTTCTATTGATATGATAGTTTTTGTTTAACGGATAATTATTAATCTCAAATTAATAAAAAAAATATTGCATGAAAATACCGTTACAAAATGCGTTTTCAATGTAATTTTGGCATTGTTGGATACGAATAATGGTTCAGAGACGAGATATAACTTTTCTTATAGATTTATGCCAAATGAACACGAATCTGGTAATAAAAGATTCAGAGATACATATGTACGTGTATTTTTAAAAACGCGCAATTTTCCTATTTCATGCTGTGTACGCTCTATTTCTCAGAATCTATGAAATTTTTATTCAAATTGAATATTGGAATCTAAATACATACATATGTATATCAGATTCATGTTCACTGGGCATAAATTTATGTTATATCTCATCTCTGAACCAAAAAAAGTTGTCATTTGTCGAACAGTGTAATTTCATTAGAAATAGGACAAAATGAACTTGAAATGCTTTCGTCATTAGTTTCAGAGATGAATTTTTGAAAACATCACCGGTTTTTTAATGCCCATCCTGTACTATGTAAATAGTTTTACATCCAAATGTTGGTGTTATTCTATTCGTATTGTCTTTTTCAGACAATGCACTATTGACTCAGTCTAGGTTCATGCTAATGGAGTCGATACTGTTGATATTCGGATTCTTTGGTATATTCTGTTTGCTCAAGTTCAAATTTCATCACAACAACTCGACCGGTATCACCAAATGGATGTGGTTCATCATCGGTTGTGTATCGCTCACTTGCTGTACAAGGTATAACAATAATCATATTCAATGTTCTAATAGTACAGTTAATATCGTGCACAGTTAATAAATTGTCTCATTCGTTTCAGCATTAAATATTCAGGGTTCTATTCGTGTCTCTTGGGTCTGTTTATTGTGGGACGCGAGTTTTGGAACCTTTTGGGAAATCGAACCGTACTTGTTAAGACTATATTTAACTTTTTTCTAAGAATCAGTTGTCTGTTGATAATTGTTCCGTCTATCGTGTATGTTTCGATATTTGCCATACATTTGAGCTTGTTGACGAAAGCCGGCCCTCACGATACTGTCATGACTAGCGCTTTTCAAGCATCCTTAGAAGGAGGACTCGCGAGCATCACCAAAGGACAACCATTGCATGTGGCTCATGGATCTCAGATTACACTTCGGTTAGTATTTATTTTTACAACCAATGCTCGAGCCACACTTGTGCCATATGCCAATGCAAGCCACGTTCGTCGGCCAAGATTGGTTACCAATAGCACCTGCCACACATGTTGTGGGCGGTGCCATAATTAATGGCCGTTGTTTGGCAGTTGCTTCTGCAGTTGATATCTTTGACGTCTGTCAGGATTTCGCACGACATAAATTGAAAATGGAACACGCTTCTGCGGATTTGGTACTCGGGAGTACTGCATATTTGCACTTTGAACTATTTAATCACAAATATGCTCACTTCATTATTGACGCGACCGCTTGGCACAAACGTAAAGCATAAAGGGCCTCACATATCAGAGCGGATAATAATCCATTCCGGTTTGTGAGGTTCTTTAAGTGACCGATGTTTAGCCGAGCGCCCAACGTTTGGTGATGTGAAGTTTACCGACTCTGAACGGTTGACCGTTGGAAACAGGCGCACAAAATTGATAATATCAACGCAAAGTCATCAGCCACACATATTCCACATGCTCCAATGCCGCACCAATTTCACATGTGTGGCTCTGGCATAACATGAAGACTTAAAACCAGAGGTTTTAAATCATTATCCGCATTCTACTTCGTATTAGACCTTATCCTTTTGGTATTTTTTTCGTTTTTGTATCAGTGGTTTGGTCAAGTTTCGGCCTTTTTAACTGTACCATCTGGAAGGTCTCTCCAATCATCTTCCATTCCTTTCCACCTTGAGCAACTTGAGCATCCATCGTATTTTAGTTCGTCAGCCAATTCAATTGTCTATTCGGTATTCCTTGTTTTCTTCTAAATTCTCTTGGGCAGCATTTTTTTAGTCCTATTCTTCTCGTGTAATTTCTTAGTTTTTGAATTCCCGATTTGTTAACCACACTATTTTAACTAATTTCCCCGCCCACTGCTTTTCACTCATTCTGCTATATCCGTCACTTTGGTATATTCTCGTTAGTGTATTCCTCTTTCAATCTCGTTATTCCAAGCTTTCTCTTTCGAACAAATTAACCAAGTTATACCGTATCGGTTGTAGACACACTCATGGACGTACATGTTGGCTTCACTCTCACGCGCACGTATATCCGATTAAGTACGCCGACAAGAGAGGGTCGTCCCATCAGCAACAAGTCTCGTGCTACAGTTTCAAAGACGTCAACAACTGGTGGATAGTCAAACGGCCTGATAAGAACGATCTCACCGTAGGATATCCGATTGATCCGATAAAAGACGGCGACGTGATTCAATTGGTTCACGGAATCACTAGCAGAGCTTTGAATTCGCACGATGTAGCTGCACCGATGTCGCCACAGTGCCAAGTATATCCATTTTACATATTTGATGTATTACGTGTTTGTACTTGGTGTTTAACTTGAGCTTTTTTCCGTTTACAGGAAGTCTCTTGTTATATAGATTACAACGTTTCTATGCCCGCTCAAAATTTGTGGAAGGTAGAAATCATCAATAAGGATCAAGACGGTGCTTCGTGGAATACGATACAGTCTCTCGTGCATTTGCTGCATGTTAATTCCGGTTTGGCGTTGAAGTTTAGCGGGCGTCAGCTCGCCGAATGGGGTTTCAATCAACACGAAATCGTCGCCGATAAAGTTATAAGTCAAGATGATACAATCTGGAATGTTGAAGAGCATCGATATACCAAAAGTATGTTTGAGTTAAAATGAAAGAATGAGTTCTGTAAATAGCATTTGAGTAAAACTTCGCATGTTTCAGCTGATGATAAAAAGGAACGGGAAAGGCAGTTGGTGCACGCTGAAATGATACCAACAACTGCTACTCATCTAACGTTTTGGGAAAAGTTTCTGGAGCTTCAATATAAAATGTTGTTTACAAGTCAAGAATATGTTCAAAATCACATGTTTTCCAGCGAACCTTTAGAATGGCCTTTTCTCACGAGAGGAATTGCTTATTGGGTATCTTCTGATTCAAACGTAAGCACCTGTACTTAATTTTACATATAAACGAGTTTTTTTTTATCAATGCTAATCAATTAATGTTACTTTAGGCACAAGTTCATTTGATTGGAAATTTGATCATCTGGTATTCGGGATCACTCGGTTTGATCGTTTACTTTGGATTTTTATCATTTTATTTGATACGAAGAAGACGACTGTGCTACGACTTAACGGCAGCGAGTTGGAAGCAATTTTTGGCAGCTGGAGAAATATTCGTCGTAGGATACCTGTTTCATTATTTACCGTACTTTTTCATGGAGCGAACATTGTTCCTTCACCACTATTTATCGGCTTTCGTGTTTAAAGTCCTACTGTTGGCGTCGATAATCGAACACGTTTACTTGTTTTTAATTTGCAAAACGGTCAACAAGTTGATACCAGCCTCCTTCGTATTGGTAATAATCGTTTGGTTGTTGTACATAGTGCAAAACTTCTTAAAATTCACCGTTCTCAATTACGGCATGACAGACTTGACCGAAAACGACCTCGTGAACCTACGATGGAAAGACACTTGGGACTTCATCTTGCACAAAAAATAGTTATCTGCTCAAAAATATCCCCAAAAGTGCCTTATTTGTAAATAGTCAAATTATGTAAGATTGTTATATGTAATGCGAAAGTATGATTTGATCTATTGGGCAATACCCGCTAGGTTAAGGGTGTGCAAACTTTGTTTGCACCATGCTGCATTGAAATTGCAATAAAACTGTATGTAAATAAAAATGATAGCCCATTTATTTTCAAAAATGACAGTGATGATAATAAGACGAAATGAAATATGACCCATGGGCTGTATACTGTAGGACCTTTACTATGAATACGTTGCTAACCAATATTTCATCGATTTTGAATACCAAATACCAAAATTTATTGAATTTCTTAAATACCACATATTAGAATTGATCATAAATATTTTGAAAATTATAAAAACTTTGAGCATATTATATTCCGTGTATGTACATGGGTACTATAATTTTAATATTAAAATTGACCATAAATATTTTGAATACTATGGAAAACAGTGATGAGAAAAAGTTTATTTCATAATTTATGAAGAGGAAAAACGTGGATTTAGATGGCATGACCTGAAATGAAATATTTTAGGACGATAATTTTGAGTGTTGATGTAGTGTACAGAAGACAGATCTCAAACTGTGACAAAGTAACTGAGTAAAGTAACTGACAAAGTAACTGATCTCAAACTGTGACATACATATCCAGTCTTTGTTACTATATGGTGTAGAAACTTCAATACTCAAAATAAAGACTTAAAATCGACTAAAAGCAGTTCAAATGTACTCAGTAGCCAGTGCACACCCAAATCTCATCACTGCAACTAGGATCCAAATTAATTCGTCCGATAGATGGGTATGGGGAGTTTCCCTGGAACTATCGAGAAAAGCATTGCACACTACTGAAATGTGACTTGGTAGAAGAATGCTTCGCGTATCATGGATTGAAAGACGAAAATGTCGATATAAGCTAAGCTAATGCTAAGAGTATTGGTATTGGAAGAAAACAAGTAACCAATCCACTCGAGATGTATGTACATGGCCAAAAAAAATTAGATAAATGTTATCTGACAAATATTAACACATGTTTGAGAAAATCTAAACTCAATGAACAAATTTGTTTCGACCGAAAATGACGATTCTCTTCGAAGTTTAAGATGACCAAGAAACCAAATAAACGGGTGATTAACCCATCGCATCTTAGTTCTCCTGCGGGGCTACCAGTTGCTTGGAGAAAATATGATGTTGTCCTCATCGCAATGCCACAATCTGTGGTTATGTGGTCCCAAACCTTTCCAATGTCATTCATTCTTGGTTCTGGGTCAGTCCTAGTAGTGGGCAGCAGCTTTCTTTGTCTGAATCCTCATCTCCAGTCTGTCTGGCTTGGAAGGCCATTCTGGTAGTTGAAACTAAATATTTCATCGATTTTGAATACCAAAAAACAAAATGTATCGAATTTCTTAAATGTTATATTCTTCGAAATGTTTTTTTAATTTTTTTTTTTTTGCGTCTTCTTTCTTTTTATTTTAGTAGAGATGCAACAGACTATATTCGTTAGGGAGGTAGTGGCCTCATGTGAGGGTCTCGGGGAGAAAGGGTTTGGAGGTGTTTCTCTTCAAAGCGGCCTACATATTCTTCGAGATCAGTTGAGTGAATTTTATGCAAATTCGAGTAATAATATCTCAACATAACAGGTTGAACTAAAATGGCTTTTGCTACATACAACAGAATTAATATTGTATTCCGTGTATCCAAAAAATGTAATATTAGGATTGATCATAAATATTTTGAAAATTATGATAAACATTGATGTACACAACCCACAACATAATTCTCAAAGACAAAATTGAAAGGCGCCATGGTATTGGAAGAAAACAAACGTCCAATCCACTCGAGATGTACATGGCCAAAAAACTTTTAAACTTAATTTCTGTAACAAACCATTTTCTCCGTCAAACACACACTCCGAGTGAGTTTGAGGGTTAAAGCTCAAGTAAGTGGATCGGTAACAAATTATGATTTTTGTCATTAAGATGCGATTAATGGTCATAGCAACGTATTCACTGTAGGTCTCGGTTTTAGAATACGTACAATACCTCAAATTTAAATTAATATGTACTATGTATATCTTGGGTTTTTTTTTGAACAAGTGACAGTTTGATTGTTTCTTCTAAGCGCGTGTGTTCAAAGGGGACAAAAGGGGTTTTTTTTACCTTTTCGATACACACAGTTGGAAGCAACGGATGCAAACTCTCTTCGTCAAAAAAACGGACTATATTTATGCATTGTTGATTGAAACAAGGTCTTATTGATATTTTTAAATGTATTTATTTATTTTAAAACTATAACACTGTTAAATTTGTATATTGTTAATATTTATTACCTTATATTATGTATGTATTTTATTAAATTTTAATTTATTTTCAAAACTTGGATTTGTATTAATTTTTAATATCGTTTCCATATTGATTGCTCTCGAACTGTGTGGGATTCTAAAACATTCAAAGCGAATAAGTACACATTTAAATACTTTAATGTAATGTTTCCATAAGTACACACCTTTAATTGTTGTATGTATTCGACTTGATGAGGCTGTTTTATAATAGCAAAAGCTTCTTCGGCGACCGCCAACTCTTTGCTCTCCCACGACAGTGCCGCCAAGCAAGCCCACAACGTTTCATCTTTGATTATTCTACACAACTATAAAGAACCTTATTAGCATTTGCTAACTAAAGTAAAATATTTCATCACATGAAACACCAAAGTTACTTTTAACGCTTGCGACCATTGATTAGCGGCAACTTTCCTCGCTAGCTGCATCGGAAACGGTGAAATTGCAATGTGTAATAGCGAACCGTCGCCTCGTCTTATGACTACGTAACCTTCTTCGGCTCTGATAAGCTTTGGATTTTTTCCCAGATCACTTTTGGAATAAAAGATGTTTGAACAAAGACAACACAGTATATTGAAATTTAAGATAAATTCCCAATTACCTAACGTCTCTCACAATAGTGGTGAGCGATAGGAATGCAAACGTTCTCGGACTGCCGAATATAATCAACCGTCCTTCACGAAGTGCTACCAGAATCGCAACATCTTCACACCAGGTAATTCCGCTAACTTGCACGGCTAAAAAGTTGAGTAACCATCACAAAACAAACTTCAATACAGTCAAACGTTCAAACATCATACCTATTTTCTTCAATTTCAATTTGACATCCTTCACCGTTAATATGTATAGATCCTTATTGAAGTCGATCATAGCTAGTTGACGTTCGGCTAACGGTCCCGATTGACTCAAAACTATTTCTGATGCTGCCATCGTATGAATAACGGTCACAGCTGAATGCTCCGACGAGCTTCGAACAGCTATTCCAGTAGGAAGTTCGAATATATTTATAGCTGAAATGCATCAAACATATTCATACACATTCATAAAGCATTCCCATTTCCAAAAAAGCTTACTTTTATTATCATTCTGATCGATAACGGCGAGCGTATCGGGACCTAAAGAAATCGACGATTTGGCGAGAACGTCCAAACGCATCGAACCCCATCGGGGACTAGCCAAAAGTCTTCCTAAATAGCTGTAGACGTTAACCCCAGAACGTTCCACCAAGCAGAAGCATCTGAAATTAACCAATTGTTGAAAAGTATTCAGTGTGTTTCAGTGTACACGACAATGATGATGGCTACCTTTCCGAGATCAATATCATATAAACTATGCTGTCTTTCAAATCGAACGTAACCGGAGTGTTCCAACTGCTCGACGAGTGTATGTGACACTGTTTAGTCGTGACGACTATCAAATGGCCATTAGACAGTGCCATTTGAATCACTCGATTCGAGTAATCCAACTGTTCCGTTGTACTGTTGGTGACTTCTGTTATTGTTACTGTTTTGCGTCCCGTCAACGTGCACGAGTAATTCTTCCAACTCATTTGCCTGAAATGATTTCATTTAACTGAAACTAATGGTGCAGAACCAACTGATACATTTCAAAAGGCTCTACATATTTCTAATAAATTACCTTTGGATTAAGTGTGCAAATAAAACGTGTCCGTTAGAACAAGCTGCTGCGAGCTGTGTCCCGTCTGAAGACCAGGCAATATGTTGGATACTTCCGGTACTAGGCCGCTCCAGACAATGTGACCACTGTTGTAAAAAATTTTCATTAGTCTAAGATAGAAATATACTACATATATACTCAGTACAGTTGTGATATGGTAGGCAACCCAGCCAATGCTGTGGGAGCTATTAGACACCAATTCGAAGAAATTTTAGAAGTCTTCAATGAAATTAGTAAAAGTGATGCAGCTGGAGAATGTCACATCTCTATTGTTGATTTAGAATTTATTTTTTACTCAGTTGTCTAGGACTTGCAATATATTATGTTTGCAGCAAATGAGACACGAAATATGTAAAAATTGTAATATTTAGAAGGCGGTGACACTTTAATTGAATTTAGTTTCTAAAATCGAAAGCATTGAGAAAAATATCGATGAACATTTTGAAACGGTTAAAAGAATTTGTCGAGATTTAAATATTAAAACAGAGATAAATCGTGTGATGAGTCGTTAAAAGAATGAAATTAAAAAATGTACCAAATGGAAATACTATAATATCTTGTTGAAATTGATCTCAGGGAAGTTTTTCCAAATATGTACCTATATATGTAGACATTTTATTAGACATTTACTTAGAATATTGGAAGAATATTGGTTCCCTGTTGGAATTGAAGCTTTAGTAAATTAAAATTTATTGAGAATTATCGATGAGCTTCAATAAGACAACAATGTCTTAATTAATTATTTCCATAGAATATGAAACAGTGAAATTATTAAATTATGAGAAATTACTTAATACATTCTTGGGAATATTATCTTTACTTTTAAAAAAGGCGCCAGAGGCGCGGTTTGCCCGGGGCACCAAAAATTCTCACTACTGCTCTGGATATACATATGTATGTATGTACATACTAAACACTAAGACCCCTTGATATTCAACGGGCAATACTCTAGCAAAGGGATAAAATGTACTACAAGAGTTTATACCCCTGTATAATCACACAGTCGCAATAGATTGTAACCGGCCACCGCAAAAAGATCACCGGCCGGAGACCAGCTGACAGACAGTATCGGACAATCGTGCTTCATACTACACGACAACAGTTGTCCGAACATATCCCAAGTCTAAAAAAGCAACAATGAATTATAACATGCATATTAAATTATATTTCTATCGTGTGAATTGTTTAATACTTTAAAAAGTCCATCTTCGGAGCCGCTAACGATGATATTATTCGTCGGATTCCACGCGGCAGATAAAATAAGCCCATCGTGTCCCTTCCATTGCAGTCGCTTAGTATTCCCTTGCAAATGTGTAATCACTATAAGGTTTGATTGAGAATGTAGTAGACTGTTACCGGACGGTCCCCAAATGGCGCAGTAAATGGGAACTCCTACGTTTCCTATGAGAGATCTTGCTAGTCCGCTGCGGGACCATATTCTTAACGTGCCGTCTTCTCCGGCTGTTAGAATACTTGAACCGTCTGGACTCCATTGTCCAACTAAGCACGCACCTTGATGAGCGACGACCGACTTTTCAACACGACCATTTTGATTGATGAAATGAAATCTAGCCAAAACATCTAATATAGATTAATTTGCTAATTACTTTTATAGTTTAATTTTCTATGTTTATACCTGCCGTCTGCGGTGGTAAGTAAAAGGTTATCTTGCGACTGTTTGTTACTGCCGGATCCGAATCCCGTTTTGGGGTACGGTTGAAGACTGGTGGGAAAGAAGTTCTCGGGTAGTGTCGCTACGATCAATGATTCGTTGGTGACTAGATTCCATTTTAAAAGTAAGTGATCGTCTCTGTAACGAGAATATGATCAGGACATTAAACATTCGCCGGAAATGTATTAAAAAAATGTTATTTTTGTTTAAATTGATACCCGCACGAGAAAACTTCTTCTGTATTATTCCAACTAATGCACGAAACTATGCTTTTGTGCTTCGGTTCGTTGAATTTGGATAGTTTAAACTTCATTTTGCTTAAACGTATGGTAGATGGGTTTGTTGTGTATATATAATTTTGTGCTACCATGGAAATGTAACCATTCCAAACAATATCTAATTAAGTGGCATACTTGATATCAATTAGCTTATTATATATATAAAATATTGTGTTTTAATTTTTTGGCAAATGTTTTATTGCCTATCGTAGTAAAGTAACTAGGGAAAAATACTCTCCAATAGTTTTCCATTGGCTTCAGCGGGGGAAATAAGAAAGTGACAATGAATTGGTAAGTAGGAAGAATGTAAGGCAGTGATAATTTTGGAAAAATGACCATCATTGACCATATCCGAAGAGACATAACATTCTGTGGAGAAATTCTCAAAAACCGTCAAGAAAATAGTGCTACTTTTGTACAGCGAAGTCAGATAAATAGAAAAATTCTTACAGGAGACAGCCGAATTGAATTTACCGATAAACTATCACCCGGATAACTTATTTAAAGTAAAATTGATATGGTAATAAATACTTTGCACAGTATTTTTTGTGAATATTCAGTGCTTGCAATAAATGTAAAGTGCTAAATCGTTAAATGGCTCAGGTAAAGTAATACTTGTCAAAAATAATTTCATACTTGACAAAAACTACTTTAAACTTGTTTTATTGAACATTTAGGATAGTGATCAGCAGCCTTTTTTTGTAGTGGACTAAAATTACAAAGTTTTGGACGAAAGAATTGTTTGGTTCGTCAACTTATCTTAAAATGATTTAGTCGAGCTTCTGAATTTGACCAAATTATTCGCTAAAGGTGTGGTTTTGCACCTGCGCCGGCCTGGCTGGCGCAGGTGACGTGGCTTTTTTTAAATATAGAATTTAACAGATTCCAACCGGATTTTTTATTTTCCAATTATCCCCGCCATCTCCATCATTGAAGCTGGTGTGGAGCATTGCGACAATAATATTGAAAATTAAAAATTAAACATTTCGCTTTTTTTTGACTATCTTTCAATTTTAGTCTTTTCAATTTAGACTTGTCTTTCAATAGCCTACCGACCGCCAAATAAAAATATAGCACATACTGAACAAAACCAAATTCAATACTGGGCGGTTAATCATAGTATTAATTAGACGAGTTTGAAATGGCTGTATTTAACACTGTTACGTTCACTTCATGTGTCAGTGGGGTGTGATTTGTGTCGGCTGAGCTGACTTTTGACTCACGGGGTCGAACGTTGCCCTGGATTAGACAGGATCTAGAGCTTTCACCATGGCCATGGAGGCTGCTCCGAGACTTCCGATGCTCTCGCTGGAGCTGAAGGTGCCTCACGAAGCACCACAACAACTGGCCACCAAGCTGAAGCAGGTACTGCTCCACACACCCCTTCGTTCCCCATATACTTTTGACATTTGTCATCTGTATCAATTTTGCTATGTCGATATCGATCGCTGTTACTCATTCTCATCCTCTGTACAGACACGTCATTGTGATTGCGCATTTGTGTACGTTTTTTTTATCTTTTCGTGTCAGGTGCAAAGTGACAGCTGACAAGGTCGTAGTGCGGTGACTAATAACGGCCATAAATTTGGGAAAGTTGTGTTATGGTTTATTTTTGATCTGGTAAATAGTCATGGATGGTGACCACAACATACATGAATCGTTCTAATTTGGGTCGTTCAAAATGATCTGAACTGTTTAGTTGCCGATGATTTGGTTTTGTTTTGTCGACGTACTATATTTATAAAAGTGTATGTCTGTCCGTCGGGAACACTCGACACACTTCTTTTGTTTTGTTCGTTGAAAATTTGTATTATTATTTTTCCCATAATACATAGTTGTAGAGATATGTAGTTGTACAACAATTGGTGAACATGACTGGATGTAGAGAAGAAGAGATAATGCGAGTAATAAAACTAGGATGGAGCGCTTTTGGAAGAATGAACATAGTTTTAACCCATGCTATGATGTATGGATGTGAAACGTGGATGCTGAATTCAAGAATGTTACGTAAGATCCAGTGCACACACAGAAGCATGGAAAGATGTATACTTGTTGTAAGAAGAAGAGATCGTAAGAGGAATACATGTGTAAGAAGTATGATCAAATTGGCAGATATAGCGTAACATGTGAAAAAGTTAGAGTGGACACATGGCGAAAAGAATGAATGGCAGATGGACGCGAGAAATTCTGGAATGATATCCGAGAGGATGTGAAAGAAAGCAAGGTAGATGAATTGAGAAGAATGTGTGGAGTCAAGTGGATGCAGATTGCTCAAGACAGACAGGAATGGAAGAGTATTGGAGAGGCCTTCATCCAGCAGTGAATGGTGAACGGCTATAAATGATGATGAAATAGTTACCGCTGTTGTTAGTCAACTCACATGTCAATAATAAACATTCATTGATTTAGATAAATAATTACATTGATATTTCAGAATGATTGTTCTATGGTCGAATTCGATTTTTTCTAAGCATTTATTAGTATTGAAAAACAAATTTTTTTCAATGCTTTCTCGTTTAGTCAGAATCTCATTATAATTGTACCTAATCGTGTTGAGTGAGTTCAATTGTGTATTTATTCATTTATCTATTTCAGTATATTGCGGTATGCTACCGTGAAGATTCGGAAAGCTACAATAATGAGATTCATCAATTGGAAGGACTTCGATCAGTGGCTGTGCGACCGGCGATCGATCTTACCGGAACTGCCGCCTTAAAACGATACTTTTGCCAACTACGAGGACTACAAAGCAGATTTCCCATGTCTAAAGGTCAACCGGTTGCCGTTTCATTCGCCTGGTAAACAATAAATAAGATAATATTGATAAACACTACTTATTAATAAATTGTTTACATTTCGCAGTCGTTGCCTTGCAGATGTGATGAACTGATGATTTTTTTTTGTTTATAGGAAAGATTTATTCGCTAACATCGTTTGCACGTTGGCCGATATTCGTTTCGAGATGGTATGCGTCCTGTATAATATCGGCGCTTTGCATTCAAAGCTCGGCGCCGAAGAGTCTAGATCGTCACCCGAGAGCATGAAAGCCGCTTGTACACATTTCCAAAACGCCGTATGGGCCTTTCAACACTTGAAAGATCACTATCCTCAACCGTCAGGCGTCGATCTCAGTCCCGAAATCATGAAATTATTCCAGGACATTTGCCTAGCGCAAGCTCAGGAGTGCATTTTAGAAAAAAGCATGCAAGACAGCAGAAAGCCCGCCATCGTCGGTTAGTATGTCCTGAGATTTGTAGTACTGGTACTAATTGGTACTGAAATGGATGACTTCTAAATATGTATAACAATATATTCGTAGAGGTTGTTTTAGAAAGTATGCAAAAGATTATTTGTTAGTATAAATCAATGCGATTTTCTGAAAAATGGTTTTCAGAGTCATACAATGGGAGCCAAAAGCTCTCATACAAAGAGCTGCAGATTCACGACCGCTGATATATACTATTTTATTTTATTTTTATATACATAGTTACACGCAAAACTTAGTCACAGTAGACTATCATATTGTAGAGATGATAGTTATTTATACCTAGGACAATTGGTGAATGTGTCTGGATGTAAAGAGGAAGAATGAAACTAGGATGGATTGCTTTTAGAAGAATGAATACTGCCGGTTATGATGTATGGATGTGAAACGTGGATACTGAATTCAAGAATGCTACTTAAGATCCAGTGCACACAGAAGCATGCTTGGTATGACAAAAAGGGACCGTAGGAGGAATACATGGGTAAGAAGCATGACCAAAGTGGCAGATATAGCGGAACGTGTGAAAAATTTGAAGTGCCAATGGGTTGGACACATAGTGAGAAATACTGGAATAGTATTCGAGAGGATGTGAAAGAAAGCCAGGTAGAGCGAGTGGACGATGGGTTGACGAATTGAGAAGAATGTGTGTAGTGGATGCAGATTGCTCAAGACAGACAGGAATGGTGGATGGTGAATGGCTGAAAATGATAATAGGAATACATTTTTAACGATTACATATGACTAATTGATACATGTTAGCTCTCACTTTGAAGTTTTCTCAGCATGCATTTATATGTACATATATAGACATAATAAAAAGATAAAGCAAACATAGAACCCTGCATGATGTTACAGATTTTCTATCCATTTCATCATGCAGGATAAGCGTAGTATGTATATGATTACATAAGTATGGTTATAGCAAAAGCAAAATATGTACATAATAGCATAAGGAAAAATAAGCAAAATGATAGCATAAGTATGAAGTGTTTATGATTACACATATTCAAAGTTATCCACTAAGGACTAAGCTGTTATATTGTTAGTCACGACAAATCGCAAAATTTTCATAATTATGTTAATTTTCAAATTTTTTATTTCAGGAGCGATTGGAATGCAAGCTATACTGCATTATAAAAATGCTCTTGCCGCACTAGAGACATCTCAAGGTGCGGATAATGTGCACGAAACGGTCGGAATGAAGACGTGCAACGCCTGGCAGAAATCATTGTCTTTCAAAATCGCTTACATCAGCTCGATAGTGTATTTGTTCCAAGGGATGCAATCCGAAGAGTCGCAAAAGATGGGAGAGCGCGTCGCATACTATCAATTAGCCAGCGATAAGCTGCAAGAAGCCAAAAAACTATCGAAAGGCTTGGTACAAGTCGACGCCATAAATGACGCACTAACGTTCACCAACGATGTCGTCGAAGGTAAACGTAAAGCCGCCAAAAATGAAAATGAATTTATTTATCACGAAGAAGTTCCCGATAAAGACTTGCTCAGCGAACCTAAACCGGCTGCGTTGGCCAAAGGGATTCCCATCAATTTCAACGATCCTGAAGTATCTGGTCCTGATATATTCGGTCGTCTCGTACCGATGAGAGCTCACGAGGCGTCTTCTATGTATTCGGAAGAGAAAGCGAAGCTGCTGCGGAAAGTATGCGGAGACGTCGAGTCGAGAGACAATCAGCTCAACGAGTTCATGTCATCTCTTCAACTCGACGAACTCAACGTGTTGAACGAACCGGATAGGCTGCCGCAAGATTTAATCGACATATGCGCTTCTCTCAGCGTCAAAACGGACGCTATCCAAAATTTGATCGAAACTATGAACAATCTGGCAGATATTCATACCGAAGTTGAATCGATGTTTGCCGATATCAAAAGCATGATTGAGGTATGAACAAAACATTTGTAATGTAATGTAATGAACATTTGTAAAAATACTTTGAATATTTTAGGTGGAAGAGGGTAGCGAGAAAGAATTTCAACAGATTATCGGAAAAAGACCTCCGTCTATTGTTAGTACGGAATTATCACGAGAAGCCAATAAGTATCTAGAAGCTCACAACAAAGCCAACGAGAGCAATCAAACCTTACACAAAGCTATGACACTCCATTTGGCAAATCTCAAACTGTTGAGTTTGCCACTTGACGATTTGAGCAAACACATTCCATCGTTGGAATCCGTCAAAGGTGTTTTTAACACTAATTTCTGTTTCACCGCTAAATTTACCTCCTTGTTTAATTATTTTTTATGTATTCTATAGCGAGCATCGATTCAATTGCAATGTCGGATATGCGATCTTTGGTTGAAAAAGTCAACGAGATGCGTGCTCAGAGAAGTATGCTCGTTCTTCAATTGCGCGACACCGTAAACACTGATGATATAACATCGCAATTGCTCACCCGAACGGGAGAATCTCTCGATGAAATATTTAAGCAAGAGATTGACAAGCATAATAAATTGGTTCGATGACATTTCAGTATTGATTAAATTAAATAGTTGATACAAGTTTATAACAATACTATATTTTTAGGTCATTTTTATCAATCAAAATATGGCAGCTCAAGAAAACATTCTCAAAGCTCTTACGGAAGCTTACGCTAAATATGCTCCTACTAAAAAGTTAATATCGGACGTTCTCAAGAAGAAAGATTCTTTCTTAACAGGTACACATATTTACCTGCAAATTATTAAAAATGCATATTTTTATATTACAATTGTAACATATTTTTTCAGCGATGAAAACCTCTTACGAAACATACGAAGATTTATTAAACAAATCTTTGAAAGGAATTGAATTTTATCGCAAACTTTCCAGCACGGTGTCTAGACTTTTATCTCGTTTGAAGAGTATATGCAAAGTGCAACAAGAAGAAAGAGCGCAACTCTTGGCCAGTCATGCCCCGAAGCCACAACCCGGTATTTACACAAGAGTTTACACATTGTAATCAGCGTAAAATAGATTTGTAACGTTTTTTTTTACTTTTACAGTTGCGCCTGCTATAGTGAAAAATCCTTCTGTTCCACTCAACACTAATTTAGCCAGCAGTGTTGTAAAGGATGAAGTGTCCGCCGCTCCGAAACTGAAAGATTTCCTTCCGTATATGAAAAATCGGAATACTTCTCAACATTCCCAGGGTAAAGTATACATATCAATGGATAAACCAATATAATTTTCGTTCAAAATCTAATCGGTGTTTGATTTTTTTCAGTTACAGATACTTCAGAAGCGTCGTATGCCGGTCATATGTATCCACCGTACGTAAGACCGGCTCCGTTGGGCTCTGAAGGTAACTGTGAAAATAATTGGATCATATCAACGATTGAATGTCTATACGTTTCTAATTTTCGTTTGTTTTGTTCTGTAGGTGAAAGCATTCCAATGGCGTCTAACTATTCCGATTCGTCGTACAGTATGAGATCTCAAACGGTGGCTTCGGACAGCGACGTCTATAAACAGTCAAATACCTCTGGAGTTTACGCACCGAATCCCGAAATGAATCCACACATCCACAACGTGGAACAGTATTCAGCCGTAGATCCTAAAATGTATCAACAGTACTCCAACTACTACGCATACAATGCAAACGTCCCGACGAGCGACACCGTTGCATATAAAAATTTTGATACGACTCCTAAAGAAGCTGATTTGGCATATTCAAATTACCAAACGCCAATTGGCACTGTTCCGCAATACGATCAATCCGCTCACAACATAGCGGGCTACGAAGCTTACAATCCCAATTACCAGAACCAGAACGCCTATCTGCAGAATCCGATCAACTATCCGAACGGTTCACAACCAATGTATTCAGATCCGAGTCCGGTCGACTATAACAAACTCACGAATCAGATGCAAAATATGAACATTTCCAATCAGACATCCGTGAACAGCGGTTACGGAAACACTTTGCAGATGTACGACATGGCATTTCAACATCAAAACATGGGTCACTCGAGTATCGATACCCAATACATGATTGACAAATTGAACAGTTTCAATTATAATACACGTGAGCTCGCTATGCCCGATCGGGCGACACTCAATAGGAATACTTATCCGATGTATGCCCCGCGTGACTGTTATCAATATAATTATCAAACACCCGTCGTTGCGAATGTGAGCGTTGCCAACGATGTGCAAAATATGTATCAGTATCAACAAATACCTACCGTAGACCCGTCTCAAGATGTACAACCGCCGACTTATTCTCAAATGACGCACCCGGTACAAACTTCTCAGCCGTATTCTATGCCTCAAGAGCAACAAAACGTTCAAATGTATTCTATGCCCCAAGATCAGCAAAACGTTCAACCATATTCTATGCCCCAAGATCAGCAAAACATTCAACCGTATTCAATGGCGCAAGAGCAACAACACGCTCAACAGTATTCTATGCCCCAAGAGCAACAAAACATTCCACAGTTAAACGCCGAGTTGAAACATACATCTTATACATCGCAAGCATCCGACTCTTTGCCTATTCAATCGCACGTTCAGCGCGAATTCTTACCCAACAATCAAATAAACATGGCTCATGTGATCGGCTACGATAATACGACTCCGGTATCCGAAACGGGGATCCCGACAGACGAGACGAAACCGCAGCAATATTCAAACTACAATTACAACTCCAACGATACGGGAACGAATAGCTCGTATCAAAATCATCCCGGATACGGATTCAACAATAAGACCGGCGTGTACGATTACAACTACGGATATCAAAATTGCACCAACAATATGCAACAATCGGTCGTTATCAACAATCCGGACACGACGGATAGTCAATATCAGCCGAATCTTTACACGAGTGCTGGATGTTACGGCACGGTGCAAACTTCTTCGAGCGTCCCCGCCGATAAGCAAATGGATACGTCCGAATCGACTATTCCAGCGTCTGATTCAAATGTTGCCCAATACTCGCAACAGAACGGTTACAATCAACAGCCGTCTTACGTCGAACACTCCAGTATGAACGGACAGAATAGTGTAACTTACATAAATGCATACGATAAAAAGTCTACGATGACGTATTCCGATCAAGGTATCGTAGTATGCCAATTTGTTTCATTTTAGCTGATAGAACTTTCTTTCAACACTGATGTGTTTGTTTTTTTTCAGGTAAAGCGTCTAAAACCACGTCGTGTATCGGCGAAGAGCAAGTGAAATCTCCCGAGACTCCCGACGTCGTCGATGAACCATCGGCTATGGATCTATTGTCCGGTTTAGATTTCAGCGTAGAACAAACGCCGCTCGTTCCGGAGATCCGAGTGCCTCCGGTTTCCGAATGCGTGATACGAAAAGTCCCGCCGAAAGAAGTGTCTCGGTCGGAAGTGTTCGAGCACGAGAGCGTATGCCCCGACGAAACGCTGGTGAGACCTCCGAAGAAGGATATATTTGCAGATCCTAGTCTTTTGAATAGATTCACGCAAGAAGTGAAGAGTTTGCAACAGTTTGTCGACGGGCTTACGAAGAAAACTCACTCGGGTATCACCATGTTGGATTCTAAGTGGAAGAAGATTCAAGACACTCAGGTTGTTTTAAGTATTTTATGTATGCTACAGGCAAAGTGTAATACAAAATGTCTACGTTTCATAAATTGAAATAGCAATGGTTTGTATGAAAAGCTAAAGTATAAAAAAACTAGATTAAATTGTTCTTCAAGATAAGCTGGTCAAATAGTTGAGATAAAAAAATGATTCAAATGACAAAATTGATGTATTTCATACTTTGTCCTGTAACGTACATATGTACATATATAATGTATCGTATTGAATAGGTTCTTATTGTGTTCTCATTTTATTTAGAGCAAAGATAATCATCTGAAAATGACATTAGCTGCAAAGAATAACATGGATAAGAATGTTTCTCCGGATGTTATTTCGTACGATGATTCCAGAGTGAAACTTACATCTGAGTTTTCTGATAAATATGTGAACGCTTCACATATTAAGGTGATTATTCGCTTGAATGAATAAATGTGCACAATATGAAGTGGTTAAAATTTATGATTGAATTTCAGCAAATTTCCTCGTGGTGCATTCCGTTGATCGTGTCCGATCTTCCATCTGAAGAAAATTGCCCTGAATTTTGGCATATGATATTTCAGCAAAAAGTTTCGGTCATGGTTTGCCTACTGACTGAAATTGAGGTAATTTATCTATCAATGCGTTGTAAGATTTGTCGAAAATTAGTGCTACAATTAGATTTTTTGTAGTTTCAAGGGAAATTCTACGGACCGACGTCTAAAAATCAACACGTCGAATTCTCCGACTTGACTATTACTCTCAACGACATTGCTTGCAATGTCAACTGAACTGAAAGAAAATTGACTATTAAATACAAAAACGTTGAACACACTGTGACTCACTATCAAATAAACGTATTTCCGGCAAGGTAAATCTTTATTGTTTTATTGGTAGTTTCTATCAATCGTTTTGTGTTATTATAATTATTTTATTTCAGGGTTGTCAGTGCTCCGCTCGTTATGTTGGTCGATAGAGTTTTGAATACAAAAGACGTAACATCTCAAGATAATCAACTACCTAAAGCTTTAATTCATTGCACCACTGGAGCCGGACGAAGCGCTCTTATCATACTTTTAATCATGGCGATGAGTCAAGTGAGAGCTGGATTCGTGGATCTGAGAGGTAGCAAAAGTCAAAATCCATATTGACCGAACGATTGCAATTTTCTACAAATTATTTGTGTTTGTATTTGTTTTAGATATGTTGGACGCCGGTTTGTTGTATTTATGCGGCGTTCGGACAAACGTTTTGGAAGATACAAAGTATCTTGTTGATATATATCGAACAGTATTGTTTTACGTACAGGGTGTACTTTGTTCTGGTAAACTTTGGATTTCCCCTAGTGTCTTAATTCGGTGATGTAACAGTTGTGATTTTAATATGATTACATTTTCAGGTACGGTTATGTTTAACGGTGAAACAGTTTCGATGCAAAGCGGTGCTAGTGTTCCACCTCCGCATATAACACCGCATACGAGGAATTCTTCTGAAAACTTTAACAAGTTTACCAAAGAGAGTTTTGAAGAGATGAAACAGGCCGCCGGATTGAAGAGCGGTGATATGCAAGATCCGCTCAGCTATTTAGATCCGCTGTGGAGTTTGAAGAAACGCAAGGATTGATGATTGACTGTCAAAATTTTTAATATTTTGTACACTCGCTTACATGATGCCAATGTATTTATTGTTATGGAACACATCTAAAGAGCATACATATAATTTATAATCATATTTTATACTTATTAAATGTGTTATGGATACATTTAAATATCCCATTAAATTATCTCATTGTTATCAAATTGATTTTATTAGAAAAAATGGTAACATAATTATTTATCTTAAATATTCACATACATATAATAAAAATATTATAAATTCCTTATGAACGGTTTTTTTATTGTTTTTTTCTTATCAATTTATATTCATTCAAAAAACTATAGCAATAGCAATTGTGCACAATCTTATTCGTATTTAATTATTTACAGATTTTCAATAAGTAGTTTGATGTATCGTATCGTAATCTACAAATTTTTATATTATTTATTTTGCGAAGGACAAACTTTGCAAGACCAACATGGCATACGTATTTATTGAACCTTGCTCTGTACTTGAAATTAATTTAATCTTTTTTAGGTTATGTCAGTCAACAGATTCGACCTCTTCGTTGTGAAACAAACAAACATGTATTATTATTTCATCACACGCTTAAATACATAATGTGTATCTCATATTATATTTACATAGTTTGTTGTATCGAAAACGATAACAAATTTGAAAGAAATTTAAAAGTTTTCCACACAGACAGAATAGAGATTAATAAATAAATACTACAATACGAATGCTTCAAATTACAAACTGGTCTCATGTAATCAGTGGCGTATTTATGTACATTTTGGGGGGCCCTGAAAATTTTAAAATTTTAGTTTGTATTAAATTTTTTTGGTCGCATAGATTTTTTTCCATAGAAAGTTCATACAATAGGCACTGTGAATTTTTTTTTCAAATAACGATTGTTTTGAGTGCTTGATATTCAATACAAGCTACTTTTCTACGGTGCTTACGAACACATTCTTATAATTTAATACAAATAAAGTTTTGGTTTTTAGGACTTATTAAAATCGGGACTGTAGGTGTTAATACTGTTGGACCTAATTGGGACTGTAGAACCTGAAACATATCGGTCATCATCATTTTCAGCCGTTCCATTCATGTCTGTCTTGAGCAATCTGCATCCAGTTGACTCCACACATTTTTCTCAATTCATCATCCACTCAGTCGACCTTGCTTTCTTTCACATCCTATCGGATAACATTTCAGTATTTCTTGAGTCCATCTGCCATCCACTCTTCTCGCTATGTGTTCACTTTTTCACACGTTCCGCTATATCTGCCACTTTGGTCATACTTCTTACTAGTGCAGGCTCCTTAGGGAAGTCTGTATGAAAAATATGAAGAACGCATTTGGGCAACGGATATTGTTTCTAAAGGTCACAGTCATCAATAATATTGATGTTGCCAGGTCAGAAAGTGGTCCAATTGTTATTAAAAAAATTGTAAGGAAGTTGCCATACATAAGGTGTAAAATCGAGGAATTTTTTGGTTTTGAGAAGTAATAAGTAGATTTTTTAATGAAATAACACAAATAATACAGTAAAAACATTGTTTATTTTGCACTTTAAAAAAATCTTGTTTTTTAACAAAAATTAGCTTTTACTGTATTGTGTTATTTTATTACTTCCCACTGTTCTCAAAACCAAAAATTCCTCGATTTTACACTTTGTGTAATTTTTTAAATAACAATTGGACCACTTTCTGCTACATCAATATTATTGATGACCGCGACCTTTAGAAACAATATCCGTTGCCCAAATGAGTTCCTCATATTTTTCATAGACTTCCCTCAGGAGCCCGGTCTATACCCACGTATTCCTCCTTCCTTCTTGTCATACTGTGAGCATGTTTCTCTGTGTGCACTGGATCTTACGTAGCATTTATGAATTCAGCATCCATACATCATAACTGGCAGTACGTATTGGTCGTACTGCATAGCGGAATGTTGGATTTAAAAACTATTTCATTCTTCCAAAAGCATTCCATCATAGCTTTATTTCTTCTTCTTTACATACATACATCCAGTCATATTCACCAACTGTCCTAGTTAAACAAACAAACAAACGAATACTGCCGTCCTAAGCCCACTTAACGTAACTGACAAAACAACAATATCGAGATAAATGGACTTGAAAGTTTTAATCTAAATTTGTGTTTTTCTTCATATATTACTGATTTATTTAAACTTTTTTTTAGTGCATGTGGTTATTTTCTATTGTATTTTGATAATTCTAGGGAAAAATTATTTATTTAAAAACTATTTGAAAATAATGAATCTCTAACAATCTTATTTGACTTTTCTTTTCGGAGTCTAAGGGTATGATCTCTTAGATGAGGGTTCTCATTGAACATAATGAGGTTGGTCATTCCACATGAATAATGATTATTTATTATCTTGAATACTTGAATACAATTAAATCACCCCTTAATCGCCTCATCTCCAATGTGGAGAGATTCAGTCTTTTCAATCTTTCGTGATAAGATAGTGACCGAAGTAAATATTGGATACGTTATTTTCGCCAAGCATTGGTGATACTATTTCTCTGCGCATGCAGATATGTACGTTAAATTTAATAGCTTAAAAAAGTCACTTTTGGATGAACTCATTTTTGTCAGTTACGTTAAGTGGGTTTAGGACGGCAGTATAGGTATACGATAAAAACGTCATTGATAAAATTCAATATGAATTTTATCAATTTTTTATCATCGTTTAATTAATGAACTCATGCAATTAATTATAGCAACAATGACGTCAATAATATTTCATTAATACACCCACACACACACACACACACAAGGGCTTTCAGCTGAAACGCCACAAGATGAAAAGCGCGCGGGGAAGAAGCGGGGGAAATTGGGGGGGGGGAAAGTCGCGTAGTGGGGGAAAGGCTTTAGCGCGCCAGTCTGACGCTAGAGCGCGAGTCGTTCACTCGTGAGTTTCGCACGCGGACCAATCAGCGATCGGCACGGCTCCACCCCCTCGACGATCGAGCGCTCTCATTGGTCGATTCGAACAGCCAATTAACAATAATTAATTTGAAAAACAAAATGTAACTCCGAGTACAGTATCGTTCATCTGTTTTGGTGCACGTACACATGTGTTAGTGACATATCGCGGTGTTTTTGTGCAAAGTGATGATGGACATAGGATAGGTTCAGTGATTCGCGATTTTTGAAGAAGATGAAGTCGAGCAGGAGGGGTGGTGGCGGTGGTGAGGGAAGCAGCCGCGGTCGATCCGACCCCTCGGGCAGTCTCTCGCTCCTCGACGTCGTCGAAGCCTTCAACGCTCCGATCAGCGAAGAGCACGCTTGGGCTTTGCTCCATCAAGGGGCTGTGGGGCTTCGAGCCTCCGCCCCTTTACCCCGCCGCGCCCCCAACTGCAGCAGCCCCCATCTGCAGCTGCAGCACTTGCTGCTGCACAAGGATGGCTCGGTGCACGTGCGCACCGCGAAACAATCCCTGACAGTGGGTAGGTATTAGTTTAGTCGCTATTAACACCGCAACACCGTAACGGCGGCCATTTGTAAACAAACACTCGTGTTATTCGTGTTAATACATTCAAATATCGGTGCAATTATGTACTTTAAAAATCACCATTTTCTCACGGTGCGCGGCGAGCGATTGTGAACTCTATGCAGGGGGTGCGTAAGGTCGACAATCGCTTGGCTGTCAGCGCGCGGGAGACTCGATCCGTTGCTTAGCAACAGCGCGCATTTGAACGCCGTATTTTAGAATCATTCTTCCGCCTTTGTCCCCGAATCGATACGATCGTTCACATTTTGTAATTCGGTCGAAACGGTGGTCCGTTTTGTGTGTGTGTATACCTGCATTTCTCGGAATGTTTGTATATATGTATGTACATAGTTTAGGAAAGGTTCACAGCCGTATTGTAAAGACTGGTCGTAGAGCGTGTAATAAAGACGGTGCTTTTCGGGGGTGAGAAAGATTGCAAAAGGAATTTTTCATAATGAGAAAAAGGTCGTCTTCTATCGATTCATAAATACGTAGTCACAGTAGATAATCATATTGTAGAGATAGATGATAGTTATTTATACCTAGGACAATTGGTGAATATGACTGGATGTAAAGAAGAAGGAATGAAACTAGGATGGAGTGCTTTTGGAAGAATGAACATAGTTTTTAAATCCAACATTCCGCTATGCTTAAAAAAAAAGGCGTATGACCAATGCGTACTGCCAGTTATGACGTATGGGTGTGAAACTTGGACGCTAAATTCAAGAATGCTACGAAAGATCCTGTGCACACATAAAAGCATGGAAAGATATATGCTTGGCATAACGAGAAAAGATCGCAAAAAAAATACATGGGTAAGAAGTATGACCAAAGTGGCAGATATAGCAGAACGTGTCAAAAAGTTGAAGTGGACCCACAGCGAGAAGAATGGATGGCAGATGGACGCGAGAAGTACTGGAATGGTATCCGAGAGGATGTGAAAGAAAGCAAGGTAGACCGAGTGGATGATGGGCTGATGAATTGCTAAGAATGTGTGGAGTCAAGTGGATGCAGATCGCTCAAGACAGACAGGATTGGAGAGGCCTTCATCCAGCAGTGGATGGTGAACGGCTGAAAATGATGATGATGATGAAATACGCCAGGTAAACTTTGTGCGAAAGAAAAGTTACATCGTAGGTTTCAGTGCGATGAATGAGGTCAGGTGTAAACGTATAGGTACTCAAAAAGGTAAAAAAAAATGAGGGTTGTTTGTGGCTGTCCGAGATTTACAATTCCAAGAAGCCGAGATGAGATGGTGACGATGCTCATTGGTTGAGACCCCGGGTAGTCTGCGCAGATCGATTCTAAATCGGTCAACACTATAGGTCGTTTCTTGAGTTGAACAGAGTATAGTGTAAATGAAATTGAAGATGTGTGGAATTTTTTTGACTTGTTACAAAATTCAAAAACCAAGTATCGCATACCTACTCATATTTCACGATTTAAAATATGCTAGAGTTATTTTTAGTGATACCATAAACCGCAACTATCTAAAAACCGTACGTCACACTCTGGACATGTGTCGCCCCTCATTTTGATAGGCAATTACTACCCCTATCGTACGTACGTACACAATTTCCGTAATTAAGTAAAAACCGCATTGCATATCCCATTGGAGATTGGACCCAAACGAGTCATTGACCTAGAAATTATTTTAATCAATTCGGCAGCTCTTAAACGGCACATCAATAATGCAAATTTATTTTTTGAATTTTTAACGCAATAATTGCATCACAATATCCGCACATTGGATCATTCATCTTTCTTATCAAATTATTATCGATTCACTGTGAATTAATTGATCTGCAGTTTGATCGTTTTGTCTTAATATACACGATATGCTCCTGTCTAGAGTTCATCACCAGTAATCATACCTGTACTAGAAGCAGGGCTTACAAAGGGACAGAGCTAGTGAAATTTAGCTGTCTAAGTCCCACTCTAGTACAAGTGGCTAGATTCTAGCCCCGTGAGCCTCGCGAGGCAAAATGGTACACACGTTGAAAGCAGTGCTCGAATTCAGCGGGAGCGGCAGGGAGCGGGCGTTCCCTTTCGTGAAATTTTAAAACGTAGCGTACCCTTTCGTGAAATCTGTAAATTTAGCGCTCCCTTTCGTAAAAAACCAAAATTTCCGTGCTCTTTCAATAATTATTGCCGAAAAAATGTTAGAAGGTGAATTTTTTTTTACATTTATGACTCCTAAATCACAACCTTTGACTGGAATTCCGACAAAGGCATCTTATCTGTAGCCAAAAGCCATTTAAAATATTATTATGTTTTGAAAAAGCTGGATGCACGTGTGTTACTCGAAGATTACATTTAGAATTGGAAGGTTTTTAGATTCTATTTATTTTGGTCGGTTATGCGTAAAAAGTTTTATTGCTTTATGGTCGGCACTGTCTGTCACACTATGGTCAAACTGCAACGGGCCTCTCTCGATAATTTACGATATCTTTCTTTGAATTGTCGGCTTTCTTATTTTAACAAAATTTCTAAAGCAGCTGTACCGCTACCATTATACTAATTAATAAAATTTCTGACGCCCATATAAAATCGTTAAATTTGTACAAAACAGTCAGAATGCTCATATTTTAACGACTGAAAGAGTTTTCAGAACAGTGTATAGAATGTAAAAAATCAGGGACCATTTTCAGATGTACCTGTTGAAGTTGACTTACAGATATTAAACGGTATTAATCTCGGTAAGATTTTGCATTTCGATGAATATATACATATGTATGGGTATCTATGTACATATAGTTAAAAAAAAAAGTCTTTTGATATTTTTTGAAAATTATCGAGCGCTCCCATTCGTGAAAATTTCCATTTCGAGCACTGAATGTTATACCTTGCAGTACTTTCACGTGCCGTTTCACATTGCAATAAATTTGCATTCGGTGCATTTTGCACGTGGTTCGGTTGAAAGGGGGTGGTGGCTGTGGGGGCGTTAGTGGCGCAAGGTCCTCTCGATCGATAAATACGAGTATGGCGAAAACGACCTCGCCCCTACTTTACCCTACACGCCTTCTCCTATTTCGATCACAGCATAATCAAATTATTTAAATTTAGAAAATCTCAATGGTGCCCGGTGTGTCATTGAAGTTTTGCGCGCGAATCATCCAACCGTACATTCTATTGCCGCGATGTGCAATGGACACTTGTTGCAGTGACATTGCCGCGTTCGTCTCGTCTACTACATTTCAAGGTTTCGTATCGATTTCACGAAGAGGATTGTGGTCAGCTGGCTTAATCTACCTTTATCACTTACCCTAGCCGCAAATTATTCACACCGAGATACCTTCGCGTAATTAATACACGCCTAGATACAGAATACTTCTACGTTTTATCATTTCTGAAGATCTTCAGAGGTCGGATAGCCCTTTCAACTCCTGTCCTACATACATACATATGTATGTATATACGGAGTGCTTTATACGAGCGGTACATAAATTATTGGGTCATTATGAGTGAGAAAGTACTGTGACGTTTTTATTTTTAGCATTGGCTATTGTATGTACATATTACTAGTTAGTTAACAGAATTAGGTAACGAAAGTAGGCTTAAAAATTAATTTTAATAAAACTAAAATTATGTTTAATGAATTTTGCACGCAAAGCGTAGTCACAGTAGATAATCATATTGTAGAGATAGTTGATAGTTATTTATACCTGGGACAATTGGTGAATATGACTGGATGTAAAGAGGAAGAATTAAACTAGGATGGAGTGCTTTTGGCAGAATGAACATTGTTTTTAAATCCAACATTCCGCTATGCTTAAAAAATAAGGCGTACGACCAATGCCAGTTATGACGTATGGATGTGAAACTTGGACGCTAAATTCAAGAATGCTACGAAAGTTCCAGTGCACACAGAGAAGTATGGAAAGATGTATGCTTGGCATAACAAGAAGAGATCGCAAAAGAAATACATGAGTAAGAAGTATGACCAAAGTGAAGCGGCAATGGGCTGGACACATAGCAAGAAGAATGGATGGCTGATGATACTGGAATGGTATCCGAGAGGATGTGAAAGAAAGCAAGGTAGACCGAGTGGAAGATGGGCTGATGAATTGAGAAGAATGTGTGGAGTCAAGTGGATGCAGATTGCTCAAGACAGACAAGAATGGAAGCGGATTGGAGAGGCCTTCAACCAGCAGTGGATGGTGAACGGCTGAAAATGATGATGATGATGATTACTAGTTAGTTGACCGGGTGCCATTTGAATTGAAACGTAAAACTGTGTTTAGTAAAAAATTTCCTGTCATTCAAATTTAGACAAAGTATGAAATAAATAAATTTTGATGTCTCAATCGCCAATATGACCAGTTGATCCTGAACATTTATTTCAATTTACGAAGCTTGCTACATTTTGCACTTTTCTTGGCCATTTTGGCGTAGGTAGTATAAAAAGCCCAGTGATTTTATACAATGAAAAATTTCACAAAGACGATTTGAAACATTATAGTATATCATACTTAGGTACAGGATCAATTCATTTGAATTCACACGGATACTACTCGCTTGAGATGCTATGTATGTACATATTATATATAGGTAGAATATGGTATAGGGCAGTTTGAAATTACACGCTTCATTTGGGTCGCTCTCGATCTCTTTGATCATTGTCCTTTTCATCTCTTTCTTCCGGAATGTTACTCCTCTGGACTGACGTTTCGACACGAACACGTCTCATCCTCGAAGTTCAAATCTCAACTGTGTGGTTCTCGACAGAGCGGTAGATCGAATCACCTTCCGAAGGTGAGAAAAATCCACGAAGAAAGCTCAAATGTCGAAAATTCGCAGCACAGTGTTCGTTCTACAAAAAAATCGGTAAATGTGTGTCAACCGGTGAATGTTGGGTGTCAAGGTGTTTCCAATATTCAAGATCAGGCCGGTGAAACTGCTCGTCGTCTTTCGCGTGACGCAACGCAGCGTTCGTCGATCTTGGGTTGGGTAACAATTCTCCAATTGCAATTGTATTTCCTATTACACACATACATTATACGAGCTTATTGTTCGTCATCATCGCGCTCTCTTTACAAACTGTAAAACGTTTGTTCTTTTAGCGTTGACAAATGTTTGCATTCTGATAGAGAACACGGAGCGCACGTCTCACTTATCATTTTTATTATTTTTATTTTATTTAATTTTATCACGGCTGTTAAAAAGAACGAAATTTCAATTTGAATCACTGCGCGCTATCTAATTCAGTTTACTCGTAATTATGTATGTACGAGTATGGACAATTTCGAACTTGTTATGTGTATCAGCGAGTTATCTGCACACAGTATTGGGTGACTGTACACTTATTTATGTAGATCGAGTTACTAGTACACGTGAAATGTCACAGTTCACAGTTCATTGCGACCACTTTTGACCTCGTACAATATTGATCATTTCGTTGTATTTATATTGACGTTCGTCGATTAGATTGATAACATTTTATGCATTATTGATTGGGACTTTGTCACTTTAGCAACTGCATAGTTTCGTTCGTTACTTCGGATACGTATGGTTTTCAACGATTATTCAAAGTGAACTTTCTATGGTTAAGCAACGTATGTACATAGATTGTGGTTGTTTGTAGTATGTAATTTCTCTTTGGGTGATGAATGGTACATTTTTTTCGTTATAAGGCTATGTTCTGATTGTGTTGTGTGAATAAATAAGATTGTACACCGATGGAACTAAGCAACGAAAGTATGATAGTAGGCTTAAAGATTAATTTTAATAAAACTAAAATTATGTTTAATGAATTCTGCACGCAAAACGTAGTCACAGTAGATAATCATATTGTAGAGATAGTTGATAGTTATTTATACCTGGGACAATTGGTGAATATGACTGGATGTAAAGAAGAAGAAATAAAACGAAGAATGAACATAGTTTTTAAATCCAACATTCCGCTATGCTTAAAAAAGAAGGCGTACGACCAATGCGTACTGCCAGTTATGACGTATGGATGTGAAACTTGGACGCTAAATTCAAGAATGCTACGAAAGATCCAGTGCACACAGAGATGTATGCTTGGCATATCAAGAAGAGATCGCAAAAGAAATACATGGGTAAGAAGTATAACCAAAGTGGCAGATATAGCAAAGAAGAATGGATGGCAGATGGAGGCGAGAAATACTGGAATGGTATCCGAGAGGATGTGAAAGAAAGCAAGGTAGACCGAGTGGATGATGGGCTGATGAATTGAGAAAAATGTGTGGAGTCAAGTGGATGCAGATTGCTCAAGACAGACAAGAATGGATGAGGATTGGAGAGGCCTTTATCCAGCAGTGGATGGTGAACGGCTGAAAATGATGATGATGATGATGATTCAAACAGTTCGGGGAAAATCAACGTCGATGAGTCTTTTCTACGCACATTTGAGTAGGTCAAATTTTTATCATGTCCTCAAAACTTCGTACCCGAGAGACAACAATTATTCCAAAGTGGACTATCGCTGTTGTTCGATGCGTGTGCAATATTTATTTTGATTAAGTTCTATTGTTCCGATATACACACACTATCTTCACGGCGCCGATGGGTACTTACTACTTACTATGTACTTACTAGTCTCGGGTACTGGTCGAGGGGCGAAGGCAGGTGTGGGAAACCGGGGGCGTGCGAGCGCGAACGAAACAATGGCCGATTCTCGTGCATTCCTCCGATGCTGCACTATAGTGGACCGAACATCGATCAGTGCTTCCCAATCCGGTCTCTCTCGAGCCATATTAGGCCACCCTGTAGTTAGTTTTGTTGCTGAATCTTAAAGTTGTGGCGTGCAACTTTTAAGGTCCGAAGGGGGGGAGGCCAGGCCTGTCCAAGCCCACGCATCCATTGTGTATTACTATTATTGCACGTATATAAGTACATACCTACGTGTACACACCTTTCTGTTTCAACTTCCGTTTCGGCTAATTTTAAAGCCTCTGTCACGCCCGTCGCCCACGAAAACAACAAGCCTGCCGGTACACCCGGTAGCTTTGCGAATTTTGAACCGAGTGGGTATGACCGCGTCTGTACTCACATATCGAATGAGATGTAATTAAATGCACTTTGAGTCGCTGGAAAATGTGTTGCATCGAAAATAAGACGTTGAACTTTAGTTGGAGTAAATTAAAATTTTAAATTGTGTTGCTGCAATGCACTGCAATCATTGTGCGCTAAGTCGTATTCCGCGATTCGGCTTCGACTAAAATTATTGAACACAAGGAATCAAATGAATAATTAAGACGGTACTCCCCTTATGCTGCGTACACACCGGCGCAGGTCGAAGGTGAATTGTTATTGTGTGGACCGCTCCACACAATAACGTCCAAATGATAGCAACCCTTCGTCGTTCGCTGTTCGGTTCGTCACGCGTCGGTGGACTACGCGCAGTTTGCATTAAACCATCTCCGTCGATGACAACACCAAACAAAACCATCGGCGAATAGCAGTTCTCTCCAGTTTAATCTGAATGAAATGAAAAATTAAGACGGACTCGACGAACGCAACGACAGGTTTTGTTATTGTGTGGACCGCTCACACCGTATGAACCATCTCCATCGATGACCAACACCATCGCCCACTGCTACAACAACCATCGATGAATAGAATTTCTCTCCATCCTTAAAAATTTAATCTGTAGTATTTGAGATGGCGTCAAATGTTAAACATAATTTATGGTTGTATATACATAGAAGGCATACTGATTATTATTTGACAGGTCACGAATACTTTCGTAATGATCGCGTTCAAGTCGAAGCAAGCGGTTCAACCAAAAAGTTGATCAAAATATTTTTAGTTGTGCAAACCGCTGAACTTTTTAACAAAGTTTTCTGTACCTGAAAACTGTGTATACATACTATTTATCATCAAAATATTTTTGTGCAATCGCTGCTTTTCAAAATCTGTACCGAGTGCTCAAGAAATGGAAATGGAAATTTTTACGAATGGGAGCGCTCGATAATTTTCAAAAAATATCAAACGACCTTTTTTTTTTTAACTATATGTATAGAAAATGTACGTACATTTATATACATACATATATTATAACACCAAAACACTTACGTAACATATGTACACCAGTATAAATGAATTTATGGTTGTATATATTAGGTTATTAGTATTATTATTATAGAAACTGTATTACATACATACATACATGCACAATTTACACGGTTAATTTTTTTTAAATTTGAATAATTGTTAATATCACTATTTAGTTAGTCACGTCCAGTAATTATAATTCAGACAACTTAAAAAATGTTGCTAGAAAAGTGTTTGTTAGTGATGAAATGCAGTAATAAAATATAAATAAAAAAAATAATCAAGCGATTCCCGATGATAGATTGAAATTGCAAATACGTTCGGTAAATTCAAGTTCTCTCATCAGAGGGACAGGCAAGACTAAAGTATTTTGAAATTTTGGTTCCTTTAGTATAATGGTAGCGGTACAGCTGCTTTAGAAATTTTGTTAAAATAAAAAAGCCGACAATTCAAAGAAAGATATCGTAAATTATCGAAATGACCGATGCCACGAGAGGGACCCGTTGCAGTTCGACCATAGTGTGACAGACAGTGCCGACCATGAAGCAATAAAACTTTTTGCGCATAAAACCACTCGAATTCTAAATGTTATCTTCAAGTAACACAAGTGCATCCAGCTTTTTCAAAACATAATAATATTTTAAATGGCTTTTGGCTACATATAAGATGCCTTTGTCGGAATTGAAATGTAAAGAATTTAACTTTCAGTCAAAGATTGTGATTTAGGAGTCATAAATGTAAAAAAAAATTCACCTTCTAACATTTTTTCGGCAATAATTATTGAAAGAGCACGGAAATTTTGGTTTTTTACGAAAGGGAGCGCTAAATTTACAGATTTCACGAAAGGGTTACGTTACGTTTTCAAATCTCACGAAAGGGAACGCCCGCTCCCTGCCGCTCCAGCTGAATTCGAGCACTGGTGGAAATATGTTTTCCGCGTGTAAAATAGTATTGAGAGCAACACCCACACTATGTATATAGGAGTAGGTATGCAAAGAATCCTGACGTAATTGCTGAAATCGAAATTGAAAGCGTTGGCGCTGTACGTGTGTATGAGTGCGTCTGTAATTGTTATTCAATGTTTGCGCGCTTAGGCACTCGCGGTGACCAACATACATACATATCTACACACGCGGCATACAAATTAAATTGTATTGTATAACGTGCAATTACTCGTCGTTCGCGTTCTGTGTGTATAAAAAATATAAAAAAAGAGCGTTTGTTGTCGGTTCACGGTTCGATGGATTCAAGATCACGCGGCCGCCATTGACGTTCTTCGTCGGCCGTGTGAACCCCTCACTTCGTTCGTTACACTCTATCTATCCATCTATGGTATCTATCTATTCACTCTTCATAATTGGGTTATCCGTTCGTATTTTGTGGTCGATTTCAAAAAGGTGTTGTCGGTGTCGCTGTTCCACTCCTCGACTCGAGTAAATGATGGATGTTTGAATTGAGTAGTTCCCCTCAAACAACTGGTAGGAATTCGATGTCTTGTGGTTTACGTACATATTTCGTATTCGAGTTGTTGATTGTTCGGAAGCACAAATATGTATATGAGTCGCCTAGTTCCAAATCCCGATAAGTCGATAAAACTCACTTGTTCGCAAACGCGGTTTTTCTTCTACAGACTTATTTGCGTGATGGCGTTTAAACTCATTTAAACTTAATTTTGTTGATATTAAAAACAAAATATTGAGATTAGAAACGTGGACTTATCGTTGTTTGTTTCTAAATATGGCTTTTATCATAGTGCAATTGTCAGTTTTTGGAACTAACACTGATTTTCAATATTTTTTTACGGCGCACTTGGCGGTATTTGGAATAATTCAAGTATAAGGCATAGTTTGAAAACAATTCTTAGAACCAGAAAATATTTTATCCTCGTTTTTTATATATTGTGGACTTATCGGGATTTGGAACTAGGCGACTCATATGTCCTCTCACAGTTAACACGATAACTTTTACTCGTACCTATATGATTTTCACGTTTTGTATCCGCTATGCTTAAACAATAAGGCATTCGACCGATGCGTACTGCTAGTTATGACGTATGGACGTGAAACGTGGATGCTGAATTCAATAATGTTACGTAAGATCCGGTGCACACAGTTGTGTATGAGCCGCCTTGAAGAGAAACACCTCCACACCCTTTCTCCCCAAGACCCTCACATGAGGCCACGAATATAGTCTGTTGACCTTTCCGTTGGGGACAGACGGTTGTCCAGTAAGGCCGGAACAACCGCGCATCTCTGCTAAAATAAAATAAAGAAGACGCAAAAAAAGGAAGAGATCGTAAGAGGAATACATGGCTAAGAAGTGTGACCAAAGTGGCAGATATATGTAGGTACATATGTATGTAGCGGAATGTGTGAAAAACGTGTCTGGGCAAAAACACATAGCAAAAATAATGTATGGCAGATGGACGTGAGAAATACTGGAATGGTATCCGAGAGGATGTGAAAGAATGTGTGGAGTCAAGTGGATTCAGATTGCTCAAATCAGACAGGAATGGAATAGCATTGGATAAGCCTTCATCCAGCAGTGGATGGTGAACGGCTGGAAATGATGATGATGATGATATCTACAATATACGTGGTATGTAAAAGTATATACGTGGTATGTACATAAAAGTATAATGATCGTGCGAAGATTCATGCTCGAGATTTTGACTAATTTGTGATCAGGTGATGTCCCCTGATCACGTTTTCATAATTTTTGGAAAATGTCGTGTGTAATAGAATCGCTATAATTCAAAAAACATTTAAATCAATTTATATAAATATACATACATATTATGAATTTGTATCTCACGAATCTGAACCTGTTGTTATCGTGTGGTCTTTTCCCCGGCCATTTCTTCGACATTTTACACATTGTTTGTGTAACATAATTATAATTATACTGAACTGCGGCTGTGATCGTTGATCACCCCAGTTAAACGTTGTAATGTGTAAATGTACAAATGAAAAACAGTTTGGGCAAAATAATAATGTGGAGAGAGAGAGAGATATGTAAATTAATTCAGAATAAGCATCAGTTGACTTCATTTATGTATGTGTAATTAAAATGCTTACAGAATATTTTACGTGGGAAACAATTTCTATGTATTTAGGTACACGTTCACTTAACCAGAAACCCTAGTTCTCAGAATTGTCTTATTATTATTTTCATAGTTTGACGTTAATCTTAGCTTTTACATACATATAAAGCTGTCCACTCCTGCGTTAAAATCACAACATTATTGTTAATTTAAAGTCAAAATGCCTCATCGTGACGACACGCTTAACTAAGGTCATAATCCGGTCCATCCATTCTGTCCCATAAACGAAAAATGATTTTATAGATTGTAATTGAAACTAAATACGGAATTTTTCGGTCGACTTTCCCAAAGTTGTCGTTACATTTTCTATATCAAAAGCTCACCTACCGGTACTCGGGCTCGCGTCCATTTCATTATTATTGTTGTTTATTACGAACAGTGCACGTAATAGCGGCCTGCGACGATAAAAATAAAACGTCAGTCTCGAGTAATGCAATTAGGCTGGAAAGTTTTTATTTTATGTTATGATAACAGATTACACACGCGCGCACGCGCGTTTGTGATCTGTATACTCTATACAGGCCACATTGCTCGTTAACGTTTTTCGACCAGTAAAAGTTGATAAAGTGTGGGAGGGCCCACGGACACTCACCTGACGATCCCTGTACTGATTTTTTTTTAATTTTTTTTTGTATTTAGCTTTGTGTGTCAGCCTTCCCTATGTTTTAATAGCGCCGTTTTCCGATGGAATGGCTTTCATGACCTGAAATTCTCCACGGTTTAGAATGAGTGGGGGGGGGGGCACTTTTTTGATAGTGGGCCAAAAGCGGAGAGATTCTTAATCAGGGCTTTTTATGTATGTACGTATGTATGTATGTATGTAGTTCGAATAAAACGTACGGGGGTTAAGTGCGGCGAAACCCGGTAAAGTTTTAAATCGAAGGGAATTTTTGTAACCGTAAAATTTTACATCACGAGTGTCAAGTTATGTATGCATACTGCCGTCCCAAGCCCACTTAACCTAACTGACAAAACAATAATATCGAGATAAATGGACTTGAAAGTTTTATTTTAAATTTGTGTTTTTCTTCATGTATTACTGATTTATTTAAACTTTTTTTTATTGCACGAGGTTGTTTTCTATTGTGTTTTGATAATTCTAAGGAAAAATTAAAAAAAAATGAATACTTTAGTAGTTTAAGTAGTAGTTTAGCTTAAAAAAGTCACTTTTGGATGAAGATACATTAATTTTGATATGAAAAATCGCAAGAATACACTCCCATAACCCCTAAAACACACCATAACTCATTTTCGTAATTTTTGTCAGTTACGTTAAGTGGGCTTAGGACGGCAGTATAGTATGTAGGTATAAAAATGCGTGGCTGAAGCTATTTTCCGTTTTATATTACAAATCGGTAAAAGTAAAACCAGCGTCGCCAACCCACGACTTCATCTATTTAATTTTGTACGCAAAAAATCACTGTAGATGATAGTTATTTAGACTTAGGGTATATGGAAGAAATAAGACGAAGAATTAAACTAGGGTGGAGTGCTTTTGTAAGAGTGAACATAATTTTTAAATCCAACATCTCGCTATGCTTAAAGAAGACGAATTTCGACCAATGCGCATTGTCAGTTATGTATGTATGACGTATGGATGTGAAACGTGGATGTTGAATTCGAGAATGTTACGCGACATTCAGTGCAGACTTTTAATACGTTATAATTATGTATGAATACAACAAAATATAATGAAATCAAATCAACTTAAACAATAACATAAAATTATACATAATTGATTTTAATGTTAATCACAATAGACAACCATATTGTGGAGGTACTTGCTAATTATTTATACCTAGTGCAATTGGTGAACATGACTAGATGTAAAGAACAAGAGATAAAACGAAGAATAAAACTAGGACGGAATGCTTTTGAAAGAATTAACGTAGTTTTTAAATTCAACATTCCACTATGCTATGAAAGAAGCAATGCGACCAATGCGTATTGCCAGTTATGACGTATGGATGTGAAACGTGGAAGCTAAATTCAAGAATGCTACGTTAGATCCAGTGCACACGTTTAAGTATGGAAAGACGTATGCTTGGTGTAACAAGAAGATATCGAAAGAGGAATACGTTGTAAATATGTGTAGCGGAACGGATGGTGAACAGCTGAAAATGATGATGATTATGATGATGATGATGGTGATGATAAACGGTTTTTGAGATTCGCAAAAAACAGAAGTTGGCCTATCTGACGTCCAAATCTTGCCAGAAGTTACATACTACATACATATGTATGTATAGCAATAGCCTAAATCGGTTTTATCGGTTTCAGTGGTATGACGTATGAAAATCAATGTTATACAACCGATTAATATATATCAATGATTGAATACTCTTTCCATGTTACGTATGTATGTATTTATAAAACATTTGCTTTAATTACGTAGGACAAAATTTCCCATTTCCATTACAATTAATTTCATATTTAATATTTTAAATACATAATCTATTATTATTTATTGGCTGTTAGATAAGTACCCCATTGATCTTCTCAACTTGTGTAGCTTTGCGATAAAATTGGTTTATCGATAAATGTCAACGCTTCAATAATCCCAATAGCAATAGTATGGACGAAAATTGGCGAGATATAACTTGTATCCAATTGATGATAATTTATATATATATAAGAAATAATTTTCAGCAATAAAATTGATGTAAACCGATAGATATGTATGTATGTATGTACATAGGTACTGTTGAATGTTACGTTATTAAAGTTTCCAAGCGTTGAAATTTCCACAGGGTAATACCAAACCAAAAGACTATTGAAACGGCCAAAGATTCGTTTTCATTTTGTTTAACGCTGCGATTTAAAAAAAAAATTACAAAAGATGGTGATTTATCGAGTTGAGAAAGTCGGCACATTTTTTGCGGTCGATTTAATCAATCCATGTAACTTCCTTTGATTTAATTGCACGTTGAATATTCTATGAAATCAATGTTTCAATTGCTTTTTCATATTGTAATGAACGAATCATTTGTTATATTATATTTTTTTATCGTTTCAGAAAGCGAAAATAGGTGTGCCAGCATGGTTATTCCTGAACAAACTGTAAGTTGACATTCATTTTTACTTTTTTTTTTAGTCATAGTTATTATTTTATTGCCAATTGCAGCGGAAACTATTATAAAACTGTATGAACGTCAAATATATTCGATAGATTGAAGGTATTTCCTTGTGTGTTTTCAATTTTGATTGGATGGTTTCAATTTTCAATTCAGCCTTGCGGTTCAATTCAAGGAATTCGCCTTCACTATTTTTTATGTAATTTATATTTTGACATATCTTCAGAAATACACATTTGATGTTTTCGAAGTTGAGATAATTTATCGTCGAATTCGACCTTGCCTTATTAGCCGCATATTTAATTAATTACATTATGTCGTATTATAATCTGTACGGCGAAAATGGTACACGGACAATAGACAAACGAACCGTACTTTGATCTGTAGATTGATTAAATATTTTTGTTTATCTGTTGAATTTTGAAGATATTGTTTATAATACATATGTATATGTATAACACAATATTTCTTTTTACTCTATCCGCGTGCGAATTAAAGTGCATCTTAATATCCGATGTTGGTTTGTGACTACACATTTTCATTTGTCGATATCGAGTTTCGTCGACTATCATCGTTATCAACACGTGCTACTCCAATTTCAAATACCTTTCTTTTAATCTTTATCGGAATTTACTCTGTAAATTAGTGCAAAATTTTCAGACTCTAGCCCCCTTTTCACGATTCGAGTTTTCTTGATCAAGTGACTGTTGAAAGACAGTTAAGGATACAATGATACAGACCCAATTACATACATACATAGGAATAGTGGATAGGTGGTGTTCATTTTTGATTGCTCGTTAGTCGATAGTCCTGTTGTTTTCCGTTGCTTTCTGGAGGAGAGGAAGAGAGTGAGGGGGGAGAACTGACTGTGATTTGGTAAGTAGGAATTATTTGGGCAGTGCCAATTTTTGTCGAAAGTTAGATAAATTGGAAAATTCTAACAGGCGAAGGCTGATCTGGATTTAGTAATGTTGAAATCTTGCAAATGACGATCATTAAGGTCGAAAACCGCCGATAAAATCATTCGACTTAATTTCAACAAAGTTATATGTATCATTCTACTTTTGTCAATTAAAGTGTTGGCCAGTTCGCCATAAGCTTTTCAACACTAGAATTTTACGACCTATCATAGCGGTTTAGTTCAACTTTAACCCTACAGTGCATTAGTGATTCATATATGCACCGCTGTGCATTTTTGCATATAACTTTGTGAGGAAGAGATTTTTTTACCTGAATGCATGGCGATTCAATTGTGAATCAACCACCCACCAGATGTTAAGTCAAAAAATAATCCCTAAACTTGTACTGACCATTTTGTATCGATCTTTCGACTGGTCAATGCGGGTAGTGATTTTGTGCTATTTTGCAAAGAAATATTTATCTTCCTTTACGTCTTCAAGATATATCTAATTTTTTTTAAATTGTATATATCCTAGAGAATTATGTCGTAATTTTAGATTTTGAATTGATTTGTATTTATTTCTCTTATACGACAAATACTGGATGATTCATATATGAATCAGCATGCAATTGTACCTATATGCTTATATTTAGTACTTTAGCTAGAATACGTATTTTTATATATTTTTTAAATTTTAGATGCCTTTCATATACAAAAATGGGCCTGATTTGGAAAAATTAGATAGCGATGCCTTATTCGACTTAATCGAAAACATACCTGCCGGCATTGATGACGAATTAGATGACGCGAGCAATGAGGAAGATAATCTTATTGTTTCGGAGTCATTGCTAGATCATTATTAGAGAAAATCATAATATTTCTGAATTGACAATTCTTGTGCCTCCACTAAATATCACTCAAATATGAAATCAATTGAAGAATCTTCAATATCAAACAATCATCCTAACGATCAAGTAGAATCAACAGAACCTACTACATCACAAAATAAACCTAATTCGGCATCTTCCCAAGTCGGAGAGTTGTTGTGGAAAAAAGATAAAATTTCAAATATACCATCGACATTTACAGGAAATTCGGTGCTGCCAGATTCAATAACAAAATTAGAAACGCCATATCAATATTTTAAATATTGATACGGTTAATAACTGTGTTCAATAAGGATTGTTTCAAAACTTTTCATGAAACATATAAATACAATAATAAAAAACAATGAAAAATTAAAACACGATTTTTTAAATCATTTTTCCCATAATTTAAATACGATTTTAAACTAGCCGATATGTTTTATTTTTAAATATAAAAAATCATGCACTGTCGGGTTTTAAGCAAATGAAATTGTCAGATCGGCACACTTATAAAGTTGTGTGTTGGTCACAATCATTGTTTTTTCTTCTAAATAGACTAACATCGAACTAAGACCGAAGCCCATTATGCACGCCCTTCACCCTTAACCCACGATTGCTTTCCCAGGCACTAGTGCATGCCACACCTCTTCCGGCTATAAAAAAAGTACATATTTGTCTTCAGGTCATAAATATTCACGGAAAAATTCCGAGAATGTACATACATATAACCTGTTTTGACCTGTTTCGAAGGGGTTGCGCTCAGAGTTAGAAAATTGATCACCTCGAGGGTAGTAGGTTGGTATATACCCGAGTTTTTATATCAGAAATAAAAAAAGGTTCGGCGGGCAAAGCTAGTCGGATGACTTTACGAATTTTCATTTCAACCCACACAACACAAAGAAACCTAATCGATAGAATCTCCACAAATACGATGGGGTATCCGAGAGCGACACACCGTGTAAATGTGAAACCCACACAGGTATCCAGATTCCAATTTGTTTGGGGTGGCGGTCGCGCGTGACCCATTCTTCCGGTCGCTGCCCCTCTTGCACTCTCCAATGTTGTATTTGTGAGTAACACTGTCTGCTTTTGATCAAATTAATATATAACTACTAGCCGAAAGTGCCTGGCGTTGACCGGGTGCAAATAGTGGTACGTTTGAAACATAACATAGGGCTAATAGAAATCTAGGTTTCATCATGAGGGTGTCCAAGCCTTTTAAGTCTTGTGATACCCTAAAATTACTTTTCAACTCTTTGGCAGAAGCCACCTGGAGTTTGCAAGTACTGTGTGGAACTCCTTATTATATATATAATAGCCGAAATCCGTCTGTCTGTCTGTCTGTCTGTCTGTCTGCCTGTCTTAGAGGAGAGCTCGCGCGTGGCGCAGCTTAAAGTACAGTTTTAAACTCATGAGTCCCTTCGGCAGAGCGTAGTCCCTTAGGCGTCGCTATATACGAAGGTGGGAAAGAGGTGGAGACGCAAAACTCCAATGGGTAAAAGACTGTTGTCCGTCATGTCTGCCCGTCTGCTGATAACGCTCGCTGAGGAAAAATTATTAAAAAACCACTAGAACGAGTGGGGGGGGATCGAACCCACGACCTTAGGCTCAAGAGGTATCACGCTAACGTTCACTCTATCGCCCGTCCATGAGTTTGTACCTTTTAAACATTACCTATTATATATATAATAGCCGAAATCCGTCCGTCTGTCTGTCTGTCGGTCTGCCTGTCTGCTGATAACGCTCGCTGAGGAAAAATTATTAAAAAACCACTAGAACGAGTGGGGGGGATCGAACCTACGACCTTAGGCTCAAGAGGTATCACGCTAACGTTCACTCTATCGCCCGTCCATGACTTTGTCCTTTTAAACATTACCTATAGTTAAAATAAATAGGAAATGAGGAAAAATAATTAAAAAACCAGAATGAGTGGGGATCGAACCCAGGACGCCAGGTCGGGAGTTACCACGCTAACGCATAAGCCACGGCCTGTTGCTAAGATGGCCCTTTTTTTTTTAAACATTACCTGAACAAGGGATCGTTGCTCTACTTTACCTATAAAATAAAAACTCTGCTAATAATACATAGATGGCACTATAGAAACTATTTTTTTTTTTTTTTGATTTTTACAAAATTTTAATTATTATATATATAATAATTAATAATTATAATATAAATATTAAAGTAAAAAAAAAAATTTTTTCGAGTTGGGATTCGATTATATGTACATATATTGGGATTCGTTGTATTATAACGCGCCATAGATGCAACAACTATAAAAACTATTAAATTTAATATATAATTTTCCAGTACGGGTGATGAGAGCGCTCCGTTGATATTCAACGGGCTTACACTAGTTATATATATAATAGCCGAAATCCGTCTGTCTGTCTGCTGATAACGCTCGCCTCGGTAAATGATTAAAAGACACGAACCGTCCGCGCGCGAGTGGGATTTGAAGCCGGTATCACCAGGTCGGAAGAGTCGTGCTAACACTATCATTCAACGGAGGCGATGACGGGTCTGTTTCAATTTGACTATATAATATTAATAGGCTCTCGACTTTGCTAAATTGTTACGTGGTGTATTATAACGCGCCATCTATGCAACAACTATAAAAACTACATATATGCACCCACACAAACATATGTACGTTGATATTCAACGGGCTTACACTAGTACCATATAAACATTCTTAGACTGGATAAAATCCAAAAAAGGTTCCACACATATGTACTTGCAATTTAAATTCCACATCCCAATTATTCCTAATTCTTTGTTTATTCCCAATTTAACCCCCCCACTCGTAACAAGAAGAATCATAAATGACCTCTGTTTTTTGTACAAAATCCTTAACAATTTAGTTGATAGTCCTTATCTCCTTTCTAAAATCTCCCTTAATTGTCCTTCCAGAACGTTCCGTAATCCTAATTTATTCCACCTTAAGTTCTTATCCTCAAACTTATCTCGCAACTCATTCATGAACAGATCATGCAATACTTTCAACAAACTTCTTATTTCATTTGATATATTCACCTCCAACCTCTTTACTTTCAAAATTCATCTATGTATATAAACACTTTTCCAATCCCTAATCCTACCCACACTCTTCCAAATCTCCCTCTCCCTTCTCACTACTTTCTTTATGTTTCTTACATTCATCATCTTTCTATTCTTTATTTATGTTATATCTAATTTTACTTATATAAACTATATCTATTATCTTTCTATTTCTTCACCTACATATGTTATATCAAATTTATTTATAGAAACTATGTACTTTGGTTTATGTCATAACTTTGTTCATCTCTATTTTGTATTTCTTTAATTATGACTGTATGTTTCTTTCTCAAATAAAATAAAAAAATAACCTGTGTATGGCAGATACCTGAAAGAAAAATGTCCTTTCACAATCGTGTGGGTAACTCACTGGTCTATGACGCAGGCAGGATCATAAGAAGTGTGTCGGTTTAGTTTGGTGTTTGTATGTATGTATGTTTTGAGCAATATGCATCCGCTTGACTCGACACATTCTTCTCCATTCATCAGCCCATCGTCCACTCGGTCTACTTTGCTTTCTTTCACATCGTATCGGATAACCGTTGCAGTATATCTGCTATATCTGCCACTTTGGTCATGTATTCCTCTTACGATCTCTTCTCGTTATACCGAGCGTACATCTTTCCATGCGTCTCTGTGTGCACTGGATCTTGCGTAACATTCTTGAATTTGATATCCAAGTTTCACATCCATACGTCATAACTGGCGGTACGCATTAGTCGTACGCCTTATTTATTAAGCATAGCGGAATGTTGCTTTCTTTCACATCCTCTTGGATACCATTCCAGCCACTTATGTATGTTATGTACGCTATGTATGTATGTATATCTGCCACTTTGGTCATACTTCTTATCCATGTATTCCGTTTACGATCTCTTCTTGTTATACCAAGCATACATCTTTCCATGCGCCTCTGTGTGCACTGGATCTTTTGTAACATTCTTGAATTTAGCATCCACGTTTCACATCCATACATCATAACCGGCGGTACGCATTGGTCGTATGCCTTTTTTTTTAAGCATAGCGTAATGTAGGATTTAAAAACGATGTTCATTCTTCCAAAAGCATATTCATATTCAGCAATTGTCCTAGGTATAAATAACTATCAACTATTTCTACAATATGATTATATACTGTGACTACGTTTTGCGTGCAAAATTCATTAAACATAATTTTAGTTTTATTAAAATTAATTCTTAAGCCTACTTTCATACTTTCGTTGTTTAATTGTGTTTGTATACATATGTATATGTTACCGCATGAAAGAAACCGGTTCCAATTGTTCTTCAGGATCAGCTGGTTAGATTGGCGAGATAAAAATGATTTGGACAGCAAAGTATACATACATAGGGAACAAACAGACCCAAGATTTTTTGTAGAAATGTAGATGTAAATATCTAGATCGATACATGATTCATGGTTATTGATTGTGCTATTAATAATGATAACTTTAAATCTGTACTATATCGGGTTTCGCTCGGTGATAAATTAATGTGAAACTGGTGCAAAGTTCCTTCAGTACCTACACTTGATACTTTTGAAGTTGAAAGTAATATCGTTCTGTTGGACATATTATTATGTTTTTTAATAGTCCGTCTCGGTGTAGCAGCGAATAACAATTATGCTCAGTTAGCAGAAAATTTCTCACAATACACACTTCCATCATATCAAAAGGCAGGAAAAAAAAAAAAATATAAAGAAGAATCACAATGCGAAGTCGCAGTTAACTACACGTAATTATCCCCATTATTCAGCCCAGCCTACGGGAATCTCAATTGTCGATCTGATTGTGTGTGCACAAAATGTAGTGCAAATCGCTTCATAGAGACACACGGGGAGGGCAACGATTTTAAAACTACAATTACGATTATATATGTATGTAGGTACTTGCCTGCATTACAGTTTTAAAAATACGCACATACATAATACAAATTAAAATCTGGGTAGGTAGGTATCGCTAACTGGTACATACTCCATCTTAATACAGTTCCGAAACAGTTGCAACCTGCCAATATAAACTGGTTTTTAGTATACCTCCGCGTACATATGTACGTACATAGTTCCGCAGATGAGCACCTTTCATTCGATGAAATGAAAAGTATGGATGTACAAAGTTAACCCCTTCGGTGACGCTTTTTACTTTATCCTAATCGGATAAAGTATTGTGATCGTGCGAAAATTCGACCTCGAGATTTTGACTGATTTGGATCAAGTATCATCTCCCGATCACGTTTTCATGATTTCTGGAAAATGTCTGTATGGCTGTGCACTATGTGTGTATGTCTGTGTGTTTTCTCCGAAACTATCAAGTCTATCAAGCTGAAATTTCATATCTATTATTTTCACGCAAGGTGTAAGAGCCATAAAGAATTTGGTTAACATCAGTCAACCGGAAGTAGGGTTTTTTTCGTGCAGAAAATTCAAAAATCATATTTCCGAAACTAACACATCGATCAAGTTGAAATTTCATATCTATAGTTTTCACGTTAGCCGTAAGAAATACTGTGATTTTAGTCAAAATCGTACGACCGGAAATGGCAGTTTACTCTTGAACGACTTGTTGTTTTTTATTTTTTTCGGCCTTTTAAATATGTAGTATCGTCACAACTTTGTAATGTTGTAATCAGGAGAGAAATTGCTATTTTCGAAAAAATAAATCATTAAAATCAGTCAACCGGAAGTAGGTTTTTTTTTTGTCGAAATGTTTAACACAGAACATACCTACAGTTTTCACGTTAGCCGTAAGAGATGCCGTGATTTTTTTTGATTTTTTTGTTCGAATTGTACAGTGCAAGTTCAACGTACGTGGCATTCTGTCGTACCGTGCATTACGTTTTAGGTGTATGATCGCGATTATTCCGTGGATGTGGAAGTAGATGTGGGGGACGATAAGAGCACGCGCGGATGAACCACTAAACTCATACAGGTGTGACTACTAGACTCGAAACCGTGGAAATTTATTCACTAAATTATTGCTGTTTTATCGCGCGCATCGTTCACTTTTGCAATAATAAATGATTTCGCTCACAAGAATCCAGCGTGTGTGTGGCTCATACAAGTGTATTCGTACATACATACATACATATGTATGTAAAATTTTATTAATCGCGACGGTCGCGAACGGGTTATATCGAGAACGGTACACAATCGGGTTCATCGCTCCTGGGTGAGCGCGAGTGCGATTATAGTTTTTACATCTCAAACCATTTCGCTTCCTATATAGTGTGTATGTATGTATATGGGTGTATAATTTTTATTTACATAACACGTTTGCGACGTCGACGACACAACAATAAAAATATAAAATCGGGAATTAAATCACATTTCGACGGTTGAATTCGGCGAACGTATAATCGAAATCAATTAATGTAATTCTGACGTTTCAGTTTTGATAAATCAAATCGTTAAAATAATCGCGATGATGACACGATGAGCAATCTATATACATACATACATACATAGCCATCACTTGAAATTGGTGAATATTATTTGCGTCATATACATATGTATGTTATCGATAGTAGAGGTTATCATTAAAATTATAGATACAAATATTTGTGAGGTGTTTATATAAAAATAAGAAATGACTAAACTTGTACATATGTACATACATGTGATTATAAAAATTACATTTATTTCAGACGACCAGGTGGTTGATGTAATCCTTGTCGTTCATTGAAACATTTAAAATAGATTATAATTGAGTCGCCTAGTTCCAAATCCCGACAAGTCCACAATATTTATATAAAAAACGAGGATAAAATATTTTCTGGTTCTAAGAATGTTTTCAAACGATGCCTTATACTTGAATTATTCCAAATACCGCCAAGTGCGCCGTAAAAAAATGTTGAAAATCAGTGTTAGTTCCAAAAACTGACAATTGCACTATGATAAAAGCCATATTTAGAAACAAACAACGATAAGTCCACGTTTCTAATCTGAATATTTTGATTAATATCAACAAAATTAAGTTTAAATGAGTTTAAACGCCATCATGCAAATAAGTCTGTAGCAGAAAAACCGCGTTTGCTAACAAGTGAGTGTTATGAACTTATCGGGATTTGGAAAATGCAAAATTTGTGAAAAAGTTGAATGTTGAAGTGGCAATGGACTTGGACACAATTGGTGAACATGATTGGATGTAAAGAAGAATGAACACAGTTTTTAAATACGACATCCCGCTATGGTTAAAAAAATAAGGCATACGACCGATGCGTACTGCCAGTCGTGACGTAGGATGTGAAATGTGGATGCTGAATTCGAGACTGTTACGCAAGATCCAGTGCACACAGAAAAGCATGGAAAGATGTATGCTTGGTATAACAAGAAGAGATGGTAAAAGGAATACACGGGTAAGAAGCATGACCAAAGTGGCAGATATAGCAGAACGTGTGAAAAAGTTGGAGTGAGAAGTATGGATGGCAGATGAACGCGAGAAATACTGAAATGGTGTCCGAGAGGATGTGAAAGAAAGCGAGGTAGATGAATTGAGAAGAATGTGTGGAGTCAAGTGAATGTACATACATAGATTGGATTGCAGAGGCTTTCATCCAGCAGTGGATGGTGAACCACTGAAAATGATCATGATGGATAATTATAAATATATGTATGTATACAGGCGACAAAATTTAATAAATAATCAATGATTTATCGCCATATTAGTGTTAACTGTCGAGTTATTTCGAATCATCGTTTTCTTTGATATTGTGTAACGTGTCATTATGTAGAGGTATGTATGTACATACATACATATGTATTAAAAAAAGTGAGTGAAACGTGGTAAATTTATAAACACTGTAGTATAAAACCAAATATACACTTTAAATCGGCTTATTATGTAATTCAATATAATTGTTAGGTTAAAAATAGCAAACACTCGATGGGCAATCTCTTGATGCATCTACGTATTTATAGATACATTTATTTATACTCGTATTTATGTATTCAGATAAAATCGCTGAAAAATGCACCGTACAAAGGTCGAGCTCGTCATTTGCAATTTTCGGAAAAATGTCGAAGCTTTTATCAATACTACAAGGTCAACGCTTAAAATATCAACGTGAGTGAAATTATTCAAGCTTGATAGAATCGTACATTAGTCAATTTCAAATCGGTCTGAATGTGTAGTCGGAACACGAGATACATAGATCTCACCTTGTTTTATTGTGTAATAATATAAGAGAAAAAATCGTTAAAAGACATTAACCATAAAAGAATATCTAGCGTCTAAAAGTGTAATTGCCAAGACTTCCTCTTCGTGTCGTTTCAATCATCCGCTATTACCGCATCCTGCAAGTTTCACCTTTCTCACATTGTATGTATATTTGTGACATCACAGTTATCTCACACACGTTTGAAAATTTTTGCTAAACTTGATTAATACACAATCCCACATTCGTCGCAAAAATTAAACACACACACAGTGTGTGTCTAGGTTGTTGTGTATATTTTATAATTAAAGATACCGTTCGCATTGAGCTCTCCACCGTACCGATTTAATTACAGGTGTTTGTTACATGCAATATTCTAAACGCCACTACACACGTGAATCGCCACATGTCCGATAAGTCAATTTCGTTTCGAACATCTGAACACAAAAGTATCTATAGGTACAAAAAAAAAAAAAAAACAAATCCAGTCTTAACTATGCATCGACATCCGCTAATCTCGATGACTTAATTCTAACGACGTGTAACAGTATATTTTATATTGAGCTCGATTCGACATTTATCGACTGTCGAATTTGATTGAGTTATTTCGTACGCTAAATGTGTGTGTGTGTGGATTGACTGTAGTGCCAGGTGTTTCTGGCCGCTAATAATTTTATATAATGTATTGTTTTTCAATCGAAGAGTATTACAGACAGGTTTCTACCCCTATGTAGAATAATTTGATACATCTAATGTGGCTTCTGGGCGTTTGGCTAAACTTTTTGTCTCACTATTCGGGCTTAGACGGTAGACGTTTCTAGTTAATTGTATAGGTTGGTTTTTCTATAGCACTTTAAGGTTTCAGCTGAACTGCTGACACTCCATCTTTCATTAAAACATATTTAACACTATGTATTAAGTCAAGTTTCTTGAGCGAAATTCGGGGATTCGATCCCAGTATGTCGAAAAGGCTTCGACTTCAAATATCGCCATCGTCATATTATTAAATCCAGATCGGCTCTCTTCTGTTCGAATTTGCCAATTTATATAACTGGCTGTGAGACGGTTCCAATAAATTGGCACAATTCAAAAAATTCCTTACTACCTAGTACCTAACAAATCATTGTCCGCTCCTTCTATCCTTTCCTCACCTCCACAATGAAAAAGGAAATAATTACAGAGTATCTTTCCCATACTACATATGTACATATATTGCACCAAATAGGGTAATTAAATATAGTTTGCAAAAACTATAAAATAGAGCTGTGCGTTCAATAGATTAACTAGTATATGATGAATTGAATTGGATGAATGTAAATGAAACCTTAAAAGTGTGCATGTTAGTATATCTATATTTTTAAATTAGATAAGAATTTATTACCAAAATATTTATTAATAGGGTGTAATATACATAGTCATAATACAAGAGGTAATAATAAGTTAATAATTTAAAATTAAGTAGATCCAACAGAAGTATCTTGTACAGGGGTGTTGTTGAATATAATGGCCCGCCAGAAGTTCTCAGAAATATAAATAAAATTGATAGATTACTGGCAGCCTTAACAGCACCACTGTACAAGTGCTAGTAGATAATAAGTTTGTATTGTAATTAGCTTTTTAAATTTTTAAAACAGACCGTAATTTTTTTGTCAAATACTGAAGAGGTAACGCTTGATATCAAGTATGTACGTCAACTTTGGAAGAAGAAACAGTACTCTATGATGATTTTTGAAAGTCAGTGTGCAAAGATTAGTCGATAATTCGGTTTTATATTGTGTCGCATTATCGAAAACTGTTCCCGAACTATGCATCTGCAAATGGGTGGGTACTGGTTAAACTCGCGATGTAACGGTTTACACGTTAACTAACCTGATCGTCTAGTATCGGCGGTTGTACCTACATACATACATATATGTATGTATGTGTACATACATAGTATGCAAGCAGAGTTTTGTTTGCGATGCACTTGTGCATGTGTAAACTTTGAATTAGCGGTCGCAAAGCGCGTGCAACTGCAATTAATAATAAGCTGTTCACTACATACTATGCGTTTTGCTTTCGCGCGTCCGACCATCTGTCATTATTAGATTTGTCGATGTGTATTATTATGTATGGTGTGGTAGGTAGTTTATGTGTCAGCCTGTCTGCCTTTGTGCGTTTGTGACATGTGAATATGGTATTTATGTGTGTAGAAACGTTCGAGCTTTTCGAAGCAGGTTTGTGATTGCTCGTCAATCATACTGCGTGTAAAGTGTTTAAAATTTTCAGCTGAGTCGTGTATGTATTGAAATTCGAATGATTCTTATTGACTTTTTGCATATATGTATGTACTACGTAATGCACGTTTCTTACTACGATAAATCTTTCTTTTGTGTATTTAAAAAAAAAAGCTTTATGATTAATGAATTTGTGAAGCAAGATCTGCAATGAAGCTATTGGACGATTTCCAACAAAATTTCTATGAAAGAATCAGAGTAGATTTTTCTAATGTATCCATTTCAACGATATCACGAGTAATACCACGGTTTTTATCAGTGGTCATGCAGCTCATTGTACACTTGTGGCTCCCATTGTATGAGTGAAACACAATTTTCACAAAATCTCATCGATTTATACTAACAAATAATATTTTCCATACTATTCCTACACACTTAGTAGTAGCGAAAAGCTTTAAATCGTTTTCTAGATTAAAATTTATAATATTTGTTAGTAATGAATTGTCTAACATTAAGAAGTACCGCGAACTTATTTCACACAACTTTCTATTCCATAGTTAAATTTTTTGATAACCAGACACAACAGAACATGTATATTTATTTTTTCGTGGAACTAAATTTTTTACCGCGTAGTTTAACTCTGTCCCATTCTAAGCCCAACCTCTACGAAATTATCGTTACAGGTGGCTTAACTCTAGCCAAAAGCTATGCCTCCAGGAATTTGTGGTGTCTGAATAAATTTTAAGCATATTGTACATATATACATACATAATTTGAAAATGATATGTTGCGGCACCCAAATCTGAAAAGGTTCTCGAACGCTGGTTTAAATGATTCTCTTTCTTTCATTCCATTACTGAATCGTTTCGCTGGAATTTTCTCAAGCATTTCTCTGACGAATATTGAGAAATGTCTAAAACGTATGTAATATTTGTCATTTTTTAATTTACTACTTCTTCGAATCAGTTAATTAAATCCATACTTTTCAATCGCACAATTTCTGTCTTTGGTATAATTATATATAACCGGTAACGAGTGTGAATTTAAATCTGTAAATTTACTATCCCACTTCTAATTGACGACGGCGGATAAATAAATAACAACGAATTCATTAACATCCACAACAAATCGTAACATAATTATTTGGTCTTCCGCTTGTTTCGCTTTCATCGGTCGATTCCTCAACGACCACCAAACTGGTATTACATATATAAATCAACTATTTGATTACGATTGTGCGTCTTTTTTTTTTTTTTTGTACGTTCAAAGTCGATGGTTTTCGAACATCTCGGTTGTTATTCGTCAATTCGAAATAATGAGTGCCGGTCATTTTGAGGTCGAGCCGAAATTGTTTTTTTTTTTTATTTTTTTATTATTCATCTCGGATTGATACCGTCTAACGTTACCTTATAGGAGACCAGAGGCTGTAGAGCGGCTGCTATTTGAAACTTGCAGGTTGTTGTTGGTTTTTTATTACTTTTACGGTACTTACACTAATCATTACGTCTGTTTTTTGATATTGTTTTGGATCGTTGACCTTACCGAACGTTTGGTACAGTTCTATCGAGCCGAATCTTCGACCAATATTCCATCGGTGCTTTCTTCGGTAGTATGAGAAATTTTTTCTTGTCGCAATTCAGTATGTACAATAAACGTGAGAAGGCAAAGTTATCGCACGCAATCTTCGACTGCGTAATTGTTCGCCGTGTAACGATTGATGCGAAAAAGATGGATATCTATCAAAGCGGACGAATCTTTTGAAATTCGTCTAGTGTAACCCCGTAGAATTCAACACACAATCTCGTGTCGTCTTAAGCTATTGAAAAAAGATGGATGCACAAGCGAAATTGTTACAACTGAGTACCGTAACAGTCAAACACGTTGTATTTGGACATCCAGGTGATTGACACCCGTCGTGACGGATTATATGTATATATCTCTAGATACCTTTGCTATTCGCTAGTTTTCTCACAAAAGCAGCACACGGCAACTATCCATCTATCTACATATATTCGTGTATGTGTGTTGGCTATAGCTCGATCGGACTTTCTGACAGTTTGACGGCGAATTCACATAGTAATGTTGAATTTAAATTTTGCGCCAAATGCCGTTTGGTCGCGGTGTTACAGCGCCGCCTGGGGCTATAGGTGGCCGAGGCAGTGCCTAACGTTACATTCTTACTTCAGAGACGTGCAACCTTTTAATTTTGCATACCCCAAGTTCGCTGGACGCTTCGCCGATAGCGCTCCTTCCTGGTTTTTGGTCAAAAGTGGCACGTGTGGGTGTTCGCGTGACTCTTTACATACGTGTCGCGTGTTGGCTTTTTCGTCGATGGAATTTTACTTCTGCTCCGATTCGGATCTTCCTTCTTCATTGTTTGATTTATTACGTTGCTGTTGCTTTTATTTATTTTTTGTTCTCCTTTTTGATATTATTCACAGTGTTTGACCTGAATTTGTGTGTACAAGGATGCGTAATCTTAAACTACATATGCTCCGGCGTTTCAATGCTTTCCACAAAATATCTCTAAAGGGTGTTCCAAGGCAATATTCTGTCAACGTGTCTTATTACATACATAGATAGTAAATTATCTTTTAATTCCCACATTGACGCGGCTGTAAATAAGGCTTATAGGAATTTGGGATTCATAATGAGAGTATTCAGACCCTTTAAGTCCTTTGACACAGTGTCTTTACTATATGTATAATGTATTTGTGAGAAGTCACCTGGAATTTGCTAGTACTACCCGTTTTACCAAGACTCCATTAATAAATTGGAAAAAATTAATAAGAAGTTCCATACGTACTCCATTTCCAGGTTTTGTCTTTCTTCTGCAAATTCCTGTGATTACGTCTCCCTGCAAACCAGGAGGACGGTATCTGATCTCTGCTTTGTATTTAAACTTTTAAATAATTTATTAGATAGCCCTTACCTACTAAGTAGGATCTTTCTACATTGTCCCCCTAGGCCTGTCAGAAATCCTCCATTGTTTCATTTGAATCTTTGTTCCACAAATTATTCACTTAACTCCTTCATTTATAGATCCTGCTCGTCATTTAACGAAATCCCGGCACATATTGATCCCTTTCTCAATTCTTTGCCCTCCTTTAAATTATCTCTGATTAAGTTCCTTTCCAGTCCTAACTCCCGAGTTCCTTTCTTATTTTGATCTGTTGTTCGTTTGTAACTATTTTGGCTGTAGTGTATTGTGTGATATTAATATTATTTTGTATTTATATTTTATTGTACATATGTATACTATAAGCTGTTTGTTGCAATAAATAAATAAATAAACGTAAATATGCCAAATAAGTCTATAGTCCAGATCTATGTGCGTACTGGAGTATGATTTTGTCAATATGATAGTAATATTGACCATGTGTGGTAAACTCGACTCAATGTTCAAAGTTCGACGTTGTGTGTAAATATGTAAGTATTCCGTACCCCAAAAAATATTAAACAACATACTGAAACATACATATCATACCCCACGCGACGTGATGTTTATGCGTGAGAGAATTCGTGAACATACGCAAAACTCGGGAATGGCTATTTATACGTGGGAGATTTAGCGTTTCCGCTAAAGTCTTATAAAACGATAAGCTAAATATGGTATTCTTAATCAAAAAAATTAACAAAACGACGCTTATCACGTGTGGCTTTGGGAAACACACGAGCCCCACGTGACGCGACGTTCACGCTCCTCTCAAGTTTAGGTCGCGATCCTAAACACGTGCATCTCTATCATTTTCGGCCATTACCATCCACTGCTGGATGAAGGCCTTTCTGATCCTCTTCCATTCCTGTCTGTCTCGAGCAGACTGCACACATTCTTCTCAATTCATCAGCCCATCGTCCACTCGGTCTACCTTGCTTTCTTTCACATCCTCTCGGATTCCATTCCAGTATTTCTCGCGTCCATCTGCCATCCATTCTTCTCGCTATGTGTCCACTTCAACTTTTTCACACGTTCCGCTATATCTGCCACCTTGGTCATGCTTCTTCTTACCCATGTATTCCTCTTACGATCTCTTCTCGTTATACCGAGTAGGTATACATCTTTCCGTGCTTCTCTGTGTGCACTGGATCTTGCGTAACATTATTGAATTTAGCATCCACGTCCATACGTCATAACTGGCAGTATGCCTTCTTATTTATTCATAGCAGAATGTTGGATTTAAAAATAATGTTCATTCTTTCAAAAGCACTCTATCCTAGTTTCATTCTTCGTTTTCATTTACTATAGAGACCTTCTACATATACATAGAGACCCTTTACTATAGTTTTATATGGCGTAGAAACATACACGCAACACTCTTTTCCACGTGATTCAAATCTAGCCGTTTAGTTCAGCGTGTTGATGTTGATGACTCAGCGTTCAGTTTGTCTGTTTCTCCCTTTATCTTCTGATAGAGCTGTTTGAACTTTTAACCGCTCATTTCCAACTAGCGTAATTTTACTGTCAATTAGGGTCCCACAGCTTGGCCCTGCGCTATTTAGGCAGTATTTGAAACGGTAAAATCCGAACATCTTTGAATTTTTGCCATTCGAAACGTTCGAATGGAGTCTCGGGGTGACAAGTGGGCTTTAGAGATGCAACAATAATGCAAGAGCGATCCGCCAAAACACACACAAAATGTCGAATGAGAGGTTGAACATGTGCGTGAATGCAGTTTGCGAGTCGATGGGCCGGTTCGCGCGAGCCGAGATACCACAAATGTGGGCCAAACCTCTCCTGTTTCGGCCATCGCATCGTCGTCATTCATTCGAAAGAGCCGCGGGCTCGTCAACCTTTTCCGAGGATGTAATTTTAATTTATACACAGGTGGACTCTCGTATGCTGCGTACACACCGACGCGAACCGAACAGCGAACGACGTAGGGTTGCTATTGTGCCGACCGCTCCACACAATAACATCCGATGATTTGTGAACGTTCACACAACAGCAACCCTTCGTCGTTCGCTGTTCGGTCCGTCGGTGTATACGCAGCATTATGGTGGGTACACACCGCCGAATCGAACGCGAACCGAATTCGGAGCAAATCTGAAGCAAACGATAGGATTCGCTTCGTTGGTTGTAGGTATACACTTAAATCTTCGGACCGAATACGGACCGAATGATACCCTCGAACGGAAATACAATAGGCAGAATTAACAAAAGAAAATCTTAAACAATAGCCCAACTAACAAAAAAATACACTATTTGCGTTCGGTGCATTATCGCTGCAAGAGCGGTCCCATCAAACAATTTTTTTTATAAACCCTTATTTTTTTGTGCATTTCGTCTTTGTTCGTGACATCTTGGCGAGCAGTTGTACTTATCAACAATAGTAACAATAAATCACCAAACAATAAAACAATTAACTCACTTTCGAAAATTTCGTACATACAATGAAATTCAGAAAAAATGATGAGGGGTTGAATTTTATATATTTTTACGTATATATGTATAATCTGCCGGGTAAATATTGTAAACATTACAAAACTTACCTTGGGGAATAGTACATAGGTACATATACATAGTTATGTATGTACATACATAGGTACATATTATATAGTATGGGTTCACTCGTATGCGCCCGCGAATACTTTCAAGGCCTGTTATCATAAAAATGACACCTAGAAGCACAATTTTATTTCAAATTCAGTCAATTTTCAGCCGTATAGCTGCATTTAAAATTTACCTGCATACATATTCACAATTCATGTTGATCTTGATTGTACGTCACATTAAAAAACGTTTATGTAAGGGCCATATGAGTGTTTAAAATTCAAATAAATAAATACATACACAAAAAAATTGTTTTTGTGGAGCAGCAAAGTGACAAAAAACCATTCGCTGTGAACGATCGCTCCGATCGCTTCGAGACCTAGCGAAGCGATCGTTCGGTTCGCATTCGCTGCGACGTCCACATAGCGTCCAAATAGCCCGAATTCGCTTTCGCTTCGCCTTCAATTCGTCGGTGGGTTTCCACCATTATGCTGCATACACACCGACGCGAACGACGTAGGGTTGCTATTGTGCGGACCGCTCCACACAATAACGTCCGATGATGTATGAACGTCCACACAATGGCAACCCTTCGTCGTTCGCTGTTCGGTTCGCGTCGGTGTGTACGCAGCATTACCCGTTCAACAAACCAGGATGATCCAACCGTCTAGTATGCGGTAACATCGACTCGTATGTGTGTGCGCGGACACGACATCTTCCCGGTGCTATTGTTCTTCGAAGCGTGTCAGGTGTGTGTGTTTATCAATGCTTTTATTCAAGCGGAAATAGAGATGTAAGACAAAAGAAAGAAAGAAAATCATTAACAATGCATTCGTCGATATTAGTTAGTAACGACGTTTACTGTTTTACACTGCGGCATTTGAATAGTACATACATATTCTGCTTCAGTCGTGTGTGTTCGGCTTCAACGTGACTTTATGTACATAGATGTGATGATGTTCAAACGTTATTATAATGTTTTCCGATCGATGCTACGCATTTTTCACCTGTGGCCGTTGTTGTAATTAAATTTTTGTCCGATTTCGGCGACCGTTGAGGTGTTGGCGAATAAAAGTGTACGATAATTTTTTTGTGTCGAGTGTCCGGGAAAATGATCGGCAATCTTTGATTAGAAGAAGCTTAATCGATATTAATCCTTTTCCTAAAACTTACTGATTTAATGTACAGAAGCATACTTATGTCGGATCGAAATCTTGTATGTAGTCAATGAATAATCTAATCAATGTTTTGATGGATTTGCAGTGGTACACGCTCGCGCTTAGCTTTCAGTGCTAAGTTTGCGGTAGATAATCATATAATTATATTAGGACAATTGGTGAATATGACCGGATGTAAAGAAGACGAAATGAAACTAGGATGGAGGGATTTTGGAATTCGCTATGCTTAAAAAATGAGGCATACGATCAATGCGTACTGCCAGTTATGTCAGTGTGGATGTGAAACGTGGATGCTAAATTCAAGAATGTTACGAAAGATCCAGTGCACGCAGATATGTATGTATGTTTGGTATAACAAGAAGAGATCGTAAGAGGAATACATGGGTTTAGAAGTAAGACCAAATAGCAGAACGTGTGAAAAAGTTGGAGTGGACTCATAGCGAGAAGAATGGATGGTAGATGGACGCGAGAAATACTGGTATGGTATCCGAGAGGATGTGAAAGAAAGCAAGGTAGATGAATTGAGAAGAATGTGTGGAGTCGATTGGATGCAGATTGTTCAAGACAGACAAGAATGGAAGAGGATTGTAGAGTAAGGCTGATATTACACTTAGCCACTCCACCAACACCCGATTTTTTTTGAGGGTGGCGAGCATCTTATTACATTGCACCACTTTTCACTCACCAAGCTACCTGCTCATCTCATAATCTTCATACAAAAAAATAGGTCTAGGAAGCTATACGAAAACTAGGTACTCTATGTAGCAGTATGTAGACGTAGAAAATATATAAAATTCAACCCCTCATATTTTTTTCTGAATTTCATCGTTTTCGAAACAATTGCGTTGCGTTGACAATCGAGTACGACGATGCATAAAAAAGGTCGAAAAGGGTTTTGGTGGAGATTTTTTTCATCGAACCGTTGACTTCCAAGAAATTTTTAGACACCAGAAAATCGCACAATCTAATACGTACCATCTAAACCAGTATATCTATCTGGTAGTCGAGGTTCAAAAAAAATCGGGTGTTGGTGGAGTGGCTAAGTGTAATATCGCTCTAAATGACATATTGATAGCTATACAGTTAAAGGTTGTTAATTTAGAATCTCTATACGTTAGGTTAGGTTAGAAACGACTAATCAGATCCACAGCAATGCATCGACAATGCCAGTATTTAAATTTGAAAAATAGTGCAGCAATGTTCATAGTTTCAACACTTAGTCATACATATGTATGGTATTCGAATTAATACGGATGATATAAGATTCTAAGGCACCAATCTATCTAGTACATACATACATAATATGTTCCTTATACATTGTTACGCATACATACGCGTTCTACAATTTTCCACAATTTATTCTGTATCTTCTCTTGTCTGTCTTGTCGTTTATTGGAATATTAGCGATCAATCATGCGTATTATTATCATCGCCTTTTGTATTTATAATCTGTGCAAAGTTTCGCGTTGGCAACGGACGCAACGCAACGCGAGACTTTTCATCAATGTAACTGTGTCAGAGAAGCGGGTCGATATCGACTATTCATTTTCATAATAATGCAATTTTCGCAAACCCGAAACGCTTTGTACATCAAAGCCGATCGGTTTGTCGGTATTCCGATTTTATTTTCGCTTTTTTTTTTTTTAATTTTTATCGAAGCTCTAGCTGGCATAGCACCAAGCACTACACGGAAATTGTAGTATATCCACAATAATTGCGTTAGAATACCGTTCGGTGTCGAGAGAGGTGCACCAGTTTTCTGTTTTTGATCGCGATTGTACTGAATCGGTTCAGAGATGTTATCAGCTCCACTCCACCACTACTAAACTACCTTCTTCTTCCTCCACGTGGGAACATTCCCAACGCACACCCAGCTCTCCAAATGTGAAGAGGCAATTTATGACCGTTCGTCGGTTCGTCGTCTATCTACCACTGCCATCGTTGTTTTGTTTTACTGTTACCCACTTTTTTTGAGGATGATTATATTAACGTTTCGATATTGAGTTGTTGTTGTTCATCTTCTATTTTAATCGATGCTGAATTTTGTATCGACATGCGTGTATCCACACCTGTACAAAAGCTCGTTCAGCTCGCGTGTAATCTTATCAAGATAGTATTTCAACTGCCACCCCGATGATATAACGTGCAAACTTTGTATATTTATTTGACTGTAGTCATAGATGTAGAATAACAAATGACATACAAAAAGGGCATGCAATTATGCATGCCTTACATGCATTTTGCATTCCCCGCACTTTAGACCCCCCGCAACCCCCCCGTTACTTCTGACGCTTTGTCCAGGCAAATTTGTTTGGAATGGCACATCTATGGTATTGTATATCTATGACTAGTAGACTGAAATTCGCAACGCCTCATAAGTGTGAAATCCTCGCATTGTATGTAATGCTGAATCGGTTTATACATATCTCACCAATCTGATCGGCTGATCCTGAACTCGTTTTTTTCTAAAACTTTAGTCTATCATATGTATGTATGAGGCATACGACCAATGCGTACTGCCAGTTATGACGTATGGATGTGAAACTTGGACGTTAAATTCAAGAATGCTACGTAAGATCCAGTGCACACAGAGATGCATGGAAAGATGTATGCTTGGTATAACAAGAAGAGATCGCAAGAGGAATACATGGGTAAGAAGTATAACCAAAGTGGCAGATATAGCAAAGAAGAATGGATGGCAGATGGAGGCGAGAAATACTGGAATGGTAACCGAGAGGATGTGAAAGAAAGCAAGGTAGACCGAGTGGACGATGGGCTGATGAATTGAGAAGAATGTGTGGTGTCAACTGGATGCAGATTGCTCAAGACAGACACGAATGGAAGAGGATTGAAGAGGCCTTCATCCAGCAGTGGATGATTAACGGCTGAAAGTGATGATGATGATGATTATGTGCTATTTCTAGTTTAATGTATGAAGCGTAGTACATTTTGCACTTTGCCTGACCATTTCGGGTATCGTATCGGCACTTTATACAATGCGGAATTAAATACTTGTACTGTAACATGTACATACATTGTATGTAGTTTTGTCTGTCTACATACATAGGTTTTCAATCTTCAGAACTGCTTCATATTCATTTATTTTTCAGCAATTTGATTACTGATGTGTAAATATTGCGCAAGGCCATATATTATTGCCGTTTCGATTAACTAAAAAAGTGTGATTTCTATCACAAAATTGCAAACCAATTAATTGTGTGAATAATTATTCGATTTTTCTTTCTAAATATTTATACAATTGAAATCGTAGTGAATTAATTTGGTATTTTTATTATATTGTTGCACATCGTATTGTTTGACGTTGATACATGTAAAAATCTATTTACATTTTCCGCAACATATGTATGTATGTATGTATGTAATAAACATGAAAGTGAAGCAATTTTCAAAGACACACGAATATGAATCAATATTTGAAATATTTCCAACTTTCATTTGATCGGTAACTGTAATTTTATGCACGCAAATATAGACCGATATCGCTTCATATTAATTTTAATAATCTTCTTGATCTTTGGACCGAAACGATATAAATCAATAATATGCTTACGTTTTTGTTAAGTTTTCTCCGATTATAATATGTATGTAGATATTGGATTGATAATACATATATTACTATCGCTATTGACGTAAATACGCATATTTATTTTTGGATGTTATCAGAAAGGACGTGTGTGATAAGATTACACAATATTGTCCATATGTATGTACATACTATACATATGTATATTATTGTTTGCACAGAATTTTTATATTAGCAATTTCATGTGAATCTTTTGGTATTGACTTTTGTTATTTTATTGTTGCAGATGGTGGTCAATCTCGCCATGATCGTTTATCAAGCTTTGGACTATGCTCAATCTGAAGATGAAGAACGTCTCATATCACCGGATCTCGAGAGGCTCATCAGGGACATGACGACCGATGATGGTCAGTGATATATATTTTTTAAATATTTGTAACGGTTTGTTTATAATGTAATAGATTTTCATACCGCAGTTCTCAGTTAAACGTGAGCTTTATCTATTTGACTGTCAGCATCCTTAAATTTACGTTCCCCATGGAAAATTACATGCTTCGATCAGCCATCTTAGGAATATTAAGAATGAGTTTTTTTTTTGCTCAAGGAAACTACCCTACTGATGGTATCGTCATTAATAATAAATTTTCATGGTTTTTATGCATGTAACTTGCGATTTTCTCTTGCACCTTGTTCTCCATCTTTCCACTACGATTAATCAATGTAATAAAAACGACACTGTATCCCATTTTAACTCTCGTTTAAATTGTACATCCCCTAATCCTTAAGTCGGGACAGCGTTTTGTAGCCGAACGAAGAATGCGTCGCCATCATGCATATTCAAAGAGTCGCTTGTTTATAATGGATTCTCGGGTCAAATACTTGTACAATGTTTTGCTATGCAGTCTATCATTTTAACGACGAAATTGAAAAACTAACCAGCTCGACTGGTACCGTAGGAACATTACGGTCACAGTTGTTCAAGTAATGGATCTTCCGCCTTTCTTATATGGCCGTTGACAGATACCAGTTCGTTTCCGAGGTTTAATTTATGCGTGTCTTATTGTTTTTTTTTTGTTCCAATCTACTATGTATAATAAAGTTACAGCTAGAAAATGTTGGTTTTTCCTTCGATCGAGTGGTGATTATTTCCAAGTCGACGAACTTGTATCGGTCTCGGAATGCACGAGTGAATATCCTGAATTATATTAGATAATAAATAATTCGGTGTACAATGTGCATGCACCGTTGATAGTCAAACTACCGAAACGGTCCTGTGATGATTTACGCTATGTACTATGTACAATAATATGCTTGTGTAAACGCTCCATCACGCTCATTGCACACAAAACGTCTTTTTTATACTGCTATAGTAGGTACTATTTTTTATTCATCTCTTAACATAACCCGTTCACGCACAAGTCGTCGTAATCCTGAAAAAAACAAACTAGTGTATATTGAATACCCAATTTACGGTCATCGCTTGACGAAATGATCGTGGTTTTGCGTACGGTTGTCGCAAATTTTCTTTTCAGTTTTATAGAACATGTATAAAAACGTTTGTAGCTGTAAATTCGTAAGAATATTTTCTCGTAATCCGAAATCTATTGAAAACGATTTCATAATCCAACTACATATGTATTACGATTATGAATAGCGAATTTTCTTCTTAAAGAGTTGCATTTTTACTTTAAGTATCTTGGGAAAGATGTTCTAGTTCAGCGGCAGCGGTTGGCGACCTGCGGCTCCGGTGCCGCATGCTGCTCTTTGTATGAACGCTGCGGCTCTCATTGTCACCCAACATTTTGCGTGAGATATTCCGAAAAAGGTGCTTGAAGCATACATTTCATACAATCAAGACGAAAAAGCTTTAATATCGTTTTCAAGATTGAACTTTATTATATTTTTTAGCAGTAAATTGTCTAGCACTAAGAAATATCACAAAGATAACTACTTCCATTCCACAAATGAGTATCATTTATTGTAATTTTAAATGTATGTATGTACATATATAATCCGAAAATGATGAGGCTTTTAAACATGCCAATTTTGTGACTTTTTCCTTGGGTTGGTTCTTAGTTAGAAAAAGGCTCCCGACTACTGCTCTAGTCCAATGGTTTTCCGTTGCTTTTTGGTTGAAAAAAAAAAGAAAAAGACACAACAAATTAGTAGATACATGTACATGTGTACATATTAGTGTTATTAAATCCAATTTTCGTTGTTGTTAATTGTCTAGATCTTCTATAAACAATTACCAATATTATATACGAAAATCGGTTAATTAGAGCTTATCGTTTGCTTTGAAGGACATCAAATATATTTTGTATTAAATTTTATATGTACATATGTATGTATCTGAAAATATTTGAATTATTGTTTGAATTAAATCAAAGTTTTTACATCAGCCAATGATTCCAAGAGTATAATCAATTTCTTTATAGTTAAAATCTGGTAGGCGATGGAAAATAAAAATATATTAGATAAAGGTGTATTTTTTGTAACTTTGTGAAAATTGTGATCTGATGCCTTCTGACCGTTCTCAAATTAGAATACATACATAGTATGCAAACAGTCTAATCATCCACAATACCCAATCGAATAAGTATCAATTAATCTCGGCGAATCGTTAGCAAATAGACAAACGGATTAAATTGCACGAAGGTTATCGAGAAGATTGACATTGCGGTGTACTTGTTGTTGACTAGTTTCACTAGATTGAGAGCCAAACCACCAACACCGGAACCTAATACGAGACCTCCGTGTCATTCTATCGCCATTGACCAGATTGGCATTGTGCTGGCCCACATTTATTTACCATTCATTTAGTTTTAGATTATATGCGTGGTGTATTGTAAGGTACACACATTTAACATGCGCAATTTATTGTGCATCGCAAACTATTGTTTTTGTGCTAATACGTATGTACATACATGTGTATGTAGAATTGTGCAAGACTAAACCGGATATATAATGACGATTCGAGTTAACCTTAGCTTGTACATACATATATAGGTATCTCGTTAAAATGCTATAAACACACAAATTTTGTACGCTGAAGACCGGTTGACGTGACGAGTGAAAGCATTTTCTCAGTTACAGTAATCATCGCCGATCAGCTTTGCTCCCGTGTAAAATTATTGTCCCCAGTGTGTTGTTATCAATTATTTTTTTTGTATTATAAGTATATAATATGATCATACTCTCTGTGTGTGTGTGTGTGTGTGAGTGAAAATTCTCTCGGCTTTTGTATGTATGTATATTTTTTTTCGTAAGTTTTCCCGTCCGTAAAATTAGATTTCTAAATTATAGCAATTAGCGGTTGATACGTTAAATTTGATGCATTTTTATCATGTATTCAAGGCGTTGGCAAAGTGATTTATGATTTCGAGTGAACAAATTATTGCCATTTAAATTTTTTTCTTGTACCTTTTTATAATAATATTAATTGTTTTATTGGGTTCGTCTGAAAATTGCGTACGTTCTGAATTATTTACGTACTTGCAAGAGCTCAATATTAAAATATTTTTCATTTGAATACATATACTGTTTATTTTACATCAACTTTCTTTAAATGTACATAATTTTAGATATTATGGTCCAATGTACGTGGGCGTTTAACGCGTGTAATAATTTTACGCGAATGAATTTGTCAAATAAATTGACAATAAATACTGAACTACAAAGTCAGGGCTGTTACAAATTGAATGAAATTCCCTATGCAAAAAAATAAAGTATCTGTTCGGTCATTTTATTCAATGCGTACGCGTTTCAGGCAAAGTATGAAATAAACGAATTTCGCTGTCTGGAACCCAACTTTTATCCCACCAATCTAAATAGCCGATCTTTCTCAAACTTTAGTTGCTCATACGTGCAATTACTACATCAATTTATGAAGCTTGGTATGTACATTTTTCACGTTACCTGGCCTACTCTATACATATGCAAAATTTTACATTCGACTGTAATGTATGCAACTGCCCGTTTATTTATGTACTGTGTGTGTAATTGTGTATATTGTTTTAAAATTTGCATTTTCTAGAGCCTTCTTATTAAGAATCAGGGCCTATACAATTCACAGTGCGGGGGCGCTAGTTACGCCACCGATCACAGCCAATATGGTACTGGTTTCAGTATCACGTGAATTATTGATCTTGTCGTTCAAATACATATTGTGATATTTGTATATACGACTATATATCACTATCCCACTTATAGAATCGCAGGTATTTAGGTGCAGTGGGCGCCCAACACGTTTTCCGATCTTTTTGTCAATTCAATTTAAACTAAACGTTTTTTTATCAAAAAATGTTTGAAATACGCTCGGGACACGTTATTTGTTTATTTAAGCCCTTTATTCTGAGGACAGTGGATGACGTTATTTGACCCCATACCTCGTGCACAACCATTTTGCCATAAGCGTGCATAATCCTTCAGTGAGTCATGAAGCTATCGACGCAAATGCACAATGTCGATATAATGCTTTTAATACTGTCGTCTATTAAATTATACTCAAGTGTCAGCGAAAATCCCCCAATGAATCCAAGTCTTATAAGAGTTTTTCAGTTGTCGTATGGTCAAGTATTCGTATTTGCAAATGTCACGCATTTATGTGCACATGTATGTACTATGTATGTAGCATTTCTAATGTATCGAAAACGACTCGCTTGCACCCGCTCTCTATGCAGAACGTTAGGCCACTTTCTATAGTATGTATGTTATGTACGTTGTATTAATATTTTAATGTCAACGATTGAGTTTTACCATGGTGTTGTTGTTTGTTGAGTTGTTGCCCGGCTCTGCCTACAACGAGAAATTAAATCGTCAACCTTCATTGGACCGTATGCAATCCCGGAACTGTCTCTCTTAAGTCCCTAGTCTAATCTATTTTGTTGTGATGATCCGTTGTTTTGTTACGAAATTAATCCAACTTCAGACGAATCAACGGCTGCTTTCTAATAAATCTATGTACATAGTGTAAAATTGAATTCTTGTCTATACATACACGTGTACATATGAGTCGCCTAGTTCCGAATCCCGATCAGTCCACAATATATAAAAAAACTAGGATAAAATATTTTCTGATTCTAAGAATGTTTTCAAACGATGCCTTATACTTGAATTATTCCAAATATCGCCAAGTGCGCCGTAAAGAAATATTGAAAATCAGTGTTATGTAGTTCCAAAAACTGACAATTGCACTATGATAAAAGCTGATAAAAGCCATATTTAGAAACAAACAACGATAAGTCCATGTTTCTAATCTCAACATTTTGTTTAATATCAACAAAATTAAGTTTAAATGAGTTTAAACGCCATCACGCAAATAAGTCTGTAGCAGAAAAACCGCGTTTGCGAACAAGTGAGTTTTATGGACTTATCGGGATTTGGAACTAGGCGACTGATATGTTTGTTTACCACAGTACATTTACCACATTTAATATTTCTGAAACTGCTCCGGCGATCTTGTCGAAAATTTATATTTATAATTTTCATATAAAAATTAAGAGTTGATAAGGTTTTGATCAAAATCCGCCGACCGGAAGTGTGGTAGTTGAATATATGCCGAAGATCGTATTTTACATACGCGCGGCGCACTCAACATTAAAAAATTAATTTCGTGACTCTTTGTATTCCTCAAATATATGGATAAAGTCATGGGTTGGCCACACCCGAATTTTTTTTACAAATAAACTTGTATAAAATGCTTTTAATTGATAAAGGATCACTGATATTTTTCGTTCATATGTTTTTTTTAAACAAATTTAGTTTTTATCTGAAACTGTAAATTTGTTACATATGTACATATGTATGTATGTACATACATACATACAATTTTAGCAAGATAACGCCGAGTGCTATGGCTTATGTAGGTACATAGATCAGAACCATATTTTGCAGAAAATGAATGTGATATCGCTAATCCTGCGGTTTTAACGCGATTACATCGATCGATGTAGTTATAATTGTAAAAACAATCGTATTTATCAAATATTTATTACAACAATGCAAATTGATAAAAGTTGTATCTGAATCTCTCAAACGAAAGCGGTAATTTATATGGTCGACAAAACATCATGTTATATACATAAATATGTAATCTTTTAATATATGTACTTGCATTTTAATTTGTTCGTAATCTTTTACCTTTTGATTATTTCAGATACGGGTGAATCTCAATTGAAGAGTGAAAATGAAATTGATCATGGTATTGGAGTTGGAGGAAGCGGTACGGCTGAAACCGACGATGAAGGCATCGAAAGGGATTCTGGAGATGTTTTGGATGAACCACCAAGAAGATATTTCACTTGTAATGACGTTCTGGAGGTAATATTATATTCGTACTATGTGTGTACTTTTAGTTTTTAGATAATTTGGCCTCGAGGCGCTTGATACATTTAGTTAACATTTCCATCACTCACGTGGTCCTACATACATCGACCACCTTTTTAGAAGCATTACGTGTCTAAATTATGTAACGTATCCGCAAAAATTTAAATTTGGACTTTGGAGAATGTTTCACCGGTCATTATATCGAAGGTCGTTGAGTATTTGTCTCACGTAATGATGTATTGTCCGTATTCATAAAAGTTATAAGATCAACACCTACGGCATTTATCTGACAGCGTTTTTTACTTTATTTTTTTAGGTATTGATCTATTTTTGTTCTTCGAACATTCGTTAGTCCAAATTTGTATAACATTTTTACTTTATTTGAAGTCTGTTCCACAAAAAAAAAAATGGCACGTCTCTACATTTATGTTCTAGAATGAAAAATAGTGTTTTTCTTTCCGTTTGCTACGTCTTAATTCGTACGACAATATTGCGTATACGTAATAGTATTGTACCACCCACTGGTGAAGGACTTGAATTTTATTTACATATGTAATACAGATTTCCTTACCATTGCCGAGGTCATGTATTGTGAAATTCGATTGCACAATGTATTCTATATAAAAAGTAATGATACACATTTGCCGTGATCTTTTTTTTTTTTGCGACTTTTTGAACGGAACGTTTCGCAATAAATTTTACTTTATATTTTAAAACGATTGAAACAAATCTCTCATATAAATAAATAGTTACTTTAAAATTAAAACATCAATTATAACAACGTGTATGCCATCATCATCTGTATTTTTTTTCTCATTTTTCTCAATTCATCAGCCCATCGTCCGCTCGGTCTACCTTGCTTTCTTTCACATCCTCTCGGATACCATTCCAGTATCGGATCCATTCTTCTCGTTATTTGTCCACTTTAATTTTTTCACACGTTCTGCTATATCTGCCACTTTGGTCGTACGTCTTATCCTTGTATTCCTCTTGCGATCTCTTCTTGTTATACCAAGCACACATCTTTCCATGCTTCTCTGTGTGCACTGGATCTTGCGTAACATTCTTAAATTTAGCATCCACGTTTCACATCCATACGTCATAACTGGCGGTACGGTACGCATTGGTCGTATGCCTTCTTTTTTAAAAAATGTTCATTCTTCCAAAAGCACTCCATCCTAGTTTTATTTCTTCTATATGTATGTACATATGTATGTAGTTGCGTGGAAAATTTCTCTATGAATTTTGTATGTATTCGTTTTACGATCTCTTCTTGTTATACCAAGCACACATCTTTCCATGCTTTTCTGTGTACACTGGATCTTACGTAGCATTCTTGAATTTAGCATCCAAGTTTCACATCCATACGTCATAACTGGCGGTACGCATTGGTCGTATGCCTTCTTTTTTAAACAATGTTCATTATTCCAAAAGCACTCCATCCTAGTTTTATTTCTTCTAAATGTATGTATGTACAGTAGTTGCGTGGAAAATTTCTCTATGAATTTTGTATTCGAATTTTCAAATCTACGAATTTTGTATGTATTCGTTTTACGATCTCTTCTTGTTATACCAAGCACACATTTTTCCATGCTTCTCTGTATGCAATCGATCTTACGTAGCATTCTTGAATTTAGCATCCAAGTTTCACATCCATGCGTCATAACCGGCAGGACGCATTGGTCGTATGCCTTCTTTTTTAAACAATGTTCATTCTTCCAAAAGCACTCCATCCTAGTTACATTATTCGTTTTAATTCTTCTACATGTATGTACATATGTATGTATGTAGTTGCGTGGAAAATTTCTCTATGAATTTTTACAATTCTCGTAGGTACCTACATACAGTAGAGGATAGTTTTGTTTTTGTTATTTGCACATTCTTTAACAGATTTTTTCCGACTAATTACGATAAGGAACTCACATAATATAATAGTAAATTAAAACGGACAATACATTTATCAATCAATTGATGTTTGATAATAATAAGATCAAAATTTAAAAACAACTCGAATCTGATAAATACACAGGTACATAATATATGTACATACATAGTGGCTTACGTGTTGGGTTTTGCTAAAAAAAAAAAAATGAACGATACTACATAGCACCACCGAATTATTATTATAGATTATTACACGAATTACAACCAATTTGAAATGTGAAAATCGTAGGTAGCTCTCCGTCCGCTTAATATCGAATTATCTCTCCGATTCGGACTTCTCGCCACTTTTGCACAACGGCTAAGATGATAAGCCATCTCTCCAAGTGTATTGAGTATACTTTTGTGGATAGTGTGCAGAACAATTGCTCCGCGTTGAATATAATAATGCGCCAGCAGTTTGACCCCGATCTCTGTGTGTGCGAGCTGAATTTCATTTATAGGTTTCATAAAACGTGCCTCACTTAGATCGTGATGGCCTTTTGTGTGTATAAATTTTTTTTCCCCCCCCGATGCCTTTCCATTTTCACGCACGCGTGTATTATTATATATATATATAATATTTATTTGTTTGTTGTGTGCGATTCTTTTTCTAAAATTTTGATTCTGTGTCTCGATTTCGACCGGTTGGTGTGGGGTATCTGATGCATATCATTTTCCACTTGAGCAATCTGCATCCAGTTGCCTCCAGACATTCCTCTCAATTCATCAGCCCATAGTCCGCTCGGTCTACCTTGCTTTGTTTCACATCCTCTCGGATAACATTCTAGTATTTCTCGCGTCAATCTGCCATCCATTCTGCTATATCTGCCACTTTGGTCATACTTCTTACCCATGTATTCCTCTTACGATCTCGTTATACCGAGCATACGTCTTTCCATGCTTCTCTGTGTGCACTGGATCATGCGTAACATTCTTAAATTTAGCATCTACGTTTCACATCCATACGTCATAACTGGCACTACCGTATGCCTTATTTTTTAAGCTTAGCGGAATGTTGGATTTAAAAACGATGTTCATTCTTCCAAAAGCACTCCATCCTAGTTTTATTTCTTCTTCTTTACAACCAGTCATATTCACCAATTGTCCTAGGTATAAAATAACTATCAACTATCTCTACAATATGATTACACTGAGCAACAAAAAAAAATACCCAGAACGGTGATTGGGCAATCTTTACTAATTTTGACCCACTGCATTCGAATCCGATAATGATTTTTGTTGATATGCTCTCGTTTATGAGATATTCGCGATTCAAAAAATGTAAAAAAATATCCATTTTTTTGGCTTTAGCGGTCTATAACTCAAAATATAGTATCGCTGTGCTCAAAGTGAGTATTGAAATCAATAGTCAGATATTTTTTCTATTGATTGTGATTTTATTGCTTTCAAATACTTATAATTAATTATCTAGCGAATTTTTAAAGTCAAAAGTATATTTTTTTTACACATTTTTTTCCCGTGCTATTGGCATTTATTTAGCGATTTTTTTTTTATTTCACCACGTTTATATGGATTGGTTTTCTATTTCAAAATTTTTTTTATTTTATCTAAACGTACTAATTCGAGCGGAAAATGATTTTAAACTACATTATGAGATCAAAGCAAGAAAAATATCTGACTATTGATTTCAATACTCACTTTGAGCACAGCGATACTATATTTTGAGCTATAGACCGCTAAAGCCAAAAAATGGATATTTTTTACATTTTTTAAATCGCGATTATCTCATAAACGAGAGCATATCAACAAAAATCATTATCGGATTCGAATTCAGTGGGTCAAATCTCGGCTCTGGGTTTTAAAAAACGTGATTTTTTGTTGCTCAGTGTTATCTACTGTGAGTACCTACGTTTTGCGTGAAAAATACATTAAACTTAATTTTAGTTTTATTAATATTAATTTTTAAAACCACATCATTATGTCGTTGTAAATTGTATTTATGTTTGTTTTTATATTCAGCGATGCGTTTGGCATGGAGGCAGGGGCGCTGCAGCTCACTATCAAGCTGTGTGTCGCGCTTTGGTTGCAGAAGCTATGGAATTGACACAGTTCCTGGAGCGGGTGCGCGATGGAGGAGCCAAGGATCTGTATAGGAGAGCTGATGCTGCTGCCTGCCGAGAGTTGGACAGTCTGCGATTTTCCGATTGGGTAATTTTCAATGTTTTCAGTTTAAACTAATATTGCTAGGAAGATTTCGTTCGAAATGTTGGCTTCGATATATGCAAAATATACAAATATTACAAAATAGAGGTATCATGATGTATTTTAAATGCGGATAGGTATGCTAGTATAAAAAAAAAGATGATGATTGAATTAGATTGGTTGAATGTGAATGATACTTTGAGGATTTGTATGTTCGTAGTTATATTTAAGTTAGATAATAATATGTTACCAACATATTTAAGTAAATTTATTGTGAGAGGAATGGATGTATGTGAATATAATTAAATTATAAAAAAATGTTAAAATAAATAGAAATAGGAGAAGCATCTTGTACAGAGGTGTTTTGGAGTATAAATAGACTGATGGAATTAGAAGTTCCAAAACTATTGAAAAATTCCTGGCAGTCTTAAAAATACATCTCTGTACAGGTGCTTAGTTAAGGACTATATAATTAGCTTAAGCTACTGTATTATATAAATAAATAAATAGTTCTTTTGAGGTAACGTGATAGAGGTAGAAATCAAACATAGAAAAATGGCATATGACTGATTATCCGTTTAGTTTTGTCCAGTATTGTATTCTAAAATTAGTTTTTCCAAGTAAGAATTTTTGACAGTATGAAAAATACTGTACAATATCTGTATAACAGTCCGGCAAAGTGTAATGCTGCATACACACCGACGAACCGAACAGCGAACGACGAAGGATGAAGGCGAATTTTTATTGTGTGGACCGCTCCACACAATAACGTTCGATGATTTACGAACGTCCACACAATAGCAACCCTTTGTCGTTCGCTGTTCGATTCGTCGGTGTGTACGCAGCGTTAAATGTACATACAATGCTTCATAAATTCAGATAGTTTTAGTGGAGGAGAAGGTGATAATGTGAACACCCACATTAATTCATATCTATTTCAGTTGCAAACAAATTTCAGCAAAATATCCATCAAAAGAAGAAGTACATAATTTAGTTGATATTGATATTTTCTAACGTTTCTCAGATTAAGATCGTGGTATTTATTTGAAAAATGCCATTGTCATGTGCACAATAATGCTGCGTACACACCGACGATATAGCAACCCTTCGTCGTTCACTGTTCGGTTCGTCGGTGTGTACGCAGCATAAGACGTACGGGTAATACGCGGGAAATTATTGTATTGTATATGTATGAAAAACTGAAGTTTAAAAATGAAATTGCGTAAAATAAAAATGGTTCAAATTGTTATTCGGGATCAGCTGGTACAGATTGGTGAGATGAAAATGATTCGGATTGTAAAATTCATTTATTTCACACTTTGTCTGCGACATTTACATATACCGGACAGAAGTATGTTAAGTGAATTATTTATTGCCGAGAAAAATGTGTCAAAATTTCATAGTCATAATGATCATAACAGTTGGTGACCCAAACCGAACAGGACTTTGTACAAATTCAATTACAATTTTACCGATTTCGAATTAATTTTTTTTGGTTTGTGTATTTTCATTTACTACTCCGCCAATCTTTTCCTCGTTATATGATATTTTTAAAAAGTGTTGCCGTACCTAATGTCGAAATAATTGCACTCGCGGGAGAACAGCGAACGAACGGTGCGTTGCTTATGTAAAAAAAAAAAAAATACAAACTAAAGACCCAACAGTTAACGACTCTAGTTAAGAATATTTGCACAACAGTGGAACGTTACCGACATCACATCCGAGAGAAGGAAATTCATCTTACGAATCGGAAAGATCGTTATCGATAAGAAAACTGTACACACTTTCGAATTCTGCAACATCCTGCAACCTAACCTAACCTAAACCGAACGTTTTCCGTTTGCGCAACTATGCCGATATTCGCAAACAATGCGATTTATGTTAAGATTATTAAAGTAACAATAGTGTTTTTTGTCTGTGATGATTGTAATTCTAAAGGAATTGAAATTTATTTTAGTCACACCGTAGGATATGGCTGGCACTACAAGTATGTAATTTTTATATACTACGTTTTTATACAGCAATGCATGTCTAAATTTCACATTTATTACGTCAAACTGAATTGGTCGCCTTTTATGTATAGTGTTTACATATCCATGTCTAACTAAGTGCAGTATATATTTTCATTGTCGTGTGTATAATATATTTTTTTTTTTTTTAGGCTCGGTTTTGGATGCAAGTAATTGGGGAATTAAGAATGGGCGTTAAACTGAAGAAAGTCGACTTTTCATCCTGTACTCCGATAGAATACGAAATGACTCCATATGAAATACTAATGGATGATATTCGATCGAGAAGATACAAATTGAGAAAAGTTGACGGAAGTATACCACCTCGGTAAATATATTTTCCTTTAAATTTAATTTTATCCACGTGCGAAATTCCACATTGAATAAAAGGTCCAAAAAGGTCTGGCAAAATGCATGTGTGATAAATAAAAGTTTCAGTGAGACCGCAAGAACCGAAAAAACTAGTTCAAGATCGAGCAGTCAGACTGTTGACATACAAAAAGTCTACATGTAATGCTTGGGCACTCTATAAAGTGGCTGGGCTTTTTATACAATGTGGGGATTTCACACTTTGCCTGTATCACATATGATATTTTGATATTGACATTATAATTTCATTTACAGAGTGAAGAAGGATGCTCACGCCATGATTCTTGAATTCATTAGAAGTAGACCCCCATTGAAAAAGGTATTGTTTTCCGTTTTTTTTTTTCATTGTAATTGTATTTTAAATTGTTGCAGTGTATTTTATTTAAATTTTCATTGTAGGCATCAGAACGTAAATTACCACCGGCTATGGTTAGAGAAGCTACTCCTAGAGAGCAACTTTTAGATTCAATAAAACACGGCAGACCGCTGAGGCCGACTCTCACTAGATCCAGATCGAAACGTGAGTATTCCACAATGTACATATGCTAAATTAATTAATAACAAACTGTTTGCTGTACACTAATTGATAACAATATTATCAACCAAGGTATTTTCTTTCGGGATTCAATGTCGTTGAACAAAGTTAAGTAAATTTATTTAACGTAGAACCTATTTATCTAGATTTTTTGTTGTAGTTGTTTGAAATTATTTTAGTATTTTTCGTGCATGCTAATGTGTACTTTTGTTCAAATCCTTGTTTTTGTTATTCATTTTAGCATATCCAATTCCGAAAAATCTCACAACTCCCGTAAATCCTCGTCTGCATTTGAATCCTTATTTTACTGCGTTTTTGGAAGTTTTACTATCAATTATTTGAAGGTGAATTTAATTTTTCATCTGCTTGTGTGATGTTTTATTCAAAATTAAGAATCCAATTGTAATTTTAAATTTTTATTAGTTTTATTTTAATTTAATTTTGTTCATAGCTTAGAGCCATCTATCAGCAATGACAATAAAAAATGTAAATATTGATCGTAGATCAAAGTTGGTTTGAATCTTTGCTGATGTAATTATTTTTGGTAAATCACAACAGATGTCACCGTTTAATTAAATATTTTAAAAGCATTCTAAAGTTGATGCATATTGAATTTGTAATTAAAATATTATTTTAAATTGATTTTGTACAATGCAGTTTAATTTTTTTTATTTGAACATCTTACGATAATTTGTCTATACATGTACATTATACGGGCATTGTTTTACATTGTTGTGATTTTATATAACGATCAACCCATTCCATAACAGTCGCACTGTGCATAACACGATTGCAATTCTGCAGAGATTTGCAAATGACGCAGATCGCGCAACTCACCGTGGGAAATAGGGCCACGATTCGGATTTGCGATACAAATCCGGTGTTGTATCTTATATATGTACACACATAGTATAATAATACACCTATACACGCCAATAACGATACTTTTACCTGCGATGTGTGAATGCACGACAGGAACCGAAACAGGCTTTTGGTTGTCCTTTCACTGCTGTCAAATTTTTATCAGTCGTACACGATACGAATTAGAATGGAATATTAATTGACTGCATATTCGGAATTTGCGTATTTATGTACGTATGACATACGTACCACGGATGAGATGCTTCATTAAATTAATTACAAACTTTTAACGGTGAAAATTGAAAGCTTTTCAAGATGAGTTTTCCGATAGGTTTTTAGGTAAGTTATTTGCGGAATAGTTTCTTTGCATATAAAAATTATGGTGTATGTCGGGCATTAGCGAAGTCGATTGGAGGCTTTGCGGCTACGGAAAATGTTGTATGCAGTGGTCCAGTAGACTCCGGTCTGAGTTGTTGTTACTTTGTCGCAATCGTTTTCATTCCTCTCGTTGATCTTTCTAAAAAAAAGTTTCTTTTCTACTATTCAAATCTGTTTAAATTCGAGTTTACGTGCTGTGTGTTTTTTTTTTTATTGCATAAGAACTGTTAAATTTTGATTTTTCCAAAACTGGTTCAACTATCAGTTTTTCATTTGGGATTGTTGTTTTTTTTTTTGGTTTGGTTTGTCTGACAACAATCTCCGCGAAAGCTTCACATAGTGTGTTATTGTGTGCGAATCAACCTTGGACTAATAGGATCTTATCAACATGACTATGGATATTTTAACTGGTAAACATTGCATTGTTCGAGTTAGTTACTTAAAGCGCAACTGTTCAATTACAATACGTAACGATTTGCGCAAATAAGCGTATTGTTCCTAATCCGTTTTGTATAAACATTTATTCAAAACCCATATAAAATAGCACTAAACCAATGGATCTCACCTTATCTCTATTTATACGCACTTTTTGGTTTTGGTTAATGAGATCAAAAGATTTACCGTCGATTGAGTTACATACATATTTGGACATGACGTTATGTTAATTGCTAACACACTAACATTGTTTTGTTAAACGTACCGATTTGCTACAATTTTTTTGTGTATTCATCATTACTCAGCTCTATTGAAATGTGACCCATCCGTTACACATTTCTGCTGATATTTGAAGTATGTAAGAATTGAATATTCAAGGCAGTATATGGGTATAATAAACAGACTTTAGAAATCGCACGTATTGGAACATGTTGGATTGTTGTTTTTTTTTTTTTTTTTTGTAGTATTACCAAATTTTGCAACAGTTGATATAATAATATCAACGACCACAAATTTTCAACGTGGCAAATGTTACAAAGCACGACTAATATTAAGAAGGAGAAAGTGGCCATTGGCACAGTGAATGCTCTTTTATATTCGAGTCAATCCTTCGGTTCGTTTTTCTTTCGACTCTTTTCACAAAACACAAAAACCGTTTAATCTCATCAAACCGCGCAGTGACTAAATTTGAATATAGAATAAAAAGGAGGGGAAAAAAAAAAGCATCGCCTAAATAAGATTCGACTACGATGAACATAAAATGTTATTCGGAACCTATGTATGGTACATATCTACATAAATGTAGATAGGTAAAGGTCAAATCCCACGCGGAAATCGGGATACGCATTTGAAATGTGTCTCACTACACATTTGTTCGACGTTTATTACAATATGATGATTTATTTTTAAATTAAACGGAAAACAAGTTGACTTTTAACACCCACGTGTACATATAATAAGTAGAAGACTTCCCCTAATGTAATCCTGACGGTTATCGTTACCGTTCCGTCGCCCCTTAAAATTGAAATTAGTGAGTCATTTCGAAAACGGTAATGCTTTTTATTAAACACGATGCAACGCTACCTAGATCAACGCTTCTCTAATGGTTCTGCGGAAAATGTCGCTAAATTGAACTTTGCAGTATGTACATATGTAGGTTGAATGAATAATAGAGGAATCTGCGCAAAGGTCCCGAAGGTTCGTACAATGGCTGCTCGTCTGGAGGACACTTGAAAGTCACTAGTAATTAATTGTACAGGACATTTTACAGTTCGCCATTAAAAAAAATTCAACTAGGGTTTGAATGTCACCGTAGAAGTAAATTGTGCAAATTTACAATACACCGAATCCTTTTAAGATCTCAATTTCATTTATTTCATATTATGAAAAAACCGACGGTGACGTCATAGCGTTATCAGCAGACAGACAGACAGACGGATTTCGGCTATTATATATATATATATATACTAGTGTAAGCCCGTTGAATATCAACGGAGCGCTTTCTCATCACCCGTACCGAAAAATAATATTAAATTTAATAGTTTTTATAGTTGTTGCATACATGGTGCCTTATAATAACAACGTAACAATTTACCAAAGTTGCGAGCCTATTTTTTTATTATATAAATAGTCAACAGACAGACACACACACACACACACACATTATATATAGTGCCATCTATGTATTATTAGCAGAGTCACGATCCCTTTTATAAGTAAAGCAGAGTCACGATCCCTTGTATAGGTAATGTTTAAGGACTAAATTGACAACTGGCGACAGCGGATAGCATAAGTGCGAGTCCTCTCGAGCTTGGGGTCCCGGGCTCGATCCCCCACTCTTCTGGTTTTTTAATTATTTTTCCTCAGACAGACAGGCGGATTTCGGCTATTATATATATAACTAGTGTAAGCCCGTTGAATATCAACGCCCGCTGAATTTTAAATATCGTAAAGCGTAAAACGAATTTTAAATATCGTAATATCGTAATAGAGATCCCCATTACCCAAATCGATCGATCCCCGATACCCACTGGAAATTTTTTTTTTTTTACTTTACTATTTATATGGTTTGTAAAAATCAAAAAACAAAAAAAAATAATAGTTTTTATATCGACATCTATGTATTATTAGCTGAGTTTTTATGTTATAGGTAAAGCAGACTTACATACGATCCCTTTTGTAGATAATGTTTAAAAAAAAAAAGGTCTAAATTGAGCAGATTAGTCTTAGGACGTTCTTCCCGAGCCTGAGGTCGTGGGTTCGATCCCCCCACTCGTTCTAGTGGTTTTTTTTTAATAATTTCTCCTCAGCGAGCGTTATCAGACAGACAGATTTCGGCTATTATACACATACTAGTGTAAGCCCGTTGAATTTTAAATTACGTAAATTTTTTTTAATAGAGATCCCCACTAATTGATCGCACGGTTGTAAGTGACAAAAAAAAATACTTTTTATAACGCCGTCTATGTATTATAGCAATCCCGTAGTATTATTTTTTTATACTTTATTTTTATTATATTACAATTATTAATTATTATATATATAATAATTATAATTTTGTAAGTAAAAAAACAAAAAAAAATTATAGTTTTTATAGGTAGGTAGGTAGGTATGTAGGCAGCAGTCAAGTTCGCGTGTATATAGGTAAGAAAGGACTCTCTTAGCAAGCGGCCGTAGCTGATACGTTACCGACGGCGACAGAGTGAGCGTTAGCGCAATACCTCTTGAGCCTGAGGTCGTGGGTTCTCGAACCCCACTCCCCACTGCCAAGTTTTTTCCCAATTTTTCCTCAGCGAGCGTTATCAGCAGACAGACAGACAGACGGATTTCGGCTATTAATGTATATCTAAATTCTTAGCCCAAGCTTTGAGGCTTTGAGTGTGCTCGATAGCGTGGGACGCGCAACTTTGCCTTTCGCCAACCTTTGACACTTATTCGCACACACGCCGAATTTTATTCCGTCTCGAGCAAATAATAAATACGTCCCGAGGAAAATGTCAAAGTTTGCGAAACGCCGAGGTAAAAACCGAGGGGTGGTTTATTACAAGGGGTTGGGGCAGTTTTCGTGACGCAATCGCGCAGTCGCGTTCCACGACTACTAGTACGGGGCCAGTACGATTCTGACCCTAGCCAGGGACGTGCGCTTACGTGAGACCCCAGGGAAAGTGATGGCGGCGCACTTCACCAAAGTGGCAAAGTGCTCTCCCCGGTCCAGGGGCGTGCGATGAAAGAGTGTGGAGGAGGAAAGGGCGGCAAGGGCGGCAGATCCGCCCTTCTTTTCGGTGGGGCGCCCAGGGCAGTAGTGGGTTTGGCTCAACCGCCCCTATCTCCAGACGAGCCTGTAGTAGACGTAGCTCAAGACCAATCCTACTGGCAACCAGTTCCAACATCGAGGAAATCTAAAGGCAATTTATTGTTTATTTAACCCCCCCCCCCTTCCCCCATCGTCCACGTGCTTAATCCTATAAATTGGGTCCGTGTCACAATTATGTATGTATGTGTACCAATTAAACGATAAGGTAGTTGGTTTTCTAGTGTCACATTACGAAATGCGGGTCGTTCAACTGTCGACTGTTTAAAGATTAGTACCCAATTTCACACCATGTTTACGTGTGTGTTTAGTTGCACATATGGCGATTGGGGTACGTATAAATTATGAGTAGGTTTTGATTTGTATCTGATTATAATAGTTGGGGAATATATGTATGTATGTAGGTCAACATTTTTGTATGTGAGTTCAACTGGCTACGCTTCTGTTTCGGTGGGATGTATTAATATTAGTTACTAGTGTAAGCCCGTTGAATGTCAACGGAGCGTTCTCATCACCCGCACTGGAAAATTATATATTAAATTTAATAGTTTTTATAATTGTTGCATACATGCAACAATGCGCCATCTGTGGCGCGTTATAATACCCACTTTACTATTTATATTATTATTATATATATAGTAATTATAATTTTGTAAGTGATTTTGTAAAAATCAAAAAAAAAAAAAAAAAATAATAGTTTTTATATCGCCATCTATTTATTATTAGCAGAGTTTTTATTTTATAGGTAAAGCAAGCCACGATCCCTTGTATAGGTAATGTTTAAAAAAAAAAAGAGCATCTCAGCAATGGGCCGTGGCTTATGCGTTAGCGTGATAACTACCGACCCGGCGTCCCGGGTTCGAACCCCACTCATTCTGGTTTTTTAATTATTTTTTCTCATTTCCTATTTATTTCATTTGTAGGTAATGTTTTTAAAAAAAAAAGGACTAAATCGACGAAGGGCGATAGCGAATAGCATCAGTGCGAGTAACTCGAGCCTGGGGTCATGGGTTCGATCCCCACTCGTTCTGCCAAGTTTTTTCCCAATTTTTCCTCAGCGAGCGTTATCAGCAGACAGACAGACAGGCGGAATTGGGCTATATATATATATATATATATATAATATAATAATAAAATGTCAAGGTTAAGTTTCAAAATATAAAACGGATTAATTAAGCTAAGATGTAAAAAGATTCGGACGGTAAATTAATTCATTTACTGTGCCTAAAATGCATGGTTTTTATACTTCGAAGATTATATGTATTACTAGCTGAATTGCCCGGCGTTGCTCGGGCGGGTGACATTTATTCTCCAGTACAAACCAAAAATTGAATGAAAAATTGAAACAAATGAAAACATTTATTCTCCAGTTCAAAAAATAAAATTGATTAAAAATTTTGTATATGGGGGCCCGTCGACCTCCCGATCCGACCCCTTCCAAAACCCACTTACGGTCTGAGTTAGGGTATCATGAGATAGTATACCAAGTTTGGCGGTTCTAAGTTGAAAACTGTGGATTTGCATAGCGGAACGACAAACACAGAAAGAAACAAACATTGAATTTTATATATGTACATACATACATAGTAGATAGAATTCAAAGAATTGTAACAAAGTTACCAAAATTAGTATTTTTTTTCTGAAGATTAATCTTTCACATAAATGTACTGCTATTTTTATTGAAATCTTCTCTCCAATCTGATGATAATACTTTAAAGTAATCAAATTTTGGCTTGGAATAATTACGACTCTTGCAATCCAAAAACTATATGATGTTAATTTCTATTCAGAATCTAAGATCTTTCATTGTTTCAATCAGCTAGTTCATTTTATATATGTTTTTATTTATCTATGTATGTGATTATATTCACAACCAAAATTGAGGTGAAATCTTTTTCAATATAATACATCATCATCATTTTCAGCCGTTCGCCATCCACTGCTGGATGAAGGCCTCTCCAATACTCTTCCATTCCTTGTCTGTCTTGAGCGATCTGCATCCACTTGACTCCACACATTCTTATCAATTCATCAACCCATCTTCCACTCGGTCTACTTTGCTTTCTTTCACATCCTCTCGGAACCATTCCAGTATTTCTCGCGTCCATATGCCATCCATTCTGCTATATCTGCCACTTTGGTCATACACCGAGTTTTCCATGCTTCTCCGTGTGCACGTGATATTGCGTAGCATTCTTGAATTAAAACGCATACGTATTGTATAAAATGATTAGGCATACTTTGACACTTCATATTTCTCACGTTGCGTATACGTTTATGGGTTGATACGTTTGACAAATGGTACTATTGTTATCTTTATGATGGTTTTGTTATATTTCGGTCGGTATTTTTACTTATTAAACGGTCAATATCGCGACGATCAGTAAAATAACCACACAAAGTACTCGCGCGATAGCAAGGTGCGTGAGAGTCGTGCAACAATCAACGCTCGTTTATCGAATACGGGTATTGTGTGTATATATTTTTTTTTTTAACACAACGAGCTGAAATATTGTAAATTTTATATTATGTAAATATATAATAGCCGAAATCCTGTTGTCTGCTGATAACGCTCGCCGAAGTAAACGATTAAAAGACACGAACCGTCCGCGCGCGAGTGGGATTTGCGCTCGAGATCACCGGTTTGGAACAGTGAGCGTTTACGTTATGATCCTACGATTTGACAATGTTAATTGAATAATTGTCAATGGGCTCGCGACTTTGCTCAATTGTTACGTTGTTGTATTGTAACGCGCCATCTATGCAACAACTATAAAAACTATTAAATTTAATATTATTTTTCAGTACGGGCGATGAGAACGCTCCGTTAATATTCATCAACTTGTACTTGTACTTAATATAACAATGGACTATAATAAGAAGATTCGACATTTCCACGAATTTTCTATTTCTGTTTAACAACGCTATACATATTTCTTTCGCTGTAAAGTTTTATGAACAGTTCAATTAAGTCGCAGTTTACTTATGCAGAAAGTACAAGGCGTCGCCCCGGTATCAAGTCGAATACAATCTTACGCAATGCGAGTATCTACATATGTATGTATAACACCGATTAGAGACGTACATAATAGGCACAATTCAATTTGGACAATGCGTAATAATATGTATGTACGTTTTTCGACGAGACCACATGTTAATTGGAACAAGACGTGCACAGTAACGTTTTCACAGCTAAACGCGCCGAAGAGAAAATGCATGCTCTTTATGTATGTATATATATTTTTTTTTTGAATTCGTGTATTTGATTCACTCTCGTGACATGAACATGGACGGTTAGACATGTGACATATTTTTAACGAACACGACTTTTGTTGTGTAAATCGACATTTTCTAAAAACAATACGTACATATGTACATGTATACCGAAATATGTATAGAGTGTGGAGCTTTCCCTGCGAATTTCCCAATTCGGATTTGGTTCTCATCGCAAATAGCGGTCCATTGAATACGCCTTATCTAATTTGGAATTTTTCCATCGATACGCACCTTCTTGCATATTCAAGGTGTACTTACTGTGACGACATTAGTAACAAAGTGTTTTTTTTTTTGTATCACTGCGAATTTACGTGTCCATTGACGTCATCAATTGTGACGTTAACTTTCTTAAAAAACCAGATGTTGCAACAAGAAAAAAAAATCCTCCTCTCTCGTGTCTGTCTGTTCACCATTTGGTTTTTCCGTTTTGCACTTTCAAACATTCATCTAACCACTCTCATCGGTGACGTCAAACTAAACTCTCAAACTGCAAGTTTTAACCGTTCTTTTTTTTTGAAATTTGAATACAGGTGGGAAAAAAAACGAAAGGTTATCCATCAAGTTGGATATCAGCAGGGATTCACACATTAATCCAAGGAATTCTCTGGCTAACAAAGTCAGATCTGGAATTATTCAAGCACCACAACAACCACAACCAGCACCAGGTATTAAGCACTATAAGTAAACTTGCATAGTGCTCGTGCTGTCTTTGTTGTTTTGTCTCGATTGGATTTCGTGAATTCCTCGGATGATTTTTTTTGTATGCTTTTTTTTTTTTTTATTATTACAGCACGATCGATTCATTAGCGAGTTTTGGAAAGATCTTCATCTTTTATATTAGTATTGTCTGTAGTTTGTGTTGCAAAGGATTCGTGGGTGTATTTATTATTATTTTTTTGGCTGGAATTCGTTTAATTGTAGGGGTTTTATTTTTCATAGGATTTGGCCTTATTGTAAATAATTCTCACGATGTGATTGTTTTATTGTAATCGTATCTGTGTGTGTGTTTTTTTTTTGTAATTTCTTTTTGTATTGTGTAAAACGAGTAGTTAAATAATAATGCGGTAAACCTCATCGATGCAACAGTTGCCTATGCAGATATCGTTGTGTATTTTACGTATCAGTTTGTGTGCTAAACTACGTAGCATTAGCAATCAAATAGAATACCTGAAAATATTGAAAATCAAGAAATTCAAGTTGATTTCATTAGGTATTAGATTTGTAAATAAGTAGTAATTGTTTTGATGCAAGTGTAAGAAATTAGCAGCTGAGAGATTGAATGCATATAAATATGTAGATTGACATGACAGTTATACCTTTAGTTAAATAATGAACTATTTAGTGCACGGACTCCCAACTTATGGGTCGCAACCCCATTTGGGGTTTTCTGTGGGGTCACCAACTGAAACAATAAATTAAAAAAATATATTGATTATAATGCAATTTTCTCAGTTATGACGTATGGATGTGAAACGTGGATGCTAAATTCAAGAATGATACGGAAGATCCAGTGCACACAGAGAAGCATGTAAAGATGTATGTATTCTTGGTGTAACAAGAAGAGATCGTAAGAGGAATACATGGGTAAGAAGTATGATCAAAGTGGCAGATATAGCGGAATGTGTGAAAAAGTTGGATTGGACACATAGCGAAAAGAATGGATGGTAGGTATACTGGAATGGTATCCGAGTGGATACCATTCCAGTCTACGATGTGAAAAAAAGCAAGGTAGACCGAAAATGGACAGATGAATTGAGAAGAACGTATCAACCCATAAACGTATACAATTATATATAAGGCAACGTGAGAAATATGAAGTGTCAAAGTATGCCTAGTCATTTTATACAATACGTATGCGTTTTAATTCAAGATCCAGTGCACACGGAGAAGCATGGAAAGCTCGGTGTATGACCAAAGTGGCAGATATAGCCGAATGGATGCCATATGGACGCGAGAAATACTGGAATGGTTTCCGAGAGGATGTGAAGGAAAGCAAGGTAGACCGAGTGGAAGATGGGCTGATTAATTGAGAAGAATGTGTGGAGTCAATGCAGATTGCTCAAGACAGACAGGAATGGAAGAGGATTGGAGAAGGCTTCATCCAGCAGTGGATGGTGAACGGCTGAAAAAGATGATGAATGCAATTTTCATTTTTAATCGATGTCTTGATGTTTGAATAATATTTTTTGCCTTTTTCAAATATGTCGGGGCGCGGGTCACTTTTATAAAAAGGGGTCGCCACTCGATATAGGTTGGGAACCTGTGCTTTAGTGTCTAAAAGTGTTGCATATTTTCGTATCATTCATAAAATAACCGAATAACGGAACAAACAGTTAGAATAAATAGATTTTCTTGAGGAAATTCGATTTTAAACGTGAAAGGAGATGATGGTAAATAATAATCATCACGTCGAAAAAATTCTTTACGTTCTTTTTTTTTTACTTTTAGTCTTCGGTCGTTAAGAAGAAATTATACTTGTTTGTAAATAAAAAAGGAAAACCTTTACGCACACGTATATAAGTATGTATGTATGTATGTGAAAACGTTACGCTAATGCGAAAGTTTTTCAACTTACGTCAAGTCCGTTCTCATACAAAATATATGTACGGTTTACCTTATAGTTTGGTCTTGATTGGTCGTTGTGTGAGATAAGAACACAATAACACAATCGGCCGTATACAATTATTCGAAACGAGGTATGTTCGACAAGAAAAATAACGGTTCTTCGACGTGTCTGTCTATCCGGCCGGTCAGGGCCAAGTACTTCTTGAATTTCCCCATTTATTTTTTTTTCTCCTCATCGTGTGTCGTCGACTTGTGTTGAATGATGGGAAATTTATTCATGTTTCCGTGTTGTTGCAGTGTCGGCACCGAGTCCCGGTAGACGGCGCTCCAGAGACGAAGGAGACGGGGGCGGAGGCTCCGCTGGTGGACCACAAAGGCGGCTGATCAAAGTCGACTTGGAATCGTTTGACGTAAGTAACTCGTTGATGTTTAAAATCATTCAAATTGAACCGCGAAAGTAGCAGTGGACAGAATGTCTCAAAAATCGAGTGACATTAATTTTAATGTAAAGACCACGCCAAACTGTAAGAGCGATATTACACTTAGCCACTCCACCAACACCAGATTTTTTTTGAACCTCGACTACCAGATAGATATACAGGTTTAGATGGTACGTATTAGATTGTGCGATTGTCTGGTGTCTAAAAATTTCTTGTCAATGTTCGACGAAAAAAACCTTCACCAAAAACCCTTTTCTGACCTTTTTTTGCATCGTCGTACTCAATTGTCAACGCAACGCAACGTCAACCCAATTGTTTCGAAAACAATGAAATTCAGAAAGAAATACGAGAGGTTGAATTTTATATATTTTCTACGTCTACATAGAATACCTAGTTTTCGTATAGCTTCCTAGACCTATTTATTTTTGTATGAAGATTATGAGATGAGCAGGTAGCTTGGTGAGTGAAAAGTGGTGCAATGTAATAAGATGCTCGCCACCGCCAAAAAAAATCTGATGCTGGTGTTGTTGCTCAGTGTAATATCGCTCTTAGATCTGATCTAGCGTGAGGCGGCTGTAATTTTGTTAACGATCTAATCAGACAAGTAGTAGCAGCAGAAAATTGCTGCTTTGAATTAGACATGTCAATAATAAGAGGTGTTCAATGTTCATTTGTGTGCCTTGTACTTAATTGAACTACATAGCAGCCAAACAGACCGCTTAATTGAATTTGACACTGAAGCCGTTTCTTATTCTTCCAATTAAATAGTAGGCCAAAAAACGACTCCAGTGAAAATACTGTAATATTTTTGGGGTTGTAATTAAAATGTCCAGTTTTTAAATCTAACATTCCGCTATGGTTAAAAAAAAAGGCATACGACCAATGCGTACTGCCAGTTATGACGTATGGATGTGAAACTTGGACGCTAAATTCAAGAATGCTACGAAAGATCCAGTGCACACAGAGAAGCATGGAAATATGTATGCTTGGTATAACAAGAAGAGATCGCAAGAGGAATACATGGGTAAGAAGTATAACCAAAGTGGCAGATATAGCAAAGAATAATGGATGGCAGATGGACGCGAGAAGTACTGGAATGGGTATCCGAAAGGATGTGAAAGAAAGCAAGGTAGACCGAGTGGACGATGGGCTGATGAATTGAGAAGAATGTGTGGAGTCAAGTGGATGCAGATTGCTCAAGACAGACAAGAATGGAAGAGGATTGGAGAGGCCTTCGTCCAGCAGTGGATGGTGAACGGCTGAAAATGAATGATGATGATGAATTAAAATTTGGCTATTTTAATGATCTTAATTTAAACGGTTCTTATACTGAGATGTGGAAATTGATTCCTAATAAACATAAGAAGGCCTAATGACTACATTGTTTTGGCTTTGTAAGGTGACGTCATTCGTCTTATTGTCATTCGTAATCCCATACAGTAAATAATCCCATCCGAGGCGTTGATTAAACACAATTTGAATATCCAAGAAGTAGAACAAATAGCTTTTAAATACACACGTTTATCGCAAAGGCAAATTTGGCGTATAGAATCCGCCTTTGGCTTTAATCCAAAATGCGAAACAAACCACTGCACTGCTGTAGAGTCACGTTGCCAATACTAGATCAGTAGCGGTTGTTCTAAAACCGACCGCAAATTTGTAAACCAATCAATAAACGTAATGAATCAGTGTGTGTAAAGTTTGGGAGCAAAAGTTTCATCGGTTACTGTGCGATTTCGTGTAAAATTGTATCAATTGCTATGTATCGATCCGAATTTTGACCCAATTTTCTTATTTTACATGCGCGATTCCTTCGCATTTCACACGATCCTATCCCAACAAGTGTATACTTGTGTATAAATAAACTTTGCCACGGTTCGTCTGGGTTGAAATGTATGTATGGGTAAATGGGTCACGCGGTCAGGTCGCGTTGCTCCAGAGCGCCGAATCGATCCAGCGGCCACCAGTTACGGGAGATGGCAAACCTTGGTAATAAATGTACCCAAAATGATAAATCGTAATCTATTAATTTATTTTCAGATCGACGACGATGAAGAGATCGAAGATGTGACGAATTCCGTAGAGAAATGTGCGCCTCAACCCTTACCTAGAAAATTCGTCAGAGCGTCTTCTGCCGTCTCCAATGGAACGTCTTTGATGAGAACAGGTGCGTCACTTAAATATGTATAAATTGTGCTAAAAGTGTAAATCAGAATGTGTGGTATTTGCAGCATTCGATGAATAACGGCAATTTTGTAAAATTACACGAAAAGTATGCCATTTTCCGTAAAGGTCACTATAATAATAAAATTGGTCAGTATATTATGTATTTATGTATGTATATAAGGGGCGATGATGTTGCTGTAAATGCGTTGAGATAAGAAGCAGGCCGAATAAAACGATGATGATGAATAAAACCACTTATATCTTGTACAAAAGTAAAAGAACTTTTTTCTTGACGCGTTTTTGAGAATTTCTCCCCAGCCTTTTTGTAAATGGCCAATGACGGTCATTTCAGATAAACGCATAAGGCACGATTATACGGTCAGTGCTTTTGGTTAATTTATTGTATGCCAGTGAAGGCGTTGCACTGACGACCCACTAATGCTGCGTACACACCGACGAACCGAACACCGAACGACGAAGGGTTGCTATTGTGTGAATCGATGATTTATAAACGTCCACACAATAGCAACCCTTCGTCGTTCGCTGTTCAGTTCGTCGGTGTGTATGCAGCATAAGAGCGATATTACACTGAGCAACCACACCATCAACCAGATTTTTTTTGACGGTGGCGAGCATCTTATTACATTGCACCACTTTTACTTCACCAGCTACCAGCTCATCTCATAATCTTCATACAAAAAAAATAGGTCTAGGAAGCTATACGAAAACTAGGTACATACTCTATGTAGTATGTAGAGGTAGACAATATATAAAATTCAACCTCTCATATTTCTTTCTGAATTTTATTGTTGACGTTGCGTTGCGTTGACAATTGAGTACGACGATGTAAAAAAAAAGGTCAGAAAAGGGTTTTTGGTGAAGGTTATTTTCGTCGAACATTGACTTCCAAGAAATTTTTATGCAACTGAGAATCGCATCGTGTAACACGTAGCATCTAAACCTGTATATCTATCTGGTCATCGAGGTTCAAAAAAAATCTGGTGTTCCGTTTGGTTGCTCAGTGTAATATCACCCTAAGGCGCTCACACACCTTAGCGAAATCGCTGCGGTATCGCTGCGTCAAACTTTCACCCCTATCGTCGTCCCATTCGCGCCGATATAATTCGCATTGGTGCGAATCAACGACAATAGAAGGCGTCAGTTTGACGCAGCGATTTCGCTAAGGTGTGTGAGCGTCTTTAAAAATGCAGCACTGACGCTTGTTTACACATAACTGGGAACACTGTCCACGTATCTATTTCTAGCTTACGCCAACTTTTCAACTACAATTTAATTTTACAATAAAACATAGAAAAAAATCCATCTGATTTTGGACAGGGTTATAAATAGAGCTAAAATGAGTATTTTTATGATCAAATTCGTGTCCAGTGGTTAAAAATTTTCTGCATAAATTCAAATTTACCGTTATTTTTGGAATCGAAACTGTGAATTATTCGAAATGAAATACAAAAATCAAATCCTGATGCGAAATAATTTAATGTAACAGAGAGTCCACCACGTGCACCACCGAGAAGAGTCACGCACGATGAGTATCATCATTTTTGTGACAGCGCTCTCGAATGTATGAAACTGAATCAAATCAATATTAATTGTTTAATTTTGCTTCACTTTTATTTTTGCCTGAATAGCAGTGTTTTTTTTTTTTGATCTTCGCTTACAATAAAATATGCATGATTTTTTGTTTTCATTATAATATGCAATGCACGTATCTATAGATGTGTATTTATGTAGAATGTTTTACTTGTGCTCTTTGTATATATGTATAATAAATCATTGTTTAATTATTTTAGCTTATGACTTAGCAACACAGTGTCCGTCACGACGAGCTTCCATGAGGAGACATACCGTAGTAGCGTGCAATAAGCAGACGGATTCGTTAGGAGTCTCCGGCTCTCAGTCTGTGCCACAATCCAGGTATCTTTAAATTACATTCAATATATAAAACTTTATTATACTGTAAAATTTTCATAAATTTAATAATCGTGTAACATTTTAGGCCGGATTCTAGACAGTCGGGTATTTCGGGAGCAAGTAGCGATTTAGAAGGTGGCGTCTTAGGTACGCTCGGAGGATTACCCAATAATATGTCTTGGTCGAGGAGTTCGCTGCAGGACGAACTAATCCAGTCGGTTAGTCAACCTTGTAAAGTGAGTGTTGTAATGCTAGTTTAATTTTTTTTTTTTGTCAAAAAAACAAGGTATTGATCGTATAATACTATGATTGTAACAAGAGAGTTTGCAGTTTGAGTGCGAGTCTATTTCTTTGAACGGGGACAAAAATTCGAGTGGCACCAATAGCGTTCGTCGTACTTTTGTTCCCTTTCAGCACATGCGGTTAGAAGAAACAGATACTCGAGATCAAGCTGCATAAATCTCTCGTTAATGAAAGACTATTTTTATTATTATGCATTAATTTAATTGGCCAAAAAGCATTGTTTCATTTTCATTATTATATCGTAAAAATTCATCGTTGGAATGTGCGCATTTAAAAAATTTGCTTTATCGTAATTTTATTATCTAGTGCATGTTAAAATTAATTTAAATATATAATTAATAGTAGTATTGGACGAACATTCTAAATAATTAAGTCGCATTCTGTTAATTGCTGTCGTAAACAGATTTTGATGCTTTAATTTATTGTTGATTTGCTTAGTGTCTAGTAGAGGTCAGAAATGTCTCACATTCTCACCTTTCCACTGTAGTCAAAATGATTGCTTCAACGGTCAAAATGTATCAAATGTATTTCCGATGGATATAAAACATGTATTTTTTAACGTTTTTAGAAACACTGGCAAGACGCTATGTCGTTAGACGACCGATTATCTCTGACTTTAGAGGAAATAGTTCACATCAGATCTGTTTTGACTAAAGCGGAATTGGAAGCTTTGCCGGTGGAAGGACGCGTTAAGGAAGATGTAGAAAAACGAAAGGTATACTATTTCACTATTCGACTGAATGTCAACGCGTATTTAAGTCGATTAATACTAATGAATATTTTTCAGGTCTGCTTTTTATGTCTGAAAACAAGGTTTGGCATATTTGGACCGTGGGGTCAACGCTGTAAATTATGCAAAAAGACAGTATGCACAAAGTGCTATTCGAAGGTAATTATTCAATCATTTAATGTTGTTTTATACAATGTGTGTACATTTGTACTTTATCGGTTTTTTTTTATTATTAATATTATCAGATGAGAATCCCGACGGAACACTTTTCAAACGTACCGGTTGTACTGTTAAGTCCTTCATTGATGCCGTCGCCCGAAGACGAAACCAACACATCATTCCCCAGATCGCTCATGGCTCGTTTGATGTCACCGGAAAACCAAAATGTAATATACAACGACTACATTTATGTACTCTGTGCTATTTTTCCGATGTCTAATTGTTTGTATTGTGCAGGACCGTGCTGACAACTCTGTCGGAAGCGCACCTAACAGTCCGCTGATGCAGAGAAGTCAAGCTTCAGCCATGGGACGTCCCCTGGAGAATGCGATGAACAGTTCGTCTAGTGTTAAGTTGCCGTCGTCTTGTGCCCAATCGGCTCCGGGCTCACGAGGTGGCTCATCTTTGGGTTACGTCAGCGAACAGCAAGTCTCGTCGATGAACAGCATCATGACCCGTAGTATGGAAGGACCTCAGAGTTTACCGTTGAGCAGTAGCAGTCCTCGTCATACATTAGACAAAAGGTAGGATTTACTATCGATTAATTACACAGGCCGACAGGTTTTTCACTGTTTTAATGTTTGATTTGGGTTCTGTACTAATTTGGGAAGGCACATTTTTTTCTTATGATGATTGCTATTTTTGCTCCTGCAACGTAAGAGGTTTTAACTCAAAAAAAAAAAAGAATAACTCTTATTCTGATATACCATCTGTAAAATCTGTTCTTCATGGACCTGATGTCCCTATTCCGGTTTCATTCGTCAGTTTAAGTCACGATCTTCTGAAAATGATACCGTTGGGAGTGATCAAATGGACGTTTACGAAATTGAAACACGGCAACTACAAGTTTTCACATGAAGGAACTGATTAGGTCTTCCGAAGGATGCTGCACAGATTCTGGGATAGTGACTTCAGGATAAACATCGACTGGCACCGGGAACATTGTTTACTTGGTACAGAAACCGTGAGAAAGATTTCGTGCCTGACGTGATAGTCAAAAATTAAGTACACCATTGATTTCCGAATGTTCATTTATATAAAAATAGATATCAAAAGTAATACAACGTTCACAAAATTGAAATTTGTAGACCAGTGCTCTTTTATAGTATGTACTAGTGTATTTGCCCTTTATTTTTCAACGGGTGTGACCTTCAGCAGATGTGTGTGTATGCTGATTTCAATATAATTCTTGATGGACAGACCAACACAGGTTTTAGCTCTTTTTCTTTGGGTACATATATAGGGGAGGGGAGGGGGAAATTGCTCTTTTCTATTCCAATGGGTAGTTAAAACACATGTACATTGTCTCAATAGCAGAAGTCTAATTCTAAAAATAGCTCCCATAGATGTAGAATAGTCTAAATATGCCTTCACGCTCTAAAAATGTTCATTTCGGGTATAAAAATCCTAGTTGTGGGAGTCGAAGTGTTGAAAGAAAAGGTCACTTCTTTGTTATTCGAGTCGCGGTTTCTGTCCATTCATTCCTAATCTTGCGACGATTTTTGTTGACCGAAAAGTATGAAGGGGCATATCTATGTATTCTATATCTATGATAGCTCCACAATTAACAGTATATGTAAGTTTCGAGTATGTACTACTAGTACCTACTAGAGTTTTACTTTAAAGCCTGTCTATTAAAATAGTGAAATCGCCGTATAGTATAAAATGCCTAAGCGTGTGTGTATACATATAATAATTGAATTTTGCTTTCTGAATCATTTTTTACCTCAATGATTAGACCAGTTGATCTTGAAGAACAATTCGAACCAGTTTTCTTCGTGCAGTCTTTCTCAAACATTAGTTTTTATATGTGCAATATCTATTTCAAGTTATGAAGCCTAGTACATTTCGCCATTTTTGGACATTCAATGCGGGATATCAAACTTTGTCCGTGATAATAGTCTTCATTGAATGTAACGAAATGATTTATTTTATTGCAGAAATAGATTTAATCGAGGTGCAACGTTGGCTGGAGGCGGCCGAGCGTCGGATAGACTCCGAGGTACGCAGATGATAGTTTGTCACGATTGCAAGACGATGGTGCTGCAAATCATCAAATCGTCGAGGACAAGCAGATCGGCGACGCGAAACGACGCCATAAAAAATCTTACCCTCGATCTATCGCCAGTTTACAATTGAAAAAAAAACAAAAAAAAATAATAAAAAAAGATCTACATATTTTGCTGTGCGCTTAGTTTTTGTAAATATTTTCAATGTTACGTGTACATATATATTTATTAACACATATGTTTCTCTTATTTTACGTTTTTATATGATTGTAAATATACTTTTATGGCCTATTTTACTTCCGAAAAAAAAAATTGTGTACATTACATTCAAAAACATTGATGTTTGCATGTATTCCATATTCAAACATCATCGGTTTTTTTTTGTGTATATGTTTTATGTATAAATTAAAAAAAAAAAATAACTCGTGACCCTAGGTGGCACTCACCAAAGATATGTATCTAGGGATAAGATTTTAAAAAAATATCTGTGTAGAGATTATATTATAATTTTTATCTATTTCAGTTAGAAATAGTTTTTTTTTTTTCTTCCGTGTGAAAAATGATGAAAAAAGAAAAAAAGACATATATTACGTTACACAATTATTTCAATGAAATAGCACCTATGTATTATTTTCAGCTCAAATCTAAAAATAACTATTTATACAATATGAGGCTATTTATTTAAATTTATTCATTCATACTATTAAGTATTGAAATGCGCACGTTTAAAAATTATATATTATATATTGTTGAATGTAAAAATAAATAAAAAAAAAGATAATTTATTAATTACGTAAAGCTTTAAAATAGAATTATATTTTTAAATATATTGAAAAAAGATTGTTTCGGTAAAGAAAATATATACGAAAGTTAAAATGCAAATAAGAGACATAACATATAAAATATTTACTAAATGCATATTCTCATATACAGCACACACAACTGATTATAATATATTAAACAATTATTATAAACATAACTAATAGAAAATGCAAAGCTTATTGTAATTTTATTAAAACTATTAACGAAATTGAGGGTTCCCTGTCTATGATAATAATAAATTTGGCATTGTGTCAAAATTTATTACGTGTTCATTTTCCAAATATGCTATTATTGAAGTGTAATGAATATTTATGTAATATGTATTACCAGGCATCAAACCAAAGATTATGAAATATTATATTCATCTGATATATTTAAATTAAATGAAAATACTGTGTAATAAGTAAATTAATAGTTGCCCCAAAGATTTTACTCAGGCACAATTCGTACACCTCTCGTGCTTTAAAAACAAACTGTCTATATTGTAATTTTATGATCCACGGATGCAGTGCAGGAGCAATCACCGTTTTGTTTTGTACATTTAAATAATTAAAATCTGCCCCCCCCCCTTCTTATATTAACAATTAAATCATCAGTAAATAATTAATTTTAAATAAATATTTAAACACTGACAAATCATATTATGCGATGGAGTTAAAACAACATTGCAATCGTGTATGATGCTTATTATGCATTTTATTTTCTTTTAGCAAAAAATACCGAAGGATTCACTCGTCCATGTGAGTGTTTTTTTTTTTTTTTTTAATTTCAATAGTCGAAATATTTATATAAAAAAAAAAGTTGGTAAAAAATGGTAAAAGTTTCCTCAAAATTATATATCTATATATAGATATTTCAGAGATGTATTTACAACATTAAATGCGAAACTGTATGTGTGAAATAAAGTGCCCGATAAAAAAACTGTAAGAGTAAAAATGATAAATAAATAAATAGAATCTCTTCAATATATATTATATATGTATTACATACAATCACGAATCTCATTCTATGAGTAAGCAGTTGCCGGACAACTTTTAATCAGTTAAAATGAATTTAAAACAAGAACAAAAAAAAAATACGTTTATTTATCCTTTTAATTGTTGTAAAATGTAAATATTTCTTATATATGTATAATGTTAAATTAAATAAATGATATATGAAATATTTTGTCGTTTTTAAATAAAAACACCCACAGTTTAATTTGTATTGTGAAATAATTTATTCTATTACATAAATTAAACATAGGATCTTCATGTACATATGTATGTATTATTTTATGATAAAATAATAACATGTTTAACTGATCTTATCGGTGGATCGTTATTAACATCATTTTTAATTGTCTAACCTACGACTAATTCGCTTCCATCTTCGGAGAATATATATGGTGGGACTTCCAAATTGAGAGGCGCTGGTCCTTTGCGAATTCTTCCCGAAGCGTCGTAATGGCTACCGTGACACGGGCAATAGAATCCCCCGAAATCTCCGGAATTGGCTATTGGGATGCAACCTAAATGAGTGCACACACCGATGACTACCAGCCATTTCGGATCTTTCACTCGTACCGAGTCGGCTTCGGGATCCCTCAACGATGCTACGCTGACGGACTCCTCCTTTGCAATCTCTTCGGGTGTTCTGTAAACGATTTAAAATTTAGCATCATAGTGAGTCTGACATACGTCTAATTCAGAGTACACCACCTGTAACCATAAATTCCCAGAGCGGGGGGCTTAGACAAAGATGGAGCTAAATTATTTACACTGTCTGCACTTTTCTATTGATAATTTTTAGCACTTTAAATTGACACCCTCTTTTGCAGGCAGATATTACAACTAGGGTCTTTCAGAGAAAGAGAGGTCATTTTAAATTTTTAATTGAAATAAACATAATTTTCATTTCGAATTGATAGTTATTTATACCGAGGACAATTGGTGACTATGACTGGTTGTAAAGAAGACGAAATAAAACCAAGAATGAAACTAGGATGGAGTGCTTTTGGAAGAATGAATATTGTTTTTAAATCCAACATTCCGCTATGCTTAAAAAAGAAGGCATACAACCAATGCATATTACCAGTTATGACGTATGGATGTGAAACGTGGATGCCAAATTCAAGAATGCTACGTTAGATCCAGTGCACACAGAGAAGCATGGAAAGATGTATGCTTGGTATATCAAGAAGAGATCGTAAGAGGAATACACGGGTAAGAAGTATGACCAAAGTGACAGATATAGCAGAACGTGTGAAAAAGTTTAAGTGGCAATGGACCGGACACATTGCGAGAAATACTAGAATGGTATTCGAGAGGATGTGAAAGAAAGCAAGGTAGACCGAGTGGACGATGGGCTGATGAATTGAGAAGAATGTGTGCATTCAATTGGATGCAGATTGCTCAAGACAGACAGGAATGGAAGACGATTGGAGAGGCCTTCATCCAGCAGCGGATGGTGAACGGCTAAAAATGATGATTCGCAATTGTTGAATTATTTTTTTATATTGCACAAAAAAATATGCGCCACAGGCAAATTTTTTTTACAGTGTATTTACGAGGATGTACTTTTTGTTGATTTTAAGTCCGTATATGATCATAATATAAATATTTATATATAAGCCGCCTTGGGGCACCTCCAACTTCTTTCTCCTTAAGTAAATTGAGGACAAAGAAGTCACTCACATGAAGCCACCACAACAACCGCCAGTCACTACTAAAATAATTAGAGAAAAGACAAACAAAGAGTGTTAAATCGATCCCAGCTAGCCATCTCTCTGATAGGATCTGATTTAAACTATCAGTTCATTATTAGAAAAGTGCAGAGCGTTAAAACTTTTATGCCCCGCCTCTAGTAATTTTTGGTTACAGGTGGTATACTCTGGTTTAATTCGATAGAATAGTACCTATGACGAATAAACAACGGTTTTCCTCTCCACTTGAACGTCATGGACTTTCCTTCGGGAATATCGCCGATTTTGACTTCAATCTTAGCTAAGGCTAAAACGTCAGCGGGAGCGGCGAAATACTTGACGAAGTCGTGAACTAAGACTTTTGCACCGTAAACGCTGACAATCGCACCGCCTAGAACATAATTAATTTTATTTATTAATGAAATGTTTTTTAGAATGGGAATAGTTGTTTTTAATGGTTTTTTTTTATAGATTACCTCCAGCAACCAGGTACGTGTATGCGTTTCGTGATTCTTGAGTGTTTTTGCTGTCCGACTCCAATGTCGCCTTGCGACGGTAGTGAGAGTAGTCAGGAATGGAAACGTCGGTATGTGCATATCGCAGTTGGGTAGTAACTGTAAAAATGCAAATTAATTGTAAATTTTTTTGTATACGATACGCATATTTTGTTAAGAAATTTGACTGAAAATAAGATTGGTATAAAATGTTGGGATTGAATGTTGATCTAAATTTAAATTGCTGCCGTAAAAGTTAGACTGGAAAATCTTAAAATATACTGGTAATTTACCAACATCGGGTGGTAAAAGTGCGAAACATCTAGTAAAATGTTTAAACTTCGGATTTTTACCAATTATATAGACCAGCGGTTCCCAAGTTGTGGGTCGCAAGTCTATTTTTGGTGGGTCGTGAAAAGCTTTTACAACTATTCAAAAATTGGATTTTCGTGGAATGAAGACAAAGAAGATCCACTGCTGCATTGCGTTGTTTTGTGCGATGTACTCGTGAACGAGAGCATGCGACCGAACAAATTGCGTCGGCATATTGAGACGAAGCTTCCAGATTTTAAAAACAAGCCATTAGAATTTTTTGAAAGACATAAAAAAAATTGGCAGCATCATCGATGAAATGTCCCAGTGGGCAGAAGATGAGTTGATCCAAAGAGTTGGTGCGAGTAAAATTTTCTCATTTCAATTGGACGAGTCCACAGATGTACAAGGTTATAAATTATATAAAAATAAATACAACTTTGCATTCATTATTAAGTGTATAAAAACAGTATTAAAAAAAAAGTAACCTTCCCCCCACCATGGTTGCGGTATTAAGAAGTTTGGAAAGCACTGATCGAGACAAGTGTTAGATATTGGATATAGATGGTATTTGCGTTGAGGAAACAATGAATATGATGAAAATTCGTTGAAGAGCGTTATCAAAAAGTGTAACGATTGAATCAAATCATGTAAAAAGATCTCGTGGTCGAATTTTCGCACAACAAAAAGTGAAGAAAATGGGAAATGCAAACCGCACACATTTCAATGAAGATCATCTTTTTTTTACTTTAGTATGTATTGGTTTTGTTTTTGAGTCACCTAAATTATATGAAGATAAGTTTTTTCTGAATGATGTAAGCGTGTTTTCTATCGAAAATCTTCATTTTTTTTCAAAAATAAGAAACTTGATGAACTATAAGTTCTGCGTACATAGTTTGTATGCGAATTGATATACCAAGTAATGAGAACCAAAAGCACACATTTATAACTAGGCTTACCAGGGATTGTCCCAGAATGAAGGCGCGTCCCGTCCCGTCATTTTGTACATGTTTATCGTTTCATTCTTTGGAAAATTGACAGATTATGCGTCAAACTATCCACTCATATTTATGCTTTTGGCGGAGAGGGCAGGATGGTGACACTAATTGTGGTTCAGGTAATGCATAACAGTCAACAGAGGTTATCGAGAGTTTCTCGTCTTGGTTTTGCTAAATTTTACAAACAATGTTGTTTTGGAAAAAAAAATCTCGCCTGCAGCGCATTTTGTTAATTTTCTTTTGAAAGTCAAAATTTATTTTCACAATATACCAAATAATTTAGATGTATAACAAAAAGGTTATACAAGAAAATATATGGCCTGTGGTGCGTTTTATTTGCATATACAAAATGTACTTTACTCAATTTTATATTCATACGTCAAGTATTGCGGTAAACGTCCAGTGTGTAAAAGACAAATCAATACTTGACAAAATCGATTTTTTTCAACTGAACATATCGAATACAATACTGAACAAAACATGGCATGGTCGTCGCATTCATCATTACGACCAACTGTCACTTTTCACCAGAACCTCAAATCCTCAACCGAACCAACTCGAACCGATCGAGAGTACCAACGAAAGAATCGATACGATATCAACGTTGGTCAGACTGGCTGCCGAACCTGGCGATAAGAGAACGCACAGATTTGCGCATTGAACGTTAATGTTATGTAACCTGCGGGTCCAGAAGAGATGCGAAGATGGGCTCTGGGCATGACTAAAGCCATGGCGTGGCTCGTGGAGATGCTAGGTTTGGCAGGAGTGGCCGCCACTGGTTTAGATGGGGGCACCGCCGCGTTGGGGGCGCGCGCTCCACAACTGACAGATGAAGAAGTGGCCCTGACTATGGGGCTGAGAGCGCCCCCGCGAGTCACCACCGAGATCATGATGATGATGATGATGAACTGTCGCTGACTTCTATAATTGACTTCGGAACTAGATCCGTCAATACCGCAGAGATCCACTTAGCTGCTAGCTCCACACGTTATGACACTAGCTGGTCGTAACGCGTGACTTGTCGTCCCGCTCGCTTTGTCACTTCTCTTATTATTTTTTTTTTCATCGCGTCTTGTATTTTGGGTTTTTGTATTTTAAAATATACTTTGTAAGGTACTGGTTACGATAAAAATATAAATGGTTTTTTTTTAGTTGTAATGGGCGAGAATTTTATTTTTGAAAAATAATTCATATGAGAATATTAAACGTAAGTGGAGTTAAATAATTTTCTGGTTGGTAGCTGCGATGCGTTAGACACGCAGCGCCGTAAAATGTATTTGCGCTTTTGGCATCTGTCGATTTATACGTTTTCGTATTTGATATAAGGCCAAAATTATTCACGTTCATTCATGATTTCGTAATACATTTGATTACTATCTAGTATTTTTTTTCAGTGAACGCATGCGAGTCTTTTATTCTCAAAAGGAATTTTTCAGAAGTTTTTAAAAGTTACTTATTTATTAAATCGATATAAAATCATGTAATTAATTTATACCAAATCCAAATCCGTCAAAATCTCGATGTCGAATTTTCGCACGATCACAATACTTTATCCGATTAGGATAAAGTAAAAAGATGATGATTGAATTAGATTGGTTCAATGTGAATGATAATTTGAGGATTTGTATGTTGGTATTTATATTTAAATTAGATAATAATATGTTACCATCATATTTTAGTATATTTATTGTGAGTGGAATGGATGTACGTGGATGTATGTGAATATAACACTGAGCAACAAAAAAAATACCCAGAGCGGAGATTAGTCAATATTTACTAAGTTTGATCCACTGAATTCGAATCCGATAATGATTTTTGTTGAAATGCTCTCGTTTACGAGATATTCGCGATTTAAAAAATGTAAGAAATATTAATTTTTTTGGATTTTGCGGCCTATAACTCAAAATATAGTATTGTTGTGCTCAAAGTGTGTATTTAAATAAATAGTCAGATATTTTTCCTATTAATTGTGATTTTTTATTGCTTTGAAATACTTATAATTAATTATCTAGCGAATTTTTAAAGTCAAAAATATATTTTTTTTTCCTGTGTTATTTGGCAATTGTTTAGCCAATTTTTTATTTCACCACGTTTATAAGGATTGGTTTTCTATTTCGATATTTTTTTATTTTATATAAACGTACTAATTCGAGCGGAAAATGATTTTGCATTTTGTTAGTTTAGCTTGTTGATACCGAAGCATTTTGCTTAGCTAAAATAACGCAACTATTAAAATACATATGATTTCGTTAGCAAATTTCACTTTGTATAGCACTTACGCTATGAAAATTAAGTAGATTTCCTAAGCAAATTTAACGTAAGTGTAAAAAAGTGACGTAACTACTAAAGCATTCTTTTTTTTACTATCAAAACACAATAGAAAATAACCTCATGCAGCAAAAAAAAAGTTTAAATAAATCAGTAATATATGAAGAAAAACACAAATTTAGAATAAAACTTTCAAGTTCATTTATCTCGACATTGTTGTTTTGTCAGTTACGTTAAGTGGGCTTAGGACGGCAGAATAGACTACCGGATGGAATTAGAGGTTCTAAGAGAAGTGTCTAAAGTGCGGGAAATTCTCACAAAAAAAAAAGTCAAGCAAAATGCATGCATTTTGCATGCCCTTTTTGTATGTCATTTTTCGGGCGCTAAGGCCAATCTATGCTATTCTACATCTGACTTGCCGGCAATCATTCAGCCCACACATTACTGCGAAACATATTGCGCATATTATGCCGAAAGTATTGCTGGATGATTGACAGCAATATGGCTGTCAATATCGCTTACAAACGTTGATCGTTTACACGCACCTTTAGGTTCTGAAAATATCCTAGAATACTCTAAAACGCTATTAAACTATCTAGTTTATAACCAAGAAAAAAAAAAATTCTCCAATAATAATCTTTTGGAGAATATTCTCGTTCTTACAACACTAATCTATATACATATATATAAATCAATGTCTGTCTGTTTGTCTGTCTCTTATAGGCTTCTAAACCACTCAACCGATCGCGATAAAACTTTCAAGACTTATTGTGATCATGCCGGGGATGGTTCCTGTGAAAAAAAATCGGGATAAAACGGGAACGGGAACGGGCCTGCTCACGCGTCAGATAACGTACTAGGAACGGGAACGGGATCGGGATCGGGAACGGGAACGGCAACGGGATCGGGATCTGGAAAGGGAACGGTATCGGGCATTGCAACGCATGCCGGGTCAGCTAGTTTTAAATAAATAATAATGAAAAAAACGACGACACGGCGAGTCGGTGGCTGTAGGCTGTGGCTGAATAAGCGCAGACGTGCGACGGCCAAAGCGAAGATGGAAGGGGTGCGGTAAGGCCCGGGCCTCACCGGGCAACTAGTCTGCCGACTAGTCTGCAGACTAGTCTGCGGCGAGTTGCATTGAGCAATTTGCTCCGCCGACTCAGTTGCTCACATTGCGATTTTGATTATCTTTAATTATTATGGAAATTCAAAACTGACCCGCAGAATCGGTTTCTTAGACAATTCTATAAATGAAACTCGAAAAAAAAAGTTATGAAAAATTCGTCTTTTTTTCTTTGTCCGAATCCAGCTGTTCATTATGTTGTTGTACGGCTGTTCATGTATGACGTAGTATCCGTTGCTTACAGAGCAACGTCTCTCTGTCGCGCAAATAGAGTGCGAGCGAGACAACGGCGAGTGCATCACCTCTGTATGATTTATTTACGTCACTTTCAAAATAGACAAATCTCAAAAGTAAAAAAATACTTATTTTTTTTTTCATGTTTCTTATATAATATTGCCTAATAATCAAATTATATTCTTGTCGATGTTGGCCTCTTACAGAGCTATACACTTTTATGGAGATGTTTGTATGCTATGATGGGAAGAATTTGAAGATTTGCGAAGATTTGAAAATAAGGATCTGGGGTGAAACTTTCTTCGGAAATCACTATCTGTGTGTAGTGTTTATCTCGTAGTATGAAAAATTCGTCCTTTTTTTTTCGTGTTACCTGTACAAAATTGTCTAAGAAACCCATATTCGAAGTCGGTTTTGGATTTCCATGCCTATATAAACGTCTTTTCGGGTCGTGAAAATCGTGAGTCTCCCAGAGTTGCTATGACGGCATGTAGTCTTCGGTAGTCGTCCATAGTTGCGGAGACTGAGTTGCCCGGTGAGGTCCGCTCCGTCTAAACGCTAACATTTTGACGACACGACGACTAGTCTGCAGACTAGTCGGCAGATTAGTTGCCCGGTGAGGCCCGGGCCTAAAACCGGAATCTGCCAACCGCCACTACCAAAGAAAGTGAATTCGGTTAGGTTGGTAGCGATCGGAAGTTTTGTCGGTTGGCAGGCGTGGTGTGTTGGCGGGCGTGCAGCTCTGGCCTCTAGCCGCAGCTGTGGAGAAGTACCGAGTCGGAGACCACTCGTCGGTAGTGGTAGACTGGTAGACTGGTAGACTGGTGTTGTATAGTGGTTGCTGTTAGCTGTTAGCTGGTAGCTGGTAGCTGGTAGGCGGTAGTGAGGCGAGCGCCACTACGGCTGCCGGCGCCTCTGGCTTCTGCCAACGCGCCATTCGTCCAACGGACACGAACACTCCGCGCGCGACCAATCAGAGCCCGCCAACACTTTTCAGGTCAGAATCCAATCAGAATCCACCCCTCGCAATACGACATTCTCTTCCGCTTCCGCGTCACACACCAACCCCCCCTCACCCCTCCACTCACACCTACACCCCTCACACTTGCACACATGTTTATGATGTGCACATCCGTATTATTGTTATTATTATTGTGTTGTGACATTTCAGCGCGCCAATTCTCTCAATGTGTACTATTTACATTCTGCGTTACGCGTCGGAGCGTTTGCGCGAGATTAGTCCGGAGTTTTTCGCATCTGTCAAGTTGACGAACATTATTAAGCCGGACCCACACTCGTCGAACTGTGATCGCGCCAAATTTTCAAAAACATATCCTTTATATATATCATTAGATGTGTCTTCAAATCATTGGATGAAAATTTGTTGTTAAAAATATATAAGTCATATATCAGACCGAAATTGGAGTATGCATATAATGTTTGGAATCCCCATTTTAAAAAAGATATTCTATGTCTCGAGAGGGGTCCAAAGAAGAATTACAAAAATGCCATCCGAACTTCGATCACTACCTTATCATGAAAGATTGAAAAGACTGAATCTCTCCACATTGGAGACGAGGAGATTGAGAGGTGATTTAATTGAAGTATTCAAAATAATAAATAATCATTATTCATGTGATATGACCAACCTCATTATGTTCAATGAGAACCCTCATCTAAGAGGTCATACTCTTAGACTCCAAAAAAAAAAATCAAATAAGATTGTTAGAGATTCATTCTTTTCAAATAGAGTGGTTCAAGTTTGGAATAGTCTTCCAGATTCAATAGTCAAAAAAAAATGTTAATTTATATAAAATCAGCTAGTTTATTCTTAAAAAATGGATATTTGTAATTTTTAATAAAAACCATTATTCATTTTATTTTTTTTTTAAACTTTATTTTTATTTTTTATTTTTGTTTGTTTTTCTTTTCTTTTATTTTTTATCCATTTTTCATTTTGTTTATTTTTTTTATCTTTATTTTTATTTTTTTATTTTTTTTATTTTGTTTTTGGCAATACTGTCCTCTCATTCTTTTTTTTTTTTATAATACTGTTTTTTTTTTTTTTTTTTTTTTTTTTAACTAAAACCAAACCCCATTTCGGCTTTTCTCCATTTTTTATTTTTTAAATTTTGTTCGAAGAATTTGACGCCGAACTCAAACCCGGAAAAGTTATGTGGTCGGGAACTGGCGGCTCCGGAGCCGCACGCGGCTCTTTGTATGAAAACCTGCGCCTCTCGCTCCAACATTTTACGCGAAATAGAAAATGTTAACACAAAATATTTACACAAGATCAAAATGAATCACTATCCACTCCTGGATGAAGGCCTCTCCAATACTCTTCCATTCCTGTCTGTCTTGGGCAATCTGCATCCACTTGACTCCACACATTCTTTTCAATTCTTCTTCTTCTCATGCTTCTCAGTATGCACTGGATCTTACGTAGCATTCTTGAATTTAGCATCCAAGTTTCACATCCATACGTCATTAGTCGCCTTATTTATTAAGCATAGCGGAATGTTGCTTTCTTTCACATCCTCTTGGATACCATTCCAGTATTTCTCGCTTATATACCAAGCATACATCTTTCCATGCTTTTATGTGTGCACCGGATCTAACGTAACATTCTTGAATTTAGCATCCACGTTTCACATCCATAGATCATAACCGGCAGTGCGCATCGGTCGTATGCCTTCTTTTTTAAGCATAGCGGAATGTTGGATTTAAAAACAATGTTCATTCTTCCAAAAAAAAACTGTCATATCTGGCAGTTTTTTTTTTGAATATACAATTCAAAAATAATATATTGCGGCTCCCAAACATACCAATTTTGCAAGGTTTTCCCTAATTTGGCTCTAAAAAGGTTTCCGACCACTGGTTTAGATCGTTGAATAACGGCGATAACACTTGCACTCTCTTCTGACATAACCTATAAAGTGACATTCGACACGTACGCTTTGCCCATAATAACATGTACTAAAACCCTTGCAGGATTAGAGTAGATACATTACAGCAGTGCTGGCGTAACTTTTTAGTACGACAAAATTACCTAGCTTTTAATGTACGCGAATTTAATCATCGATTCTGCATGCAACCACAACTCTGAAAGTCCTCACTAACCCGAGCGAATAATTTGACGCTTGGCGTCTGCGACTGATTATTTTTATTATATCGGCGCGAATGGGACGTCAATAGGGGCGTCAGTCACAGTCGCCAAGCGTCAAATTATTCGCTCGGGTTAGTGAGAGGGCCTTGAACGTGTCTCTTATCGCTAAAGACTTGCCAATTGTGTGCAGCTTACCAGCTTGCGCGATTCGAAAACGAATCAGGTACCTAAATATGTATGTACGAGGTGTGGAGAGATTTTTCAACATCGACGCAATTTGTTCGGTCGCATGCTCTCGTTCGTGAGTACATCGCACTGCGACCGTGGATCTTTTACGATTCGAACCTAGCACGAGCGTGTACAAAGAAGAAACCAGCTAATTTATCAACGAAAAGGCACAAATCCGAGCCTTTAGCTCGAAATACTTAAAGATTTTAAGAATGTTACGTAAGATCGTGCACACAGAGAAGCATGGAAATATGTACATATGCTTGGTATAACAAGAAGAGATACACAGTTATATTGTAGAGATAGTTGATAATTATTTATACAACCATTGGTGAACATGACTGGATGTAGAGAAGAATAATGAAACTAGGATGGAGCGCTTTTGGAAGAATGAACATAGTTTTTAAATCCAACATCCTACTATGCTTAAAAAATAAGGCATACGACCAATGAGTACGTATGCCAGCTATGATGTATGAATGTGAAACGATGCTGAACTCAAGAATATTACGCAAGATCCAGTGCACACAGAGAAGCACGGAAAGATGTATGTTTGGTATAACAAGAAGAGATTGTAAGAGGAATATACGGGTAAGGAGCATGATCAAAGTGGCAGAAATAGCGGAACGTGTGAAAAAGTTTAAGCGGCAATGGGCGGAAAACATTGCGAGAAATACTAGAATGGTATTCGAGAGGATGTGAAAGAAAGCAAGGTAGACCGAGTGGACGATGGGCTGATGAATTGAGAAGAATGTGTGAATTCAATTGGATGCAGATTGCTCAAGACAGACAGGAATGGAAGACGATTGGAGAGGCCTTCATCCAGCAGCGGATGGTGAACGGCTGAAAATGATGATGATTCGCAATTGTTGAATTATTATTATGCGCCACAGGCAAATTTTTTTTAGACACAGCGAGAAGAATAGATGGACGTGAGAAATACTGGCATGTTATCCGAGAGGACGATGGGCTGATGAATTGAGAAGAATGTGTGGAGTAGAGTGTATGCAGATTGCTCAAGATATACATGAATGGAAGAGGATTGGAAAGGCCTTCATCCAACAGTAGATGGTGAACGACTGACTTTGTAATGCAGATTTCCGAATTATTTCATTTCTCCCCTTTGGGACTATGTTAACGCTGTGTACACCAAGCTTTGAGGCACTCACAAACCTGAGCGGTATCGCTGCGTCAAGTTGACGTCCTCTATCGTCGTTGATTCGCACGAATTATATAGTTGCGAATGGTACGACGATAGGGGCGTCAGTTTGACGCAGCGAAACCGCCAAGGTGTATGAGCGCCTTTATACCTATACTAACCTTGTCGCTGAAATTCATCATCATCATCATCATCATCACGAATTTTGACATTTGACTGCAGAATCAGCGCAGTGACGTCACAGCAGTAGCAAACATGTGAGCATACCTGGATTTGTTTCCACGGCGGTGTTACGTGTTTCGATTTTTGTCACGGTGCGTCGAACCCGTGCATTCAAAAAAATCATCGAAAATTATGCACGTGCCGTTCATTAGAAAGCGTTTTTGAATTTTTTTTTTTTTCACTATACTCGGTTTGTTTGCATGTCGAAATGTAGGTCTCGTGCACGCGCGAGAGAAATCCTATTGCGCATCTGCAGTGAAAGCTCTCTGTGTCGATGCAACTGCACCTATCGGTCGCGCCCAAAATTTTACTAGAAACGAATGCCATCTGTGTGTGTGTGTGTGTGTGTATGTTTATATACATATATGTATATATTTTTCGGTACATATTTGCGAACGTGTACACACGAAGAATGCGTAACGTTTGGGTACTGTTTGATGTTCGTTGCAGCTGGGTCAATGATTCGCGCTGCTGGTGACTCTCGCCTTGACTATTTTCCATCGATGAAAAGCGTTATGTGCGTTCGAAATTATTTTTATTATCTCGGTCGTGTTGGATTCTGGTTGGATACGTGTAAGATTGTGTGTGTTGTCCGTGGTGGTGATTTTTTTTTTTTTATGGAAATTCTTTTCGAAACTGGTTTTTAATTTTTTTGGCGATCGCTCGCCGAATTGCAGTGCGTATCCACGCCCATGGAAATATTGTTCATTGATGAAATAATAAATTTCGCTATGATGATTTTATTTTGTATCTTTTCGATACTGAAATTCCACCCGTTCCGATTGTTAAATGTGTCGACTGTTGTCGTAATGTGCACTCTTTTCTACCATATATAAAATAGTCTAGATACGCCCTCACGCTTTAAAAATGTCATTTGACTGTGAAATTGTTACAAAATGCCGTCTTGTGTAGTGAAATTGTGCCATAATCATACATGTAGTAGAATCACTCGGGTATAAAAATCCTAGTTGTGGGAGTCGGAAGTGTTCCGAAAAAAAAAAAAAAAAATAGGTCACTTCTTTGTTATTCGAGCCTCGGGTTCTGTCCATTCGTCCCTACTCTAAATTATGAAGGGGCATATATATGGTTTCTAGCGAAAAAATCATCATACAGATAGGGCAAATTTAGATGTTCCTAAATTGTTGCACAATTTTGACTTTTCCCTATTGACAGTAGCTTTTTCGGAAAATGTACGAAAAACACGCAAAAAGTAGTCACATTAGATACCTAGGACAATTGGTGAATATGACTGGATGTAAAGAGGTTGAATGAAACTACATAGAATGGAGCGCTTTCGGAAGAATGAACATCGTTTTTAAATCCAACATTCCGCTATGCTTAAAGAAGGCGTACTATCAATGCGTACTGCCAGTTATGACGTATGGATGTGAAACGTGGACGCTGAATTCGTAAGTGCTACGTAAGATCCAGTGCATACGGAGAAGTATGCTTGGTATGACGAGAAGGGAGCGTAAGAGGAATACATGGATAAGAAGCACGACCAATGGGTTGGACACATAGCGAAAAGAATGGATGGTAGATGAACGCGAGAAATACTGGAATGGTATTCGAGAGGATGTGAAAGAAAGCAAGGTAGACCGAGTGGATGATGGGCTGATGAGTTGAGCAGAATGTGTGGAGTCAAATGGATGCAGATTGCTCAAGACAGACAGGAATGGAAGAGGATTGGAGAGGCCTTTATTCAGCAGTGGATGGTGAACGGTTGAAAATGATAAATTCCATTGATTTAACAATCGTTCAATTCAAATTGTATTTTGTCATTTTGATTCTAATTGTAAGTTTTAAATGAAATTATTGCTTTCATGCTGAAAAAAAAACATTCTTCAGAAGCTTTTAAAATTGTCGGATATTCTGTTATTATGTTTCATTTGAAGTAAAATTTAATTGAATTGTACCAAAAGTTTTCATCATCTTTTCAACTACAGAATTATGAAATCCCATGCAATTTCATGCATATTGTAATGCAATTGAGCTTACAATCGGCTCCAAAATACTTTCAAATTTAAGTTTGCAAAATTACTTACTAAAAACTGTAGGGCGAATAGGTTCAGATCTACATATGTAGCTCGGACACTAAATACCGAACACCGGAAAACTCTATCGTACTTAAACCTAATTGCGAACCGGTCTATCGCGTAAAGGTCGCAACACACCGCACCGGTTCGCACACTATTGTTGAACTTTAGAGAGTAGCCTTATATGTATACTTTTTTTGTCGATCAAAATCTCTAGTTATCTATTTCTCGCGCCTACGCACACTGTACTCAAAACCTAAACAGTATTCACGTATAGAATGCACTTTCAATGGGGGGAGGTTTCGTTTGCGCATCCGAAATGTTTGCTCGTCGTACCGTTAAGTAATTCGTGCAGTTCGGGGGCACATCAAAGCCACCGTGAGTAGGGGTTGGTTTTGAAACCTTTGAGGGTGGTTTCCGGTTGCGAGTCCCCCCTTCTGTCAAATGCACTTGATTAACTTGCCGCTATTTGACGTCGTTATTTGGAAACATTAAGTACTAGCCGTACGTAGAATCTGTACATGGCGTTTGTCATATATTGTGCTTTCATCAACCGGCAATACTAAAACTGTTTCAATCGGCAATATTACACATAAGATAAGTTGGTGTCGTTGAAACCAAACTGTGTATGGCAGCTATGTATCTGAAAGAAAAACGCCCTATCGCAATTTTATTGATTGAACATAAAATATTTACTTGTTAAATGGGTGCTTGAAATGTGAAGAGAGCGTAAATACTTTATGAGGTATGGAATTCATGGTTACTGGCTGGTGTACTCGAGTACCTCGAGTTTAACGGACATGGAAAATCGTGGAAATACTGGATTTTCCGTATAACGAGCTAGATTTCATTAGCTATTGTAGGGGTCGTCAACCTTCCACAGCCTTCGGAACCCTTCTGGTTTATAATACTCTTCAAGGAACCCAAAATTTAGATAACGAAATGTTTTCAAACTTTGGTTCGAACTAAACATTCTTTTTGTTGTTGTCTTACGTAAACTACCCATATTATATACATATATAATAGCCCTATTACATCGGTCTGTGTGTGTGTGTGTGTCAGTCTGCTGATAACGCTCCCCGACGTAAAGTCTCCGTGTCTTCAAAGAGACGAACTGAGGCTGTTGCCTTTTTGTAGATGGCAGCTAGCAGACTGACGTACGGTTGCGCAACGCCTTGTTTCTGGAGGGCATCCAGTACGGCTGTTTGACTGACTGAGTCAAACGCCAAACACCCTCTCGTAGTCGATGAAACCTAATGTTTTCATACAATAAGGTGAAAATTCTTGCTTTAAATGGTCTCGATTTGATAAAATTTACAATTTTAACACGATCATTAAGAACAGCTTTTAGTTCTTCTGGTATCTGGATGTTTGTTTCATTAATAAAATTGTCGAATTTCGTCTCTGTAGTTTGTGCCACAAACGCGGAGGAACCCTTCTGGTATCTGGCCATCATATTTGTACTGAAAAATGCACATTTTACCTTGTCCAATGAGTGCACGCATGCTGTATGCACCCTGTAGGATGACAGTAAGTACTTCTGCAAAGTTTGGTCCCGATCGGTCGAATGGTATGGAAATGTACAAGGAACAAACAGACACACCGACATGAATTCAATTTTGCGTATTGTGAAATAGTTGGTACGTGAAAGCCGGATCACTTCTGGTATCTGGCCATCATATTTGTACTGAAAAATGTACGTTTTCCATTGTCCAATGAGCGCACGCATGCTGCATGTACCCTGTAGGATGACAGTATGTACAATTTTGCGTTCATAAGTCGGATCCTTCTGGTGTCTGGCCATCATATTTATTGCGAAAAAATGCAAAGTTCTGCAAAGTTTGGTCCCGATCCCGAGTCGAATGGTATGGAAATGTACAAGGAACAAACAGACACACCGACATGAATTCAATTTTGCGTATTGTGAAATAGTTGGTACGTGAAAGTCGGATCCCTTCTGGTGTCTGGCCATCATATTTGTACTGAAAAATGTACGTTTTCCATTGTCCAATGAGCGCACGCATGCTGCACCCTGTAGGATGACAGTATGTACTTCTGCAAAGTTTGGTCCCGATCAGTCGAATGGTATGGAAATGTACAAGGAACAAACAGACACACCGACATGAATTCAATTTTGCGTATTGTGAAATAGTTGGTACGTGAAAGTCGGATCCCTTCTGGTGTCTGGCCATCATATTTGTACTGAAAAATGTACGTTTTCCATTGTCCAATGAGCGCACGCATGCTGCACCCTGTAGGATGACAGTATGTACTTCTGCAAAGTTTGGTCCCGATCAGTCAAATGGTATGGAAATGTACAAGGAACAAACAGACACACCGACATGAATTCAATTTTGCGTATTGTGAAATAGTTGGTACGTGAAAGTCGGATCCCTTCTGGTGTCTGGCCATCATATTTGTACTGAAAAATGTACGTTTTCCATTGTCCAATGAGCGCACGCATGCTGCACCCTGTAGGATGACAGTATGTACTTCTGCAAAGTTTGGTCCCGATCAGTCGAATGGTATGGAAATGTACAAGGAACAAACAGACACACCGACATGAATTCAATTTTGCGTATTGTGAAATAGTTGGTACGTGAAAGCCGATCGATCCGAGCCGAGTCGCATTTCACCGGTAATAATTGCGACGCTTTTATAGCCTGAAATGCCTGCCCTTATTGATTTTGGCCAAACCGGCTGCTTAATATACTTTTCCGGTGTTTTTCTGGGTCAAAGGTTAATGTCATGGCGATTCTGTCGTCACGACAGTGCGCTCGTCGGTTCAATCGAGATGTCACGCATCGGGATTTTTGCATACGTTTCGAGCGTAATAAAAGTCGAAAATTGCGTTGCGAGGGAAACTGGGAGGGTCGCAGGGGTGAGAGGGTTATTTATTTTCCACCCCAAGTCAATTTTGGTACGTAAATGGGAAGGGTAGGTAGGGATTGATGCACGAGCTGCGTACAAAGGCTCGAAATGTAAACCTATATGTCTATAATTTGTAAAATGTAATACTGATCCGTCAAATTTGACGGTAAACTACTAAATGTTCATACTGTCGCGAAAGCTCAATTAAATATCAATGACAATGTACAATAGTATCAATAAAAATGTCATACAATAGAAAGTTTTTGTTAATTGTTAAAATGTTAACTTGAATGATTTGTAAAAAACAGTTTGAAGGCCACCGTTTTTTTTTGTTAATTTATTAATGTATTTATTCGAATAAAATAAAACTATCAAATGTATTATTACTATTGTTAAAATGTATGGAGATGTGTTGAAGAAAAATTTAAAACATGAATATTTAAATTCGTACACATAATATGATGTTTTGAATGCATTTGATGAAAAATTAAATAATAATTATAATTTATAATAAATTTGGCCCGTGATAAATGTCGAACGATTTTTTGTCGAATATATAATTTAAAAATATTTTTTGTAAAAAAATCACCTCTGTATAAAAAGCCCAGTACATATTAAACGAATAAAATTATTATGCACGCCACTGTTAGTAATAAATTGAACCGAATAACCATAGATGTCGCAGCTAGCGATCAAAATAAACATTTCTACTATGTATTATACAAATCGTCTATTTCATGTTATGAAAATGCAACGTATTATTATTATATGATTCAATAAATCACGCGCAATTAAGTAAACGTTTTGTGCATTTGTTAATTTTTCAATTAGCAAATACGTTTATAATTTTATCGATTTTATATTACAACCATTATTGGAATCTTAAATGTTAATTTATTATTGTATTTGTTAAGTGTGATTATTATTATTATTATTATTTAATTTTTGGGTACTCTTATACGTGTGTATATGTATGTGCGAGCGTATCGCTATTATTCGCTTTCGTCCAATTGAAAAAGCAAGATTTGAATGAATCGAAATCGCCAGAATTGATCAGAGATTCCAAAACCGGTTCGTCGGTTGGTATTTATTATTTTTTTTTCAATATGCATATATATATATATTTAAGTTCGATCGCAGTAAAATGCCAAAATTTACTTTGCCGAAAATGGGTCGGACAGGTTTAATTCAGGCGGGCGAATTTCAGTAATAAATTTCGTACGCATTTTATTTTTTTTTTTTTTGCAATTTGATTTCGAGCACTCGTTCGTTTACGCGCGTGTATGTGTGACTAATTAATTGTTTTTATCGTTGTAATTCAATGCCGATCGTTGTTCGATTTATGAGGTTTTACTCTCGTTTTTTTTTTTTTTTTTTATGTTACCTGTTCATTAGATATCATTGTTTACATTATTATAGAAAACGTATACAAAACGAAGGTCGCAAACTGTTGAATTTTCCATTATTTATATACATATAATTTTCCGACCTTGGTCGTTTTGTTCACATCCCCATCAATAAATAGCACAACACACATTTCGTTGAACTTGACCGCTTCGTGTGTGCGTGACCGTCTATATATATTCCTATATTATACACAATACGCACATTTTTAATTTTAATCATTATTCTTACTCCACGCACGCTTTTATTTTCACGTCGGCGAAAGGTTATTTTAATCGCGTTTCAGGTGGTGGTGGGGTTATTGAAATTTTAATTTTAAATCACAAAACACGCGTGTTTTGCGATTTTCAGTTTGCAAACTGCGGGTGTATACTGTATATAGTGAGCCGATCGTCCAAACAAGCGTGCTCGGAATGTGCGTGTTTTATATCGGAAAGGTGCGTAAGCTTCCACGTGGAAGATCCAAAATTGGCAGTTTGGCAGTTGGCATGTCGGTTTTGGTTTTTGTGTATTTGTGTGTGTGCGTAATATTACGCACACGTGTTCGGATGCCAAACCAGTCGCGGTGCGGTCTGGTCTGTCAAGGCCCCCAGATAACGAGTTGCGTTCGTTGCTTATGTAAGTGGCCTCGCCTATAACTACAACAGCTCGCCCTAAACATCTAAATATCGACAACAATTCGCCAGAGTTGTCCTTTGGGTCTCAATATGTCATCCCGAGACTAATGGCCGGGGCCAAAGTCCCCCCCACTCGCTAATTACACTGTATGGTGAAATTTATATGCTCCTGCTAAACTTCTGCGTTGTGAAAGCAGGTGACTGCAGGAAGCCGATGCTGTTGATTTGTGGTGGTGTTTAACTGCTGGAAACTTGGAATTCGACAGCCCAGATGATGTTGGCGAGTGAAAGTACTCTGGACCTTTGTGCCACTCGATTCTTTGACGAGAAAGAAAGGTGATCGTTGTTTTTGATTTTCGATTTGTGTAGAATGTTTTATTGCGTCTCCTACATATGTATGTACATAGTATTGAGAAAAACGATTTTTGGTTGTCTTTTTTGTAGGTGAATTAAATTAGCAATGAACGGACGAGGAGGGAGAGCGTCAGTCGTTCCATTTTGATTTCAATAAAATGCAATCTAAAATTGAGTTTCAAGGTCCAAAGGGAGTCTAAATATTTCGACACTAGGCGGGGCAAGACGGGACAGCTAAGGTTTGGTGATAAATAACACAATGGTCTTTAATATTAAAAAATACGTTAATTGATCAAAATAAAATTTGGTTTATACTTAACATAATTGCATATAAAGATTAGGGAAAAAAATAAAAATAAACAATATTTTTAAAGAAACAAAAAAAAGTACGTTTTGACCATGGGGCATTGCACGGTGTGGGCAAATATGAATGGCTTCCTGGTCCTCATCATCTACACCTGCACAGGATCGTTTGGATCGTTTGATCGTTTCCTGTTGCATTTCAACATATTTCCACAGTGATCGTTTGGCCTCTTTCTCCAGAGGTGATCAGGGCTTCAACTTGCTTTTTCCCTTTCAGCGCAATTGTTTTGGATTTCGTCACAATTGTATATACGGTTAGCATCAAGTTTATGTGTATCTCCAAGTATTTTTAACATTTTAACGTAAAGCGGGGCAAGATGGTACCGATCAAATCTCATACCTCATCTTGCCCCAAGTTGTATTATTGCGAAACATCAATCGCAATATTTAAACTGCGCAACTAAGGCAAATAATGATAAGCTAAACTTGAAATACATACAATAGCTGGTTATGGAATAACACCTGCAATATTGTCGAATTCGTGAAATATTCTTAACAATGTCACGCTCGATGCACGGTGGTAAAATTACATCGAAGTATGGAACATTGAAATTGTGTCACCCACGGTTTGTGCAATGGGAATACCACTAGATCAGAGGTTCTCAACCGGTGGGGAATTCCCCGTAGGGGGGGAATTTTAAGATTCCTGGGGGGGAAATTAAAATTCCTGGGAACGAATTAAAATTCGGTCCTAATTCCCCCCTTTTATCTTGACTGATTCTGGAGCAAAAGATGTGTTCAATGAGACATCAATCACAGAGTTTTGGCCCAAGATGTGCGATTCTTACCCAAATGTGGCAGAAATAGCTATTCGTGCATTACTTCCATTTTGCACGAATCTTCCATCTGGCTTTTCAACTTTATTGCACATGAAATCGAAGCAACGAAGTAGATTGGAGGTAGAAAATGATGTGCGATGTGCCCTTTCAAGCACTTCTCCGCGTATCCAAGTATTAGTAAAAAAAAAAAAAATCACAGGTTTCTCATTTCATTGAATCTTCATTGAATAAAATAAGCTTTTTCATTGAAGTATTTTCAAACTTTACAACTAGTTTTTTTTTTTTATTGAATTTGTAAAACTGTTTCCAAATAAATGTAGTAATGTTCTAATATGAAAAAATAAAATATTTTCAACATTATATGCATAGTAATTTTGAACAATGGTAAAACTCTACGTTATAAAATTATAGCCAATAATCCAAATAAATGCCCCGCTCTCCCCTATATATATATGTTCTTTTTGTAAAAAGAGTTTAAACTTTCCGTTGGAAATTTTGTGATTTTTTTCAAATTTCAGGCGCATTTTGTGAACGAATATTTCATTTTCGAGAATACCCACTGTCGGAAGTTTCCAACTAGAAACGAAATCTTATTGGAAATTTTCCGGAAAAGTGTCCCGACAATATAAACACAAGATCGAATCTTTCGCAAATGTCGTAATAATAAAACAAATAAACGACGCTCCTTCGGAAGAGTGCAACGAAGTATGAAATGTATAAGAAAGGAACCAAGAAATAAAAAAGCATATAATTGAACGATTATTTGTAAATAGTCTTGAACAGTGATGTTCTTGAAATTTTCAGACCTCATTTCTCGTAATGTGGCTCAAAGGCTCATCATCCCCGGCCCTGAATGTATTTAATATATATACGTACAATATAGAGTAATACATAATATGTATTATTTAAACTCTTTCACTCTAACGCAACGGTTTATACACGGAGCCGGCATTCGTCGACAGGAAGCGCGTAGAGCTTTCCATAATCGACTTCGCAATTTATTCGCTTGCTCCGTTCGATGCTGCGGAGATACGAATTTCGCTTTGTGAATTTCCAAACAAGTTTTCAAAGGAGCTGAAGCTAATTATCGTGTAGTCGTTTCGGGCATGATGAACGGCAGACAAACAGGTACTGTGCCGCTGGGAAGTCTTTTGAGAGTGAGCTGGGTATATTATAATATGTGTATATATCTATCTATGTATATCGTTGACAACGCTTCGCGTTTGTCGAATTAATATCCAATTTGAATCTTACCTATATTCTGAATTTCCACGCATCTGTGATGTTTATTATTGGACAGGCGAACGGATTGCGTCACGGCGCGCAGTGGCAAACTGATAACTGAACGGCAAGGCAACTTATATAAAGGTCATCGCATAATTTTCTGGGCCCTATAGGTCACATCCTCATTTCTGGTCGACCTTCATCCGAATTCAAAACTTCCAATGGAGCATTATGCGCCTTTTCGATATAGGGTCATTCCACGCGAAGGCGGCGATTTTATGTAAAATGTCGTGTTTTTGTCGCAGTGTCGAGTAGTATTTAATATACATAATGTTGCTACAGTATTGTATGTATTTTCATACGGTGACTATTTTTTTTTTTTTTTTACTTAATCCATATCGGATGAAGTGTTGTGAGCGTGTGAAAATTCGACCTCTCGAGATTTTGACTGATCAAGTGTCGTTTCCACGATTTTTATATTAGACTAGTAAGAACATCAACGCCCGCTGAATTTTACATGTAAAAATCGAAAAAAAATATTAATAGTTTTTATAGCGCCATCTATGTATTATTAGCAAAGTCACGATCCCTTTTATAGGTAATGTTTAAAAAAAAAAGGACTAAATTGACCAAGGGCGATAGTGAATAGCATTAGTGCGAGTTCTCGAGCCTGGGGTCCTGGGCTCGATCCCCCCCACTCTTTCTGGTTTTTTAATATTTTTTCCTCAGCGAGCGTTATCAGTTATATAATAATTGGTAAAACTGACAGTACTGTAAGTTTTCTTGAAAAGTTGTGTGAATTTTTGTGAAAGTTTCCTGTGTGACCAAGATATTCTGCATTTATTGGTATTGACCCAAGAGATTCTATGCTGTTTTATTACAATATGGTAATTTGTAAGAGTGTTACGTAGGATCCAGTGCACACACAGACAAGCATGGAAAACTTGTATGCTTGGTACAATAAGAAGAGGTCGTAAGTGGAATATATGGGTAAGTGGCAGATATAGCGGAACGTGTGAAAAACGTGGCTGGGACACATAGCGAGAAGAATGGATGTCAGATGGACGCGAGAAATACTGGAATGTTATCCGAGAGGATGTGAAAGAAAACAAGGTAGACTAAGTGGATGATGGGCTGATGAATTGAGAAGAATGTGTGGAGTCGAGTGGATGGAGATTGCTCAAGATAGATATGAATGGAAAGGCCTTCATCCAACAGTGGATGGTGAACGGCAAAATGAAACATTTTGACTTTGAATTATTTCTCCCCTTCGGAACTGTTCTTTCGACATGTTGACGCTGTGTACACCAAACTTTGAGGCACTCGCAAACCTGAGCGGTATCGCTGCGTCAAGTTCGTCGCTGATTCGAACCAATGCGAAATATACGAATGGGACGACGATAGGAGCGTCAGATAGGAGAGGATGTGAAAGAAAGCAAGGTAGATGAATTGAGAAGAATGTGTGGAGTCAAGTGGATGCAGATTGCTCAAGACAGACAGGAATGGAAGAGGATTAGAGAGGCCTTCATTCCGCAGTCGATGGTGAAGTTTTTGTTTCCTTAAATGTCTTACCTCCAAAACAACCTTTCGTAATATTTTTTTTACAAATAATATAAAGCAGTTAGTGTCAAAAATTTCATCAAATGTTACGTGGACTTACCCTATACGCTCTTGTTTTAGATTTGACTATTTTGGTCGGTGAGTAAACTAATGCAGGTGGTTTTAGATAGGTATATACATAGTTAAAATACGAGTATTTATCGTACTCGTATGTGTGTATGTATGTATACAAAATGCCGCAATATCGCTCGTGTGACGGTTTCCGGTTTCGTCCTTTACAATTATAGTGCGGGTTCCTTATCAGGGGGCTTCCAGAGCTTTGCAGTGGCTCTTTGGCCTTTATATGCACGCGAAATAATTAATTCCCAGATTTCGCACCCCCCTTCCCCTCCTATCTCCCCTTCTCACTCGGTTCGGAATATTATTCTATCTGGATTTTCCCATTTTCAGGTCACGTATGAATTTTCTCTCGAATTTCGATTTACGCCACGTTTCCGGGAGGAACGGCAGGTGCAATAATTTATAGGGAGGACGCTCCGGTGATTTAATGGCGGCGAAACTTTGCCGCTGCGAGCTTTAAAGCTCGACCCGTTTACCCCAATTTTACGGTTAAAATTCTCAAATATTTTTTAAATTGTCGCGTAAATGATTTAAGTAACCTGCTAATTAATTAATAATCTTCGATTTCGAACATTCAACGGTCAAAAATACAACGTTGTGCAAACAAATGAGTCGCCTAGTTCCAAATCCCGATATGTCCACAATATATAAAAAACGAGGATAAAATATTTTCTGGTTCGAAGAATGTTTTCAAACGATGCCTTATATGTACTTGAATTATTCCAAATACCGCCAAGTGCGCCGTAAAAAAATATTGAAAATCAGTGTTAGTTCCAAAAACTGACAATTGCACTATGATAAAAGCTGATAAAAGCCATATTTAGAAACAAACAACGATAAGTCCATGTTTCTAATCTCAATATTTTGTTTAATATCAACAAAATTAAGTTTAAATGAGTTTAAACGCCATCAAGCAAATAAGTCTGTTTGCGAACAAGAAAATCGGGATTTGGAACCGACTCAAATATGTTTGCTTGGGGTCGAAATTCAACTACGTATTTGGCTTTTAAATAATATTTTATCAATTTTTTTTTTGGTAGTATAAAATATAGTAGCTTTTTATTGTGTCGTAATAAACTGGCCGTTTAAATTTACCATGGGCTTTTCATTTAACTTTTATCTGTATCGTATCATACGTATATATAATAGCCCTATTCCGTCTGTCTGTCTATGTGTCTGTCTGCTGATAACGCTCGCCGAGGTAAATGATCAAAAGACACAAACCATTCGCGCGTGAGTGGGATTTGAACCCGAGATCAGCAGTTCGGGACAGTGACCGCTTACGCTATGATTCAAACGAGTCTGCTACAATTTGACAATATGAATTTTCAATAGGCTCGCGACTTTGCTAAATTGTTACGTTGTTGTATTATAACGCGCCGTCTATGCAACAACTATAAAAACTATTAAATACACAAACATCCGTTGATATTCAACGAGCTTACACTATGTATTAATAAAAGTTTTGAATCACTCTGTAGGTATAGAATGTGTAAAATTTGGCGAATAGATTTTGAGAATCTTTGATTCAAAGCAGCGGCACACAATAATAATAAATCAAAAGTTTTAAGGCTCTGCGAGTTGAATTTACTTGCCGGTTAAGTCTAGGCGTGAAATTTTCGAAACGTTTTCATTGTACGAGATTTGAAAACAAAGCAGCGTGCCCAGTCATTTTATAAATATTCTCGTCGTAATTGCAAAATTGCGAAATGCGGGGGGGGGGGTAGTTTTTAAAGCTTTCGCACAGTCAATGAAATGTTGCAGTCCCGTCTGCTGACGTCAATTCATTGTGGCGATTTTTTTTCCGCTCTCGTTAAAGTCGGATGTGAACTTGACGGATTTCCCTTTATCGCGTTAATTGTTCGGCGACCGTTTCGGACTTGTTATTTACCCAAGTTTGTCGACTTTATTTCACTTCGGAGATAATTAATTTCAATTCGGCGTCAAAGTTCGTCTGCGAATTTTTTTTTTTCATTACTCGTGTAGTCGTGCTCTTTGTGAGCTTTTAAAAACTCGTTACAGTTGTGCGCGCGAGTGTGATTGTTCAAGTTTAATTATCATCTTTTAGTTTTTTCGTTTTTTTTTTTGCTTTTGACGTGGTTAAATAATTTCGTTGACCCATTTTTAATACTGTTCTCGAAATTGTTTTACAATTTATTTTTGTCGGAACGCTTGTACATATGTACATATTATATTCCTTTGTTCAATTCCGAATGGAGGAAAATTTTTGGCAAAGTTTGATCTTTTAACGGAAATGAAATGCGTGTCTACTGATAGCGTCCCGATAAGGTTATTTTTTTGTTCGGAAGTGGTATGGCGCATCGTATTTTTTTTTTACACATGGCTTATGTCATCATATTATGCATTTTTGATAATGGGATTGTGTCACGCTATGAATATCACCAAAACTGGGTTATCGACTTTTTTTTTTTTTTTTTAATTTTTTCTTCGTATTATATTTTTTTATATTTATTAGATTTTTGCAATAAACCATCGATAGGGTGACGTTTCGCGGAGATGGTGTTTGACGTTTAATTCATCACCGTCGTTGTCAAATCCGGTGTAATTTTGTTTGTGCGCGTATTCCTCAGACAAATATAATTACGAGACCGCAAATACTCGCTAGGAGTGTGGCGGGGAGGGGGTGAAAGGGGTTTTTGCGACTTGAGGGGGTTGTAGGGTTGCAGGCGAAGGTTGCCAACCCCCTTATCATCCCCTTATCATCCCCATCCCCTTGAAAGCACTTGAAGGACACATCTCGCAGTCTGCGCCGAGACGGAAGACTTTTTTACGACCCAAGGACCTCGATTTATTTATTGCGTTTTTGGGTCTTGCACTATGCACCCTCGAAAATTCAGTGAAGTGAACAAATACCACGTTTTATTTCATTTTAGTGGAATTTCCCCATTATTACATACATATATATGTATGTATATTAAGTAAGCCGTACTGTTATTGTACATACCAGCGCGCGCGCGCGGATGGGGGCTGGAGTTAGAATCCACCGTCACACGACGGACAAACCGGCTAGTTATCTGCATTGAATATATGTACATATACGTCTTAATACATAGAAATGGGGCTGAGGAGCTAACTTCGACGTTTGCCTTGGTGAATCAAAAATTTGGTAATGATCACCAGGTTGGGTGAGTTAGGTTAGTGAGTTGATCGAATATTAATCCTCAGTACGTACGTTACGTAATCAATTACGTCAAACACGTCCGTTGATATTCAACGGGCTTAAGGCTCTCATCCACCAAGTACGTTGACATGCGTTACGTCGACGTACGATATCCATCCACCAATTACAGCACGCCTTTTTCGCTCGTGCCGCAAAACTCGTACTGCAATTGGTGCGTGGATGTCGTACGTCGACGTAACGCATGTCAACGTACTTGGTGGATGAGAACCTTTTCACTAGTACAAATATAATCTTTAATCATAGAAATGTCGGCGATTTCATCCGCGAAGCAAATGTCACAAAGAAAAGAAAATGCGTTGTTTGACCCATTAATACTGAAACTTTGATCGAAAAAAAGTCGAATTTTGTTCGCAAGGTATTGTTTTAGGCACACTATTCTTCAAGATTATTTTAAGCAAATGCAGTTTTAATGAAGAGGTTTTATTAAAACAAATGTAAGTCATTATTATACCCATATGGAGTGCGTGCTGTTTCATGCTATGTTTGACTGTCTATAACGACCGTTATGAGATTAAAATTAAAAATAAAAAAATAGGATGTTCGGAGGATCTTCTTCCAAAAAAAAAGTTCGACTTGCAAAGAAAATGAGTTACTTTTTCATATTTCAATGTCTGAAAATCAGTTTTATAAGAAACGTTGTTAGCAATATTTTTAGCTTATATACCCACACGGCTCCAGAGTCGCCAGTTTCCAATCCTGTTTCAGATTTTGTCCGCCTTCAGTCCGTAATCTCGGATAAGTAGAACGAGGATTTTCTCGGTCCATCATTCAATTCGAGAACTACATACAATAGTAGGTATCGAGAGAGACTCGCGCTTATGGGTATATATATATGTATATTTCTGATGAAAATTCGAAATAGCGACAGCCGACTGTGTGTCGTCGTGTCGCCTATGTTTGCGGACGAGCTTTAGGCTATTGATCACGGAATGAAGCATTGGAAGAGTGTCGGGTTGGTAGGGATCACACCTGGTGTCGGGCTACCTGGGGGCTGAAGCGTTGCCTGGCGACAATTCTGGAAACCTGTGACGTGGCGCAATGGGGCCACCACCATTCCAAAACCACCCCCACTTCAACACCCCCAAAATCCTCACCCCATGGGAGACTCCTCGACCTCCTCTCATAAAGGAAACTGCTTCAAAGGCTTAAGCCAAAAGTAATTTCCGAATAAATACAATACCCACATTGATCCTGGGAGAGCTGGAGACGGATTCAAAGGTTTGAATTTCGCCGAGAGTTTATCTCTCACACTCGGCGCTGCTGTGTCGATTCAAAATCCCAGCGACAGTCTAGCTCGTTACTTTGTATTCATCATCATTTTCCGCACGTTCACCATCCACCGCTGGAGGAAGGCCTCTCGAATCCTCTTCCATCCCTGTCTGCATTCAGTTGACTCCACACATTCTTCTCAATTCATCAGCCCATCGTTCAATCGGCTTTCTTTCACATCCTCTCGTATACCATTCCAGTATTTCTCGCGTGCATCTGCCATCCATTCTTGTCGCTGTGTCCCAGCCACGTTTTTCACACGTTCCGCCATATCTGCCACCTTGGTCGTGCTTCTTATCCATGTATTCCTCTTAACCAGCGATATTACACTTGGCCACTTCACCAACAACCAGATTTTTTTTTACGGTGGCGAGCATCTTATTACATTGCACCACTTTTACTTCACCAGCTACCTGCTCGTCTCATAATCTTCATACAAAAAAAAAAAAGGTCTAGGAAGCTATACGAAAACTAGGTACTCTATGTAGTAGTATGTAGACGTAGAAAATATATAAAATTCAACCTCTCATATTTCTTTCTGAATTTCATTGTTTTCGAAACAATTGCGTTGACGTTGCGTCGCGTTGACAATTGAGTACGACGATGCAAAAAAAGGTCAGAAAAGGGTTTTTGTTGAAGGTTTTTTTCATCGAACCATTGACTTCCAAGAAATTTGTACGCAACAGAGAATCGCACAATCTAATACATTCCATCTAAACCTGGTTGTCGAGGTTCAAAGAAAATATATAAAATTCAACCTCTCGTATTTCTTTCTGAATTTCATTGTTTTCGAAACAATTGCGTTGACGTTGCGTTGTGTTGACAATTGAGTACGACGATGCAAAAAAAGGTCAGAAAAGGGTTTTTGGTGAAGATTTTTTTCGGCGAACATTGACTTCCAAGAAATTTTCAAGAAACCCAGAATCGCATCGTCTAATACATCGTAATACTTACCATTGGAACCTGTATATCTATCTGGTCGCCGAGGTTCAAAAAAAACCTGGTGTTCCGTTTTGTTGCTCAATGTAATATCAGCCTTAGCGAACATGAGCGTGTAATGCAACACATTTTTTAAATGTGTACGCGTTCGCGAGCATACTTTACGCGCGCTCTGCAACCTTTGCAGACGGTTGCACGGCAAGTGTGTACATATGGCGTCCACATTAGCGAGCATTACATTACACGCTCATGAGTACGCGTCTTCTCGTTATACCGAGCATACGCCATTCCATGCTTCTCTGTGTGCACGGGATCTTATTGAGTTTAGCATCCACGTTTCACATCCATACGTCACAACTGGCAGTGCGCACCGGTCGTATGCCTTATTTTTTAAGCGTACACGTGCATTACCGTACCGTTGTTCAACAGCGGGCACACTTCGCCAGTTGTAAAGAGATACATCTGAGGATGGGTCCTGGGGGTATATAGTGAGCGTGTGGAATAATGTAAAAGTTCGCGGATTAATGCCGCCGTGACCGATCGGTTATCGTTAGCGGGGGACCCTGGGGCCCCGGGACGTTCAAATCCCTCATCGATGTGGGGGCCATACGTCACCCTATTCGGCTCATCTGATACGCGTCGGGGTCCCTCCTCCCCCACATTTCCCGGTTAACCCCTTCAGCCTCCGATGGTATCTTCGCCGTGTCGTCGTTCTCTCCTTACTTGCGCGGAACTTTTCGTCGTATCGATGACTCGTGACATTTCGGTTGTGATCGAAAGCGAGCTGGGACAATTTTGGAATTGCTCGGATTTTGTCCTTCGGTGGAGTGGTTCGACGTTTGTAAGTGATAGTCGAGCGTGCTCCCAAAAGGAGCACGCTCCTCGAGAAGCTCAACTATTTTATTCGATTTGTTGATTCAGCGGGCTCGAAGGGACAAGACATCCGTGAAATTTTATCAAATTTCAAATCCTATTTTAAATTTTAGTCTCTAAATACATATGTACATAGCAATCATTGATCTACATATGTATGACATGGAGAGTCACGCTGTATAGTAGGTGTTCAATTACAACTTTTCACATGTTATTTGCTTGTGTAAATGTCAGTTTTCATTTTGGTTCAATGCATTGCATTATAGTTCAACTATTTTGGGCTTGCTCAATTACAATTGTCTAAATTTAAACGTTTGAATAAAAAAAGATATCGCTTCCTGGGAGCGCAAATGTGACATTCAAAATATAAAATTGTTCAGGGCAGCAGTTTCATACATCAGGGGACTAATTGTTCTAGATTTTTAGATGCTATGTACATATTTCAATTTTAGTCAGATAGTTGGTGAATATGACTGGTTGTAAAGAAGAATAAATAAAACCAAGTATGAAACTAGGATGGAGTGCTTTTGGAAGAATGAATATTACGCTATGCTTAAAAAAGAAGGCATACGACCAATGCGTACTGCCAGTTATGACGTATGGATGTGAAACGTGTTTGCTAAATTCAAGAATATTATGCAAGATCCAGTGCACACAGAGAAGCATGGAAAGATGTATGCTCGGTCGTAAGAGGAATAGGTACATGGGTAAGAAGCATGACCAAAGTGGCTGATATTCCGAAACTGGACGAGAAATACAGACCGAGTGGACGATGGGCTGATGAATTAAAAAAAATGTGTGGAGTCAAAAGGATTGATCCATCAGCGGATGGGTGAACGGCTGAAAATGATTTCATTTTTATTGAATTTATACAAGTAAATTTTTCAAATTTTTCAACGGTGACAATTCTATGTACAATTGTCAAGTAGGTACATATTTATTTATTTATTTATTTATTTAATAATTACATGGAGAGGCGGCATAGCCGTTAGGCCCATGGGGTTTGGTTTTAGTTAAAATCAAAAAAAAAAAAAAAACAGTATTATAAATGAAAAAAAGAAAGAATGAGAGGACAGTATTGCCAAATTTGAACAAAATAAAAAATAAAAAAATAAAAATAAAATAAAAAAAAACAAAGATAAAAAATACATATGTATGTATGTATGTAGAAAGGACATGTAACTTTTTGTACTTTGTGATGCCAAAAAAATGTGACGTCATTTGAATGCCCTGATTGCATTCATAACTCATTTTCGGAAAATCTTGAACATGTCACCTTTGCGCTCCGAAGACGTGATACGAATGCGTCAATTTCAGCTCTCGTTATTAATTTCCCACGTTAATCTGGCGTTTTTCCGCCTATCCTCAAGGTCGTTTATTACTGGAATTGTTATTGTTGTGACGAGACATTGCCAAAGTTCGAGAAAAAATAAACACTTGAAATAATATGTACATATATAGACTTGATTTAGTTTGTTCTCTTACACTTTCGACTGCGCTGGTTATCGAAGTTTTCCCATGGACGGACGGTCTGTTAGTTTCATTGCTGCAACTCTCGCTTTCAGCTCGTATTTTATAAAATGAAGTGGAAATTCAGGGTTAAATGTTTAGTGCGGCGACGGCGTTAGACTGGGGGGGTGGGGAAAGTGTGCTAGGGGTGGGTCTTTGGGTAGGAGTTTTGGGTAGGAGTTGTGGGTAGGAGTTGTGGGTGGTTGGGTGGCTACGAACTTTGCCGCCTAGCAGCGGCGTGCGCGGGGCGCGTGATTAGGCGGCCGCTTCCTCCGGGCCAGCGGTGGGCGGATGGGTGGTTTTGAGTTGGGGCGGTTTCGGGTTTGGGGCGGTTTCGGGTTTGGGGCGGTTTCGGGTTTGGGGCAGTTTCGGGTTTGGGGCGGTTTCGGGCCGGGTCGGGTTTCTGCTCCGCTCTGCCCGGCCCGGTGTTTCCCACGCTATCCCAGACCAGACACGACCGGTCCGGGGAACGGGAAAGAGATTTTTGTGCCGGGGGCGGAGTGGGCGGTTTAGGGGTTGAGTCGCACTTCCCGTCAGGGCCAGTCGCCCTCTCCTCCACCTCCGCAACCCGCCCACCCCCACAGTAAAACCCGCCCAAACCCACCCCAAACTTCCCCATCGCCACCGGTACAATAACCCAATTTGTACGAATTCGCTTCCCAAGGCCGCGCAGTAGACACGACGTCGTTGGGCGGCGGCACATAAATTCGCCCCGTTATTGTGCGCTGCGAATTTCCTCAGTTTTTCAGCTGCTTTGCGAAAATTGCACATGTTCCGAATATATATACATACATACATATATATATGTATATTGATTTATTCGATAGTTCTAAGTACCTACTAGTACCTGGTGTGCTTTTTTAAATCGATGTATTTTTTTCATTTCACATGTCATTAGTCGAGGTCGTCGAAATAAAACTTTGTATCTCCCCCGAATTCACGTAGAAAAACCGCGCGAATTTCGCAAGTCTGCCGATTGTATCGCACACACTGGTCCAATAATAACACTGTTCGACACGAAAAATGCTTCAGAGACGAGATATGACTTTTCTTATAGACCTATCTATGCGGCCCAGTGAACACGAATCTGGTAATAAAAAAATGTCGATTGAAATGTTTCAAACCACTGCACTGCTCTATTCGTTATATTCAATGACACACACACACGAGACGCACACACGCATTTGACGCTTAAGAGGTACATACACTAACAACTTATCTCTTAATAATACGTGTTTTAAGCTCGCTATTTTACCGATTTAAAATTCAGCACACTTCCAATTAACCCTTTTAAACGAAAATAAAAGATAGTGTGGCCAGAACACTATCCCAATAAACATGTTTCAATAGAAAATACTCATCCCAAGTGAAAATACGTACTTTTGACTTTTGATTTGAACTGGACGACTATTTAGAAAGATCCGAAAGCTGAAAAGTACTACGAATGAAAGATAAAATACCCGACTATAGATTCCAATATTCATTTTGAACAAGAAATCGACAGATTTTGAGACATCGAACGAACAACACCAAGAAATAGAAAAATCGCGTGATTTAAAAAAACACATATATCTCCGAATCTCGAGCCAATCAATATTTTCTATTACCAGATTCGTGTTCACTGGGCATAGATCTATAAGAAAAGTCATATCTCGTCTCCGAAGCAAAAAAAAAGTCGTAATTTGTCGAACAGTGTAATCCGCACTCTGCCGGCCTGCGCAAGCGCCGGTTTCCGTCACTCTGACACAACCTATCAAACTACCATCTGTCACCACCTCGCTTTCGGAGCGTTTGTAGTTCACTCGCGATCCTGACATTGACTCATGTTGCGAAGTTGTTATGTTGGGGCCGCATATTTATATGAATGATTAGTTAAATAATTTATTATCATTCATTTATAGATCCTGGTCATCATTTAACGAAATCCCGGCACATATTGATTTGCCCTCTTTTAGATTATCTTTGCTTAACTTCCTCTCCAGCCCTAACTCCTAAGTTGCTTTCTTGTTTTGATCTGTTGTTCGTTTGTATCTATTTTGGCTGTAGTGTATTGTGTGAAATTAATACTATTTATTTACTGTTTGTTACGTAAATAAATAAATAAATGTATAACGGTGTGTTAAACTGTTGACAAAATCGTCTGATTTCCGTCACTCTGACATAACCTAGCAAGTCAGATCGTACAGGATGGGATACTTTTTCACCGTCGTAGTCTATAATAACTTTTCCACAAACGTCATAGAAAGTGAGCGAATCGCCGAAAATTCAATTCAAATTCAACAACCTTGAGATTTTCCTTCCGGTTTTCCGCAATGCGAATACGAATCCGCAGCGGTGAGCGGGCGCCTTTAAGAAACATTTCCTATCGCGATCAAATAACCGGCGACGTGCAATGGATCATTGGAAGTACTTCTGAAAAGTTCGGTTTGTATTAATCTAATAGTGAAGGATACGGAACGAATACACAGACAAACGGAAATGTTAATTTTTATACATATATTATAAACATTAGCTTGCGGTAACTTTCAGCACAGGAGGTGCTTTAAATCCTCGCGTTAAATTGAAATATTAACCCAAATGATGAATGACGAAAACTTAAGTACTTTCGACTATTAAAAGAATAAGGAAAGAATGTGATGAAAGCGGCCGAAGAAGCCGAGCGGCGAGAGCATCCGTCGGCCGAACAAATGATCGAAATCGATCGATCGCGATTGTTTGACAGGATGCTGATGCGCATGCGCAGCGGATGCTTTTCCCCCACAGCATCATCGTAGAACACAGAGCGTCACTCCACTCGTGCATTGCCGCCACGCGTAATTACGACTGCCGTTTCGTCGCAATGGTCGCGTGTACTTGATTACTTTTTATACGCATTGGCATTTCGTATTCATCATTTAAAAACGAAAACTACAAACAATATCAAGTCAAAAATGTTCATTTTCATTTATTTATTGCGAGAGATTTTAGACCACAACATCTATGGACGGGGCACGTCACTGATAATAAAAGCCAAAAATTTGTACACTCACTAGTGAAATATACATATAACTCATGAAGCTTTCTGCGATTTGGCCTATACGCCGCTTATTGTGATACTTGCCGCGTGAGCCGTCACATACACACTGAAGCGAAGCGAGAATACGCCGTCTACACGCACACGCGCATATATACTGCCGTCCTAAGCCCACTTAACGTAACTGACAAAACAACAATATCGAGATAAATGGACTTGAAAGTTTTATTCTAAATTTGTGTTTTTCTTCATATATTATTGATTTATTTAAACTTTTTTTTAGTACATGAGATTATTTTCTATTGTGTTTTGATAATTCTATGGAGAAATTAAAAAAAAAATGAATACTTTAGTAGTTACGTCACTTTATTATTCATTATTAATGTATACATATGACTATTCCAAACTTCAACCACTCTATTTGAAAAGAATGAATCTCTAACAATCTTTTTTGATGTTTCTTTTCGGAGTCTAAGAGTATGACCTCTTAGATGTGGGTTCTCATTGAACATAATGAGGTTGGTCATATCACATGAATAATGATTATTTATTATTTTGAATACTTCAATTAAATCACCTCTTAATTTCCTCGTCTCCAATGTGGAGAGATTCAGTATTTTCAATCTTTCATGATAAGGTAGTGACCGAAAAAAAGTATTGGTGATACTATTTCTCTGCGCATGTAGATACGTTAGATTTAATAGCTTAAAAAAGTCACTTTTAGATGAAGATACATTAATTTTGATATGAAAAATCGCAAGAATACACTCCCACAACCCCTAAAACACATCTAACTCATTTTCGTAATTTTTGTCAGTTACGTTAAGTGGGCTTAGGACGGCAGTATACACTAGGCGATTTGAAGACATAGAAGATTAAGTTGACGCAATACTATTTAAAAACAATACATCTATGTATATACTACGTACATATGTATGTATGTATGTGGATATAGTAAAAAAAAATGGTTGATGAAATATTTTAATGATACGACATTCGGCATTGTCAAAACAATGCTTCTATAGCCCGGTTGTTTGGGTTTTGAGCCCCCAGTCTCATTGTTTCGCAGGACACGTGTCCCTGTTCCTCATTTTGGGGTACAAGGACATCAACTTGGGCGGCTGAGGTCTATCCAAGGGCGGCCGCCCACCGTCTGCTGACCTACATGAGACATAACGCTCGTGCGTACTCACCCCCTATGTACATCATCCCTCAATCACTATTTATCACCATTACGATGAAAAGTTTGAACGTTTTTCCAGAAAATTGCTCAATTTCTAGAGTGCACCCGACTTTAATTAAAGATTCGTTCAATTTTAATTTGATAGCAAATGGGTGATACTGTTCAATACCCTCCTCGATAGTCGTGGGTTAGAGTGAGTATGCATCATTCACTAGGCACCGAGAGGCGCAGTCCTCTCCGAGGATTTCTTAAGGAGAATCAATTAAAAATTTATCTACCATAGAGCCACCAGTATATCTTGACAATAAATGGCGCTCTTCGCATTACCGCGTACCGCCTTCGATCTTTTTGACATTTTTGCCATACATATATAAAAATAGGCAGAATTTCGCTCACGAAATAAAGTCCGAAAGCTGTGGTGGGGTAGGTTGGGGGACTTTTACTTTTTTGCCCGTTTGCCGTTTTTCAAGCTATACTGCCGTCCTAAGCCCACTTGACGTAACTGACAAAAATTACGAAAATGAGTTCGATGTGTTTTAGGGGTTATGGGAGTGTATTCTTGCGATTTTTCATATCAAAATTAATGTATCTTCATCCAAAAGTGACTTTTTTAAGCTATTAAATCTAACGTATCTACATGCGCAGAGAAATAGTATCACCAATACTTACTTCGGTCACTACCTTATCATGAAAGATTGAAAAGACTGAATCTCTCCACATTGGAGACGAGGAGATTAAGAGGTGATTTAATTGAAGTATTCAAAATAATAAATAATCATTATTCATGTGATATGACCAACCTCATTATGTTCAATAAGAACCCTCATCTAAGAGGCCATACATACTCTTAGACTCCGAAAAGAAAAATCAAATAATATTGTTAGAGATTCATTCTTTTCAAATAGAGTGGTTAAAGTTTGGAAGAGTCATATATATACCATTAATAATGAATAATGAAGTGACGTAACTACTTAAGTATTCATTTTTCCTTAGAATTATCAAAACCTCATGCACTAAAAAAAAGTTTAAATAAATCAGTAATATATGAAGAAAAACACAAATTTAGAGTGAAACTTTCAAGTCCATTTATCTCGATATTGTTGTTTTGTCAGTTACGTTAAGTGGGCTTAGGGCGGCAGTATACTGGTGGCACTATAATTATAAAACCAAAGACATTTTGTCAACTGTTCAATCAATAAAATTGGCAGTTGACAAGTTATGATTTTTCGATTCATATGCAAACACTAGTAATTAATTGAAATAGGAATTTATTAATCGATTTTGAAAGTGGTGATCCTTATCTTGTTTTGGACCATTAGTATTTAAATTTAATGAAGGTATTAGTATGCTTTATTGAGGCTCGCAAAATAGGCAGTTCTTATGTAATATTTTTTTATCCAACACACACACACTCACAGAGTGGGTAGCTAAATGCATTTTTTTTTAATGATGATTATTATCGGTCTTTGCACTTCTATTGCAAGCATCAGTGCCTAAAAATGAAGTCATCGTTTCCGGCATAGTGTGCTCGCAACGATATGTGAATAATAAAAAAAAACACACATACAGTCATGTGTACGTATATGTAATTTTGACCTCGAAGTGCAATTGTACAACACGTGTACCCGAAAATTCACACGCTGTGCTTCGTTTTCGTGGCTCACGCTCTCTGGATCTTATCTCCGGGCGTTAGACGCACGCTGTGGATGTATTTTACGTATGTGTACATGCACGAGAGACCAAAGGCTGAAAGATGAAAATTGACGATTTCTGCGAAATTCAATGCGGAATGTTATGTAATGCGGTGTGTTTTGGCACAAGTGTAGTTGGGTTTATTGTCCGGAGGCGGGCGGGTTCGAGTCCGGGAACGTTCTCTCCGCAAATAGCTCTCTCGCCTTGGCTTTGGCCGTGCCTTCAGGGTTGAGAGCGACTGGTACTTCCGTCGAGAGCTTTCAGTTCATTGTGCCGAGCTTTTCTCGGTTGCCGACCGAAAATTTTTCCGGCGAAGCTCCCTCTCGGTCCGCATCGCGCGCGAGAAAGCTCCACAACAAACAATAACTCATTTGTGAAAATTCGCATTCAAGTTCGCGCGAACCGTTCACCGAGTGTTTTTCCAGCATCCGAATAGGTGATTTTGTGTTTGCGAGCTCACTTTTCATATATCAGTAACGGTGGAATTACACCGCTGGCAAAAAAAAAAAAAAGGCTCGTACATAATTCGTAGGCGCGGATATTGATCGCCATCCAATTATGTACTATATAGTATATACGCGTTACAGGCGAAATGTGAAATGCCGCACTGTATAAAATGGTCAGGCAATGTGAAAAATGCACTACGCTTCACAAATTGAAACACTTAATACTGGGTCAAAAGACGTTAAATGCTCAACTCGTATAAAACTCCTTAGGAAAAGAGTGTTATTCATTTATATTACTAGCTGAACCCTGCATGCGTTGCAATGCCCGTTCCCAGTACGTTATCTGACGCGTGAGCAGGCCCGTTCCCGCTTTTTTCCGATTTTTTTTCACAGGAACCATCCCCGACATGATCACAATAAGTCCTGAAAGTTTCATCGCGATCGGTCGAGTGGGTTAGGAGCCTATAAGAGACAGACAAACAAACAAACAGACAGACATTGATTTATATACATATACTAGCTGACCCGGCATGCGTTGCAATGCCCGATACCGTTCCCGTTCCAGATCCCGATCCCGTTCCCGTTCCCGTTCCTAGTACGTTTTCTGACGCGTGAGCAGGCCCGTTCCCGTTCCTGTTTTTCCTGATTTTTTTTTTCAGGACCCATCCCCGGCATGATCACAATAAGTCCTGAAAGTTTCATCGCGATCGGTTGAGTGGTTTAGGAGCCTATAAGTGACAGACAGACAGACAAACAGACATTCATTTATATATGTATATATATATGTAGATATAGATCAAACTTGTATTTAAGAAATTTAGTTATCAGCTGCTGTTAAAAATTTATAAATCCTATATTAGGATCTTAATTAGAATTTGCCGAAAATTTTTGGAACCCTAACTTCAAAAAATACATTGTGTGTTTGAGTTGAAGAAAATGAGTCTCACATCTTTGGAGACGAGAAGATTAAGAGGCGATCTAATAGAAGTGTATAAAATACTAAATATAAATGACCAATTCTTCACGTATAATAAAAACAATCATCTCACGGGTTATCATACTATGAGACTCCTAAGAGACAAATCGAACAAAATTCTCTTTAAAAATCATCTCGATAAGTTTTTGAACATAAATGGATTTTTGTAATCTTTCAAATATAAATAATTAAAAATTGTATGTATGTATGTATGTACAAAATATAATCAGCTGGTCTCAGATTGTATAAAATGTACTTTATTTATGGTATTTTAATACAATGCTAGGTGTTACACTATGCACATTTTGTTCATGTTTAATCATTTTGCACCGGCCAGAATGTTTAACTAGTATGATTATCTACTATGACAACAGCATTTTGTCACTTTTGGACAAGTTGAGCTTATCATATATGTATGTATGTATGTTGTTGCGTGTGAACTCGCCTATACGTGCCGAATTTTAATATACATAGATATGTATTTTCGATGTGTAATGCGCGAACGGTTCTAGGGATTCGACGAGATTAGCATATCGAAAGGAAACCGCATAGACTCTATTTTTAAGGCATCCTTAACCTTGGCATTTAAACCTTTATTTACCTCGCCGGCCGCAGAATTAATTTATCCGCCTCAAGGTCATCGGAAAATTTCGTTTGATGTCCGTTGTTTTTCCGCGTTGTCGTTGTTTTTCAGCGTTGCGGTGTCGAATTGCATCGGCGTCGGCCTGTAAAAGGTTGAGAGAGTGTTTTGAAAAATTTCGTCATTGGGTCAAAAATATTATTCGCGTTGCAAAATATTATAATGGCTGTTTATCTTCCGGTTTTGCATCGCACGTAACGCTCGCAGCAGTGGCTCCCAAACGTAGTGGCTTTGTGTTTTTTTTTCTTTTTCGCATTTAATCCATTTTACTGTTGATGGATATGCTCGCTATTTTTAAAACTGATTACGCCCAATGAGCTTATAGCCCCCCCCCGTTGATAAATGCAACCCTATTAAAATCCCAATTGATGTGTTTAATATTTTTAAATTGAATAAGCCTATGTAGTAATAGCCTTATGCACTATGATGTAGCCCCATTGAATCCTTTATACATACTACCTAGTTTTTAATGGAGTTCAAAATCTAATTTCTTACTAATGAACTTATTGCAGTGGCGACTGGCCCATACTTTAGTAAATTTATTGTGAGAGGAATGGATGTATGTGAATATAATTTAAGGAATAAAAATAATTTAACTATAAAAAATGTTAAAATAAATAGAAATAGATGTTGTACAGAGGTGTTTTGGAGTATAATAGACTGCCGGATGGAATTAGAAGTTCCAAAACTATTGAAAAATTCCTGGCAGTCTTAAAGAAACATCTCTGTACAGATGCTTAGTTACGGATTATAATTAATTAGCTTAAGCTACTATCTATATATATAAAAATCAATGTCTGTTTGTTTGTTTGTCTGTCTCGTATAGGCTCCTAAACCACTCAACCGATCGCGATGAAACTTTCAGGACTTATTGTGATCATGCCGGGGATGGTTCCTGTGAAAAAAAATCGGGAAAAAACGGGAACGGGCATTGCAACGCATGCCGGGTTCAGCTAGTATTATATAAATAAATAAATAAATAAATACACCAAGTCTAGTGAAACTTTGAAAACAAGAGACAAATACTAATTTGCACTTACTGTAGAATAATTTTTCATTTGATGTTAGTACAATTGCGTTTAAACAGTGCGAAAACGCACTTTTGCATACAACAATGTAGCGCAAAATATTGTACACAAACATCGCTGCGATTGAATAATAGTCATTACGTATGCGCCGTGTCGCTGTACATTCAGCGAATTTACTTACACACACACACACATATATACTCGCGAAAAACGAAACGAAGGTCAATCTACACTACATACTAAAAACATATACACAAAAATAATTACATAGGTACACAATTTTCCTCGACGTGAGTGCGTTTTCCGTTATCGCGCAACGCGTCTTCAAGGGCCACACACACACACACACAAAAACGAAAACAGTCTATTTGTGAGACTTAAACAGAGAAGTGCTTGTTAATAACCCCACGTCTAAAATAGGGAGAATATATTCAATGGTTTCACGCCCCAACTCTCAACAACTCAGGTTACGCCAGGTCGGATTATAGACATGTTGGAATTGGAAACCCTCTCCACGGGGTAGTGATTATTTGTTGTGTTAAATCTATACGAAGTCGGCGCTCACTCATCGGACATTGGAAAAAGGCGATTTTTCCGCACAACGAGCTAAAAATTCGCTAATTTTACGTTGGCCAAACGTTGCCATGGACTTTTAAAAGATTTTAGACACCTAAAATTTTTGATTTTCTAACTGCATACATATGTAGGTATACAGAAAAATTCTGAAATTCCACGAATTATCAGTCTGTTAGTCGAGGGTTGTCTAGATATACGAAAATTAATTTGGGTCTGTCTGTCTTTTTGTTCCTTTGTGCGTTCCGCCACATTTTGACTAATTGGCACCAAACTTTTCCTGTGATTCGGCTATATGACATTTGAATTTTTGGAAAGTGTTAAGTATTGTTTTGATGACTTGGACGAGCGTCAACTACCTCGCCGATACTTTTTTTTGTATTGTAAGGTTTATGATTATAGTTCACCACTATTACACTAGTGTTAGTGTGGCGGTGGCAGTTACAGCTGACTTGGACTAATTAAAGTATGGAAGAGTGTGTAAAAAAGCATCAGTGCAGCACTTTTAAGGGTGCACTGCTTTCCCTGGCATACAATCAACCGAAAACTAATCGTACTTTACAGTTGACACTAGAAAATAGCCCATCCATTGACTACTGATAAATTTTGGAGTAATTTTCAGGTGTGAATTGGAAAGGTGTTTATATACAGAGATTTTAAATATTGAAAGAGAATGTGCAATCGTTTTAAAAATCGCATCTACTATATAAACATAAATGTTTGTTTGTTTGTTTGTCCGCGTGCAAATCTACAGTTTTCGATTTAGAACCACCAAATTTGGTTGAAAAATTTGGACGAAATGGACATATTATTACATATATGTATGTATTTGAATAAGGCAATATATATTTGGACATACAATACTCTTTAAACATGAAGGTTTGATGCAGAAACTCCTCTAGTTCTTTACAAAGTTTATGATATTCCCCGTACTCTTCACGTTGGTGAGTGAAAAGTGGTGTAATGTAATTTTTTTGGCGGTGGCGAGCATCTTATTACATTGCGCCACTTTTCGAGCTACCAAGCTACCTGCTCATCTCATAATCTTCATACAAAAAAAAAAAACTATACGAAACTAGGTACTCTATGTAGACGTAGAAAATATATAAAATTCAACCTCTCGTATTTCTTTCTGAATTTCATTGTTTTCGAAACAATTGCGTTGACGTTGCGTTGCGTTGACAATAAATTGAGTACGACGATGCAAAAAAACGGTCAGAAAAGGGTTTTTGGTGAAGATTTTTTTCGGCGAACATTGACTTCCAAGAAATTTTCAAGCAACCCAGAATCGCATCGTGTAATACATCGCAATACTTACCATTGAAACCTGTATATCTATCTGGTCGCCGAGGTTCAAAAAAAACCTGGTGTCCCGTTTTGTTGCTGAATGTAATATCAGCCTAAGTAACCCTGTATTCTGTTGGTCGAAACGTAAGTAAGCGTAAGCATACTCCACACACTGGGGGCTCGGCACTCGCGCGTCAATACTTAACAATACTTGCCTAATGTGAGGGTCCGGCATCGCGAACATTCGCGCCGTGAACGCCATCGAACGCCGTGGCCTATATGTATGCAAGTTGTGCTATTCGCCCGCCTCTACCAGCATAATTTTTTTTTTTTTGCGCGCGCAGTTTGAGAACCGTTGCGCCACGCAACTGCGAACTCGTGTATGCGCGCGCGTGTGTGTGTGTATGCGTGTGTGTTGCGCGACATTAGGTAACAGCTTTTGCATGTGTGCGCGGCGTGCATCGGTATATGAGTTTGGGTACGGATGCCGTGAGTTGTGAGTGTATGTTTAGCGTGTGAGTGAGCGTGTATGGGGCACACGGCGCCGTGCACACGCCAGGGTCAGCGGTGCCGGGGCTAATGCCCTGCTCACACCATTGCAAGGCCACCAGGGCGGTAGTCATGGCGACTCGCCGAACTGCTTCCGCGTTATTTATTTTGCGTTCGCTGCCAGGAGTTTTCCCCTCCCCTTCGCCCACCTCTCCCTCCCTTCACTCCCCTCCCCCCCACCGCCACCCCCTCCTTCCGCCCCACATTCGCCTCTCTTCTCCCCTCTCAGCTACGGTTTCTGCGAAATCAGCTTTCGTGTCTGCGAAATCCCATTGGGCGAGTGCCCTTTAATCCCCTTTCGTTCGTAGCTCCAGAGAGAGAGACATTTTCTCAGCTAGAACTCTAAACGCAATATGTGCGTACGTATGCTCAAAAAATATGGCATAGGTATGAGTCTAGAGACCGGTCAGAATTGGCATGAACGTAGGCTGCAGGTAGAGAAACCGGTTTGCAGGGGCGTATTGGAAATTGTCGTCAAGGCTGAAATATAGGCGAGAAGTATGAAGGAGCGGGAACGGCTTGCAAAAGCTGATGTCATCGAAAAAATCCACTTTTCGAGTTTTACCGACTTTCTTCGCGGTCCAAATTATAATCGTTTCCAGGATTTCGTGAACTTATTCGTTAGGCCGGCCGCACACCAAAGCGCACGCAGCAAATGCATCGCTGCATTTGCTTCGCCACATTTAGCACTCGCGTTAAATGTGGCGTAATCCCGCACACCGGCGCCGCACTTGCAGCGTCGTGTCGTCGTGACAGTGTCGTCCTCCTCCGAGGAGGATGATTTTTTGATGTGGCAATTTATACGGAATAAAAATAAAAGACGTTATTGGATTCATTCTTAAATTTTTTATTAAATTAAATTCATTAAACTTTTCGCCAATTTTAGTCCATATTAATTATGTAACTCTTCTATTACTGTAATCTTGAAGTTGGTAGTTGTAGTTCGACTTCTTTAATAAATGCAATAACTAAACTCCATATCGTCTTTTATTTTTATAAAAAATGTCGAGTTGTTCGAGCAGCAAAGAACGAACACGTTCAATCCCGCAAACATGCGTCGCGCACGCTGTCTCGCAGCAAAGTGCAACGCGCAGCAAATGCTTGTCCAGTGTGCGGGGTTGTATCTAGATATATGGGGGCAATAAATGCGTCTTGAAGCATTTGCAGCGTGCATGCTGCGTGCGTCTTTGGTGTGCGGCCTGACTTAAGATGTACATAGTTCGTTGCTAAGCATGGTGATGGAATCCTGGAAACGATTATAATTTGGAACGCGAAGAAAGTCGGTAAAACTCGAAAAGGTGATTTTTTCGATGACATCAGCTTTCGCAAGCCGTCCCCGCTCCTTCATACTTCTCGCCTATATTTCAGCCTTGACGACAATTTCCAATACGGCCCTGCAAACCGGTTTCTGTACCTGCAGCCTACGTTCATGCCAATTCTGACCGGTCTCTAGGTATGACCAATGCGTACTGCCCGTGATGACGTATTGATGGTGAAACGTGGACGCCGATGGCGGCACTTCATATTGGACGAGCGGTGCCGAGCGCTAAGGTGTGGGTATGTCGCTCGAACATTTTCGCGTTAACGCACAATATACTTGACCATACTCCGGCCGTTTTAGGATGACTTCTGGGTAAAACGTACGTGCTGTCCCTTTCGTTCATGCGATGCAACATTGTAAATTTCTTTGTTTTTATTTATTTATTTATTACTAGCTGACCCGGCATGCGTTGCAATGCCCGATCCCGTTCCCGTTCCTAGTACGTTTTCTGACGCTTGAGCAGGCCCGTTCCCGATTCCGTTCCCGTTCCTAGTACGTTATCTGATGCGTGATCAGGCCCGTTCCCGTTTTTTCCCGATTTTTTTCACAGGAACCATCCCCGACATGATCACAATAAGTCCTGAAAGTTTCATCGCGATCGGTTGAGTCGTTTAGGAGCCTATGAGAGACAAACAAACAAACAGACAAACAGACAGACATTGATTTTTATATGTATAGATTAATTAATAGGTAGAATATTATTCCTAAGGCTTGCGACACCCTGTTACACACATTTGATATTGGGCACAACGGTCCGCCATTGTATCTCTCCTTTTCAAAATATTCACGCAGTTCAATTATTATACACTCACGACACTGTCCTTTTAACAACTTGTCTATTATTAATTGTTAAGACATTGTCAGACTCTAACTCCAAAAAACTCGTAACTAACAAAATATTAACGTTAAATTCTACCCGACGCACGCACAATGTTGTATCGCCTGACTAAAATGCAACATGAAACTGAAATGCATTGCAATTGGTCATTTGCGGGTGGAGAGGGGATGAAAGGGACCCACCCTTTTTTGCCCAGAAGTCTTCCTAAAACGGCCGGAGTAATTAGTGTAAGCCCGTTGAATATCAACGGAGCGTCTTTCTCATCACACGTACTGTGAATGTTTGTGTGGGTGAGTATATGTATGTGTACGTGCAGTATGTATGCGAGCGATCCGCGGCTATCCAGCCAGACAGACCGTTGCGCTACTATACATATATAGTAATGCAAACTTCAAACTTGACAAATGAATAAAGTACTGAGCTTAGTATGTATTTCTAATGATAATAAAAATAATAGTTTTTTTTACATAGATGGCGCGTTGTAATACAACAACGTAACAATTTAGCAAAGTCGCGAACCTACCGAGGATTAACATTGTCAAATTGTAGCAGGATCCTCAATAACTCCGATGGTTGAATGCGTAAGCGCATCCTCTTCCTACCTGTTGATCTCGGGTTCAAATCCCACTCGCGCGCGTCGATTCGTATCTTTTAATCATTTAGCAAGGCGAGCGTTATCAGCAGACGGACAGCTCTGGGCTATTATATATATGATAACATTTGCGCGACATCCACAAAAGCAAAATGGCGGACCCCTGCAGTGTTGTCTGTGCCTTGAAAAAAGTAGGCATACTGCCAGTTATGACGTATGGATGTGAAACGTGGATGCTAAATTCAAGAATGTTACCCAAAATCTATTGTGCACAGAGAAGCATGGAAAGATGTATGCTCGGTGTAACGAGAAGAGATCGTAAGAGGAATACATGGGTAAGAAGCATGACCAAGGTGGCAGATATAGCAGAACGTGTTAAAAACGTGGCTGAGACACGGTGAGAAGAATGGATGGCAGATGGACGCGAGAAATACTGGAATGGTATCCGAGAGGATGTGAAAGAAAGCAAGGTACACCGAGTGGACGATGGGCTGATGAATTGAGTAGAATGTGTGGAGTGAGATTGCTCGAGACGGACAGAAATGAAAGAGGCCTTCATCCAGCAGTGGATGGTGAACGGCTGAAAATGATGATGATGTGTGTATTGTACGAATGGGGGTGGATGATTCGGGTGAGAGTTGAAACATTTTGGATTTTTGGTAGAAAGGGCGCCGATGCAGAATGGTTTTGCATTTTAGCAAAGTGGTAATTTTGGTTTGGACCGAAAGCTCGGTTTCGATTCGGTCGTAGCGAACGTTTGATGAGAATTTTCCTTTGATGGTTATAATTGTTTCGACGGACAGTCGGAAGCTCGACAGGAGTTTTTCGGTGAAAAATTGTGGATTTTCAGGTCGGAAGTCAAATTTTCCAATTGAATCACAGTCCAAGTAAAGGGCCCTCACAAGCTCGAGCGGATTCCCTGCGTCAAACTGACGCCCCCCTATCGTCGTCCCATTCGCACCGATATAATTCGCATCAATTGGTGCGAATCAACGACGGTAGAGGACGTCAACTTGACGCAGCGAATCCGCTCGGGTTTGTGATGGCCTTAAAAAGGTTTTAGCTAAAAGTTGAATCGTGGTTGAAATGTGTCGGTTTTTGCATCTCCGAGAAAAATTAAGTAATGGCGAATGAAAATTTTTCCGTTGCTCTGTTGCCGGTATATGCAATTTTAATGATTGTCCTTAACTTTAACCTAATTAAGTTTATAACTATATATAAGTTATTGTTCAAATAATTTTATAAAATTTTAATTAAATATTATATTTTTTTATAATTTTAGTGTAATATTTAATTTTAAAAAATTAAAGAAATTTAAAATTAGTTTAATTTATATCGATATTAATAAAAATTGTGCCAGCAATTGCGGTTAAAAAAAAATTGTACATATGTACATATATGTATAATTCTTGTAAAATTATGAATATGTACATATATGTATATATCTAATTCTTGTAAATTTTTTTACATTAAGCTAAAATGAGATTTTTATTTTTTTATTATCTGTTTTATAATGTTAATTTAACTTTCCTGCGAATTTTCTCCTTTGATCTATAATTATTTCGGAAAATATTGCACAATCTCAAACGACAGACTTTTTTTCTGTTTTTTATTTTATTTTTCTATTTTTGTTGCAAATCTGTTAACAGCTTGAAATGCGAGATTGGCTTAATAATTGTAGGAGTTTGCTCGATACATTCGATAAATTGAAAATGGATCGTATTTTTTTTTGGAACCAGTACATCGTACGAAGCGAACTTTTTATGTGTGCTATGAGAGTGGGGTGGGTTTGAGGAAATACGTGTTGGCGAAAAATGAGGCCCGGAAAAGGTTTAGGCGGTAAACCTTCATCTTATAATCATGTAACGGCCGTCCATGGACCTGATTCCCTTATGAAAGAGAAGTAATAAAACGTGTCGCTCGGACGGCAGGTATCGCCTTTGGAACTGGAAGGATGGGTGGAGGAAATTGCAGGGGAGTGGGTTAAAAAGGAGGTGGTTAGGGGTTACATAATTCTAGTAGGTTACTCACCCACCACCCACTCTGCCGCCGTTTCAGTGACGTCTTTAGGTTACTTGACAGTCTTCTGCGTCTATCATTTCACTCCACCTTCAAACGTGCGAAATCTTACACAACGCGCATCATTCATATTTACTTATTTTATTTCATTTTATCTCTTATTTTATTTGTGAGAGTACTTTTAAATGCCTACCATAGAAATGGCTCAACATTTCATGACATTTTTCATTGATATATAGATTTTTTTGGAAGATTTTTACAGTTTTAAATGAATAAAAACGCAATTCAATAATTTTTATAAAGTTTATAATAGGTTATTTAAAAAATTTATAGAAAAAAAAATGCAAAAATTTTTGTCAATAAATTTGGTTAGCTTATTGCATTTTAGGAAAATAAATATTTTGTCTTAACACTTCTGTATCACAAACTAAACAGCATGGAAATATTAAACTTCAAATCAACACAATAAAAGCTTTTGTTTAATTTCTTAAAATTTTTAATTTTTTGAAAGGGAATTCTATAAAAAATTACGATAAAAATAAAAATGTAAGGCTATACTTTACGATTAATAATTTTTTCTTCATAAAAAGATGTGTCCCTTTTCCAATCGAGCTTTTAGGGCTCACACACGCTTACCACACACCACGTGATGTGATTGCGTGACGCGACGCCGTTGCTGAATTGTGACGTGGGGTGGGGTGTTGCAAGTGTGTATCTACGCCATACAAAGCCATAGAAATTCACGCGTTTAAGATTGCGTCACAAGACGTGTGTGGTAAATGTGTATGATCCCCTAAGCGCAAGATTAATTTGACTATGGCCAATTTGCGTTGACGGTGAAAGTGTGAATTGTTTGAAACACCACAGTTTTCCGGGCAATTGACTGTTGAACTACAAAACTAACACCGCGTTAAATATTACACTCAATATTAACAAATTTATTTATTATGCATCATCATCATCATTCCACACATTCTTCACAATTCATCAGCCTATCGTCCACTCGGTCTACCCTGCTTTCTTTCACATCCTCTCGGATACCATTCCAGTATTTCTCGCGTCCATCTACCATCCATTATTCTCGCTATGTGTCTACTTCAACTTTTTCACACGTTCCGCTATATTTGCCACTTTGGTCATACTTCTTACCCATGTATTCCGTGTGCACTGGATCTTGCGTAACATTCTCAAATTCAGCATCTACGTTTCACATCCATACGTCATAATTGCGCATTGGTCGTATGCCTTCTTTTTTAAGCATAGCGGAATGTTGGATTTAAAAACAATGTTCATTCTTCCAATAGCGCTCCATTCTAGTTTAATTCTTCGTTTTATCTCTTCTTCTTTATTATGTTTAAAAAGTATTATGTACAAAAATTCTCACTCACAAAAAAAAAAAAAAAAAAGAGTACCCGGTACACCCCTGTCGCGGATGTCAGATTGTGTTGGTGGGCCTCAAAATGTTGCGCGCCAATATTACGCGAACGCTGCACCCTACCACACACTTACTCATACTCACACTAACTCATACTCATGCTCACTCATACCCATGCTCATACTCATACACATCATCTACTCATATACCAAAGAGTGCGTGCTTGCGCTCATACCAACTCACACACACTCGTACGCAACTACAAAGTGTTTCGGTAAAGTTATATGGCGCACTATTATTTCTAGATGGCGTTTCGTTGCGGTTGCGTTTTTTCAAAAAAATGCGCAACGCTAAAAACATACCGCCTGTGCACGCGCGTCATCATCGCTTTCCACTTGTTTTTCACAAACACATCTATTATTAAAAAAAAAAAAAAGATACACACTGCGTTTTTCTTCAAAGTGTACACGTACGTGTGTAATGTGTATGCCTGCCGCGTCGCATATTATATTTTTGCCAAGTCGCATGTTGTACTCGCCACCGCCATCATCACGATCATCTCCATAGTTGTGTGTGCATATTGCGCAACATGCTATTTTTACCGTACTCTCTTTAGCGAGAGCTCTAGCGTCGATGCAATCTTTCGGACGTACATAGATAGACAGAGAGGTGCGCGAATCCTGGCTAAATTCGCCATTGCCAAATTTGGAGCGTTGGATTTTCCGGGATGCGCGATGCGGTTTGCGGTTGCACTCGAGTTGCTCGTGTAATTTTTGCGCATTTTTCAATAACAGCAAGGTGTTTACATAATAGCGATAATCTTGGATGTAAGTGTGCCAATTCTGGCCGGTCTGCACAAATTGGCTTAGTTAGCGACTATTCATTTTCAGATTTACATAAGAAAATGTACGTTCACTGTATACAAACTTATCAGTGGATTTGTAATTTTAATGATAAATGTTCATAAAATGGATTTTATATCAATATAAAACTTTTCCATTTGATGTTTACGGATTTTGCAGTAGGAGTAGTAGGTATTGGATTTTATTTGATATTTATATTTATTTATTAAACGCCTGTTTGGGCTTTTAAATATAAAATACATAATATATTTAAAAAAAAATCAATAAATTCGGAGTATTATTGTGTAATCATTCTGGGGATGGGAGAATGAAGGTAATAATTATTACGTGAAATACTTTGACAATCTAATAAAAAAACGAGAAGTTAAATTTTCCGGTATTTCTTGTGTCAACTGTCTGTTTTTTTTTGAGACGGGATAGTATTAATTCCACTGTGGAAAATTTTATATATATATATAATAGTCGAAGTCCGTCTGTCTGTCTGTCTGTCTGCTGGTAACGCTCGCTGAGGAAAAATAACTAAAAAACCACCAGAACGAGTGGGGATCGAACCCAGGACCCCAGGCTCGGGAAGAACGTCCTTAGACTAAACTGCCAAAACCAGTTGTCGGTTTGGTCCTTTTTTTTTTTTTTAAACATTACCTATAAAATAAAAAAAAACTGCTAATAATACATAGATGGCGATATTAAATCTATTATTTTTTTTTTTTTTTGATTTTTACAAAATCACTTACAAAATTATAATTGTAATATAAATAGTAAAGTAAAAAAAAAAAATTTTATGATTTGGCATTCGATACCGTGCTCGATATGTCGATGGCTGATCTCTATTAAAAAAGCGCTTTACGATATTTAAAATTCAGCGGGCGTTGATATTCAACGGGCTTACACTAGTGTAGTATATCGATGAATTTTTTTTAAGTGCGAGTAGGCAGTACAGTAGAGTAACGGAGAAGTACTCGCATTTTAGTCCCCTTTTAGAACAAGAATAAGTAGATATGTAGCTGTCGTTTTGCAAAGCGGACTATAGTTGTCTATGCTCATTAAATTTCCGCGAGACGGCGGCAAAAACAGCATCGGTATTATTTGGAACGCGTTGGCGATGATGGCGTCGCGACGCATTACGTCTCTGTCGATGGCCGCGTGCCATGTTCCATCTGAATTTTGCCGTTTATTTTTTGAATTTTATTTTTCGAATACTTGTTTGCAACGAACGCGTCCACGTGTCGCATTTTGGCTATTTGTTATTCGCTTTGGGCCGGTGCACCACGTTAAATTGAAGGCCGGCTTGGTCTCGTGGGCCGCCTCTCTGGTTTCGGCTCGAGGCCGATTCCAAGTCCATTCATCGCAAGCCCGTGTTCAAGGTTTGGGCTGTGTGTCTTGCACAATCCACCTTTGGACCGAAGAATCTCTTCCACTTTTGTTTTCACCGGAAAAGTGTGGCCATGGTCCGACGCGGAAAAACCAACGGGTAAAAGTGAAAATTTTCGCCTATCGTCGTGTCTTGCGCGAAGAACCGCATCAACCTGCACTTCTATTAGTAATTGAAAGGAAAATCTTTAATGCAATGGTGGAAAATTCATCATATCATGCGGAAATTTTTTTCTTTTTTTGTGATTGTGAGTTCGTTTTGTATCAATATAAAGTAAATGTACCGACTTCGGTAGAGTAACAAATCTCTTTACTTTATCCATATCGTATGTATAACACAGGTTACCCAACCTTTTTAGAATGGCGACCCCTTTTTACATATAAAAGCCAAGTGACCAAAATATTTGACAGGGCAAAAAATATTATTCAAACATCAAGACACTGATTAAAAATGAAAATTGCATTCATCATCATTTTCAGCCGTTCACCATCCACTGTTGGATGAAGGCCTCTCCAATCCTATTCCATTCCTGTCTGATTTGAGCAATCTGAATCCACTTGACTCCACACATTCTTCTCAATTCATCTACCTTGCTTTCTTTCACATCCTCTCGGATACCATTTCAGTACTTCTCGCTGTGTCCAGCCCATTGCCACTTGAACTTTTTCACACGTTCTGCTATATACATATGCCACTTTAGTCATACTTCTTACCCATGTGTTCCTCTTCACGATCACTTCCATGCTTCACTGTGTGCACCGAATCTTACGTAGCGTTCTTGAATTTATCATCCACGTTTCACAGTCATACGTCATAACTGACAGAAAATTGCATTATAATCAATATTTTTTTTTAGTTTACTGTTGGCGACCCCACAGAAAACCCTTCGCGACCCCATAGGTTGGGAGCCCGTGGTATAAAGTATTGCGATCGTGTAATTTTCAATTTAAAAATGCAAAAAAAAATAATGAGTTTTATAAGTTGTAATCACCTATGGTATAATATATCCAAAGCACTAAGGACTTTTCTCTGTATGTATTAAGTTTATCGTAAAATAAAATAATTACGTCTGTTCGTGGGTTAGTATGTGTTTATTTCAAAGTACCCAGAAGACAAATTACTGTCATTGGCCATTTTCGAATAATTGTAACAACATCTTGCGGGAAAATTCTCAAATAATTGTAATGAAAATATGTAGTTCTTCTGCTGTTGGACAGAGTGAAGTAAGGTTTTGTATTAACAATGCCGATGTTTATCAGTGTAAAGTCGCATTTTTGCGTATTTTTTACGGCCAGAGTAAAATAAGGTTAGGGTAGCGGGAGGGGGAGTGTAGGAAGAAAAATGAAGGGAAAGAAAGGGAAGGAAATGCCAATGACGGAATTCTTGAAATTTATGCTAGTGCAAGATCGAGGTCAAGATCAAACACGATATCTCTTTTGCGTAAATATGTAATTTCATTTGTTTGAACTTTGGCATTTTCGAATTATGTGCGTTCCTTTCGCTTTCCACTTCTTCGTTTTTTTTTTCTTTTAGAAGATGTTGTTGTAGAAACAAATTGTACATACAACTTTGAATTTGAATATCGCCATTGTCGCTATAAAATTTGCAACATAAGCGAAAATACATATAGACTTTTAGACTTTAGCTTGTTTCCATCCATAGTTTTCTTTCCATTATTTAAAATCACAGTATGATAATATGTATGTATGTTAGTCGAAGGCGATCGCCGAGCGACATTTCTTTTGTCTCGAGCCCACATAGTTTTATTTTAGAGTTCGTTGACTTCATAATTGCACAAGTGTGCCAATTTGCGTTTGATTCGTACTACTCTACCATTACTTAGTACGCGTATTCGAGACGCATTCCTAAGTTCTTAATATTCGACTTAAAAAATTACGGACCGCAATTTATTGCAGTTTCGGATAATTTACTTTATTATTATAGCCAGGCGATTGCTCAGTGGTTAGCGTTAGAAGGTCCTGGGTTTGATCCCCATATGTCGACCTTTAATATCGACATTGGATTGAACTAAAATCCAGATCGGTCTTCTCGTTTTAGAATTAGCCAATTTATCTCACTTAGTTGTGAGACGGTTGTACAAAATTGGTACCTACAATACAAAATAATTCTATCTACAAAATCATTGTACATTTCCTTCTTCCCTTTCACAAGGCAATGGTTTCACAATTGAAAAGTATTCTTACCTATGCAGTTACTTTACTATGACAAACGGTAAATTATTCGACTTAAAAATTATGGACCGCAATTTATTGCAGTTTCGGATAATTTACTTTATTATTATAGCCAGGCGATTGCTCAGTGGTTAGAAGGTCCTGGGTTTGATCCTCGTACGTCGATCTTTAATATCGACATTGTATTTGACTAAAATCCAGATCGGTCATCTCGTTTTAGAATTAGCCAATTTATCTAACTTAGTTGTGAGATGGTTGTACAAAATTGGCACAATACAAAATAATTCTACCCACAAAATCATTGTCTATTTACTTCTTCACTTTCAGAAGGCAATGGTCTCACCATTGAAAAGTATTCTTACCTATGTAGTTACTTCACTATTTACTTTATTATTATAGCCAGGCGATTGCTCAGTGGTTAGAAGGTCCTGGGTTTGATCCTCGTACGTCGATCTTTAATATCGACATTGTATTTAACTAAAATCCAGATCGGTCATCTCGTTTTAGAATTAGCCAATTTATCTAACTTAGTTGTGAGATGGTTGTACAAAATTGGCACAATACAAAATAATTCTACCCACAAAATCATTGTCTATTTCCTTCTTCACTTTCAGAAGGCAATGGTCTCACCATTGAAAAGTATTCTTACCTATGTAGTTACTTCACTATTTACTTTATTATTATAGCCAGGCGATTGCTCAGTGGTTCAACGGTCCTGGGTTTGATCCCCGTATGTCGACCTTTAATATCGACATTGCATTTAACTAAAATCCAGATCGGTCTTCTCGTTTTAGAATTAGCCAATTTATCTAACTTAGTTGTGAGATGGTTGTACAAAATTGGCACAATACAAAATAATTCTACCCACAAAATCATTGTCTATTTCCTTCTTCACTTTCAGAAGGCAATGGTCTCACCATTGAAAAGTATTCTTACCTATGTAGTTACTTCACTATTTACTTTATTATTATAGCCAGGCGATTGCTCAGTGGTTCAACGGTCCTGGGTTTGATCCCCGTATGTCGACCTTTGATATCGACGTTGGATTTAACTAAAATCCAGATCGGTCTTCTCGTTTTAGAATTAGCCAATTTATCTAACTTAGTTGTGAGACGGTTGTACAAAATTGGCACAATACAAAATAATTCTACCTACAAAATCATTGTCCATTTCCTTCTTCATTTACAGAAGGCAATGGTCTCAATATTGAAAAGTATTTTTACCTATGTAGTTACTTCACTATGACAAACGGTAAAATTTTCTTCACCTTCAGAAGTCTTCACCCTAGTCTTTTTATGTTTCATTAGTAGTCTATCCTATGTATGTATGTAAATTCACAGTTAACCTCAGGTTTTAAAGTTAAGGTTTGTGTAGTGCGGGTGTTATTGCTATGCCGCAACATTTCAAGATATTATCACTATGGCATGAGAGGGTGGTTTGGGGGTATGTCAGGAGTCGAGGACGAGGCCGACATCAAGGCTGCAGGATTCTGGGTGAGAGAAGTGGGTGGTTGGGTGGGTTTTTGTGGGTGGTCTGGTCTCCCGTCCCTGGGGACTTTCCCACCGGTCGGCCTTCAAACTCCACTGTCTGCTCTACGGCCTTCGCCATTTTGCCCGCATAAAGAAATAAATGGTCCAGTATTGCCCCTATCAACTGTTTTCCATTGTAAAGTGCTGTCGTACAAATTTAGACTCGTCGTCGAAAGCTTTCAACTCGAAAGTGTCATTTTTCACTGTAAAAATAGTGCGCTGTCGCTGCCGCTGCTGCCAAGTCCCAGTGTACTTGTTAGGCACTTCCGGGTTATTGTTTTTATCACTATTGTAATTTTAAGCTACTTACTTATCTTCGATGTCATTTGTAATGCGCATTAATGCGGCGCGTGTTTTTTTTTACACTCGTTTGCGTAAAAGTTGGAATATTGATATTTGTATATTTATTTACACCTGGAAATTATATTGCGTCCGTGTCGATTTAAATGGAAATAGGTTTTTTTTTTTTTAGATGTTTGATAACTTCATCAATTATTCATTCTCATTAGTGTCACTCTTTTTAAAAAAAGTACCCATTTGTCGTGTACGAAGGTTAGATTCGGAAAAGTCGATTAACTGTATTCTATTTTGAGAAATTTTGTCTTAGGTTTTGTTCGATTAGGTAAAGTAAGGTTAGGTTAGTTTAAAATAGGTTAGGTTAGGTTATCGGTGAAACTCTCGACGCTTTGAACTTCGCTCTCGAACAGAATTGCGTTCTGAAATATGTCAGTTATGTACATAGCTTTGCGCCATATTTATAGTTTTTCGTTGTTTAAAATTTCATGTTTGAAGCGGACCTTACACGGTCAATAATACTGTCATTATTTGAAAGTAGTGACAGTATTATTCAATTACACTACTAAATGCGAATCTGAATATTTCGATATCAGAGCATCAGTATTTGGCGAGTGTCACTAATGGAGTAATGACAGTATTATTGACCGTCGTTTAGGTCCGCTTTAATACCATTAAATTATCAATACGCACATGGGCACCTTACACGATCAATATTATTGACGTCAATTAACGTAATTGCGTAAGCGCACCCACTTCCGATCTGGTGATCTCGGGTTTAAATCCCACTCGCGCGCGGACGATTCGCGTCTTTTAATAATTTACCTCAGTGAGCGTTATCAGCAGACAGACGGAATAGTTATTAAGGTCTGAGCACACTAAAGCGAATTTCGCTAGGAAAATCTAGAAAATTTCGATCGTCTTTCAATTTGTATCGCATACACCGCACCGGCCCGATTTAAAGCCCGAGCACACCAAAGCGAAATCGCGTACGAGAACATAGCGCACTACAGCAGAGTCGGCATTAACCGCTAAATATTCGGGCATAGCCACGTGGTGAAAACTTTAGTTTGCCTTGAAACGTGTGGCGGGGGCGATTATATATTTGTTAGCTGTTATAATATATATATTACGTAAAGTAGTGCAAAAACAATTGATTATTAATTTAATTGAAACAAATTCGCAAAAAAAAAGTTGATGCGCGCGAGTGGCAGCAATGCTTGAATAGAATAACCGAATACGCGTCTACACCAAGAAGGATTTTCCGCCGAATTCCGCGATTTCGATGACGTTTGTGGAAAAGTTGATATGTTGCATGTAAATAACTCTGACTTGAGTCCATGTCAGAATCGTGAGTGAAATACAAACGCTCCGAAAGCGAGGTGACAGATGGTAGTTTGATAGGCTATGTCAGAGTGACAGAAACCAATTGATTATTATTAATATAATTGAAACAAATTCGCAATAAAAATTTGAGCGAAATTTTCTAGATTTTCCTAGCGAAATTCGCTAGGTTTTCGCTTTGGTGTGCTCAGGCCTTAATAGTAATAATCGGACAAACGATTCGATTTTTATATGAAAATTTTAAGTTTAAAATGTTGTGTGCCACTGATTTCGAGGATCCGTTCGTGCTCGTCATAAGTGCTCCTTATTCTATCAAAAAGCGATAAATTCTAGAGACACGACCCCATCCGAAGGGGTTAAAGGGAAAGGGTCAGCGATGCAACGAGTAGTGGTGGGACCCACGTAGGGGTGAAGGGGAGGGGTATGGGGGATATGAGGGGGAGGGCACTGGGTGGATAGGGGGTGGTTTTGGGGTGGTTTGTTGTCGAAATGAGGCCTATGGTGGTGGCGGCCGGGCGGCTGAAGGTTGCGCTCGATCGATTGCTCGCCCCGTGACGTAAATATCCGCCCCCTATTGACCGATGCACGCGGACTCCCACTAACGACCACCCCCTGTGCTTCCATCCATCCCCCTTTACCAAATTTTCCACATAACCCACCCCGAAAGTGGGTGCCTTCTACCCTAATTACGCGACCCCCCTAGCTCCCTCGCGCCACCGCGCTGCGAACCTAATTACTCTCGCGGCGCACGCGAATTTCACCTCAATATCAATTAGAGCGCATTTCAAAGCGGCCTCTCAATAATTTTTACATATTACATTCGGCGAGTGCGTGCCGCCGCAGTATCGAACGCGTTTTAAGGCTCACACACAGCTGCGAAATCGCGTATGAAAACCTAGCGAATTTCGCTAGGTTTTTTAAGTCCGCGCAAGCACCGGTTTCTGTCACTCTGACATAGCCTATTAAACTACCATCTGTCACCTCGCTTTCGGAGCGTTTGTATTTCACTCACGATTCTGACATGGACTTAAGTCAGAGTTATTTACATGCAACATGGCGCCACTAGCGATACGATCGTAGCGCTCGGGACGGACGAGCAGCGGTAGCTGCTCGAAACGCTACGGCCAATATTTCACGAACATTCGACGAATATTCCACGAACATTCGACGAATATTCCACGAACATTCGCGCGATGGTGAAGTGGCGGCATGACATAGCCTATCAAACTACCATCTGTCGCCTCGCTTTCGGAGCGTTTGTATCTCACTCACTATTCTGACATGGACTCAAGTCAGAGTTATTTACATGCAAAATATCAACTTTTCCACAAACGTCATCGAAATTGCGGAATTCGGCGGAAAATCCTTCTTGGTGTAGACGCGTATTCGGTTATTCTATTCGAGCATTGCTGCCCCACTCACGCGCATCAACTTTTTTTATTGCGAATTTGTTTCAATTCTATTAATAATCAATTGTTTTTGCACTACTTTACGTAATATACATATATATTATAACAGCTAACAAATATATGAGTCGCCTAGTTCCAAATCCCGATAAGTCCACAATATATAAAAAACGAGGATAAAATATTTTCTGGTTCTATGAATGTTTTCAAACAATGCCTTATACTTGAATTATTCCAAATACCGCCAAGTGCGCCGTAAAAAATATTGAAAATCAGTGTTAGTTCCAAAAACTGACAATTGCACTATGATAAAAGCCATATTTAGAAACAAACAACGATAAGTCCATGTTTCTAATCTCAATATTTTGTTTAATATCAACAAAATTAAGTTTAAATGAGTGTAAACGCCATCAAGCAAATAAGTCTGCAGCAGAAAAACCGCGTTTGCGAACAAGTGAGTTTTATGGACTTATCGGGATTTGGAACTAGGCGACTCATATAATCTCCCCGCCACCCCCTACGCCCGTTTCAATGCAAACTAAATTTTTCACCACGTGGTTATGCCCGAATATTTAGCGGTTAAAGCTGACTTTGCTGTCATGCACTCTTTGCTCTTTACATAGCTAAATTCGCTAGGTTTGCCGCGCTAGGTTTTCATGCGCGATTTCGCAGCTGTGTGTGAGAGCCTTAAGGTTAATTTTATCCGCGGAAACTAAAATATTCGCTTTCTACGCAGGTACCTCTCACGCGTGTGTACCTACATACATACATACGTGTCGGTCTCATCTCTGATTCGGTATGCGAGGTAAAATTTATTCGTGTCCCAAATACAAACTGGATGGCATCTTACGCAACGTTCAGTGATTTACACCAATTTTACATGCACTCAAGATCAAATCGGTCGTATTTTTTTTTAATCTGCGAAGTGGTATTTGAGCCACCTGCAGGGCCGAGCTGTATTAGTTTGTATGTGCGTTATTATCGATTTACTGTTTCGCTTTCATCGATTAAGCTATTGAACATTTACGATATCGATTTTGTGCTCGTCTATAACGGCGGTCGGGAACCAGCGGCTCCGGAGCCGCACGCGGCTCTTTGTATGAAAACCTGCGGCTCTCGCTGTCATCCAACGTTTTGCGCGAAACACAACGTTGACACACAATTTACACAAAATCAAAATGAATACTATGTATTTCCATAACTTCGTGACTATAAAAAGCTTTAAAATCGTTTTTCAGATTAAACTTTATATAATATTTTTTAGTAATAAACTGTCAGACAATATAATTTTTTTCTTACAGCAACATATGTACATAATATGCTGCGGCTCCCAAATTTAACCAATTTTCCCTAATTTGGCTCATAGTTCGAAAAAGGTTCCCGACCACTGGTCTATAAGCTTCTAGGCATAAGATAATTTTATTAATACAATATATATTTAATTATTATCATTTTTATTATTTACAGAATAAACTTTGAAGGGCGCGAACCCCGACGAGGCTTTACGACTATGATTGACACAGATTAGAACGAGCCAGGATAAGGCGAAATAAAAAGCATGTAAGTGATTTTCTTTTATTACGTTTGAATGCTAGATAACTACATTATTATGTAAGTTTCAAGTTTCCAAATGTTTTATACATTTTGGAAAGTTTTTTTTTCGAACGTTCCTCCGAGATACATACATACATAGAATATATCCCAAGGACGGTTTCATTTTAGCTAATCAATGCTACTTTAAATTATAGCCTATCTTTATATATACATATTTATAGCTAAAAAAAAAGTATACGTGAAGAGCGCACTTTGTATGTATGTTTAAAAAAAAACTTGCGGTTCACGTGTGTAGTGTTAGTTATACGATTCATAACGTGACCCCAAAATTGATAAACCTCTTATCGCGCCTTTTTTGCATAAACATATTTATTGTGCGCGAACAGTTCTAGCATATATAACAACTCCAAGTGTAGGAATATGTGACGATAAAAATAATTCCGGACAATGTACATATTTTGTATGTGTCGATTGGCTCTCAAGATGTTACACCACATGTTTATCATATTTTTGTGGCTTTTGAGGGCATTTTTTTTTTACTTTTTTCAACATGAATAACACTGTTTACGATGTGCGATTTCACTTTGACATTATCAAATATATAATACTACCACTCTGCATGTACATGTATATATATATGTATTTTATGAATGAATTTTTAACACGTTGCTAATCTACTGCGACCTACGGTTGAAAATGTGATAGCTTTGAATTTAACGGGTTTTTCTGAATTTTGAAGTTTTTTTTCAGCTAATAGGTTATTCAATATTCAAAAATCAACTTTACATTAGCGAATCTTGTAACTGGTTTATCGAGAATGGAAAAGTGACGAGATCCTTAAATTCATTTACACATTGAAGCTCTTATGTTGTAATTTGATATAATGATCCAAAATACAATCGTTTGAATCAGTTTATGTATGTAAATTTTGGCAGATTGAACTATTATCTTAAAGATTTTCTGATCTAAAATGATTTTGAATCAACTTATGTACATATTAACTGAACCTCCTGAAAATTTTTTAAAGTTTTTCAATTATTATAGTTGTGCTTAATTTTAGCAATTTTTTACATTTTCATTTAATGTTTCTGTAAAGGTGGATCCGCATTGGCAAACCGAACAGCGAATGACAAAAGGTTGTTATTGTGTGAAGCGGTCCACACAATAACAATTCGCCTTCCCCCTTCGTCGTTCGCTGTTCGGTTCGCCGATGTGGAGCCACCTTTAGAATTTCCACTTAATAGTGCGTGCACTTTTTTTGGAAATTAGCGTTTATTGTTTTAATATTTCATTTCATTAAGTCACTCATTATAATTTGTATCCATACACATTGACGAGAAATCACTGAAACTATAACCGCATTTGAGAATGTAGCAAGTTTTGATTGCATTCGAGACGAATTCGTGCTTGTACAAATAGAAGTTCAAGTATATTTTTTTCCTCTCAGTGCCTGCCTATATAATATTATACATATTAGAATGAATGATATATTGAGTAATGACGAATAATATAATAGTGATCGTGTTGCATGCGCAGGCGTCTTGCAAAGCGGACATTGAAAAACTATTATGTAGGTATTTGTATGGCCGCTCGCGGCAGATACAAAATACGCATAAAAAGAGGAGTCGAGGTCAAGGGCAAAACCAGTTGTTGACCGAACGTCAATGCAAAAAAAAAAAATATATATATTCTATTATGTTGTAATGATGTTATTTGAAAGTACCCCTGCCACTTAAAAATGTTTTTTTTCCTAATACAATCGAGAATCAACAATCGACAATTGCGCATACCGAACCTTGCGCATGGGGTTGATTCACTGCCTACTTGTCCCCGATCCCCTTCTATTTGCGCTTCCCGTAAGTTGTTTTCGCCATATTTGCATTGAATCCCATCGAATTTCGTCTCTCGTTTTGTATTTGCTCAGTTACTTTCACGCAGAATATGCATTTTTAGCGTCTACGTCTAAAAACGTTGGCCTTGAACTGGGCAGTTTGTATTCAAGATGTTTGTTCCCGTGTTGCCGAACTCCATCCGTGACACCTGCAATGAAATTTGATGATAGGTGTTTGATTGTCGATTGCGAAATAACCTCAAGGTTGTTTGTTGTGTGCGAGTCGTCGGAAAACGTGCGGTTTTATACAAAACTAATACAATTTTTAATGTAAATAAGATTATTATTGAAATTTAGTTCGGTCCTCGCGTAGTTGATATGCAAATTGTTATACAATTCGTAGGACCTTGAGGTGCCCTACGAGATATTTTTTCACTAATTGTAGTAGACCTTCAATTACCTATCGCAACGTGCTGTTTTACTTGGCGTGGTGAATTTCAAGGAAGTTGATTCAATTTTAGGTTTTTTTTTTTTTGTAAATTAATATTATAACGAGCCTTAATGGAAAGAAATTATATATTTAAAAGTGTGTACTCACAAAATGGGGTGTCAAATTTTAGATTTTTATCAGCTAAGAGTGGAGTTAGCAGGTGTACTGCATTTGGTAGGAGGGTTTTGCTGTTTATTATAAATTCTACGCATTTCCTTCAATAACATTACTTACTTTAATGTTTTACATTTTACTGTAAATTACAAAAAATTTCTTGCTTATGTAGAATTTTTGACCTGGTCACTTTTAATTTAGCGTTTGTTCTGCTTTTTTCTTCAAAAGTTCCATAGTAAGTTAGGATGGATTGATCCACAGGTAATTAATTGCCTATATCGTTTTTTAAAATCTTGAATATTTCTCAACGGTTTTTTTTTAATTATCTCGTTTCGTACACGCGCACTAGTTATTTATCAATGTGTACGAGTTGTAAGTTCATTATTGAAATAATTAAAGATGATTTTTTTTATCTTCAATTGCCTATTGCCTGTTGAGAGATTTGACGTATCAAAATGTGATATTTGAAGAATGAAAAAACAAAAAAAAAAAAAAAAAACTGCGCATATATTCTACATACTAGAGAACGTTTTTGGCCGCATGAAAGCCGTGCGGCCAAATGCATAAACAGGTTTTTGCCGAAACCGGCTTTCAGTTTTTTTTCCCTGCCATACGTTTGAGGAAGAACTGATTAGATTTTAGTGCAGATTGTATCCTTGAAGTAGGTGATTCACCCAAAAATGGAGGTTACGTTGGTTGTTTTTTCGTTTCTGCATCGCCGTTTGCGACTCGCACAGTTCGCTTCTCGATAATTTAATTCGGCGCTGAAGCAATAATTTTTTTTTTTACGATCATTTCATATACGTTTCATAGAAATACGTCAACTTTTTTCTGCTCAGATGCAAACTTAAACGATGCTGATGTGTTTTTTTTTTTTTTTTTCTAAAATAAAAGGCACGGAGCATTTCCTGCATGGGGTGTTTCCTTTATTCGAGTCTGCGATCATCACGTTCATATAAATAGTTTGGGAATTGTGTGCGGAATGAGTTCGTTATGATTTATTACGCGATGCATAATTGTAGTGTGAATCACTTTGAATTACAAGTTCATAATTATTTGTATGACTGGAGATGCACGCGGTCAATTTGCGCAGTTTCCCATACTTTTTTTTCGGCTGTTAAAAAGTATCTTATGCATACATACATAGTTGCGCTTATAAACAATGGATAATTTGCGTTTATTATTGCAAAGATATGTATTATGTACATACACTTCTCGCGAATTCTCATAATATGACTTTTAAATAGACGTGAAATGGCCCGGTGGCCTTCAACTCTTTATAGTTGCGCCATTGCATTGTAAAGCGGGCATTACACATTTGTTGTGGAGTATCTCATCTGCGTATTTGACGATGATGCTATTTTTGGACGTTTTTATTCAAATGATGAACAAAAACATAATGAGAGAAATCTTTTCAAATGGAAAATATCAGGATGTACAGTTTGGGATTTTGGAAAATAGCCTAGACTTTGTTATTTATATTTTATTTTATTTATTTATATAATATAGTAGCTTAAGCTAATTAATTATAATCCTTAACTAAGCATATGTACAGAGATGTTTTTTTAAGACTGCCAGGAATTTTTCAATAGTTTTGGAACTTCTAATTCCATCCGGCAGTCTATTATACTCCAAAACACCTCTGTACAAGATGCTTCTCCTATTTCTATTTATTTTAACATTTTTTATAATTAAATTATTTTTATTCCTTAAATTATATTTACATCCATTCTTCTCACAATAAATTTACTAATATATGATACATATTTTTCTAAAATGAAATTATAAAAAGACAAGTAACTGCTGCGTTGGTGCAATTGGCTCTGCACCGTGATCAATTCTTAACCAACATCATATGGGGAAATAGAGGAAGCCGAAATCCAAGGAAGTTATACAAAAGCTAGAATAGGACCCTCTGGTTCTGTCAACTGAGGTCACGATGGAAACGGTTGAAACAAGGATCTAATCCTTAAATACCGAAAAATAAGACATGCATATTTTGTATACATTTATTTGACTCGATGTAAGATTCCGGGTTTAGTTATAGAAAGCTCTACAATAGCGGTGCTAATCTGGCATATGATATGCCCCTTTAGGGGATGTTTGCAAAATAAAAGGGGTAGATGTAAGGTGCTCAATTATTTATTTAAAAAAAATTCTTGTCTTGATTGGTTGCGTGTGTGCATGCTCGTGCCTCGCGCTTTGCGCTCATTTACATTACCCAGTATTCTTATTAAGTTTTCACAAATTACATTTTGTAAAGGTTTTTTGGTTTCTAAATGAATTTAAATGAGCCAAAAATTACAATGAATCAATTCGTTCCGGCGCTTTTAGAAAACCAAAGTCCTCTAGTTAGGACACGTTCTAGACGTCCGTAATTTAGGTCTGTAACGTAACTGACAAAAATTACGAAAATGAGTTAGATGTGTTTTAGGGGTTATGGGAGTGTATTCTTGCGATTTTTCATATCAAAATTAATGTGTCTTCATCCAAAAGTGACTTTTTTAAGCTATCAAATCTAACGTATCTGCATGTGCAGAGAAATAGTATCACCAATACTTAGCGAAAATAATGTATCCAATATTTACTTCGGTCACTACCTTATCATAAAAGATTGAAAAGACCGAATCTATCCACATTGGAGACGAGGAGATTAAGAGGTGATTTAATTTTAGTATTCAAAATAATAAATAATCATTATTCATGTGAAATGAAAGATTGAAGACTGAATCTCTGAATCTCATATCAAAATTAATGTATCTTCATCCAAAAGTGACTATTTTAAGCTATTAAATTTAACGTATCTGCATGCGCAGAGAAATATTATCACCAATACTTACTTCGGTCACCACCTTATCATGAAAGATTGAAAAGCCTGAATCTCTCCACATTGGAGACGAGGAGATTAAGAGGTGATTTGATTGAAGTATTAAAAATAATAAATAATCATTATTCATGTGAAATGACCAACCTCATTATGTTCAATGAGAACCCTCATCTAAGAGTTCATAACTCTTAGACTCCGAAAAGAAACATCAAATAAGATTGTTAGAGATTCATTCTTTTCAAATAGAGTGGTTGAAGTTTGAAATAGTCATATGTATACATCAATAATGAATAATGCAGTGACGTAACTACTAAATTATTCATTTTTTATCTTAGAATTATCAAAACACAATAGAAAATAACCTTATGCACTAAAAATAAGTTTAAATAAATCAGTAACACAAATTTAGAATAAAACTTTCAAGTCCATTTATCTCGATTTATTGTTGTTTTGTCAGTTACGTCAAGTGGGCTTAGGACGGCAGTATAGCCGGATGGATTCTAACCATGGGCAATGAAGTGGTGAGTTCTGCGTTAGGATATTCTTGAAAATATGCCACTACCGACCGGTATCCAATAACCACACATAGCACGCAAACAGTGCTCAAATCGTCCTCTCCTGCAGTGTCTCGGCTCGACTGTAGGACTACAAAAAAAAAAAAAAAAAAAAAATACTGTCGATACCCATTCACCCGGGGTGCCTGGTCTGATCGAGGGTATGGGGTTGTGCTCGGCGTGTTTCCGGGTTTTCCGGGTTTTCCGGGTTGTGTGCTACCGAGGCCTCTGCAAAATGTAGATATTTTGGCGAACTTGTATCGGTGGGTCGTTGCCCTGCACGGCGCTGCGTCGTTGCCGTAGCCCGAGCCCGATAAAAATAATGCGTTATGTAAGAGATCGACTCCTGCCGCCCCCTCTACCTCTGCCGCCCCCTGCAACCGCTAATTATAAGCGAAAAATGTGCCATAGGGCCGCTTGCATTTTCGCAATATCCCTCTCTCCCCCCCCCCCCTCCTTATGATACCTATTGCATCATAAAATTCTTTTTGCGCAGTGCCAAATTTTTATTTTCCTGTTTTGAATTCGATAACGTACAACGACTGCGCTCGCGTCATTATCGCTTTTTTGTTTAACCTTCTGCACTCTGCTGGTAATTTGGCCGTCGCGTTTTGTCGCTTTTGTGACACCTATATATTATGTAGAATGGCTTAGATTCGATGACCCGAGGTTCCATAGTTCGATCTTGCAATATCGATGTTGCCATACACGATACAAGGCCTCCGTTGCATAGAGTCTGCTGATTTTATCTCACTTAATTTGTTTTTGCGCTTAAAAGGGAGTGGATGTCAAATTCATCCATAGCATATCGTCATTTTCGGCCGTTCACCATCCACTGCTGGATGCAGGCCGCTCCATTCCTGTCTGTCTTGACCAATCTGCATCCACTCGACTCCACACATCATTTTAAATTCATCAGCCTATATTCAATTTGATCTACCTTGCTTTCTTTCACATCCTCTCAATTCCATCGTTCACTCGGTCTACTTTGCTTTCTTTCACATCCTCTCGGATACCATTCCAGTATTTCTCAAGTGTGATTGGTAAAAGGGAAGCAGTGATCATCATCATTTTCAGCCGTTCACCATCCACTGCTGGATGAAGACCTTTCAAACCCTCTTCCATTCCTGTCCGTATTGAGCAATCTGCATCCAGTTGACTCCACACATTATTCTCAATTCATCATCCACTCGGTCTATCTTGCTTTCTTTCACATCCTCTCGGATACCATTCCAGTATTTCGCGCCGTGTCCCAGCCACGTTGTTCACACGTTACGCTATATCTGCCACTTTGGTCATACTTTTTACCCATGTATTCCTCTTACGATCTCTCATAGCATACAGCAACTTATTAAAAAAACTAACTACTATAGTATGTTGAGTGTCTACGCTTCCTTTACTTTATTTCCACCATGAATATCTTTCCTGGAATCAATCAGCTTAATTTAATCAAAAACATGAATTCTAAAGTACCTCCGATTACTTAGAATAACATAAAATTCAATCTTCCAAGGGATTTGTCTGCTTTTAATAACAAAATAATACCAATTAATTCTGAACGGTTTTAATTTTCATTCGTTTGTTAATACATTTACTATTTTCCTTGCTACAATTTGGCGGTTGTTGAATTCAGTTTGTATCTTTTTAAGCGCATAATATTTGCAACTGACACATTATTATCAAGTTTCTGCACCGAAAATGTTGACCTTGCGCGATCCTCGCGTCACTTCCGGGAAAATTCCTCATGAATTGGTGCACATATTATATAAGATCAACAAACCATGCTAATAAAAATCGAATGTGATCCAAATTTGAAGTGCTTAACGATAGTGATTTATCGTAAAACTTTATCGATTTCGCAGAAAAGTTTTATAAAGCGTTTACATACGTAGTTTGTTCGAAATGGAAATGCACTTTGTATCCACTTGTCGTTGGTAAAATTAGCGTGTCCGCGATCAAACGATGCATCGTTGACACATTTTGGTTTTTTTTTTTGTTTTTTTTTTGTCATTGGACACACACGATTGGTCGATGATTACGTGTTTGGGAACCATGCGGGCCGGCTGCAGCATATTACAAGCTATGTACATAGCAGTGTGTTTGTTACATCATGCCGGCAGAATGCAAGGTTTTTTTTGCTGTGCGCCAACACAACCAGCGAGTTGAATTTTTTTTCGCAATGTTGTTGTGGTACTTTTTACTATGCTGACGCCGTATTTTTGCTCGCTCTTGAACTTTAGCGAGAGAATTATTCCACACTCCTATCTCTCGCTCTCATGCAATGCCCGACCGCAACGCTAGACGGACCCAACAACTGTTTGTTCGTTATTTCCGTCTTCACTTGTTCACATCTGCAACTATCTGTGTGCTGGCAAACGAATCTTTTGGATGTGCCATTTTTTTTCCACCACCTCACTTCTTCATCCTCCTTTTCGTTCTATGCTCCACGCAGCGTGCAGATGCTTTTTCGCGGCGGTGAAAATTTCCTTTTCGTTCGTGATGAATACAAATTGCATGATGCTGTTTTTTTTTTTTCGTATTTGTTGCCGTTTCGACCCAGGTTCATTATAATGCGAGTTTATTGCAAAAGTCAAGGTTGATTTTTTTCACTGTAAGATTTCGAACGTACTATTTAGGATTTGCATGTCTTTGTTTCCAACATAGAGTTCAGTCACCCTTGTGCTATGCGGTTCCTTAACGTTTCGATTGAATTCTTTCGATTCGTTAATTTGAAAATTTTCATATCTATTTATACAAGTATGTGTTTGGTCGAATCGAGGTTAAATGCTTTCGTAATATTTTTCATTCAAAAGCGAAATTTCATCGGTGGCTGTATGTATGTATATGATTCAGTTTTTTTTTTTTTCATTCCGTTTTAGTTTGCGCTCGAAAAGGAATTGATTTTCACGCACACGTAACCGTTGGAAAGTTTGAGAATGTGTGTAATATGTACGTAGGTACTCCTACGCGTGTTTCCACGGACTTTTTGATGTAAAATAATTTTTAATAATGTTTAAATTTTCTCTTTTCGAGAATTGCCGCGTTAAATGTGCGGATTTTTCCTGGAATTTTTTTTTTCATTTCTGATGAAAATTCATGGAAAATCACATTCTATTTATATATACATATCACGGCAACAGAGAGAACTATTCAAGAATACCTCGTAAAATTTTAAACAATTATCTTTATATTTCTTAGACTTAAAAATCAACCCACTTTTTTTTTGATAGCAACTTTATACGGTCATATTAGACATTTTTTATTTTTTTTTTGTTTTCAAGTTTTTCTATAGCACACAGTGCTGTAATGACATCGATATGTTGTAGACATAAACAATTCTGAGCTATACGTGGCGGTTGAGCTTTTAGGGGTGGGTTGTTGCCATGCGGCTATACAACCCCCCCACGCACTAAATAACCTAATACACACCGAGAAGTTTACTGCATAATAACACAATCCCGGAAAAATTAGGGCTATTATTCCGTAATAATTCTAGCGAGTACACGGCGTTTTCCGAGTGCAAACAGTAATATTTCTTCATGGTATATTATGTACTTTTTGTGAACTGGCAATACTTTTCTTTGTCAAACATCCACCATGACCTACCTACCGGATAGTAGGAAGCATCTCTGCAACATTTGATTCAATGTAGGTCTATAATACTCGCAGAATTGTATGCAATCCAAAATAACCTCTCAATTCCAATAATTTAGTATTTATAAGGATTCTTTTATTTTAATGTTAGTGTTTAAAGCATAATAGGAGAAAGAGCTCAAAAACGTATTTACAATTCTTATCAAATGTTTATAATATATTTTACATAATTAAATACTTTTTAGAGTCGGCGATCTAAAGAAAATTATGTTTAGGTAATTTGTGTTTATACCTAAAGGGTAAAGACATCTTGCTATAACCACCGTGACCTTTCACTAATTTGTTAGTGTGGTTATTGGTAATTCTATCATAGAATCTACTGGTTAATCTGTTAGTGACATCTACGACTAATGGGATGTTATACTGGTAATGTAATTCCAATAATGACATTTATTTATTGTACCTAGGGCAATTGGTGAATATAACTGGATGTAAAGAAGAAGAATGAAACTAGGATGGATTGAAAGAATGAACATAGTTTTTTTAAATTCAACATCCCGCTATGCTTAAAAAAGAAGGCACACGGCCAATATGGATATGGATATGGATGTGTAACGTGGATGATGAATTCAAGAATGCTACGTAAGAGAAGCATGTAAGGTTGGTATAACAAGGAGAGTCCGTAAGAGGAATACATGGGTAAGAAGCATGACCAAAGTGGCAGATATAGCGGAACGTGTGCACAAGTTGGAATGGATGGCAGATGGTATCCGAGAGGATGTGAAATAAAGCAAGGAAGACCAAGTGGACGATGGGTTGATGAATTCAGAAGGAGGTGTGCAGTCAAGTGGATGCAGATTGCTCAAGACAGACAAGGATGGAAGAGGAATGGAGAGGCTTTTCATCCAGCCGTGAATGGTGATCGGTTTGTATTTTATACAAAACTTTTCCTTGATACATTGAATATGCCCTAAATACGTAGTGACGAAAAATGCCATAGTGACAATGTTGGCTATTTTTTTTTTGTCGTTTTTCAACAGGTGAAGTTTAATTGCGGTGAAGGGCGAAGACTATGAAGGCCGTGCGTACAAAATCCATACGTAATTCCTACTAGCGGCATTTTTTAAAACGCTCGATAGTGATCTCATGCATATAAGCAGTTTATAAACGATCCGACTCGTAGAATCGTCACCGTGTAAATAAATGCGATTTTTATTTAAAAATTACAACCACGTGCTCAAAATATCAATTTGATGTATGTATGTAGGTACTGTTTGTTGTACCTAGTAAATACTATGCCGGTTTTGGTTTTGGTTTTATCAATTTTATTTTGTTGGCATTGCAGCTAGTTTTCGGTGCACACTAAAGTCTCGTTGGTGTTTTATCAGCGGTTGTGGCCCATTTGGGTCAATGTCTCGGGTGGAGTGTTGGCCCTGTGCTCGTTGCTCGTTGCACAACACGCGTTACGTTACACACTCTGTGTGTCGTCCTAGTCCGACACTCGAATGTCTTTTTATTCTCGTTATCTTGTTATTATGTATGTTCGAGTTTTGGCGACGCGTGCATCCGTGGAATTTGGCGTTTGTACATACTTCCCCGGCTATCCCATTGTTGAGTATGTACTTGCTGCAATGTGTAACTGGTCCAAATCTTAGTACCCACTGTCAAATTCGTTTTAATGACTTAAGTCCGACGGTGGATTCTAACACGATGCGTGTGTGCTGGTTTGTACAATAACAGTATAGCCCATAGCCCGTTTGACCGCACTTGTAATGTGTACCGTTGATTGAATGGGTGTATGGCCATAAAATGGCGTTGTCGACTCGAACCAACTTTGACACACAAACACACCGCTAAAATGTTGGTGTGACCGTAATGACCCAGGCAGGTAGGTGGATAAGCAGACGCGTACGCCAATGTATATAGTACTACCTTAAAAGAGAGCTTTCAAATGTGTATAAAACGAATTTATCAAACTATTGCAATATTATTTAAATAACTATCCGTTGACGGTGTCATCAGGTGTTTGTCGTGTCGTGTGAGTTAGTGAGGTTATGTGTACGTGTCGGGTGTGCCAGCGTTCCGTGGCTAGCCAGCCAGACAGGTTCACGTGCTACAATATATTAATTTAAATGTTCCAATTCTATTTTTTTTTAGATTTATAGGGATTGAAATTGAAGGTGTTTGATAAAAAAATGAATTTTTAACGCATCATTGCTGTGAACGTCAAATGCATGACATCTTAGTCAAATATTATGTTAGTGCTAGTGTAAGACCGTTGAATATCAACGCCCGCTGAATTTTAAATTACGTAAAGCGCTTTTTTAATAGAGATCCCCACGAATTGATCGCACGGTTGTAAGTGACAAAAAAAATATAATAGTTTTTATAGCGCCATCTATGTATTATAGCAATCCCGTAGTATCGATAGTATCGATTTTTTTTTTACTTTACTATTTATATTATAATTATTAATTATTATATATATATAATAATAATAATAGTTTTATACGCTATAAAAAAAATAATAGTTTTTATAGCGTCATATATGTAGGCATCTAAAAAGACAGAGTCACGATCCCTTGTATAGGTAATGTTAAAAAAAAAAGGACTAAATTGGCCAAGGGCGATAGCGGATAGCATTAGTGTGACTCATCTCGAGCCTGGGGTCCTAGGTTCGATCCCCACTCATTCTGGTTTTTTAATTATTTTTCCTCAGCGAGCGTTATCAGCAGGTTTTTAGCCCAAAATATAGATTACATATACATATCTAAATTACATACATACATATATAAAACAAAAAAGAATAAGAATATCAAAAAGATACATAGAAGTTACACAGAATATAATAAAAAAACATAAGAAAATCAAACAAAAAAAAGAAATAATTACAAAATAATACTAGAATTTACAAATCTTTAGTTTGATTACAAACTGCGCCAGGCTGATGTTGAAAATGTCAACATCATTCGACAATGAATTAAATAATTTAAGAACATTAGATATATATAATATATCTAATGTAGTTTTTTTGGACACCTTTATTTTGTGGAATTTCTCTTGACAGTTAGATACAAAATACAAAAATGTGGCGCTTCTCAAAATTCAGAGGCTAAACGCGACTATAAAAAGTAAAAGTATGGAAAAGGTTAATTTTCCGGAGGGTGACTTTAACCCCCTAGGTGATTCTATTCGAGGGTGATCGGAGGTGGTAAACTGAAATGTGAATTATGAAAACACTTTCGTTGCATTTGAGTTTTATGACGTGCTTGTCGTGGGGTGGTTGGGTGGGCTGTGGGCGGCTGGCGGCACATGTGTTTCCTTTATTCATGCACGTGGTTAGCCCGTCTCTGATTATATTCTTTAGGGGGTGGGGTGGTGGCCATATTTCTTACGTGTCGGCTAAAGGATCGAAGTTGTTACATGGAGACTTGAATTAATTATTAAAACTCTTTCGCTGCATTTGAGTCTTGTGACGGGCGGGTGGGCGGATCGTGTGTTTCCTTTATTCATGACTGTATGAGGTTCAGTTTTAATTTACCCGGATATGGACGCCCCTGGTCCCCTTTATTTCTCACTATACAAATTCGTGGGTTTTGAGGAGTAAGTGATGGAACTTGACGCGGCTAAGACGCTACCTCGTGTCTCTGACTGTACATATGTATTCTTAAAAGGGTAGGGTGATTATTTGACGGTTTTTGAGTAATTAATGGAGTTTGAAATTATGTAAACACTTTCACTGCATTCGAGTTTTGTGACGTGCGTGTCGCGGGGGATGGTGGGCTGCTCACGTGTTTCATTTATTTATGACAGTGGGGTGTGTGTTGGAGGATTAGTTCAGTGTTAGTTGGGTGGATACTGCGGTCTCTGACGAAATTCTTCAGAGGGTCGATAGCTTCATGCGAGGAAATAATCGGTGGTTGGTAAATGGAACTCCATGTAAACACTCGAGTTGTGATAACTGAGCTTTAGTTCATGGCAGTTAAGATTTAGCTGAGTGGGGGTACTATGTACAGTCTCGAGGAAGTAATCGGATATGGAGTTTATGGTAAAATTTTCGCTGCGTTTGAGTTTTGATTCGTGGGGGGGGGGGTACCACATCTATTCATGACTGGGGTTTAGTCGGTGGCAGTGGAAGTTTAGTTAAGTGAATACTGCATTCTCTGACTATCTTATGTAGGGGGTGGTTCACTCGAGTATCGTGAGTAATAGTTTGATGGTATACGTAAATGGAGGTTTAACATAACACTTTCACTGCATTTGAGTTCAGTGTCGTGGGGCGGGTAGCGCATGTGCTTTCTTTACGACTGGGGTTTAGTCGATGGTGGTGTATGTAGGTTTAGTTAACTGGATACTGCAGTCTCTGATTATGTATGTTATTATCAATTAACCTACATTTATATAATAATTTTGCACCATGTCCCTACTAACAACCCGTGACTGGAGTGCCTCCACTCTGAATGGTCACACCTTCAGGCTGTACTTCATCCGGGTAGTCTCGTTAACTTTTATTTTTGCTGTCGTTCAGCTGTGATGACTGACGAGTGATCCTCGTACGCGTTAAAAAATTAGGTGCCTTCCAAGGGAAGCACTACTTCCGGTTAAAGAAAATTTTTGAAAGTCTTGTGGCTTGTAATGGCCGACAAAAAACATATAAATATGAAACTTCAGTGTAATTGTAGGATAAACGGTTTTTGAGTTATTAGCGATTCCAACCACAGATATTTTCCGGAAATCGTGAAAACGTGATCAACGGATGGATATCTGATATAAATCAGTCAAAATCTCGAGGTCGAATTTTTGCACGATCACAATACTTTATCCAACATGGATAAAGTAATAAAAATTACTTGGCGAAACTCCTGGGACCGAGACTACAATACATACAATATTATGCGGTGGACTCATTGAGTATCGCGTGCAAGTAATATTTGTTGATATACGGAAATGGTGAATTGGTGAATATTACCGAATGTGAAGAAGAAGAAATAAAACGAAGAATGAAACTAGGATGGAGTGCTTTTGAAAGAATGAACACAGTTTTTAAATCCAACATTCCGCTATGCATAAAAAAGGAGGCATACGACCAATGTGTACTGCCGGTTGTGACGTATGAATGTGAAACTTGGGCGCTAAATTCAAGAATGCTACGTAAGATCCAGTGCACACAGAGAAGCGTGGACAGATGTACATTCGGTATAACGAGAAGATATCGTAAGAGGAATACATGGGTATGAAGTGGGCGAAAAAGTTGAAGTGGACACATAAACCTCATTGACGGTTCGGATAGCTGCGAAATGACGAGTGACATTTTGTGTCAAATCCAACACTCCGCTATGCTTAAAAAAGAAGGCACGCGACCAATGCGTACTGCCTGTTATGACGTATGGGTGTGAAACGTGGATGCTAAGTTCGAAAATGCTACGTAAGATCCAGTGTACACAGAGAAGCATGAACAGAAGTATGCTTGATATAACAAGAAGAGATCGCAATAGGAATAAATGGCTGAGAAGTATGACCAAAGTGGCAGATATAATAGATATATTACGTAAAGTAGTGCAAAAATAATTGATTATTAATAGAATTGAAACAAATTCGCAATAAAAAAGTTGATGCTCGTGAGTGGGGCAGCAATGCTCGAATAGAATTACCGAATACGCGTCTACACCGAGAAGGATTTTCCGCCGAACTCCGCGATTTCGACGACGTTTGTGGAAAAGTTTATATTTTGTATGTAAATAACTATGACTTGAGTCCATTTCAGAATCGTGAGTGAAATACAAACGTTCCGAAAGCGAGGCGACAGATGGTATTTTGGTAGGCTATGTCAGAGTGACAGAAACCGGTGCTTGCGCAGGCCGGTAGACTTGGAAAATTTCTAGATTTTTCTAGCGAAATTCGCTAGGTTTTCATACGCGATTTCGCAGCTGTGTGTGAGAGCCTTTATTATTGCCCAGATTCGTGTCCGCACCTCGGCGACAGAGACTAGCGTATGTGAGAGAGCGGGAAAGAAACATATATTGCCGCGTACTTTCGTATACCATCGGCAATATGTCAACAATACTCGCCAACACACTGTATCAGACAACATTCAGAATCTTGAGTGAAATACAAACGTTCCGAAAGCGAGGCGACAGATGGTAGTTTGATAGGCTACGTCAGAGTGACAGAAAGGTTTCTTTCTCTAGGTTTTCATACGCGATTTCGCAGCTGTGTGTGTGAGAGCCTTTATGGGAAATATTTTTACGTGTGGGATGATGGTCTCATCTGAGGGTCTCCGAGTGGAGGTTATCGGATGTGGGAATGGGGATTGCGATAACACTTTCACTGCATTTGCGTTTTGTGACGTGCGTCGCCCGGTTGGTGGTGGTTTCCTTTATTTATGGCGAGGGGGGGGGGTTCTTGGGGTGGGGAAGTGGAGGCGCCGCGCCGCGCCGGTCAGGGTGCAGGCGGCGGCGGCGGCGCGGCGCTTTTCCTGAATTATAATCGAAGCCATTGATTTGGGTGTGGTGGGCGGCGGGGGAGAGGGCGGGGGCGGGTTTTCGGGGTTTGGGGTTTAGGAGTTTGGGTTTGGGTTTTTGGGGGCGACGGCGCGCGCCGCCCTGTACTTTCGCCTGCAGGCGCTCGTGAGACTGAGAGCGCCGCGCGCCGCTGGCCGGACCGCCCGTCGCCACACATGCCGCGCCCCGACAACATCCCCACCCTCATTTATGCCAAGGAAATTCACACACAAGTGAGTCCATACCGTCTATCCCGGAAACCGTCCCTTATATATATATATATTCACAAACGCCGACGCCGACCTTTACACTCCCGCCGTTTTTACTTTTATTATTATTGTTGTTGTTGTTATCGTCGTAACTGTCATTGGCCGATGTTCACGTTCGTGGTTTGCGATCAAAGCCGACAACTGTCAAAGTTGCATCTTTTTTTATTATTATTATTATTATTATTATTTTTATTTATTTATTTATTTAACGGGTCGCGCAGCCAGAGTTGAAGCGAACCACACACACAAAATGTGTGTCTTTGAATAATACGAATTTTCACTAAATGCAACAATAAAAACGTCTCTTTCGCGCGCGTACACGTTACGAGTGTAACAGAGACACTATTGTTTTTATATTTTTTTTTTGTTTTGTGAAATGCACCATGTTCATTCAGTCTTCGATTTATATATCGTTTGTTGCTTTAGTTAGAATATACAAAACCGATTTTATATGACATAATACTAAAGAATAAGCTAAATTACCAAAAATTGACAAAATCACTAAAAATGCATATGTGTGTGTGTGTAGTTCACCTCAACTGCGCGGCCTTATACGTGTGTGTGTTTGGTAAAGGGGAAAGAAAATCGCACGCTCGCGCTTCAATGTTGTCATATCCTCGTATACAGTGTATGCACTTTTTTTTTTTTTTCACGTACCAAAATTTCGCCTAGTTCGTGTGAAAATGGACTGTAGATTTCGTCGATACCGCTAGTCACTAGGTTATTGTAAAATGCACCTTGCGTTCAAAATTGCGTTTCACATGCGCGTAATCGAACGCAATAGATGATAATAATTAATGTCGCCCGTTGTTTGATTTCGCAGTGTAACATTATTTATAACAATACTTAATTCGCCCTTGAAATGTATCTAAAACGGTAGAGAGGAAAACAAAAATAGAATGGTACGCTGAAAGTGTCAAATACAGCTTCCCATTCATAACACCCCTTATCTGCAGTTGATGAGTGGATATAAAGTCGTAAATAAACAGACAAAAGTATCTCGTTCGCAAACAATCCAATTGACTGCCCCCCCAGTGCCAAAACAATTTAAAATTATCGATAATGATGTAATTTTCCGCGGAAAAAGGGTATTCATCATTTTTAAATCATCTCGGATTCCGATTTGATTAACGTTTTGTTTATACTCGGAGAAAAAAACTAGTTGTATATTATTCATAATAATAAGGATCGCTCTCGCTTCGAATAATAATAATCCGCGCAAATCTGAGTAGGGAAAAAAAAAAAATCAAGTTTTTAAATGCTTTTAGAACGACTATAAAATTAGTACAAATTTGAATACGTAATTGGACAGCTTTGAGTGTAATTCCCTGTAGTTTTTCAATTGCTTTGAATGGGAGGATAAAAAAACGTTGTACATACCTATGTACATATATACATACATACATAGTAGTCGTTTCTATCCCGATTTGCGGTTTTGTGTGTGTGCGAATTTCCCGGTCGATTGTGCAACGTTCCGTCCCGGTGACCTATTATTTTGTCCCGGTTGCGCCACTCGACTCGCTACGGCTCCGATGATGAAACTAATAAATAACACGTGCATAAAACAAAAAAAAATAATAAAAACGCAGCTGTGTGTGCCGATCTGAAACGCTTTTTCACGCGATCATTGTTTACATGCAATTTTTGCCACTGGAAAAACTCTGTTGGGCCTCTCGCTGGCAAACACACCTGATATCGGCACATTGTGCGCATATTTTACGCATCGTATGTATGTATTTATTGGTTTTTTTTATACTCGTCTTTTTCTCTGAGATTCTTCTAAACTCTTAAAATCTCACGTGTGTAATGAATGGATCGCTTAAGCGGTCTTTAAAATTTCCTTGATTTTTTTTTTTGTGTGTGTGTGTGTGTGTTGTGTTGTTACGCATGCAAATTAATTGATAACTGTTTATTACTCGGTTCTCGTACACCTGCTCTTGCGTCATTAAAAAATACATATAATACATCGTCGGCGTGCTGGTAAAACTGACCAAGTCCGAATTTTGCAGTTGCGACATTGTATAATCAATTTTAGTACGTTTGAATATCAAAAAATACGAAAAGTCCGAAGTTATTCGTATTGCACTTTCATTTGGCTGTAATTTCGATTTTTTTTTTTTTTTTACAATTTGGTTCACTGTTTTTTGTTTTGTATCAAGCTAAATCGTAATAAAAAATCTAAAAAATAATTTGACATGCAATGACATCAAATCAGCTAAAATGCGTAAACTGTGGTTTAATACTAATTTGAATTGTTTTTTGGCTAAAAAGAAACATTTCCCCACATATGTACATACGTACGTATAATACATTACATTCATTAATGTTTAACTCAAATATCAAACGAGCCCAATTTTCTCCGACTCGTAGAACCGGTTTTCAGTGTTTGCGAATTTAAAACTCAAAAAGCACACACACACACACACACACCTGACTTAACCCAGAATTATTTGAACTTGGTCAGTTTTACGCACTTACCGACATAATTTGTATGTGCAAAAAAAAACACATTCATTTTGTACAGTTTTAAAGTACACGGTGACCGTAAATTGACGAAATTGTCGTTTTGCTCAACCGACCACCACCCGCAAGCGAAAAAAGAACCTTGTGTTTAGAAAAAAAAAAAACAACCATAAGGGGAATTATTTATTAATCCGGTATAAATTATCAATAAAAATGTGCTCTATTCATGCTGTCGCCGTTCTGAATGTGTGTTACGCGTTGTCTTTTGAAAACATCTTTTTTCTGAGCCTATCTATGCTCAGAAAAAAAAGTGTACAATGAATGCCCTACTCTCTACTCCTATTCCTTCACCATACATATATATATATATATATATATATATATATGTATATATAAATGACCGGTTCTTTTTACATTTTACGTCGACCTTGTGTTAATACAAGTACGTGTGACGACGACTAACGTTCGCGTACCGTAAATTCCCTCACAAAAAAAGCCTTTCCCGATTGTGTCTGGATGTTTTATTCGGTGTTTCGGTGTCCGTTTTGATGTTATTAGTGTTATTACGTTGCTTTGCCTTTTTTTTTTTTTAATAATATTATATTTTAGAAGTGTGTTTTGTAGTTTGCGGATTGCGTTTAGGCGGAAACGCTCTGCATATTTGCTGTAGCGTCACGCGCCACACGAAAAATAGATGATGGCGCCAGTACAGTGCATTGTGTCCCTCAACATTTGCTGTTTCTTAGTCAAGTTCCTATGTATCTTACTGTAAAACTGCTAGCAACGACACCTTCACTTTTGGTATGAATTAGAATGTTATCGTGCTATGTACATACATACTTACATAGATCAGGTGAAGGATAAAATGGAACGAGGGAAGGGACACAGAATTGAATCGCCCAATAAAATATTAGGATAATCTAATTGCAAGCACACACTGAGTCGAAAAGTTTCGGAAAATGTTCAGGTGTGCGTGTGAATTAGAAATGTAATCATCGAGTGGATTACATACATACATATACGATTTTATTTGACACTTGCGAGTTTTACATGTTTTGATTTTTGATGCGTCACTGTTGTGCTGTGTTTTATTATTCAACATTACCTCATCGTGTTACTCGGTGGTCATAATATCGTTTAGACAAGATCGACACCACTTGTAAGAATGACATTAATGCCAACCGAATGCCATTAGATGTTATCTTCTCATTAGTTTATAACGTAACTGTATGCCGAATTATGAAATGTTGAATGTGAACTCAATTGATGATAATATTTTCACAAGGAAACATGAATTATGAAGGTTCTTGTAATAATTACAATAAAATGTTAATACGTGTATATCGATTCATCTAAAATACGGGTCGGCGATCATCAAAGCTATTTTAGTTTTTGTAACCTTGTTGATGCAATGAGGACTTTATGTTTTTATTGGCTCCGTAAATTCTAAACCACATGATGCTTCTCATACGGAGCGAGTTTTTCTACAATTTTCCCTTGCTAGGTGTATTTACTTCTACGTATTTTATTCGCCCAAAACCTTACTTTAAATCAAACGGCTTATTAAAAATCGTGAAAACATTTTTATATCGAGCCTGCTCATTTCTGTAAATTTTCCTTGGAAAATTACCCACAATACATCTTATCGTCTTTTTTTCAACATTGACAAATGCCATTCAACAATTTCGGCAATCGAAATACAAAATCGCCATTTTCCAATATACATCCCCGTTGCCCATTTTCTCATATTTTATTTGCCCGAAATCGGGAAACGATTGCTTCTGAAACAACAAAAATCGATTGGGGAAAATTTTCAAAATGGCTTCCTGTAACAATGGCGAGTAACAACGGAACCCAACAGTGCACGCACTACATACATATAACGAGCTGCATTTTCCTGCAATATTTCCCTAGAAACTACTTGTTAGCATTACGAATTTGTTTTCTCGGCGGTTTTTTGACAATATCCCCGCAGGATTTTATGCCTCTTCGTATACGGTCAATGACGGGCATTTGTGTTGTAGCTTCGTTGAGATAACAATAGCCCTCCAATAGTATCTATTTCAATTTATTATAATTTAAAAAAACGGCAGAAAAGAGTCCTTCTTGTTTTGGACAAGATATATCGAAGTGCACTTACGCACACACATTCTGTGAATAAAATCCGGAAACGACTAGAATACATCCGATTCTGATAAAGATCAAAATTTTAGACTCGCACTTCTTTCCAAGCTCTATATTCAAAATTAAAAATGTTCAGCATCTACAATGAAATTGAACAGTGAACAGTTTCCCCCCCCCCGAAAACAACATTGTACATTCTGTGAATAAAATTCGGACACAGCCACTTTTGAATGAGCCACTCGGAAAAACATAAATTAGTTCTACGACTTTCTAAGCTCTAATTACATAGTATGTATATTGAAAAATAAAAATTTAACAATGGCCACCGTGCCCAAAGGAAACAACTAATGCACCCACTACAACTATTGCACTAGTGCATTTTCCTGCAATTTTCCCCCCTGGAAACAACATTGCTGAAGTACGCATCTATAACTACGTAGGTGCTTTTGTATACATTCTGTGAATAAAATCCGGATATAGCTGTACTTTTGAAGGAGCTATTCGGAAAGACGTGGATTAGTTATATGACTTTCTAAGCTCTATATTTAAAAAAAAAAATGGCCACCGTGCCCAAAGGAAACGCACTACAAACTATTGCAATAAATAGTGCATTTTCCTGCAACTTTCCCCCTGGAAACAACATTGTATGTAGACCTACACATCTATGTATACGTAGATGCATTCGCGCATACATTATGCGAATAAAATTCGGACAGCAACAGTCCTCTTTCGAATGAACTACTCGGAAATACGTGGATTAGTTCTACGACTTTCTAAGCCCTATATTCAAAATGAAAAATGGCCAACGCGCCCAAAGGAAACAACCAATGTATGCACTACAACTATTGCAGTAGTGCATTTTCCTGCAATTTTCCTCCCGGAAACAATATTGCAGAACTATACTACATGGGTGCATTGCAGAACTATACTACTTTACGCATCTATAACTACATAGGTGCATTCGCGCATTCATTCTATGAATTAAATATGGACACAGCAAGAGTACATACTTTTGAAGGATCTACTCGGAAAGACGTCGATGAGTTCTGGGACTTAAAATAAAAATAGCAACCGTGCCCAAGGAACCAACCAATGCATGCACTACCACTACTGCAGTAATGCATTTTCCTGCAATTTTCCCCCTGGAAACAACATTGCAGAACTACACATCTACATATAACTACATACATTCTGTGAATAAAATCTGCACACAGCAAGAGTACTTTTGAAGGAGCTACTCGGAAAGACGTCGATGAGTTCTGGGCCATAAAATAAAAATGGCAACCGTGCTCAAGGAAACAACCAATGCATGCATTACCACTACTGCAGTACTGCATTTTCCTGCAATTTTCCCCCTGGAAACAACATTGCAGAACTACACATCTACATATAACTACATACATTCTGTGAATAAAATCTGCACACAGCAAGAGTGCTTTTGAAGGATTTACTCGGAAAGACGTCGATGAGTTCTGGGCCATTAAATAAAAATGGCAACCGTGCTCAAGGAAACAACCAATGCATGCATTACCACTACTGCAGTACTGCATTTTCCTGCAATTTTCCCCCTGGAAACAACATTGCAGAACTACACATCTACATATAACTACATACATTCTGTGAATAAAATCTGCACACAGCAAGAGTACTTTTGAAGGAGCTACTCGGAAAGACGTCGATGAGTTCTGGGCCATAAAATAAAATGGCAACCGTGCTCAAGGAAACAACCAATGCATGCATTACCACTACTGCAGTACTGCATTTTCCTGCAATTTTCCCCCTGGAAACAACATTGCAGAACTACACATCTACATATAACTACATACATTCTGTGAATAAAATCTGCACACAGCAAGAGTACTTTTGAAGGAGCTACTCGGAAAGACGTCGATGAGTTCTGGGCCATAAAATAAAAAATGGCAACCGTGCTCAAGGAAACAACCAATGCATGCATTACCACTACTGCAATACTGCATTTTCCTGCAATTTTCCCCTGGAAACAACATTGCAGAACTACACATCTACATATAACTACATACATTCTGTGAATAAAATCTGCACACAGCAAGAGTGCTTTTGAAGGAGCTTACTCGGAAAGACGTCGATGAGTTCTGGGCCATTAAAATAAAAAATGGCAACCGTGCTCAAGGAAACAACCAATGCATGCATTACCACTACTGCAGTACTGCATTTTCCTGCAATTTTCCCCCTGGAAACAACATTGCAGAACTACACATCTACATATAACTACATACATTCTGTGAATAAAATCTGCACACAGCAAGAGTACTTTTGAAGGATTTACTCGGAAAGACGTCGATGAGTTCTGGGCCATTAAATAAAAATGGCAACCGTGCTCAAGGAAACAACCAATGCATGCATTACCACTACTGCAGTACTGCATTTTCCTGCAATTTTCCCCCTGGAAACAACATTGCAGAACTACACATCTACATATAACTACATACATTCTGTGAATAAAATCTGGACACAGCAAGAGTGCTTTTGAAGGATTTACTCGGAAAGACGTCGATGAGTTCTGGGCCATTAAATAAAAATGGCAACCGTGCTCAAGGAAACAACCAATGCATGCACTACCACTACTGCAGTACTGCATTTTCCTGTAATTTTCCCCCATGGAAACAACATTGCAGAACTACACATCTATAACTACATGGGTGCATTCTGCGCATACATTCGATGAATAAAATCCGCTACAGTATTCTTTCGAAGGCGTCTTATTAGTTCTAAAGGAAACAACCAATGCACGCACTACCACTATTGCAGCACTGCATTTTATTGTAATTTTCCACCTAGACACGATATTGCAGGAGTTGCGCAATTGGTCATTCTTTTTCGCAGGCGCTCCATGAAAAGATCGCCACCACGCCTTTCTAAGCTCTATTATATCAATTCAAATTCAAATTCAAAATGGTCTCATCGAACAAAGGCCACCGTCCACAATGGAACCGGCCAGTCGGTACACGACTACAATGAGTGCAGTGCCTTGCAGCCTACTCTGCATCCCCTCATCCCGGAGCACCCCATTCCGGAGCAACCCACTCCCTCACCCCGGCAGATGCCCCCAAATTTTGAGCACAGAGGGGTGGGGAGAAAGAAAGCGGGGGCCCTAAGGGTAGGGGGGCGGAGGCCCTCGTTACTTTTCGAGGCACCAAATATTGTGCACTCGTCAGATTTTTGGGTCTGGCTAGAGGTGCTCCAGGCGCGGCTCTCGCGACAAAAACCGCGTGCTGCTCCCCCCCAGTACAAAAACGCACCAATACACAACAAGAGATACATACACACGTATAGGTACCTACACACGTTTGGGCCGGGCCATAGCACGCGCGCGCGCGCTCAAATTCGAACTGCCGAAATTCGGTCGCGAACCGCCGCAGCTCGCGGAAGTGTGCCGCTCCCGTACTCACTATCGCAACTGCATAGTTTTTTTTTTTTGTTGTTTTTCGCGTGCATTTTTGTCCAAACGCGTGCACATCGTTGAATTTAAACTCTCTAAGTGTAATTGGGAATTAGTGTGTAATATACATATATATATATATATATATATATATATATATGTGTGTGAGATACAATGTCGCACAGTGCTACTCTTCGATCGATTCGTGTTGTGCGTTGAATGGTATTATTTTCGACTCTGGTTTAATTCTCGCCGTGTGTGTGTGTTGTTTGTTGTTTGCGAAGAATTTGCGCAGAACACGTGAACGCACGCTGATAATCGTTCGGTGGTGGCGCTAGTGTCGCTCGCCCCCAACCAATCAACCCCATCGCAATTAATTCGCAAAGTGTGTAGTTTATAACTGTGGCGCATCTATGGGACCTTTGATAGATTCGTTGCGGATTTCGTTCACTTCTTCTGTAAGTACCTACCTGCTCGCTTTGGTCGGGTTGTAAAATTTGACTTACTAAACCCCCCCCCCCCCCCCCCCCACGGAAGTGTGCGTGAAAAGTTTAATTTTTTGAATTGACATTACATTAATAAAAATTTTATATGTATGTACAGTGGAACCCCGTTGCATCGTTCTCGCTTGTATTGTTTTTTTTTTGCATATATCGCTATTTTTTCATAGTCTCGGCCAAACACCCATAAGAACAGTGTTAAATAATCTCGTTTGCATCGTTCTCCTATATATCGTTATCCTGTATCAATCGTCTAAATATACTTTATCGTATAAGTCGTTTTACTGCATACATCGTTTTTTTTTTTTACGGTCCCATGAAAAACGATGCAACGGGGTTCCACTGTACATATATGTCGATGGGTTAGTGCACTGATATTTTATGTCCAGTTTTGTTTTTAAATATATTGTAAGTGACATATCACCTTTGCATGAAAAATATGGACATATTATATATTTGAATAAGGCAATATCCTCTTAAATATGTATACAGTGGAACCCCGTTGCATCGTTTTTCATGGGACCGTAAAAAAAAAAAACGATGTATGCAGAAAAACGACTTATACGATAAAGTATATTTAGACGATTGATGCAGGATAACGATATATAGGAGAACGATGCAAACGAGATTATTTAACACTGTTCTTATGGGTGTTTGGCCGGGACTATGAAAAAATAGCGATATATGTATGCGAAAAAACAATACAAGCGAGAACGATGCAACGGGGTTCCACTGTACTATAAAACATGAAGGTATGATGCAGATGGACGTTTTGTGTATGATAACTCAATTTTGGTAATGTCTGTGCACTAACCCATCGATGTGTACATAATTAGAGGAATCGAATCTATGTATTTATCAACTTGATGAGACTCAGTTATATAAACATATCGGCACTACAATTCAGCAATCGTGTCACACATTTGTTTTGACAATGTTCAGTTGAAATTATATCCATTTATGTTTTTCATTTTTAACTGTTTTGTATCAGAAATTGATCCACTGATATTCGCGGGTTTGAAATATTAATGGATCGAGTCCATACAGTCGATGCTGAGATATTTTACACTCGGAAGTATGGGTCAAATTATTGGATGAACGTTTTTTGAGATTTATCGATTCTCTTACACACGGACATTTTCCAAGAATCACGAAAATGCATTCGGAGGATGATACCCGATACAAATGAGTCAAAATTTCTAGGTCGAATTTTCGCGCAATACTTGATCCGATATGGATAAAGTAAAAACACCAGTAGGTACTGCAACTCGAAACTGTGTGCGGAGTTATTTTTGTTGTTATTAAAGCACACAACGGTTGTGTGCTTAAATTTGATTACATTGATCTTAAAATTTTGTCAGATAATTCAGTGGAATCCTTTTTGGTTAGTTACAAAGATGATGTTGCTTCTGAGAAGTACGTGTGAATGTTATTTTTCGATATAAATTCATTTTTTTTTTTTTTTTTTTTACAAAATCATTTCCGGGTGCCTCTTTTCACGCGTTTTTCACAACAACCACTGGGACTTGTATAGCATATTTGAGTCATTATTTTACGATGGGTTGAGTCACGGGAGTTTCGCCGAATCGCCATATAAAGCAAACGAGACACGGAAGTTCAAGAACGTTCTTACAAATAATGAAAAAAAAAAAAGGCATCGTCACGTGGCGTGTGGCCCTCACCCCGATGACATTGTACTCGTAAGTACTTGCGAGAAGAACCCCATAAGCATTGTGAGTCGCTCGTGGGGTACATATATTTTTTTTTTCTTCACCCCGGAGTGATTTATGTCCAGCGGCGCGGGAAATGGGTCAAGGGCTCCCCCGGTACCCCATATCGTTGCGCCGTTTCCGCCACGGAACGTTTCGTAAACTCGTCGAATTTCAATTGTGCACCGGTTTCGAATGCATACACATACTATGTATACACAAACGTGTGATATAACGGCCGGTTTCGAGTGTCCGATTCTCCTCCACCCACAAGTGTGACCCATTTAGATAGAGGAGACACGCAATCGCGTGGTATTGCGCAAACGCAAACATAGCATCGCATCGCGCTCGCGAACTAAACTTGAATACGACATCAAGGTTATTAGGGTGTTTTTGTAGTACTATGTACTATTAAATATATACGCATTCAGTATGACGGTTAATTTTATTGCAGGTTGTGTGTGTGTGTGTGTGTGTGTGTGTGTGTGCGTGGTGTATTAGCGTAAATTACGCCATTCGTAGTACGTCGATACTTTATCAACTGAACGTTTTCGTTTGTTATCTAATCCGCTATCATCAAAACAAATGTGTGATGTTTTCCTTTTTTTTTTTTTTTTTTATTCTGCCAATGGCGAGTTTTTGTTTATTGCACATATTATGTTAGGTTTTTTTTTTTAGTTGACATTTTTGTGCCGTTTAAGTTTGGCAGGTGCTACATTGTTCGTAAATTATCTTATCTGAACTGAATTAAAGACATAATCGCATAAAATGTATTTTTGTGCAGTTATCTCTAGCGTGAAATGGGTTACCCAACCTTCTTAAGTGGTCTTATCCTTTGTATAAATTGTAACAATGTAATTCTGCTTCAAAACGGACACTTTCTAAGTGTAGAACACGAAATAGTTTGTTCCAGAATTATTCTGAAATTTGAATGCATTCTTAAAATCACCACAACGTGAATATTTTCTAATATAACAAATTTTTATTTTTATTTGAATTAATCGCATAAAATGTATTTTTGTGGAGTTATCTCTAGCGTGAAATGGGCTACCGAAACTTCTTAAGTGGTCTTGTCCTTTTTATAAATTGTAACAATGTAATTCTGCTTCAAAACGGACACTTTCTAAGTGTAGAACACGAAATAGTTTGTTCCAGAATTATTCTGAAATTTGAATGCATTCTTAAAATCACCACAACGTGAATATTTTCTAATATAACAAATTTTTATTTTTATTTGAATTAATCGCATAAAATGTATTTTTGTGGAGTTATCTCTAGCGTGAAATGGGCTACCGAACCTTCTTAAGTGGTCTTGTCCTTTGTATAAATTGTAATAATGTAATTCTGCTAGTAAGAGTAGAACACGAAACAGTTTGTTCCAGAATTATCCTGAAATTTGAATGCATTCTTAAAATCACTACAACGTGAATATTTTCTAATATAACTAATTTTTATTTTTATTTGAATTAAATTTTAATCTATGTATGTGTGTACAAAACTATACTACTCGAGAGGTTTCCCTCGCTTATTTAAGTTCTGAATAATATAAATATAAAAAAAAAATCCATTCACACTATTCATTATACAAAATTGAATGATTCGTAGTAAGCGGGAGTGACAGCTGTAATTTTTAATGCAGTTTGAATAAAATTTGGGGTAAGAAATTAAACTGCATAAACTGGTATTCTTGTATCCAACGCACGACTGTTGTCTAATACATTTTTGGAAAAGTTGTTAGGATTGAAGCTGATTCCAGTTGGAGTCTAGCTAGTTTTAGAATTATGTTAATATTTAGTAGAATTTTTTTTGTAAAAGAATAGTTTATATAGATCTGTGTTTCAATCTATCTAATGACGCTTAATTCTTTGCAGCGGAAATTTGGTCGCCCTACTCTCGCCGTAGTCGCATTTGGGACGCTTTGCAAGAGTGCACGTACACGCAAATCGCTTCAAAAACCCTGTGTCTATAATCAAATCTCTATATAATATCTCTCTGTTTATCTCTCTCTCTCTGTGTGTGTGTGTGTGTGTATGTGTTTTGTGTGCGTACATATTATAATTATATGTTCGTAATTTAAGAGAAGATCTTGTAATAGATACATATATAAAATAGTGATCGGAGAATGTTGTTGAGCGTCGATAAATCAAGATCGTACAAACGACGACATTCGAGTATCACCTATCGAACTGGGTATTCCGAGGAAATGGACGGCGGATCGGTCACTGTTTTGAATTGTTAAAGGTATTTAATAATCGATTTTTTTTTTTTATTATTTTCTTTTTTTAAGTAGGATTTTGTCTATCGTTTTAGATTTTTAGTTGTTTTGTTTTTTTAGTGTTGACGATTGTGGGATTTTGGCGTTGATTGTCGCGGAACAAAACAATTGTTATGCGTGAGCGGTGTTTACGGTGGCATCCCGGTCGTGTAACGGGAAGTTTGACTGTTGCAACCGCTGCGCTCGTGTTGCAGTTCGTTCACACCCAAAAACCAATTGCAATGGTACACCTGTACGCTCTAAAATGCCTTTTCTAAAACGCTCGCTTTGTTCCCGGATCGAAATCCGTCGGTGAAACTCGCTCCAGTAACTCAAAAGTCGAGAAAACTCGAAAACTAGTCAAACTGGTAGTATTGATTAGCACAGTACTGCAATGAATAATTTTGGTTAGATTACCGATTACGGTTCCGAGTCTTGCCATGTTGGCACGATTTGGATGTCTCCTGTCATGTGAAATGTGAAATTTATATACATATGTACATACTAGCTGACCCGGCATGCGTTGCCCTGCCCGTTCCCGTTCCTAGTACGTTATCTGACGCGTGAGCAGGCCTATTCTCGTTCCCGTTCCCATTCCAGATCCCGTTCCCGTTCTCGATCCCGTTCCCGTTCCTAGTACGTTATATGACGCATGAGCAGGCCCGTTCCCGTTCCCGTTCCAGTTTTTTCCCGATTTCACAGGAACCATCCCCGGCATGGTGACAATAATTCCTGAAAGTTTCATCGCGATCGGTTGAGTGGTTTAGGAGCCTATAAGAGACAAACAGACAGACAGACAAACAAACAAACAGACATACATTGATTTTTATATATATATAGATATATGTGTATGATAGTTTTTAAATCCAACATTCCGCTATGCTTAAAAAAGAAGGCATACGACCAATGCGTACTGCCAGTTATGACGTATGGATGTGAAACTTGGACGCTAAATTCAAGAACGTTACGTGAGATACAGTGCACACAGAAAAGCATTGAAATATATATATATATAACAAGAAGAGATCGTAAGAGGAATACATGGGTAAGAAGTATGACTTTTGTAGTATGAAAAATATGACGAGAAGAATGAATGGACGCGAGAAATACTGGAACGGTATCCGAGAGGATGTGAAAGAAAGCAAGGTAGATCGAGCGGAAGATGGGCTGATGAATTGAGATGAATGTGTGGTGTCACGTGGATGCAGATTGCTCAAGACAGACAGGAATGGAAGAGGATTGGAGAGGTCTTCGTCCAGCAGTGGATGGTGAACGGCTGAAAATGATATGTGTATAATTAAGTTGTTGAGAGGATTCCATACTAAATTTGCACCAATTACCCAATTCCTAACCAACAATCCATTGTTCTCTGTACGGCAAACTATCTTTCTCTATGACATATGGTAAAAATGCTTGTGAGTTAAAAATCAAGTTGGAGCATAAAATTGAACCGAAAGATTTTGAATTTGAATTCAATACAATGAAAATTGCATTGTGTTCTATGTACCTTCTCAGAGATCTTCATATGCGGCAATGACCCAAACCTCAAATTCAATCATAGTTTTTAGTACTAGGTAGTGCATTGAACTTATGAACATGAACTCAGTTTGCAGTTCAACTCTCAATATGACGGGTATTTGTAGTTTTATTCATATTATTTATTAGCTGATGACATGATTTGGATGTTGTTTACGCAAGATATTAAACTAAACGGATATACATACAATTTTTCAAGTGAACTTGTTTTGTTATATTCCGTATAAGATTTAGTTCTTTTTTTGATTAACAATGTAGTATTTTGTTCTAGTTATAACAAAAATTCATACTTTTGACACGATTTTTATTTTCATAGAATATGTTGATTAATACGATTTTTTCTTATATACGTAGTGTAGAAGAAAATACATTTATTAGTATTTGCCATTGTAGTTTTGATGTAATTTTGAGTTTCAGCCATCCATAGTTTAATAACGTTTGAATAGCATTACTAGAAGTGTTTAGTTTGGTAATATTTGTAATAAAAATAATTAACGCATGCTTAATCCTTGAACTCGGAAAATGAATAAATTTTCGCACATTCACGTGTGATTTACATATATGTATTTCGATTTAGTAAAATATTTTCCAGCGCGTTTATCGATAAAATATGATAATGCGACTAGTTCCACGCAGGGGACGAAAATCATCTGTTTGTTTTTTTTTTTCATACTTAATGGTGTTTGTGTCCTTTCTACTTTCTCATACATTTTTATTGCAGTGTGCGCACCGTTAGAACAGCATTTTTGGCATGTAACATTTAAAAAGGTTTTCGGAAAAATGTATACGTGAATTTTAACGGTAACTTATCGAACCACACACACACACTCATACACACAGGGTTAACCATTTGGCATTTGCATTTTGCACGCACACGTATGTGGAACGTGACTCTGTCAAACCAGTTAACCGACGCAGTGTCCAATCCATCTGCGAATAATATGTATCTTGGTATGTGCAAGTCGAAATGCCGAATTGAAAAAGAGGACAGATTTTTGCTACACCTCGGGCCGGACGTGTCGATTAGAAAATATATGCGCAGCACGGGTTTATATGTATGCTATTTTCTTTTCTGGTCGCAGTTGCAAACTTATTTAAAAACGTGATGCAACGTTATGTGTGGAAGCTGCAGACGCAATGAGGTGTCTATTTTCGTTGAACGTTCTTTCTGTATTGGATGATCTGGTTTTCTTTTTTTTTTTTCCGGTCGAAGTCGCCAAATTTCCTATAGAATTTGTAACGTCTCGTATATCGGCAACGTAACTGTCGTCTAGAAGTGGTGTTTCTCAGTTCGACAACAGACACTTCCTTTATTTGTAATGGGATATGTGTACTTATCTGATCTGCTAGGATTGCAAGTAGGGCTCGACGTTCACATTTTTTTTAATACACACACATTTCGAGACGTATGAATATCCAGTAACTTAAAAACCTACATAACTCTTGATAGAAAATATCATTAGTCACCACTTTAAACTAGTAAATTCCGACTAGATCCAGTTTACATGCGAATTCTTGCTGGCTATTTCACTTAATCAATTTAGATTATGTAAAAAGTCAAGTTATATTATTTTGAATTTTGAGCTATTTTCAATGTGAACTAATGCTTTTTTTTTTTTTATAAGAAATATCTAGTAGTACATAGATTAACCAATTTGTACGAAATGTACAGTTATGTTCATTGAAACGTGATAAATTCATTGCAACCTTTTTACTAACTGTTGAATCATTTTGTTTAAGTGATACCTTAGTTGTATGTAGTTCTTTAGATTAAAGTGCTCAACCATATGAGCCATTTTGTTTTTATGTTGAATAATTCGACTTTTTATCATGTCTTTTTTTTTTTTTTAAGATCAATTTTCTATCATTCAAGTTAAACCTAATTTTTTTTTTTTGAAAGTGAACTTATTCCACTTTCAAGCTAAACGGCTCATATTTATGTACAAACATTATGATAAATGATTCTTTTTCAAGAATCTTGATTGAAAATTTTTCATCGGAATCATTTGGATGCAATTTGGTTTTATGTTTTGTGGGCGTGTAAGGAAAACGATATTGGTTGTGAGTGAGGTTAGTTAACGCGTGGGTTTAGTGAGGGCCACACGTGTCAATGACGTCATTGTCCAAACATTATCATTGGTATCTTCCATTCCGCGTTGACTTCGCTTGTGTGTACGGAAAACTAGTTTTTCTCGTATGCGACGACCTTCAATTTCCATTCGATCATTGGATTTTTCCAGCACACAAAAAATACTACGCATAAAATTTTCCCAAAACCGTATGTACATATGTATCTGCAATTGAATGCCTTTCGAGGTACACCATGTTTGTTTTATTATTTGCTTCGACGGCTGCCTTGTTTCTATTCGAGATACTTCCACGTCGTGAAAACTTTCTACTCTTCCGAATAATTTTCCTTCGAATTGTCGAATGAATCTCGTCTTTTTCCGTGCAAACATCCGCCCGGTACCTGCTCTCGCGTAATTAATTTACCAAGTCAATTATGATGGACCGGAAGTCTCAAAAAGCAAGGGAGTCAGTCAGTGCGATGCGGGATGCTTTTAAAAGTTTTAAAAATATAACCATAAGCAAGCGACCGAAGTTAACCAACTTCGCGCTGGCCTATTCCGAGAATTCGTAATATAATTGAGATGCAAATAGATATTCAGTCGTATCGAAAACCCATTTTTCTGCAACGATATGCATCATTCATAATTGTTGTGTTGTTGCGAAATCTTAAATTTCTACATGTTTTATTTTTATTAGAATTAGTCATGTAACTTTCCAACTACATATATTTGTATACCATGTCAAAGTTCACATGAATATTGATAAAATAACGTATTTTCAATGTGTATATTTTTAGGTAGCATTATTACGTATACCCACCGTAATACTTTGGTTAAAACGATAATTTGTCCTATTTTTATTTTATAACCTACTAGCTGACCCGGCATGCGTTGCAATGCCCGATCCCGTTCCTGTTCCTAGTACGTTCCCGTTCCCGTTTTTCCGCGATTTTCACAGGAACCATCCTCGGCACGATCACAATAAGTCCTGAAAGTTTCATCGCGATCGGTTGAGGGGTTTAGGAGCCTATAAGAGACAAACAGACAGACAGACAGACAGACATTGATTTTTATATATATAGATGTACATATGTATGTACATACATAGTTTCGTAGCGAGATGATTTTTGTTGATCTGTCCGATTGCTTATCGTTATCAAACCTGCCTGCCATTTTGTTTTAATGACTTTCGGCTTATGACGCATTTTTCCATATTATACCTACCCCACTTTTGGTAGGAGTACAATTTTGTTCACAAAATATATTCAAAACGTCATCCGGACAACGCCAGATGCTACAGCTAGTTATGTATATATTCACCAGTAATATAAAAGTATTTAAAATTTGTGATACATACATCTATATATGTATAAAAATCAATGTCTGTCTGTCTGTCTGTCTGTTTGTTTTGTCTCTTATAGGCTCCTAAACCACTCAACCGATCGCGATGAAACTTTCAGGACTTATTGTGATCATGCCGAGGATGGTTCCTGTGAAAAAATTGTCGGGAAAAAACGGGAACGGGCCTGCTCACGCGTCAGATAACGTACTAGGAACGGGAACGGGATTGGGAACGGGATCGGTAACGGGCATGCTCACGCGTCAGAAAACGTACTAGTACTAGGAATGGGAACGGGAACAGGATCGGGAACGGGAACGGGATCGGGATCGGGAACGGGATCTGGAACGGGATCGGGCATTGCAACGCATGCCGGGTCAGTTAGTGGATTATAAAATTTACTTCTGAAGGTGGTAAACATTTTACAGTTTGTCACAGTGAATTTAAATAAGGAACGATACTCTCCAGTGGTGAAATTTTTGAACTCTGATAGGGAGAAATGAACAATGCTTTGGCTCGCAACTAAGTTTGATAAATCGACAAATTCTAGCACGAGACGGTCGATCTGGATTTAGTAACATACAGATCTTGTCAATGACGTTATTTAGGGTCTAAAATCTTTCGACATGCCAGGATCAAACCTGGGACTTTTCGCTCAAGAGTTATCGCCTGGCTATCTTTACTAACAGTTCTACTGTAAATACGAAAGCTTCGCTATTTTAATGCAAAATGGTGCAACACAAACTATGTAGATCAGGCAACGAATGTGGTATTCGGCACACGGTAGCGATGTGCATTGAAATCGCTCGATAGACTATGTATTTCCTCATGCAGAGTGGTTCTAAATGTTAAAAAAATTCAACGCAGAGAGAGTGCAATTGGTACGCCATGCCATGCCATGCCATTGTGACGACAGGCCCGTTGCTTTGCTCGTGCAACCAGAGCTCTTGTGCAATAAAAGCGGCCTGGTCGTTGTGAACTCTTCTTGTTTTGTTTAGTGGGTATGTACGTCGTGAGAATGACGCTCTTCCCAAGTCACTGCAGAATGTTTCTGTGAAGGGCCACGTCTAGGGCCGCCAAACTGTACTTTCCTTTTTTTTGGTGCGGATGTTGCAACAGAAAAAGCGGCCTAGCTGCAATTAAACGCGGCAGATTTCTCGAACGATTGCGACACAGCATCGCAACGCAACGCACTGCTGCAGCTACTATGTACTACTACCTACTACTTACTTATCTTCTTTGTATTTGATCTCGCGTGCGTTAATGCGGTGAACTGTTTCGCAATCGAGGTGTGCGACTTGATAGGTACACACTGCCGTACCCATACAATTACGTACATTCTATGTACATGTAGGTACCGTTGGTTTTTTGGAATGGTATTTACGCTTTGTGCTGCAGTTTCTTTCGCTGCGCTCGCTGGCCAAATGGTGGCCGGCCGTTGCATTAGATTTTTTTTTAGCGCTCAATCGCTTTTTGGATGCTTTACTTTTGAGCCTGTTTGTGTGCAGATGTGTGGGAGTGAACGTGGGTACCTAAAGTCGGAAACCTTTTTCTGCGTTGGGTATAAATTTTAAAAGGTTTAAATTTTTAGTGGGTCATTAAACAATTTTGATAATCATATTGTAGAGATAGTTGATTGTTATTTACAAAGAAGTAAAAGTAAAGAAAAATAAATAAAACTAGGATGGAGTGCTTTTGGATGGATGAACATTGTGTTTTAATCCAACATTCCGCTGTGCTTAAAAAATAAGGCATACGACCAATGCGTACTGCCAGTTATGACGTATGGATGTGAAACTTGGACGCTAAATTCAAGAATGCTACGAAAGATTCAATGCACACAGAGAAGCATGGAAATATATATATATGCTTGGTATAACAAGAAGAGATCGTAAGAGGAATACATGGGTAAGAATGGTATCTGAGAGGATGTGAAAGAAAGCAAGGTAGACCGAGTGGAAGATGGGCTGATGAATTGAGATGAATGTGTGGAGTCACGTGGATGCAGATTTCTCAAGACAGACAAGAATGGAAGAGGATTGGAGATGCCTTCATCCAGCAGTGGATGGTAAACGGCTGAAAATGACGATGAAACAATGTTAGCTTCTTAGTTTTGACGACAGTTTTTGACCGCATGTTATAAATTGCCAAACCGCTGATATAATTGTTAAATTTTCAATGGATTGTAATTATGATATGATCAAGCTTGAACATTGAACTTCACCTTACCGCATACCTATTGCTTTCGAACTTTTATAACATTTCATTATCATCATCGTTCTCAGCCGGTCACCACCCAATCCACTACAATCCTCTTCCATTTCTGTCTGTCTTGAGCGATCTGCATCCACTTGACTCGACACGTTCTTCTCAATTCATCAGCCCATCGTCCACTCGGTCCACCTTGCTTTCTTTCACATCCTCTCGGATACCATTCCAGTATTTATCGCGTACATCTACCATCCATTCTTCTCGCTGTGTCCCAGCCACGTTTTTTTCACACGTTCCGCCATATCTGCCACTTTGGTCATACTTCTTACCCATGTATTCCTCTTACGATCTGTAATAAATTTTAGTGGGTCGCTTGAAATTAACAAATGGGTCATTTAGTGAACCGCGGGTCATAGGTTAGTTAGATTCTAAAGAAAAGTTGCGACAAACTAAAACATTTCAACGATTTTTAAAATACGGTAAGTTTCGGAAAATTTCTTGCATAATTTCGGTTACGACTTTTTTTTTTTTTAAAGGAATTGTGTCATAATTTTGACGGAAGAGAAATTTCGACGATGACTTATTCTTTGAAACGGGGCCCAAAACCAAATTCATTTTGATTTTGGTTCGTGCGAAATACAGTGGTTTGCCCGTTTTCTGTTTGGCAGTATGAAAATGGTGCAATGCTTAGAAACAATGAATATGCCTATTTGCACGCGATAGCATTGTGCATTTACATGAATAGTTCTATAGTTTTCCTTATCTGAACTGTTTAATTTTGAGAAAGTAAAGTTTACGGATGGTGAGTCAATCGAGTGAATGTCCCAAATGTTTGTATTCTTTAGTGCAGAATCCGTTTTTGTGTTTTTTTCGATGGCATATTCGACCATTTTGGGGATTTGGAACCCATCGGGTACGTAGCCTCCCCATTCAACACGTAAATTTTAAACTTTTGTTCAGTTGTAAATTTCACAGTGTGTGACCTTTCGTTGACTTTTATTATCTTTATGTACAACCTGTCACAATTTGACAGTCTTGTGTGGTTTATGTATTCCGATCACGAATTTTTAAATGTCAACACGGGGAAAGCTCGTTCCATTTGGCCGTTGGCGGTCGGAGCAACCGGATAAGGGTCGCAAAGTGCGATTTTTAATTATATATTTGGACTTTAAGTGACTAAAATGCCAGCAAATGAAATAAAGACACTTCCGCGAAATTTAAAAAAATATAACACGAATAGTATACCTCATTGAAAATCCACTCGAGTAGGTAAAGTTCTAAGTTTATTGATTTGAACTGGTCATATATTAGATATTTTCAGAATAATTGTACAAAATTGTTATACATTGTTGTTGATTCCGTTGCGTTTTTAAAATATGATACAGCGAACTTACTAAGTTGGTTTAGCTGCAATAAAATCGCGTTAGGGAAAAAGAGCTTTTCTTCACGTAATGGTTTCCGCAGTTCAGTAATGATTTTTACCGGTAAAATGGTACGGGGATAGAGTTTACCTTTATGTGTCGCATTGAATTATTAAGCAGTTGTTCACTTGATCGAACAAAGTGATGTATCGACGTTTTCGTCGCTTATCCGATTTCTACATATAATTTATATACCAACCTGCTTACTTGGCCGAAATTTTAGTGTGACTTTCGTACAACGGATTGCAAGCAATTCATTTGTAAAGCTGGTTTAGTTTGAGTCCAATGCGACCTTTCAATCAGTGTGTCGTGATGTTGGGTGCTTTGGTGTAGAAAATTGCTTTCTATTTTCGTGTAACAATGAATTTTCCTTGTTCGGCCGAGGCACGCATACATTTTTCGTGTACAATATATTCAATACTTGACGATCAGCACCCGTTCTCGAAAATACTTGTATGTACATTACACTAAAACTCGCTGAATGCTGTTTAAAATTACATATTATTCGAGATCTTACGTTCGCTTTTGTTTGCTCACATTCAAACGTATGAAAATCATTGCTGTAAAGCTATTTAAATAGTAGGCGTATTACTTACCCGTAATAAAGAGTGCGTTTGACATTTATGTTTGTGTTGTTTTTATCGACTGTTTTGCATATATAATTTGCACATTTCGCACAAAAAAAAACATCAAACGTATAACGGAGTGGCGACGACTCGTACCACTATTTATTTTATTGTTATTCAAAATTATATTTGTGTGAATGTAAAAATGTACACATATTGCACCGTTTTTAGAATGATTTATATTTGTTTTGATATTATCAATAAAAAAAAAACAACTAATTGGATATTAATTCATTGCCGTTATTTTAACAGGCACGCACACTGGTAGCATTTATACTTTTATAGCGTAAACAATAATGTAAATCGTTTCTTATGTGATAATCAAGCGATCTGATGAATGAAAATTAGGTCAAAATCAATTAACCGGAAGTTTATTGTATTCAACTACATATGTATGTATGTATGTAGCTAAAAAAATTCCGGAAGATAATATTTATTTTAAAAATATAATTTATTGGATATGTATCAATGATGTACGAGTATGTACATATGTGTTACGCCGAATCCGTTAAATTGCTTATCAAATGCAAGTGCAAGCCCGTTGCTTCATTCATGAATTGGGCAAATTATCTGCCGCGTGCGTGAATTGGGCATGAATTGTTTTGCTTATTTCATATGCATTGAGCAAAGTAAATAATAGCGCTCCGGTGGTGTTTTTTGCAACTGAACCAAATGTCATTTGATTTTACATACATATAAAAGTATATCAATCATCAATCATTAACTATAATGATGTTCATTTCCATTTACCATGCCAAAAAAGTCTATAACTATAATACGACGACGTACGAAATTTATTAAAAGGTATTTTCGCGATTTGCAAATTTACTAAAACTGTTACATGTCCAATCCATGACATAACCTTATCTTAATATATGTAATATATAATCAAACTAAAATTGACATCCGTATCAAAATTACTTTTTCAACTGTCACAGTTTAAGAATTCCATACACTGTCCAATTCACGCACTCGGCAGATAATTTGCCCAATTCACGAATTAAGCAACGGGCTTGCACTTTTCATGAATGAGGCAATTTTTTGCCCATTCAATGTGATAAGTAATTTCACGGGTTCGGCGTAACATACGTACATTAACGTTTTGCTGATAACGCACACCAACGTAAATAATTAAAAACCAGAACGTCGCGCGATTGGGATTTGAACCCGGTATCACCAGTTTGGGAGGAATCGTGCTTACACTATCTTCCAAACGGGATGCGATGACCGTACGTGCCAATATTAAATCTTAAAGTGTTCGCGACTTTGCTAAATCGTTATTGCGTATTACAAAGCGCCATCTACACAACAACCATAAAAACTATTAAATTTAATATTATTTTTCAGTACGGGTGATGAGAAACCGCTCCGTCGATACTCAACGGGCTTACACTAACTAGAAGAAATATTATCATTAACATAAAAATATTAAAACTTAATAACTTTAATCTTTGTAGGTGATTTTGAAAATTACTAGTTTAGTTTAACTTAAAGGTTTAAATTAATAAATGTAAAAAAAATACCATACATATAGGTAATTATTGAAATAAATAAATCTATATAATATATCAAGTATTCTTGATTTCCAATCAAATAGTTTAAAATAAATTTAATATAAATAATTTTAACAATCACCTCCCTATTGATTCATATTAATTTATATGATTATAAAATAATCACAAATCTGTAATATTATAAATATACATAATAGGGTTTATTTTGAATTGTCGCATCACTTTATTAAAGAGAATGCGCCACAGGCATACATAGATACACCATTCCAAACAAATTTGCCTGGAGAAAGCGTCAGAAGCAACGGGGGTGTGCGGGGGGTCTAAAGTGCGGGGAATTCTCACAAAAAATAAAAGTCAAGCAAAATGCATGCAAGGCATGCATTTTTGCATGCCCTTTTTGTATGTCATTTTTCGGGCGCTAAGGCCAATCAAGGCCGTTCAAGTAGGCGAGTTTTCCGAAGATGCTCTACATATACTACTTTTAACATTTTGACAATCGTCAACTAGGGCGTCCCAGGAAGCGTCCGTTAAAAAATCAACGAACCGAAGGGAATGATGGATGTTTGGGCACCGTGTGAATCCCCGTGCTTTCCAACGAAGATAAACGGTATTACGCCTCAGAATTTTCTCTAGGCCAGTGCACCGGGTGGCTAGGAAGGGACAGAGACTTCATTAATCAGCGGCTAGGGGGTGTTTCACACCCCTCCACTCTATCGATTTGTGCATATTGTGTGTCACGCGTGCCGGGTAGGTGGTAGGGGTTCGTTCACCCGCCACTAGACGACCTTGGGCCACCCACTCTTTAGCCCCCTATACTTTCACCACCCCCAACTCTCACTTTCACCAATCCACAGTCTGCTTCCACTCTCACTCAACCTTCCCTTCCCCCCAACTCCTACACCCAACGACCTTTGGTATTCGAGCAGATGGTTAGTGCGGCCGACGCTTTTTATGTGAGCTCCCTTCCGCCCCAAGCTGCAGTTGCGTGCTTTCACTTTATCCTCCCAACCACCCCATTATTCCCATTCCCCCTTTCTTCCCCTACCCACCAGGAAGCTTCTCACCCCCCTCTGTGATACTGATGCCCTCTACCCCCCCTTCCCCGCCCGGGTATGCGTATTTCGGGAAGCGCACGCGCTCAAACTCCCAGCTCCCATATGCACCCCTAAGAACATACGTTGCATAATATTATTACATAGAGTGCATTGCTACGATACGTGTGTGGGGCTTTTATTTTGATCTTTTGGAGCGATTCATGTTTCAAAGGCTTAATAGTACCAATTAGGCGGCTTGCACACACAATGTACACTCGCCGATGCTAATCCGACGAATGTCTTCCGTTATTAATTTATATCGAATTGTAAGGGTTGAATCCCCCCCCTCGTAAACTAAAATCCCGTAAGAGGATTCTGCCTTCGTAGTGGTCAATTGGTGATTTTTATACGATATTCTTCACAGTTAGAGCGAACTGCGTGTCACTCGCTGACGTGTCCCCGAAACTACACAATCATAAACGAGGTGCGCGTCTTTCAACTGATGGGTGCGTTTACGAGCGGCGTTTTCATAAAATGTTCTCTTTTTAATATTACGTATATTCGTGCACTTTACCGAGAATTATTGTCGGTGGAAAAATTTCCATTTTCCATCATACGTAGTTCAATTAGCGTTTGTTTAATTTATTTTTGATTTTATTGGATGTGATTTTAACTTTGGTTCTGTTTTCTTTTCAGATTAGACATTCCAGGCGGCCTGGGGATGGACTCACAGCAGCAGTTCTGTCTAAAGTGGAATAGCTTCGGTTCGAATCTTGCGACAGCCTTTTCAAATTTATTCAAATCGGAGAGTCTCGCAGATGTCACACTCTACTGCGAAGGTGAGAGATCGTCCAAAATTTGATTTTTACACGAAGACGCTCGTATATTTTTGTACTATTGAATAATTTATCGATTGACCCACCACACACGCTCACTCGACGCCACATTCATTTTACAATAACCGATTACATACAATTCATACACATGTGTACAAACTCGGTTTGTTATTGAGCGAAGCTGCCGGCTTGTTTAGTGCAATTGATAGCTAAGTGCGCCATTATTAAGTGCAGCCATTCTGCATGTACAATTTTGACGGTCGCGGCCCCCGACAAAAAGAAATATAATGTAACAATTGGCCATGACGTAAAACGTGCACATCTTAAACGACAACTCCCACACACACACATCATACATCCAATGACGTTTCATTTCGCCGATTGCATAAGCGATGTTTTTTAAACGGATGCGAGTCGAGTCGTATTATAAAATGTAATGGAAAACTTTAGGCGGTTATCGGGGGGGGAGTAGGGCGGATGGGCGGGCAATCTGGAACTTAGGTGAATGGGTTGAAATACCGGGGAGGGGGGGGGAGGGGGTGTCGAATGGGCATGGGAATGGGAAAGAGGCTGGGGTGGTGTGAAACCGTCGGGATGGGTGAGGAGGTGTCGGGGAAACCCGGGGAACCAAAATAGGTCAGATGAAGAGCCGCTCGGGCATAATGTGCCCTACGGACAGACACTCCTGAAATATCGCTCGCTCTCGTTGAAATTTAATAGACGGTCGCGTGTAATACAATTATAATTGAAAAACGTTCCATTTTTATATATAGTAGGTACACACCGTGTAGACAGTGAAACCTTGAGATTTAATTGTATGCGAAACGTATTTTTTTTAAAACTTTATTTTACATCGGTAAGGGATGAGGATATTAATTTGCAAACAGTTTGTCGTCGTTCGTGAATACATCCAGAGTTGGCTGACTGTAAGAGCTGTTTCGCACGATGCGGTTTTACGGCACGTTTTTTCCAGGTATAAACCGGGTAACTCCAGTGATACATTGTTTTAGATGAGGGTATTCCCATGGTCGAGATTTGGCCGCGATACGGCTACGGTCGCCGTTTACAGCCCGTACTTGTCACTGGAGCGACGGTTCCCTTTCCGGGACCACCCACGCTGCTACCTGAAATCTATGCTTCCTTCGCTAGTTTTTACGAAAAATCATCAGTCGAGTTTCGTCACCCATTACAAGGGGCTGGTATTTTGCCAGCCCGTCAATATTTACCGTCCATAAACCATATAATGTGAAAGCAAAGCAAAAACGAGGGCTCGGGCTATTAAACCGTAAAACCTTGTCGTGCGAACCCGCCCTAACACGCTCAATAATACAGTCATTACTGCATTTACAGTATCGTGATAATATTGAGGCGAATCCAGATGTTTTGAAATCCGCGATAACATTGACAATACTAGAATCACGATCCACATTGACGGTGTAACGACAGTATCCCCTACACTCGCCAATATTGACGCTCCGTTATCAAAATATCCGGATTCGCGGCGATACTTGTCGTCATTCCATCAATATCGAATTTACACGAATTTATCAGGTCCGCTATTTCGTTATAGGGGCATATCACACTATCAATACTATCGCGCGATTCACATTGAAGTAATGTTGGTGGTATTTACAGTAATATTGAGGCGGATCCGGACGTTTTGAAATCCGCGATAATATTGACAATATTAGAATCACGATCCGTATCGATGGTGCAATATGCCCCATTGAACGTTTTACACACTATGGCACATATCGATGGGTTAGTGCACAGATTTTGTATGTCCAGTTTTGTGTTAAAATATCGTCAGTGACATACATCTTTTTTGAATGAAAAATATGGACGAAATGGACATATTATGTATATATGTATATATGTATTTGAATAAGGCAATATCTTCTCAAATATACTTTTTAAACATGAAGGTTTGATGCAGATGGACGTTTTGTGTATGATGACTCAATTTTGGTAAAAATTGGACGTTCTGAAAAATTTGGTGGGCAGAGAGGGCATATGTATTTATTTAATTTTAGAAGTTTAAATTATTATTTTCAATTAAATTCTTTTAAAATTTCTATTTTTAGGTTTTTTTTTTTTATATGGTAGTATTTACTTTATTATACTGTAGTGGATGGATAAAAGAAATCCAGTAATGATTTGAGGTATTAAGCAGATACCTAGTAGGGATCCAAAATTTCATATAATAGAAATATTAGATGGAGTTGGGAGAGACTTAATGGAATGGTTGATTATACTGAAAATAGGGGATTTATTTAAAAATAAATAATTTTATTGCTTATTATATGGATAAGACAAATTGATGCATTCAATATTAATTGATTGCAAATCAATCATTGGAGAATATTCAAATATTCAATCAAATCAATCTTTTGGAGAATATTCTCGACTTACAACGCTACACTAATCCATCGATATATTATACACTATTCATGCCGATTTAATCGCGGTGGTATTCTTAAAAGTAGGTTACTAAACCTACTTTTAAGAATACCGTGACGGAGAATGAACTTTTCTACATATGTATGTACATACACATTGCGCGCTGGAGAGGTGTTACAGTAAACGGTGAAGTTTCCCGGGTGGAGATGCTCCGACAGCTTCTCGTTGCCCTTATTTAATTTTCGAAATCGATCGATTAGACTTGTTGACTGTCACGTGTCACACCGATAATGATCACGTGAATTTTCATCGTATGTATGTACATCGACGCACATTGTACGATGTACATATATATGTACGTACACGTAGAGAGAGTGAGTGAGAGAGAGCGGGTTTGTTATTGATCGCGCATGTACCGAGTGCAGTCGGTCGGCTGCGCTCGCCGAACAGCTGTCGCTTTTATTTTCACAGGGGCGTGCGGGTCGCTTTCACTTTCAGGGAGAGGGGCGGCAGAGGGGGGGGGGGGGGGCGGCGGGGGGGTGAAGGGGGGGGTGTGTCGGCGGCCATTAACCACCCCGGAGAGGGAAAGTGTGCTAGTAGAGGGAATGCGGGTAACTTGCACTTTCGGCAGGAGCGTGCGCGTTGCCTGACTACCTATGTACCTACAATGTACCTACCTACGGGCCTGGTGTGAGGTGCATGTGTCGGCCGGCGGCTTCCTTTATCGACCCGCTGCCAGCCGCCGCCCACTTGGGGTGTAGAAAGTAGAGGGCAGGTGGGTCCCTTTCTTCCGACAGCCGCCCCACCTGATGCCGCCCCCCCCCCCCCCCATATTCTCCAACTCTCCTAGTCTCCTACCGCCCTGAACCACCGCGGGCCGCCCCATCGCCGTTCGTCTCTCCTACCGCTCGACATTCGACACTCGACCCTTTACTCGCCTATACGATCGCGTTCGCTTTTACACTGTCGATGCAGAATCAGCCCCCAATCATGCCACGACTCTATTCAGGTACCTCTAGGGTCGAGCACTTTTCAGAGTTTCCGCGTGATTTTCCTAAAAACAACATGCCATTTTCCACGCCGTTTTTAACGCGTGATTGACTTTTACCGTTCACAATTTCCGTCCGCCGGGTACGTTGACGTACACGCACGGTATGTGCGCCAAAGTATGCAAACTGATGTATGTACATACATAGTTGGGAGTATGAGGCTCGTAAGGCCTCCGTCCACCGGGTACGTTGACGTACACGTACCGTATGTGCGTCAAAGTATGCAAACTGATGCACATACATACATACATAGTATGGGAGTGCACCCACTGTGTCCGTCGCGGTGACGCATACAAACTACATACGTCGCGTCGACGCGCGTTCTGTCGCAGCCTTCAGTTGAACGCGTCTCCGTATGTATTGCGCCGCGCTCACCGCACTTCGCAGACAACCAGCATTTCGCAGAATTTGCCAAATTTGCCATATTAATAATGTCTTTTATGATTTGTCATTTGTAATGGGTTGTTGTTGTTTTTTTTTTATTTTATTTTGTACTAGCTGACCCGGCAAGCGTTGCCCGATACCGTTCCCGTTCCCGTTCCTAGTACGTTATCTGACGCGTGAGCAGGCCCGTTCCCGTTCCCGTTCCAGATCCTGTTGCCGTTCCCGATCCCGGTTCCGTTCCCGTTCCTAGTACGTTATCTGACGCGTGAGCAGGCCCGTTCCCGTTTTATCCCGATTTTTTTTTTACAAGAACCATCCCCGGCATGATCACAATAAGTCCTGAAAGTTTCATAGCGATCAGTTGAGTGGTTTAGGAGCCTATAAGAGACAGACAGACAAACAAACAAACAAACAGACATTGATTTATATATATATATAGATTAGAGAATGTAGGATTTCGAACTGTTCCTTATTCATGCGGAAATATTGAAAATAGCGTTCTGGAAACTCCTCTAGTTCTTTACAGAGTTTATGATACTTCCCGTACTCTTCACGACTTTGATCAATAGGATGAACCCACCATCTATGGTGTCGTCTTCTTTTATTTATCCTCCTGAGTAATAAATATGCAGCTAATACTTTTCTCGCTCTTCTCGACAACATATGTACTAAGATTGCACTGACAGCAACGTAGTGTGTGGAATAGCCTACGCGTTGCGTCGCAGTACGTCAATGCAACGTATCGAAACGGACTCTTTCATACGTCGGACAGACGCACAGCAACGTACTCGGTGGACGGCGACCTTTATCCACCAAGTACGTTGACATGCGTTACGTCGACGTACGACATCCACGCACCAATTGCAGTACGAGTTTTGCAGCACGAGGGAGAAAGCCGTGCTGTGATTGGTGGATGGTTATCGTACGTCGACGTAACGCATGTCAACGTACTTGGCGGATAAGAGCCTTATTGGAAGTGCACCCACCAAGTCCGCCGCGGTGACGCATACAAATGTCGAAAAACACGATCCCACTAAAACCGTGCCCCAATCGTCGAGATTCTGGATTAGGAGTGCAGTAGTCTATAGGAGCTTTTGCCGTTGAAACAAAATGGCACACACACATATGCTCTCCTCTAGTTTTTGACAGAGTTTATGATACACCCCGTACTCTTCACGACTTTAATAGGATGAATCCACCATCTATGGTGTCGTCTTCTTTTATTTATCCTCCCGAGTAATACATATGCAGCTAATACTTTTCTCGCTCTTCTCGACAACATACTAAGATTGCCAGCAACCTAGTGTGTGGAATATCCTATGCGTTGCGTCGCAGTACGTCAATGCAACGTATCGTAACGGACTCTTTCATACGTCGGACAGACGCATAGCAACGTACTCGGTGGACGGAGACCTTAAGGCTCTCATGCACAGCTGCGAAATCGCGTATGAAGACCCAACGCGGCAAACCTAGCGAATTTCGCTAGGTAAAGAGTTTTGTAAAGGGCACGTTTCGTTTCAACGACAGCACACACACGACCTTTGAATTTGCCGGTCGAACCCGCAACTTCGCCAAATTTATCGTACGAGTTGCAATGTTTAACATCGATGCAGAGCCCATATCACACCACTTGTTAAAATATTACATTTACCATATCTAAAAGTAAATTTTAGTGTAGATTCATAATTTTAATACTAAAGGCTCCCTTTTAAGCACAAAAGCAAATTAGTCAGATAAAATCAGCGGACTCTATGCAACGGAGGATTATTATTTTTATGTATATACAAATACATACATATATACTCGACGATTTCAATTTTCCGTCAACTGTAATTAATGGCAGTCACCAAAGTAAAACTTTGCACTCAAAAATGTGTGGTTGCAAGATAGGAGTGGAAGAGGATTGCAGAGGCCTTCAGCCAGCAGTGCATAACACTTTCGCTGCATTTGAGTTTTGTGATGCGTATGTCGCGGGATAGGTAGTTCGTGTGCGTTTTCTTCATTAAGGCTCTCACACACAGCTGCGAAATCGCGTATGAAAACCTAGCGAATTTCGCTAGGTAAAGAGCAAAGAGTGCACGACAGCAAAGTCGGCTTTAACCGTTAAATATTCGGGCATAATCACGCGGTGAAAACTTTATGTACTTGGAAATGCTCTTACACATACATGTACATATGTATGTAAGAACAAAAAAATGGGGAAAAATTGAATTTGACATTTTTAAGTCTGATTCGGATTGTGAGAAAATGTCGGAGTCGCGTTTTTTTTAACGACTCTGAAATTAACGGTCGAAAATCTTTCGATTGTATCAAAATTCGTGTACGTGTCCTTTCTGAATAAAAACTTTGTGAAATACCTAATTTCGCATACAACTTTACGATCCAACACGTTTTTACTAATAAACTAATTTTTATTAGTTTATTTTGTTCACTTATGCTATATTTGAAGTTCGCGTAGCTTCTCTATATATGTACATACATACATATGTATGTTCTAAGTTATTTGGTTTTCCTGTTTATATATTGGCTACCTTTCGTATAAAACATGAAATAAGTGGGCAGTGGGGTTTTCGCATGAAGTTTGTTGCACGTAAAAGGCTCCGGTGCCTAAATAGTTTGAGAAACGCTGCTCTGGGGACGTTTCGTTGATATTTTTCGCCAAGTACTCGGGGAAAAATTCACTTTTAGTACGAGCTTGCAAATTTTTCACTCGATTTGTTTTGTCGGAATGGCGGCGGTCCAAATTGGATTCAAATGCACTTATGGGTCTTGCTGAAGTTTTTAATTTCATCCCCGTCCCCTCTCTTATTACTCTATCCATTTATGAACTGTAAATGGATTTCGTAATCCGGACACGCCTTGTCCATTTTTGTAATGTTTTTATCGGATTTAAATTTCGTAGGGGGTGACTTTTGATTTGATTTGACTATTTTTTTTTCCACTCTAAACCCACCTAACTAAAAGTGTGAAAATTCACTTACACGGCGATTTATTATTTTGTGATTTTTTTTTTTCGACCGGAAGTACGAATTTTCTTTTGGTGTGTCGACTGATCAGATGGGAAACGTACGAGTTTAAACATTAATAAACCCCCCCACCCAGTTTCGTTTAAAGATTCGCCACCTTTGATAAAATATTCACAATGTTATGACAATCTAAATCTTGCTGCTTATACTCGTATGTACCTACATATACATACATAGTTCAAAAGGATTTCCTTTCAAAAAGACTGTTGTGTATTCTGGAATATAAAACGAAATTATACCCACTTTTTCTTTCAACAATTCGAAAGGTTTGTTTAGTTGTTTTATTAAAGAGTTACAAATACCCATTGTTTCTTAAGAATAAATCTAGTTGATTTTTATATAAATTAACATTTTTTAAAGTGACTATTGAATCCGGAAGACTATTCCAAACTTGAACCACTCTACATATTTGAAAAGAATGAATCTCTAACAATCTTATTTGATTTTTCTTTTCGGAGTCTAAGAGTATGACCTCTTAGATGAGGGTTCTCATTGAATATACTGAGGTTGGTCATTTCACATGAATAATCATTATTTATTATTTTGAATACTTGTTAATAAATCACCTCTTAATTTCCTCGTCTCCAATGTGGAGAGATTCAGTATTTTCAATCTTTCATGATAAGGTAGTGACCGAAGTAAATATTGCAGACGTTATTTTCGCTTAGTATTGGTGATATTATTTCTGTGCGCATGCAGATACGTTAGATTTAATAGCTTAAAGTCACTTTTGGATGAAGATACATTAATTTTCATATGAAACACTCCCATAACCCTTAAAACACATCTAACTTTCATGATAAGGTAGTGATCGAAGTTCGGATGGCATTTTTGTAATTCTTCTTTTGTAACCCTCTCGAGACATAATATATTTTTTAAAAATTTGAAAATATTAATCCTCAGTGGGCTCGCGACTTTGCTAAATTGTTACGTAATCAATTACGTCAAACACGTCCGTCGATATTCAACTTACACTAGTTTTATTAGGTATAATAAAAGCTAAAACTCATTCACTCGCGGCGGCGTAGCTATGTACATGTAAACGACTCGTGAAACGCGAGCGTTCAGCGGGAACGTTCGCGTGAGTTGTTACGGGCGAAGCGAGACGACGCCGTACACAATATGGATAGTCTTAAAAAAAAAAATTAAAAAGTGACAATGAGCAAAGTACGCACGTTGAAAGCTTTAAAAGTGCAAAATCCGTGCAGCGGCGCGCTTTAATGAAACGTACGAGGAGCGGGTCATGTGTGCGCCATGTGCTGTGAAATATCATATGCGAGATACATATTAGATTAAATTTGTCTACGGCGTAGAACCACCCTTAGGCGGCTTCCCACACCCTTTTCCCGCCTACCCTTCCTTCCTCTCCCGCCCTCCGTCTGCCGACCGGCCGGGTGCAGTTCGTACCAGATAAGGGCGCACCGGCACAACAACAGCCCCGCCTACGCCCCCCCCTCCGTCCGTCTACTCGCCCACCCGTCCTTCGACTCTCGCCACCCCACGAAAGCCTCCTCGTTCTACACCCCGTGGCCTTGTAGATGGTGTTGTTTTATTTCGTCGACTGCGGTTGTAAAAACTTAAAAATAGAACACCAGAACTTGTCCTCGATCCACTAAACCGAGATACCCACTTTCGCATAATATAGTCCACTTTTACTTTAAAATAGTCAAATGAACCTTTGTACTATATCTAAATATATTTTTAAAATTCAACATTTTTTCAGCAATATTGCTCGTCAACCATCCGGCAACATTTCCGGCATCACATGCGCAATATGTTTCGCAGTAATGTGTGGCTCAATGATTGCCGGCAAGTGTGTACGTAGTTGCTGTTTTAGGGCTCTCACACACGGCTGCGAAATCGCGTATGAAAACCTAGCGAATTTCGCTATGTAAAGAGCAAAGAGCGCATGACAGCAAAGTCGGCTTTAACCGCTAAATTTTCGGGCATAACCACGTGGTGAAAACTTTAGTTTGCATTGAAACGGGCGTAGGGGGTGATTATATACGTCCATTATATATTTGTTAGCTGTTATATTACGTAAAGTAGTGCATAAACAATTGATTATTAATGGAATTGAAACAAATTCGCAATAAAAAAGTGTGAGTGGCAGCAATGCTCGAATACGCGTCTAAACCAAGACAGATTTTCCGCCGAATTTCGCGATTCGTGGACTTCGATGACGTTTGTGGACAAGTTGATATGTTGTATGTAAATAACTCTGACTTGAGTGCATTTCAGAATCGTGAGTGAAATACAAACGTTCCGAAAGCGAGGTGACAGATGGTAGTTTGATAGGTTATGTCATAGTGACAGGAAATGGTGCTTGCGCAGGCCGGTAGACATGCGAAATTAGCGAAATTCGCTAGGTTTTCATACGCGATTTCGCAGCTGTGTGTGAGAGCCTTTATTATTGCCCAGATTCGTGACAGAGACCCGCGTCTGTGAGAGAGCAGGAAAGAAACATATATTGCCGCGTATTTTCGTATACCGAGAGCGATATCATCGGCAATATGTCAACAATACTCGCCAACACACTGCCATACCACCAATATTGGAACAATAGTGTCGGGAAACACGACTATATTTCCGGCTCACATCACCACATTGCGGTAATATTACCGGCAATACATGAATATGTTGATCGCTGACAGGCACCTTTACGCAACCGTTTGACTCATCGGCACCTTTCGCAGCTTTCAAACTTTATTTTGTATGCGAAATATTGCCTAATTTGATATATGTATGTACATATATCAAAAGTGTCAAAAAGATCGAAGGCTGTGTATGCGGTAATGCGAAGTTCAATGCTACGTTATTGTTATTGCGAACGCGACGCTGTTTATTATCGAGATATACTGGTGTCTATACAGAATTTAGTTTTGACGATTTTGACTGTGCGAATCGGGTATAAAAAAATAAAGTGAATCTCAGTATGTAACGTTTTTGTAATGAAATCTGAATTCATCATCATTTGAGTCGCCTAGTTCCAAATCCCGATAAGTCCCGATAAAACTCACTTGTTCGCAAACGCGGTTTTTCTGCTACAGACTTATTTGCTTGATGGCGTTTAAACTCATTTAAACTTAATTTTGTTGATATTAAACAAAATATTGAGATTAGAAACGTGGACGTATCGTTGTTTGTTTCTAAATATGGCTTTTATCAGTTTTTATCATAGTGCAATTGTCAGTTTTTGGAACTAACACTGATTTTCAATATTTTTTTACGGCGCACTTGGCGGTATTTTGAATAATTCAAGTATAAGGCATCGTTTGAAAACATTCTAAGAACCAGAAAATATTTTATCCTCGTTTTTTATATATTGTGGACTTATCGGGATTTGGAACTAGGCGACTCATTTATTGACAACTTGATTGATTGTTGTTATCAATACGATATTGTTATTTTGAATACTTGCGGCCAAATGTAAGTAAAGTAGCCACGAATCTAATAATGAATTTACAAGTTTCGACTATTGCTCGATTGTATCACTAACGAATAATTGCATATGTCTCAGGTATTGATTTCGACTAGCTCACGAATCAGGCATACCTGTATGCCTATATGTAGATTTACGTTCAGTTTAACCGTAGTCTCGAACGTGTACATAAATCGCGTATGTACCGATAATAATTCGTGGAGCACGCTGTAGGTGGAAGCGCTTATCGTCATCCCTGTCACTGGAGTAGGCTTTTTGGGGCTTGGGGGTGGTGGAGGCTTCGCCCCCCACGCATCGTCGACCCGCTCGCACACGCACAAGCCCCATATCTCCGTCACTTTTCCGCCTGCACTTTTGAAGCTTCAAGGATATAAGGTGGCGCCGTCTGCGCCGCTCTGTCCCTTTTCCGCTCTCGCTCGGAAAATTCGGTGTTGCCTCGATGCTCCCCCGAGCCAAATTATATTTATGTTTTGACACTCGGTTTATGTATTTTTATGTAAAGCGTCTTCCATTCATTCATTCATTTACTTTATCAATTTCGCTCGCATTCATAATCTCTCCCTCTCCCTCGAACGGTACACGGACGATAATACTCAATACGCCATATGTATGTATGTATGTATGTACGTACGTACGTACGTACGTGCGATAAAATTCACTCAATTTCTCGTTATTGTTTTTTACTTTATTTCAATGCGTGTCGAATTTTACGATCTATGCACTTTTAGGGTGAATATTGTTACGATTTTTTTTTTACGGTTCAATTAAATTTTTTTATTTATAAATTAGTCGCTTAAAAATCAACACGACAATGTCTTTCAATGGACAAGTGGAAAATTGGTGTTTTTGACGTAAAAAATTCAGTTCAGAACGCGCCGTATTGAAAATGGGGCTCTGAATGACAAACGGGACATTTTAATGTTTTAAAAATGACGTATTTGATATCAATTTTCACATTTTAACGAACTTTTTGACTGTTCGTTATAACATAGTTTCAAGGTAAAGGTATTCTTCAGTCTTTTCCCGTTGCCTTCTAGAGGTGAAAGAAAGGAAAATGCGGAACAGGACAGGATTTTCTCGACGGTTTTCAATCTTAGATATCGTCACTGGCAAGATCCGAACGATCATGCTTATTTTAATTTACATATGAGACGGTTCACCAAAAATTTCGCCACCTACTAAATCATCGTCTGTTTCTTCTTTCTCCAGAGAGCGATTGGAAACCACCGTACTATAGGCTCAGTCGACAATCTGAGTGGAAAAAAGTTTTCTATGGTTAAATTTTATTAAATTACAATAATAAAAATATTATGCACCGGCGAGTACATACATATGTGCGAAATGAGCTATGAATACGAGCTTTGTTCCTCTTTAATTATTATATCTGCTAAGTAAAATTCAGTGCACACAGAGAAGCATGGAAAGATATATGCTGGGTTAGAACAAGAAGAGATCGTAAGAGGTATATGTATGTACGTGTGAAAAACGTGGCTGGGACACAGCGAGAAGAATCAATGGCAGATGGATGCGAGAAATACTGGAATGGTATCCGAGAGGATGTGAACGAAAGCAAGGTAGACCGAGTGGAAGATGGGCTGATGAATTGAGATGAATGCGTGGAGTCAGATTGTGGATGCAGATTGCTCACGACAGACAGAAATCGAAGAGGAATCCTACATCCAAAATGATGACGATGAATTATTCTATCGGGGCAGTCGATCGGCACATGAGATACACGTCCTTTCTAGCAATATATGTACATACATACATACTTGAAAAGTTCACCGATGAAAATTTGAAAAATTTTAAATTATCATTTTTAAGTACATATGTATATAAAAGTCGCCTGATTTATTCGGACCCGTCACCTTTGCGCTCCGAGGACCGCGACGTACATATTTCCCGTGCAATTTACGACGCTCGTCAACATTCGTCGACGAACATTGACGAACATTCGCGCGAATCTAAAGTGCCCGATGTTACGCTGTAATTTTGTTTGAAGTGAGGAGTTTTTGCCCGTTCTAAAAGTGTGTCCATCCTACTAGTCTGCACAAATGCACCTGGGAAGAAGGCGTGCGTCATCCTTTCGAATTACGTCATAGCACTAGGCGTTGCCCAAAATTCGAGTGATGCAATAAATTGGCCAGTGCGATTTGATGTGTCGAGGGGGTGGGTGGAAAGGAGGAGGGGGAGGGGGAGGGGGAGTATGGGGGCGGAATAGGGGGGTTCTGTTGCAGGGCTCGATAGTCGGAAGCGCGGCCCTGGGGCTTGGGGCGTCGCTCGATATGCGCTGTTACCTGGTAACCTCGAAGGCTGCGCCCCCTCGGCCGCCCGGGCGCCCCTCACGACGACCTTGAAACTCGAGCCGCCGGTAATGGCGGCTGGGCGGCTGTTTGGGTTGTATTCGTATTCGTATTCGTATTCGTATGCGTATGCGGCCGCCCCCTGAAACTCCCACATCCGCCCACACGGCCCGCCGCCCTACCCTTCCGCCCCCTGCATCCCGCGGCGCGCCCGCCCCTGCACCGTTGCGATTTCGCTTTTCACTTTCGATTTTCGCCTCGTCCTTTGTTTTCGATATGCGGCTGCGTATTTTCCGCCGATTTCCTCTTTGTCTCACTGTCGCTTCCCCCCACCCCCCCCCCACCTTTGCCCACCCTTTTTTCGATTTCCCGAATTGTTTATTTCCACGCTCGAATCCCTCGACGTGCGACAGCTAATTACCGCTTTTGATCAATTTTGACCACTTTTGATCAATCGCCGCTTGACAAAAGATACTGTCGAATTTTGGAGGCAAACTTAGGGCCTCGGGCCCACTGTGCGGATCTTCCGTCGCGCACCAATGTACTGGCGTTTCGCGGCGGAAGATCCGCCAGTGTGCGGGAGCCCCAAGTCGGACGCATTGGAACATTGTAACAGACGATGGCCGAATTGTGTTTGACGACATCAAAATATTACCAACGGCTGTAGCAACTGGTTGATTTTGCGTATTTAGTACATATGTACAAACAATTCTGTGTTCACTCAAAATTTCAAGCGTATACGCTTCACCGCCCTACAAAAGATACTGTCGAATTTTGGAGGTAAACTTAGGGCTTCAGTATACTGGGCGGATCGTCCGCCGCGGATTGGTTTTCATACAAATGAGCCGCCACACTAAGCGGTGTGGCGGCTATCACTCATGTGTGTGAAAACCAATGTACTGGAGTTCCGCGACGGAAGATCCGCCAGTGTGCAGGAGCCCTAAGTCGAATACATTGGAACATTATAACAAATGATGGCAGAATTGTGTTTGACGACATCAAAATCTTACCAACGGCTATAGCAATTGATTGATTGTGCGTCTTTAGTATGTTGTACAAGGCCCCACGACAGACTTGCATCTTGCAGACTTGAATTGCTTATTCCAAAAAAAACGTAAGTTGGACGACATAAAAATCTTGCCAACGACTATAGCAATTAGCGAAACCGCCGAAAATATCTTTTCAATCCACGCAACTTAGTTCAATGCTCTACCGCTAGGTTATCATTGATTGATTTTGCGTCTTTGGTATGTACAAGGCCCCACGACAGACTTGCATCTTGCAGACTTGAATTACTTATTCCAAAAAAACGTAAGTTGGACGACATAAAAATCTTGCCAACGACTATAGCAATTAGCGAAACCGCCGAAAATATCTTTTCAATCCACGCAACTTAGTTCAATGCTCTACCGCTAGGTTATCATTGATTGATTTTGCGTCTTTGCGTACGAGGCCCCACAACATTCTTGCATCTTGCAAACTTGAATTGCTTATTCCACGCTAGAATCCCTCGACGTAAGAGAGCTATGTACATAATTACCATTTATAACCAATTCTGTTTTCACTCAAAATTTCCAAGCGTATACCCACGCTTCGAATTTCGGAGGCACTGCAACAGAATTAATTGTGTTTGATGACATCACAATCTTGCAATGCGTGAAACTGCCCCCAGAAAATCTTTCCAATCCGTGCAACTTATGTAGTTTAATGCTCTACCGCTAGGTTATCATTGATTGATTTTGCGTCTTTAGTATGAGGCCCCACGACAAACTTGCATCTTCCATCTCGCAGACTTGAATTATTTATATCCACGCTCGAATACCTCGACGTACGAGATCTAATTACCATTTTTAACCAATTCTGTTTTCACTCTAAAATTTAAAACGTATACCGTCGAATTTTGGAGGCAAAGTAAGTTAGATGCACGGTAACAAAAGATGGCCGAATTGTGTTTGATAACATCAAAATTGCGATGCGCGAAACCGCCCCCGGAAAATCTTTCCAATCGGTTCAACTTAGTTCAATGCTCTACCGCTAGGTTATCATCGATTGATTTTCCGTCTTTAGTACAAGGCCTTTATAGCGGACTTGCATCATCGATTCGCTTACAGTAAGGCTTCACGTTGTCGATACGCATGTAATCAGTATTTTTCACGAATACCATTCAGAAACTATACTATTGTCGTTGTATATGTGCGAAGGGAGGGTCGGCAATACGGCCGTGACATTCACGACAAACACTGCTATAAATAAATAACCTCAGTTTCGCTTTCGTTCGTTAGTTTTTTCCCCGCCGTTCGTGCGCTATATAGGTAATGGTTTAATTATTACGGCCGATGAGCAGGTGCTAAACCCCCACCGTTTCATTCGGTCGAACAAGTAACTGTACATAATATGTATCCAACCGCCCACCTATATATAATAATATATTGTTATGTAATATTGTTGGGTCTAGTTGCCAGGGGGCGGGGTCCGCCTACGTCGCCACTACCGACGTCCTTGATAAACCACCCCACATACCCTAACCATGGTACTTTCTCCTTTCTAAAACCCCCCCAAAACTCCCCCATCGGTCTACTTTATGGACCGTCGTCGGTGTGGGATAATGTTTGTTTTTCTCCCGAATGACTCTTGTGAGACTATTTGCGCAACGATGCCGCTCTCCTGCCGGACCACTTATTCATAGGATACGAGGACTTTTATATCATCCCGACTTGATATAAATCGTCGACGATATCGTATCAACTGTGAAATATAACTACGGTATTCACATCTACTTATTTCATTTTATTTTTCGTTTTATGTACATAAATATACCGATGCGACTTCACAGGTATCCCCCAAATCCGCCACATCGGCCAGATACATAATATAAATATAGAATTAAAAATGACAATATTGTGTATAATAAAAATATTAATAACTACCGGCGAGTTGACGAGCGTACAGGTTCGTGCGCGCACAGGCAAGAAAAGAGACCGCGCTCGAGACGCGTGGGAATGCTCTGGAACACCTAAACGAGAATCCCCGAATCATCTACCCGACCCTTTAATAATCCAAAAATCAAGTTTGTTTGATCAAGCAAACTTGTCTCCGAGTGTCCCAACATTCCTAATAAAAATGCACTGGGATACCGAAACGGGTAAAAAAACAATACTCCTTCATGTACAGGTGCCGAAGAAATTTCTTCTGCTCGATGAGTGAACAGTACTTCGCCTCAGTGGGGCACCAAATCTCGAATCCAGACTCATGTATATGTACATATGTATTACTAAACGACACACCCTTCCTAAGTTGCCTCTGCACTGTTTTGACAAAACGTTACATTGACTGTCATCGTTAAGGTAACGAGGGAAAGATAATCTCCGGTAATTTCGCCGGCCAATTTGTATTTACTAACATGTACATAAATCTAGTCAGCGGCGATAGCAACGGTCTAAAATATCTTACCAACATTTTGGGAATTGAACCGGGAGCTTTTAAACTCGAGTCCAACGCTGAGAAATTGCTGTAGTTTCAGATCAAAGCGGTAACGCAACGGGAAAATTGCACTATTTATTCAAACTGAACGGTTTTCAGTTTTTCATTTATTTCGTTTACTTCTAAACTTTTAACTAACATCGTAAAGGGATAGGTGAGAAATATACGAGCCGAATAATACATAGAACGCTGTAATTCTGCCAACTATGAGGTAATGAAAAGAAAGGCGATATTATGTAGTACAGTAGGCGCTAATTGGACGATAGAAACGCGAATTTTTCCGTACAAAGAGATGAAAGATAGGAAATTCTATGTATGATGGCCAGACACCAATGCATTCGGAGATAGACACATTTCTAGTTCCGTGTCCGTTAAGCGAGCGTCTAATCCGGCGGCTACGGAGCCGCATGCGGCTCTTTGTATAAAAACCTCGCTTTTGCGTGAAACACAAAGCGTCGACACGCAATATTGGCTATGAAAAGCTTTAAGATCGTTTTTTTCAGATTAAACTTTATAATACTTTTTAGTAATTAGACACTAAGAAATATAGAATAATAATAATAAGAATAATATGTACATACATTCCAATTCGGTCAAAAGGTTTGAAAGTTATGTTCAATTTACGATTATTTAATTGATGCACAAAAATCAGTTTGAAAGTTTCCGATTTTATCTTCTAAATATACATATGTACATATGTGGAGAAACATTATTGAACACGCCCTCAAAAATACACTGCAATACGTTTATTATTCAGGATTTATTAGAATTTTAATGAGGATATGTTTTTTTACAAAATTAGCCCGGAAGTAAAGTTCCACGTGGTAAGAAATATCACGAAGATTTTCGTAGAGTTTTCCATTTCATAGATGAGCAACATTTAATTTAATTTTGCATATATACATAATTTGAAAATAATATGTTGCGGCTTCCACACTTTATCAATTTTGCAAGGTTTTCCTTAATATGTACATACATATATGTACATAACTCTCAGCTCGTAAAATGCTCCCGATCACTGGACCCGCTAATGTACATATTTGTGCTGCAAATTGTCTTGGGAGCTTGCGCTTGCAGCAGAACCGCAGATGGGTGCAAGCTTGCCGCTACGAAAGCGTACATTTTGACATTGTGCAATAGTGCCGCGTAAGGAAGCTGTGAAACTGGGGTGAAAATGCGCGCCATTTCCGCGATCGGTGGGCGTTTGGTTTTTCCGGAAAATGCGAGCTTGGCGCGCAAACAGCCAGGCTGAGGCCAGACGGCGTCTGGGGCTGTCCCTCCCACCCTGTGCCAAAACCACCCCCATTCTACCTATTTTTACCCTCCCCATGCGGCCTTGCCCCGACTGCCGCCCTGCCCTACCGCACCCGCCCTCCTTATGCTAATGTTTGTTTTTTCTGGAGCGCTGCTGCCCGTCGCCACCCTCTCATCCCATCCCCTAAATACCAGATGATTTACGGACGACGCGCATCGCCTCTGTCCGCCCACCCCTCCTGCCCCCGTGAAAACCACATATGCCGTATGTAAAATTTATACAACGACCTTAAATCCAACTGGGCTCATTCGATTCGTTTCAAATGTTGCTCTTGAACGCTTTTCGTTGGCGTTGACTATTTCCTCTGTTTAAAATAATTACAATCCTTCGACTGCGAATTATTTAAGTTAAAACGCCATTTTAGTCCATGGTCTTCTCGGTCAGAGTGTACGTACTTATTTATACAGGTTTTTACCCAAAATTTATATAACATATGATATACACAAATGATTATGTTTAATGAATTTTGCACGCAAAGCGTAATCACAGTAGATAATCATATTGTAGAGATAGTTGATTGTTATCTATACCTAGGGCAGTTGGTGAATATGACTGGATGTAAAGAAGAACAAATAAAACTATGATGGAGCGCTTTTGGAAGAATGAACGTAATTTTTAAATACAACATTCCGCTATGCTTAAAAAAGAAGGCATACGACCAATGCGTACTGCCAGTTATGACGTGTGGATGTGAAACTTGGACGCTAAATTCAAGAAGTGAGATACAGTGCACACAGAAAACATGGAAATATATATATATATATATATGCTTGGTATAACAAGAAGAGATCGCAAGAGGAATACATGGGTAAGAAGTATGACCAAAGTGGCAGATATAGCAGTACGCGTGAAAAAGTTGAAGTGGCAATGGGCTGGACACATAGCGAGAGGAATGGATGGCGGATGGACGCTAGAAATACTGGAATGGTACTGAAGTGGATGCAGATTGCTCAAGACAGACAGGAATGGAAGAGGATTGGAGAGGCCTTCATCCAGCAGTGGATGGTGAACGGCTGAAAATGATGATGATGATACACAAATATACAATAAAATACAAAAAATATCAATATGCAACCCCATCCCGACTAAGTAGCCTAGCTAAATGTAACTTCAGATAGGCCACAAAACTAGGATAGGGTATGAAAAACAAATCAATACCATCGGCGGCCAGGGCATTAAATAGTCGGATGGCTTGAACGATAGGAGACGCAGCCCCCGTGACAGTTCTAACTATAGGTTGTCGGAAGAGACGACGAGAGCGCGAACGAATGTAATTTTCGGGCGCAAACAAGCTAAATCTTTCAAGCACTGGATGATTCCATACATCGCCTCTGTAGACTAGGAACATGTGTCGCAACAACAACATGCTCCCTCGAACCTCGAGTGATTGCATGCCCAGAAGAAACTTATATGTATACGTTATGTTATGTATATGTTACGCCGAATCCGTGAAATTGCTTATCACATAGAATGGGCAAAAAATTGCCTTATTCATAAAAAGTGCAAGCCACCGTTGCTTCATTCACGCATTAGGCATATTATCTGCCGAGTGCGTGAATTGGACATGAATTGTTTTGCTTATTTCATCCATTGAGCAAAGTAAATAGTAGCGCTCCGGTGGTGTTTTTTTTATTTCAATTAAACCAAATGTCATTTGATTATAATTAAAGTATATCAATCATTACACTACAATGAAGTTCATTTCCATTTATCATGCAAAAACAGTCTAGAACTATACTAATATGACGACGTGCGAATTTTATTAAAAGGTATTTTTTGCGATTTGCAAATTAATTAAAATGCATTCAGCAAATGTACTAAAACTGTTGCATGTCCAATCCATGACACAACATAAAATCGGGACTGTCCCGCATCTTAATAATATATAATCAAGCTGTCAATAAAATTGTCATGCTTACAGTTTAAGAATTCCATACACTGTCCAATTCACGCACTCGGCAGATAATTTTCCCAATTCATGAATGAAGCGACGGGCTTGCACTTTTCATGAATTAGGCAGTTTTTTGCTCATTTTATGCAATAAGCAATTTCACGGATTCGGCGTAACATATACAATATATGTATACTACTTAAGCAACGGTTATTGGGTACGAGAATTGTATAGAGTTTTCCACAAGATACACAACACGAAGGGAATTTATTATTATGGGTATACAGTATGAAGAATAAGAATAATTTGCATTAGTATGATCTGTTAAGATTCTGTAAATTTTTCTGGAATCGACTACAGATGGTATTTAAAATTAAACCCGTTAATCACAAAAGATTTTCGTACTTCCTTACACTTGTATACCTACAATGTAATCGCTTATTATGTACCTACATATGCATTAATATTTATTTACTATTTGATAGTGTGCAGAGAGAAAGAAATTCAAATAGAAAAACTTAAAAGAGTAAAGTAACGCTTTTTCGATGAAAAAATATGATTTTTTTTTAATTTTCCTATCGTATAATTTGTTATCGTAATTTTTTTTACATTACTCATTGCGTCATTTCAATTGCATATTTCCCATTTGTCATTCAATAGGCAGAGCTGCTAAACTAATATTAAAAATTTACTATGTAATTTAATTAAATTAACCCCCTTGTACTTGCTAGATAATTTCGCAGAGTTTCCGATTAAAACTGTTGTATAAATAACTATTATTTATTATTACAAATTATGTTTTTGATTATCTTGCATTATAAAGATAAAGATAATGTTTTCACGGTCTGCCTATAATTCACCCAGTTTCAAAAATTTCAATTTAGAATAATCAACAATCGAAAAGTTTCAACGCTCGATACGGCCTTATCAGGTTTATATGTATGTACATACATACATATGTATGTATGAATATCGAAGATTCGTAACTACGTGTCACCTATATAATACATGTATCTATCGGTATTTGTGAGTTTATTTTTTTCCAATTGAAGCCACACTTATCAGCCATTGCATATCAGTGCATACACGTGTTCGGGAAATTGCGTAGTTTGACCATGAAAAAAAAAGTTGTTTTTCATTTGCAACGCTATCTAATTTTCCGCATGTCTTCTACGTACATACATACATACGTACGTATGTATGTATGTTTGATTCAGTTTGACGAAATTTTATTGTAATATTGCTCCGTATCTTGAATCGCTTCATGCAAGCTTGTCAAAATATTGTCTAATTGATTGCGAATCGTGTAATTTATACGTGTCAAAAAAATCGTGTTTAATTCTTCCTTTAATTACTCAATCGTATTTGTTTAAGCTTTGTGTTTGGAAAATATAGAATTATATCCTTGAACGTGTCTCGTGTTTACCTAGGTATTATGAACGAGCATTTTAGTTTGTGTTGTAATTTAAACAGCGGAATATTACTTCGCACTTGTATCATCAAATCATCATTTTGTTTTACGACACTCGTTTACATTGGTATATTTCAATTTGGATCTTTTTTTTTTTTTAAATAAAATCGTACGAGAATTTGAAAAGTGACATTTTTACAGAAAAATTGATGATCAGGGTGTTGGCATTATGACGCAATTCAGAGTGTTTTTGGGCATTCAAAACAGATTGCACTATCTTTGATAAGATTGCAACTACCTACTGATATACATATCTACACTACATACTATGGCACACATATTAGTTTTGCCACTTTGGGCTAAATTTTCGAATGAATAGATTAACCAAAATAGTCTTGTGATTTTTTTGCATTGGTCATACATATATAATAGTTACTTAAACTCTCCAAAATATAATACATACATACATATGCAGTTAGTCCATATTTTACAATGGGAAATGGGCTAGTCATTTTATATAATGCAAAGTCAATTAATTTTGTTGTCTGAATCATTTTGTATCTGGCAAATCTGACCAACTGAACCTGCAGTACAATTTGAACCAGTTTTAATATACATATGTACATACTTCAATTTATGAAGCGCAGTACATTTCGTACTTTGCCTGGCTATTTTGGGCCAGGATTTCACACTTTGCCTTAACTAATACATGATCTAATACCTAAAAGTTTGAAGTATGTATTTCATTTCTCTCTAGATCATATTCTTTTGTTTAACTTTTGTGTTTGTAAGATTTTGCATTGTAAATCCTGTTTTGCCGGTCGAATGGGGGTAAATCTGCTCTGGGGAGATAGACCGATCGGATCTTGAGGTATTTCGGGTTCGTAGAACCTTAGCTTTCAGCTTAGGTCTCTTTCTCCTCAGAATGGGGAATTCAATCAGCCCATGTTCCCAAGTGGAAAATCGCATTCACGTTCTTCAAAAGATGACAGAGATGCCCCTCCTAGCACAATTTCTTCTCCAAGTCCAGCTAAAACCGATCTCAAAGTCACTTCATTTTGAAATTGCTGCCTCTATTCGTACTAGGTACTATCGTATTTGCTTATAAAAAAAAAATCTATATATGTATTTATTTGGTTGATGGCGTAACGCATATTTATGTATGTTGTCTATAGTTTCGGTTGAATATGTTACATACATATATGTATGTAGGTGATTGGAGATAAGTATGAGTAGTTTGTGCAGAGGAGTTGGTTGTATCACGCTAGTAATCTATAAATTGTCATTTATCCGTTTTTACGAATCTTTTTAATCAAAGTTCAAACGTGTGTATGTAGGTTAGTTATTATGCATTGCTCATACAAATCGGTTTTATGGATTTTTTCGTACTTGTACTACTTACTATATTTAAAAGGTTTCGTGGAAAGCGTTGAGCGTTTTTCTTAAACATTACCCATAGTGGTGCGTGATGAGGTTTTTACGAGCTAACATTTGTTCTCGTAAATTATCGAGCAGCTGGCAAAAATGGGTCAATGATTTTTTTGTTGAAATTTTCTTTCCGACAAATTCTACAGGGTCAGTTATAGCACAGTATTGGTTGGGCTTTAGTTAGATTTGTGTTTTAATATATTATAGATTTGCTCTAGTTTCGAACTAAGCGTTTGAGAAAGAAAATTACACAATACCGTCTGCTTAGTGTAAAACTGTCCCAAACAATTAGGAGTATTATGTATGTATATAAGAACAAAAATGGTGTTTGTTACTGCGTCTCTAATTATTATGAAATGAAGTATGTAAAACGCCAGTGTTGCAACAATTAATATGGCCTTTGAGACAGTTTTACATCCAAAACATTTTCGATTCGGTTTTTAGGACATTTTTTTCAGTTTTGAATTGTTTACCATTCGCTAGTAGTGTTCAAAAATGTAAAAAAAAACCTGCACTTTTGCTGCAAAATGTACAAACAAATCTGAAAAGCATTGAACAATTCCCACGCTCTTCATATCAATAGAATTCTTTGGAACAATACCTTCCCGCTCGCTGTCTAAATATGGTAAATTACAGTATTTTGGCTGTGAATTGACGTTGGTTTCAGCACATTCTTACAGAACTTTCCCAGAATCGGCTTTTACAGCACCTACATATGTATAGTTAGTTTGCGGATGTAAAAAATAAGAAACAAAACCAGAATAGAGTGCTTTTGGAGGAATGAACATGGTTTTTAAATCTCGCTTAAAATGTAAGGCATACGACCAATGCGTACTGCCATTTATGACGTATGGATGTGAAACGTGGATGCTACGTAAGATCCAGTGCACACAGAGAAGCGCGGAAAGATGTATGTATGCTTGGTATAACAAGAAGAGATCGTAACACGAATACATACAAAATTCGCGCGAAATACTGGAATGGTATACGAGAGGATTGTGAAAGAAAGCAAGGTAGACCGAGTGGATGAGAATAATGTGTGGAGTCAACTGCTCAATACAGACAGGAATGGAAGAGGATTTTAAAGGTCTACATCCAGCAGTGGATGGTGCTTCCCTTTTACCAATCACACTTGAGAAATACTGGAATGGTATCTGAGAGGATGTGAAAGAAAGCAAAGTAGACCGAGTGAACGATGGATGCAGATCCACTTGACTGTGAATGGCTGAAAATGATGGATGATGATGATTGTTGTCCCTCTCGTTTATAAACATATGAGTCGCCTAGTTCCAAATCCCGATAAGTCCACAATATATAAAAAACGAGGATAAAATATTTTCTGGTTCTAAGAATGTTTTCAAACGATGCCTTATACTTGAATTATTCCAAATACCGCCAAGTGCGCCGTAAAAAAATATTGAAAATCAGTGTTAGTTCCAAAAACTGACAATTGCACTATGATAAAAGCCATATTTAGAAACAAACAACGAGAGGTCCATGTTTCTAATCTCAATATTTTGTTTAATATCAACAAAATTAAGTTGAAATGAGTTTAAACGCCATCAAGCAAATAAGTCTGTAGCAGAAAAACCGCGTTTGCGAACAAGTGAGTTTTATGGACTTATCGGGATTTGGAACTAGGCGACTCATATGTACAGTAGTCTGTTTGTCTCTTAACAAGAGAGTATGTGTTCCTTCTAACCGCGTGTATTAAAAAGTCTAGCACAGAGAGATATGTATGTACATACGAGCTTTTATCCCTTTTCAACACATACCCAAACTCAAACTGCATACTCTGTTGTTGAAAAAAAAAAAAACTGACTATGCTCGCATAGCACCATCAATAACTAACAACCGGTACTACATATGTACATTGCCCGTCTTTGATCCTTCCCACACATTGCTGGTAACACAAGCACACAACTAATGGTATTTAGCTTGCGCGGATGGGTCAAGCGTGCATTTGCGTAGGCCGATCGCTAGCACACTGGGCCCATGTGGTTTTCATAGCCCTAAAATTAGCACAAACGCTATCCGTCGTCGGCATTGAGCGGGCCCTAGCCGCGGCTAACATTGGCCCACTTTTGAAGCCAGACGGAAAATTGAAAATTAAAAAAAAAAAAAAATCATCATCATCCATATGTACGTCGAATGCAAACAACAACGCGCGCTAGTGTGTGTGTGTGTGTGTGTGCGAGGGCAACGTGCAGTTGTTGCGCCATTGCGCAACCGTGACTCAATAAATGATGGCGTTTCGCCCAATTCGACGCTCATTGGTGGTGAACTATGTAGCTCTCGAGTGGACTCGGGTGCCTCTATGATTTGGGTGCGCATCATTGATGCCCTGCCCCGGACGCTCTGGCATCTCGCAAGATCAAAAAAAAAAAAAGCGATGGTTCCCAATGCGTCCAGCGTCTAAATGTGTGAGTGAGAACGGCGCTGCAATGTGCGGCGATGCTGAAATGCGCGCCGAATCCGGATCGTGTTTATCCGCGTGGATGTTGTTGCCCGAGCGTTTCAGGCAAAGTGTGAAACGAATGTCGGCGCCCGAACCCCCACCGGCTCGTTGAAACTTAGGCCCGTAACGCACTTGGCAGCCTGGCTGCCCGGCCATGGCCAGAAAAACGTGCACCCAGTTCAAGCAGCCAAAGCGGCAGCCAGAGCTCAGTTCTCAGAAATTTAGCGGCAAGTTCTCAAACAAAAGATGCTCACAAATGGACAGCGATACAACATATTATTTTCAATGCAATATTTGGTTCGTAATCTCGGATCCTTTTGTACTGTATGTACATATGTAGATGCAAATAATTCGTTGAAAATAGTTTTATATACATTATTTCCAGCGCGCAATATTAGCGAGATTTTTTTTTTTAATATTTTTATCTTATTCGTTGAATTTAGTATAAAATTTATAATGGAATTGGAATTGTTTATTCAGATTTTCAGCCGAAGCGGCTGAAAATCAGAAATGGCAAACGTGAATTGACTGGCTGCCGAGCAGCCAGGCTGCTAGTGCGTGCATCGCACAGGCAGCCACATACATTTGCTTTGTTAAATACATCTCGTGTTGGCCGCGGCGGCCAGTGGCTGCCTGTCTGGCTGCTGCGTATCGGAGCCGGTACCTGTGGCCGCGCAGCCAGAGTTTCCTGGCTGCCTCAGTGCGTTGTCAAACAGGCAGCCACATACATTTCCTAACATCGTTGTGGCCGCCGCGGCTATGGCCGCGCAGCCAGGCTGCCAAGTGCGTTACGGGCCTTAAGTACAGTCAACCCTCCTATAGCGTTGAGATAGGGACCACGCTATAGGAAAAAAAAACGCTATAGAAACGCTATAGTTAGGCACCCATACACAATTTGGAGTTAAGTTATTTTTAATTGTATTTTGCTATTCAAATCAAACATTTCACCCATTTTTATATTTACAATGACCTTGTATGTGTTTAGTTTGATAACAATAGCACGTGCCTACACGCGCGACGGAGCATTGATCTAGCATATTTAGTCCAGATTATTTTGCTACTGACAAATATTTTCTAAGTGCACATACATACATATTTAAATGCACATTAATAATATATTTATGAAAATTCTAATTTGACCTTGAAAATATTGCATTTTTTTAAATGTACGCTATAGAAGGGACCGCTATACAAAAAAACCGCCGCAAACGCTATACGTGTCGTTTCTATACAAACTGACCGAACCGACCGGGTGAAACGATATTCTCGCTCTTCCGCGTTGATGCGAGACAGAGATAGCCGCCCGCGACCCGTACCGCCCCTCGCCCTCACAATTTAATCGCTTTTATCGCTGCGTTGTTTGAGCAAAATGTGTGCGATGTTTTGAAGGCATTCTCACATAACCTATCCTCCGCTCGCTTTACACTGCAAATAAGTTTTACTTCTAAAGTGAGTGGCGGCGACACACTGTGATTTTTTAAGACGGGGTGTTAGGGCGGGTTCGCACGACAAGGTTTTATCGTTTAATTAGCCCGAGCCCTCGTTTTTGCTTTGCTTTTACATTCTATGGTTTGTGGACGGTAAATATTGACGGGCTGGGAAAATACCAGCCCCTTGTAATGGGTGACGAAACTCGACTGATGATTTTTTTGTAAAAACTAGCGAAGGAAGCATAGATTTCAGGTAGCAGCGTGGGTGGTCCAGGAAAGGGAACCGTCGCCTCCAGTGACAAGTACGGGCTGTAAACGGCGACCGTAGCCGTATCGCGGCCAAATCTTGACCATGGGAATACCCTCATCCAAAACAATGTATCACTGGAGTTACCCGGTTTATACCTTGAAAAAACGTGCCGTAAAACCGCATCGTGCGAAGCAGGCCTTAGACTGGTGTTACACGCTCAGTCTAACATCAGTTCAGTCCATGGTCAAGACTGACAAAAATTATCAAAATGTTTAAATATCGTATCACGCAAACTATCGTATTGATCAGTTTGGCGCATAGATATTCCATTCCAAACAAATTTGCCCGGAGAAAGCGTCAGAAGCAACGGGGGCGTGCGGGGGGTCTAAAGTGTGGGGAATTCTCACAAAAAAAAAAAAGTCAAGCAAAATGCATGCAAGGAGTGCATTTTGCATGCCCTTTTTGTATGTCATTTTTCGGGCGCTAAGGCCAATCTATGGTTTGGCGTCAATCTTTATCATGGTCATGGACTGAACTGATGTCAGACTGAGCGTGTAACACCGGTCTACACGCTCAGTCCTTGATTATGGTCAGATTGACGTCAAACGGATCGTATAATGCGACGACTGACGGACTGTTGAACCAGACCTGACAACAGACGTCCATATTTTGTTTTGTCAAGTATGGCTGAACCATTTCAAACATGTGATCAAAACAGGCATCTTTCTAAGATGGGTGTTACACGCTCAGTCTGGCATCAGTGCAGTCCGTGATCCAGACTGACAGAAATTATTACAATATTAAAAAATCTGTCAGTCTGGTTCACCAGTTCGTCAGTCAACGCATTATACGATAATAATTTTCTTGATTCGTGTCTCTTATTTCATCCAATAAGTTCAAATGCGTATAGAGGTCTCATTCCAGTAGCCATTTTTTTAATCTATCGTTTCCTTTTAACACGTTTTTTTGTAGCTAAAGCTATTATTATTGCAGATTTTTATTTATAGCAATCTCGAGAAGACTGATCGTGTAATATCGTCCGTCTGTCCATCAGTTTGCCATCAGTATATTTACGATCAAGATCATGGACTGAACTAATGCCAGATTTAACGTGTACCACCCGTCTAACATGGACGACAAGACCAGATTTTCCAAATATTTTTTCGTAACGACAAACTGTGGAACAATGAGCTTTTGATTGAACGCTTGTGAATAGTTTCAAGTACGGTATTGATATATGTATGTACACGTATAGGTGTTGAATTTGGACTTTATTGAGATCCAGATCGATCGTCTCCCGTCAGAAATTACCATTTGGTTAATACAAAAAACTCCGGAAGGTTCCGGGGTGTTACATAGTTTTCCTTGATGTTGTCATGTGAGAATTCGGCCTTGCGATTTTAACGTTGACCCCGCGGGTTGTTTACTTAAAAGTGTTTCCTCCGAGCGGAAGTGTCGTAAAATTATGTACATAATTTCGTTCACCTTTTGAAACTCTCGTTTACGCGTGTGCGAATTTTCGATTATTATCTACAGAGTATTCACGCTTGGAAGTGTACTTTTGCAGGAATTCTCGTTGGGTCAAGGTCAAGTGCTGATTAGATTTTGAGCTTCACAGTTTCAGCGATTCTCAATCATTTCGTCCGTCGAAATGTGTTCCATCTTTGGTTTTTTTCAGTTAATATATATGCAGATATGTACTACGTGCGCTTTTTTTTTTTTTTTTTTTTTTTTACCGAATTTCAACAGTTAAATAATAAACAATGTTGTTTTTTTTTACATCAGTCGATACATCGTCGGTTAAGTGGCTCGTACCATCTGCAATTTCATTCATACATAGAACATGCGGCTGTAACTAATCGATTCAATTGATAGGTTTTTTCCATCTTTCAAAGCACTGAAATGTATTCAGCAGTTGCCACGCTAGACCACCGATTAACTGACCCGTTCACACCCTCGACAAAAACGTAAAATTAAATAACTCAGCTTGTGTATATTTCGTGCGACTCGTGACCGATGATGACGTTGAACTGTTTTCGCAGTCGAGAGGAAGTCTACCATTTGCTTATCAGGAGAGACTCTTGTTGTGCACCTTGCCTAATTCGAGCCGTCAATATACACATTTTCATATTGAACCAGCAGTAGTACCCGACGTTGCCCGGATGCGAATTACATTTGTAATGAAACAGAACTGTTTGTGCAATCGTATTTTTCGATGCATACTATAATACATATAAGACCAGCGGGATCATAGCATGTAGTTTTTTAGACGAATAATTGCCGTTTCAGTTGAACTTACACACGTATGTCTATTGTTTTTGTAAATGTCGTTTAACTTTTTCGCATTTTCATCTAGTGATCAAAGATCGTTCGAAACAAATGCACTTTGCCACGTAGATTATCCTTGAATTACGTCCAAATTTAGCGCGCATAAATTTTCACACAAACTGGTGGATTTTCGTATTGTTTTCGTCGCGCGTTTTATTAAAATGTGGGAGAGATAGACGCATGTGCGCGTATTTTTGTGGCATTTTTATCAACAAAATTTCGTTATAAAAATAGGGCTCTGATAATAAAGTGGTGACTCGCAATTCGATTCAAGGTCTTCCTTTAGTGAATTTAATCGCGATAGTCACGCACAGGCGTGTGCGTAATTCATGCATTTTATAAAAAATAAATTGTACCTAAAAATTCCGCGACGTTACTTACTAATAAAATGGTAATTTAATTTAATTACTATCTTTCCGTTACATGTGGACGAAAACCAGTTTCGAAAATGGCAATCCCATGGGCTGTTGTTGTCGAGCCTAAATCCGGTTATTCCACACTGTATAATATTATAATTCAAAAAAATTGGTGCTCCTTTGGCAAAGCGGGTATATTCTATATTGTTAGCGCAAACGTCCAATTTGCAAGTCACAACGGCAAAATCTCGAAGCCAAAGATACATAGGAGAGTAGGTGGAATCGGTCGATATCTGGACTATATAATAATTCTACATCCATAGTTGTTATTGACCTTTTTATCGAATCACTCCTAGAATCGGTCAAGGTGAGCGCGGTTCCACAACGGTGGTACGTGCAGCAGCCGAAACACACAGTTGCCCAACCACTGACTGACACAACTAATGCGCCAGAAGGCCGATCGTGTACTTTCAAATTTGGGCTTTATTTATTATTTCGGTGCATAAATAATGCTAGGACCGTTTGCCCTTGCCCTTACCTTGTCGTGGTGGTTATTTAGTTAATTGCATTGATTTTCCATACCAATTTTAATAATAATTTCAATTGTATTGACACGGTTTCACTTTCCGAATCAGATATTAGATCGCATTTTAAAACATCTACTGGTTTTTACGAAACGATGCGGAAGCGTGTTTTTAACAATAACTCAAAATACCTACCGTTTCGTTTGAACCTAACCTAACCATTATACTTTAGTTGGGTCAATTCAACAATAGATTAACATAAATTTCGCTGTAAGCGTATTTTTGTATAGAAAATAACTATGGTACTTACTGCTTCGTTTCAACCTAACCTAACCTAACCGAACCATTTATACTTTAATTATTTATTTATTTATTTTATATAATAATAGCTAATTAGCTAATTTGACTTACATCTATTACATATTCATAACAACTACATAAATCAATTACACATTATACACTATACGCATACATAACTATTATCTCTCACAGAGGTGTCTCCTCACACTTTTCAAGAATGCATCTATTGTCTTAGAAGACTTGATGCACTTCGGGAGGGCATTATATGTACATTAATACACCCCTGTGGAAAACACCACCAGCTGTCTTTGTTTTCCTTACTCTACCTACAACTAGTTGGTTCTTATTTCTAGTAGAATAACTATGAATATCACTATTTCTAATGATATAATTCTTAAAATAATTTGGCAATAACTTATGATCTATGTAACTTATAAACAAAAGACGATGTGCTTAACTTTAAACAATTATTCATCTAACATACTTCTAATACTTTTTAGCTTACCAACATTCAAAATTGAGTTAATTCAACAAAAGGTCAAGCTAAATTTTGACTGGAAGGATGTTTTTTTAACAGGACCTACTGTTTCGTGTGAATCTAACCTAACGTAACCATTTACATATACTTTGATGTCGATTCAACAATAGATTAAGCTAAATTTCGACTGGAAGCATATTTTTGAATAGGACACGATTCCAGTACCCACTGCTTTGTTTGAACCTAACCTAACCTAACCGTTTATACACACACGAATTGGATCAATTAAGTAAAATTTTGACCGGAAGCATATTTTTGAATGGGACATAGCTCCAGTATTAACTGCTTATTTTGAACGTAACGGCTTTTTGGATTAACTTTTGCCTACGAGCATATGTATATTTTGAAATTGTCTTATATTTGGTTCGATATCACTAAAATATAGTGCCTTTCACTCGGAAAGTCTAAACACGAATGAAATGTCTTCCAGAGATGATATGAATTTTTTAAGACATTGCTTTGTATATGTACAATGTGCTTCAAAAATGTATTGAAAGTTCTTTCAAGTAAAAAAGTACTAGGTATACATAAATACGAATCCCGCTAACGAAGTGATATTTGAGCTGTTGCAATATATACATATTGTATGTATGCTCAATTCATTTTCACCAATATTGATTGGTATTGCCGAGTTTAATCTGGTCTTACTCGGTTGAATCGGTTTATTTATGGCATAAATGTATCATTTTCCGTTTTAGTATAATCGAAACGAGTGGTAGATAGGGAACGCTGTTTACTTTGGTTAGATACATAGGTTCTTGCGGTCACAGAAAACCCACTCTCATTATATCACGTGTGACATAAGAATATGTATTTTTATGCGTATAGAATAATCGATTTTGACACTTGCGCCCTTGGACTTGTGTGTCTTGCGATATACATACATATGTACCTACATATGTACATATATGTATATATTTTTTTTTATTTTCAGCATCTGAAATAAGTATATGACAGTTGTCTGTAAAAAACCTTTGTGTCGCTATTTTTTTTTTAGTTGTTTTATGTTTTTTATAATCGAAATTTGTGTTTTGGTTTAAAATATTATTTTGGTTAGTAAGGATTTTATATACATATATATTTGACCGAACATTTGTCCGTACGTTAATGTGTTGGTTGCGTGTTTGGGTTATCTACGTTGTTTTCGTATTTCTGTTTGAACTATGTGTAGATACCGTCTGTGTGTGGGGTGCCTAACGTCTATTGGCGATCAGCACGCAATATTAAAACAAAACTAAACAGTGAAAGTTTCGAGAATGTAGTGGTCGTTTTCACTCGCATCTAAAGCACACAAGGTTCCGTCAAAATTGACGGCAACCGTGCTGAGCTTAAGTTAAAATTTTCAAGCTTTCATTGACAGTATTTCAAATCGAAATCGAATCGAATCAACGCTTTACGCTCGACTTTTTTCCTTAGACCACACTACACTTTTCATAATTATCGATGACCAACCAAAAAGTACATATACACTTTTAAAAGCAAAGGATTTCTCCGACGTATTGTTTTGATCCGAAGTTTGATAAAAATCAATTTTTTTAATGATCAATGATGGTATTGCATTTTAACTTGTTTTACGCGTTGATTCAACATTTCAAAGAATGCGTTGTTTTTTTTGGCATCACTCAAAATAAATTGTAAGTTCAATTACACCTAACAATAGTATGTATATGTAATTTACATAGCCTCAATCTTTCTGTTTGTCTGCGTTATCAGATGCAAAAATGAAAAAAAAAGAGAACAATCTATTCTGAAATCAATTTTTGAAACGTTTGCATTGTGAGTTGAACTAAAAAAAAATTAAATTCACATATTTTATGTACATATGTATGTGCATAGTTCCGAAAAGCAATCGATTTTGGGGTAAGATTTAAAATATACTCTCAATTGTTCACGAAGCCATCATTGATAACACCTCTTTTGTCCAATAACTCAATACGAGGAATCAAATCCTGAGATTTGTGTAAACCAAAAAAAGGACGACATTTTAAGGTGGATGGTGGACACTACATATATTTCAATTGAAAAAGGAGGACTTCGTCCTCGTTTTGGATACCGTATGCCATGATAACCCTAGTCCAGACACCATTTCGTCCTTTTTTACATTGAAAATTTGAGTTATTACCTTTTCAACCATCGATCGTCTACAGGGAAATGAGTCGCCTAGTTCCAAATCCCGATAAGTCCATAAAACTCACTTGTTCGCAAACGCGGTTTTTCTGCTGCAGACTTATTTGCTTGGTGGCGTTTAAACTCATTTCAACTTAATTTTGTTGATATTAAACAAAATATTGAGATTAGAAACATGCAGTTAGCGTTGTTTGTTTCTAAATATGGCTTTTATCAGCTTTTATCATAGTGCAATTGTCAGTTTTTGGAACTAACACTGATTTTCAATATTTTTTTACGGCGCACTTGGCGGTATTTGGAATAATTCAAGTGTAAGGCATCGTTTGAAAACATTCTTAGAACCAGAAAATATTTTATCCTCGTTTTTTATATATCGTTGACTTATCGGGATTTGGAACTAGGCGACTCAAATATTCTATGTACTTTCATAGTCGGCTTTTTTTTTTTTTTTTTTTTTTATTTTTTTTAATAATGCACCAAGTATGCATACGCAAAAACAGTAATTGCACACGAACCGACAGGAGTGCACACATCTTACCCATAAATAAAAAAAATGCTTTTTGTGCGAAATCTATAAAATACGTTGTTGTTTTGCGGGGCCAAAGTTTGAGCGAGTGTGTGTGTGTGTGTAGCGTAGTGCACGCGCGTACGCGGATGCACGCGCACCGGCATTTTACGTAACGGATAAAGATTGCAATTATCTTGCAAAAGTCATCGACCCCGATGATATGAATGCGGCTTGGCCTTGATTTTATTTTTCGCGAATTCGCCGGTGGCGCCGCCCACCGAGAGCGCGGGCGAAGCTCCAACTCTACCTATCGGATACAAATATGTACTTATTTATTTGATATAATAATAATAGGTAATTAGTTAATTTAACTTACATCTATTACATATTTATAACAACTACATAAATCAATTACACATTATACACTATACTCATACATAACTACTATCTCTCACAGAGGTGTCTCCTTACACTTTTCAAGAATGCATCTATTGTCTTAGAATACGTGACGCACTCCGGGAGGGCATTATACATTAATACACCATTGTGAAAAACACCACCAGCTGTCTTTGTTTTCCTGACTCTACCGACAACTGATTGGTTCTTATTTCTAGTACAATAACTATGGATATCACTATTTCTAATGATATAATTCTTAAAATAATTTGGCAATAACTTATAAACGAAAGACAATGTGCTTAACTTTAAACAACTTCTAATACTATTTATTAGCCTACCAACATTCAAAATACCTCTCATAGCTCTATTTTGTAACCTTTGCATTTTATTGCAAATCTTGGCCATTGAACATATTAAGTACAGTGGCACAATAAACCAAGTGTGGCAAGACAATTGTATTATAGACTAAAACCTTACATTTCCTACTTAAAATATTTCTTAACCTACATAAAACACAAACTTTTCTACATATATATTATTCAGCGTGTACCTTAAAGTTCAGTTTAGAGTCTATATGAATTCCCAAATGTTTTAAATTATGTATATCTTATTTATTTAATTGGTTTTTGTTTTCAGGCACGACGTTTCGGGCGCATAAGCTGATCCTGGCAGCTTGCAGCAAACACTTCCAGGAGCTGTTCGCGGCTGCTCCCCCCAGCCATGCGGGTCCTTGCTACGTGATCCTGGAAGCGACCAGTGCGGCCAATATGGCTGCCCTACTAGAATTCATGTATAAGGGTGAGGTGCACGTCAGCCAGGACGCGCTCTCCGGCTTCCTCAAGAGTGCTGAAAGCTTACAGGTTACACACGTTCACCTTAGTCTGAAACTTCCGGTGGTGCGCGTCCACTTCGACGATTATGTAGTTGGGCTTTCGAGTTTAATCCAGTGTTCAAAATTTCAGTAGAAGCTTGGCACGCACGGTTGCCAGACTATTATAAATATACATACAGCCAAAAGTCTGAAGCACTCCTGAAAATCCCTTTAAGAGTTAGAAATAAAACAACGTTTGGGATTAATAAATAGAGCATCTATTTTGTTAATATTTTGTAGGTCCTCCTTTGGCCTTAATCACAGCCAGGATCCACCTCGGAATACTGTCCACTAACTTCTTGCAAATGGACGAAGGGATTTTTTTTACCATTCTAGCCGTGCATTTGTGTTGCCAAACGACAAATGCTCAATTGGATTGAGGTCTGGTGATTATGCAGGCCAGTCCAAAACCTCAAACCCTTTCATCCCGAACCATTCAGTGAAGTGTGACATGGACCATTATCTTGTTGGAATTTTACGGAAGAAGGGATTATTGTATGTAGTTTTTGAATGCTTAGTAAGTGCAATAGGTGACGCTCTTACAAAGCCGGGAATTCCGTGCCCGTACTCGCATTCCTAGGCCTGCGTACGCCACGCCCGCAATATTTCAATTGCCACGTAGTCTCGTACTTGTTGTTTTTACTTATGTTTTGAAAAAAAAAACTTGTTTATTTAAATTAAAGTCCTTCATTAATTCTACCTATGTATGTATATAACCAATATTCTAAATGTTTGATTGTGACTCTGAAAACTCTCAAACGTAAATTTCCGAAGTGGAAAATTATTTATTTTTATTATTTTGACTAAAGTCCCTATATGCTGTTTTGAAAATCTGGCAACCCTGGTGGCACGTCTTTGGAAATTTTGCGGTTCACACGGTTGAATACTGTAATCAATCAATTTTAAAAATGTTTTAGTCGTTAGTGCTGATACTGTCAAGTGAGGGTGGTCGAGGTAAGCCCGGAAAATTGGTGGAAAACGGTCTAATTTTATATTCGGATGTTTGGGAAAATTCTCTGTACTTTGCCGAGCCGTTCCATTCTTGTTGCTAGGATGAAAGGATTAAGGATTATATCTGCGGTCTGTTCCTAAAAAGTTAAGTCAAACGTTGAGCTGATTGAATTACAAGTCAAATTTTAATGGGTAACGGTCGGAAAATACAACCCTTGATATGTATGTAAATACATACATATGTACATATGTAGATAGCAATTAGTTATAAATGTGTAAATTTCATGATTATAGTTGGTTTTTTTTTTAATAAGACAGTATACATTTTGAGTTTCTTCAAATCGTGTGTGTTAAAAAAGGAACAAACTCTACACGCTTTTTTTGTGGCCACTCGAACTTTTGTCCATTTTCAATGTGTCGCAAAATAATTGTACGGCGCATTGAACATGATGTGAACACTGTCGTAGTAGTATTAATGGAAATTATAAAAGTGCGACATCAGAGTTTTATCTCTTACTAAAGATTGAATTTGGCGTCGAACGCCGGCAACGGAAAGCGCGAAAACATGCCTCAATGACTTTGTTTAAGTTGGTATATGTATATTGCCCGTTGACAATCGAACCGCGCTTATTATTGGTTACTACTAAGTTACGGGGGAAAAAATATTTAAATTTTCAATGAACGGCGGTTACTGCGGTTGCGATTTCAACGATGCGTTTGTACGGCCCAACAGACGTCGGTCAAACCAACAATCCATAGATATAGAATAGCATAGATGGGCCCTAGCGCCCGACAAAAAAGTCTCCACCACGACCAGTGCACACTGTAAAGTGAGTTATTCTATAGTCGGATATGTTGAAAAAAAAAAAAAGGTCACTTCTTTGTTATTCGAGTCTGTCCATTCATCCCTACCGTCAGTAAAATGCGACGGTTTTTTTCGACCGAAAAGTATGAAGGGGCATATCTATGTATTCTATATTTTATTTATCTATTTATTTACATAAACGTCCTGCAAGACATTACAGATATAAATCCAGATCGCCATGCAGGGAAAACAATACATATATGTATATAGTATCCTAAAACCACAATAAAAACTTAGAAACATTAGATAGATGTATGTACATAGAATATAAACATAGCACATAATATAATTATATAAAAAAATTTGTGAAAAAATAAAAATAAAAATTATAAAGAAAAAACAGAAAGGCTCAAGAATCACAAAATAATATGTTACGTGCTATGCATAACGTGTATCTATCTTATAATTTAAGCATAGTCTCTACCAGGTTAGCATAACTGCCAGAAAATATATCGATAGAGTCAGCCACCAGGTTGAGTAAAGCAATAACTTTAGCAACCGGAGAATTTAGCATTATATTGCAACAATGATTGTGAGTAATGTTTTATCGATAGTTCGGGGAGAAACTCCCCATGCCTATCTATCTAACGAGTTAAATAGAATCTTACTCGCGGTGATGAGGTTTGGTGTGCGCTGGCTACTGCGTAGATATTGCAACAAACAGATCTCAACTCTTTATATACAGTATGCACATTTAATTGTAATTCAGCTTGTGGTATATGAATTAGCACGTGGCTTTGACGGTTCTCAGTCCGACTGAAAAAGTGACTTTGAAATGGAAAGTATAGAAATTTGATGTGTGTTTCAGGTGAAGGGGCTGAGCATAGAGCACGAGAAGCTGGCAGTGGCGCAAAGTCAGCAACCCGCCGGCAAGGTGAAGCTGAACAACCTGGCGGGTGGGGGGGGGGGGGGAGCAAATGCTTCATCCGGTGAGGCGGACAGCTCTCCGGCAGCTTTCGGTGGTGCTTTGCCACCATATTTGCACGCACTGCCCGCCTACCACCGGCCCTACGCACCGCCACTACCACCACCTATCCACCATCATCACCAGCACGTGAACCAGTTTGTGGAGGGGCCACGTCGCCGAGCTCTGCGGTCTCCTCAGGAGTCGTCCGCTCCCGAGTTGCGCTCGTCCGTTTTGCGCGATGGCAAGGCGCCGCTCTCGCCCACGCCCTCACCTCATGCCCGAAACTACAGGTATTACCAAAACACCACTTTGACCGATCGATGAAGCAATCCGGTGAAAATTACACTTCTACAACATTCCCCCGACTCATTTCTTACAGTATGACTGTCCATTTTAACCTAGGTGACTATCGACTGAAAATATAATGTGAAGGCCGATTCGAACTGTAAATATAATTTCAAAAAAGACTAGGCTTCCGATACACAAGTCTTTCAGAAACAAAACTGACTAGGTTTTCACATTGCCACTCAATAGCTAACCGAAAACACTGCCCGTGTATTCCTGCCGTAGGAATCTACATATCTTTTCAATAAAATAAACTACAGTTTTGCCCATCGATAACACTGTGCAACAAAAAGTCACGCTTTTGAGCTACCGAAGCGGGACCCAAAAATTATTACCAATTCTGACCCACTGAATCCGAATATGATAATGAAATTTGTTGGTTATGATATGAGCGTTTTAAATTTGCCAGACGATTATGTTTAAGTATTATAAAACTTTCAAATATCACAATTAATAGCAAAAACATCCGACTATTGCTTCCAATACTCGTTTTGAACACAAAAAAACACTTTTGAGTTACAGATCGCATTGTTAATTTTTTTAAACGTTCATATCTCATAAACAAGAACTAACCAACAAATTTTATTATCATATTTGGATTCAGTGGGTCAAACTTGGTGAAGATTGACTAGTCTCCAGTCTCTGGCAGTTTTTTTCGTTGCACAGTGTAAATAAACGGAGTGGGTCAACAATTGCAGTGTTGCTAGTATTTAAATCAAAATTTTAATACAAATCCTGACAGACGGACCAACGCACTAGGTGTTTTCAATTTTTGAGTCCTATTGTAATAAGTATCAGATCCTCGAGAAAATTTTTTACGTTTACTTTCTTGATCTATCTGCAGGACTGTAGAAATTTAATAATCATCTTTTGATCGGTGTTTCGATTAAGGAATTCTGACTCTGATAGCAGCCATGGTCATACTAGTCAATTGAATAATTAATAAAAAATATTTAATTCTCTTTTAGCCACCGTTACAAAGTAAACTGAAATGACATTTAGATTTCATATTCTCATGTTGTACAATTGACTTTCAGGCCAGGTTCATCGAGTTCAATTGCAGGCAGCTGCGACGAACCGGACACGCGTTCGTCGCCGGGTTGTGGTGGTAGTAGTAGATTTCCAGAAGAAAGTGGGTCAGGTCCTGCCACACCGCACACTCCCCATTCACACCAGCCTCCTTCTTCTGCGTCTACAAATAACGGATACGAAAGAGGTGCTACGGACGAAATGTGCGAACGTAGGCAGTCAGCCGACCAGGGAGCTGAAGGTGAGATCTATATTCCAATCCAATGTTCAAACACTACATTATATTGTTTTAATAGTGCGCTGTCGAAAATTTTCAGACTTGCGTGTGAAAATGGAAACGCCCGAGTTTCCAAGTAGCGGCGGAGGGGTAGGTAGTGGTGGGGGAGGGGGGGGAGTAGGGGGGCCATATAGTGCACCACCTACTCCCCCCGCACCTCCTCCCGATGCACCTCCTGACATACAGTTATGGCCAACTAAACACTTAGCAACGAGTAAATCTGGAGGAATAGCTACTGCAGACGGTGAGATTTTTATCTATTTTTTAAACATTCATACAAGGTGGCGCCAAATTGATTACTTATCTTAAAATGCTATAACTTTTATCATTATATGTATGTATGTATATATAATAGCTGAAATCCGTCTGTCTGTCTGCTGATAACGCTCGCTGAGGAAAAATAATGAGAAAGAGTGGGGGATCGAACCCAGGACCGCAAGCTCGAGAGTAATCACGCTAACGCTATACTCTATCGCCCTTGGTCATTTTAGTCCTTTTTTTTTTTTTAAACATTACCTATACAAGGGATCGTGACTCTGCTTTACCTACAAAAGGGATCGTAACTTCATACTAAAGTCCCATTTAAAAACTTTGACTCGTTGGCCGTTTGACACTGACTCGAATGGCTATGGCTCACCCAGCGCCATTAATAAAATAAAGTAAACATGTTACAGCATTTTAAAATAAGTGATGGAGTTTTGCGTCGTCGCCGCCGCCGCGTTTTATGTCACAATTGCACTGTCTGTGAATGAATGTAAACATTTGTGTGTTGTTTCGCAGGTAAAAAATTGAAATGCCCATTTTGTGAAAGGCTATACGGGTACGAAACAAATTTGCGAGCACACATACGACAACGGCATCAAGGGATAAGGGTACCTTGCCCGTTCTGTGCGCGTACCTTCACAAGAAACAACACGGTGCGGAGACACATCGCCCGTGAGCATAAACACGAAGCTGCTCTGAAACAGTTTCAACAACATCACGGCCCATTACCTAATCACGCACAGTAGTCGCTCATATAATTTATATACGTTCGTGTGTTGACTTGATTTTACAAACGCCTCGGAGATGTGACTGTCCAAAGTATCGATCGAACTGTTGTAATTTTTAAACTGTTGACTTATAATAGCAAATTTTATATATGTACTTAAAAAGTAAGTATAGTTTAATTTTGTATATAATTATTATTAGATATTTTTTTCGCCTTATTAGATTTTGTTATTGTATAATAGTGAATCAAAATATTGAAGAAAAAAAAAAAGAGTTGATGCATTAAAATTTCAAAATTTGTTATCATAAATACATATGTACGTATTTTGGATTTAAAATATGAACGTTGATTTGAGAGAATTAAAATTTTTGATTAATACTCGGGACAGTCACTTTTTTTACGGCGTTTGTAAAGTTGAGAGCAATTCATTATTGATTTTTAAACATTTGTAAAATGAGTTGAAATTAATTTTTGAAACACTGACAGCGATTACAAAAGTCGAATAGCTGGTTAAATTATTTTTAACATAATGTATTTTTACTTTTTTTGTTATTTACAAACATAACTGTGATCTTTAAATCTCGTTGTGAGAAGTTTTTTGTAAAGCGTATAATATATAATGGTGTAGTGATACTGATCTACTCAGAACGAGATTGTGGTCTTCATATATATTTTGGCACCGCCTTCATATACAAAATTTGTGAATGAATAAATTGAATATTTATTCAGGATGAAACAGATATACCTCAAAGGATCTACAAAATATTTATATTTAATTGTAAGAAATATAGATAAAAGAATAAATTAAATACAGATAATATATTCATAATAATAGTAAAAGCAAGATGAAGCTATTTTTACCACAATCGGTTGTACTGTGTATAATATATACGAAACGGCCATTACAAAGTAATAAAAGCAAGAGTAAAATGTGTATAGACAAAATAATAATGGTCATGAAAGTAATGCAGTAATTTATACTTTCGAAAAGTACTGCATGATTTTTTCTAGATATACATGTTTTTTATTGTAACTTAAGTTCTTACAGTACCTAAAAAAAAATCCTTTGGGTTGAAAACCTGTTATTCTTTAAGTTTTGTCCAGTTGACTGTGAGATGATGGTTACCTCTATAAGTTACAAGCTAGGTGTATAAAAATATGAAGATTAGTTTTGTGTAAATCATAATAACGATCAGTGATGCGTCAAGAATGTAAATGTTACATATATAAAATACATATTATATATATATATGTCGTAAACAGCTGTATTCTGTAGAAGAATAAAATCGGCGTATAAGATACGACAGTTGGAGCGGGCGGTCTCGTCGTTAGCCGGGTGTAAATAATAGATCAGTATGCTACATGCACTGACCGTTCGATGACTTTTTCCAACTGTCGGGGATTTGGGGTTTAGTCTCGACTCGCCCAAACCGTGCTAACTCAACGTTTCGTTACAAATCCTTCATTTCATTTATGTTGACTTTTTACTACAAAAAAAAAAGGGAAAAAAAGTGAAATTCTTATGTGTTATATGTATGTACAATACTTTTTGTAATTTTGTTTTCAACTGTTAATCTTCGTGTATTTTTAGTGATGTAAAATTGTATGTGATACTGTGTTAGTTATGTTCGGATTAATTTTTCGATACGCGCGAAGCCGACTTTAACACCGTTTGGGCGAGTTGTTGCGAAATTTTATTTACATAGGAATATACGGTTTTCACATCTGTTAATATTGTAGATGGACAGTTTTATACCATGGTATGTTAGAAAATGATTGTACAAAGTACAATGAGATAGGATAGTTAGTTAGGTAATTGTTAAACAATGTTGGCGTGATTGTTTTTTAAGAATGAATGTGTTTTTTTTTTTTCTGCATTTACCTTTTGTGGGGAAAAACCAGTGACAAAACCTCTATTTGATATGACGCAATATTTACAAAAACAAAATAACAAAATCAATTATACCTTCTACCTGTATCCAGCCTTATCCCTGTATTAATTAAGTAGTATATTAAAAAAAAAAATCAAAAAAATTGAAAACATATGTACAACATTTATGACCTACGTTGATGTGCATTATTTTTACGGGTAGATGACTTGCTTGCACACACGTAGTAATGGGTTATTAATTATACGTATAATTTTTCCATTTGAAAGTATCATTTTTCCTTTTCGCAAATCAAAATGCTCCAATGGATCAATCGTCGTAACATCATTTCTATCTTATCGACTAGTCATTTAACGTGCAACAGGTCATATATACTTATTTTAATGTACCTATATAATGAAATTCATTTTTGCATGTATAGTATGTGCACAACATACTTTCACACACATATATATATATATATATATATTTACATATACACGTGTGTGTGTGTGTGTGTGGAGTGTGTGTGTGTGTATATATATATATATATATTATTATATGCATATTTTTGTGAAGCGTGTTTGCAAATTTATAATTATTACTAATTTTGAGTTGTGCTCTAGATATGCAAACAAGCATTCACGCCTCCGTATCCAATTAAATAAAAATAAAATACCTTTAATAACTTATGAATGTTAATAAATGGTTAATGTCACAACGGGTAGATTTTACGTTATAGTCTTTATATAAAAAAAAAAAAATAGGAAAAGTGAACCTATTTTTTATTAGTGTGGTTTTCGTTAGCCACACGTACACCTGCTAGTGCCAAAACTCCTCGATTAATTTTTACGTGCATAATATTTCTATTTTATTTAACACATGTGCTTATTTAATCACGTTTTATTTTAATTATTATTTTTTTTATTATTTTCGATTTTTATTTTGTGTGTGAGTGTAGCAACAGGTGATATCCCTGATATTTAGGGATATGTTGCATTCATGTTTTATTGTATTTATTGTTCTATAAGGTTTGTGTTGTCTCCATTTGTAGTTTACTGTTTGCCTTGTTCCCTGCCGTTGCCCCCCCCCCACCCCCCCCCCCCCACCCCTTTCAAAACCTGCGACCCTCAAATATTCCTCATTCGCTATCTATATTTCGCCCATCTGTTTGACGAGAAAGTGTTTTAGCTTTCTCCGAATATAAATGGTTACCTCATTACAGTATTTTTATTATATTTTTTCACAATAGATACAGTACCCATTTACAGTACAATATTATATACAGGAAACGGAACTTAGAGGCAATACAGTAATTGTATTCATGACATTTACATAATTTATATTATATATTATTAATATATATTGAAGATGCAATATATAGTTAATGGAATAGGTTGAGATTTATTATTGAATAGTTTACAATAGCGCTGCTGATTTTTATTATTATTATATTAAAAATGAAATCAAATCACTTTTAACAAAACAGATTATTATATTACAAAGATAAACAATAGCCAAAAATATTTATTTTTTTAAATAACTTAATAATTACATATTTACAAAATAGATTGCGAAGAGTACCTATGTATGTATATGTGAATTATTTAAACAGGGTTTTTTAATTTTTACACAAATATACAGATCGTTTATCAGTGTTACTGATATGCTCTGAATTAAACACAGTTTTTTTTTTGCCTTTTTGCAAACACCAAGTGCCCCCCCACCCTCCGCGCCCCCCCCCCCCTCTCCCTTCATTGAATATTTTTGGATCGTTCGGATCATCGGCTTTTTTTAATTATGAAAAATATGATTTTTTTTTTCCATTTGTGAATCTGAATGTCTACCTAATGCTTTACTGTTAATAAAAATACTACTATGCAAACTTGGAATATAAATGGAGTCTGATTAGAAATCACTTATTGAATAAGCGGTTCGTTAAGTTTCGATACCGATATTACTATTACAAATTTAATGACCAGGCACAGATTTTAATACCGAGATTGGATCGGCATATGATTGCCGATTTGAGGAATGCTTGTGAAGGATGGAAGTAAATGTTAGGAATATTATTTTTGTTTTAAAATAAATATTTTTTTAAAAGAATGAGCTAAAACTCAGTTGTCAAGCATGTTTATACAATACAATATATTTTTTTTCGATTTATATTTTTTATATAGTGTGGTGATAATCCTCTGTTAAACAGAAAAATTATGTTAATTTTATCGTTTTTTCGATTGAATTTTAAATTCAGACAATTTTTTTGTGATTTTTTCTTAATAAGCTTTTTTATACTTCAATAAGTGATTGAAAAAAAAATTAATTTTTTTGCAATATAATTGAAATTATTTAAGCATGGTTTAAATTTAGGAAATATCCTTTATATCGATTGTTACGTTGTTGTTTTTTTTAATTCCACGTTCAATTAATTTTGTCAATTTAAAATTTTTTTTTGGGGAATGGTTATATCGATACTAACAAGCGAATCGTTACAAGTGTTCAAAGAGCATATTGAGAAGTGAAATTAAGTTTGTTTCTATTTTACTTTGTATTTTTTTCAATTCAACTTTGTGATTGCACCACTGTGCATGAATTTAAACGGGTATAAATGGAGGTACGTTATATTTTCAATTACAAGTCCATCCTCGGTAAGGTATACTTTTAGGCACAACACACACTATAGTGACTGTTATTAACATCTATTAACATACAATGTAAATACATGTACTTTTTCAAATTCAATGTATCCGATATTATTGTAGAACAGTATGGAATTGTTGTCTTTTTTTGTCTGTATCAAAATTATAGTATTAAGTGTGAAAACAATGTAATTGTGGTCGAAATAGTTGTGTTATGTTGAATAAGATACCCCGCCAGAGACTTGTGGTCGGCTCTGACCTACGACTCCACTCATATTTCATGCATTGCAGTCATTTATTTGCCGGTTTAACACCACTGATTTGCATTTGAAATATTTTTGTTATGATACTTACAGTATTTCAATAGTAAGTGATTATATATATTTACAATATGAATAAGATTAGTTCTCCCTATGAATGTGCTCAAAAAAGTTTCAGGGAAATATTATAATTTAGTAATTGTTTTTAGTGTTTATATTTATTTAGTTATATATGATTATACATATATATATTTTTGAGCGTTCAGTCGCAGCGTTTAAGCCAAAGATACTGGGGTGAGGAGACCCTCTCGTCGCTGCGCTGCTTTTGCAGTGTTACTAGTTCCTATGTCCCTCGCTAAAACGCGCGGGGACTTTAACTGCACCACCACACGAACATCACTGCTTAGCCGTTAAATATTTTTTTAATCCTAAAATTTATCTACCTCATTATACCATCTTATTTTAAAAATACTCTAGTTTAAGTTTTATAATTATTTTTTAGTGACACAACTTATCGATAGTACAAAAATGAGCTACCTCAGGTTTCAGATAATGAATATTATAGATTTAAACTCATGTAAATTCATATTAAAGTAAAAAAAAAAAAAATACATTGTAGATGAACTGTTTTTTAAATATTCTAATATCATTTGTGAGTTTTTTAAAATAGGCATCGAAGTATATAAAAAAAAAAAAAATAAAAAATATAATTGTGTAGCACGTCATATGCAATAAGAGTTTATTTGTTTGTGTATGATGAGCTCAATATTATATCATTGCACCTACATGTTAAAATTACGATTGTTTAAGAATTTAAAAAGAATCAAGAGCTAATTGTAATTTTCCTGGCAATAAAATATTATATTATGTATTATAACTACAGTACAAAGTGAAAAAATATATAATATATTAATAGAGATCAATCAACACTTGGGAGATTTTTTAGTTTTTAATCTGCGGCATTTAAACTCTGATTTTATTTCTTCGATTTGAATCTCTGCAGCGTAGTTTGTTGGTGTATTTTTTTTTAGAGATCAAAGCTCCAAGGAGCCAGGTGAATTTTCATGGTTATCGGAGTTAACTGTACAATAGGTATTAGTTTTTTTTTTTTTTTTTTTTTTTGTTTACAATAATCTCTTACCGTTCTACCTCATTTTGTTTTTTTTTTTTTTTTTAACATAAAGATACAATAATAATTATATTATAAACATAGGCAATGCATCATATATGTCCGTGGATTTTTTTAACGTAGTTCCTTTTTTTGAAAAAAATATTCAATCGTAATTTTTGGCAGCAAAGTATTCGTAAGACACACACTTTTCACACAGTTTTGAGCTCACCACATGTCTCATATTTAATAACTCAGTAATCTAAAAGATATATACAACTTGTACCTTTATTGAAAAAATAAAAATAAACTCTTGATAATTTGCAGGAGTATAAACACCCTTTAATTTTTACTTTTATTATCATTTATGTTGTATAGATGTTATATATGTTTTATGTTGGATATGAAACGCAAATTAATATAATTGTTTGTTAGGATTTATCCAATTAAAATTTAACAAAAATTTTTCATTTTTTTTGTTTTATTTATTTTTCCTCATTTTTATTTATTTTATTTTTTGTGCATTTTCGGTTTTACTAAATTCCGCATTATATACCATACTTACCTGTAAGCTTACTTTTTTGAAATTCTGCATATACATATAAATCTTATCGATGTTTGGTGTAACAGTGGATAGTAGTTTAATAAAAAAAAAAAACTCAATACTTTTTATAATATTATATACATACATATATAGTGCAGTATCATTTTTAATTTATTTTTGTTGATTTTTATGTTATAGTTTCGTCACTCAAATCGCTCACTTCCATTTTGTAATATTGTTTAAAATTTTCCAACTTAAGATAATGTCAGATTTAAGATAAATCTTATATACAGTACCCGTCCAAGTATGTTTTCTTTGAGTTGATTCGGTAATCAAATGATAAAAATAAAAAAAATAAATTAAAAAATCTTAGTATACCTTTTGCACTATATTTACAATTAAAACATACGGTGTATTACTATTAAATGTTATGATGAGTGGGTTTATAAACATGCAAAAAAAAAAAAAAAAAACCACTTGCACGATATATAAAGTATGATTTTTCTTAGCAAACTGCACTTCTTTAAATGTGTTGAGAGATAATAAGTGTATATTCATATATACTATACATATATATAACAATAATTGATGTTATGTAAGGCATTGGTCATAAGCTCGTCATCATTGGGCTGTCGATGGACGTGTTGTTCTTCGATAGAACCAACTCGGTCGGATATTATATACATACATATATATATATATATATAGAAGCGCTACTTCGCAATGAGCCAGGCCGTAATTAAAAAAAAAAATTAATATATATGTCTAATACTTCTTGAACGGAAGCATTTTATGTCGTATATATGTAAAATGAAACAAATTACAAAGTACAAATTTATCACAAATGTTATACGTATAACTGCCAGTACAAATTTAAATTTGAAAAATATTCAGGTTTTTTCTAAATTTAGTACATATTGAAAGCAAAAGTTATCTTCTGGTGTTTAATTAATAAATGTTGTCGAAGATTTTCAAAACGTTTAAGTTTTTTCGAAGCGGTCTGCTTGCTGAGACTTTTTAGGGTGCACCCCATGCGAAGACATTGGCGAAGAGTACTTCACGAGATGACGGTCAAGTGGATCATACAAACGTTCGGTTACATTATAATTTGTGTTTAAACGTGGAAAACGGATAGTGTGTGTCGACTGTTTTTATTTTTTTTCGAGTTGTGCGGAAAAACCTCGTAGTGGCCCGAGCGACACTAGATTCGCTCGGACAAAATTTAGCTTGAGTGTGTTGAGTGCGATGAGAATGAATCGACTGTAAAAATCTTTGCAAAAACAAAAATGAATAATGAAAAAAAAAAAAATTTCAAACCTTCGGTTGTAAAACTAATTAGGGTTTTCTATGTAGGCTTATGAATGCGGAAATAGTGAGGCTTTACAAAAATATATTGTTTTTCAAAAAAAAAAGTCAAAAAAAAAAATAAGAAATGGTCTGTGTCCGTTGAAATAATGTCTGTGATTTTTTCAATCAACATTTATATTTGTAATTCCCCTAATTTAAGTATAGCACAATTTGTGATTTTATATTAAGGATTGTTTTTCATTTTTTACGGTTTTAATGATAAAACTGATATGCGGTATGGGCTGCAGGCTTGGCCGGCAAGCTCTCAGCGATCATGCCTTATCTCTTATTCTCTATATTGATTTTGATGTTTTTTTGTAAAACATTGGACGACGTTCATTTGAAAAGTATGTAATTTAACAAATGATAACAATACTGTCGATTGCATTAAGTAGGTCGTACTGTTTTTTACCTGTGTTGACCGGGTATGACCAGTAGCTGCCGTGCCGAGGGGCTGCGTCCCCCTACCCTCGCCTCATCAAACCACTATCTCTAAACAACAAACAAACAACACAAAAATAAACATTGTATAAGTCATTGTGTAATATTTCAACTTTTGAGGATAATGTCGGACATGTGAAAATATAAATACAAATAAATCGAATTTGTTGCTAATATGTAATGAGTCTTTCATTTTAATCATACTGTATTTATGTGTTATTACTTTTTATTTCATCATCATCATTTTCAGCCGTTCACCATCCACTGCTGGATGAAGGCCTCTCCAATCCTCTTCCATTCCTGTCTGTCTTGAGCAATCTGCATCCACTTGACACCACACATTCTTCTCAATTCATCAGCCTTGCTATCCTTCACACCCTCTCGGATACCATTCCAGTATTTCTCGCGTCCATCTGCCATCCATGTGTCGAGCCCATTGCCACTTCCAACTTTTTCACACGTTCTGCTATATCTGCCACTTTGGTCATACTTCTTACCCGTGTATTCCTCTTACAATCTCTTCTTGTTATACCAAGCATTGCACTGTGTGCACTGGATCTTACGTAGCATTATTGAACTGGCAGTACGCATTGGTCGTACGCCTTCTTTTTTTAGCATAGCGGAATGTTGGATTTAAAAACTATGTTCCACTTTTTATTTATTATTTTAAAAAGAGAAGGCATGTGACCGATGCGCACTGCCAATTCAATAATGCTACGTAAGATCCAGTGCACACAGTGCAATGCTTGGTATAACAAGAAGAGATTGTAAGAGGAATACACGGGTAAGAAGTATGACCAAAGTGGCAGATATAGCAGAACGTGTGAAAAAGTTGGAAGTGGCAATGGGCTCGACACATGGATGGCAGATGGACGCGAGAAATACTGGAATGGTATCCGAGAGGATGTGAAGGAAAGCAAGGCTGATGAATTGAGAAGAATGTGTGGAGTCAAGTGGATGCAGATTGCTCAAGACAGACAGGAATGGAAGAGGATTGGATTCATCCAGCAGTGGATGGTGAATGGCTGAAAATGATGATGACTAGACAAATATTGGGTCAAACTTTAACTACAATATTCATCGGTCTTGACGAAGCATTAACATGACCTTTTGTGACCATGGGGTCGTGGGTCACTTGTATTTTATTAAAAGAGGTTGCCACTTGAAAAAGGTTGGGTACCTGTGCCGGTGATTTTTTCAGAACTGAATGCAAAATCAGAACCAGAATCCAGCAACGAGACCGAATTATCATTGGCAGTGTGTTTGGTTTACACTTCTGGTTTTAAAAACCACCCAACCTTGAATGGAATGCTTTCAGTTAATTTACAGTTCATTCATAAAATGTGACAGCAAAAAAATTTATATAAATGATTACATGTATCAAAACCAAAATTGAACCACTTTTAACCAAAGTTTTTATACACTGAAAGCAAAATCAGGACCAGAATCCAGCAACGACACCGAATTATCATTGGCAATGTGTTGGGTTTACATATCTGGTATCAAAAACCAGCCACACTTGAATGGAATAGTCTCGGTGAATTTACAGTTCATTCAGAAAATGTGACAGTAAAAAAACAACTTTGTAACTTTGTATTAAATGTTTGGCCAATGAAATCAGAGCATGTTTCAAGTGATTTGATTTTAGTTGGTTTATAATTTTTTTTACATACATTCAAGTAAAAAAAAATAGTTATCCTCAATAGTAACCAATTTGTTTAGATGTCTAAAAATTAAAATAATGTAAAAATGAAAAAGCTAGTCATAAAATTATTGAAGATCAAAAAATAAGCAGTTAAATTCTGAAAAAATGATCCAAATTTTAAGCGCTGTAATTCTGTACTGAAAATTTGTTTCTAGGTGATAATGAATTAGCATGATAGTATGCCATTCCAAAATATAATACACATCATGAAGAAATATATAAAAGAAAGTTCTAGATTCTTGAACGAATTTTCTCAAGAAACATTGTCTCAGATTTGACATTGATAAGCGCGCAATGCCCCTTCATATGTCGCATACCTGAATTTGCTTTGATTTTTAACGGAGAGATAATTTACAGGTAAAGGTGTATTTAAACCAGTTTCGACAGAGAGTAGAGAATGACGGAAACGTTGGGTGTACGTCACCACCAGGTAACAGTGCGATTCGAATACAAGAAATAGTCAATGTCGTCGAGCACCCTTTACGAACTCGTTTCCAGATAATGAACTCGAGGAATGGTTAGTTAACTTCGGATGTCGACGGTAAAAACTTGCGTGGTATTTGCAAATAATTTGCTTTAAAACTGTCGGTCTCGTTACACAAAGTCCGTATTGAAAGAAACTGACACGCGTAGATTGTGGAAGCCGATACGTTATAAATGGTCTCGCTAGGCTTTTCTTTTAAAGGTCAAGCACTTGTCGAGATTAAAGAAAATAAATAAATAAAAAAAACAAAAAAGTTCACTCGGGTATCGACCGCAGTACATTATTTATTTATAACCATCTATATATAAACTAAAGATGTCGTTTCAAAGCGGTCGCCATTTGTTAAAAGAACGACACAATATGTACATGTGAAACGAGCGTTAGTTTATTTTAACCTTCCGCATAGTTGTTAGTTAAAAAAAAAAACTAAACGAAACTAGTTCATATTATAAACGATTGAAAAAATTACGGCGTACGTATTACGATCGGTTATTTATTGGTTACTATCAAGTTTCGAAATATGACACTTTTTAATTTTGCATCTCACTTTTGCTGTCAAAGTTTCTGTATATAAAAAAAAAAAAACAATCAATTTTCGATGCGTAATAAAATTAATTCAAATTGGATGGAATTCAATTTTAAATGTTTTTTTTTTATTGTGTTAAATTGAAACTCTTCCTCTTTTTCTAGCGATATGCTATTTTATTTATACCCTATTAACTTACTAACTATTAACTTATAACAATATAATAAATATAAGTACACGCCATTCACAAGAACAAGCCTAGATAGTTTAAAATGTTAAGTTAGGTTTGGTTACGTTGAAGTTGCTTTAGTTTTATTTTTTCAATGAAAACATAATCATTTGGTACTCAACTCTATACTTTCTATTTAAAGGACATTTTAAAAAATGGTTTTAACTTACTTTTGAAATAATTCGACCTTGAAAGACAAATTCACGTGTGAAAGTTCTTTCAGATAGGTCACGCGTGTAAGTAATTGCTACAATTGAATGTATAAAGAACAGTTCATTTACATATGTACATATATGAGGATTTCAAAAGTTGATGCCATTCGATGGATTTCTTATATACGGTCAGAATCCATCGCACGAAAGAGTGTCATTGTCAAATGTACATAAATTACAGTCAAACTGATGGAAATTTTCCATATTCGAACAATTACAGTCAAAATAGTATAGGTTATCGTTGACCTGTCACAATACTGTCAGAAAAGTTTCATAAAAGCACAATGAATAATATGGAGAAAACTTTGTACAATCAAACAAATGCAATTAAATTAATTAATCAAACGCTTTAGGATGGTTTTTATTTCGTATTGAAAACTGCCGATTGCGCCTATAAATTAGCAAAGATAAAATCAAGTGCTAATCTACATAAAAGCGATTTATCTTAGGTGTGTTACAATGAAATAAAAAGGGTATAACTTAATTAGCAGAATATTCAAGTTTTCAATATAATTTTTCATTGTACAAAGAATTGTCGAATTGCAGATCGCTCGGTAAAAACAAAACGATACTTTATATATGAGTCGCCTAGTTCCAAATCCCGATAAGTCCACAATATATAAAAAACGAGGATAAAATATTTTTGGTTCTAAGAATGTTTTCAAACGATGCCTTATACTGGAATTATTCCAAATACCGCCAAGTGCGCCGTAAAAAAATATTGAAAATCAGTGTTAGTTCCAAAAACTGACAATTGCACTATTATAAAAGCTGATAAAAGCCATATTTAGAAACAAACAACTATAAGTCCATGTTTCTAATCTCAATATTTGGTTTAATATCAACAAAATTAAGTTTAAATGAGTTTAAACGCAAATAAGTCTGTAGCAGAAAAACCGCGTTTGCGAACAAGTGAGTTTTATGGACTTATCGGGATTTGGAACTAGGTGACTCATATACTTATGTACGTATATGTATATAGTAAAAATTTCAAGAAGCTTCAGTATGAGTATTTTGATCATATGTTTTAGAATTTGAGTGACCGATACAACACATTTAAGTAGAAATTAACGTCTGAAAGTTCTTTCAGATAGGTCACACGTGTAGGTAATTATTGTTACAATCAGAAAGTCTCCTTATACAAATTCAACTACGTATTGGAATGACGCACGAGTTTGTACATACATATGTATATAAATCAATTCCAAATGGATTAACCACACATAACTGGAAAGAACAAATACACACACACATATAAAATTACATGAAATTGGATTGTACATACATATGTATGTATATTGCAAAGTGTCTTTCTTCCGCGTTTAGTGGGCGCCGATTGAAAATTGCGATATTGACCGCAGCAAAGAACGAGTTGGCGTCGAAAGACCACGCCCAGCATTGGAAGGTCACAGAACGACGCCTCTGCTGGTCACCATGGTCACAATCGACTATCAGGACCAACGGATATCTCCAACCGGACAGGACCTGGTGGTATATAAAGCTGAAGCCGACTCGAAACAGTATCATTTGTGCTCCAGTTGTGTCCGAAGACAAACGTTCTAACAAAAATGGCATTCAAGGTACATACACACACACTTAACCTAACAACCAACACTTCATACCATAGTATAAACTAATTTTGCTATTGAATTTCAGTTCTTGTTCTTCGCCGCTGTCGTGGCCGTAGCCCGTGCTGGAGTAGTTCCAGTAGGTTTGGCTTCCTCCGAATACGACCATGTCCCACAATACAGCTATGCTTATGATGTGCAAGATGCCATCACTGGAGATAGCAAGAGCCAACACGAAACTCGTAGCGGAGACGTTGTCCAGGGACAATACTCCTTGATTGACTCTGATGGAACACGTCGTACTGTTGATTATGCTGCTGATGCCGTCAACGGATTCAACGCTGTTGTCCGTAAAGATCCCATTGTCCATGCTGCCCCAATCGTAGCTGCTGCCCCCATCGTAGCTGCTGCCCCCATCGTAGCTCCTGCCCCAATTGTAGCTGCTGCTCCCATCGTAGCTTCTGATGCCCATGCTGTCATTGCTGCCCGCACTGTTGCCGCTCCAGTAGCTTACTCCGCAGCTGGTCCTTTGGCTTACTCTGGATACGCCGCTGCTTCTCCTTTGGCCTACTCTGGATACGCCGCCGCTTCTCCTTTGTCTTATTCTGGATACTCTGCTGCTTCTCCTTTGGCCTACTCTGGATACGCAGCCGCTTCTCCTTTGGCTTACTCTGGATACGCAGCCGCTTCTCCTTTGGCTTACTCTGGATATTCCGCAGCTGCTCCCTTGGGTTACTCTGCCGTCTCTCCTTTGGCCTACAACGCCCGCCTTGCCCTCCCCCATGGACCCAACTTCGCATACTCCCATTAATTTAGTCAAACGATTTATTTATTTAACATGCAAAACGATTTCCTAATCTTTCTCGAAAGAAAAAAAAGCAAGAAAAAAAAAACGACTGTTCATTTATAAGAAAATAAATTAAAATGAAAAAATAAACAACATTTTTTACATTTCATATATATATTTTTTTATTTAAATATCATGGAATTAATATTTAAAAAAATATGATTCAACAAAATTTATTTTAGCATTTGATTCGATAAAACGCACACAATCATTATTTAATTTTACTGATAATTTCATTCTTTTGCTCGAGTACTATTCACAATTAATATTTTTATTTATCGTAAATTTTAGATTATTTAAATAATTGTGACACTGTTGGGGATTCCATTTGAGTATTCGAATGCTCGATATTTTAATATATTCGGATCTTTTTTAGGCATTCGTTATTCGCGTAAGTTTGCGAATTATACGAATAGTATGTATTCGCAAATAATTTTCATATTTTAGGTCTTAAAATTTAATAAGGCGCTCACACACCTTCGCTGCGTCAAACTGACGCCCCTATCGTCGTCCTATTCGCACCGATATAATTCGCATTGGTGCGAATTAATGACGATATAGGACGAAAACGTGACGCAGCGATATCGCTCAGGTTTGTGAGGGCCTTAAGCCTGCACGAGACGTTTAAACAGTATTTTTCTACCTGATAAGGGTGGCGGTGACTAGGCAGGTAAAAACGATTCATTTGGCTTTACTTGACAACTGCAATTAGTTATATTTTGAATACTTCTGTCAAAGTAACAAAAAATTACACCATGTGCTATTTGTTATAAAATCGATACTTGATGATGGCGATCAATTGGAAACCCTACGTGACAGTCTTATAGAAGTAATCGGTGTCCATTTATAGATATTTTGTAGTTTATTGGAAGTACCTATATATTCTGTCGATAAATATTATTTATCGATATTATAAATGTTAGTAAGGACGTCTATATTACAGCATCTGATCTACTCGATAAGTTATACGAGAACTACGAAATAATCAACGACTATTAATATTGTTAACAAAATCACATATTTGAATGTTATAAGGTTATAACTCAAAAGTACACACTAATCCTAAAATTGTGATGGGTAAAACGAGACTGATAAAAGATTTACCGCATTTTAACGTATGTAGGTACATACATATGTATGTACTTATATTATGTATGCTACCGGCAACGTATGAAATGCAGGCAGTGCTAAAAATACAACGTTTCATCAATTGAATTGGCATTTTATATAACATACATATGTACATATGTAGATCACTTAGAAAGAAACACTTTTACACCATTTTTTATTTATATCATCAGGGAACTTGCAAACTGTCGTATTTAATTTTTTTAAATGATATAATTGTAAAATGCTATTTTGCATCCGCTTGCAAATTATTCTATTGATTCTGATGATGATATTCTAAAGCCTAAAACAGAAATCGGAAAATATTTAAACAATTTGACAAAATTACCTACTTTAAAATTTGGGGGTATATATACATATGTATATAAATAGTATTTTTTTTTTCCTCTGAAAAGTACGTCAAATTGAGTTAGGAGGGTTTGAATGTTCACTGACGATATAAACGTATAAATATTCTCTTTTTCAAATCAATGACTACACACAATAAAAGTTCATAATACAGATCAATTTAAAATACAATAAAAAAACTATACTTAATTGTGCACGCTGAAAAGGTCAATTTTTTATAATAAGAAACCTTAGCTTTAATACTCGGGCGTGGTCCGGATTTTTTGTACTATCAATAGAACGATATACATTTTCTACGCAATTTTGAATTTTAATTGATTTTTTTAAATTACGAATTCAACAGCTTTAAAATACACAATATATAATTTAATAATAATGCACAATTTGAACAAAATTAAGTGTAATTAAGATTTATGTGGGCACTGTTTTTAAACGATTGCCATAACGATGATCGATCACTAAATGTATGTAAATGTGTGGGAGTGTATGTATTTAAAATGTAACATAAGAAATGGCGTACACCAGAATAAAATACAGAAATAATATTTTTTTTATATATTTATTTTTTTCGATTTAATAATACTACATCATTTGTGTTCCGAATAAATTAGTTAAAATTGACTAATTAGTAGGCGAAGTTGTGTCCATGGGGGAGGGCAAGACGAGCGTTGTAGGCCAAAGGAGAGGCGGCGGAGTAAGCCAAAGGAGCAGCTGCGGAGTATCCAGAGTAAGCCAAGGGAGAGGCAGCAGAGTATCCAGAGTAGGCCAAAGGAGAAGCAGCAGCGTATCCAGAATAGGCCAAAGGAGAGGCAGCAGAGTATCCAGAGTAGGCCAAAGGAGAAGCGGCAGAGTAGGCCAAAGGAGAGGCGGCGGAGTAAGCCAAAGGAGCAGCTGCGGAGTATCCAGAGTAGGCCAAAGGAGAAGCAGCGGCGTATCCAGAGTAAGCCAAAGGACCAGCTGCGGTGTAAGCTACTGGAGCAGCAGCGGCGGAGTAAGCCAAAGGAGCAGCAATAGTGCGGGCAGCAACTACAGCAGGTGCGGCAGCAACGATTGGAGCAGCAGCTACGATTGGGGCAGCATGGACAAGGGGATCTTTACGGACGACAGCGTTGAATCCGTTGACGTCATCAGCAGCATAATCAACAGTACGACGTGTTCCATCAGAGTCAATCAAGGAGTATTGTCCCTGGACAACGTCTCCGCTACGAGTTTCGTGTTGGCTCTTGCTATCTCCAGTGATGGCATCTTGCACATCATAAGCATAGCTGTATTGTGGGACATGGTCGTATTCGGAGGAAGCCAAACCTACTGGAACTACTCCAGCACGGGCTACGGCCACGACAGCGGCGAAGAACAAGAACTGAAATTCAATAGCAAAATTAGTTTATACTATGGTATGAAGTGTTGGTTGTTAGGTTAAGTGTGTGTGTATGTACCTTGAATGCCATTTTTGAGTGTAGGTACGCTTGTGTACAGACAAGTGGAGCACAAATGATACTGTTTCGAGTGTGGCTCTACCTTTTATAGTCAGTTTGAGTGGCTCCACCAGATCGAAGAACGTCACACAATGTGGTGCGTTAACATTTACCGGAAAGATCGTTTATCACCGAACGCACACACACACACAATAGTTTTGGTGCCCTATACCTACTATTTTGTCTTTACTTTTCATTTTTTTTTTTATTCAATGATTAATTATATCCATGTGACACAATTTAGATTACCTTCAACGTAAATGTTAGTTTATTGCTTAATTTTGTTTTAAATGCTATTTATGCAGGTATTCAGTGTTGGGTTTGGGTTGCGATAGCAACCACGCGTCGAAGTCTCTCGAAAAATATTAATTTTGCGAGCTTTTGCAAACAAGTCGAATGTTTCGTTTGCAATTACTTGTATCATTATTCGAATGCACTGGATTTGTTATGTTTTATTATATTTTAAATTTGACGAATTTCAAATGGAAATTTATAATATAAATGACATTGAAACTTCTATATTTTTCATGTTAGTACAAGTTAGTATGTTAGTACAAGTTTTTGAATAAAACTTTCTAAAAGGTGCGAATATTTTTCAATGCCATATTAATAACAACCTCAATACCTTTACCAATTAATTTTCCCGTTTCCTTTTTGACTATTTGGGCAGGTAACATAATGCTATAATAATTTTCGATATTCAGCATACTTTCTATATACGGTTTAAAGCACAATCCTTTCGACATACATATGTCCTTTTGATGAGATGGCTAATATTTTAAATATATAATTGAATTATATAAGTGATTGGTTGTGCGAAAATAAATTAAAACTAAATGTGAATAAAACAAAAATGATGTGGTTGAATGGTAAAAATGTGTTGAATGAAGTTAGGATTAATGATACAATTATTGAAATAGTTGATAATTTAAAATAATTGGGACTCTAAACTGAACTTTAAGGTACATGCTGAATGTATTAGTAAAAAAAATGGCTAGAAAAGTTGGTGTTTTGTGTAGGTTAAGAAATATTTTAAGTAGAAAAAGTAAGGTTTTAGTCTATAATACAATTGTCTTGCCACATTTGGTTTATTGTGCCACTGTACTTAATATGTTCAATGGCCAAGATTTGCAATAAAATGCAAAGGTTACAAAATAGAGCTATGAGAGGTATTTTGAATGTTGGTAGGCTAAAAAGTATTAGAAGTATGTTAGATGAATTGGAATGGGCGAGTATTAGAAATTGTTTAAAGTTAAGCACATTTATAAGTTAGATCATAAGTTATTGCCAAATTATTATCATTAGAAATAGTGATATACATAGTTATTGTACTAGAAATAAGAACCAATTAGTTGTAGGTAGAGTAAGGAAAACAAAGACAGCTGGTGGTGTTTTTCACAGGGGTGCGTCAAGTCTTCTAAGACCATAGATGTATTCTTGAAAAGTGTGAGGAGACACCTCTGTGAAAGATAGTAGTTATGTATAAGTAGGTATAGTGTATAATGTGTAATAGATTTATGTAGTTGTTATAAATATGTAATAGATGTAAGTTAAATTAGCTAATTAGCTAATATTATATAAAATGAATATACCACATATGTACATACATATAAGGTATCGATAAAATAAAAGGATAAATACGATGAAAAATCACTTTATTCAATTCAATCTAATTTAAGTATGATACAAATTTATCGGAGGTCATAGTTAACGAGCAGTCTTCAATCAGTCTGTAAAAGGGCATGTACCTATACATTTAATGTACGTAGGAATTTGATATTACTGGAGTATGAGCGTACGTTATGGGATAGCTGTGAGTAATAAAAGTGGGCGAGTGAGCTGCGATAGTTGGAGCTTGAGCTATGACAGGAATTGGAGCTGCGACAGCTGGAATGGAAGCTGCTACGATAGGTGTCCTGGCAACTATCGACGATGTTTGAATGATAGTTGGCACGTGGGATGTTACAACAGTTGGTTGTGGGAAGACAACGGCAGCTGGAGCCTTGTTAACGACGGCGTTAAATCCGTTAACAGGATCTGCTGCGTAGTGCACGGTCCTGCGAGAGCCATCCGGTTCTATCAGTGAATATTGTCCTTGGACTATGTTTCCGTTTCTGGTCTCTTGTTGGTTCTTGATGTCGCCTGTTGAAGGATCGTGTACGTCGTATGCGAAACTGTAGTGTGGATTCGCATCGTAGTCTATCGGTGTGTGGGTTTCGCTTATAGGGACGAAGACTCCTGCTTTTGTCAAGCAGACGATCGTAGACAATAATAATATCTAAAAAATAAAGTTAAATTGTTAGGAATGACACTTTTGCAATCATTTGCATAGATATAGAACACGTAGATATGCCCTTTCATACTTTTCGGTCGATACCTTTCATACTTTATTTTATGAGTGTCTTAGTTAGAGTCGGAACATTTTTAATGCGTGAGGGCATATCTAGACTATTGTACATCAATGGTCAACCGTTATTCGTTATACATAGAGATACGGGATTTTCGCATCTATTTTTAAAAAATTTCGCGTTTTGACTCTTCAATTTCGCGTTTTGGAGCAAATAAAATAACAAATTTTCGCATCTATTTAGCGCTTATTTCTTTTTCACAAATTTGAAGTTAACAAGTCCAATTTAAATACAATTAATAAAGAAAAAAACAAAACATGGATACAAAAATAAAATATGATTAAAATTAATTAAAACTCAGCATAGAACATGTTTCTATAGATGATTGTTTTAATCTAGTACAGTGGTCGGGAACCGGCGGCTCCGTTTATAATCCAACACTTTTCGTAAAATAAAATTAGTTTTTTTTGACCCTAAATTTACTCGCGTCTTATAGAAATTAAAAATAGAAGTATTTGAACTGAAAAACTAACGGAAATGTTTAGACAAGTGGAAATAAATTTAACCACCAAAGAGAGCACGGCAAGTGGTATTATATTCAAATTTTGGCCATCATTTCCAGCCAATTATTCGAACGTCAGGAAGCTTGCATTTGCTGTCTTGACGCTTTTTGGTTCCACATACAATATTGTGAACAATTTTTTTATTCGATGAAATTTGTGAAAAATTCGTACCGTTATCAATCAAGTTTTAATGCAATGCAATTGAAGAACTGAATTGTGTAACGTTAAGTAATATCTCTACAGCCTGCAAGTGAGTAAAATTTATTTATATACATATATATGTACATACATACATATATGTATGTATGTACGTATATCTTTTTTTTTATTAAATTGTATAATATTTTATTAAATATAATTTAATATTTTATTAAGTATAATTTAAAGGTATAATAATATTGGATGATAAGTTAGATTTTAAGTTACACGGTCAATTTTTAATAAAAAAAGTAGCTAAAAAACACACATTGAAGATGAGAAGTGATATTTGTGCGAGATATTTTTCATTTTTCGCATCTATTCGCATATTTTACTGTTTTCGCATCTATATCGCGATTATCGGTTTTATCGCATCTATATCGCACTTATCGCAAAACGCGATAATCACGTATCTCTAGTTATACACATTGAGACAAAACTTTGGTCCTTTTAAGAAAAATATACATTATAGCACCCGCTGAATCATAAGAAGCGCTTTTGAAAAGTTTGGTGGAATGTACATACATATAAAGAACAAACAGACGGACAGTTCGTTTAAATATATGAGGATTTCAAAAGTTGAAGCCATTCGATGGACTTCTTATTGGACGGTCAGAATCCATCGCACGAAAGAGTGTCATTGTCAAATGTAAATTACAATCAGACTGATTGAAATTCTCCATTTCCCAACTATTACAGTCAAAATAGTCCAGTGTGCAAGTCGTTTTAAGTTAAAGTTAATAAAAATTAAACGAAACGAAATTTAAATGCACAATGAATAATATCGTCACTGTACAGGCCAAAGAAAAACTGAATTTATTTTAATATTAATCAAAATTATCAACCATATTTGATTGAAAGCGGACTTTAAAGCTGTGTTAAAAATTTCGCAATGATATGATGATTAATTTAATTATTAATGTTTTTCATAAAAAAAATGAGGGTTACGCTAAGCACAGTGTAAGAATAATGTGCAAAAAATCAACATAATAATTATTGTAATAACATATAAAACTATTTAAAAAACTACAAGAAGTTTCATTATCATTTCTACATCATATAATACGTTTAGAGGGTTACAGTATTTGTCTGGAATATTTTTTATCAAGCTAAAAATGGCTTAAAAACTATTTTTGAATTATTTTGTAAGAGTTCAATTAATCCAGTATGTAATAAATCCATCAAAATGTCACTTCGGTGAAAAGTGAGGATTACGGCAATTGGCCTGTACAGTGACGATATGTAGAAAACTTTGTTCAATCAAACAAATGCAATTAAATAAATTAACAAAACGCTTTAGGAAGGTTTTTTTTTTTTTTGAAAACTGCCGATTGCGCATATAAATTAGCAAAGATAAAATCAAGTGCTAATCTAAAAGCGATTTATCTTAAGTGTGTTACAATGAAATAAAAAGGGTACAACTTAATTAGCAGAATATTGACGTATGTACATTTGAACATGAGACCTGATTCAAGTTTTCAATATAATTTTTCATTGAACGAAGAATTGACTCGTTCGATGACGTGTTTGACGTAATTGATTACGTAACAATTTAGCAAAGTTGTGAACCTACCAAGGATTAATATTTTCAAATTATAGGAGGGCTCTCATCACCGGTGTTGGGTGAACGGGTTAGCGCTAACTCAACATCCAAAATGGTGATCACGGGTTCAAATCCCACTCGCGACGCTCGTGTTTTTTTTTTACCGAGGCGAGCGTTATAGACAGATGGAATTGGGTTATTATATACATATATAATATATAATATCAACATCAAATACATTGTATGTTTAGAAAGGGTTCAAAGAAGGATAACAAAAATGCCACCTGAACTTCGATCACTATCCTATAATGAAAGGTTGAAGAAAATGAGTCTCACATCTTTGGAGACAAGATGATTAAGAGGCGATCTAATAGAAGTCTACAAAATGAAAAACCTCCTTATTTTCAATAAAAACGCATATCTCAGAGGCCATACACTGAAATTACTAAAAGACAAATCGAAAAAAATTGTCAGAGACTCTTTTTTTTCAAATAGAGTGGTCGAAGTTTGGAACCGTCTGCCAAATCAACTAGTAACTTAACGAAAATAAAAATCATCTCGATAAGTTTTTGAACACAAATGGATTTTTGTAATCCTTCAAATATAAATAATTAAGAATTGTATGTACAAGTTACGTCACACCACTGGGCTCCATCGGCTATGCCATATTTTTAAATAAATAAATAATATGGATAGAGTAAAAATTTCAAGAAGCTTCAGTATGAGTAATTATTTTGATCATATGAGTCGCCTAGTTCCAAATCCCGATAAGTCCACAATATATAAAAACGAGGATAAAATATTTTCTGGTCCTTAGAATGTTTTCAAACGATGCCTTATACTTGAATTATTCAAAATACCGCCAAGTGCGCCGTAAAAAAATATTGAAAATCAGTGTTAGTTCCAAAAACTGACAATTGCACTATGATAAAAGCTGATAAAAGCCATATTTAGAAACAAACAACGATAAGTCCACGTTTCTAATCTCAATATTTTGTTTAATATCAACAAAATTAAGTTTAAATGAGTTTAAACGCCATCAAGCAGATAAGTCTGTAGCAGAAAAACCGCGTTTGCGAACAAGTGAGTTTTATGGACTTATCGGGATTTGGAACTAGGCGACTCATATGTTTTAGAATTTGAATGCCCCGATACAACACGTTTGTTAAGTAGATGTTAAATTGAAAAAGTTCAAACGTTTGTAAATGCCATTCACAAAATTTGCATCTGCTTTAAAAATATGCAGAATTCCAATCAGCTGCACATGCAATTGACAGATTGAGATCGAGCCGAGTGAATCCATCAAGTCGTTCGCGATTAGCTAATAGTACTTTCAATTTCCGCGGATCGAATCGTCCTTGCCGTCGTTTGTCACGTGATCGGAATACATAAGCATGTGCCGTTTCAAAATAATTTAGATTTGCACTCTGTCTGTCCCCAAACGGTGAATATTAATTACGTACATGTGCTGAAATGGACACACGAAAGAGGCCCACACGAATCGATAATATCGGTAAAGGTGGACACTGTACTATACCTTGTACACCATTTTTCGACGATTTTATGACAGCTATGTATGTATGTAGTTGCTAACGAGAACACTCAGGTGTGTTTGATGTATGTGCTACGATGGACTAGGGTTTAAATATGATCGTAAAACCCTTGATTTAGCAATTTGTGTAAATTTAATACACTAGATTGATATTACTGGGTAATGTGTCGTTGTTTGACGCGATATTACGCATGCACGTGTAACACTATCGTATTTGTGAAATGCTAGTGTAACTATCGAGTTGCCAATAATATTGTACGTCTACCGTTTTTATTGTAATGATATTACAAATTAGAAGGGTTGTTTATTTATTTATTTATTTATTTGACGCCTAAAAAGTCTTTTACAAGAACTAATATAAACAAAAAAGATAAGAATACAAGAGTAATGTGCATATGCATAAACAAAAATATAAAAAATAAGAACAGTAAAATTTAATTGAACTGAGAAGAGAAACTTCTTAAAGAAAGCAGCTTTACCAAATGAATGCTCATGCAGAAATAATCCAAAAGATTCCCATACTCATTGCCGGTCTGAATCAACCTAGGAATAGGAGATTGTACATAATAGTTGGTGCATGAATTACCTTCATCAACAAACAATAATTGAGATCGTAAACGTAAAATTGACTCAACAAGAGCAGGACAATCAATTAGAGAATTTACAATTTTATAAAAGAAGACCAAGTCATTCACAACTCTTCTATCAGATTATTTATGCATTTTAAAACTAAGTAAAAGAGAGTCATAACAGTTATTATCAATAAGATACATGAATTTATACATAATGAATCTTAAGAATTTATTTTGAACTCTTTCTAGAGAATATGAACTTAATCTGAATCTAACTTACTTCTGACAAGTGAACAGAATAATAATTTTAAGGTACTAATATTTCTAAAACATTTAGTAACTCTAAAAATGAAACCCAATAATCTATTCCCCTCTCCAGAAATATAATTAATATGCTCATTAAAAGTGAGGCGCTCATCAAACAATATACCTAGGTCCTTTATTTTAGAAACAATTGTAGCTGTTGTAGCTGTTTTAAAGTACATATTACAGTTGGTTGAAATTTAATGAAGCTTTACAATCTTTAAATGTGTGCTATGCTTTTTTTTATTTTGTTCTGTAAATCTCATTTATATATTTTAGTGCTATTTTTTTTTTGATTGATAAATTGACATTTAAAATTTGCTAGACGATTATGTATACGTATTTTAAAACTTTTAAATATCACAATTAATAGAAAAAACATCTGACTATTGCTTCCAATACTCATTTTGAACATAAAAGTGCTAAATTTTGAGTTACAGACAGCAAAAGTAAAAAAATGGTCAATTTTTTTAAACGCTCATCTCATAAACAAGAGCTAATCAACAAATTTTATTGTCACATTCGGATTTAGTGGATTAGTTTAGTTGTTTTTGTTGTACAGTGTTATTCAAGGTATGTTTAAATGTATGCATGTGTAAATGTAGTAGTAAATGTATTCAAAAATGTATTTTGTTTTGAACAATAATAGCTCCAAATAATTCAATTCCACGTATGATTTCAATAGGTGAAAAAAATAACAATAGGCTTATATACATAATTGAAATTAATTTTGAAAGTCGAGTATAATACGGCATTGTGCAAAGTTTTGTTCGATATATAAATACAAAATTAATATCGTATCAAAACTTGTTATCGTAAAAACGTGTAGGCGATCTGTCATAATTCGAAACGGACACAACTCGATACTTTTGACGGTTGCAATTGCACTTTTCAACCGCAATGCACACAAGAAAATTGCACAAACGTCCAAGTATCCATATCGGATTCGTATTGCCCTATAACTCGAGTCTTTACTTTTTTTTCGGGTGGTTAAAAAAAAAAGGTAATATTCGGTAACTAAACGAGTTATCACAAAGGTCAAGTTTAACACGCAAAAAAACGACTCGAATGCTATTTGATTTAAAATATAAATGTAATATATATATTGAAAAATAAACTATGATGCTGTTAAAGGTATCTCGCATGGGTGTCTAATAAATTTGCTCGCTATTTTCACGTTGCCAGATAATATGTCAGATCGGCGCTAGTTTTGTCTGGACATCCGGTTACTACTGCTCAGGGAAACAAGAACAATACTATCTATCTATAATTATATAGTATACATTGTATACTGGTTTTCAATAGGTTAAAAATCTCAAGTCGTAGCGTAGAAACGGCCCTGAAATGCAACGGACAATGCCTTTTATAATCTCGGTGCATTGATCGTGTTGCGCATTTTATTCATCAATTAATCCATTGAAATAAATTACAGATATTCTTTTCCTAAGAATATTTTATGTACCTATGTGTCTATGTAGAATTTGACTTGAAAAAATTGCACAATTGACATTAAAAGTGTACGGTGCGTGTGTTCAAATAAAAAAGGTGACCATGATCTATATGTAATATTGTATATTGCGATTGCTTTTATTGGATTATATTTATTCGCTTTAAGAGTGGGAGATATTTGAGCCCAACATAATTTTTTACTTATTAATGTAATGCTTTTTATACGAATGTGTGATAAAAATCATTTCGTTTCATTTTATCCAAGAAGCACTCGGATATATAATTACTTTTTTTTTTAAGAGTAGCTTAGTATTCATTCAACTAATTTACTTTATTTCTGGACGAATATTTAAAATAATCAACCAATTAAAAAATAACACAATATTATACAAGAAAGACAGGAAAAAGTTAATTGATTCTAACCACTATCATATTTGTTTTGTTGCAATAAATTTAGTTTACCACATACGAGATTAGGTCTTGTTAAGTGAAGATTAGTTTGGTCAGTGGAACCTTTTTCGAGCTAAGAGCCAAATTACGGAAAACCTTACATAATTGGTAAGTTTGGGAGCCGCAACATACTATTTTAGAATTATATATTCAAAGTTAAATTAAATATTACTCATTAATCATCAATGAAATGGATAGCTGTAAGAAATAAATTATACTCGTGATATTTCTTAACGTTCGACAGTTTATTACTAAAAAGTATTATAAAGTGTATCTGAAAGACTTTTATTGCACGTCATGGCTATAAAAAGTTGCAAAGTCATGGCCATAACGCGTTGTGGAAATATGATTCATTTTTATCTTGTGTAAATTGTGTGTCAACATTTTGTTTCACGCAAAACCTGGGATGACAGTGAGAGCCGAAGGCTTTCATACCAAGAGCCGCATGCGGCTTCGGAACCGCCGGTTCGCGACCACTGGTTTAATCATTATTGTTCTTATTCAATTTCGATGAAATTTTATAGATTTTCTCTAATGAAAACCTATTATCTGATCTATAGATACATACATACGTATGAGTCGCCTAGTTCCAAATCCCGATAAGTCCACAATATATAAAAAACGAGGATAAAATATTTTCTGGTTCTAAGAATGTTTTCAAACGATGCCTTATACTTGAATTATTCCAAATACCGCCAAGGGTGCCTTAAAACAATATTGAAAATCAGTGTTAGTTCCAAAAGCTGACAATTGCACTATGATAAAAGCTGATAAAAGCCATATTTAGAAACAAACAACGATAAGTCCACGTTTCTAATCTCAATATTTTGTTTAATATCAACAAAATTAAGTTTAAATGAGTTTAAACGCCATCAAGCAAATAAGTCTGTAGCAAAAAAAACGCGTTTGCGAACAAGTGAGTTTTATGGACTTATCGGGATTTGGAACTAGGCGACTCATATGTAGGTATACATTGTTAGATATAATTTTAAATATACCAATCATTTTTTAATTTAAATTTCAAATTACGCCTATAAATAAACACACTCGGATACACTTCGGCTCAATTTTCCACCGGAAAAAACGAAAAAAAAAAACACACAATACAAAAACACGCAGTACAGTGATGTATGATTGTCCTTATAGGGAGTATGCGGCAATTCATTATGTAATTTGTGGGTCGAAGCTCAAGTATAACACACATAAAGCCGGTACTGTGGTTACCGGTTATGCAGATGAACCTTGGTCATGAATCACCAATCAACTGATCTAGATTTTTTATTCGCCAATTCCGCGATAAATCGAATTTAAATTCACACGGATAAGCTCGCAATAAATATTGGAAACCCGGCAGCCGATTTTATATGGCGACATCATTAAAAAATCGTATAGCACAAATAGATGCAATAAAATAAATCTGTTTACATACATAAATCGACCGGTTGATATATTGCGTGATTTACGCGCGAGTTTACTATCCTTTGAGTCTGATAACATTTAGATTTTATAACATAAAATCTCATATTCATATTATGAAAAGTAAGCTCAGGATGTTATAGTGCAGGGACTCTCGACCTTTTATAGGATAATGATACGTTTCTAAAACCTAAAGTTAACGAGGTTGCAGGTGAAGTTTACGCATTTTATATGCACTTTTTTAATGGCATCAAAAAAACATCACAATATATGTATGTAGTAACCAATGTGAAATAATCGCATCATTTAATATGATTAAAAATAATTATCAAACATAGATGTAGATATGCCCTCACACTCTAAAAAAATTCCGACTAAGACACTCAAGTATAAAAATCCTTGTTGTGGGAGTCGTAGTGTTGAAAAAACAAGGGTCACTTCTTTGTTATTCGAGTCTCGGGTTCTGTCCATTCATACCTACTTTTGTGACGATTTTTGTCGCCCGAAAAGTATCTAAGTAAGTTGTCAAAACTTTAAAGCCATCAATTTTTTACGCTACATGAGACTGCAATTTCCTATTTGACTTTTTTCTGTCAAAGTAAACCTGTAATCGATAAAAAAATGTATTTTTTGTCAATTTTTAAAAGCAACCATTTGTTTGAACATTTAAAGTACAGAAAATGGTCAGTAATTTTTGATATGTACTGGAAATCTACAAATATAAAATACTGACAGCTGCAAAGTTGACCAGTGAATACTGATCGTTTATGATAAACTAAAACATTAACTGTTGTCGATCAATGGCTATTTATTATTGACATATAAGTGGCATATGTCAATAATAAATAAGTAGGATCTTACTACATTGTCCTCCTAGACCTGTCAGAAATCCTCGATTGTTTCATTTGAATCTTTGTTCCACAAATTATTCACTAAACTCCTTCATTTATAGATCCTGCTCGTCATTTAACGAAATCCCGGCACATATCTATTGATCCTTTTCTCTATTCTTTGCCCTCCTTTAAATTATCTTTGCTTAAGTTCCTTACCAGTCCTAACTCCTAAGTTCCTTTATTATTTTGATATGTTGTTCGTTTGTAACTATTTTGGCTGTAGTGTATTGTGTGATATTAATATTATTTTGTATTTATTTTTAATTGTATACTATAAGCTGTTTGTTGCATAAATAAATAAATAAATAACAAAAAATTGTAGCTACATATGTACTATGGGAAAAAATTAAATATAAATGAATGAAGCATACAGACTTAAGGCTATTGTATGTAGTACATTTAAAAACTGACCATATAGCTACAAGGCACATTTAAACCTCTCCAGTTAAAGAACTTGTGATTTAGAGCAGTGGATTTAGAGCCAAATCAGGGAAAACCCTTCAAAATTTGCAAGTTATGGAGCCGCAACATACTATTTTCGGATTACATATTCAAAATAAGGTAGATGGGCGCGAGAAATACTGGAATGGTATCCGAGAGGATGTGAAAGAAAGCAAGGTAGACTGAGTGGACGATAGGCTGATGAATTGAGAAGAATGTGTGGAGTGAACTGGATGCAGATTGTCCAAGACAGACAGGAATGGAAGAGGATTGGAGAGGCCTTCACCCAGCAGTGGATGGTGAACGGCTCTATGAAATGGATTTCTGTAAGAAATAAGTTATCTTCGGGATATTTCTTAATCTTAGACAGTTTATTACTAAAAAGTATTTTATCTGAAAAGCTTTTATAGCCATAAAGTTGTGGAAATCGGATTTAATTTGATTTTGTTTGAATCATGTCAAAAAATTGTGTTTCACGCAAAGCGTTGGATGACAGCGATAGCCGCAGGTTTTCATACAAAGAGCCGCATGCGGCTCCACAGCCGCTGGTTCCCGACCGCTGATTTAGAGCTTTTTCATCGAATGCGTAGGTGAATGAAGTGTTCAGATTTTAGCATCCGGTTTTGAAGCGTATCCTTGCGTTGAGCTAAAATTGAACACGCTTACGAGTGTATATATTACAATTTTAACTACCCATCACATACATAGATGTAGAATAACATAGATTGGCCTTAGCGCCCGAAAAATGACATACAAAAAAGGCATGCAAAAATTATTTCAGCCGTTCACCATCCACTGCTGGATGAAGGCCTCTCCAATCCTGCTCCATTCCTGTCTGTCTTGAGCAATCTGCATCCACTTGACTCCGCACATTCTTCTCAATTCATCAGCCCATCTTCCACTCGGTCTACCTTGCTTCCTTTCACATCCTCTCGGATACCATTCCAGTACTTCTCGCGTCCATCTGCCATTCATTCTTCTCGCTATGTGTCCACTTCAACTTTTTCACACTTTCCCCTATATCTGCCACTTTGATGATACTTCTTATCCATGTATACCTCCTACGATCTCTTCTCGATATATAGCATAGATGTAGAACAGTGGTCGGGAACTGGCGGCTCCGGAGCCGCATGCGGCTCTTTGTATGCAAACCTGCGGCTCTCGCTCTCATCCAACGTTTTGCATGAAATACAAAATGTTGACACACAATTTACACAAGATCAAAATGAATCCCATTTCCACAATGTATGTACATCATCATCGTCATTTTCAGCCGTTCACCATCCACTGCTGGACGAAGGCCTCTCCAATCCTCTTCATCAGCCCATATTCCACTCGGTCTTATACCTTGCTTTCTTTCACATCCTCGCGAATACCATTCCAGTATTTCTCACATGCTTATTAGCCGTGTACTCCTCTTACGATCTCTTCTCGTTATTCCACGCTTCTCTGTGTGCACTGGATCTTGCGTAACATTCTTGAATTTAGCATCCAAGTGTCACATCCATACGTCATATCTGGCAGTTTTTTTGAATATGTAATTCGAAAATAATATATTGCGGCTCCCAAACTTACCAATTTTGCGAGGTTTTCCCTCATTTGGCTCTTAGCTCGAAAAAGGTTCCCGACCACTGATGTAGAATAACATAGATTGGCTTTAGCGCCCGGAAAAATGACATACAAAGGGCATGCAAAAATGCATGCCTCGCATGCATTTTGCTTGACTTTTTTTTTTTGGGACTTCTTTTTTGTGAGAATTCCCCGCACTTTAGACCCCCCCCCCCCCCCCCCCCGTTGCTTCTGACGCTTTGTCCAGGCAAATTTGTTTGGAATGGCATATCTATGGTATTGTATATCTATGACCCATCATATGTACGTTCGTGTGCAATACATATGTATGTATGTATGTACAAGATAGACTACAATTTAATACCACACATCGTGTACAATTTGAAGCAATTAACACGCCCCGTTCCTGCAGTGAATCAAGTACCCTTCAAAGGGTAAACAAATTTATAGTAAATTGGCGAGAAATCGTCGCAGGATCAAACAATGACTTTTAGCTAGGGTTTTATGAACGTCCTCGGAAGGCCGCCATGGGTGAGAATGTGGACCAATGACCAATGACCACGTCTGTGGACACAATCAAGGTCGAACAGTTTGCCACTAAACGGCACAAGTACGCAAAATATCACTTGTTTCTTGATCAGGTCACAAAAAGTGTACCGACGACACAAAATACGGTCATTAATAATTTTTTTATCGACTATAAAAGCTTGTCAAGGTGCTCGCGAAGCTTTCGCATCAATTAAAATGCGAAATAGAAATGTCACAAGTTGAATCAATCGATCCATACCGATTTACGCATTGCGATTCTAGTGTACGAGGAAACGTATCGAAGAAAAAAAAACGCAATAATAAGTTCCTATTTTTTTTTTTTCGTCGTTCATACGGAACAAACGTTGCATGAAAGTGGCTTTACTCGATTAATCATACATAAACGCGCTTAACCTTCTAAATCCATTTTGTAATTTGTTACTTTCTCGTCGGCGACACAAAAGAAGTGTCGCTTTATTGGTAAACTTGAATTGGAATACTGTTGCGTGATTATTCCGCGCCGAACCTGATTATTCTACATAGATTCTGTGTAAATATTGGAAATGTCACAGTTTGCATCATCAGTCCTAAAAATGTACCTATTTATAAGCCGTTGATATGTATTTAAATGAAAATGTTAATTTTTGCCTACAATAATTGATTCGGAATGTGATTCCTATATAAAACTAGTAATTATCGAAGTACATACACACTTGGACTGTCACATTTCAAGGTAATAATCGTTTTAATTGAAATAAAATGTTTTCTTTGTATATTACATTTGATTATATGTATGTACATAAAAAATAAATTGAACGTAATTATTCATTCAAATAGTGATCGGGTTTAATCTTCAATAGCAGAAACGTGTCATTTAAACGGAACTAAGCAATAAAACTAATAGGTTTTCGCGCACTTTAGCTGCGGTTAAATCGTATTTGGTCACTTTGTAATTAAAGTAATTAAAGTCGATGGGTTAGTGCACAAATATTGTATGTCCAGTTTTTACCAAAATTGAGTTATCATACACAAAACGTCCATCTGCAAAGTATTGTATGTCCAAATAGTATATTTGAGAAGATATTGCCTCATTCAAATGTATAATACGTCCATTTCGTCCATAGTTTTCATGCAAACGAGATGTACATACATATGTATGTCACTTACAATATTTTAAAACAAAACTGTGCACTAACACATCGAATTATAAAAACTATGCTTAAATTTTTAAATATTGATAAAAAAAAAAAATTCGCAATTGTAATTGCCTTATTTTGTTGCCTTTAAAATAATTGAAATACATTAAAAATAGGTAATAAAAAAAATGAAATTTATCCAAATATTTTATACTGCCATCTATGAACCAATTGTAAAATTAAAATAAATAATTTAGCTTTAAATATTGACCGCTAGGGGCTACAATGCTCGTCGTGACCATTTTCTCATTTTCTAATGCGGTCGCACACGTTTTGTATCACGAATGTGAAAATTCATATTTTTACAGGATTCACTCAGAAAACTTTGATCAGACCTATTCTAATTATATACAATGTATATATATAGGTATCATCATCATCATCATTTTCAGCCGTTCACCATCCACTGCTGGATGAAGGCCTCTCCAATCCTCTTCCATTCCTGTCTGTCTTGAGCAATCTGCATCCACTTGACTCCGCACATTCTTCTCAATTCATCAGCCCATCTTCCACTCGGTCTACCTTGCTTTCTTTCACATCCTCTCGGATACCATTCCAGTACTTCTCGCGCCCATCTGCCATCCATTCTTCTCGCTATGTGACCAACTTCAACTTTTTCACACTTTGATCATACTACTTACCCATGTTTTCCTCTTACGATCTCTTCTTGTTATGCCAAGCATACATCTTTCCATGCTTCTCTGTGTGCACTGGATATTTCGTAGCATTCTTGAATTTAGCGTCCAAGTTTCACATCCATACGTCATAACTGGCAGTACGCATTGGTCGTACGCCTTCTTTTTTTAAGCATAGCGGAATGTTGGATTTAAAAACTATGTTCATTCTTCCAAAAGCACTCCACCCTAGTTTCATTCTTTGTTTAATTTCTTCTTCTTTACATCCAGTCATATTCACCAATTGTCCTAGGTATAAATAACTATAAACTATCTCTACAATATGATTATCTACTGTGACTACGTTTTGCGTGCAGAATTCAACATAATTTTAGTTTTATTAAAATTAATTTTTAAGCCTACTTTCATACTTTCGTTGCTTAATTCTGTTAATCTATTTTGTAAATCTACTGAGTTACATGCAACTATAACTGAATCTTAGATGGCTCAAATGTCTTCCGTTAATCTTGACCCCTGTTTTGTACCATTTCAGCGACCTAAATATGTCAAGCACCGCATTGAATAATTTAGGAGAAATGGTGTCTCCTTCCCTAACACCTTTCTCTATGAAATGTATATATTTAGGTATATGCACAATACTATTCCAATATTATGACAAAACATATATAATGTTGGATTCGATACAGTTTCATACAAGAAATTTTAAAATATCATCGATTTAACACCTCAATCGACATTTTTCAATCAATCAGATTCATTTCCTTTGCAATCATGCCAAAAAGTATCCAATAAATCGGAAAAAACGAGTTATGTAGTGAATGGGTCGACTTATTTCTAGAGGTGTACACACACCAGCTCTGCAATATGTTCTCCTGGTATCGTCGAGTCTAAAATGTGTCTAACATGACGTAATGGACGGGTTTTAACTGACAGCTGAGACACGACTGTCACTAGGGGAGGAAAAGGGGAGGATTTTCACCATGGAAACCACCCCATTTTCACCCCCCCACTGCAGTCAGTGCGCTTCAATAGATTGTTATACAGTATATCACGCATTCCTCTTTTATCACAGACATGGCGATTATTATTATCGACAGTGTCATCAAAGTATGTACTATGTACGGCTTCACCGTGATGAGTACACATTCAATGCAAATCGATTTCAGACAACGTCGAGTGCAGTTTCCGTGCTGTAGTTAAATATTCAAATGGACGTTCGTTCGTTCGTCGATGGTAAATAAAAAAAATAAATAAAAAAAAAAACTCGTCGCAAATTAAATCGAAACTGAATTCAATTTGAAAGCGCGTTCGCCGACGGAATTAAACAGTAAATTTTCGAGCAAATGGAATCTCCTTTTAAATTGCGAACGTATTGCTCGTGTATAAGTGGGTTGTATAAAGCGATCTTTCATATTGAACGTTTGAGTGTGATTGAAATTGCAAAATGTACTTATTGAAAATGCGAATAGGAAAATCTGACGCTTTCAGCGAACGCAAATTAGTCTGAAGCTGAATCAGTGCTCGAAAGTATTCAATTATTTTATTTTTCTTACCTACTATGTAGGATCCTTCTACATTGTCCCCCTAGGCCTGTCAGGAATCCTCCATTGTTTCATTTGAATCTTTGTTCCACAAATTATACACTTAACTCCTTCATTTATAGATCCTGCTCGTCATTTAATGAAATCCCGGCACATATTGATTCTTTTCTCTATTCTTTGCCCTCTAAATTATTTTTGATTAAGTTCCTTTCCAGTCCTAACTCCTAAGTTACTTTCTTATTTTGATCTGTTGTTCGTTTGTTACTATTTTTGCTGTAGTGTATTGTGTGATATTAATATTATTTTGTATTTATATTTTATTGTACATATACTATAAGCTGTTTGTTGCAATAAATAAATAAATAAAATATATGGGTGTTTATTATTGACATATGAGTGTGCTAATGGGTTTTGGGAAAAAATATTAATTCAAATTATCAATGGAAACATGTCAGCGTTGATACTTTCAACTTTAACAAAATTTCAATTATTGAATTCCTGACGGAATGACCAACACAGAATTTTTTTGCGTATATGTATACATACATATAACGGTTAACATGACAAAAAAAAAAGGCTTTTTAATTAAATAAATATAGAACACATGAAAAGCGTACAATTTCCGGTTGATCGATGTGCATTAAATTATGTCAATGAAAGATTTAAACTGTTGATTCAAACTCAACCTTAATATAACTGTATTAAAATTGACGATTTTCTTTACATTTCATTTATGTACATTCATCCAATTCAATTCATTCAACGTATATAGATATTATACTAGTTAATCTATAGACATTTAAAATACTCCGCATAGCTCTATTTTGCAGTTTTTGCAACCTACATATCTTTAATTATCCTATTCACTAAATTTAAAAAGATTTTGTAATGGAATAAATTATGATATAATACACATATAATTGAGAAAAATTATATAACATACCCCAATTTACAGAATTTAAGTATACATATTATAGGGAAGTTCCACGCGAAGGCAGCTATTTTTTATTTTTCATTAAAATTGATGTATTATCATGAAATTTTCAGCCGTTCACCATCCACTGCTGGATGAAGGCCTCTCCAATCTTCTTTCATTCCCGTCTGTCTTGAGCAATCAGCATCCAGTTAACTTCACACATTTTTCTCAATTCATCAGCCCATTGTCCACACGGTCTACCTTGCTTTCTTTCACATCCTCTCGGATACCATCCATCTGCCGTCCATTCTTCTCGTTATGTGTCCACTCCACGCTATATCTGCCACCTTGGTCATGCTTCTTACCCATGTATTCCACTTACGATCTCTTCTCGTTATACCGAACATACGTTGTGCACTGGGTCTTGCGTAACATTCTTGAATTTAGCATCCACATTTCACATCCATACGTCCTAACTGGCAGTACGCATTGGTCGTATGCCTTATTTTTTAAGCATAGCATATATGATATGAGTCGCCTAGTTCCAAATCCCGATAAGTCCACAATATATAAAAAACGAGGATAAAATATTTTCTGGTTCTAAGAATGTTTTCAAACGATGCCTTATACTTGAATTATTCCAAATACCGCCAAGTGCGCCGTAAAAAAATATTGAAAATCAGTGTTAGTTCCAAAAACTGACAATTGCACTACGATAAAGGCTGATAAAAGCCATATTTAGAAACAAACAACGATAAGTCCACGTTTCTAATCTCAATATTTTGTTTAATATCAACAAAATTAAGTTTAAATGAGTTTAAACGCCATCAAGCAAATAAGTCGGTAGCAGAAAAACCGCGTTTGCGAACAAGTGAGTTTTATGGACTTATCGGGATTTGGAACTAGGCGACTCATATAATCAAGAGTAAATATCATCATTTGAGAATTACAATTCGGTACTACATACATACATGCGAGTATGTTAATTTTATACAGAATCAACATTCTTTTCCACTTTTAGCAGTTGGCAGTGTGTTTGGCTTCTTACGGTTCAAAATGGTTAAAAATTTATCAACTTTCCCGTCAAAGTGTTCTGAAGTGAAGTTTTCTTCGTAGACACGTGGTTATACCCACCCGGTGTATGCAATATCTCTTCCTTGCGAATTTTATACATTATTTTCAAATCGGAAAGGTCATTTTTCGCAACGTTAGGGGGTGGTTTTGCGAGAGAGTGCGATTAAGCGAATAAGCGAATGGCGCGGAATAATGTGATCAGGTCGCATTTGCGCGTCCTGAGAACCGGAGATAAGCGACTGAAACAAAATTGGACATTGGTGGTGACCTGAACTGGAGGCTAGGAGATGGGGGAGGGGTAGGAGGGATGGGGTAGGTCACTACTCAATATTTCCCATTGAAAGATTTCAGCTCAATATTCAGCTGGTTATCCGATTACTTGCTTGTCCATCCGCGAACGAGATATCTTCACCTTCAAAGGACGAATAGGTACACTAGCTATTTACTCGGTTGTAAATCCAACAACACACAGCAAAACATAGATACGTATAACACACTGAAAACATAGATAGATAGGGTATTTTACATCCCTCAAATATGACCAGTGCTTTTTAAACGTCGTTCACAGTTTGCTATCGTCTGTTTTTTTTTTTTATCTCAACGCATCCGTTGGGGTTTTACTGCATGGTCAAATTGTTATTGTACTCTTCTTAGTCATTTTTATTTTGACAGAGTGCTCTAGACATCCGTCTCATCCCGAGTGCACGCGTTTATGATCATCCGGCGCTGTCCGTCACGCTCCAAGTCATTCCTCAAGATTTATGCTAGTTCAAGCTATGTAGTAGCAAGTAGACCGTTGTTGGGTTCGTTGTAAAGCAATGGGTGCACAGTACAGCGATGCCAAATGCTAAATACAGTACAGTAATGTCCGTGTAGCGAGTATGGTGTGAGTGGCCGAAGATTGAACGACCGATCATCCAAGTACAATTTTAAATAAAATTAATTCCACATAATACAATACAGCCAAAATAGAGTTACAAACAAAAAACAAATCATAGCAAGAAAGGAACTTGAGTAAAGAAAATTTAAAAGAGGAATAGTGAAAAGGATCAATATGTGCAAGAATTTCATTGAGTGATGAGCAGGATCTATGAATTAAGTAGTTTTGCTAATAATTAGTAGAACAAAGATTCAAATGAAATAATGGAGGATTTCTAACAGATCTAGGGCAATAATGGAGAATTATCCTACTTAGCAAATAAGGGCTATCTGATAAATTATTTAATAGCTTAAATACAAAGCAGAGATCCGAGACTGTCCTCCAAGACCGCAGAGGGACATAATCATGGGACATGGAAGAAGAAGAGGAGAGACGAAACTTCTTACTAATTTTTTCCAGTTTAGCAATGGAATCTTGGTAAAACGGGTTCCATATATGTAGTACTATTAAATTTCAGGTGAATTCTCATAAATACATACATCGTATAGCAGAGACACAGTATCAAAGGATTAAAGGGTCTGGATACTCTCATTATGAATCCTAAGCTCCTATAAGCTTTATTGACAACCGTATCAATGTGTGAATTAAAACATATGTAATTAACTATCTTAATAAAACACCTACATAGGTCTTTTACACAATCAACTTTCAATACTTGTGTCTGCTCAATAAAGAAGTCAAGTTTGGTTAGTATCACAGTAGTTTTGAAAACGATTCAAGATCGTTTTGAAGATGGCACACATTATATATATATATATATATATATATATATATATATATATATAATAGCCGAAATCCGTCTGTCTGTCTGCTGATAACGCTCGCTGAGGAAAAATTATTAAAAAACCACAAGAACGAGTGGGGATCGAACCCATGACCCCAGGCTCGGGAAGAACGTCCTTAGACTAATCTGCCAAAACCAGTTGTCGGTTTGGTCCTTTTTTTTTTTTAAACATTACCTATACAAGGGATCGTGGCTCTGCTTTACCTATAAAATAAAAACTCTGCTAATAATACATAGATGGCGATATAAAAACTATTATTTTTTTTTTGTTTTTTTGATAATTAATTAATTAATAATTATAATATAAATAGTAAAGTAAAAAAAAAAAAAAATTATGATTTGGGATTCGATACCGTGCTCGATATGTCGATAGGTGATCTCTATTAAAAAAGCGCTTTACGATATTTAAAATTCAGCGGGCGTTGATATTCAACGGGCTTACACTAGTATATGTATAATAGCCGAAATCCGTCTGTCTGTCTGTCTGTCTGCTGATAACGCTCGCTGAGAAAAAATAATTAAAAAACCAGAACGAGTGGGGGATCGAACCCAGGATTCCAGGCTCGAGAGGACTCGCACTAATGCTATCCGCTATCGCCCTTGGTCAATTTAGTCCTTTTTTTTTTAAACATTACCTATACAAGGGATCGTGACTCTGCTTTACCGATAAAAGGGATCGTGACTAATAATACACAAATGGCACTATAAAAACTGGTATTTTTTTTTGTTTTTTGATTTTTACAAAATTATAATTATTATATATGTATATACATATATATAATAATTAATAATTATAATATAAATAGTAAAGTAAAAAAAAAAAAAAATCAATACCGTGCGATCAATTAGTGGGGATTGCTAGAATACATAGATGGCGCTATAAAACTATTATTTTTTTTTTGTCACTTACAACCGTGCGATCAATTAGTGGGTATCTCTATTAAAAAGCGCTTTACGATATTTACAATTCAGCGGGCGTTGATATTCAACGGGCTTACACTAGTAGCAAATATATAATCTACCGCAGTGTGACTGGCGATGTCACGCGGCTAGAGTTTTTTATCGGTCATCACAGCATCGTTCTGCACGCAAGCAACCAAGCTAGCGCATTTTTTGATTTTTTTTATTTATTGTATAACTTTGTCTAGGAGAGTCCGATCGTTACAAAATTTTCACCACACGATAAACTAAGATTAGATCAATTTAAAATCATCCCTCACGTCTTTCTTCTATTATTTTTTTTAATAAAAACAGCTTGAGCTGGTTTATGTTGAGCTAAAATAGTTTTTGAGCTACTGGTTGTCGCTGTCGGGCCGCCGGGGTTGCCATGTACTATACATATGTAGGTATAGGGTGGTTACACAGTGTATAGACACAGGCCCAGACTATAGGGTGCCTGTGCAAGGGGGGTGTGCTCCTGTTAGGGGCGCGTCGACTGCGACGCCGTAATCCTCGCCCTCGCTTTCCACGCAAACAAAACGTTTCACATATAGCGTTTCAAACGCTCTTTGAAGCGTTTGAAACGCTCAGAATGCTTTTACAATATGAAATTGACTTTGGGACAGTAATTAAGGGGGGGGGGGGGGGCGAGACGCTTTTTCGTCAAAAATTTGCAACTAAACATGATTGGGGCAATTTCGAGCTAGACCGGAAAATTTGCATCCGGGGTTCGTTTGAATTTAAAGTTGACCATTTCACTGAAAATGACGGGGAAAAGTGTGTAAATCAACGGTCGGGAACCGGCGGCTCCGGAGCCGCACGCGGCTCTTTGTATGTCAATCTGCCGCTCTCACTGTCATACAACGTTTTGCGTGAAATATAAAATTTTGACCGTTGAAAATATAAATCACATTTCCACAACGTCATGGCTATAAAATGCTTTGAGATCATTTTTCAGATTAAACTTTATAATATTTTTTAGTAATAAACTGTCACGAGGATAATTTATTTTTTACATTTAATTAATGATTAATGAGTAACATTTAATTTAAATTTTAATATATAATTTGAAAATAATGTTGCGGCTTTTTTACCAATTTTGCAAGGTTTTTCCCTAATTTGGCTCTTAGCTTGAAAAAGGTTCCCGACCACTAGTGTAAATTATACTTTGAATACTTTTAAAAGGTATCGACTTATTTTAAACTTTCATTCTTTTTACATCTATCAATTCATCGATTAGCTATTAAGTTATTTTGATCTTTCATGACAATTTTTATTTAAAGAAAACGTCAAATTTCGTTGGAAAATATGGCCATATTTTGAAGTAAACAAAAAAAATTAAAATTTATATCATCATCATCATTTTCAGCTGTTCACCATCCACTGCTGGATGATGGCCTCTCCTATCCTCTTCCATTCCTATCGGTCTTGAGCAATCTGCGTCCACTTGACTCCACACATTCTTCTCATTTCATCTACCTTGCTTTCTTTCACATCCTCTCGGATACCATTCCAGTATTTCTTCCATCCATTTTTCTCGTTATGTGACCACTTCATTTTTTTCACACGTTCCGCTACATCTGCCACTTTGATCATACTACTTACCCATGTATTCCTCTTACGACCTCTTCTTGTTATACCAAGCATACATCTTTCCATGCTTTTTTGTATGCACTGGATTCTTGAATTTGAATTTATAAACGTGGCGAAATAAAAAAAACTCGCTAAATAAACGCTAAATAGCACGGGAAAAATTAAATATATTTTTGACTTTAAAAATTTGCTAGATAATTAATTATAAGTATTTCAAAGCAATAAAAAATCACAATCAATAGGAAAAATATCTGAATATTGATTTCAATACTCACTTTGAGCACAGCGATACTATATTTTGAGTTATTGACTGCAAAAGCCAAAAAAAAATGGATATTTTTTACATTTTTTAAATCGCAAATATCTCACAAACGAGAGCATATCAACAAAAATCATTATCGGATTCGAATTCAGTGGATCAAACTTAGTAAAGATTGACCAATCTCCGCACTGGGTATTTTTCTTTTGTTGCTCAGTGTAATTAATCAATCAATCCAAATTGTACGTTTTATCACTGTTGTTCATTGGTCAAGCTACCTAAAAAATTTTCACACATTGATTTTTGGAGACTAATTCAATAACACAATTTGCTTTAGCGATTTGATCAATTACATTTTTTTTCTTTGTAAACGGGGCCTAAAATTGAATTTAGCTATATTATGACAAGATGCAAAAAGCTGCATTACACAAAATATAATAAAAAGGCTGTTCAAGCGAAATAAATAAGAAGGCATACAGGACCGCAATTTTACATAGTACTCTGGTGCGTGGTAAGCTTATTTCAATAGGAAAACTCGATCCTGATTGAAAAAGCTTAGACGACTATTGATGCTAAGTATTCAATATTGAATTTGAATTTAAAAAAAACAGGGTATCAATACGCCCCGTGCTAAAAAAAAAAACACGTACGAAAAATCTCCCATATCTCACAAAGAACGGATTGAATTTAAAAATATATATATATCATCCACAGCAGATACGATACGGTTGTGTATAACGATAATATGAGTGGAGGAGGGTTGCTTCTCCCGTTTTGGGGGTTTGAGGTGGATGTGGGTGGAAAGTGGGTGGTAGTGGGTGGTTTTTGTGTTGTCGACAGTCGTGACTGGCGACGCGAAGCGTGCGGTCGCACAGCCGCCATGCAACACGAACACACGTGCCCAACACTTCACGACACGTGCATACCGACCCAACAAAACCAAGGGCAGTCGTCGTTGCAGGGAGATCAGCATGAGATCGACCCACAAATTGGTGAAGATCGGCAGGAGGATGGAGCTTCTGGACCACCAGTCACCGTCGCCGTCGCAGTTCAATCAGGTACATTTATCTTTTATTTTTTTGGTAATTATTATTTAACTTTTTTTTATGTACAACTTACCAGTTTGTAAGTTTCGCACTTTCTTCAGAAAATGTACTACTGTTTATATTGAACTAAAAAAAAAAATTCGGGTGTAGCCAACCCATGACTTTATCCATATATTTGAGGAATACAAAGAGTAACGAAATTATTTTTTAAGTACGTAAGTAAATAAAACGCATACAACACCACCACACCAACCAAAATACATATGTACATACATACATATCATGAAATGACTGTGTTGAGTGCGCGCGCGTATATAAAATACGATCTTCGGCATATATTCAAATAAGAAAAACTACCACTTCCGGTCGGCGGATTTTAATCAAAACCTTATCAACTCTTAAATTTTATATGATAATTATAAATATAAATTTTAGACTTGATCAATAGGGCAGTTTCTGAAATATTCTGTGGTAAACTTTTCGACAAAAAAAAACACCCTACTTCCGGTTGACTGATTTTAATGATTTATTTTTTCGTAACTAGCAATTTTACTCAGGAGTACAACATTATAATATTGTGACGATAGTACATATTTAAAAGGCCGAAAAAAAAAAAAAACAAAAAATCGTTCAAGAGTAAACTGCCATTTCCGGTAGTCAGATGTTGACCAAAATCACAGTATCTCTTACGGCTAACGTGAAAACTATAGATATGAAATTTGGACAAAATTCCCGGAGCCGCTTCGGAAATATTCTGTGGTAAAAGAATTTTAGAATTTTCAACAAGAAAAAAACCTTACTTCCGGTTGACTGATGTTGACCAAATTCCTTATGGCTCTTACACCTTACGTGAAAATAATAGATATGAAATTTCAGCTTGATAGCCTTGATAGTTTCGGAGAAAACACACATACAGACACACACACGCATAAGTACACAGACATACAGACATTTTTTTAAAATCATGAAAACGTGATCTGGGGATGATACTCGATACAAATCAGTCAAAATCTCGAGAACGAATTTTCGCACGATCACAATACTTTATCCGATTAGGATAAAGTAAAAAACTCAGCCGCACTTTTTTATTTGAAAAATATTTATTATTTAAATTATTTGTATTTTAAAATGCACCCGGGAATCACCTGGTAATTGCAGCTTTTTACATCATAAAAAAATATTTGTCTAATTATATTTATATAATTAATTATTAATAAATTTTCAAATGTCCTTTTTTTTGTTTTAAAATTAGCTTTCATCTTAATTGGCCATCAATTTATTTTTAAACTGATTCCATTATGCCGCTGAAAATAAATGTATGATTATAATAAACGAATGTAAAATTGCAATGCGATAATTTTTCTATATGGAAATTGCGCGTAAAAACTATACACACTTCTTTTTGTTTGTAATTAAATATTAATTAACTTTTACGTATTATTTTTTCAGTATAAAAATTTTATGCAATATTTCATTAACGTTCGTTTATGGACGCATTACAGAAAAATTCGCTATAAATCAGCGGTTATTCGTTACACAAATGCAATATCAATTACAAACGATCATATTTTATTTATCACATGGCTGTAAATTTATACAAAACTCTCATGATGAATATCCGCACAAATCACAATTTCAAACAAACGTTTGAACGTACTGAAATATTTTTGTTATATACATATATGTACATAATAATTTCTCAAAGTATAGATTTTGACACGGTTGAAATTTCATACCGCATTTTAAATGTGTCGAATTAAATAATAAAAAATGAAATGGGACGTTAACGAATAAAATAAATAACGAAAATTGCGGAATATTTTTGTATGTTTGGTTAGTTTATAACGTTACTGTATATTACTTCGGTATATGTACGTATACGAGAGCAAATATTTAATTTGAAGACTTCTGTACCGAAAGTAGAATTGGTCGCAATTAAATAACAAAAAAAACATTTTCCACGAATTCTCTTTTATTGTATATAAAATTTAATGACTTTCGGAACTATTGACGAGTACTAAGTCGAAAAGATGTCTCGTCTTCAATTTCTTATTACTGTTATCCGAGAAAATATAAGCTTAATTGAAAAAATAAAACGTCTTCCTATTGAATTTATATATTTATACACTGCTATTGACTCTGAATTACTCATACTCCATATATCTGATGAATGATAAAAGGGTGTCCATTATTTTTTTATCGTTTCATTCAAAAGATAATGCGATTGATTATTTTTTTTTTGTGAAAAAGGCGTGTTGACTTTGTCAAAGATTGATGACGGTATTATGAGCTACCATCTTACTTTATCAAACATCATCAGGCTGTTGGGGATAATCTTATTTTGGTTAAAGCTCAACGAAAAATAGTATGAGTACTAAAGCCAAATTTCCTCAAAGTAAATTATCGTTTCTAGTTTATTTTATACGCGTCTATAATAACGCACATATTGAAATGATATAACTTAGATTGTATAGTTGTAATATTCAGTAATAAATTTTCAATATAACTTGGAGGGAAGTAGTTGGAATAGAATGCTTTTGAAAGAATGAATATTTTACATAAGGAAATCCAATATCGTGCCATGTCTGGATAGAAAAGGCTTTCGATCAATGCATCTTGCTTATAATGACGTATTGCTCTGAATTCAAGTATTAAAGTGAGATGAACAAAAAGAGCAAGAGGAACACTCGAATGAAATGCTCGTATAACAAAAAGGCAGGATATTGGTGAAACAAGCAAAGGGGTAGAATTGGAAATGAGCGGGTCAAATTGCCGACTCTAAAATTGCTCGAGTAAAAGATTATGCGAAATCTTGAAAGGATAGACTTACAATCGAGACTCTGAGTAAATACTTAAAGTAGTGAGAGTATGTGTGTAGTACGAATTCTACAAAGGGATTCAATTTCAGGATTTTACCTGACGAAAATGCTCCCGGGAAATTGTTGATTTTCCACTAGAGTTGTAGGGAAATATTATGTGTGCCGGAGCACTTTTTATGCAACGATGTTCTTTTAAATATTTGCCAAGTGTACAAAATTTCGAAAATTTGTATTTACAATATACGATGTCTATAGTATATGTCCCTTTGAGACGGTTTTTTCCAAAATAGAGCTATATGAAATTCATTTAAATAGTATTTTTAATATTTTTCAGCTATGAAAGGTATTGAAAATAGGGTGATTGTCACGGATCATCGATTTCTATGGTGATGATGAGACTTTTATCGCATTTCGATTTTACCCACATCATCATAAACTCGACAGGTTTATTATTCAAGAAATACGTTTTTTTTTTTTGCGGAATTTTCATCGACTGTTAAAAAAGGTGAGTTTTCCTCCCTATACAAAATGAAAAGTGACGCGAGAAAATAATAATAACTTTTTATTTATTTTCTTGGTAAAAGGTAACATATTATTATGTATGTATATATATTTTTTGTCATATTAAAAACGTCTTCGTGCGATCTCAATCAAAAAATATGAAATATCATGTCGCGTGTCAAATACACTGAAATTTCGAGATAGACATCTTTTGGCTGCACAATTCAACGATTTTCGATTTCGATAAAGTTATTGTTGTACGAGCTTTATTTAAGGCGAAATCGTAAAATTATTGTTTTAATTGAAAAATATGGATTCAATAATTTAAAACGTGAAAGAATTTTATATTAAGTTTCACGAGTATTTGTCGAATCTGGAATGCTTTTAATTTTCATACAATATTTTCATCAACCAAATCGATTGCTTTACAGCGTTTTTCTTCTTTAAATATATTAAAAAATGTCTCCTTTGAGACGTCTTATCGGAATTTCAATTATCCACAATCTATCTTTACGTAAAGGAGACTTTGTATACCTAAGTAGATTAAATTGGTTTTATAACGTAATAAATTCAAAATCAAAATACAAGAATGCTATATTTAATCATATAGATTATTTTAAAGACTATTTATATCAAAATGTTCAAAAATAACAATTGCACAGTGTAAAATTTCTGTATAGAATACCTACTAGGCATTTTATATAATGCTAAAATAGCCAGCAAAGTGCAAGATGTATGCACGCTTCATAAATTGAGATAAAAATTGGTCGTATGAAAAACAAAAGTTTGAGAAGGACTGCATGAAAACAATTTAAATTATTCAGGATCAGCTGGTCAGATTGGTGAAATAAACAATGATTCTGACAACAAAGTTCATCTATTTCATACTTTACCTAAAGCGCTTATGCTTTTTACACAATTTTACATTGTATTGGATCAAAATAAAGGCCGCTTATTTCATTTAGAATACTTATCGTTTACTTTCACGTATTTCATTTAACTACAAACTAAATAAAAAAATTATTTATTCTAGACAAATACATAATTCATCTAAATCTAAAGGATTTCCAATTTTAGACACATTGTTGAACATAAGGATAAGCGTTTTCAGTACACAAAAGTAAAATCAGGCATGTACATAATACGTCTTAAAATGGTTCAATAGATTTTTTGTTATTTTATTCTTTGAGGTTCAAACGAAGCATCGATCATAGGGAATCGATTCAAAGTATGTTAATCGGATTAAAGGGTCGTCTGTGAATTAATTTGAAGGATTTCAGGGAAAGGTTGATCGCACCCTGATAAATCACCCTTAAGCCGACGACAGACCGATGCTTTTTGCGAATTTCTGTGATAATTATTGCGAAACCCGGTTTTCTCGGCCCCATGTTAGTGTAAAAGGGTACCCTCTGATTCATTAGATGCTAATACAGGTCTCTAGATCCGAGAAATATATTAAATTGTTTTGTCACTTAAATTTAGAATACTGTGTAATTACTGCAGTGGAATTTGCGTATTAGTAGTCTATTAACGATTTCGTTGCGCTGAAATTCCTCTGCAAATTTTCAATGAAGGCTTTCAAAAGCTCAATGTATTACAATGTAAATTTTTGAGGTCCAGTTATATCTACATAGGTATGTATGTATGTACATACATATATTCTGTTTGCAATACAAATTATTTCTTAATTTTAATAATTCTCAAGTCTAAGTATTACTAGACATTACATAATAAAATATATTAATTTTGACGCAGAAATTATCTAATTGATACTTTGTAAGGAATAAAAATAATTTAATTATATAAAATGTTAGAAATAGGAGAAGCATCTTGTCCAGAGGTGTGTATTTTGGAATATAATAGACTGCCAGATGAAATTAGAAGAATTGATAAATTCCTGGCAGTTAAAATTACGATGTGGGGTTAAAAAGTTATACTACAGTGTGTTTTGAAAAATTTTAAATCTTCAATCTGTCAAACATACATTTATTAAGGAATAAAAATAATTCAATTATAAAAAATGTTAAAATAAATAGAAGCATGTTGTACAGAGGTGTTTTGGAGTATAATAGACTGCCAGATGAAATTAGAAGTTCCAAAAATATTGATAAATTCCTGGCAGTCTTAAAAAAACATATCTGTATAGGTGCTTAGTTAAGGATTATGTAATTAGCTTTAGCTATTATATTATATACATAAATTAAACGATATTTTATTTTCAAAAGCTCACATTATGTAGATCTTGAAATATTTTAAATTGGAAAACAAAATTATATATGTACATGAGAAGTGATTTGAATTTTATACTTCAGTTTCATTCAGTTTCACGTATTGGTACAAATAATCGACTTTCAACTATTGGTTTCCAAAAATTTATCTCAAATATACTAAATTGTTAGAGAAAATCGACAAATTTAATGATATACACGTATTTGTATAATATAACATTTCGAAAACAGTATTATATTATATATTCATAAAGGCCTTAATTACATGTGTCTGCTCGTCAGAAATTATTGATAATGTAACTCATAGGTTAATATTGAATTACATTATACATTCTTAGCTTACTAATACATGCAATTGATAAATATCTAGTTTAAACACAACGGTGCTTGTAAATTTGATACAACGAGAAATTTTATCTACATGCTGATTATCCACCGTACAATTTGTGTATGTACGTGCGTAAAATTTATTAGAAAACTTTGATCTGTTGGTTATTATTAATTTTAGAGTAGCACAAACACACACACACACTAGCATTTTGATAATAATAATTCCACTTTGAAGTATCCACTTTCAATGAACTTCAAGTATAAGTAGAGAAAAGCTCGTCCGTTCGCGTTGTGCTCGCGTAACCGTATTATTCTCTCCAACTGGCAAATATTACAACGAAAAGTTCCCACGTCGGTTTTATTAAAACTTTGATATGACTCAAAACGATCTCAATAGTTAGTACGTATAGGTGACGTACCTTTAATAAAGTGACAATTAAAGATGTCGTCTCAATTATTGAATGTTTACGTGCGCGGTGAATTTTGCAAGGTGGAATATTTGTTCTCGGAAGCTGTGAAAGTTGCTTCGTCCTTCTCCACGTCTCTTTCCACTTTCGTTTTTGATTAAAATAATTTGGCAGCCTGGCAGGCTTTTAATTTCCGGCAGCTTCAGCGGCAATATATCGTTTCAAAGTGGCCCGTTTTCAGCTGATTGCACCGTTATCCGAGTAGGCGACTTGCCCAGACGTTGTTGTCATCTACATACATATGTATGTATGTATTTTCACATCGAACGTTCGATTGAAAGTCAGTATACACTGGATGCAATCTTAAAATTGAACTATAATCGTAGCGATGCAAGTTCATTGTTGAAAGCTTAATTTGAACCGTAGCGAATCGACTCGTAAGTGAAACGTATTGATTCGATTCCCGATACGATTGAAAGGTTTATTCGATTTTATCGACAGTGTTTCAAATATTTCGAGGCTATCGAGTTTTTTGATTTTATTCAAGTTGTTGAGATGGTGTGTGATATTTGGCACCACCTAACATTTTCTACACTCTTTCAGAAGATAACGGTAAAATATTGAAGAGTATCTCCGTCAAAGCTTAAAAATTTACCGTTTTTTAAGTGTCGGGTTTAGCGGTCGAGAACCGGCGGCTGAATAGCCGCATGCGGCTCTTTATTAAAAACGCTGTCGTCAACGTTTTGCGTGAAACAACGTTGACACACAATTTACACAAAATCAAAGTGAATCCTACTTCCATAGCTATAAAAATCTTAAAAATCGTTTTTCAGATTAAACTTTATAATACTTTTTAGCAATAAACTGTCAGACATTAATAATATCATGAAGATACAGGATAGGTATTGGGTACAGGATGGCTTGAATTCCGTTTACGATTGACGCATTTTTTAGTCGATATTTGTGAGAAAAGTCTACTTTTTGCGAAGTTAGGTTGGGTACAGGATGGCTTGAATTCAGTTTTCGATGGACACATTTTTTTGTCGATATTTCTGAAAAAAGTCTACTTTTCGCTAAGTTAGGTTAGGTACAGAATGGCTTGAATTCAGTTTTCGCTTGATGCAAATTTTTCGTCGATATTTCTGAAAAAAGGTACTTTTCACGAAGTTAGGTTAGGTACAGGATGGCTTGAATTCAGTTTTCGATGGACACATTTTTTTGTCGATATTTCTGAAAAAAGAGTACTTTTCGCTAAGTTAGGTTAGGTATAGGGTGGCTTGAATTCAGTTTTCGATTGACGCATTTTTTCGTCGATATTTGCGAGAAAAGTCTACTTTTCGCAAAGTTAGGTGGGGTACAGAATGGCTTGAATTCAGTTTTCGATTGACGCATTTTTTCGTCGATATTTCTGGAAAAAGGCTACTTTTCACGAAGTTAGGTTAGGTATAGGGTGGCTTGAATTCAGTTTACGATTGACGCATTATTTCGTCGATATTTGCGAGAAAAGTCTACTTTTCGCGGAGTTAGGTTAGGTATAGGATGGCTTGAATTCAGTTTTCGATTGACGCATTTTTTCGTCGATATTTCTGAAAAAAGTTTTTTTTCGCGAAGTTAGGTTGAGTATAGGGTGGCTTTAATTCAGTTTTCGATTGACGCATTTTTTCGTCGATATTTGCGAGAAAAGTCTTCTTTTCGCGAAGTTAGGTTGGGTACAGTATGGCTTGAATTCAGTTTCCGATTGACGCATTTTTTCGTCGATATTTTTGAGAAAAGTCTTCTTTTAGCGATGTTAGGATGAGTACATCTTGGCTTTAATTCAGTTTTCGATTGACGCATTTTTTCGTCGATATTTGCGAGAAAAGTCTTTTTTTCGCAAATGTTAGGTTTCGGGTACAGTATGGCTTTAATTCAGTTTTCGTTTGCATTTTTTTCGTCGATATTTCTGAAAAAAGTACTTTTTCGCGAAGTTAGGTTTGAGTACAGGATGGCTTGAATTCAGTTTTCGATTGACGCATTTTTTCGTCGATATTTTTGAAAAAAAAGTCTTCTTTTCGCGAAGTTAGGTTGGGTACAGTATGGCTTGAATTCAGTTTCCGATTGACGCATTTTTTCGTCGATATTTTTGAAAAAAGTCTTCTTTTAGCGATGTTAGGATGAGTACATCTTGGCTTTAATTCAGTTTTCGATTGACGCATTTTTTCGTCGATATTTCTGAAAAAAAGTCTTTTCTTTTAGCGATTTTTCAGCGATTGAGTAGGTTTTCGTCGATATTTTTTGAGGATGGCTTTTAATTCAGTTTTCGATTGACGCATTTTTCGTCGATATTTTTTTCGTCGATATTTTTGAAAAAAGTCTTTTTTTAGCGAAGTTAGGTTGGGTACAGTATGGCTTGAATTCAGTTTTCGATTGACGCATTTTTTTCGTCGATATTTTTTTTGAAAAGTCTTCTTTTAGCGATGTTAGGATGAGTACATCTTGGCTTTAATTCAGTTTTCGCTTGATGCATTTTTTCGTCGATATTTGCGAGAAAAGTCTACTTTTCGCAAAGTTAGGTTGGGTACAGTATGGCTTGAATTCAGTTTCCGATTGACGCATTTTTTCGTCGATATTTTTGAGAAAAGTCTTCTTTTAGCGATGTTAGGATGAGTACATCTTGGCTTTAATTCAGTTTTCGATTGACGCATTTTTTCGTCGATATTTGCGAGAAAAGTCTACTTTTCGCAAAGTTAGGTTGGGTACAGTATGGCTTGAATTCAGTTTTCGATTGACGCATTTTTTCGTCGATATTTTTGAGAAAAGTCTTCTTTTAGCGATGTTAGGATGAGTAAATCATGGCTTTAATTCAGTTTTCGATTGACAGTCGATTCAGTTTTTTCGATTGACGCATTTTTTCGTCGATATTTTTTCGTCGATATTTCTGAAAAAAAGTCTTTTTTAGCGATGTTAGGATGAGTACATCTGGCTTTAATTCAGTTTTCGATTGATGCATTTTTTCGTCGATATTTCTGAAAAAAAGTCTACTTTTCGCGAAGTTAGGTTGAGTACAGGATGGCTTGAATTCAGTTTTCGATTGACGCATTTTTTTTGTCGATATTTTGAGAAAAGTCTTCTTTTCGCGAAAAGGTTGGGTACAGTATGGCTTGAATTCAGTTTCGATTGACGCATTTTTTTCGTCGATATTTTTGAAAAGTCTTCTTTTAGCGATGTTAGGATGAGTACATCTTGGCTTTAATTCAGTTTTCGATTGATGCATTTTTTTCGTCGATATTTGCGAAAAAGTCTACTTTTCGCGAAGTTAGGTTGGTACAGTATGGCTTGAATTCAGTTTTCGATTGACGCATTTTTTTCGTCGATATTTTTGAGAAAAGTCTTTTTTAGCGATGTTAGGTTGAGTACAGTATGGCTTTAATTCAGTTTTCGATTGACGCATTTTTTTCGTCGATATTTTGAGAAAAGTCTTCTTTTCGCGAAGTTAGGTGGGTACATCTTGGCTTTAATTCAGTTTTCGATTGACGCATTTTTTTCGTCGATATTTCAGTTTTCGATTGAAAAGTCTTCTTTTCGCGAAGTTAGGTTTGGTACAGGATGGCTTTAATTCAGTTTTCGATTGACGCATTTTTTTTCGTCGTCGATATTTTTTTCGCGAAAAAGTCTTCTTTCGCGAAGTTAGGTTGGGTACAGTATGGCTTGGATTCAGTTTCCGATTGACGCATTTTTTTTCGTCGATATTTTTGAGAAAAGTCTTCTTTTAGCGATGTTAGGATGAGTACATCTTGGCTTTAATTCAGTTTTCGATTGATGCATTTTTTTCGTCGATATTTCTGAAAAAGTCTACTTTTCGCGAAAGTTAGGTTTGGTACAGTGGCTTGACAGTTTCCGATTGACGCATTTTTTTCGTCGATATTTTTGAGTTCTTTTAGATTTAGGATGACGCATTTTTTTTTTCGTCGATCGATATTTTGAAAAAAAGTCTTGACGCATTTTTTTCGTCGATATTTTGAGTTTCTTTTAGCGATGTTAGGTTGGGTACAGGATGGCTTGAATTCAGTTTTCGATTGACGCATTTTTTCGTCGATATTTTTGAGAAAAGTCTTCTTTTCGCGAAGTTAGGTTGGGTACAGAATGGCTTGAATTCAGTTTTCGCTTGATGCATTTTTTCGTCGATATTTCTGAAAAAAGTCTTCTTTTCGCAAAGTTAGGTTGGGTACAGTATGGCTTGGATTCAGTTTCCGATTGACGCATTTTTTCGTCGATATTTTTGAGAAAAGTCTTCTTTTAGCGATGTTAGGATGAGTACATCTTGGCTTTAATTCAGTTTTCGCTTGATGCATTTTTTCGTCGATATTTCTGAAAAAAGTCTACTTTTCGCGAAGTTAGGTTTGGTACAGGATGGCTTGAATTCAGTTTCCGATTGACGCATTTTTTCGTCGATATTTTTTAAAAAAGTCTTCTTTTAGCGATGTTAGGTTGGGTACAGTATGGCTTGGATTCAGTTTCCGATTGACGCATTTTTTCGTCGATATTTTTGAGAAAAGTCTTCTTTTAGCGATGTTAGGATGAGTACATCTTGGCTTTAATTCAGTTTTCGCTTGATGCATTTTTTCGTCGATATTTCTGAAAAAAGTCTACTTTTCGCGAAGTTAGGTTGGGTACAGGATGGCTTGAATTCAGTTTTCGATTGACGCATTTTTATAATATAATAAATATTCTGCGGTAAACTTTTCGACAAAAAAAAAAAACCTACTTCCGGTTGACTAATTTTAAAAAATTTTTATTTTTAAATAGCAATTTCTATGAGAATTACAATATTACAATATGGTGACGATGACGAAAGGCCGAAAAAAATAAAAAACAAAAAATCGTTCAAGAGTAAACTGCCACTTCTGTCAGACGGATTTTGACCAAAATCACAGTATCTCTTAAGGCTAACGTGAAAACTATAGATATGAAATTTCAACTTGATCGATGGCGGCAGATTCGGAAATATTCTGCGGTAAAAGAATTTTAGATTTTTCTACAAGAAAAAAAACCCTACTTCCGGTTTACTGATGTTGACCAAATTCGTTATGGCTCTTACACCTTACGTGGAAATAATAGATATGAAATTTCAGCTTGATAGACTTGACAGTTTCGGAGAAAACACGCATACAGACACACACACACATAAGTACACAGACATACAGACATTTTTTAGAAATCATGAAAAAGTGATCAGGGGATGATACCTGATTAAAATCAGTCAAAATCTCGAGGTCGAATTTTCGCACGATCACAATACTTTATCCGATTGGGATAAAGTAAATATATGCAAATTGGTTTGAATTGGATTCCAATAAGATTTTTATTCATCCGGCCCTCTATACATTTCAAAATTCTGAACCGGCCCATTTCCCAAAAGGTTGGGGACCCCTGCTCTAGAATAAAATATAATTGTGACGCAGAAAGTTTTATGTTTTCCAACTAAACCTTATACATATATTATTGTTTTATACGCCATTGAGTAAGACTTATGTACAAAGACAGCAGTATAGCGAGTGCATATTACTCGCTTTTATTTTTTTAAGCCAAAGTGCCGTTTTGCATAAAAGCTCAGTCGTCGAGAGCACTTGTTGTCGTGTATATTAAATAATTTACAACGGAAAAAGATCGAGAGGTGCTGCGGATACAGCGAAACAATTTCAGTGTAAAATATTGAGAAGCGCTGACCCCGAAATCTAATTTGATGTTTTCCTTGACCCGACAAACATTCTGGCTTTTTTTAAATATGTATGTTCCCTCCGAAGGGAGTTATCGATTCTCAAAGTTTCCATTCCAGACAGATAGAGTGATAGACACGTGGAAAGATTGTTTTTGACAGCAACATATTCAAAGAGTTCCAAAACAGGCATAAAAAATATATCCCATTGCGTAAAATCTTTTTTTTTTATACATATTTGGAAAATACTTCCCTTTGTAAATTCAAAGTCTGATCAATACAATAATATAAACAGGATTAGCATTAAAATCTTCGAAACCAATAACGCTAGAGAGATCCTATATTTCACCATACATACGTAATTGAACAATAAAGAGAACATTTTCCTAGAGGCGATAAGCTTTAGTCTTTTTGTATGACGATAGTTGGAATTTCCCGACGATTTTTCCTCACAAGGAAAACTCTGAGCCAACGCGTCTGTTTGTATACGATTACGGACAGTGTTTCGACGTGCAACATTGTTAAAAAAATTCGCGAACAAAGAGGTTTTGTTTCAGCGAACTTTCCCTAAGGCCCCGGCCACAGGAAACTTCTCCGCTTCGACGGGCGAGTTAATGGGAAACTTGGTTTAAAACTTGATTGAAGATATTCCTCGAATTCCTTTTCTTTACTTTGTATCGACGGATCGAACGAAAAGCACACAACACTAGAAAACGTAAATATTTAATCTCAAAAATATTATTTGAACGAGGCATTAAAAACGAACGGCCATCGCGTAAAGTACGTGAAATATCGCGTAAGCCTTTTAAAATGAGGTATATCTTTTTTTTTTTATTTTTTTGTACTTTTATCACGATAATAAATTGTGGGGGAGAGTTTGGTTCATTTTTCGCATCATTTGAAAACGTGATTCCAATTTTTTTTCCCCGTTCGAATGCCATGGAGAAACATAATGTATCATTTGTAAGGAAAACACGTCCGTCGGGTCGCGCGAAATTTTAGGCCATTTTTGTTTTTATATTATGTACTAGATACATACATATGTGCATATAAATGTATTGATAATCCCACAACGACAAAAAAATGCGTATGAATCGTGATTAAATCTCTTGATTTTATTATTCATACATGTAATAATAGTTTACGTAACGACATAAGATCGATAGAGGAACACGTGTTTATGATGCAATTACAATTCCATATCTAAAGCAATTTTATCATAATTATTATTATTATACAAGAGATTGAGAGCAATCAATTTCTAACTATTTAATACATAATATGTTTATTTAAAATGGATAGAAATAAATAAAGCCATATACATTTTACGATGTCTAAATTTTGATTGAACATACATACATACTTGTAGTTGTTGTAATTTTCCAATGTATCAATAGTTAAACATTTTTGATTTTATAATGTATTTAGGCATTATACACAATGCGTAGATTTCACAATTTATCTAAAGCGTTGTCGGCAAAATATAAAATAAATTAATTTTGGTGTTCAAATCAATTTTTCATTTCTGCAATTTGACCAGCTTGTCGAGAACAATTCAATTCAGTTTCTTTCACAAACTTAAGTTTTTCATATCTGCTTTTTCTGTTTTCATGAAGCGTAGTAAATTTTGCACAATTTTATACAATGTGGAATTTCACACTCTTCTTGTGACATGAACTAAAAATAGAATTGCATAGTCCACCATATACAGAAATGTTTTGTTGTCTTGTTTGTTTATTTTTCGTACTTTTTGCGTATTCAGTACGTTCTGTAGCCGCATTGAACGTATTTTGAGTGTATGAAACTAAATAAAGGACAACGCAATGCTTTTATGCGACGAAATAAATTTGTGAAAACTACAAAACGTATCGCTTTTTTTCCGTAAATATTTGATAGTGGTTTTAAGACTAGCGGGAAACGAAAACGTCAATGGGTTAAAGTCTCAGGTCACAGTTACTGAAAAATAAATGAGACACTCACTCGAAAATATCGCAACTAACCGCGTTTAATGTTTTATGAGTGTCGAACGTTAAAATTTTTACGACGTGGTTTCTCGATTTTTATTTAACATCTGAAACATTTTCAAAAAGGCATTCAAAATATTTATCGCCATTATGAATATATGTATGTAGGTTTTTAATGTTCATTTGGTGTAACCAACATACAAATTCCATCTGTTGTTCTTGTTATTGTTGTGCAAAACAGGTTCTTTGTTTGTTGTTTTAACAACGGAGGAAATTTCGCTTAAATTATTATTTCGCGAACGCTTTTTATTATTTCATTCTTTTGTATTTGCTTTGCGCAAACGAGCGAAAGCTCTGAAAATTCAATACGTCCGCTTTCCGGGTACGTCATAGGTATAATGCACATACATGTACACATTGTAGATATTCTTGATACATAATAACGTTGAAAAAGGCTCGTATGCTTCTTCTTTTTTTTTTTTGTATGCAAACACACGTGAAAATACAAAGAACGGAGTCAAGTGGCATGAAGCTGCTTGATTTGCTGAAAACTTTCTTACGAGTTGACGTTCGTTACAATGGAAAGCAAGGAAACTGACTTGTGTTGCTCTTTTAGTATTCATATGTATAGTAGGTATATAATATTTATCGTTTGCGAGGCTACGTGGGTCGATGTGAAAGTTTTAATGGGGAAAATGGCCGATTTCATATTATGCGATACGGTGAAGTGCAAAAATATATTGATAATCTAATAAAAAATAAGTTAATAAACCGATACCGATCGTTGGAGATAATGCAGTTACGTTAAACCAATAAACCGGAGTGACGGTAACGTAATTTGATTATTTATTTAATCTGTTCCGGTGAAATATTGTGCATTGATTTTTGTTTTCAACATTAAAAGTCGGATGCTTAATAGTTTTAAAGCACCTACAGCTTTTTGTTCGGTGAGTTTCATTTGATGCTTGTTATAAGTATTTTTAGTATCAAAAGATTGTTAAAATGTACTTCAAGTATGTATGTAAAAGTACACACTTTTATTGAACTTCAAAAGTAAAAGTCTCATTATTTTATCGAATAAAAAAAATATTCATTAGTTTCACACGTTGACATTTTATTTAATAACTATAATTCTCAAGAGAATATTTCTACATTTTTAAATGTTCTGTTTTATTTAATTTATGCAATAAATTATAGCGTAGAAACGTTGAGTTTTTAAGTTATAAAATTCTTGTACACGCTCCAAACTTTGCTGAAGAAAATGTCGCAATTTAAAATTGGATGAAACATTTTCAGCCAAGTTTAATGTATAACTAAATTTTTGATTATTTAAGTGTCTTATTATCATTAACTCATATCACTCGATTGACAGAAGTTTTAATATATTCAGAAATTCGTTTAATTAATGGAAAAATATCGATTGCATTACACAATGACATTTCTGTACACTGATAATGGATTTAAATTAATAATAAATAAAAAGGATTTAAAGAATTTCAAATTCGTCCTATTCTATTTTACAATTTAAGAAACGCCGGGCACTCTCAGATTGTTTCGCTTTGAGATTTCTTAAAAGCTCACGAATTTTCTCAGACGCAATGAGTACTCAATGTGCGATGTTTTTCGAATCGATTCGTCCCGAAAGGATCGACCCAATGAAAATTCATGTAGTCAATTGTTGGACTGGTTTCCTTTCGTCCTTTCTTTTGCGTCCATATTGGATCTCTAAGGCTGCTGCAATGCTTTTTCATTTCAGTGTCTCTCCGCTCTTTGTTTCGCACAAAGGATTATTCGATTTTTCCATCTCGCTTTTCCGCAACGTTCTAATCTGGCTTTTCCGGGTCACGTTCTCTTTCTGGCTTGGCCACCTGTTGAATACCAATAAAGCCCAATCGGGACTGAAAGCTCTTGCGCCATGTGTTACAAGCTTTCGCATTTATTATTATATTATGTATAATGGACGAGTGGGATTTGTCGCTCATTATAATATTAAATTTATTTTTCTTTGTTCTATCTATATTTTATATGTATTTTTTTTCATAACTGGGTGTTTCGTCTTGCGGAAGAGTGAGTCAATTTTTAACACAATACTAAAAGAGTAATTAATCGATATAAAACTGAGTGTACAGCGTGCGGTTTATAGCTTTGATCTACATATTTTAAAACTACGAAGTATAAAATGTCTTTTTCTTTTTTGAAATCCTATCACAGGAGTCACGATGGTATGGTTGGTTCAATTCATTTGAACATATCTTATTCATTATAAGTTAGATCGTAAGTTATTGCCAAGTTATTTTAAGAATTATATCATTACAAATAGTGATATTCATAGTTATTCTACTAGAAATAAGAACCAACTAGTTGTAGGTAGAGTAAGGAAAACAAAGACAGCTGGTGGTGTTTTTCACAGGGGTGTATTAATGTATTAATGTTAATTTGATTTATGTAGTTGTTATAAATGTAAGTTAAATTAGCTAATTAGCTATTATTATATAAAATAAATAAATAAAATTTCTGGGTTGGTTTATATTTTTATTTTTGAATCTTCCGTATTCCGAATTATTCGATTTGAAGAATATTCATTAACATAACTCTTTAATGTGATTAAGTAAAATTGATTCATTTAAATTTAAATGTAGATAAATTCAAATATATTATTTTCTTCAATACTTTTTCTAAGATGTGTTTTTTTTTTGTATCATTTAAACATTTTCTGAATCGACGATGATGTTGGTAATTTGACGAAAATTTTGAGAAGCAGTAGCACTAGGGGTACAGTAGTGGCATTAGTACTCATTATTTTGACAGGTCTCGTAAAAATTTCCTACGAGTCTTTTAGCGGGTACTTTGATGCTAAAAATCGCCCGAGATCAAAGAACTTAAATATTTTTTTTCTACAGAGAAGTCAAAATAATGAGCACTTTTACCACCTATATACATACATGTGTATAAAATATATGAAAAAAAAACGTTTAGATTTATTCATTTATCGATAAAAACATGTTATGACGCAAATACTCTGAATACATACATATATCACAACTTGTACTTTATTAATATTTTCGATAATGTCTTCTTCGTCTGTAACTAAGGATTAGATCATAGTCTTTGAGCCTTTTTTCACGACACTATAGTTGGTAGAATCAGAGTGGGTTATATTATTTAATTCATGTATTATCCTGTTGGTTTTACTCTTCCTCTTTTCATCTTACTTTCTCTCTATGATGTTGGTTAAAAATTCAACATAGCGCAGAACACGTCCAATGTGGATTCCTCTTCTTGTTATAATGCAGCAAATATAATTAATAATACATACATACATATGTACATATATTTATTTATTTATTTTATATAATAATAGCTAAATAGCTAATTTAACTTACATCTATTACATATTTATAACAACTACATAAATCAAATTCACATTATACACTAATACATAACTACTATCTCTCACAGAGGTGTCTCCTCACACTTTTCAAGAATGCATCTATTGTCTTAGAAGACTTGATGCACTTCGGGAGGGCATTATATGTACATTAATACACCCCTGTCAAAAACACCACCAGCTGTCTTTGTTTTCCTTACTCTACCTACAACTAGTTGGTTCTTATTTCTAGTAGAATAACTATGAATATCACTATTTCTAATGATATAATTCTTAAAATAACTTGGCAATAACTTATAAATGTGCTTAACTTTAAACAATTTCTAATACTCGCCCATCCCAATTCATCTAATATACTTCTAATACTGTTTAGCCTACCAACATTCAAAATACCTCTCATAGCTCTATTTTGCAACCTTTGAATTTTATCTAAATCTTGGCCACTGAACATATTAAGTACAGTGGCACAATAAACCAGGTGTGGCAAGACAATTGTATTATAGACTAAAACCTTACTTTTCATATAGCTCATTTTCAATATGCTGCCACAGCACCGTATCTCAAATGTTTCCAAACGTTGTTTATCTTTTGATGTTATATTCTAAGCTTCACACCCATAAAATACTCCAAATAAATGTCTATACATTTATTTTTAGTATTAGAGCTGATTGTGATTCTTAGTATTTGCCTCTTATTCATAAAATGTACGTATATTTTTAACAATATAAATAGAATGTAGTCTAATGGCATATAAGAAAGGTACGAAAAACGGTGGAGTTTCAATGTTAAAAGGGGTTTTTTTGGCAATACTAAAACGAAACTCGAAAGATTACATTACGCTAATTGAACCACTGTTCTACTTTGGTTCGTTGATTTCTCAAAGGGGCACTGTATACGCCATTAGCATAATACAACCATAATTGTCACTGTACCGATTGAACGAAATGTCTCGCTCGTTAACGGGGTTTTTTGATTTTATCAATGCGAAATTAGCGATAATTGTCACATGGATGTGTATGAAGTTAATGAGGACATCTCCCATTGCAAATTAATTCCTGAATGACCATAGTCTGTGATTAGGATCTGCGTTCGAAGGCTAATTAGGCCGAAGCTCAACTTTTCAGTCACTCGTTAGTGGCAGAGAGAGTCGCCCAAGTTTCACCCATCACTTACCCGTACGTTTGGTTGGCGAACGCGAGGCGAAACTTTTGACGTAAATCGCCATGGCTACGACGAGGTGGAAATTTTCATCTTTTGAAGATTATTTTCCAAACCGGGTACCTATTTTTTATTTTTTTATTTGAAATAATAATAACCTCTCGACGATACGGCTCGAGACGAATGCGTACATAGGTATAGGACTCGTTGTAATTAATAATTCATCGCCCTTATGTACAGAATGTAAAATTAATTAATAAATAATTGAAATTAAGTGTATTTTAATACATTTATTTGAAGAGCGGGAGCTTTTGCGCGTAGCTCGTTCCGAAAAATCGCTATGTATTTTACTGGGGAAATTTTCGAGTGGGGCACTTTTGGCGTATTTTTACTGCTTGTGGCGCGACACACATAAAAGACACACACGTGCACAGAACGTATGTATGTACGTGTGTATGTGCGGAATGGCACATAAAATCGTAGAGAAATTTGTGTCGGGTTGCGGTGGAGCGTTAACTGCGGAAATAAGCAATTAATCGAGCGCTGTTTATAGCACTGAACGTGTATGGGGTGCACGAATTTCCTCGACAAATATACATATGAATGTATATTATATATGAATATATAAATATAGATATGATTTACAAAATAGATTAACATAATTAAGCAACGAAAGTATGAAAGTAGGCTTAAAAATTAATTTTAATAAAACTAAAATTATGTTTAATGAATTATGCACGCAATACGTAGTCACAGTAGATAGTTGATAGTTATTTATACCTAGGACAATTGGTGAATATGACTGACTGGATGTAAAGAAGAAGAAATAAAACGAAGAATGAAACTAGGGTGGAGTGCTTTTGGAAGAATGAACATAGTTTTTAAATCCAACATTCCGCTATGCCTAAAAAAGAAGGCATACGACTAATGCGTACTGCCAGTTATGACGTATGGATGTGAAACTTGGACGCTAAATTCAAGAATGCTACGAAATATCCAGTGCACACAGAGAAACATGGAAAGGTGTATGTTTGGCATAACAAGAAGAGATCGCAAAAGAAATACACGGGTAAGAAGTATGACCAAATTGGCAGATATAGCAGTGCGGGTGAAAAAGTTGAAGATGGACGCGAGAAGTACTGGAATGGTACCCGAGAAGATGTGAAAGAAAACAAGGTAGACCGAGTGGAAGATGGGCTGATGAATTGAGAAGAATGTGTGGAGTCAAGTGGATGCAGATTGCTCAAGACAGACAGGAATGGAAGAGGATTGGAGAGGTCTTCATCCAGCAGTGGATGGTGAACGGCTGAAAATGATGATGATGATGAAATGATGATATATATATATATATATATGTTTTAGTGTCCACGTTTATGTATTTGGAACGTTTCAAATTATTGCCATTATTATTGTTCGAATAAAACTATCGCACTTTTGGCGGAAACAGGTTAAAATATTCGGTTTTGATCGTTTCAGATACGAGATTGTTAACCTTGTTATTATATTTGTTTTTATTGTGCGATATTATATAATAATTCAAGAATCAATTTATAATATTTTAATATTTATTTATTAACAGGTTTTTAGCCCAAAATATAGATTACATATAGTACATATCTAAACTACATATGTACATATATAAAAACAAAAAGAATAAGAGTATAAAAAGCTACATACATAGAAGTTACACAGAATATAATATAATATAATAAAAAACATAAGAAAATCAAACAAAAAAAAAAAAAAAATAATAATAAAATAATACTAGAATTTACAAATTTTTAGTTTGATTGCAAACTGTATTTTATATGCGATTGTGCAAATCTAAATTTCGTAGGAACATAAGTCGTGACGTAAATATTATTATATACTATGTACATAGTGTAAGCCCGATGAATATCAACGGACGTGTTTGACGTAATTGATTACGTAAAAATTTAGCAAAGTCGCGAACCTACTAAGGATTAATATTTTTAAATTATAGCAGGCCTACCATGACTGGTATTGGTTGAACGCGTTAGCGCTAACTCACCCAACCTGGTGATCACGGGTTCAAATCCCACTCGCGACGTTCGTGTTTATTTTAGCCTTTACCGAGGCTAGCGTTATCAGCAGACGGACAGACGAACATACGGAATTGGGTTATTATACATATGTATGTAAAATAGTGCTTTTAACACCATCTGTTAGGTATTGGCTTGTATTTATTGGGTCAGTAACTTTTCCGATTTTCGGTCAGTTATTTTAACAAAATGGTGAGTAATTTTAATAAATTGTCTGTAAATCAGTAAAAAGAGTCAGTACACACTGGACAGTACTTAAGTGATCGGTAAATATATTAAATGGTCAATAATTAATACTATGTATGTAAATGGTAAGTAAATTTATATAAACGGTCGGTGTTTACTGACCGTTTTTGAATTTATTATTTTTACTGACCGTTTTCTAAATATAATACTGACCATTTTCATGAAAAGTTGCTGACCGTTTATTGTTGCTTACCGTACGAAATACTGCAACTAAACTGTACGCTGATAACGATGCAGTTTCATAGACCGATCTTTTTTTTTCGTGTTTTAATACATTTTTACTTTTTATATGTTTGAAGTCACGTTGTGAAAATCAACGTTCTGTATATAACATATATATGTACATAGATAAGTACATCTATAGATAAAGTATTGTTGTTTTATTACTGCATCGCGATCGTGCCAAAAGCTACCACTGAATTGTTATGACACGATAAGGCAAAATGTTATTTACTATTAAAGCATAATTTTGAATATTTATTTTTGAAGTGGTAACAAAACGCTCACAAACAAGTACATAACATATACTTGATAGAGATTTATTTTTTCTCGCTATTGTTTCGCTTTCGTTCGCTAATTTTTCCCTAAGGCAAGTGTATTAATTTATAATACGAGCATCGTATTATAAATTAATACACTTGGTCGTCGAGAAACATCTGCCGTTTATTTCTGTAGTGTTTGATGAGAACGAAATGGGAATTAAGAGACAATAGCTCAATGAGTAATTTATCGAGCTTCTAAATTAATTTATACCAGTAGAAAGTTCTACGGATTCGGCAAAAAAATTATACTTTAAATTGTTTTCTTTTGATACTTATTATTATTATAAGGTATATGTATATAACAGCCCTATTCCTTCTGTCTGTATGTGTGTGTGTGTGTGTCTGCTGATAACGCTAGCTGAAGTAAATAATTAAAACACACAAACCATCCACGCGCCAGTGGGATTTGAACCCGAGATCACCAGTTTGGAACAGTGAGCGCTTACGCTATAATGTGAGATCTCCTATATACGAACATATAAATCCTTAGTAGGTTCGCTTAGTAGGTAAATTTGTCACATTGTTGTATTATAAAGCGCCATCTATACAAAAACTATTATAACTATATAAAACCACACAAACACTCACAGTACGGGTGATGAGAAACCGCTCCGTTGATATTCAACGGGCTTACACTAGTATTTTAATAAGTATTAAACCGAAATGAGCATATTTTTAACGATGAAAGAACATAGTCCACTTTAATTCCATATTTTTTGTCAAAAACGTTTTGCCCTATGAAAAATGTAACTACGAATTTATAAACATTTTTTGATAATTTCGATTTATATTTAGTTTTGTGTTACAACTTGCTTCACCACAACATCAAAACCTATCTAAATTTTTAAAAATCTGTACATTCGTTTCTAAGAACAAAGTGTGGAAATGTACGGAATATACATACACAGTCCACTGATTAAAAAAAGGATTCGAATAGCGAAAATGGTATAAAAATCTCCATAGGTTCGATTTATGGGGAAAATTCAAAGGACTGATTAATCACAGAGTGGGAATCTAGTGTATCGGAAAATGCATCATTACTGCACATGCAACGTCACTAATACATCATCGAGCAGATTTCAATCAAAACCTCACTCTATACACACACACATATACACATTTTGAATCCATTCAAGCGCGACTCATTTCCGGAATCAGAAAATCATAATAGAAAAACGCCACACAACCAAAGCGAGTGATGTAGAGGGTTTAAAAAAAATTGGGTCACCGCGAGGTGGGATTTGAGTGGTATTTTTTTTTTTAGGTTGAAGAGCTGGAGAGCTACGACGTCACAGTATGGTAATGAGACCCTTCAAACCCGCGATGTTACTTGTCTAATGTAGATATACACGTAGATAATGTAATAATAAGCAATTCTTGCTGATGGGATGAGATTTCTTTTAATTTTTTTTCAAGTTTTCTCAAGTTAGTCCTTTGCAGCTTTGAAACGATGGCGAGATGTTTTCCCCCGTCTACCTTTCGTCGTCATCGTTTATTTCTCGGCTTTTTCGTTTCTCTAACTTAATTCATAATGGTCCTGTAATGTTGTTTATGGACCGCCTTAACGCCTTATTGCCGCAGGTAAACATTTCTCCCTCGAAAAATATTATATACGTATAAATATATGAAAAAAAAAAAAAATTTCATTTTATAATTTGGAACGTGCGCGTATTTGACGAGCGGTGATATAAAATTTTTGATCACAATCCATCGCTAATTCGTTTGAGTTTATGTGTTCGTTTTTATGCACTTCGTTTACGAGGAAACATACATACGTACATATTGTACATTCACACTAGAAGCTGTTTATAACACGGCAATTAATTGGAATCTAGTGTAAAAAGAGTCATAATCTTTTGGAGAATTTTCTGTTTAAAATTGTAGTACATAATGCAATGTACCCTGGGCTCCATCGGCCACCATGTATTTTAAATAAATAAATACTAACTCTTACTGTATTTGCTTAAATATACAGTAAGCTCCCTCTAATCCGGGCTAATATGTACTTGGGAGATACGTGATACGGATTACACGAATAATATTAGTTTAGTATCCGTGACAAAAACTAAATTTGATGGGGCGTGAATATGACAATTTTTTTTTAATGAATGATTATATCATAAGTTGGAACAATTTCACTGGAATATCATAACCAAAGCAATACAAATATGTATACATAATTTATTGCTTCCAGAGTTTATAATAAGCATTGCATTCCTGTGAGAATTTCGCGGAAAACGTTCATGCTAGTAGTGCTTATGTTAAAATGACGAAATGACACATTCAGTGTCGTCAGAGTGAAAAAATGTCATTCAAAATGGTTTCAGACACTCTAGAAAGTCCTATTACTCCTATTAGGTTCTGAAAATATCCCAGAATCCTCTAAAAAGCTATTAAACTATCTAGAGATGTTTTATAACCAAGAAAAAAGAAAATTCTCGAATATTCTCGGAGAATAATCTTTTGGAGAATATTCTCTGAATATTCTAGTTCTCCGAGAATATTCTCGACTTACAACATTAGCATAATATGTAAAATCACTTTTGTTAATAGTATTTACATACATATGTATTTATGTATGTACCTACATATGTTATTTCAATATATGTATGTATGTATAGCCTGGCCATTTTAGGCATCACTATATATACCTATTTCGTCTGTCTGTGTGTCTGTCTGCTGATAACGCTCGCTGAGGTAAATAATTAAAAGACACGAACCGTCCGCGCGCGATTGGGATTTGAACCCGAGATTACTAGTTCGGAAGAGGAAGTGCTTACGCATTCATCCAAACTAGGTAAAGCGGCGACAATTTGACAATATTAATCCTGAAAAGGTTCGTGACTTTGCTAAATTTTTACGTTGTTGTATTATAACGCGCCATCTATGCAAAAACTATTAAATTTAATATAATTTTTTTTCTAAGCTCAGTAATTTATTCATTTGTCAAGTTTGAAGTATGCATTACTATATATAGTAGCGATAGGGTCTGCCTGGCTGGATAGCCGTGGATCGCTCGCATACATACTGCACGTACACATATACTCAACCACACAAACACTCACAGGTGATGAGAAACCGCTACGTTGATATTCAACGGGCTTACACTAGTTTCATAATAAAATGCGGAATTTCAGCTATGTATAATAATTGGAAATAATTTGATCATACACATTCAATGAATTGTTTGTTTCGTTCACAGGTAAGCCGATACCACAGTATATAAGCTGAAATGTAAGTACTTTTAACGTCGTTTATTTAATATATGAATTTCCTTGAAACTAAGAAACTCATATTATGTCTGTTCAATTGAGCTTTTTTTCGTATCCTTGATGTTTTAATATTAAAATATACGAATGCATCGATTCTGCAGAATATAAAATTAAAAAAAGCACTCTCGAGGTGAAGCTATACATCCTCTTCTTGTACATTTCCGGTTCATTTTAAAGCACAGCCGCCTAAAGCTTTTCGTCCTCGGTTTTATATGAAGTAGAATAGAGCTTGTGCTGTTTGTCGGAACACTTTGAAGTTTCAAGTACGATGCACTCAGTTCATTTAAAAATTAACACAACGTAATCTACGTATGTATGTAGTACGTAAAATATAGATCGATTTGAACGTAACGAGTGCTGGCTCTGTGCGATTTCGGGATTTAAATTTAACCGGCCACTTTCTCATCAAAGAGCTTTACGAAAAAAAATTAATTTCGTTTATTGCCATTCCCCTTCTTTGAAATCACCATGATATTATATAAGGGTGGGTCTGGGGGGGTTTGTTTGCGACCCCGAGGCAACTCTCAAACTATACCTATATATGAATATGTACTGGATTTTGTTTGAATTGTAAAATTCGCGGAATTGTAGCCCCGCGCAACGATTTATCTCTATGCTCATTTGCATTCATTTTTAGTTTCAGGGTAATAAATTTTTAGCTATGAATAATTCGTGTTTTCTGTTCACTTCGGTGTGTGCTTTCTTTAGTTTTCCCCGTAGGTGATTATTTCGCATCGTTGATACTGTGAATTGTCTCCTTGAATTTTAATAAAATCGTCAAAAATGTCAATTAAAATATTTGATATTCATTTAGAGTTGTGTGTAAAAAATTTATACATTTTGGCTCGTTGCTTGTTCGTATATAAGAAATAATGCTTTTCTACGAAACCAATATGCAAATTTACTGCGCATAACATTTATTTATATAATATGTATATGTAGTAGCTAAAGCTAATTACATAATCCTTAACTATGTAAGCACCTGTACAGAGATGTTTTTTTAAGACTGCCAGGAATTTATCAATAGTTTTGGAACTTATAATTCCACCCGGCAGTCTATTATATTCCAAAATACCTCTGTACAAGATGCTACAACATTTTTTATAATTAAATTATTTTTATTCCTTAAATTATATTCACATACATTCATTTCTCTCTCAATCTCTAAAATATGTTTCTATAACACATTCAGTAATTCTCAATCGTTTCCTTAGTATATAAATTAATATTTGAGATACAACAACATCGCAATGTTTCCTTTAACTGAACTGTACGTTTATTCAATTACATATGTATTTTATAAAAAGAGTAAAAAATAAAAGTACGTATGTATGTATGTATGTATATACAAAATAATGACCTAGGACAATTGTTGAATATAGCCGGATGTAAATAAGAAGAAACAAAACGAAGAATGAAACTAGGATAGAGTGCTTTTGAAAGAATGAACATAGTTTTTAAATCCAACATTCTGCTATGCTTAAAAAAGAAGGCATTCGACCAATGCGTACTGCCAGTTATGACGTAAACTTGGACGCTAAATTCCAAGTGCACACAGAGAAGCATCGAAAGATGTATGCTTGGTATAACGAGAAGAGATCGTAAGAGGAATACATGGGTAAGTAGTATGACCAAAGTGACAGATATAGCGGAACGTGTGAAAAAGTTGAAGTGGACATATAGCGAGAAGAATGAATGGAAGAAATACTGGAATGGTATCCGAGAGGATGTGAAAGAAAGCAAGGTAGACCGAGTGGAAGATGTGCTGATGAATTGAGAAGAATATGTGGAGTCAAGTGCAGATTGCTCAAGACAGACAGCAATGGAAGAGGATTGGAGAGGCCTTCATCCAACAGTGGATGGTGAACGCTGAAAATGATATACAAAATAGCCTTAAGTCTGTCTGTACGTCGGTAACGCGAAAATTTGATTTTTCTATATTAAATTGTTTTCCGATAATACATAATAACCGAATTTAGCCCACGTTGATTGTCATCGAACTATAATTGTCTACTCTTGTAGACTAATTTCAATCTACTAAATTAGTGAGTTATAATTGAATTTGTTCATTTTCTGTGTTCCATACGTTAGTCATTTTTATTAATTGTAGCAGTATGTATGTATGTACATATTGTAGAATAGATTGAAGGAATCCTAAGTACTAAAGACACTTGGCATTTATGCTTGGCGTTAGCTTGTACGTATTTGAGTGATTAATTAGTAACATGTATTGACGAGAGTTTTCCGCATAAGACCAGTTTCTATTCTCGTAGCCATAATGTGGAATATTTCCATGGAAAGTTTACCCGCAATGCTTGGATCCTAAGACCTGTCAGTTTTGTATAGAAATTTCGATACGACGTTTAGTCATTTTAAATTATACTCAAAATCTACGTTACAAAGCGTCCAAATTTGGATTCAGCCTCGAGTGAAATTATCGCAGTGGTTTTTTTACGATTCTTGGATTTTTGTCAATTTTTCATCTCGTCGCCGCGTCACTTACAATTTTTTCATTCCAACGTTCGTGTCGAGAAAAAAACACGAAGATATACATATTTCGGAGAAAAGATCCACGCTTTTTGCCTCGAAAATTACTGTGTATAAATCTTTGATAACGCGATGAATAAAGAATGCGACAAATTGGGATTTGTGGCTATGGATAAGGTATACAAGCGAAGACAGCGGTTTTACGCAAAACATACATTTTTATTTTTCATTAAAATTGCTGTTTTTAATGTATTATCACGAAGTATTATTTTATTATAATATTGCTAAAGTATTTTATTTTTATATCGTTATTAATTTTTGTTTAGATTAGCAGCACAAAGAGTCTATTTGAAAAGTTGTTTTCGAGTCATATTTTGAGAAAGTAGCGTGTGTGACGAAGACAAAGGAAACATTTTTATGTTTTGATTTATTTTAATTACTCCAAGAGGATTCTGTATTTAACTATTATTACGATCTGCTCTTAGCTTTAAAATTGGTACTGAAATGTACGAATTCTTCAGTTGTGTCGGGACGATTTTATCTTCTTAAATTTCCTACGTTCAAAATAAACTTACGTAATAGTCTTTCTACAATTAATGCAAAGCAATAATAAGCTCTTATGATATATGTACAATGTAGATACAATAAAAGTTATTCACTAAGCTCTCTATACGTAGAGTTTTTTTTCAGAACAAAATTGTTGTCAGAATTTACGTGGACTTAATTTAATTCACAAGTAATAAATTGATGTAATGTGATATATAAAATATATAGCGAGTATTTACACGCTGTATAAAAATTTACAGGTCAATTTTTAGTACTGAATTGTGTATAACGGATAACGGATGTTCGTTAGTGCTTTTGGACGGAAGCTTTCATTGCGCTAGTTATGTATACTGTAATTTGATTTCAGTTGACCATTTCGACATTTCCTCATTTCGACGATGAGTTGACAATTTCATGGTTCAGCGAGGATTTATTTTACTATATAATTTTTAGTGGCATTTTTTTAGTAATTCACCTTAGTTTTATTCGATCAAAAATGTCAACTTTGCACGAACAAGCTTAATACTATAGTAGACGGCAAACTTTTATCGCGATAACTTATTGGAAAATGGGAAAGTTTCCTTTTATGTATACATATATGTATGTACATATATAAATATTTTTTTCATTAATCCTGGAAGGATTTGTGTCGCAAACGAAATTATAATCCAGTCGTCTTTCTCGAGAGAGTTTGAATATTTTTCACCCTCTTGTGATATATTTTTTTCCCTCTTCATTTTCATTAAGGGCGAATATTTCACATTTTTTATTACACTGTGAAAATATTATTAATACCACGAAAGCCTAATCTGAAAGAGAAAAACTTAATAATAAACGACGAGGAGGAGGATCGGATTTAATTCGTACTCGATCGAAAAGTGATGGATCATATTCAGAAATAGCAAAATTACGAATTTATTTGGCCAATTTGTGTTACTAAGCACTCTATATTCAACTTTACGTACTACCTGCACATAAGGACCGTTCTGTCTTTAATAATAAAAGCTTTATTGTGTTACAACGTACGCACGAATACTAAGATATGCAGCATTACACTTTGCTGTTATACAGATATTGTTCAGTATTTTTCATACTGTCCAAAATTCTAACTTGGAAAAACTAATTTTCGAATACAATACTGGACAAAACTAAGCGGATAATCAGTCATTCGCCATTTTTCTCTATTTGATTTCTACCTCTATCACGTTACCTCAAAATAACTATTTATTTATTTATATAATACAGTAGCTTAAGCTAATTAATTATAATCCTTAACTAAGCACCTGTGCAGAGATGTTTTTTTAAGACTGTCAGGAATTTTTCAATAGTTTTGGAACTTCTAATTAGATCCGGCAGTCTATTATACTCCAAAACACCTCTGTACAAGATGCTTCTACTATTTCTATTTATTTAAAAAAAAATTATAATTAAATTATTTTTATTCCTTAAATTATATTCACATACATACATCCATTACTCTCACAATAAATTTACTAAAATATGATGGTAACATATTATCATCTAACTTAAATATAAATACGAACATACAAATTCTCAAAGTATCATCATATTTTTTATACTAGCATACCTATCCGCATTTAAAATACATCTCATACCTATGTATATTTTATAATATTTGCAATCTATCTCCCAATTCTAGTATCTAATCTGTATGTACATTGTAAATGTATTTTTGACAGATTAAAGATTTAAAGTGTTTAAAAAACACACTGTAGTATAAATTTTTAACCCCACATCGTTATTTTAACTCTCCGTTGCCTTCGACAACCATTTATATACGTCCATAAATATAATTTAACGAAACTCAACGCTCGGAAAAATAAGATCTCTCTTCAGAGCTTCACTCATCCCTGAAAGCTGGTTCACATACCTGCATACATACATACATCTTAATAAAGCTCGGCTAGCTTTACGGGGAACTTTTCGGTTGAACTCCGACACACCTCGATCGTAACTGTTACTCTGTTACGCCATCCGTCCGTGGCTTGTGTGTCTGAATTATAAAACGGACGAGCTTTCTTCATTACTTTGAATTGCAATCTCGAGCCTCCTCCTATCATAATCTCGCAAGTCATAGTGAAACGATGCATTGTTAATTTTTATCACACACACACGAGGTACAGTTTCGCCGTTGAGTTTATTATTAACCCGACAATCTGTCCAGTTTGTCGCATCATTACGAATTGAGCGTTAGCCCGTTAACTCGTTGAGCTCGTTGCGTTGAACGCGATCGAGCAATTTGCGAACAACGAGCGATCCGTCGCTAATCTCGTTGTTAACGCTTCGATAACGGCGATAACGCAACACCTGATCGTTTGCAGATTATCGTCGTACAATGGGTATGTTTATCAATGAGTCAAATTTTGGTGATGAAAAGCTTTTGAGTGAACGATTTTCAAAAGTGTCTGCGTCTAAATTAACGGTTGATAAGTTTCTGTTGGTTGATATGTCAGATGTCGTTATAAGGGTGTACGGTTTTCATAAACATCAAATGAGTCGCCTAGTTCCAAATCCCGATAAGTCCACAATATATAAAAAAAAAAGGGTAAAATATTTTCTGGTTCTAAGAATGTTTTCAAACGATGCCTTATACTTGAATTATTCCAAATACCGCCAAGTGCGCCGTGAAAAAATATTGAAAATCAGTGTTAGTTTCAAAAACCGACAATTGCACTATGATAAAAGCTGATAAAAGCCATATTTAGAATAAAACAACAATAAGTCCATGTTTCTAATCTCAATATTTTGTTTAATATCAACAAAATTAAGTTTAAATGAGTTTAAACACCATCAAGCAAATAAGTCTGTAGCAGAAAAACCGCGTTTGCGAACAAATGAGTTTTATGGACTTATCGGGATTTGGAACTAGGCGACTCATATGTACAATATCCAAATGGTCAAGTAATTTATTTATTTATTTAAAATACATGGGCAGGTGGCATAGCCGATGAAGTCCAGGGGTCTGTTATAATTTGTACATACAATTTTTAATTATTTATATTTGAAGGATTACAAAAATCCATTTATGTTCAAAAACTTATCGAAATTATTTTTTAAGACATTTGTATTTTGATAAGTATGATTTGGCAGGCGGTTCCAAACTTCGACCATTCTATTTGAAAAGAAAGTGTCTCTGACAATTGTTTGATTTGTCTTTTAGTGGTTTCAGTGTATGACCTCTGAGATGTGCGTTTTTACTGAGGTTTTTCATTGTGAATTTATATTTATTATTTATAATTTTGTACACTTCTATTCGATCGGCTCTTAATCTTCTCGTCTCCAAAGATGTGAGACTCATTTTCTTCAACCTTTCATTATAATTTGTAAGATTTACCTACTACGTTTCATAAGTTGAAATAAAAAAAACACGTATGAAAGGCTAAGGGTTTAAGAAATACCACTTTAAAAAACGACTGGTTCAAATTGTTCTTCAGCATCAGTTGGTCAGATTGGTGATATAAAAAACAGCAAAATTCACTCATTTCACACTTTGTCTTAGCCATTGTATACAATGTAGGGATTTCACACGTTGCCTGTAATATATATAGTAATTAAAAGTTGAGCGTTCAAGTAAATTACATGAAAATGAAGATCATTTTTCAATGTTATTCTTATACGATATTAAGTTCTTTTATACAATACGTATAAAGTATGATATCGCTTGAAGTGACAAATTTTAAATTGTGTTAGTTAGTTCTATGGTGATTCAGTCTACATAGTTTAGTATAATTATGCATACATATGTATGTATTTAGTTGAAAGTGTATGCGTCATTGTTTTACGCGGTTTAAAGGTATATAATTTGTATTATTAGTCATTTATATTATGACTGGTAATAATCGAGGAAGGGTTAAAGCTCTTTTCTTCCTTGGCATCTCGAGTATCTTCAGCATCCCGTTGGAAAATGGCGTGCAAAAGTATGCGGGATCGGAAAATTATAGGGAAAAACCTCGTTTTGTCGAAGGCGTTCGTTCACACAGACACACACCACATTGTTCGATTCTCGTTAAATTCTCGCTAGTTTCTCTGCTTCAATTAAACCCTTTCTCTTTTTTTTTCATCTCGCTCACACAAAGGAAGTTGAATAATGACCCGTTATATAGAGCGTGTGTGGAGGCTTTTATATAATATATATATGTAGTTAAATCCTCTTTGCGTCGACGATATCAATTAGCGAGAACGCTTAGCTCGTAAAAATAAACCATGGTAACTCTTGCTTTTATGGTTTTTTTTTTTCATCAACTTTACTTATCGTTCATTTTACTTTTAGATAGACAGATGAAAAACATTTGTATTTGCACTCGAATATATTTATAGAATTGAAAATTTTGTTTGTCATTATGAAAATAAGTGCTATTGCGTACGCTTTTCCATTTATGATTTATTATTTTGAATATTGAACACGAATACAATACAATATTTTAAATATAAATAAATATTATCAATAAATGAAATTTGAATTTTGAATTGATTTTGAACAGTTTTTGATTGATTTGCATTAATAAGGTAATTTATGTTTGTAACCGTAACGAATGTTTTGATTTGAAGTAGAACGAAAATGAAAGTAATTTAAATGAAAGAAACAGTAATACAATAATAACAGTAATAATTTTTCATAACTTTTTTTTTTATTCATCGGAATACGAATATTTATATATATGTATATATTAATTGAACTAAACTTTATACATACATACTCAACAATATACAGTATGCAAATAGCAAAGTTGGAATTGAAAAAAAGAAAAAACTCAACACAGGATCTGCATATCATATTTCGAAATTCTAAAAATGCACATTTCATTGTGCAAATGACTCAACTTTTCAAAGTCTTTTGAGCATATCGCATTTCATTTTTTGTCGCCGATTTTTCACAGAAATTTACACACGGGAAAAGCGCCCGGTTTTTCCTCATACAGTGTATACCCTGTCGTACATACATATACTGTACACATGTACCACACATTTGTAAATAATAGAACGTGTAGCTACATAGTCTATGTAGTAGGACCAACTTCCACACAGTCTCCTTTTATTCATATGCACGTCTGTAAATAAGTAAATAAATTAATTATTCAAATATGACAGATATTATACCAACATATGTACTATACAGCGCACGCGATAGTTTCAACTGCCGCAATTTGAATATTATTTAGTCTACATATATATTTATGAATGATTAAGCATCAAGAAGAGATCGTAAGAAGAATACATGCTTAAACAATAAGGCAATACGTACTGTATGGATGTGAAACGTGAATGCTGAATGCAATAATGTTACGTAAGATCCAGTGCAGAGAAGCATGGAAAGATGTATGCTTAGTATAACAAGAAGGGATCGTAAGTGGAATACATGGGTAAGAAGTATAACCAAAGTGGCAGATCTATATCAGAAGGTGTGAAAAAGTTGCAGTGGAAACATAGCCAGAAGAATGTATGGTAGATGGACGCGAAAAATACTGGAATGGTATCCGACAGGATGTGAAAGAAAGCAAGGTAGATGAATTGAGAAGAATGTGTGGAGTCAACTGGATGCAGATTACTCAAGACAGACAGGAATGGAAGAGGATTTGAAAGGCCTTCATCCGGCAGTGGATGGTGAACGGTTGAAAATGAAAATGATACATCGTTTATATAACTAATAAATAATAGCCCAATTCCGTCGGTTTGTCTGCCTGTCTGTCCGTCTACTGATAACGCTCGCCTCGGTAAAGGCTATTCAAATTTAATTGAAAAAACACGAACCTCCTATAATTTGAAAATATTAATCCTTAGTAGGTTCGCGACTTTGCTAAATTGTTACGTAATCAATAAGTCCGTTGATATTCAACGGGCTTACACTAGTAACTTATAAATATTTATAATACTAGGCATTGGCTTAATTTAAATGTCGATTGTAATAAAATATGTTTTTTTTTAAACTGGTAATATTCTAACTGTTTCAATCAACAAATTTAGTATGGAAGCTGTACGAAAGTAACCACGTAAGACTCATAGGAAGTATCTTTGCAAAGTTTTGTGTACATATATGTACATAGTATAGTATAACTTAATTTTACATATTGTGACATTATAAATTCTTCTTTTTAATTTGGTATTCTTGCTTTCAAGGATGTCTACTTATTTTAAGTGACATTTATTTATTTATTTATTAACAGGTTTTAGCCCAAAATATAGATTACATATATGTATAAGTCGCCTAGTTCCAAATCCCGATAAGTCCATAAAACTCACTTGTTCGCAAACGCGGTTTTCTGCTACAGACTTATTTGCTTGATCGTGTTTAAACTCATTTAAACTTAATTTTGTTGATATTAAACAAAATATTGAGATTAGAAACATGGACTTATCGTTGTTTGTTTCTAAATATGGCTTTTATCAGCTGTTATCATAGTGCAATTGTCAGTTTTTGGAACTAACACTGATTTTTTACAGCGCACTTGGCGGTATTTGGAATAAGTAATATAAGGCATCGTTTGAAAACATTCTTAGAACCAGAAAATATTTTATCCTCGTTTTTTATATATTGTGGACTTATCGGGATTTGGAACTAGGCGACTCATATGTACATATCTAATGTATAAAACAAAAAATAATAAGAATATCAAAAAGCTACATAGAAGTTACACAGAATATAATATAATATAATAAAAAACATAAGAAAATCAAACAAAAAAAAAGAAATAATAATAAAATAATACTAGAATTTACAAATTTTTAGTTTGATTGCAAACTGCGCCGCGCTGATGTTGAAAATGTCAACATCAGTCGACAATGAATTACATAAATAATTTAAGAGCAGTAACCACCGGGCTGGACCCCATAAGCATTGTTCTACACCCCGGCACCACAAAAAGCTCGTGACCCCGTGCACGACAATAAAAATCCGGTGTGTATACATAGTTGGAGGCGCTCCAGTATTTCCCCATTGAACATATGTTCATACTTTCAACAGGGATACTTTCCTCCTCCACTCCAAAGACATATTAATGTTATAACATACAAATGTATTAACAATAGAAATATACGTACTCTCGAGAGTGATTTCCCGTTGCCTTCTACGGGGAAAATTCTACGAATAATATACAATGGAGATTGAAGGCTACAAGTACAAATAATGCTGTCGAGTGAATTTCTAGTCATCGTTTCACGTATGTTTAATCTGTTACGGCACGTGCAAATATTGCTAAAATAAACAAAAACCAACCGAAAAAAAAAAAAAACGTGCTTTGGTTAGTTCGGTCGCGGAAAACAAGGTATTCGGACAAATGGAGCATCCCCAACGGAAATAATCGGAAAATGGGAAAAACTTCACCTCAAACGACGGGAAGCGAAAGTAATTCCGGCGGATGGGGTGGTCTATACCCCCATCTACAACCCCTCATGCGATTTTCCCATGAAAAACACTCCACGAGTCATATAAGCATACGTACATATGTACATATGTACATGGAGCGACTCACTTCGCATTCGTTTCGCTCGATGCCCACCGATGAGCGAATAATCAGGGGTGGTAGAGAGCAATCTCTTCCCTTTCGACTTCTATATTTGTACCACTCGATCACCCTCCTCACGAACCTCCTGTCTCACCTATGTATTGGAACGAACCATTCTATAATGTAACCGTCTTGTTCTTAGAAATATCTCTCTAACGCGGCGCAAAGCTCCGTTCGACGTTGCGTCGAGTGTTTGATTGAAACGGTGGAAAATAATATATTTATGTATAAACCATTTTTTATAAAAGCTCGTCGCATTTTGAGTCGATCGTGGGTGCTCGGATCGATCTGAAATTTGAACGACAAGGTTTTGAATTATTTATACTGTGACTTGGGTTAGTCAAGGACTACTAGCTGAATACGTAGTATCTACATAATTTGCTGAAAGCTTTATACTAAGATGTCCGATTAGATTTTATGAAGTTTTAAAATTAGCCATTTGAATTTACATCTATGTATGTACATATGTATGTATGCATGTGTATCCACTTTTTAGTCGATACTTGTTGAAAATTTGTCGTTGGACCTATTGGATTTTATTTTAATCGACTAGTGTAAGCCCGTTGAATACATACACTGAGCAACAACAAAAAATACCCAGAGCGGAGATTAGTCAATCTTTACTAAGTTTGACCCACTAAATTCGAATCCGATAATTATTTTTGTTGATATGCTCTCGTTTGAGATATTCGCAATTTAAAAAATATCAATTTTTTTGGCTTTTGCGGCCTATAACTCAAAATATAGTATTGTTGTGCTCAAAGTGAGTATTGAAACCACTAGTCAGATATTTTTCCTATTGATTGTGATTTTTTATTGCTTTAAAATACTTATAATTAATTATCTAGCGAATTTTTAAAGTCAAAAAATATATATATTTTTTTTTACACATTTTTTTCCCGTGTTATTTGGCGTTTGTTTAGAGAATTTTTTTTATTTTATCACGTTTATAAAAAAATTGGTTTTCTATCTCAATATTTTTTTTTATTTTATCTTAACGTACTAATTCGAGCGGCAAATGATTTTAAACTACGTCACCGGAGGCGCGCTTTTTACTTTATCCTAATCGGATAAAGTATTGTGATCGTGCGAAAATTCGACCTCGAGATTTTGACTGATTTGTATCGAGTATCATCCCCTGATCATGTTTTCATGATTTCTAAAAAAAATGTCTGTATGTCTGTATGTCTGTATGTCTGTATGTCTGTATGTCTGTGTACTTATGCGTGTGTGTGTCTGTATGTGTGTTTTCTCCGAAACTATCAAGGCTATCAAGCTGAAATTTCATATGTATTATTTTCACGTAAGGTGTAAGAGCCATAAGGAATTTGGTCAACATCAGTCAACCGGAAGTAGGGTTTTTTTCTTGTAGAAAATTCTAAAATTCTTTTACCACAGAATATTTCCGAAACGGTTCCGGGAATTTTGATAAAATTTCATATCTATAGTTTTAACGTTAGCCGTAAGCGATACTGTGATTTTAGTCAACTTCTGACTAGCGAAAATGGCAGTTTACTCTTGAACGATTTTTTTTTTTTTTTTTTTCGACCTTTTAAATATGTAGTATCGTCACAATATTGTAATGTTGTAATTTTGAGAGAAAATGGTATTTAAAAAAAAATAAATCATTAAAATTAGTCAACCGGAAGTAGGTTTTTTTTTTTCGTCGAAAAGTTTACGACAGAATATTTCCGAAACGGCTCCGGGAATTTTGTCGAAATTTCATATCTATGGTTTTCACGTTAGCCGTAAGAGATACTGTAATTTTAGTCAACTTCTGACGAGCGAAAGTGGCAGTTTTTCTAATTTGAATATATGCCGAAGATCGTATTTTACATACGCGCGCGCACTCAACACAGTGATTTCATGATATGTATGTGTGTATGTATGTTGGTTGGTGTGGTGCTGTGCATGCGTTTTATTTACTTGCGTACTTAAAAAATTAATTTCGTTACTGTTTGTATTCCTCAAATATATGGATAAAGTCATGGGTTGGCCACACCCGAATTTTTTTTGTTGCTCAGTGATATCAGCGGAGCGTTCCCATCACCTGTACTGAAAAATACTATTAAATTTAATAGTTTTTATATGCAGTTGTTGCATAGATGGCACGTGATAATACAACAACGAAACAAATTAGCAAAGTCGCGAACCTACTAAGGATTTACATGTTCAAAATATAGGAGATCTCGCATTATCGGCGTTGGATCACAGTTCTGACCAGGTGATCTCGGGTTCAAATCCCACTCGTGTGCGACGGTTCGTGTCTTTTAAATCATTTACTGAGGGGAGCGTTATCAGCAGACAGACAGACAGACGGATTTGTACTATTATATATATAACTAGTATTCTCATCACCCGTACTAAAAAAATAATATTAAATTTAATAGTTTTTATAGTTGTTGCCTATGCAACAATATGTTGCGCCACATATGGCGCGTTATAATAACAACGTAACAATTTAGCAAAGTCGCGAGTCTATTTTTTATTATATTATATTCGGCTACAAATAGCCACGTTGAAGCCTGCCTATTATCATCTGGTTTGGCTCACCGCGTAAGCTCTCTGTTCCGAATCAGCGATACTGGGTTCAAATTCCACTCGTGCGACGTTCTGGTTTTTTAAGTATTTACCGAGGCGAGCGTTATCAGCAGACAGATGGATAGACAGACAGACAGACAGACGGATTTCGGCTATTGTATACATATATAATAATTATACAGGGTATGTGTTTGGCAAAAAAAACAAATGGACAATATGTAATTAAAAAGACAGACGGACAGATAGACAGACAGACGGATTTCAGCTATTATACATACATATATACATACATATAATAATAAAGAATCCCTGTGCTGTTTTGAATCCATTTGAGTATTCAATGATTGAAATACAGTAATGTTACGTTTCATAGCAAAAAATTGAGGTTTTCGTCTATTATATGTATGTCTTACTTTATATACATCACTCAAAAGTTATGTAAAAAGATTGATACAATTGTTTTAGTTTTAAGATCAAATTGCAGAATAGCTTAATATTTGAATTGAAATATTGAATTTCACAAGACATGTAAATTTTACTATAAACTTTTCACGATACACGAGCCGAAAATTATTGAATTTTTCAAAAGTTATCCAACTCACATTCAAGTATAAAAATATTAGCGACGATTGAACACACACTATGGAAAAAAATTTTGCAATGATATCATTCAAACTGTGAAAGCTCAAAATAAAGCTTACGAGTGCAAAGCTTTGATCCAGCTGTCTACAGTTTTCGTTTACCCAACACGTTAAAGATAACGACTGACGTTAAAAGGATTACTTTTGACAGGTGTTTAAAACATTTTTGTGCAAATGTGTCGACGATTTCAACATACACAATACTAATAATAGTAACTTCATAATCGGCTAATTATATAATTAACGACTCACATCACACCACCACACAATCGACAATATATTCCAATATTGTATTGTTGCAGATAAGCTACATACCTATGTATTGTATTTACAGTATTGTTAAGGGATGTTTTTCAATTGTATCTAACCAGAACACAGTCATGCATTGTTCCGAATTGACATATCGCGTTTACATACGAATTGACAGATAATTGTGATGTTTGAATGTACTATATGTATTTATATATATATGTAGATGTTATTTGCATTTAGTATATGGTATATTAAAGTCCATCTGTATGTATGTAGAGAGGCAAGGCGAGGTCGTATAAAATTCCGAAACGCTATGCTAATGTCATTTCGGTATTCGCGCAATGTCGGTATATAATATCAGGATATTTTTGAAGACGTCGAATTCTCACAGACCTATAAAGGGATTCCCAAATATTTAATATCGACGTGGCTGGGTGTGGTATTATGCCGAACAATCTTACATTTTGAAACGTGGCGGTTCACGTGAGTAAAAATAGTTTACAAAACAATTTATTTAATATTGAAATCAGCGACGAGATCGACAGCCACTGAACGAGAGTGTACCTTACGACGCTTGAGATGTATAAACTATTAAAAAAAGTCTACATTAAATATCCTCAGGGATCGATAGTACAAGCTAAAGTTGCAATACAGTATGTGTTTAGTTATATCACTGAAGAAAACTCATACGTGTGTTATTTGGAATATACGCGTGAGTCAATAGATTTGATTTTTTTGCTGTGGAAATTTTTTTTTCACTTCAGACGGATATCTGATGTTTTTTCTGTGTATTAAAATATCGGCGAGCTCGTTTTTCATCGACAGAAAGCGTCTGAAAGAGATCTGTAAAAAAGGATTCGAATCTCTATCAGATAAGAAATATATTACATGCTCGTACGTACGAGTATGTGCGGTGAATTTTTTTCCCGAACAAGCACGTTCGTGTTAAATGAAGCGTGAAATTTTCGAAGACGCATTTTATCGATTTACAACAATCGGCTACTTATTTGAGTGACAATTTTGTGGGCGAACAACACTCGACTTTATCGTGAAAATCAAATAACAAATCGAATCCAATGAAAAATTGAGGTAACGTAACTGTGATGTTTTAAAACAGCTTGACTATAGTTATAGGGCTATCCGCATTGAACATTTTAAATATATTCTAAAAGTATTTAAATTTAACTGTATATCAATTGTAAAATAAAACAATATGGTACAAAATATGTAAGTAGTGTTTCTTATACAATTACAAAATCATTATAAGATTTACTCACGAATATATTTTTTTAATGAATAATATGACATATTAGTTACAGTTGGTTTAAAAGTTTGATCTTAATTTTTATACGCTACAGACAAAGTATGAAATAACTGAATTTTAATGCGCGAATCATTTTTATTTCAAATTATTGATCCATATTAGTGAGTGATTGTTTCTGTTCATTACGAATAGTATTGTTTTTAAATATTCTACCCATTATGGCATTCTTCTTTGTAATGTTTTTGAATTTCTTCGTGTATTTTTGATATTTATTGAATTTGTGGCTTCACTTTGATGTGATGTGTAATCATCCGACATGTAAATAAAATCATCCATGTACGAGAAACTGAGACTCGATATTTGAGAATCGTCATTGTGTATGTACATACATACATCTATCGTAGTTTTTTCATTGTTTTCATTATTTTTGTTTTTATTTAATCCCGAAGAACAATTTAAACTAGTTTATTCATGCAGTCTTTCTCACACATTAGTCTTTCATACGTGCTATTTATATTTCAATGTGTTTTTTTCACATTTTGTACTTTGCCTGGCCATTAGACACACCTATGTAGATATTTTGTACAATGTGGAATATCACACTGCCTGTAGCATACGTGTGAAAATCTTCGGCTATTACAAAAGTACCGCAGAGTTTATCTAAACGAATATTTATTGGGCCATTCTGTAGCGCATTCGAGCAAAGAAAAAAACTAATTTATATATTTGCGCGAGTTAAATATATACGTGGAGGTAGAATGATCCAATAAATTGACGTGGAAATAGACGTTCATAAGGGATTCTCGTCTCGAATGAAACGAAAACAATAGAATTTTAGTTAGGTGGATGGATGAGAGATTGAACGTCGGAGGCTTCTCCATTCACTCGCGTATGATAATGAGACTTTTATGACGTCGTATCCTAAGGGTTAGGTCATCCTCCGAAAAGATAACATCGTAAAAGGAAACTAAATTGATTTCGTAAGCGTTGCCGTTGTCGTAGTAAGCCGCTTATATTATATATCTATTTTTTTACCCGCATATACACATACATAGTTGTGTGCAATGCTGTTAAATTTTGACTTTAACCTTTTCTTTGCCGTATCTGAGATCGGTAATCGTGTGGACGAGAGATTATCTGCTCGAAAGGAGCTTTTTTGAAGGGGTATTTTTCGCTTTTGTAAAATCCTGTCGCGAGTTTTTCATCCGTGACGCTCTCAACCCTCTCGACGCACGATGAGAACTTTACAAGTTGAAATTTTAATCTTTTTGACGGTTTTCAAATGAAATATGAGTTGAATTAATTTTATTTAGTTAGATGAAGCTTTTATACGACTCTTAACTCTTAACTATGATTTTAGTGAAACAGATTGTTCGTTGTCTTAAAATTAACAATGTAAGTATTACATAGTATAACAACTTGCAATAGCAATATTAGTTCAGGTTGAAGTATATATTATCCTTCATAATCACGACGACATATCTACATATATTTTCTTGTTGTCAGTCAAATAATAATTAAAAATCATTGAAAATGTTATACAAAATAGCTTCACATTTTTTATTTATTTATTTATTAAGACAGCTTAAAAAGCTAATTATAAAAAAAAAAAATTACTTTAAATCTAAAATTACAAAATAAACCCTTTATCCGTTTTAAGACTGCCAATAATCTATCAATTTTATTTATATTTCTGAGAACTTCTGGCAGGCTATTATATTCAACAATACAAGATACTTCTCCTAAATCTGCTTAATTTTAAATTCTTACCCCTTTTATTATGATTATGTTATACCCTCTTATGAAATACTTATCGAAATATTTTGGTAATAAATTCATATCAAATTTAAAAATATATACAAACATGCACACTTTTAAGGTTTCATGTAAGTACATTCATCCAATTAAATTCGTTCAACATATGTATATCTTATACTAGTTAATCTATTGACATTTAAAATACTCCGCATAACTCTATTTTGCAGTTTTTGCAACCTATCTTTAATTACCCTATTTACTCAATTTAAAAATGAGGACCAACAATTGCATTATAAACTAATAATTTTCTATTTCTAGATAGTATAGGTATATATTAATCTACACAATAATCCAACTTTCTTCGCTACATTTTTTAATAATCATCTCACTATTTACTCGACATCATTATAGTATTATTCCTAAATATTTAAAACTATTAATTATTTCTAATCTTATATCATGTATATTTATATTTAAATTAGAATTATCAAAGTTTTTATAATTAATAATCAACATAAAAACGCATTGAAATAGAAAAGTTTAAATGAAACGTGTCGGTATATTTTTATGTCATAAAATTTTGAACCTACACAGAATGTTTTAAAATATGAATACAGTTATATCTTATTCAACGTGTGCAAGACGTTTCGCTTGCATTTATTTTAAAATGTCACAAGTGTCAAAAGCAATGCACTTGTAAGTGTCGGATGTGAATAGACACGACTGTAATGGAATATGCAAATATTACGTAGGTACAAATGTAAAATGTTACGCTGCGTAATATTGAAGTGAGCATTACATTACACTCTCATTTTCGACTATATTATGTAATTCGATTTAATTATGGTGTGTTATGTATTGGAGGTTGAGGAACAGAGAAAAATGAGAAAACAGCACATGATGGTATGAAGATCGTTTGTTTATTTATTGATTTCACAATGGTTCATTTGGTGGCACAATTACAGTAAAATATAAAGATTTGTGTGTTAGTGCGATTCGGAAAAGTTGCGTGTTGGCAACTGTTATTATAGTTTAGTCCGTGTGGGTTAATTGTTTGACTGAAGAGTGAACTGTGTCTATGGCTCGTGTGATTTGAGGAATGGGCTTTCTCCGACCTTTACATCTATTTATAAACTTGAGAGGGGCTGAGGTTTGGGAGGATGTGAGAAGGAAGTCGGCTGATCCTTGGATCGATTTCAATTGGTCAATAAGTCGCCTGTTTTGCACTGTCGAATCTGATTGGTCGACGTCAACTTAGACTGAGGGGAGGAGAGGCAAGGTGTTATGTGTCGCGACCACTGACTCATATTCGGCTGCACCGAATCTTTAGCCAAAATACGCAGAAAACAACAATGTCTGACTCAACATTCTTCTATACCATTGCGCCATACTTATTGAATCTGACGTAATAGTTCGTGGAGACGTAACAGGTGTGTTGAAATTTATCGGCTCCATTGTTGAAAATTCGCTTTGTTTGAAATGAATGCACACGTAATTACCACCGCACCCACAGTAAGGTCATGAATCATTAGCAAAAATTAATCGCGCATTGTCTATTAGCTAAATACGTTAATATAAATACGTGGCGCATGCGCCTGGCCGAGAAAGGGTTAAAAACGGGAGTTGAGTTAATGAACCGTCGTCGTCGTCGTGCCATACCGTCACACCGGACGTAAATTTTCATGAAAGCTGAAAGTAATTTATTTATAAGACTTTCAGACCCGCTCAAGAGTTGAAGCCGAAGCTGCTGGCTTTTGAAGTATTTAACGCTTTCGCGCATATAAACACACACTGCGTGTCGCATTTCGCGAGCTACTGAATTATTTATTACAAAAGGCTCTCCTATGTATTATTGCATAGTGTGTGTGTATATACATATGTGTGTGTGTGTGTGTTTGTTACAAATGGTGAACCGCTGTTTGTTGTAAGTCGAGTGTGATTCCAATAGATTATCCGAGATCCGTTCTAATGTGAGATTGTTTGTTTTGAAAGCATCTGGATATTTTATACAATTACCAAAATAGACAGGCAATTTGCATAAGGTCATCATTATTTTCAGCCGTTCACCATCCACTGCTGGATGAAGGCCTCTCCAATCCTCTTCCATTCCTGTCTGTCTTGAGCAATCTGCATCCACTTGACTCCCAATTCTTCTCAATTAATCAGCTCATCTTCCGCCGAGTCTACCTTGCTTTCTTTCACATCCTCTCGGATACCATTCCAGTACTTCTCGCGTCCATCTGCCATTCATTCTTCTCGCTATGTGTCCACTTCAACTTTTTCACACGTTCCCCTATATCTGCCACTTTGGTGATACTTCTTATCCATGTATTCCTCTTACGAGCTCTTCTCGATATATAGCATAGATGTAGAATAACATAGATTGGCCTTAGCGCCCGGAAAAATGACATACAAAAAGGGCATGCAAAAATGCATGCCTTGCATGCATTTTGCTTGACTTTTTTTTTTTTGGGACTTCTTTTTTGTGAGAATTCCCCGCACTTTAGAACCCCCGTTGCTTCTGACGCTTTGTCCAGGCAAATTTGTTTGGAATGGCACATCTATGGTATTGTATATCTACATATGAGCATACATATTTCCATGCTTTTCTGTGTGTACTGGATCTTAACCTAGCATTCTTGAATTTAGCATCCATACGTCAAGACTGCTCGTATGCCTTTTTTTTTAAGCACAACGGAATGTTGGATTTAAAAACTACCTATATATTCATTCTTCCAAAAGCACTCCATCCTAGTTTCATTCTTCGTTTTATTTCTTCTTCTTTACATCTGGTCATATTCACCAATTTTCCTAGGTATAAAGTGCTTTATACCCATGTATTCCTCTTACAAAAGGCAAATTGTACCGCTGTTTGAAATGGCAGATGCATATCTTTACAGTGTGGAAAAATAACAACAATGGAACTATACGAACATAAATTTAGAAGGAAATAAAAATAAGAAAAAAATAAAAAAATATTCAAAAATAAAGCATTTAGGTCCATAATGTCAAAACGTGTCCCCTGATGGCTTGGCCTTTTTTTTTTGTTTCGCCCGGACCGGAGGAATCCATGAGGATGCTTGGACTTCAAAACTTAGAGATGTCACCTCTTAGAGTTTGTGGAAATGACAAACGAGTATTCATTCTTTTTTAAAGCACTCCATCTGGGATTTAAATTCTTTCCATATACAGATATCTCAAAAATTTCTTCTGGATCCTTTCAATCTGTATTCTTCAACTGGGACTCCAAATAATGGAACCAGATTCCAAGATGCTGCGGACTAATGTGTTGAAAAGGAGGCGCAACACTTTGTTATTCTTCGAAGCCTTTTCATATGTTCGATCAAGACTATCAAATGTCACACCAAGATCGCCGTTTCACCCTCCTAAAACCTCCTAAACTGGTATAAACGTGCATTTATACCCATGTAAACAATTTACGAAATAACTCTAAATCATCTTGTTATTCCAAAAAATACATATTTTCATTGATAAAAATGAGGAAAACTGAGGTCCATTCCTTCGGCTTCCATTTAAGTGTTACTCAACAGAATCCATATTCTGTTAACAATTTAACTGACGGTCGCTCAAATAACTGATCAAAAAATTTGGTCATATCCGAGAATTGATCAGTTTGCCTAATAAGAAAGATATAAAACCTTGTTTTTTCTTAGAAAAGCAAATATATGTATGTATAAATTAAAATGAAAATAGTACATGAGAAAAACTGAAGATTGAGTAGGACTGCATGAAAAAAATTGGTTCAAATTCTTCATGATCAATTGGTCAGTTTTTAATTGTGTAATTGTGTAATAATTGTGTTTGCAATTGTGGGTGTTTGAATTTTACTATTCCATTGATTGTAATTGACAAAGTTAAATAATTCTGATCGAAGGTTTGGTTTGGTATTTTAAAACTAATAATATTAAATTAGTATCTTATCCCGAGAGATTAGATTTACAAAATTCCGTGAAAGTTTCTGGCTCATAAAAATGTATTTACAAATTAATTAACTCGATGAAAGTAGAAGCATACTTGTCGTTAAGTACTAAGCCACAGATTTACGTAAAATACACAAAAATGAGTCATAAGGTAGACTTTCTTAACAGTTTTTATTTTATAACTTCGCCTTTGCGTTTCACGTAAAGCTCAAGTTGAACACACTGTGATAAAAGTTTGTATTTACAGTATCGATGGAAGCTTTTGAATTATTGATTGGGTTTAAATGGATTTTTACAAAGTGGAAGTGGAAACTACGAACCTAACACAATTATGCTATTTACATATGAATTTTATACTACGCACTAGCGTGAGCGCTTTCTAATCACCTGTACTGAAAAATAATATTAAATTTAATAGTTTTTATAGTTGTTTTATCTATGCAACAACGTAACAATTTAGCAAAGTCTTGAACCTATTTTTCAATTATAAATAGTCATGTTGAAGCCAGCCCTATATCATCTGGTTTGGCTCACCGCGTAAGCGCTCTGTTCTGAATCAGTGGTACCGGGCTCAAATCCCACTTGTGCGACGTTCTGGTTTTATAATTATTTACCGAGGTGAGCGTTATCAGCAGACAGACACACAGACACACACACACATCGGCTATTATATATACACTAGTGTAAGCCCGTTGAATATCAACGGAGCGTTCTCATCACCCGTACTGGAAAATTATATATTAAATTTAATAGTTTTTATAGTTGTTGCATCTATGAGACAATGCGCCATCTATGGCGCGTTATAATACCCAATCGATACCCGCGTAATCGATACCCACTCGAAAAAATTTTTATTTTTTTTACTTTACTATTTATATTGATTATTACTTATTATATTTATGTATGTATATAATAATTATAATTTTGTAAGTGATTTTGTAAAAATCAAAAAACAATAAAAAATAATAGTTTTTATATCGTCATCTATGTATTATTAGCAGAGTTTTTATTTTATAGGTAAAGCAGAGCCACGATCCCTTGTATAGGTAATGTTTAAAAAAAAAAAAACCAAACCGACAACTGGTTTTGGCAGATTAATCTAAGAACGTTCTTCCCGAGCCTGGGGTCCTGGGTTCGATCCCCACCCATTCTGGTGGTTTTTAAATTATTTTTCCTCAGCGAGCGTTATCAGCAGACAGACAGACAGACAGACGGATTTCGGCTATTATATATATAATTTTTCCTTTCCTACTTTTCATATACAAACAATTCATGCTCTTTAAAAGCTTTATAAACGTTAGATAATAATATAATCATTTTTAGCAATAAATTGATTCTTGAACTATTTTCATACAACTTCACAAATTAATAATTTTCAATATATTATCCATGATTTGGCTCTTAGCTAGAAAAAAAAGGTTCCCGACCACTGGTTTAGTATTATTATATTTATATATAATATAATTTCCTATTTATTTTAATTATAGGTAATGTTTAAAAAAAAAAGGACTAAACCGACCAAGGTCGATAGAGTATAGCGTTAGCGGTCCTGGGTTCGATCCCCCACTCTTTCTGGTTTTTTAATAATTTTTCCTCAGCGAGCGTTATCAGCAGACAGACGGATTTCGGCTATTATATATATAATATAATACATTTTTTTTTACCGACGAATCGTAATACATATGTAGTTTTACATATATGGTTTATTCATTGATAACGTATAGATTTTATACAATAGAAATATTTGATTCTTTTCCGAGTAAAATACTTGTAATGTTACGATAAAGTATGATGTTACACGAGAATTTTATATTACTTGTTCTGTGTGTATCCGTGATAAAACTAGGGAATTCAGACACATTTTTACAAAGAAATTGATTCTTAGAGGCCTCGTATTTGAAATCGAGAGAAAAAAATCCCCCATGCGCCTGTCGATCGAATGGCCAAAAAGCTTTGATGTTTAAGCTCAAAACGGCGGAAACATTTTCGCGCCAATTAAATTTCGCATGTGACGATTTTTATTTTATTTTTTTCCACTTTCGCTCGTTCGGAAAATGGCTGGAAAACACCGAAAGCACGTCGCGTCGCAAATCAAAAAAGTAAAACTTCACAGTGTTTGAAGCTGGTTTTCCGAACGTTCAACTCGGTGTTTAAAAAAAGGCTCGCTCCGTCGGGATCGCAAACAACAAAACATAAAGGGGAGGACATTCTCGAAAATATAAAAATAAAAACACACACACACAAAAAAAGCATTCCGGTATCGTCGTGTCGGTCATTTTCTCCAATTCAGCGGTCCCCGAAGAATTGACCTTAGCGTTGTTGAACGATAAAAGGGGACAGTAGTGCGTTCAAAATTTGCGTAATGTCCTTCCGACCCAGGCACGTACATAAACGCCATTTTGTGTAAAGCGCGTATTAGCAAAAAAGCTCTCGTGGGTATTTTCTCTCTTTTGACAGATATGTCTAGCGTGATATATGTCGCAAATAGCGAAACAAATAAATATAATATAATCCGTTTTAATGCAAAATAAAATCAAGGGTTAAATTCAATAAAATTTGACAGTGTGAACAAGTCTTAAGACTATTTTTGAATACCTTTGATGATTGTCAAATAATTTCAAAAATTGTGCGAGCTGTGTTTATTTACTTATACAAATAAAGCTTTAGTTAAAAGCAATTGCGAAAACGTAACTTTATGGAAGCCATTACGAGGTCTAGAAATATGTACACGTATGTATGTACATATAATGAAAATGTATGTCAATGTTATCACATGTACACATGTATATGTATATAAAATCTTAAAGTTGTTTTCATTTATCTATATATATATAAAAAATCAATGTCTGTTTGTTTGTTTGTCTGTCTGTCTCTTATAGGCTCCTAAACCGCTCAACCGATCGCGATGAAACTTTCAGGACTTATTGTAAAAATCGGGATAAAACGGGAACGGGAACGGGCCTGCTCATGCGTCAGATAACGTACTAAGAACGGGAACGGGATCGGGATCGGGAGTGGGATCAGGATCGGGAACGGGACCGGGATCTGGAATCGGGAAAAAACGGGAACGGGAACAGGAACGGTCCTACTCACGCGTCAGATAACGTACTAGGAACGGGAACGGGATCGGGACCGGGATCGGGATCGGGAACGGAACAGGATCTGGAACGGGAACGGAACGGGATCGGAACGGGCCTGCTCACGCGTCAGATAACGTACTAGGAACGGGAACGGAACGGGGAACGGTATCGGGCATTGCAACGCTTGCCGGGTCAGCTAGTACTTAAATAATTATTGATTCATATTTAATAGCTTTTTGTATATTTATTTACTAGTGTAAGACCGTTGAATATCAACAGATGTGTGGGTGAGTACATGTACATATGTATGTGTATTTAATAGTTTTTATAGTTGTTGCATAGATGGCGCGTTATAATAAAACACGTAAAAATTTAGCAAAGTCGCGAGCCACTCACGCGACGTTTAATTATTTACCGAGGCGAGCGTTATTAGCAGACAGACAGACGGATTTCGGCTATTATATATATATACTAGTGTAAGCCCGTTGAACATCAACGCCCGCTGAATTTTTATTTTACTTTACTTACTATTTATATTATAATTATTAATTATTATAAATAATATAATTATAATTTTGTAAATGATTTTGTAAAAATCAAAAAAAAAAAAAAAAAATAATAGTTTTTATAGTGCCATCTATGTATTATTAGCATAGTCACGATCCCTTGTATAGGTTATGTTTAAAAAAAAAAGGACTAAATTGACCAAGGGCGATAACGGATAGCATTAGTGCGAGCCCTCTCGAGCCTGGGGTTCTGGGTTCGATCCCCCACTCATTCTGGTTTTTTAATTGTTTTTCCTCAGCGAGCGTTATCAGCAGACCGACAGACAGACATACAGACAGACAGACGGATTTCGGCTATTATATATAATTTATTTACAGAAACGTAACACATTAACCAAATCGTCACGGTGGGTAAATTACAAAAATAATACACATACGAGCATAAAAAAACATAATAAAAACATAGTAAAAACACAATAAAATCATATTACATACACAATGAAGTAATATTACATAATATATGTACATATGTACATACATATAGTAACATAGTGCAAAAGATAAAAATTCTATATGTTTATACATACATACATAAAATTATTTAACCCTTAATTTTATTTATTCTTTATTTAATTACAAAAACACCCACCATGACATAACAGATTAACCAAATCGTCATGATAGGTAAATCACAAAAACATAAACATAATAAAAAATTCAAAATGTACATAAAATTATTTGACCCTTAGTATCTGCTCAATCAAGCAATTGTAACTTTGTCAGTAACTATGTACATATGTACATACTTATACCATTGCTATTGTTATTGTTAGCCTACTCAGTTGTCAATAATAAGCACATGTTGATCCAAAACGGGTAATACTCAAATAGTTAATAATTTAAAACATGTTTGAGAATCTTATGTCTATTAAAAAAAGAGAGTTTTCCCGTTTTTTTTAAAACAAAGATCAACATATTTTAGATCAACGTTGAAATAAAAGAGTTTAGTTTAATGTACATTTTTTATACTTGTCATAATTTTCAGCCGTTCACCATCTACTGGTGAATGAAGGTCTCTCCAATCCTCTTCCATACCTGTCTGTCTTGAGCAATCTGCATCCAGTTAACTCCACACATTCTTCTCAATTCATCAGCCCATCGTCCATTCGGTTCATCTTGCTTTCTTTCACATCCTCTCGGATACCATTTCAGTATTTCTCGCGTTCATCTGCCATCCATTCTTTGTGCCGACTCCAACTTTTTCACACGTTTCGCTATATCTGCCACCTTGATCATGTTTCATACCCATGTATTCCTCTTACGATCTCTTCTCGTTGTACAGAGCATACCGAGCATTCCATGCTTCTCTGTGTGCACTGGATCTTGCGTTACATTCTTGAATTTTTTATACTTACATTATAAATAAAATTATTATGGATAAACGTAGTTTCGATTCAAATTGAGACCTTTGTAAAATTTGTCCTATTCAATAATAAAAAAAACGCAAAGAAAAGACTCACCAATCGAAATCCGGAATAGCGATTGGTCTTTCCGATTCCGTTTCCGGAATCGAATCGAATTAAGACCGTTCGAATGGACGCCGACCCCAATATGTACAGACCGTTAATTCAAAGGATATTCAATTCCCCATCCGCTCTATTGCGTTATTTAAAGCGGTTCGAACCAAAAAATAAAATCCGATATACATACATACATACGTACATAAAACATACCGAATATAATGGGTGTTGATATTGAATTGTTGATACAAGCAAACTCTCGATGATTTAGAATTTGCATGTTTGTTGTTATAGTGTGTACGTACAATTTGTCACGGCTGGAGTATTCGAGCAAACCTCTTTGACCGTCGTTAAGCTAAAGGGCTAAAGCACTGTTTGCAACATACTAAATCTAGACTTGGGTCAAATATTATCCCAGACTTTGCCAGAGTCTTACCATGCTCGTATCGGTGGCTGTAAGTTACCTCACTCTATCCGCTCTATATAAATTAAGTACGTATTTAGACTTTCGGTACGGTTATTCATTATGCGAGGTTTGTTTAGTATGCGTATCACTAGTACGGTTTAATTACAATGTATGAATTTTTAATTCGTTATCATAATATATATGTATATGTATGTACTATGTACATACATAGGTACAGGGTGGGAACAAAAACGATTCCTGTTTAACTGCCGTTTCAAAGTTGTATGTAGAGTAAAAAAGGACTATATGGATTTCACTCGTCAATAAGCTATTGAGAACATTTCATCATTTCAAATGTTAAAAAAACATTTTATAAAATTTGCTATGAAAGTGCTTATTTCGGGTATAATTACATACACTGTGCAACAAAAAAAGCTACTGGAGCGGAGACTATGACCCGATGAATTTGAATATGATAATTAAATTTGTTGGTTAGCTCTTGTTTATGAGATATGAGCGTTGACAAAACTGGACAATTTTACCATTTTTTTGACTTTTGCGGTCTGTAACTCAAAATTTACTACTTTTGTGTTCAAAATGAGTATTGGAAGCTATATTCAGATGCTTTTTCTATATACCATAACGTTTTTTATGCACTTTATAATTTTATCACTTGAATTAGCAATTGACTTTATGAAATAATCAATTTTAAAATATACCTATGTACATACAATGTATGTATAATAAAAAGCGTTTACAAAATTTTGTATTAACCACTTTAAGACTCTAGGGCACAAAGTTGTGCTCTTTACTAAATAGTTTTTGTATTTAAGATAGTGTTAAAGTTTAATTTTTTAACGGAAGTTGTTCACTGGAGTGTTTGTAAATTCTATAAAAAATAATTCAACCGTAGATAAAGTATTCAAAAGAAGCAAAAATATACTTTTTAATTGTAAATTGCTATTTTTGTCTAAACTGTTTCGTTTCCGGCTAATTTTGATATATGTACATTTATCGTTACAAAAATGAGTAATGAAAATTTTATGTTAGTTTATTTTCAAATTAAAGTTTTCCCTATTTTTCCATCTATAAAAAATTGTGTTTCACAAATGTCGCTGGAAAGTATTGTATAAATTATTCATGAATGGTTTTTCGCCTATTAGTTTATTAATTGAGGCTTTATTTTTTAAACGTTTATTTATATTTGAAAACCGCCAAACCTGGAGTCCATTAATAGCAATTTCGCCCGTCTTGACGAAAAGAGATTTAACAATCTCAAAAAAAAAAAAAACACTTGACAGTAAGTAAAAATAATTGTTTCATTTTCTGCGACGAAAATTGCTTCACACTTTCTTTTTCATCGTCGAGTTTGGCAGCGTTTGAATTCATCCTTTTCGCAGACCCAAAAAAAGTGTAAAACGTTAAATTGCTTTAAAAACTTTCTCAATACTTCAATCGTTAGAGGATAACGCAAAAAATAATAATAATAAAAAAAAACCATGAATTGTTATATTTTATATTATATTATCATGTACGTAAATATAAAATAATTATCGAATATTTTCGTACAAAAGAAATGACGTTATATCTTTGCGCCCGGGGCTGTTTGTGTTGTAACGATGTTCCCTTTGTATTTACGAGGGAAAATTCGGTAGAGATGCGTCTTGTTTTTGAGTTTCATGTTTTTACTGAATATCGAAAGCGCCATTTTTAGCTTGAAACATTTTCAACGAAATTAGTTTATTTTTGATTATTTGTCTTTGTTTTTCTAACCCTCATTCCCTTCCAGTTAACAATAATTTGAACACATAAAATCGAAATCACATTCATCTGACGGTCTGTTTGTACTTTACATACTTCCACACAGTTTGACTAACCAGGCTCAAACTTTACAGAGATACTCAAAAAGATCTCACAGATCTTATAGGTAACTTAAGTATAATAATACTATTTTATTTCAGGTAACATACAAAGTATTAATTCGGCTAATGACAGAGATACAAGTCGATAAAAATCAAGTATTGCCAGTTAAGACAAAATAATACACTAGGGTAAGTATTGTGTCAATAACTTCAGTTTATTAAGATACAGGGAGATATTGTCAATTGAAACGGATCGAGTATTACCAGTTCAGTGAAATAGTATTTTGTTTCTATTCAAATGATGCTGGCTTGCAGTTTGAACCAGTTTTGACGTGAATACGTCTATAATACGCGGCCAGTATGGGGTAGCAGTACGGAAACGGCGGTGTTACGTTCATGTGTTACTTCGTTATTAATAACACGATTGACATGAATTTTATTTTATTCGCTCGGGTATACGTCTACGATAAATTATTGACCTTAAGTTAGCACCGCACATAGCCACTAAATTATAATGTAAATTATAATGTCCTAGCTGACCCGGCATGCGTTGCAATGCCCGTTCCCGTTCCTAGTACGTTTTCTGACGCGTGAGCAGGCCCGTTCCCGATCCCGTTCCCGTTACCGTTCCCGTTCCAGATCCCGTTCCCGTTCCCGATTCCGGTCCCGATTCCATTCCCGATTCCGTTCCCGTTCCCGTTCCTAGTACGTTATCTGACGCATGAGCAGGCCCGTTCCCGTTTTTTCCCGACTTTTTTTCACAGGAACCATCCCCCGGTATGATCACAATAAGTCCTGAAAGTTTCATTGCGATCGGTTGAGTGGTTTTGGAGCCTATAAGAGACAAACAGACAGACATTGATTTTTATATATATAGATTAAACATAATAAGTTTTACGCTTTTCCTGGGTATTTTAGGCATTGTATAGAATGCCAAAAGCCCATTTTACAACACCGTATTTCACACTTTGCCAGTAGCATATGCATATTTACGATACACATTAAAAACTGTTTCGACATGTCGAAAAATTCACCTTTTGTAAGTACTTTGTTTATTGAATATGTATTTAAGTTTTATTTTACAATACAATTGACATTGTTGTCGCTCGGGAAATTTCGGGCACTTAAGTTAGTTGTTTATATCTTGTTTGCAGTGAAAGACAATTTTTAGAAACGTAGGTGATATTTGACTTGTGCGGCAAAAAGCGAAGAGAGCTTTCGCAAAATGAAACCATTACGTCGAGCACTTTCCATTGATAAACTTTTGTGATAAGTTTACGCGGCGAAAGCTTACGCAAAAGTCTCGTTAAAAGGGTCGTGTACAAGAGGGACGTTCCGAATAACAGATGACGTGCACAAAAAGATGCTAGACGATTTATCAGTCTCCACTCTACATTTAAGTACACATATATTTGCAGGGCTTAAGGGAAAAAGCTCTGTCTAGAACAATTTTTTGGGGAAATGCGATATGTACGACGCATTAGTAGTGTAAGTCGAGCTTTGTCGAAAGTTGATCCGGTAAGGTCAAACGTTGTGTTTCTAAGAAGTTTGCTCGCTGTTGTTGATGTTTATCATTCGGATTTCGAGACATTGTATTGTACGATATCCGAAATACAAACGTGCATAATAATACGAATATGTCGGAATGTTCACGCTATACATATGTACCTATAGTTACGTTTTTGTATCTACATATAAGGGAAAACTGACATTTTCGCGTGCCGAAAAAATCGTATTGGATACGTGTTGACATATCGTTTTGAACAAAAAAAAAAAAATATCAAATTTGAATTATGTGCGGGGGCTTTCGAGGAATTGTACGAATTCGATTCTGCAATATGAAATATCGTATCATTTGTTTGCCTGGATCCAATCTGTAATTTTCAAATTCGGGAAAAATTCCCTATGATAACACATTTAGAATTGAATCTTTCGCGAAAATGATTATCGCATCGAGGAAAAGGACTGATCGTAATTTGAGTTGAAAAAGTGTAGGGGCTCTCAATATTTTCAACCGTTTTATAGTGAAACACTCAAATGTGTATTTTATACAATTTATTATTACGTTTTTGAGCGTACATAAAATATATATTTTATTATAAAAAGTGCTCAACGTTATTTGGTACTAAAGTCAGAACGGATGAATTTAAATGGCATAATAAGTGTATAGGGCATGATAAAAGAATGCGTAGAAGAGGGAATCAAAAGATAATACCTTATCTTTAAAGCCACTATTCTCTTACATTCGTTGATTTCTCAACGGGCACTTTATTTAAACGAATATATGTATGTAGGTACATAAAATATCCATAACTTACGTTAATTAATCGGTACACGTTGAATTATATAACAATTCGCATACACATTTATTTTAAAATATTATTGCATTATAATTTATATAAGCTATTCAAATTTAAAATATTATTATTAGACGAGAATTTTCCGAGATACCCTACACTTGCGTATAATATTTCGCTATCGTTCGTTTTATTACACAAAGTTTTCAACTGATAACGAATCATTCGTTATACGCGCTTCGATCCGAACAAATATTTAACCTTCCGATTGCCTGAAAATATTAATAATACACCTACATATCCATGGCTTGGTTAGGATATATGTATATGAAATTGGAGCTACGAAATTTGAAAGCTTTCAACTCAAATATTTTATATGATAAAGTAAATACCTAACTGTATATATTTAAACTCTTCCTGTAACCGATCTTTAATATGGGTTTCCTTGTTTTTGGGCATTGAATTTTGAATGATACGTGACTAAAAAGCATATTTACCTCAAAGTGTGCATGTAAAATTCACTTTACAGACAAATAAATGAGAGTTCACAAGAGTTGAAATTTCGTGAATGTAGGGTGTGACGAAGATATACTGCAATTACTTTGAACATGAGGAATTGTTTTGATCTTTTGATTCATTTTAAGTATTTAAAGAGGAATTTCTATTTAACCGGTTTTATTATAATGTCGTAAGCTTTATAATTTGAAAGATATTTGTGATTGAAGTTGGTACTGAAATGCATGAATGCTTTCTTAAATTTTCTGCTATAAAAATAATCTTTTGTGACTGTCGTTCTATAAAATTAATATAGAGCTATTACAAATTTTGATAATTAAAATAAAAAAGTTAAATTTTGTAACGGCCAAAGTGTCAAATGTTCTTTAAATGTTGTGTAAAACTTCCCTATATTTTTAATTTTATGTACCTGTTCGTTTAACGTGTTGATGACATATGAATGCAATATTCAAAGTCTCTAATAGTAGATTTAACCAATTATAATCCTAATAGGAACAAATTCAGAAAAAAATTAAAAGATATTTGTGATTGAAATTGGTACTGAAATGGTACATATTTCTTCAGTTGTGTGTGATAATTTTTTTATCTTAAATTTTTCGACTTCAAAACAAATATAGTTTCCTACAAAGCTGTGTAGCCAAAGTGTCAAAATTATTTTCAAATATTTAGTAGACTTACCTTTTACTGAAATGGAAAGCAAACAAGCCTTATATTTATTGGAGAGCAACTCGGCTTTATACGATTGCATGAACTCACCATAGAGCAGCGAAAGGGTTATTTTGGTAAGAGCGTCGTGCGGTTCTATTTGCATACACACAGAATTTAATAAAGTGAAAATTACACCGGGTAATATATTTCAATTCGCATTTCTACAGAGGCAAATTCTATTCGCAAGCTTAAAATAATTGCGAAAACCTCTGTAAATGAGACTGTGACTAATTTAATTTCTAGAAATGGTTGTAGATCGCTGTTTACAACCGGCACTACCTTTTCTCAATCGGATATATCGCTTCTTAAGCGGATTAGTGGGCCTTTGACCCTAGGTTTTGGACCCGCTTGTTGTTTACTGGCCGCCTTTTCAACTATGTTTCCATTAGTTTGATGAGGGTGCCACGAAATTGTGCAAAGCATCTTCTTCGTCTTCAAGTTAAAAGTTACCCCTTGCTCGTAACAAGAACAACAACAACAACAACATGTAAAAACCGTGAATCGATATTGTAATAGTACGGGGCGATATCAGGTGAATCACTACGTTTGCCCGAAACAGTCTATAAATACAATATCGTATTAAAGAGTCGGATTTCGTATGATTTATATTGTAATTCATGACAAAATGAATAATCGACGCACTGAGCGTAATTTAAGAGCCGACGCCTATTTCCTCTCCCCTGTGAAAGCTGTAACAAAAGTTGTCGTAAAAGACGTCGTCGTAATATTAAGCTCGTAACAAATGATGGAAATTGTTCAAATTTCAAAAGGAGTTGTCTGTATAATTGAAGATATGAACGGGTATATTTTTTGAATTTGTACATGTGTATATATGTATTTTGAATTGGTTCGCGCCGATTAGGTCTTATTAAAATAATACTCGTAATAATAATTAGACCAATTTTCAAATGTTTTCCTTACTAGTTTGAGTATCGGCCGTATTTTTAGCGCTTAGAGCAGTGATCGGGAACCTTTTTCGAGCTAAGAGTCAAATTAGGGAAAACCTTGCAAAATTGGTGAGCTTTAGAGCCGCAACATATTATTTTCGGATTATATGTATGTACAATATTCAAAATGAAATTAAATGTTACTCACTTATGAAATGGATAGCTATAAGAATTAAATTATAATCACGATATTTCTTAATGTTTGACAGTGTATTACTAAAAAGTATAACAAAGTTTAATCTGAGAAACGACTTACGGAACGTAAGGAAATAGGATTCATTTTGATTTTGTGTACATTGTGTTTCACGCAAAACGTTGGATGACTGCTGGTTTAAGAGCATTTTGTTTTATTATAAATAACAGAAGTTTAATGATTATTACAAACTGTAAGCTGTAACTGAATCTGTATGAATTTTTGTATTAATACGTAAGGTTAGTTTTAATTTTTCTATGCATTTTTGCACCATTTGATAAATATATTTAATTTATTTTAAATCGAATTATTTATTTACTGTTTTGAATCACAGTTTGGACGTTCAGATGACTGGAAATGTAATTCTTATGGTAAAATTTAATGAAATTTAGATGTTTAAACAGTTTATCGATTTTTTTCCCTCACTTTTAACGACAGTTTGCACATCTCGTTAAGACGCGGTACGATTGAAAAAGTGTACCTACGAAAGTTAATTGTCGTTCAACTTTGACAAAGGCCAAAAGAACAACATGAAAGTTAATTAGTGACTTGTTCGTTCACAAAATAAAAATGTATATAAATTTACCTACATAGATGGAGAGTATTATTTTTCATCGGCTTAATTGTCAGGTCAAAGGAGTGTCGCGAAACTTTCGCCGAGAAGGCGACAAGTGAAAATTAGCAGAATCGGAGAGAAAAACGAAATAGTAGAAGAGAATTCTTAAACAGAGAACACTCACTCGCAAGTGAAGCGATAAAACAATTAAAAATACAATTCAAACTCCAATCAGTCGGAAAAATTACATTTTAATATTAATTTTGAACGTTTCCTGGAAACTTTTTCTTTGAAAGTTTTCTCGCAATATATACATTGGCAATATAAATTACACGTTTATAAATCGGCGTGTATCCTAAAGCAGTTTCGCTCGGTTGCGCGCAAATAGTGAGGATTGAAATTATTGGTTTTGAATTATTCATGAGTAAACCGGCAAACTTTGCCGCGCACAATTTACAGTTTACTACGCAACCCCTAAATCGAAAAGAGTTTATGAAACTGAAACCGCATGTCTCTCTCTCTCGGTTCCAAATCGGCTGAATAAATTAAATATTTAGCGGCGATATCGCGAATGCGACGCGAAAAATATAAAAAAAATATACACGACATACATACTTAAATTTTCAAGTAAACGGTTCGGCCGCAAAATAAAAAAAATAATTTATCATTTCAAAAACCGACAAAGAGATGGAAAATTGCGCAACCAGTCATTCGAATAATTGCGTAGGCTTTTGTTCTTAGCAACGATTACGCAATTACATCCACATTATACACACTTGCCTTCACAATATACTCATACAGTATAAATACACATACATAAAAGCATGTTGGCGAAGTTTGATACTTGAAATCTTATCCACAAACACACTTAAACTTAAAAGTGATACTTTTATCGTATAATATACATCCCAATGTGTCAAAATGTCTGCATAATACTTAGCATTATAGTGGTGTTTGAATCGATGTATTCAACTGAAATAGTATAAGTGTCTGCATTTCCGATACGGTTATAGCTTTCTATATTACATATTCATTTTCTATTGTGACCGCGTATCCATTGGAATCGTTCCAAATTTCCAAATGCTTTTGTTGAGCAATATTCAGCAAATTTAAATGTCACTGCGTCTTTTGACCAGGCTGTATATTTTAAATAGGATAAAAATTGACTTACTTTCGCACGAGGGATTCTGGCATTGCATTGTTGCGACAATGAGTAGGGTTTTTATATATATAAATATGCTACAGTATGGTTAAAAACTAAAAAAAACCTTGAAATGTCCTCTAGACATTGTGGTATATGAAGGATTTGGTGTGCTTTTTATTGATTCCTTTAATATTTATTTATTCTATTTTGAAAACCACTCTGATTCAACGTGTCGTTCGATGAAATGCAAGGATTTAAAATTTTTTAATTGAATTCTCAACGTGAATTAAATCAAAATTAGGCAGCAAAACAATTCGTCGAAGTCTCAACGTGTTGAATTTACAATTCAATATTATTACTTTCCTTTCTGTAACAATTTACATACATGTAGAATTTGATCATGCGTTTATTTGTTATATAAATATGATATACGATCGTTTGCGTTTCATTTAATTGACAATTTAATCAAATAACAATTTACCTATCTGAAAATTCAACTACATATGTACATATGTATGTAACAATTTTACAAATTGAAAAATCGAAAAGAGCTTTTCACTTTTGAACAATAATTGGAAAATGACACAAAAACAAACATTTGCGTTTATTAAGAGAGTTTTTTTTATTATTTGTTATTTAACAACAGAGTTTTCCTTCGTTATGCAAGTTGTCGAAAAAGAGTATATTCAAACGGAAAAACTCCCTGAACTTATACAGATAGATATTGTACAAAAGTCATTGTTTGTCATTGAAATGAATACGGATTAAAACGAATAATTGCAGAGAGCGCGATTTTTGCAATATTCATGCAAATGAGTGAGCTTTCAAGTCTGTAGTTCAGAAAATCTTTTAAAATTTACCGATACCCATTTTTGTCATCCTATAATGCCCACACCCTTTATATGTACATATGTACATACATATATAGTGGTAGGGTAATCCAGTATTTAATCGAAGTTCTATTTATATACACGTATGGGTAGTATATTGAAGGGTCGACCTACTCTATTGTCCTTTGTTGGCTCTCGTCCTTACTAAATGAACATTTTATGATTCAGCAAACTCGGCCATTACATACCACATGCACAATTAACTGAAACGAGTTGAAAAGTGTATAAAGCAAACCGTTTTATTGCACGTTTGAGTATTTCGTTTCGATTTGTGAGAAATATATGTATGTACATATATTGAAATAAATTTGATGCACCTTGAGATGTCTTAATTTTTTTACAATACTACATATGTATGTGGCAGCATTTATTAATTTGTAACTATGATATGTGTTTTTCATCATCAGGCCTTTATCCACTGCTGGATGAAGGCTTCTTCGATCCTCTTCCATTCCTGTTTGTCTTGAGCAATCTGCATGCACACATTCTTATCAATTGATCACCCATATTCCACTCGGTCTGCCTTGCTTTCTTTCACATCCTCTCGGATACCATTCTAGTGTTTCTCCCGTCCATCTTTCATCCATTCTTCTCGTGATGTGTCCACTTCAACTTTTTCACACGTTCCGCTATATCTGTCACTTTGGTCATACTTCTTACACATGTACATATGTATTCCTCTTACGATCTCTTCTTGTTATACCGAGCATACATCTTTCCATGCTTGCACTGGATCTAACGTAGAATTCTTGAATTTAGCATCCAAGTTTCACATCCATAAGTCATAACTGGCAGTACGCATTGGTCGTATGCCTTCTTATTTAAGCACAGCGGAATGTTTTTTCACACGTTCCTCTATATCTGCCACTTTGGTGATACTTCTAATCCATGTATTCCTCTTACGATCTCTTCTCGATATATAGAGCATACGTATTTCCATGCTTCTCTGTGTGTACTGGATCTTAACCTAGCATTCTTGAATTTAGCATCCATACGTCAAAACTGGCAGTACGCATTGGTAGTATGCCTTCTTTTTTAAGCACAACGGAATTTTGGATTTAAAAACTATATTCATTCTTCCAAAAGCACTCCATCCTAGTTTCATTCTTCGTTTTATTTCTTCTTCTTTACATCCGGTCATATTCACCAATTGTCCTAGGTACGTGTTTTTAAGAGCATTAAATTTTTATATGAGAAGAATTTCCAAAAATAGGAGGTACCTACATATGTACATAAATATGTATGCTTAGTACCCTTTTTTGAATACCTCCCCTTTCCAAATTTAGAACTTAAACATATTAAAATATTCTAAATACATTTGAAAACATGTAAAAAAATCTGAAAAAAGGAAAAAAAAAAAACAACCTCATGCAATTTCAATAACCATCCCAAGTACACAAAACCTTAACAGATCCTATTCGTGAAAAAAATTGCAAAAGTGTGGCAAGTGTTTACAGAACTTCAATGAACGATATTGTATGTTACATTATACATATTTCAAGCTCATCACGTATTCAAAAGTATTATAAACGTTATTCATAGTTATAATCCCCTCATAATTTTCCAACTGCAAAATTTCCATTGTACCATAAGGGACTTTAGAATATTTTACTCACTGGCTGTAGGATATACATACATATGTATGTAGAGTGACCCAGGCGTGCCATATCGGTTCTTTCACATCTAAATCCGATCCCCTCTTCCCTTCTTTATCCCTCTTCCTCGTTGGAAGAGTCCAGACTCCAATTATGGTCAGGGTGTGCGCCATTCTGTCCCCGAAAATGGCGGCTTGAATGGCGCGAGATTCAAATTTTCTCACGGAGGAGGGTTCGTCCCTTTGTCGTCAACGGTTGTTAGCATCAACGGTTTTTCCCCATTAATTATTTTTTCAGAATTTTCCCAATTAGATAAATTTCACCTGCGTCTCCCCCTCTTTATTTCTCTCTCTTTCGCTTTATCACTAATTAACTTATATCTGAGCTTAAATGAAAATAGCTCGTTTATAATTAAAATTCTATATGTAAATTGAACACGTAACTAATTATAATAATAAAATGAATATTAAGTGTGTACTTACGGAAGATAAATCCATAATGCTGAAATTTTCTATTGAAAATTTATGATGTTTTTTTTATTTATTTATTTAAGATAGCTTAAAAAGCTTCAAAACAAACAACATTACTGAAGGCTAAAATTACAAAATAAACGTATTATCTAATAGTACCCACTTGTACAGAAGTGCTATTTAAAATCCGCCAGGAATCTATCAATTTTATTTATATTTCTGAGAACTTCTGGCAGGCCGTTATATTCAACAACACCCCCATACAAGATATTTCTCCTAAATCTACTTAATTTTAAATTCTTAGCTATTAACTTATTCTTACCCCTTTATTTATATTATACCCTCTTATTAAATATGTATCATAGTATTTTGGTAATAAATTTTTATTTAATTTAAAAATATATACTAACATGCACACTTTTAAGGTTTCGTTTACATTCATCCAATTCAATTCATTCAACATATGTACATATATATTATACTAGTTAATCTATTGACATTTAAAATACACCGCATAGCTCTATTTTGCAGTTTTTGCAACCTATCTTTAATTACCCAATTCACTAAATTTAAAAAGATATATTACATATCAATATTGCAATGGAAGAAATGATGACATCCCCCAATTTACAGAATTTAAGTACATATAAATACATATTATAGGGAAGTTCCACGCGAAGGCAGCTATTTTTTATTTTTCATTAAAATTTATGTATTATCAAGGAATTTTCATCATCATCATTTTCAGCCGTTCACCATCCACTGCTGGATGAAGGCCTCTCCAATCCTCGTCTATCTTGAGCAATCTGCATCCACTCGACACCACAGATTCTTCTCAATTCATCATCCCATCTTCCAATCTGTTTACCTTGCTTTCTTTCACATCCTCTCGGATACCATTCCAGTATTTCTCACGTCCATCTGCCATCCATTCTGCTCGTGATGTCTCCACTTCAACTTTTTCACACGTTCCGCTATATCTGTCACTTTAGTAATGCTTCTTACCCATGATATTACTCTTACGATCTCTTCTTGTTATACCGAGCATACATTCTTGAATTTACCATCCATACGTCATAACTGGCAGTACGCATTGGTCGTATGCCTTCTTTTTAAAAAACTGGAATTTTCATACGGTGACTAATTTTTTTTTTTTATTGATTAGTAGCACTGAGAATACTATCAGTCTCTTTGAAAAGCTTATGTTGAGTGATTTTTTGTGAAAGTTGCATATGATGAATATATTCTGCATTTATTTCAAACAGAAAGAAATACTGTTTATAATATATTTCTTTAATTAATATGGAGTTATATTATAATTGGAATAAAAGTGGGGAAAATTAAACGAAAATACCTTTATCGGCATAGATTTAATTATACGCATTTCATTTAGAATCAATTAATATGAGAATGCCAATCGAGTTACAAGAGTGCGCGCACAAGTATCCATCATTCGATTATCGATGCTTTAATGTAATTTGTCGAAGTTTGTCGGTTAATACACATCTCGACAAATAATAACCGGATGATTTGTAGGCGGAAACATATTATTAGTGGATTTCGCGACGAGACTTATTAATTAAGCGAGTGACGGCTTTTGCGAAAACCGAGGTTTTGATGAGGGTTCCCACTACGTAGAAGAGGCACCTAGAGCGATATAAACCGCTAAAATAGATAATAGAATAATGAAGCGATCGAAAGCGACGTCAAAGTTCCGGTTTATTGGAAGCACCTCAAAGGATACTCCCATTCCGAACAATTGCGTTGGAAATTTCGATTATATTATTGGATTCGGCCGATAGTGTACCTACATATGAGTCGCCTAGTTCCAAATCCCGATAAGTCCATAAAACTCACTTGTTCGCAAACGCGGTTTTTCTGCTACATACTTATTTGATTGATGGCGTTTAAACTCATTTAAACTTAATTTTGTTGATATTAAACAAAATATTGAGATTAGAAACATGGACTTATCGTTGTTTGTTTCTAAATATGGCTTGTATCAGCTTTTATCATAGTGCAATTGTCAGTTTTTGAAACTAACACTGATTTTCAATATTTTTTTACGGTGCACTTGGCGGTATTTGGAATAATTCAAGTGTAAGGCATCGTTTGAAAACATTCTTAGAACCAGAAAATATTTTATCCTCGTTTTTTTTATATATTGTGGACTTATCGGGATTTGGAACTAGGCGACTCATATGTAGAGTGTGTTTATATGTAGTTAGAGATCACCTGACCGGAAATTAATGACGCGATGACGAACAAAGTTGGTGATGGATGACGAAATGAAACGTCGTCATCCATCACACGAAATTCGCAGAAGAAGTAGAAATTCCTAACCAATTCCCGGATGTTCCCTCGTGAGAGTTTCGGGATAATCTAAGATTCATTACTGAACACGTGTATGTACATATATACATATGTACATACGTGTATACGTTTCAAATGCTGTAACACCTAAAGCAAACTGCGTATAAGGATACAATGTCGATGTTGGAAAGCTTTTGAAGGTGTGTTTTCAGAAAGCATTTACCGTTTCGGTAATTCATAATATTTTTTTAATTTCATTTCAAAGTTTTCCTCTGGAAATTTATATGTATTTTTTTTAAATGCGTCAAAATTTTATTATAACAGTCTATTTTTATATAAAAAAAACAAGCTAAAAACGTCGACTTTATTGTATCATAAGTCGATTTGAGTATACTTTTTCAAAAGGTGGCTTTATTTTGATAGAATTTTTGTGAATAAACAAACGGTCGCTAAAATAATAAAAAGTCAGTATTTTTGACAAATATGATAGCTGATAGATATTCTGACCCTACATATATACATATAATAATAATTTAATTCATTGCAGACGAAAAAGAGGGTAGTGTAATCCTTGTCGTCTATAGAAAATAAATAGTAAAAAAGTAATAGAAATAAAAAATAAGAAATTTTCCCAGATAATATACATAGGTACATAAACAATTACAATTGCTGACTGAACATTTATAAATAAAATAAATGGGCGCGTAAGCCTTTGATAAAGCATTTTAATTTATGTCCATACATAGGTACATATGTCCATAGGATATGGTTAGCATTCTGTGAATAATAATCACATGAAAATTAAAAAAATTGGGTGTTGCCAAGCCATGACTTTATCCATATATTTGTGGAGTATGAATAGTAACCAAAAACTGAAAAAGTTAAAAAACCGTGCACAACGAAAAATAACAGAATTTTTTTTTTTTTGACAAGAAAAAATCCCACTTTTGTTTGAGCGATTTTGATGATTTTTTTCACATATTGTAATTAGCATAATGATTATAGTATTACAATATTATCAAGATACCTAATATTAAAAAGGCCGAAAAAAAACCAAATCTCGTTCATGAGTAAACTGCAGTTTCCTGTTGGTGGATGTTGACCAAAATCATAATATGTATCTCTTACAACTTACGTGAAAATCATAGATATAAAATTTCAGCTTAATAGACTCGATAGTTTCGGAGAAAAGGTTAATGTTAAAAAGTACACGGACACACATACAGACATTTTCCAGAAATCATAAAAACGTGATCAGGGGATGATATCTGATACAATTCAGTCAAAATCTCAAGGTCGAATTTTCGCACGATCACAATACTTTATCCGATTAGGATAAAGTATTTTGATCGTGCGATAAAGTATATAAAAACAATACTTTATCTTAATGTTCTACGTATAGTAAAGTCATCATCATCATTTTCAGCCGTTCACCATCCAGCAGTGGATGAAGGCCTCTCTAATCCTCGTCTATCTTGAGCAATCTGCATCCACTCGACACCACAGATTCTTCTCAATTCATCAGCCCATCTTTCACTCGGTCTACCTTGCTTTCTTTCACATCGTCTGCGATACCATTCCAGTATTTCTCGCGTCCTACTGTCATCCATTCTTCTCGCTACGTGTCCACTCCAACTTTTTCACAAATTCTGCTATATCTGACACTTTAGTCATACTTCTTACCCATGTATTCCTCTTACGATCTTTACTGGTGCACTGGATCTTACGTAGCCTTCTTGAATTTAGCATCCATGCGTCATAACTGGCAGTACGCATTGGTCGTATGCCTTCTTTTTTAAGCAAAGCGGGTGTTGGATTTGTATAGTAAAGTATTCTACTATAAATTAAATATACTCACATATCACTGTGGGTCACAATTTTATAGCGCACCTTTTCAAACAGATTAACTTTTTCCTTTCTAACAAATTGCATGGTTTTATTAGAACAGTATGATTTTCCACACCATCAGCTACGTGTTCCAGTTTACAAATGTTTAAAATTCCCATTGTGTGTATCGCTAAAACGAATCGGTGCAATATTCAATACGTGCGACAAAAATCCACATCATACACTGAATCACCCCACTTTGTACGGATCTACGTACGTGGCAAATTGGCAAAGTTAAGCCGGGATGGGTTTTCGCTTACTCTGTATGATTCTACATAAAATTTGGGTCAAAGCAAAGCACGGCCATAGGCAGGAAGCGACGAGGATCAAAAAGGAAACTTGACCCGTTTCCGGTCGGCGTTGCACTAGTCTAGAGTGAGAGACACACGAGTGCCTTGCAATAAAATATAATGAGGGTTTCAACTGCGAAAACCCTTAACAAGACCACGACAATTCCTGCATGCGAAAGTTGACACAATTCGACACCGGATTCTGCATAGTCTTAGTATAAAACGTGCACTAGATGGGGATATCCATTTGCGTGTAATCTATAATGAATGAGTTTGCGGTTGCTTTGGCACGTACATACATATGTGCGCGTGAACATTTCGCGATTGTTTGTTAATTAGCTGAGTGGGTCGTGTGCAGGCTTAAGTTTTGTATGAGGATTAAGGCAATAATAATAAATAAATTGCACAGGGTGAAATGAAAATCCGCATTGCTTTATACTGCCGTAAAAGAGAAGAGTAAAAATAACATCAAAAGGCCTTTTCGGGGGACTTCCCTTTATGCGCGCACTGTGCGAATACAATTTCCTCATTTCTTCAGGGGTCTTGTTTAATGTACTATTCCCTAAAAGTATCCATTAAAACGCCAACAGTATTTCTGGGAAGTAAATTCAATATTTTTTCAAAACGAAAGGCCTTTGAAAGGGATGTTTTCCGTTTATTTTTTATTTTTTGCGCCCACTCGGTCGGTTTAACGATCAAAAATATGTATGGTGAAATTTGGCGAATGTATAAACTTTTTTTCTCAGAACGATGAATAATTACTTTGGACACTTTAATTGTGAAAGTTTTGTCGGTGGAAAGTCGCAGCTTGCGAAAGAAAATCAAAAGTTGTCGTATAATTTATTTATGCATCGAGCGTTGTAAAAAAAAAAAACGGAGTTAACGTTTGCGTTCGCATATTTTTATGTTTATTTCGGTGGTTTCGTGTAAAACGTAATGTTTACTGGAGACATTTGGGGTACCTTTTCACGTTATTTTCTCTTTTTTTTTACTTTCAGGTTGGTGAAAATCGAAGTTAACCCATTCGGCTACCTATTTTACGGTAAGTGCCCGATGAAAATAGGTTGAAGGGATTCGGCGAATTGGATGCTTGCGAAAAATATTGCCGGAAAGTGAAAATTTCCACGAGTGGCTTTCTAGGAATATTGGTTGAACATCGTGCGAGAGTCAAACGTGAACGATAATTATATTTATATTATGTATTTTTTACTTTACTCGTAATTTTTGATTGAGTCAAATTTCGTTTAAAAAAAACTTAAAGCATACTTAATTATTTACATTTATATTGTATTACATTTAGTAAACAATAGAAAATTACAATTTTTCTTACATTTTCCATGTATTCAGTACTAAAATTGAACACTGAAACATCCGATACTAGAACCAGTTCCATTTATTTATCTTTTTCAGAATAAGTTTAATATTATGTACATAGAGGTCACTATAAAAATTATTTTATTTTATTTTGGAATTAAATTAATTTATTCACCAATTTTCATCTAAATTTATTAATGTACAAAAATGTAATATTTAAATGTAATAATTTGTATTTTCATAACGAATATGTGTCTCAATACAAAAAAAAAACTATTAAAATATTCAAAACAAAATTTTACAGTCAAAGTAATAGACAAACAATATAAGCTGAGAAATTGTTTCGAATTAAAGTACACCACCGTTAAATTCGTTTAAAACTTTTTAACTGTATATTCAATAGAAAAATTTGCGTACTTTTAATTAAATTCTGTGTCGACACGCAAAGTTCACGTACAAAAGAATTCGGCCGAGAACTTAACAAAATGTATTTTTGCAAATTATTTTTTCGCTCACGGTATGCAGAGCGATATCGATAAATTCTATTTCGAGTTTAAAAGCCTCAATCGAGGGCAAAACACAAAAAAAAACACGCAGTGCTGCCTTTGTCGGATCGAATTCAATCTCGCAAATGAATTGTGTCCAGATCACCTATCGGGAATTGGTACAGCTATTTTTCTTTAATCCTTCTTATCTCCGCAGTCGTCGGAGATTAATATATCTCCTCGTGAACATTACCAGGGGTAAAATTTCTTTCTATGTATTTCCCTCCACGTCGATATTTCACATACAAATTTACCAATATATTGACGCAGACGTTACGATGTACACAAATTCGGAAACAAAATTAAGATAACTCCAACGAGTACATATAATGTATATGCTTTTCATCAGTCTACTGTCAATATGATTCATATATGTCGTATGAGAACACCGCACGCTATAATTTATTATTAAAAAAAAAAAAATACGTTTACACAACGAACGATACAAATGTTTACGTTTGGTTATGCCCCGTATGTTCGTGGTTAAAATTAACTCTAGTTATGAATAAAAAAAAATTTACATCAAATCAGCGGGTCCATTCATCGAACACGAACTCGCTCGAATTGTGCGGAATAAGAGTAGATGTCAATTGTTGTTGTTGTACGTTTGTTTCCATCTTGAAAATATAATGTACCTTGTTAGTTGTGAATTTGTGAAGCGTTAATTAACTACGAAATACGGAAATAATTCAATTAGCGGCGTCGGATCCGGTTGTTCGGTTTTAGAGATGACTGGTTTAATTAGTTGATTTATTTTCGCGTTCGGATCACGGCTCGTATGCAAATTGTAAATATGGTAATACAATAACGTAATGTATACGCTGCAAAGATTTACGAATGTTTTATTTTTTTGTTATTTTTAGTACAATAGTGAAACTGTTGAGCTGTGGATTACGACACGTGTTATGACGTGTTGGGATATCTCAACACACGTTTCAATCACCAACCATGCATAAACACACTTTAACACGCACATAAGCGACAATGATGATAAATAATCAAAGTTTGTGTAATAGTTGTCTCAAAGACTCAACAATAGTTGTCTATTGTCTGGATGAAGGCCTCTCCAACCCTCTTCCGTTTCTGTCTGCTTTGGGCAATCTGCATTCAGTTAACATCCACACATTCTTCTCAATTCATCAGCCCATCGTTCATTCGGTCTACCTTGCTTTCTTTCATATCCTCTCGAATATTGTTCCAGTATTTCTCGCGTCCATCTTTCATTCATTCTTCTCGTGATGTGTCCACTTTCCACTATATTGGTCATACTTCTCACACATGTATTCTTCTTACGATCTCTTCTTGTTATACCAAGCATACATCTTTCCATGCTTGCACTGGATCTTACGTAGCATTATTGAATTTAGCATCCAAGTTTCACATCCATACGTCATAACTGGCAGTACGCATTGGTCGTATGCCTTCTTTTTTAAGCACAGCGGAATGTTGGATTTAAAAACTGTCATGTATTCCTCTTACGATATCTCCTCGTTATACCGAGCCTACATCTTTTCACGCTTTTCTGTGTGCACTGGATCTTACGTAGCATTCTTAAATTTAGCATCCAAGTTTCACATCCATACGTTATAGCTGGCAGTACGCATTGGTCGCGTGCCTTATTTTTTAGGCATAGCCGAATGTTCTCGGAATGTTTGGATCTCTTCTCGTTATACCGAGCATACATCTTTCCACGCTTTCCACTTTGGTCATATTTATTACCCACGTATTCCTCTTACGATCTCTTCTTGTTGTACCGAGCATACATCTGTGTGCACTGGATCTTACGTAGCACTCTTTAATTTAGCATCCAAGTTTCACATCCATACGTCATAACTGGCAGTACGCATTGGTCGTATGTCTTATTTTTTAAGCATAGCGGAATGTTCTCGGAATGTTCGGATCTCTTCTCGTTATACCGAGCCTGCATACATCTTTCCATGCTTCTCTGTGTGCACTGGATCTTACGTAACATTCTTGAATTTAGCATCCAAGTTTTACATTCCATACGTCATAACTGGCAGTACGCATTGTTCGTATGCCTTATTTTTTAAGCATAGCGGAATGTTCGGATCTCTTCTCGTTATACCGAGCATGCATACATCTTTTCACGCCTTTCTGTGTGCACTGAATCTGACGTAGCACTCTTTAATTTAGCATCCAAGTTTTACATCCATACGTCATTACTGGCAGTACGCATTGGTCGTATGCCTTCTTCTTTAAGCATATAGCGGAATGTTGGATTTAAAAACGGTCATGTATTCCTCTTACGATCTCTCTTCGTTATACCGAGCCTATGTACATCTTTTCTGTGTGCACTGGATATTACGTAGTTTTATTGAATTTAGCATCAAAGTTTCACATCCATACGTCATAACTGACAGTACGCATTGGTAGTATTTAAAAACTGGCATCTATTGTCGTTATATACAAAAGGTAAGAACAATTTGAACCGTTTTACTACAATTTTAACTTTTCATATTTACGCGCTTTTCATTTTTCTATTTGTATAGTACATACATATTTATGAAGTCCACTACATTTTTCACCGTGCCCGGCTATTTTTTCATTGTACAAAATACTCAGGCACTCTACACAATGCGGGATTTCTATGTACATACATGCATATGTACATACAAAAAGGAAACTAAGTAATTGTATTTGCAAATAATGTGACATACATACGTATCACACATAATATATGTATGTACCTAGGTAATTTATTCAACGAGGGGGTGCCAAATCTCAAGTACGAATATGTACTCAATAACAACATAGGACACATCCCCTACCTTTGGCGCAGGCGACTAGCAACCCCTGCAGTATTTTCACCAACCCTTACGGAGGGGTGTGAATCACCCTCTGCCTTTTCATGAGCTCCTGGTGAAACAACCCTCGCCGGTTCAAACCGCAATCGCGACTCGTGCTAGTAACTGCCCTGGCTGGCTTTCTCACTATCGATCCCAACCCCTGACAACCATCCCTGACTATCCCTGAGCACTCCTGCTATCCTGGTAGTGCGATTTTAAATATTTGTGGTGCACGTGCCGAAATCACACGCTCCAATATATGTACATATGTACCCGACTTGTTGCTAACGAACGCACATCGTCTCATTTCACATACGTTCCCTACGACCGTGACTGTGTGACTCGGTTTTTGTACTGAGAAATTCCACAATTTGTTTTGCACGTATTAAATACCGTTTCACGGAGCAATTCGGTATTGAGAAAGGTGTTAAGGCAAGGAGACACCATTTCTCATAAATTGTTCAATACGGTGCTTGAGGACATACATATGGCAACAACATGGCTTTCGTCCGTTTCGTTCCACGATTACAAATTTACTTTGCTTTTCGAATTTTGTGTCGAATCACCTAGATGCTGGGGTTCAGGTTGATGTTATCTACACAGATTTCTAAAAGGCTTTTGACAGGGTTAATCATAAGATCTTATTATCTAAGCTCAATGATATTGGTTTGTCTTTAAAACTAACCAAATTATTTGCTAGCTATTTACAGGCTCGTCACCTATGGTCATTCTTCATATGACTCTTATTTGACTAATTCTGGAGTTCCACAGGGTTCTAATCTTGGGCCTTTATTATTCAACCTTTTCATCAATGATCAATGTTATCTCTGCGTGCAGTCATTCAAAATTTTGATGTATGCCGATGATCTCAAGCTCTTCAGAGCTATTAAGACGAGTTCAGATTGTCATTTTCTTCAGGAGGATCTGGATTCTCTTGTGAAATGGGCAACTGTAAATCGTCTTCCACTTAGCATCGGTAAGTGTCAAGTGGTCTCCTATTCCAGATCCTACACTCCATTACTTCACTCTTACAATATCGGTGAAAGTGATCTAATGAGAGTGTCATACACCGAGGATTTGGGAGTTACACTCGAGGCTGGATGGAGATTTGACAGACACATCGCAGACATTTGTAACAGGTCTTCTAGGATGCTTGGATTTGTCGTGCGGAATGCGCGTCATTTTAACAACCTGTTTGTGCTGCGTGTTCTGTATGGCGCTTTAGTCCGTAGTGTATTGGAGTCTGGTTCCGAGATTTGGTGCCCCTCTGAGGCGAAGTACTGTTTACTTATCGAGAGAGTGCAGAAGAAATTTCTTCGGCACCTGTATATGAAGGAGTATGGTTTTACCCGTTTCTGTATCCCAGTGCATTTTTATTAGGAATGTTGGGATACAGATCATTGGAAACTCGGAGAAAAGTTTGCTTGATCAAACATTTTTCTGGATTATTAAAGGGTCGGGTAGATAATCCGGAGATTCTCAAGGAGCTTCGTTTATGGGTTCCAGAGCATTCCCATGAGTCTCGAGCGCGGTCTCTTTTCTTGCCTGTGCACGCACGAACCCGTATGCTCGTCAACTCGCCGGTATCGAGTGCGATAACACTTTTAAATCGGATTGCTAGGAGTGTTGACTTGTTCATGATCTCTGACAGCAACTTGTCAGTATTTTGGATTTTTTTGATATATAATTTTTTTTATTTTCTTATGCAATTATTTTGTTATTATTATTAATACTGTTATTATTATTGTTATTAATATTATTATTATTATTATTATTATTATCATTTTTAATATTATTATTATAATTATTTTTGGTTTTGTTATCATTATTAATATTTTTATTATAATTCTCATTTTAATTCTATATTTATATTATGTATCTGGCCGATGTGGCGTTTTAGGGATTCCTGTGAAGTCACATCGGTATATTTTAAAACGAAAAAAAAAAAAAAAAAAATATGTATGTACATACATGCACAGCCTATTTGATAGAAGTTCCAATTTATTTATTTATTTATTATTTTTATTTATTTACTAGCTGACCCGGCATGCGTTGCAATGCCCGATACCGTTCCGTTCCGTTCCCGTTCCTAGTACGTTATCTGATGCGTGAGCAGGCCCGTTCCCGTTTTTTCCCGATTTCTTTTCACAGGAACCATCCCCGGCATGATCACAATAAGTTCTGAAAGTTTCATCGCGATCGGTTGAGTGGTTTAGGAGCCTTTAAGAGACAGACAGACAGACAAACAGACATTGATTTTTATATATATAGATATATAAAGAAGATTTATGTAACAAACAGCTTATAGTATACAATAAAATATAAATACAAAATAATATTAATATCACACAATACACTACAGCCAAAATAGTTACAAACGAACAACAGATCAAAACAAGAAAGGAACTTAATCAATATGTGCCGGGATTTCGTCAAATGAAGAGCAGGATCTATAAATGAAGGAGTTTTGTTGTATAATTAGTGGAACAAAACAAATAATGTCAAAGTCGTTGACTAAACAGTTATTAAAAAAGCCAGTAGTTTTGGAACGAAGTCCTCGAGCATTTTGGTAGTATACAGTCACAGATCCCTCTACTCCAGAGGTATCTGACTTAGACCTATGGTTTACATCACTCCTATGTACATATGTAGATAGACGTGATCTTTCGTATTGCGGGGGATCTTGTAATTGTTCACGGGCAGCACAAAATCTCCTTTCAAAAGATTCTTGAATTCGACTGATGAAGCAAGCATACTTTTGGTTGGAATCAATGCCTTGTAAGGATAACATTTCTTTTCAGTGCGGAAAGATATTTTCTCCAAGCTGTGAATGAAACAGTTTAAGTTTTTCCTGAAAGTCTGAGATGTAATGATTTTTCCCTTGTAATCGAAGATTCAGATCATTAAGGTGTGTTGTAATATTTATCAGAAATGCCAAGTCACACAGCTGTTGAGGATCTTCCAAAAATATCGATAGACTTTCCTTTGTTAACAAGGAACATTTTGATTTCTTTTAAAAGTAACACAAATCTATTCAAAACCTTGCCTCTGCTTAACCAACGAACTTCGCAGTAGTACAATAGGTCATTACATTCAGCATCGATTTCATCAAGAAAGGCTCTAAACTGTTTTTTAATGTTTACTGCCATTATACATAAATGGAAAACACGGCGAATTTTCAATATTGTTTCGTAAACTTTGTGCACTGACGAAATTCTAGGGAGAACTTACACTAAAATGCGTGTCTTGAAAACTGCAACTGCATTGTAGAGAGTGTGCTTTTGGACGAATGAACATAGTTTTTAAGTCCAACATTCCGCTATGCTTAAAAAAAAGGCATACGCCCATTGCGTACTGCTACTTATGACGTATGGATGCTAAATTCAAGAATGTTACGTAAGATCCAGTGCACACAGAGAAGCATGGAAAGATGTATGCTCGGTTATAACAATAAAATATCGTAAGAGGAACACGTGGGTAATAAGCATGATCAAAGTGGCAGATATAGCAGAACGTGTGAAAAAGTTGAAATGGAGACACGGCGAGAAGAATGGATGGCAGATGGACGCGAGAAATACTGGAATGGTATCCGAGAGGATGTGAAAGAAAGCAAGGTAGACCGAGTGGAAGATGGGCTGATGAATTGCGAAGAATGTGTAAAGTCAAGTGGATGCAGATTGTTCAAGACAGACGTGAATGGAAAGGGATTGGAGAGGCCTTCATCCAGACAATAGATACTAAAATATCAATAGCACTGTACATTTGAGACAACTATTACAAAAACTTTGATTATTTATCATCATTGTTGCTTATGTGCGTGTTAAAGTGTGTTTATGCATGGTTAGTGATTGAAACGCTATTGATCAGGCTATATACATATAACAAATATATGTACATAATATATGATTATAAGGTATCAATGATGGTTCAATAGAAACACAACACAAATAATGTTATAATTGCAAATTGAATACTGTCATTTATTGATTTTGTAAAATTTCGTGTAGCGTTTCATTCAATAGCCGTGTGTTTTTGATGTGGAGTGAAATTTTATACTATTTTTTTTTTTTTCATTTTTTGTTATTCGCTTGACCAGTTCCGGTTCCAATTCCCGCCATTTTCGCAAAATTCACAAAAACCCTTATCAGTGTGTTTTTATTCCCACGAGAAATCCTACTAGTAATATCCCACTATCCGAAGCGAATATTCCTTTATGTTTTATTTATCGCGACTATAAATCAACCTACATAGTTTGAATTTCAAATATAGGCATATATCAGACGCAAGGACCACGTAAGTTTTATTTTGCCATATGATGTGAAAATGTTGTTACATGTTTTATTAACTCGGAAACGAGTGAGGGATGTTCGCCAGTCGTGTTGAATTCCTCAGATTAATTCGCGAAATTTTCTGCAATTTTATTTTTAGAATAAAAATTTAGCGTGCAGCTTTTTCACATTCATTTGAGTGCTACGTTATTTTTTCGTGTACATTTAAGTACTGTACAGAGAGTAAAAATTCGTTATTTGTTTTTATACGTGCAGAATAATTGAATGTTTGACTTGTATCCACATCGTATCTACTCATGTTGATTGAATTATTTTATCTATGTAGGTATAGAAATATGTATGTAATATGTAAAGTGTTGTATTCCTTTCATTCAATGAGTGTAGAATATTTTTATTTACATTGCTGTTCATTTGCGTAGTTAAAAAATTCGTTGATACAATTTGATAGAATTAATTTATTAAAGTGCATATTTGTCGACTTCAAAGGTGCAATTAATTAAATTGCACCTTTGTCGGTGTATATTTCCATGAAAACATTATATAAAAATATTCTGAAAGGACTGTCAAAGTATATTATGCAAAAAGATAACCAATTTTTAACTAATTTGACGGAAAATTCTATTTTTTGTTGAAAATTCAATGCACATAGTCGATATAAATACGATAATTCAGTGATCGTCAATGAATGTATGGGCAAAAAATACTTCAAAAGTGTTTCCAAATTAGGTTTGATTATGTAATCGTATTTAATAATGGAATCAAAGAGTATGTTACTTAATTATTGTATCTTAAATGTGACGAATGATTTTAGCTAAAGAAAATTGTTAAAATTTTAACATACATGTACATATGTATGTACATAATTCGATGGGTTAGTGCACAGATATTGTACATACATACATAAATATGTACATACATATGTCCAGTTTTTACCAAAATTGAGTTATCATACACAAAACGTCCATCTGCATTAAACCTTCATGTTTAAAAAGTATTGTATGTCCAAATAGTATATTTGAGGACATATTGCACCTATTCAAATATTTAATATGTCCATTTCGTCCATATTTTTCATGCAAAAAAGATGTACATATGTCACTTACAATATTTTAACACAAAACTGGACATACAATATCTGTGCACTAACCCATCAATATGTACTTATCGTATAAAATTGAAGGGTTAAAAAGTCAAATATACTCTACTAAATTTTAAAATGAAATTTAATATGTACAATATAGTATAGGTACATATACCTTTATAAATTCACTAGAAAAGCCGTTGCATTAAAAGTGCTTTGCTTCATGTTTTATGAACATAGACGCTAGAATTATATTCGATAAAAATTATTGCTTAGCTTTAAACACTCTGCGTGTTCCATTCCACAGATACATATTGTATATATTATAATGTATGCTAAGGGAAATGTAGAATTTCTTTTTTTTAAATAAAATAAAGTAAAAAATAGGTTCAATGCTTCAGACAATGAATCCTATGGGGTTTTACAGAACACGAACAAGCCAATGGCTCACACCGGGACAGTTAATGGCTACCTTGGGTAATTGGCAGCTAACTATTTCAATTGTTGCATGTCAAACTATCGCATACATATAATACAGGTATCAATGTATTATAGCATATTTTCGTGCAGCGAACAATGAACAATATGTAGAGTCACTTCCGATTCGTTAAGCGTACATTTTCACCCATCTTCTACATAATTCTATGTATGTATGTATATTACAATATAAAGTTTAGCGTGGCTTTGCCTCGCAACGAAACAATGAAGACTTTGCGAGGATTGTCGCTGAAAACGAGGAAGGAAGGATATTGTTTTCGGTCCAAAAATGGTAGACTGCATAGTTGTTGAGGCTTTGTCGAAGTTTTCAATAGTCGAATTCTCACTTTTGTTTGCCGAAAACATTTTCAATATTCGTGGGGCGGGGAGTAAAACTTGTGGCTAATGGCCAAACTTGAGTTCGCTCGTGTAATGGCTTGTTAAAAACCAATTTTCCATTGCGTAATATTGAGAGAGTTTCGGGAACGAATCTATAAGCAAGCCTCTTGTGTTCGACTGTCAAGTTCCAAGAATATATTTCACGAAGAATTTGATATTGTTCATTGAAATATTTGCGAAATTGTAAAGGCGAATGCTTACGATGTTAGTATCTTTAGATCCACGTTGTTCACGTTTTGTTGTACATACATATATTGCGTTGTTAAAATTAACCAAGTAAACATGACATAATACACTTGAAAGTATAGTCGATGAATCTTCAAATGATTTTTGAAAATTAAAAAATTATTGATGTATCAATTCCGAGAACTTAATAGTCCAACAATTAACGTTTACGTATGACGGGCACGGTAAAAGGCGGTTCGTTGAAATTGATAGTATAATTAGTTTACGATCGAAAATGTGCCGATAGAAATTGACGAAAATGTTTGCCATTAATTATATACTCGTTGCTGATTTGAACAGGAAATCGTTTAAAATAAGCTCTAAAGCGGAATCGTTCTCGTCGATTTGCTTCAATGATAAATTTCGCATTGAAAAATATTCATCAATCCTATGTGCGGATTTAATTGGACTGGATCTTTCAATACGCGACGAAATGTGGAATATGATGAATTAATTTGATTAATTGATTAATTCGTGTGCAAAAGTTTAACGTGTAATTAGTGCGCATTATTCATTCCTTTTCACGTTAACTTATTCACTAATTCATTTATGTAAATTTTGCGATTCTATTTATATAAATGCCGTTGTTTAAATTAAAACGCATAGCCGAAATCGGTCTGCCTGTCTGTCTGCTGATAACGCTCGCCTCGGTAAATGATTAAAAGACACGAACGGTCCGCGCGCGAGTGGGATTTGAACCCGAGATCACCAGTTCGGAAGAGGTTATTACGGGCCTGCTACAATATATATAACTAGGCTCACGACTTTGCTAAATTGTTACGTTGTTGTATTACAACGCGCCATCTATGCAACAACTATTAAATATACAAATTTTTGACTTTTAGACGTTGTACTTTGTGGTTATTCGCGTGCAATTTGTATTAATTAAAGTTCGATACAACAATCGGAACATAGTTAAAAACTTTCAAACAAAAAAATTGTATGAACGATACCTTATTATATTTCGTCACCGTTTAACGTATCGGTACCCAATTTTGGAGAAGTATCTAATTCCCATAATCTTGTGGATCCTATCAAGTAATTGATAGGATCAATATACCTACTGCCGTCCTAAGCCCACTTAACGTAACTGACAAAAATTACGAAAATGAGTTAGATGTGTTTTAGGGGTTATGGGAGTGTATTCTTGCAATTTTTCATATCAAAATTAATGTATCTTCATCCAAAAGTGACTTTTTTAAGCTATTTAATCTAACGTATCTGCATGCGCTGAGAAATAGTATCACCAATACTCAGCGAAAATAAAGTATCCAATATTTACTTCGGTCACTACCTTATCATAAAAGATTGAAAAGACCGAATCTATCCACATTGGAGACGAGGAGATTAAGAGGTGATTTAATTTTAGTATTCAAAATAATAAATAATCATTATTCATGTGAAATGACCAACCTCATTATGTTCAATGAGAACCCTCATCTACGTAAGAGGTCATACTCTTAGACTCCGAAAAGAAAAATCAAATAAGATTGTTAGAGATTCATTCTTTTCAAATAGAGTGTGATTGAAGTTTTGAATAGTCATATGTATACATTAATAATGAATAATGAAGTGACGTAACTACTAAAGTATTCATTTTTTTTTCTTAAAATTATCAAAACACAATAGAAAATAACTTCATGCACACTAAAAAAAAGTTTAAATAAATCAGTAATATATGAAGAATAAAGTAAAAAAAGTCCATCTATCTCGATATTGTTGTTTTGTCAGTTACGTTAAGTGGGCTTAGGACGTCAGTATAGTACATCATATAATCAATAAACATCGAGTTTCATTTTAAAGTGTACGTACTTGATATGACACTGGGATCCTTCGATTAATTATATTACAATATTTTATATGGAGAACATTTCATATTGGTCACAAGAATGAAACGCTTTCATTTTCCGACTCCCAAGAGTGCAGAGCGATTCCTAGGGGAAACTTTCACAATTGAAAATATTTACTTTAGCAAAAGTTTAGCTTGCCTTGCAAGTAACCAATATTATAACCACTCAGTGTAATATTCGAAGATTTCTATTTTTAAATTTAAAATCTACGACACATTTATGATGAGTCAGTTAGTTAGTGGTTCCAACAGTATTGGAGTTAGAAGGGGTGTGTTGCGCGCGCAAAACCTACCCCACCCACCTGTCTAGAAACACATCTAGACTGGGTTTATATTCATCTACGTATGCTCCCCTGGTGTCTCATACACATTTTCCGTCCGAGCTACATTTTCCGCGAAAGCTTGGGCCAACCCTTGTAGGGCCCCTGCACTCGGGAAAACTGTTCGTCTCTCTCTCGCACTTCTACAATGTGGTACGGGTGCCTCTCATTCACACAATGTTAGCCTTTGTGACTTAAATTCTCCCGTTTTCCGTCGATTTTCCTACTCTTCGCCCTCCCTTGTGTCGAGACTGAACAGTGGTTCTTCAACTTTCTAGTGTTACAATATAATATCAGATAGCTATGTAGTGTTATTTAAATTCTTGTTCCTTTTCCACAACTATTTCGGTGTGTGGCCTTTCTCTTATTAAGTTTATAGTGAGTAGAATCGGAGGGTTCTTGTATTGTTCGGTTTACCACTGGGTACTAAAATAATCTAATATGACGTGTACGAGAATTTTTTTATGACGTTCATATATAGTAGATGCAGTAGCGTTGCCCGTGTACATCTTACGTTGAAAATTATCAATGCATTTAATTTCGGCCAGAAACTGTGTCAACTGTCAATTGCAAACGTACATAAGTACATACAGACAAACAAACATATACGTGTACAAACGTACATGCATCCAGACAGACGTACATATGTATGTATATGTGGACAAATATTATTTCATATATACTTACTGCTATGCTTAAAAAAGAAGGCGTACGACCAATGCGTACTGCCAGTTATGACGTATGGCTGTGAAACTTGGACGGTAAATTCAAGAACGCTACGAATGATCCAGTGCACACAGAGAAGCATGGAAAGATGTATGCTTGGCATAACAAGAAGAGATCGCAAAATAAATACATGGGTAAGAAGTATGACCAAAGTGGCAGATATAGCAGTGCGGGTGAAAAAGTTGAAGTGGCAATGTGCTGGACACATGGCGAGAAGTACTGGAATGGTATCCGAGAGGATGTGAAAGAAAGCAAGGTAGACCGAGTGGAAGATGGGCTGATGAATTGAGAAGAATGTGTCGAGTGGAAGAGGATTGGAGAGGCCTTCATCCAGCAGTGGATGGTGAACGGCTGAAAATGATGATATACTTACTATGTCGTGTAAGCCCACCCATCCAAGTGCAGACCGCGCCCATCATTTACCGAGGTGAGCGTTATCAGCAGACAGACACACGAATTTCGACTATTATATATATAATGAAACTATTTCGCGTCGGGTGGGATCGCCTATCATCCAACGGAGGCGATGACAGACCTGCTACAATTGAACAATATTAATTTCTCAATAGGCTCGCGACTTTGCTAAATTGTTACGTTGTTGTATTGTAACGCGCCATCTATGCAACAACTAAAAAAAAACTATTAAATTTAATAGTATTTTTCAGTACGGGTGACGATATTTGACGGGCTTACACTATAATGTAATAAATTACATATACATACTACTGTACACTCAATATAAATGCTTATACCGCCACGTCACCATCGCGCGAACGTTCGTAAAACGTTGGCCTTAGCGCTGTGGTCAGCTGCCGCTTGCTCGCCCGTCCAGAGCGCTGCTATCGTATCGCTAGTGGCGCCACTCTAGTGTCAACTAGCAAGCGGCAGCGAACGAACGGTGTCATCGTGGCATCGGTGTTTTGGATCCCACATCGCGGGTTCTCAGTGGGCAACACTGTAAGGCACAGACAACACTGGAGGGGTCCGGGGTGTGTGGAAGGTTCCGCCCAACTTTTGCGGATGTCGCGCGAATGTTATAAAGTACGTTGGCGTTAGCGCGAAAATGTTCGAGCGACATACGTCAGCGCTCGTCCAACATGAACTGTCGGCATTAGGAATAAACCATCGAGTCAATTTTTCGAACATTGACAGTTTTAGGTACACACTTATGAAATTTATGTGCAGGCACAAATACATATCATCATCATCATCATTTTCAGCCGTTCACCATCCATTGCTGGATAAAGGCCTCTCCAATCCTCTTCCATTCCTGTCTGTCTTGAGCAATCTGCATCCACTTGACTCCACACATACTTCTCAATTCATCAGCCCATCTTCCAATCGGTCTACCTTGCTTTCTTTCACATCCTCACGGATACCATTCCAGTACTTCTCTCCATGTGTCCAACCCATTGCTACTTCAACTTTTTCACCCGCACTGCTATATCCGCCACTTTGGTCATACTTCTTACCCATGTATTTCTTTTGCGATCTCTTCTTGCTATGCCAAGCATACATCTTTCCATGCTTCTCTGTGTGCACTGGATCTTTCGTAGCATTCTTGAATTTAGCGTCCAAGTTTCACACCCATACGTCACAACTGGCAGTACGCATTGGTCGTACGCCTTCTTTTTTAAACATAGCGGAAAGTTGGATTTAAAAACTATGTTCATTCTTCCAAAAGCACTCCACCCTAGTTTCATTCTTCGTTTTATTTCTTCTTCTTTACATCCAGTCATATTCGCCAATTGTCCTAGGTATACATATATTGAAAATTTTATACGGGAAAGTTTGAGAGTCTCAATGGGCCGGGAAAATCGGTCGGAAAAGCTTTCGTCTCGTTCATCCTTCTAAGCTTCTGCACTCCTGGTGCGTCGTAGCCTCCAGAATAGAGCCTTCTTGCTCGTCGTAGCCTTTGCCGTAGGCTTTAATTTCGTAGCGTAGCCCTAAGGGACAAACAACCTCACAGAAGGGTGTGAGAGAAAAGAGGAGGAGGAGAAATGAGGGGGTGGAAACGAGGAACACTTGAATTCACACACAAACTTACCTATACTTACCGGCGGAAAAAAAAATCGCATTCCGTAGAAAATACTCGAGAGTTTAAACTTTGCGAATGGAGTTTTATTACTTGTAAAATATTTCACCTATGCTGAATATTTCGACAAAGTTTCGATTCGCGTGTATGCATGTGCATATGTATGTATGTATGTATGTGAAGAAAACCGGTGAAAATTAAACAAGCTTTTCCGACGTACGAGTCGGTATTTGCTTCGAGTGTGTAACTGGGAATTATTTTTGTGCAAATATGTATTAATGGAAAAATTCACATTTATGTAAATGTCGAATTTAATGTTTAATGAACTGCCTCAACGGTGATTTTGTAAATACATATAGGCGCGCGTCGATGTCTCTTTTCAACGGTCAATATTTTACATAATTTTTTCATAGAACATTGCAAAAACAATTTTGATTATTGTAAATACATATATACTATTTTTTTTTTTCGCAAATAACGGAAAAAATATGTTCGTAGTGAGATAAATCATAAATGCATAATTTTATTTATTTATCTACATATATCTATATATATATATATATAAAAATTAATGTCTGTTTGTCTGTCTGTGTGTCTGTCTGTCTGTCTCTTATAGGCTCCTAAACCACTCAACCGATTGCGATGAAACTTTAAGGACTTAATGTGGGAACGGGTCTGCTCACGCGTCAGATAACGTACTAGGAACGGGAAAGGGAACGGGATCGGGAACGGGACCGGGATCTGAAATCGGGAAAAAACGGGAACGGGAGCAGGAACGGGCCTGCTCACGCGTCAGATAACGTACTAGGAACAGGAGCGGGAACGGGATCGGGAACGGGAACGGGATCGGGAAAGGGCCTGCTCACGCGTCAGAAAACGTACTAAGAACGGGAACGGGAACGGCATCGGGCATTGCAACGCATGCCGGGTCAGCTAGTATGTATATAAAAATGAATGTCTGTCTGTCTGTTTGTTTGTCTCTTATTGGCTCCTAAACCAGTAAACCGATCGCGATAAAACTTTCAGGACTTATTGTGATCATGCCGGGGATGGTTCCTGTGAAAAAAAATCGGGATAAAACGTGAACGGGCCTGATCACGCGTCAGATAACGTACTAGGAACGGGATCGGGATCGGGAACGGGAACGGGATCTGGAACGGGATCGGGAACGGGCCTGCTCACGCGTCAGATAACGTACTAGGAACGGGAACGGGAACAGGATCGGCAACGGTATCAGCAACGGGAACGAGAACGGTATCGGGCATTGCAACGCATGCCGGGTAATAATATAATAAGAACCTATACAGAGATGTTTTTTTTTAAAACTGCCAGGAATTTATCAATAGTTTTGAAACTTAATAATTCCATCCGGCAGTCTGTTATATTCCAAAATACCTCTGTACAAGATGCTTTTCCTATTTCTATTTATTCTAACATTTTTTTACAATTAAATTATTTTTATTCCTCACGATAAATTTACTAAAATATGATGGTAACATATTATTATCTAATTTAAATATAAATACCAACATACAACATATTTATGTATGAAAGTGTGAACTTAACTCTTGAAAATTAGATTGAAACATTATATTGTGCTTAAATAAGTTCGTTCAGCTTTCAAAAATTGGATAAAATTTAGTGTGTATGAAATGCGGAGCGTTCTAGTTAAAATCGTGCCAAAAGCACAAAAATCAATCTTTCAAGGTCAAATTTTTGATAAAACTAATATTATAATAGTATTAGCGTATACTCGTGGCCAAAATTTTCACATCAACTGTCAACAAATTAGAGCCATTACGTTTTGAGCGTGCTTATTAAGTCACTCGCGGTCGGACAAATAATTTTTTGATGTTTTTCCAAGTGAAATGTATCAAAATGAAAATTTTTTCGTATGCGATTTCAGTGCCAAATTTGTTTTTATTTCACTGCGCCAATTTTAGGTCACCTGTGTCACGTTTGACCGATTTTCCACCGCGGAAAAATCGACTCGATAGCACATTCACGACGCGATTAACATTCCAACGATCAAAAATGTTATTTTTGAACTGAAACTGCAACACGTCGACAGTCAAATTACTGTGCAGTGTTTAATTTTAAACTGACGCGTTTGATCGAAATAGAAACAATCTTGAAATAAACACACTCGTAGTTAAAGGTAAGTTTAATGCTCTTGCAGCGGTGTCACGCTCGGCAACAAATGTTGATTGAAATCAAGTTACAATTCCGAATTTAAGCAATGCTATCTCGAAGACGTAACGGTGACCGCAAGCTGCCCAACCCCGGATATGCATCGGTAATAAATTACCACTTCCAAGTCGGTTAAGAGGGATTTGAATATACGTTCGTGTAATATTCCCAAATCCACATGCCCTTTCAGCGCGATCCTACCAATTATTCTATCTCGAGAGTTCATCTATTGAGTGTTATATAATAGTAGTGTAAGCCCGTTGAATATCAACGGAGCAAGTCGCGAACCTTTTGAGGATTAATATTGTCAAATTGTAGCAGACCCGCCATTACCGAGTTTGGATGAATGCGTAAGCGCAACCTCTTCCGAACTGGTGATCTCGGGTTCAAATCCCACTGACGCGTGTCTTTTAATCATTTACCGAGGCGAGCGTTATCAGCAGACAGACAGAAGACGGATTTGGGCTATTATATATATATACCAGTGTAAGCCCGTTGAATATATCAATGGAGCGGTTTCTCATCACCCGTACTGAAAAATAATATTAAATTTAATAGTTTTTATAGTTGTTGCATAGATGGCGCGTTATATGTAATACAACAACGTAACAATTTAGCAAAGTCGCAGGGTTCGTAGCAGGGCACGGGTACAAAATCCCACTCGCGCGCTGACGGTTCGTGTCTTTTAATCATTTACCTCGACGAGCGTTATCAGCAGATATACAGACAGACAGACAGACGGATTTCGGCTATTATATATATATATATATATATATATACATATAACTATTGTAAGCCCGTTGAATATCAACGGAGCGTTCTCATCACCCGTACTGAAAAATAATATTAAATTTAACAGTTTTTATAGTTGTTGTATAGATGGCGCTTTATAATACAACAACGTAACAATTTAGCAAAGTCGCGAGCCTATTAAGATATTAATGTTGTCAAATTGTAACAGGTTCGTCATCAGATAGTGTTAGCACGATTCATTCCAACCTGGTGATCACGGGTTCAAATCCCACTCGCGCGACGTTCTGGTTTTTTAATTGCTTACATCGGCGAGCGTTATCAGCAGACAGATGGACAGACAGATTTCGTCTATTGTATACATATGTGTCGCTACATATCAAACTATGTTATCTCCACAAAAGTTGAAACGGAGTAAAACGACTTTAGCGTTTCCTAACGTTTCGTTTTAACGACTTCCTGAGCAGTCAAATTTGAGAATTAATTTAGTTTGACTTTTTTAATCGACGCACTTTTGACATTGAATATTATTTATCAAATTCTCTGTGTTGAAAAATTCATAGGAAATTTGTGGAGATAACATAGTTTGAAAAAAAGTGTTTACTAAAATCGAATTTTTTATAGGTTTAACGAAGAGCTAGAAGAATTTTGAGAAAACACACATATGTATGTAAAAACGGTTGCGTCAGGACATGCAACAAAAATCTCAAAAATTTTGAAAAGTGGAGATAACATAGTTTGATATGTAGCGACACATATGTATGTATATAATAATTATACAGGTATATGTTTGGCAAAAAAAACAAATGGACAATATGTACATAATTTAAAAGGCTTTATTTTTAATCACCATAGCGGTATTAGTTTTGGAGATATAAATGTTTGGTAAATAACACCAATTTTTTTAATAATCACCCTTTATACATATGTATACATACATGTATGTACATTCACCTAATACGTAAGCTCCCCAATTGTAAAATGGTGAAGTGGTGTTGAAATACAAATTATATCGTCGATATGCGGATTTATAAAGAAATTCGTACGATAGCGCAGTTCATTCGTAGTTTTAGTTTAGAGTAATCCGTTCCCGAATTTTCTGGATCTGGCGAAAGCTTTAAGATTTCGCAGAGTGTGTAAGCTCAATCCAAACAACTTAGACGTGAGATAAAACGGCGAGCTTTCAAATTTTTCGTAGCCGAGTATCGATGTTGTATTTTTTTTTATATATATAAAACGATTCGAACGGAAGTACATAAATATTAGTGAACGTTTGTTGTGGGTTGAATTTTACTATCGAAACATACATATGTACGATTAATTTTGCTACCAGGAAATTTACTTTACACATAATAATCTATAGTTACATAATATGATGCTTTTCAGTGTGTATTGGGGTTTTAAAGGATTATCTCTCGACTAACGAGCTTAGTTATAGATCAATATGCAGTTGGCTGTCTATCGTTTGACTGCAACTAATGATATCGCTCATAATTTTGATATTGAAATTCTTAAGCCTCTTGATCATTTACTGCTAATAAACTGGTTATATAATATGATATAATATATGTATGTGAATTGTGAACGGCTGTTCATGTAAATGTTCACACTTTCTGCATAGAGATCTGCATAGATTTTGCGCATTTCGGTCAATAGTGATTATGCAATACCTACTATAGCCGCATTTCAATCAAAATGTGATCTTGGAGAAGTTAATTTTCAATATATGTAAATCAAATTGAAACTGTCTCTTGTTTTTTTTTTATTTTATTATTGCATTTATCGTACATTCTCCCGATTAACATTTAAAAGTATTACATGTATAGTGAACTGTCACTGTAGTTGCACAATTCCGCTATTTATTTATTTATTTTTAATTGAATTTAATTAATTTACAGTGCTATTTCTTCATTTATCTATGTCGGTTTCTTCGTTGTATTTGGGTTGAAATAAATGAATCATTTCTGAACTTATTTCTTCAAAACAACATTAACAGTCTTATATCGATACAAAAAACATTATTTTTCTCAAATTGTAATGAAATTAGGTACCCATTAAAACTAAAAGTTTAAATCAGCTGATATTTATTTATTTATGGCTAAGAAATTCAAATTATTTACAAACAACAAAAAAATATACCATATTACATTAAAAATTCAATTACATCAACGAACAATAAAAAAATATTACATATTACGAACTATAAATATATTTACATACATATTACATGTAAAAAAAGTTATCAATATCTTACATACATATATATTCATATGTACTTACATATTATACATATGTATACTGCCGTCCTAAGCCCACTTAACGTAAATGACAAAAATTACGAAAATTAGTTAAATGTGTTTTAGGGGTTATGGGGGTGTATTCTTGCGATTTTTCACATCAAAATTAATGTATCTTCATCCGAAAGTGACTTTTTTAAGATATTAAATCTAACGTATCTGCATGCGCAGAGAAATAGTATCACAAATACTTAGCGAAAATAACGTATCCAACATTTATGTACATAGCAAATTCAACGTACATATCTGCGTGCAGATACGTTTTTTCGTCTAAGGATAATGCAGTTACGTTACCGAAGCATTTTGCTTAGCTAAAATAACGCAACTATTAAAATACATATGATTTCCTAAGCAAATTTAACGTAAGTGTAAAAAAGTGACGTAACTACTAAAGTATTCATTTTTTTTTTAATTTTTCCTTAGTATTATCAAAACACAATAGAAAATAACCTCATGCACTAAAAAAAAGTTTAAATAAATCAGTAATATATGAAGAAAAACACTAAGTCCATTTATCTCGATATTGTTGTTTTGTCAGTTACGTTAAGTGGGCTTAGGACGGCAGTATATGTGAGCTTCATAATTAAAATTAAAATAAAAAACCTAATAACCATCTATTTATGTATGTATGTATGTATGTATGTATGTATGTAGATCAATGAGCTCATTTTGCGCAACATTTTGATATTTTTTGCGCTACTCAACATCAGATCGCCACATTTCTCACGCACTTTAAATTTTAAATTTAATTCAATATGATTTGATTGCATTTTAATTTGTTATTTCTGTTAATGTTATGTTATTATTTAATTTAATTCAATATGAGTTGTTTATATTTATTGTTGTTATTTTATAATTTCAAGGTATTATTTAATTTAATATAATTTGATTATGTCAAATATTTATATGTTCCTGCTCTTGTCTGGCCATAGTGATGAATTGGGGTAACCTGTAATGTCACTTTGGTATAATTTGTAAATAAATAAATTTTATTATATATGTATAACGAGCTTACATAAGTCTACCTTTTGTCTATCTATCAGCCAGGAATAATATTTAACACTGTTTCAGGAGTATCAACGTTCGACACATTTCTTTTGAAAATTTTAACTATAATTTTTAGTATTAATTTTGTTCACATAGTCACATTGTTACCACTACTGTTAGCAGACTTATATGTCAATAATAAACCCTCGTCGATCTTCAACGGGCAATATTTTTTTGATGGATAAGAGCGTCGGGAAAACTGGCCGAGGAAAAGTTCCGAGGGGTTTTCCCAAGTCCGATTGATTATTGTGTGTTTGTTGGTGTTGCAGTGGCGTTGCGTGAAGTGAGGTTGCAGTTGTGAGCGCCACCAGTCTACGGTGGCGGCACGCGCGTGACGGACGTACGCCACTGGCTTGCCAAAAATTAAATTAAAATAAAATAAAGTTCGCACACGTTCGATAAAAGTCGAGTTAGTCGTCGATGAACTTTGCATTGAATTCGCACTTCGTTTCATAAATGTGATGTTTGTTTACATAAATAATATAATTTTTAATCAAATATATGTACATATGTATAATAATAATAAATTTGCACAGTTACATTCGCTTATAGCGAACGTATTGTAAAAATTTAAATTAATTTGAATATTTTTACGTTTTGAAATGCGTTAATGTGACAGGTGTGAAGAATTCGGATGAGCCGTGAAATATAAACACATTGTCCGTCGAAAGTTCATTTTCAAAACGTATTTTGCGCATTTTTTGATTACATTACGTGTGGAATTTCTATTTTACTGTTATGTCTTACGGCTGAAAACTTTGCTTCTGTTTATTTTCGTTTTACAATAGTAAATTTAAGCGCTTTTACTTTTTGTTAGTTTTAATACCATTTTACGATAATATACCGAGAGCACGCGATATTACATTGTATATAACGCGATCTATTAATTAAATTGTATAATGCGCTTTACACATATTTGAATATTGCTTAATTTATTCTAATTTTAAATAATAGACACATTATTTTTGATTTAAATCACAAGTAATATTTTAGTTGGTTTTAAAGTCTTCAAAATAACTTCATTATAGTTTGTTGTATTTCGTGATTCATTTAAATTGGTATTGGAATTATGAGCCACTTTCTAAGTGTAGTATAATTACTGGCTTGTTTTGAATGTTCTGTATTAAGTTTAATTTTATTGGCCATAGAAACAAATAGTATTTTTTATTGTAAGCGAATCGTGCTCATTTTGCGTAACGTTAAGAACGACGATAATTATTTTATTTAACTTCGTCCAAAAAAAAAAAAAGGTATAAATAGCGGCAATAAAAAGGACGAATAAATTTATATCGCCATTAAGGATCGTTAAGAATCAATTAAGTCTGGTTTTCGTTCGGTCGCAGAGTAATATCGACTAAATAGATAAAGGCCAACGGAAAAGAAAATCTCAACGTGCAACACAAAAGAGTTTGGCCCAACAATGAATAGCAAATCTTCGTTTATTTTTTAACCAAAACACACACACGCTTAACTATAGGTATAATAGGTTAACGTTCGCTAACACGAGTCAGTTTGGGGTTTTACAAATAGACGTAACACCGTTAAAGAGAGAATCCCATAAATATTTTCATTCGATTCCCTAACCGATCTGAAATAATATTTAAGCTGGCTGGCCACGTCTTTTGCGAATCGACATTGCCGACATTTTTGCTCAAAATGTAAATCAACCCATTTATTATACATAAATGTCGACGATGCGATTGCTCAAATCTTCCCCCGTACGATGGGAGAAATTTAAGCGATGGCTAATGAAAGAAAATTCGTCTTTTTATTACTGGGACTTTGATTAATTATATCTCCTTTGTGTAGGCTAATGTAAACCCACTCACTTACCCACTATTCGAATAAAAGAAGGGTTAATTAATTATATTACATTTGGTTGAATTTTAAACATTTGTGGAACATTATATGATGGTTTGATCGCTTTGATTCAATATGAGTGATAGTGGATCGTACGCTAAGGACATGGAAAGCTCATCCAATAAGACAAACGTTAACGATTGTGTTCAAAATGATGAGATTTTATCTCCCGAAGACGCGAGTGGTGCTTCTAAGTCTGAAGATATCACAAGTCCCGAATCTGACGGAGAAGATGTTATCAGGAGGCTCAAAGAGGAATTGTGCAAACAGGAATCTGGACTTCCTGTTAAAAAGTCGTATCCTGGACATCCTTCGACTCACAGCAGTCAGCAGAGACAGGATGTCAGTGGAAAATTCTTCAAAAAATGCAAGAGTGCAACGTTTCAAATTGATGGAGCCACATATACAATAGGTTCGTTGAATTTTCATTAATTTGGTATTACATAAGTTAACTCGGCGATAGCTCAGTGGTTAGATCGTCAGTCTCTTGAGTGAAGGTACGAAGTACAATTCCCATATGCCGAAAGGATTTTTCGTCGGTTTTCCACCTTAAAACTCGTTACTAAATCCCATGTTAGAATTTTACAATTTATCTAACTAAGTTGTGTTAGTTGTTTATCTAACAAAATTGGCATTATCCAAAATAAATACTTACCTTAGCAAATCACAGTCCGTTTGTCGTCTGCCTTACTCATTGGTTACTACGCTATGAAAGACAGTAAAATGGTTAAATAGTGAAAAGGCATCGCTTGCTTGTATGTATACCACCCTCAGAAGAGCTTAAAATATAATAATTCATCATTTAAAAAATTTTAGAAGTGCTGGTATGTTATAAAACATGATGTAATCACTGCAGTGTTTGAACTACATACTTATTAAGGTTAATGCAAAAATAATGGGAATTTTGTATCATCAATTTCGAACGACCGTTGAAGACGTACCATGGCACGTATCGATTTAAAATAAAATAAATTTTATAGAGGACAATTGAAATAAAATAATACGACTATCAATAAAATGAATATATTTTATAATATAATTAAATAGAGCGATGAAAGTATGAAACGATCGTAAAAACGAATAAATAGGTGTTGGTATACATATAAAAGGATATCGCGTTTCAGTTTTTCGTTTCACATTACAAACTTTTCCCGTTTTGAGCTTTCATTCGACTCAAAATTATTCACATTATGAATGCGAAGGCTTCGCAGTTCGATGAAAAAAAATATGAACGCTAAAAAATTGTGTTATATGTATGCCTGTGTACGTGTGTTATACATACATACTATTTTGTTCGTTTCTGACCTTTGTATTGTATTTGGATGAATTTATTTCATTTTTTGAGAGGATAAATCTGAAAAAAATTTCACGGGAATGAATGGATTTAAAAATCGTTGAACGGTGAAAATAAAAAAATATGAAAAAGCAGTCGATGCTAAAAATATTACGCTTAATTTGGCGATCGTGTGAAAAATATCGCAAGGTTCCAACATTCAATGTTTGTGATTTATTATCGCGAATTCACTGAAAATCTCTTTATTAATAAAAACATTTTTATTCCCAAGTGTATGAAAGTGTACGTTTTTATTTAAATCGTTTCGTCTGAGAATTGATGAAAACCGAATGCAATAATTTGTTTATAACATACCGGGAAATTCGTTTGAAGCGATTTTATTACGTGATGATTAATTTTCTTCATTTTTTTTAAATTCAACAGTATGTATGTACATACTTTGAAAATAAATACTAAAGATGTACAGAAATATAATTGTTAATACATTATTTGAAACTTGTTAAAGAAATAGCAAAATAAGAGACTCACATTGTAAGTTAATATAAAAATAGAAATAGTTATCAAATATTGATACTTTTCTATGCCTTTTATAACCACAAATACCCATCTATCTATTTCAGTCACAATCAAACTTATATCATAGAAAACCGCAATCCGTCATTTTTGACGGTACTATAAAACAAAGCTTGCATAGCATCATTTTACCACGTATGAGAGAGCATAATATATTTTTAGAAGGAATCCCTCGGTATTTCTAGATAGCTGGCCATGGATAATGGTCGTATTTCTTTTCTTTACACAACGCAAACGTCTCATGTATAATTAAATGATACATTACACATACACAATACTGTACAATGTGGATATGGCAGTATGAAATCCCAAAATATATGAAAAGCTTAGGCGTTTAATACATACATACATACAATACCCAAAATGGCCAGACAAAGTGCACAATGTACATACTACGCTTCATAAATTGAAATGGAAACTAAAGATCGAATGAAAAAACTGGTTCAAATTGTCCTTTAAGATTCGGACGGAAAAATTAATTAATTTCATACTTTGTCTAAAACTATTAGGTAATTTATACAATATGGGGATTTCACACGTTGCCTATTGCCTCCAATACTAACCAATCAAAGCTTCAAGTAGTCCAAAATAAATCATTAAAAATCATTTATAACACGCCCATATATACTAACCTAAAAAGACTACATTCCCAGTATAACATCCCATTAGTCGTAGATGTCACTAACAGATTAACCAGTAGATTCTATGATAGAATTACCAATAACCACACTAACAAATTAGTGAAAGGTCTCGGTGATTATAGCAAGATGTCTTTACCCTTTAGGTATAAACACAAATTACCTAAACATAATTTTCTTTAGATCGCCGACTCTAAAAAGTATTTAATTATGTAAAATATATTACAAACATTTGATAAGAATTGTAAATAGGTTTTTGAGCTCTTTCTCCTATTATGCTTTAAACACTAACATTAAAATAAAAGAATCCTTATAAATACTAACAAAAAGAACAATGTGTAAAATAGATAATGGTCACTGGACCAGTAGCTATTAAAATAGATTTAAGATGTATTGTGAACATAGTATAAGAACAATAATAAGCTTTTTTAAAAAAAAAAAAAAAACACGTTGCCTATATCAAATCAGCGAGAAATTTTTGCAACGTTTTGAATTCAGCGAGAACTAAAGCCACGCTTGTTTTCTATGTGAATTAATGAAATACGTAAAGTACAAACACACCGTTTGCAATGTAGCTAACCGCAATAGCGTCAGTTCAATTCGGGGTTAGTTTATTGCAGTAATTGTCGGTATACCTGACACTATATCACAACCCCTTCATACGTTTAATTAAGTTGTATGAAAACTTTTAGTTAATATTTGAGTTTAAATTTAAAACTGTGAGGTTTGTATTAATGCGGTGAAAAATCTACAGTTATAGGAATCATAAATAAAATAGCTGGAGATACAGGAATGAACCTTTCAGTTTAGCAAAGTAGACCGTTTTGGTAGGTCAATGCTCGAAGCGTTGAAAGCTTTTACGGTTCGCAACTCAGTCGAGTGGATTCGATATTCGAAAGCTTTTTCTAACTGGCGTTTGAAATTCGAGACATTCAAACCGGTGAAAGCGTTGAGAAATTTGCAGGAAATTAATTCGGAACAAGCTCGCCAATCGCCCGTTGATCTAATTAAATTATATCCCGGTGCGGAAATCGCGTATTTATCTTCATAAAAGCTAGGGTGTGTAATGGTTTAGTAAAACTTAGGGTTAGTTCGAGTGCGAATGTTTATCTTTCAAGATTGTAAAAACGAACGAAACGAGCTGATGTTTCCTACAATATAGGAAAATTCACGTACACATATCTCACACCTATGTAGATCTAAACAGTATCAACTCAAAAAAACACTTTTTTTCAGGAACGACGAAAAACTTGTCATGTCAAAAGCATATTAAAGAAAGTTCAGATTAAAAAATTTCATTCTGTTTTGTTGGTTCATGCAGCTTCGTTTGTAGAATCCGAATAAATTATTAACTAAAAGATCTTAATTTTTGAGTTGATATATGTATGTATGTATGTATGTACATATGTACATAGTCTATTTTCATTGTAATTTGAGGTAATAAAAATACTTACTTTTGAATATCTCTTGTTCAATATGAGAATATGAGATGGATTTTAATGACTTTTAATTACTGATTGAGACTCAATTGAGTGGTTCGATTACTCTTTGCGAAACGTTCCCAATAGTTTCTTCTACGCAAAAGTTTAAATGAGAATTCTTTATGAAGAAATTTATCCGTCTAAAATAAATATTTTACATAGTACATACAGAAAAATACAATACAAATAAGCTTACACTTGTATTTTATAGAGAATGAAAGACTAATGTAAACTTTCAACAGCGAGGAAAATAGGGTATTATTTTCAGGTAATGTAAAGCTATACGAAATAATAAGTGCCGAGGTGAAAAAATACTGTTTGTATATTGTGTTTGTAAATATATTTCATATAATTATTTTAATAATTTCAAATGATTTAATCTATTGAAGCAATTGTCTCGTGCATTTCTGCACTGATACGATTAATTATACGTAATATTAATTTCGAGGCATTACTTTGGCGTTCGTAACGCAAGAAATCAATTCTTTCGTGAGCCGAGAATATCTCACAAATAATATTAGTAGAAAGAGATCGTAAAGAGATGTAGGATTTTCGTATTTAGGCTTTGGAAGAGCGGCGAGAGGTACAAATTGGTTTTGGACAATGGAGAGAGTATCTCGCGGTAATTGAGAGGTCGCCGGCCATGTCGTAATCTCTTGTAAGAATCCTATTCTTTTATTTATTTGTTTTTTATATCCTATCTCTCTGCGGAGACGAAGGAAGAGCGAGTCCGTTTAATAATTGGTATGTCGACCGGTGAGAGTGGATTTTAGTCGGTTGTATGTATGTTCGAGACACCGACTACTATTTACTATTGTTAGAAAATTGCGTTTCCAAGTTGACGAGCGATTTATGATTATCGCAACGGCTCTGTGCCAAATTGTGTAAGCCGGGAATCATTCACAAGGATTTGTACGGTTGAGATTAATTACACGATTACAGAATAGTTTGCAGATACGCCTACCAGCTATTCAAATGTGTCACAATGTAAAAGTGTTCGAATATCTTATGATTTTTAGAAAAGGTTAGTGAAATATTGATTTGACTGAAAATAATTCAACTGTCATTAGCAAGAATCATCGAAGCAATGCTTTGTGTGGAAGCTCAAGACCATTTAGATCATTAAAAGTACTTCTGAAAAGTTTTGTATAGATTATTCATGGAAAGATGTATACTTGGTATAACAAGAAGAGATCGTATGAGGAATACATGGGTTAGAAGTATGACTAAAGTGGCAGATATAGCAGTACGTGTGAAAAAGGAAATGGATGGCAGATGAACGCGAGAAATACTGGAATGGTATCCGAGAGGATGTGAAAGATAGCAAGGTAGACCGAGTGGAAGATGGGCTGATGAATTGAGAAGAATGTGTCGATTCAAGTGGATGCAGATTGCTCAAGACAGATAGTAATGGAAGAGGATTGGAGAGGCTTTCATCCAGCAGTGGATGGTGAACGGCTAAAAATGATGGTGATTCAAATAGTGTGTGAATGTATGTATGTATGTACATAGGTACATTAGGTTGGAGTGACATTGCAATAATTAGAAATTGGCATTTTAATACCTACCAAAAGTTTCGTTGTATCATCCGTATTCTCGTAAAAATACTAAAAAAAAATCTGTCAATATGTCTTCAGGCCTCTACCCGAAGGCGAAAAATGAAAATTTGCCTACTAATTTTGAAATCTGAACACAGAATATAAAATTTTGGTCATAAAATTACCCTAACTTTATTGAATATTAGAGGTACTTTTTTGTAAAAATCTAAACTATTTACGTATTCCTTTAATTATTCAAATATTATATTAAATTTATACAAATATTATATATTATATTATGTCAATTTGTGAGAGCGGTGGAGGGAGACATACGGGTAAATATAAGAACATACAATATACGAGTAAAGTAAGTATGTATAGTAAAATAATAAATATTAATTTTCCAATTAAAATTGCTATTTATAGAGATTGGAAAATAATCAATTGGAAATTTTCATACAAATTTTCATTTCAAAAGTGTTAAGATAATTCGATACTTTTTTAATTAAGCAGATTTTTTTGAACTATTAACTTTTTAGAACTATGTACATATGTATTTCAAAACGAATATCCCAAAAAAAAAAAGTCCATAAATCGTCGCTCCACCTTAATGTACATACATATGCATACATATATAAATAACAAAGACTGTACATACATACATATAAGAAGACTGACAGACAAGAATTCAATCTTATACATACATATGTATGTATGTACATACATATGTATATAGACAAGCTGTACATATGTAGTACCATTTATATATTGTGATTTGATTGGCAAAAGAAGAAACATGTTATTTATCAATCCTAAAGACCTGCAGGGTTATAGGAAGTACTTCTGTTGGTATGGTTTTGATTTGGAAATGTATATATGTATGTATGTATGTATGTAGAACAAACAGACCAACAATATTTAAATTTTATGTGTACAAAAGTAGATAGTACAATGAAGATTCGAGATTAGTCGTTTTTTAAAGTCATATATTACCTAAAAGTATTAAAAAAGGTTGGTTATAAAGAACATGCATAGGGATTATTTTGCCCGAAACCATATCCTTCTGTTAGTTTAATTTAATCGCAACGGTATTTTCTTTTGTGGTTGCAATTGCGTAATATAAAACATAGCATCGTTTCACTGCCAGAAGATCGTACTTTTGGATTAATATATAAACGTACGAATGTTCTTTTACGAATGACGTATATTTCAGCACACTTATTAATTTAAATGTAATAATTTACATATATGAAAGATTTCACGTCATAGTCAACGCTATCGAATAATTATATAGTGATTGATATTTTGATTCGATCATGCGAAACGTTCTCGCACACGCACTTCACATTTGTTATACACGTAACACAATCTGATTTAACTTTTTTGTCTCCACATATGTGTGTGTGTGTTTTGTTATCGTTTAATCGCAAATGTAGATATCGTTGCCAAGAGAATAAACAAAGAAACTCTACGAAACCGAGAGTTACATATTTAATGTGTATTTATTGTTTTCTCGTGGAAAACGAGCCGCATACTGTAATAATTCACATTAGATTTTCCTACGCGTCGTTGTGTAAATCGATTCGATCTTCTTTGTTGTGGCCAATTTTTCAACCGTGAAATTATTTTTATGTTTTTTTTTATACATTTGTGTGTGTAATATTGTTGAAAGTTTATGCGTGCTTTGCGGAAAGAATGCGAAAATATTTACACTGCATGTGATATTTTGTTTATGAAACACTCCATTCTTCAAAACTACGCACCGAGAATAATCTTCTAATTTTATTTTCAATTTCAGCACGTTCGATTTCCTCAATGTAGTAAAGCTATAATAGTATCGAAAATAGTATAATCGTGGAGCAGTTTTAATTAAATTTTCACGCATGCGAAAAAGCTTCAGTCCATTGAAACTGAAAGCTTACAACGATGTCATTTAATTTGCGTCAATTTTAATCCACTATGTAAGTTTAAACTTTAATCTGATTAAATACATTAATACGAGGGACCTAACAAAATTTACAGATAATTTTACTCAGAGTGGACAAAAACAGTTTACATAATTGACCGATTATAAAATTTAACTCACTATTTTTAAGCCTATTTATGAGGTTATATTGAAAATTTGACTGTTATAATCAGAATTTATAGCAAATTAAAGTTGATTCGTCGACTAATCGAATTGACAATAGGCGATTATGTGACATTTTTATTTTTATTTATTCTTAAATAGACAAACACAATATTTAACATATTTTTATTTTTTAACGTTATATTCAATTGTGTGAAAATAAATAATAAAAAAATCTTTTGGAATTAACTAATAAATAATGTACCAAAAAAATTCTGAAAATTTAACTTTTTTGTAGGAAACAATTTTCCCCTTAGTAATCAATAGCGTGAAAGTAAATGAAGTTTCTATTGAAACTTTAATTATTATTTGATAGAGATTAATGCGTCAAGCCTTTTCTTTATTTTAAACAATCATTTTTCATTCGGAAACGTGACGCAAATATAGTATAAATAAATAACACAATCGAACGCACAAAATTGAAACGTCATAAACGTATACACGTCGAGCCGTATTCGAGTCAATTTATAAAAATACAAAATAATAACAAATTTTGTTGTTTATTCAGCGAAAAAAATAAGGCAACAGAATCACAACACTCTTGATAGACTTCCTACCAAATATTTTCATATTTCATTCGACATGTTTGTACTGAGGATTCCCATTGTTGTACGAGACATATGTATGTTTTTGTGCCAACGTTACACTTTTCTCTCTCGTTTCATTCGACAAAATTCACTTTTGTTTATACGCACGAGTCTCTGGTGTTATCAAATTAACGTTTTCGCGTCGAATGTGTGCAAACATTTGAATTATGTTATTACGCTGTTTGTTGGCAAAATTACGCAGGCGTTTCATCGGAACGAAGAACACATGTCGATGTTTGCTCTGACTGATTTTTTCAATACCCTCCTCCAACGTTTTTCTTATATAGATTTTGAATTGCGTTACGTGTAGGTATTTTATTTAGATTTTTTTATACGTCGAAATTCGGGTACACGATCCGTGATTGAAAAATTAAAATAAAGATGTGCGTTTTATGCGAATTTATTTTGCCTTGTTGTAATGAGATTCTCGTAAACGGTTAACCGGGCAAATTGCTTTTGCGGCTTTGAATATATATGCTTACACACAACAACTACTTTCAATTTGTACTATGTATCGGATTTGAATATACTAGAATCTATTTTTAAAATTCTCAGCTTTCGTGAAACGGATATGAACTATTCGATCGCTTTGAGAAAAATGTTCGTTGAATTAAATTATGCGAGCGATTGAAAGGGCAATCACATCGTGAGAGCTTTCAATATTTGATTAAATGTAAAATTGGTACTGTGTACGAACTAGTTAAATTGTCGACGACTAATTGATCATTTGATCGCAATGTCTGTCGATTAAAATTGGCTAATTTACATTCAATACGTTCAATATTTAATGTGATTCAAATTCAATTTGATATATTAGTTTCGGGGGTTGTGTGAAAAAGTTCAACAAAATTGTCATCCACGAACATTAAACATCGGTTAAATTAGTCTGAATCGTTGAAAAGTTCAACTTTATGCGTAAAAATATATGGTTTGTATGAAAAATAATTTTTAAGAACACACTTTACAATTCTTGTATTGTCAGATTTGAGCTAAAAGAGTGGTTATTTAGTTTATTTAAAAAAAAAACTTTTTTTTCAGCTAAAAGATTGGATTACAGTGCCGCAAATAATTCATCATACAAAAATTCTAAAGCAATTACTTTTTCTTATCGCCCTTACCCCACTCTATCCCATTTTTTGTTTGAGATAAGGCATTCCTTTAGTAATTTACTTAACATCGAATACTTTTTTTCCTAAATAAACCATTTTTCGAGTACAAATAATGACTTAACGTAGTGCGCGAATTGCATATTAAGTTTTATATAAAAAAAAAATTCACCCACCATTCTCTTATTGAGGCTTCAAATTTGCTATAACTACATATACGTAGAAAGTATTATAAAAATTGATTTTACGTAACGAAAAGACGGATACAACGCATCGATCATTTATATTTTCACACAGTAAATCTCATAATAGTTGAACATAAATAAAATTCGTGCGTACAGTGTTGAATATCTCCATTTAGCGAATAGCTTTTTAGCACGGTCGTTTTTTATTTTTTTTTCTTTGGCCAGGAGTTATGTAAGGCATGTTATAAAGCCACTTTTGTTCATTTTATTGTCGTTTCGTGTGTAGATGCTCAGCCAACACCCAAAGGAACTCGATGATGTACAACGAACCGTATTACGGTAGTTCCACGAGAAGAAAACGTACATTTTTGAATTTAATTAAAATTGCTTTTTTAATGTCCTATCGTGAAACATTGTTTTATTGAAACAGTGTTCTATTTTTTATTTATTTATGCAACAAACAGCTTATATGTAGTATACAATCTAATATATAAAACGATTAAGTTTGTATGTATGTACGTATGGGTCATTCGTCAATTACCAGACGTTGCTCGGGCGCGATTAATAGAAACGACGAAGTACACACGATAGTAGATGTTTTCGGCAGATTTAAGTAGATTTAAGCAGATAGTGTTTCGGGAGCCCAAAAAGGGGCCGCCGGGGCAGGAGGGGGTCTAAGGGGGTAGTAAGGGGCCGGCATTGCTTTTCGGGAGTCCAAAAAAGGGACCGCTGGGGTAAGAAGGAGGGTTTGGGGGTTGGTAAGGGGCCGTCATAGTTTTTCGGGAGTCCAAAAAAGGGCTCCCGAAATAATTTACTAAACAAACACTATATTACATTATATTAATTACACCCCGGGCAAAGCCGGGTAATAAAGCTAGTAAAATATAAATACAAAATAATATTAATATCACACAATACACTACAGCCAAAATAGTTAAAAAACGAACAACAGATCAAAATAAGAAAGGAACTTAGGAGTTAGGACTGGAAAGGAACTTAAGCAAAGATAATTTAAAAGAGGGCAAAGTATAGAGAAAAGGATCAATATGTTTAGTAATCAATATGTTTATATAAATGAAGGAGTTTAGTGAATAATTTGTGGAACAAAGATTCAAATGAAACAATGGAGGATTTCTGACAGGATTTTCATATGATAACTATTTTTTTTAGATTAGTAGCACTGAAAGTACTGTCAGTGTTTTTGAAAAGTTGCTTTTGAGTGAATATTTGTGAATGTTGGGTGTGTGATGGAGATATACTGTATTTACTTAGAATACAAAAAAAAAGTTTATATTTTGATTTATTTTAATTCATTCAAGAATACTTCAAATTTAACTGTTTTTACTACAGTGTCCCAAGTTTCATAATTTGGAAGATATTTGAAATTGAAATTGGTACTGAAATGCATAACTTCTTCAGTTGCGTCGGTGACGATTATGTTTCCTTAAATTTTCTGCTTACAAAATATCCTTTCTACAATTAGGATAAAGCTATTATGCGTTTATTTTTAGAAGAAAAGCTAGTCCATAAAGCTGTGTAGTTAAATTTTCATTTACAACAAAAGTATCAAAGTTTTCGTCAAACGTTGCGTGTGTCATGTGGAGCTTCCCTATAATATAAAAAAAAATCTACATTATACCTATATAATATAAAATATGTATATATACGTACGCTTCCTGCGAAAGCGATCCTATCAGATATTGAAATGCGCAAAAGCTCGGATATAAAACGATCGTTCTCAAAAGTTTTCATATCTGGAATATTCCTATATCTCTATCTCTACGTAGAATATATCTCATCGTTGCAATTACCATTCTAATGCTGCGGTGCGGTTTTTGTTTTATTTATTCCGTTTTCTTTGTTATTCTCTTTTTATTTTTCTGCTGCGCGTTAGTTTTCTTTTTTGCCGCTCGCCAGCTGAGATGGCTCGTTACGCTTTTCCCGGAAAATTGAAGCTTTCTTTTCGGGTCAAACGATGCGGTGAAAATTGCGTTCGGTTAAAATTTTAGTAGCACACATACTATACAACCCTTCACCGTAAAACGTGCCGGTTTAAGTTATGAACGGTGAGGTGAAAGTTGAAAGCGATTTGTCTCACAAAGCTACCGTATTCTCCCGTATTATCCTGAATATATATGTATGTAAACTTCACATTCCCTTTATCGTTGCGAGTGATGACATTCTTTTTTTTTTTTTTGGAAGTATACCTACAAATATATATTTGCGTATGAACTTGTGTTTTTCTTGGTGTGATATTTTTGAATCGTTTGTGCGAGTATTGTACACATTTAGACTATTCAAATGTTATTTAAAGTAACATTGTTCATAATATCTCTTTATTACACATTTAAGTTACATCATAGCATTTATCTTAAATAAAAGAATCAGCGTCTATTTTAAGCTAATACTTGTTTATGGTTGCTTTTAACCAATTGCTTACAAACTTACCGTGTAAATAAATTTAATATCAGAGTAATTTCCATTTTTTTTTGAAACGATGAAGTGTATCAAATTTAAACTTAAACGAAAAATATGTAGATATGTAGTATCGATTAACACTTTGAGGAATTGATAATATTTTAATCAAAACTGTGTACATACATAGTAAGCTTTAAATATTTAATCTATCAAACAAATAAATTGGATTGACGACTTTCTTACATCATATTACATTTGTCTATTAAAAATAGCTTATTTCGGTATAATAATTAATTTTTAGTACAGCGACCCACTTTTTAGAACGACAAAATTCCACAACCCACCTAGCTTTAATGAACATGAAAGGGGGGGTTATAAAAATTTTTTTAATACTGTTTTTATATTTAACAATATTTAGAGTTCTAATTATTTTTAATTATTTTTGTAATTTACCCACCATGACGATTTGGTTAATTTGTTATGTAAATTAATAATTTATAATTAACGAAAACATGCAGCTGGGATAAACCTTGTATATATGTATGTACGTGGTTTCTCACTAACTCTTTGGATCAGCTCATCTTCCGCCTACTGGGCCATTTCATTGATTCTGCGTACAATCGGGCTATTTGAAAGCGAAATCGTTTCAACTTCTAAACTTTTTTCTTGCTCTTATCATCAAACATAACTCCAAGCGTGTCTTTTATTGCTGGGAGCACTAAAGACTTGCCAATTGTGCGCAGCTTATCAGCTTGTGCGATTCGCAAACTAAGACACGAGGTGTGGAGATATTTTTCAATATTGCTGATGTAATTCAAAAGCTTCGTTTTCGACGACAAGCTGTTCAAGTTGTCTTTTAAAAAATTATATTGGCTTGTTTTTCAAATCCGGATGCATCGTCTAAATATGCCGACGCAATTTGTTCGGTCGCATGCTCTCGTTTGCGAGGACATTTTTTCCAATTTTTAAATAGTTGGATTATTTTATTTTCAAACATAAAAAAAAATCAAAACAGTGAGTCACGATCAGTTTGATACTATCAAAATTAAATTACCAGTTAAGGTGTATAATGCATTTTTTTGTACATGTTTCAAGCAAAGTGTAAAATCTTGCATTGTATGAAATCCTTGGGATTTAAACCAGTGGTCGGGAACCTTAGCCAAATTAGGGAAAACCTTGCAAAATTGGTAAGCTTGGGAGCCGCAACATATTATTTTCGGGTTTTATTTTTTGAATATACATATGTATATTCTAAATAAATTTACGTGTTTCTCATTTGTGAAATGGATAGCTGTAAGAAATAGGCTTCATGATATTTCGCAATATTAGACAGTTTATTACTAAAAAGCATTATAAAGTTGATATTATATGAATGCACTAATGCAGTGGTCGCGAACCTTTTTCAATCTAAGAACTTAATAAGAGAAAACCTTGTAAAATTTGGCGAATTATATACATAGTCAAAATGAAATTAAATGTTACTCATTTATGCACAGGATAGCAGTAAGAAATAAGCTATCTTCATGACATTTCATAATGTTTGACAGTTTATTACTAAAAAGTATTATTAAATTCAATCTTCAAACTTTTTGTTGCCGATTTAGTTATGGAAATTGGATTCATTTTGATTTGGTGTAAATTATGTTTCAACGTTTTGTGTTTCACGCAAAACGTTGGATGACAGCGAGAGCCGCAGGCTTTTATACAAAGAGCCACATGTGGCTCCGAAGCCGCCGGTTTCCGACCACTGATTTAAACAATGCCCAAAATGGCCAGGCAAAATGTACTCTTTACAAATTTAAATAGAAAGGCAAGATCTGAAAACTGGCTCAAATTATTCTATAGGATCAATTAGTTAATTCGGACTACAAAATTCACTTCTTTCATACTTTTGCTAAAGCACTTATAACGAGTATTTCACACTTCACCCGTAGCATACACTATATTATAAATTCGATTATTGACACAGTATCTTTACATCACATGGCAATCATACATCGTTGCATTTATACATTAACATCGTTGCGTTATAATTTCACGAAAATTTTCCAAATATTCGAGACACATCAATTTGCAAAAAAAAAAAAAAAAAAATACGCATGGCACGCACGCGATTCGGTTCCTCGTTCGTGTGGAATGTAAATTTTTTTTTTGTCGTCGTTTTTCTTTTTGTTATCGTCGATTGTGTACGGAGGCCGCTATCTCGAAAATTCGACGAACGCCGATAGCTGTTTCAGCATTTTTTATTTATTTTTATTTTGGCAAATGTGGCTTTCGTTGAGATTATTCGCACATTACACGTGCGCGCGCGCGTCCACTGTAGCAGAATGCTTTTTTTAACGATAATTTCCATATTGTGTGTCCCGTAACCTTAAAATGCACTGCAGTTTCACAGTTATATAACTGACAAGTTAATCTGGGTTACGGTTACATGTATAGGTATAATAATGAAAAGTGCATAGTACATAAATGCTGAAGGATTTTATTAAAAGTTTCGCATCCCAGTTGAGCTTTCCAAACGGACTTTCTATGCAGATTTTCTTAATCGATGAAGTACAAGCGAAGTTTGTGGCTCTTAAACGACGCGAAAACTTCACTCGTTGTTAAATGTAGTAAAAGGAATGGGATTCGACGAGTGCTGTGCTTTTAAAACTGTACTCGAAATAAAATTTTCATATATTAATACAAGGGATTGTAACAATTGCGATGAATGCGAAAAGATGATCAGAATTGTACCATCCTAAAGGTTTGCTTTATTGACACATTCATTCATTCAAATTCGTCCTTTCATTATGTGAACATGAATAAGTTAACAACTCCATTGTTCACAAAGTTTACATGTCACACATTTATAATTATATTAATTTCAATTAGTTGACGTCGTAAAGCAACTCCAATTTAATTGCCGCAAACATCTGAAACCACTACACTCTCGTTCAATTTACGATCACATCGAGAGGAACAGAATTTGCGAATTTATTCTAAATTTTTATCGTTTTCTCTGCTCCGTACATACGTATTATTCCGAGAAGAGACATGGCTCTCAAAAGAAAATGAGGGAAAACTGCTCTCAAAAGAAACTCAAAATGGTTGATTTCTCTTTTGTTACATTCGCGTGCACGAAAACGTATTCGAAATGATAATAACGATATCATAAGATGTCTAGTCATTACCGGGGAGAGCTTCGGAAACAATAGGGAACTCCATTAAATTAGAATATGCCGCGAAATGAAAAGAATTTCATTCCATTGAAATTCCACGTATACATATTGTATATGAGACGGGACGTAATTTAATCAGTACGAATTGAACGAACGTCACTCGGGGTGCCTTATTATCGATAAATTGATTAAATTTTTGCTGCATTCGTTCGTTTGAATGGTCTTTAAAAATAGTGTTAACGTTTGCACACAATACTATAGGTATAATAGGTATAATACCGAGGATAATAAATTCAGTGTCAGGTGGAGTGTAGTGTGCTGAAATCGATTACGTTGCCGTGTGCCAACTCTGAAAATTTATGTGCTTCATTATACAACAGTGAGCGAGATACATACTATTCCCTTCGCTTTAAATAAATGCCAAATTAAATATATCGTATTTTAACGGGATTAATTATATTTAAGCCAGACGATAGCTCGGTGATTAGAGAGTTCGTCGATCCACGTTTGTCGACAGGATTTCTTGACGGTTTTCTAACTATCACAATTGGCAAGATATTTATACTTAACTAGCTTTATTACCCGGCTTTGCCCGGGGTGTAATTAATATAATATGTTTGTTTAGTAAATTATTTCGGGAGCCCAAAAAAGGGGCCGCCGGGGCAGGAGGGACGTCTGGGGGGTGGTTTGAGGGCCGGAATGGCTTTAGGGAGTATAGTAACGCTATGACGTCACTTTAGGATTTTTCGGTTTTTTGGATTTTTTCAACTTTTTTTTTGACTTTTTTTGGAACTTTTTTTGAATTTTTTTTTTTATTTTTTCAACTTTTGATACCCTTTAAAGCCATTCCGGCCCTCAAACTACCCCCCCCCCCAGATGTCCTCAAGCCCCGGCGGCCCCCTTTTGGACTCCCCCCAAACCATGCCAGCCCCTACCACCCCCCTAAACCCTCTTTCTTTTTTGACCCCAGCGGTCCTTTTTTTTTGAACTCACGAAAAGCAATGCCGATCCCTAACCACCCCCCCACCCCCTCCTATCCCGGCGACCCTTTTTTGGACTCCCGAAAAGCAATGCCGGCCCCTTACCAACCCCAAAACCCCCCCCCAGCGGTCCTATCCCGGCGGCCCCTTTTTTTTTTGGACCCCCCCGAAAAGCAATGCCGGCCCCTTACCCCCCCCCTCAGACCCCCCCCTTTTGCCCCCCCGGCGGCCCCTTTTTTCAGGCTCCCCCGAAACACTATCTGCTTAAATCTACTTAAATCTGCCGAAAACATCTACTATCGTGTGTACTTCGTCGTTTCTATTAATCGCGCCCGAACAACGCCTGGTAATTGACGAATGACCCATACGTACATACATACATACAAACTTAAGCGTTTTATATATTAGATGTAGATAAGCCGTATCTTTGTTAGAATATGCCAATTTATCCAACTTAGTGTTGAGACGGTTCTACGAAATTTACAACACCCAAAAAATTAGTACTTACTTTCTCTCCCTCTCTCTATGTACCTCCAGAAGGCAATGGGAAATCATCGAAGAGTATTTTTCCCCAGTTAACTCGCTATGAAAGACAATAAAATGTATGTCAAAGAGTGAAGAGGCAACGCTTTATATCAAATACACAACCCTCAGAAGAAGTATAACATACGTATCATCATTTTCAGCCGTTCACCATCCACTGCTGGATGAAGGCCTATCCAATCCAGTCCATCTTCTTGCTTTCTTTCACATCCTCTCTGATACCATTCCAGTATTTCTCGCGTCCATCTGCCATCCATTCAGCTATATCTGCCATTTTGGTCATACTTCTTACCCATGTATATATTTTACGATCTCTTCTCGTTATACCAAGCATACATCTTTCCATGCTTCTCTGCGTGCACTGGATCTTGCGTAACATTCTTGAATTTAGCATCCACGCTTCACATCCATACGTCATAACTGGCAGTACGCATTGGTCGTATGCCTTATTTTTTAAGCATAGCGGAATGCTGTATTTAAAACTATGTTCATTCTTCCATAAGCACTCCATCCTAATTTTATTTCTACTTCTTTACATCCGGTCATATTCAATAATTGCCCTAGGTACAAATAACTATCAAGTATCTCTACAATATGATTATTTACTGGTATTACATATACATATGTATGTATGTACTATACTATATATATTGCATGACTCGTTCTTTTAAAACTAGGATTTAATCAACAGTAAAAGGCTTTTTACATCTATTTTGTTCTTATTTTGTTTTGAAGTACTTAAAATGTCAGGAAATAGGTAGGTGTTGTTATGAAAATTATTGATAAACGGTGAAATTACGTACATAGTCACCATGTCGGATTATATGTATATAGTATAATCTGATAAGGTTTTATCGTGACGCATTTAGATGAATTAGTGTCAAGATAGTTTTAGGTGTGTGTTTTACGACTATTAGTGTTGACTACGGTGCTTCTTAAACCGGTTGAAAGTTTATATTATGTTAGGTTTGCCTCGGTAGAGTATATTATAGTATAAGTTTAATTGAATGCCATGGATTAGGTTAAGTTTCCGGTGGAGTATTATTGGTAATTTAGTTCAAGTTGAATTAAATGCTATTTTCGTTTGGGTTCTTACAGTCGTTTACGATGATTGGATTAGCTTTTGGCGCGCTTAAATTAGATTATTTATTATTTTACAGTTAACTTTTACATTACACAAATTAAATCCAATTGCAGTGGTGTCCCATTAAACATCATAAGATTCGATTACAGTATATTGATACAACTTTATTAAACTGGTCCTTAGAAAGATTAATAGTTAAAATTAAACTGTGTATTCCAAACCTTCATATCAATATGAATCGAGTCATTTTTCAATTAAAGCAATGTATGTTTATTTTGTTTATATATTGGACAAATTCCAACTGAAAAGTATTAAAATAATGTTTTACTATCATTTTGAGCTCATTTTTATCACCCTATCTTACTGTTTTCATTTACATAAAACCCGTTATAAAATAGGTTATATTACGAAGAAACTATTTCCGTAAATATAATGTATAACAAAAATAATTATTTAAAAATATAAAAATCGCAATATTGTACAATATGCGGGCGAGAGTAAAAAAAAAAACACAATAAAGATCCTTCGCGCTTAATAAAAATTTAATAAAAGCTCTTAAAGTGTAATAAAAGCTCTTTCAGCGGGATTTCGCGCACAATCGAAAGCGATTTCAGTTGCCTTACATACATACGCATATAATTTTATTTTTTTCATTTCCATATTACAATTTACTAGGCGCGGAATTTTCTCTCAGTCACGTGCGAATGGAAATTCTTCGCGTGTAATCCAAAACGGCGCTTCTCAAACGCAATAAAATTTTATTACACAACAAATTTTTGCACAGTAGTACCTACATATATATATATATATATATATATATATATATATATATGTATATAATAATACTGATTGGCTTGATGCACGTTATTGGAGCTGGGCGTATCAAAGTCACGCAGATCCGAACTTATTGATTTTCAATCGGTCATACCGGAAAGCTGGTAGGAAATCCAGCCCTGGAACATAAATCGAACCGATTGAACAAATAAAGCCAAACGTATAATATATATAAAGGCGGTCTAGAGGATATCCAACTGCGGCTTTCGAACCACTTTGTACAAACGAAACCCGACTGTCGGAAGCGACGACCCTTAAATTTTACAACAAAGCCGTTGTGCTTTTTTGTTGCACTTTCGAGTAAATAATTACAAAAAAAAAAAAAAAACAACATTAGAACACGTGTGTTAATTTTGTGTCTAGTTGTGCTAATTTTCTTAATTGAAATTCGCACGTGAAGCGCCGCAGAGCTTTAGAAATTTGTGTGCAATTTAGGCGAAAGTGCATCATGCAGTCGACTGCATCTCGAAACCTGCATCAAAACTGTACGGCAAAGTCGATTAAAATCACATCGAAGCTTACGCTCGAGCATGTGTATGAACTTGTGCATTTATTATACATATGTATATATGTACATCGTGATCCGGAAGCTAGGGGTTAAGTGAACTCAAGCATAAGCATGTTCTATTATTGAGTATTTCCCGTTAACGATCGACGGGTGATTATATTATTACCATACATACGAGCAAGTGTGAAAATAGTGGATTAAATTAAATTTAGAATAATAATAATAATTCAAATCTTCAATGATTCATTACTATTACTTCATTACTAGTGTAAGCCCGTTGAATGTCAACGAACGTGTTTTTGGTAAGTGATTTTAGCATAGAAAAATGTTTTCAGCGTGCTAACTAAAATAAATCGATCAAATGTTTTAGCAATTGATTTACGTATCAATTTAGCAAAGTTGCGAACCTACTAAGGATTAATATTTTCAAATTATAGGAGGTCACTCGCGACGACGTTCGTGTTTTTTCAATTAAATTTGAATTGGCGTTATCAGCAAACGGACCAACAGACAGACAGACGGAATTGGGCTATTTTCTATATTATGTATATATGTAATGTAACTTCTTCTCACATTGAAAATATACATACATACACAGTCAAAATTAGTTTTTGACGTAACTTTTTCACCAAAAGATATTAATAGTCATCAAACAATACATAGATATAGTAGTTTAATTGGTATATCAATGCATACATTTCGTTTATTAAATTATTTATTAGGAACTGATTTTAAATTTCATAATTTTCTTGGCATTCATTCTATGTACATAAAGATGTTAATGGTTTATCCGTATCTGTCAAAAGTTTATACATACTTTTAGCGTCAGCGCAATGTACTGCATTTTAATTCAAAGTATACGATATCACGTTTCATTCGATTATATGTATGTACATAACAATGACATTTAATACCAAAAACTGCATTAAAATCGATCATCTGCACTTGACACCTGTGAAATGCGTCACACACTTGCTCTCAATTAACTTTATCAATACTATTTTAATTAAAATGATTGGTTGTGTGAAAATAAATTAAAACAAAAATGATGTGGTTGAATAGTAAAAATGTGTTGAATGAAGTTAGGATTAATGATGCAATTATTGAAATAGTTGATAATTTAAAATATTTGGGAATTCATATAGACTCTAAACTGAACTTTAAGGTACATGCTGAATATATAATTTAAAAAAATGGCTAGAAAAGTTGGTGTTTTATGTACATACATAGGTTAAGAAATATTTTAAGTAGGAAAAGTAAGGTTTTAGTCTATAATACAATTGTCTTACCACACCTGGTTTATTGTGCCACTGTACTTAATATGTTCAATGGCCAAGATTTAGATAAAATGCAAAGGTTACAAAATAGAGCTAAGTCTTCTAAGACAATAGGTGCATTCTTGAAAAGTGTGAGGATAGTAGGGATGTATAAGTATAGTGTATAATGTGTAATTGATTTATGTAGTTGATATAAATATGTAATAGATGTAAGTTAAATTAGCTATTATTATATAAAATAAATAAATAAATAATAAATACATCGACGATGTCACTTTTCCCTACATACTATTAAAATTATACATTTTGATAAAACCATATAAATTTTAATCGTAACCTCCTTATGTATTATTAGGATATTTTCCACGGCATCGTTTTGAGAAACACTAACACTCGAGCTTTGAAATATGGAGTTTAAGCTTTACCACACACATATGTACATACATAGACACATACTCGACTAAAGGTGAAGCTTTTTTAACGTCGCTTTCGCTAATGATCGTCTCGCATAACGGCGCACCGTTAGCGCTCTCATTCTCAATTTGCTATAGTCTTATATATAATATATATCTTCTACTTAATATGATAGTATCGGGGGGATTCCAGTTGTGGGGATTTTCTCGAGAAACGAAACTTCGTTCCCCCGAAGTTTTCGACCTCGTAAAATAAGACGACTGCAAATTAAACGACCATCAAAATAACGATGTCGTAAAGAGCCGCAATATGTCCCGTACTGCTCGCATTTAACCCATCATCCTATATTAATTATGTCGAATTGAAGTGTACATAGCACGTGAGTAATTGGGGGTTTTTTTTTTATTTATGTTTTTCATATACTTTATGTTGACGCTTTTGGGATTAATGGTTATGAAAGTAAAAGCGGATACTTTGAGGAATGTTGTGTATTTTTTTTAGATCGATGTTTTTGATGGGTGGCCTTAAGAGTACAAGTCGAATTTGATAAAAAAAAGGATTAGTGCATATTTGCAGTTCATAAGTTGATGTTCATGTTCACACAGAAGCACACAAGTCAATTTCGCCGGGAACTTGTCGAAATGAAGAGTTCAAAATAAAGGTCGTCATACTGTGTACTAATTTTCAGTAGTTTTTTAACTCTCCTGAAAAGTAATTGTACATTGTATAAAAAATATATTCGTTTAACTACATAAATATAATGTTTGTAGTTCGATTCGTGATACAGTTGTTTGAATGATTTGAACGTTGTTCAAATTCAAAAATTATAACTTTGTTGTTAAGTTGATTTCATACAAATCACTTATTCGTATGCATTGTTCCTGTCTTCTTTCCCTACTTTTGATACGAGTATTTTTTTTTTCAGGAATTCCAAAAATCTTATGTTCTCAATGTATATTGAAATCTATAGTTAGGTACTTTATCTATCAATTTATTCAATTTGCCACTTTTTAATATTTTAAATTGATCGTCTATATCAGATGAAAAGTCAAAATTTGTACTTTCATTTGTAATTTTTATCCATTGCTGTCACTATTTCAAACTGTCTGTTTGTTATATTAAAATTTTTAGATTATTTGTTTTTTTTAACAATATGTATTTTTAGAAAAATCTGCATTGGGTCATATTTAAACAAATTTTTATTTCGTTAAGCTCTTTCAATGCTATACGTATGCTATATGTATACACTATCCGCCTAACAAAAATCAGGTATAGTGTGGATTAATGCGTCTCTCACACTTTAGCGAAATCGCTGCGTCAAACTGACGCTCTCTATCGTCGTTGATACGCACCAATGCGAATTATATCGGTGCGAATGGGACGACGATATTGGCGAAAGTTTGTTGCAGCAATACCGCAGCGATTTCGCTAAGGCTGATATTACACTCGACAACCAGATACAGGTTTAGATGGTACGTATTAGATTGTGCGATTCTCTGTTGCATAAAAATTTCTTGGAAGTCAATGGTTCGATGAAAAAAACCTTCACCAAAACCCTTTTCTAACCTTTTTTTTGCATCGTCGTACTCAATTGTCAACGCAACGCAACGTCAACGCAATTGTTTCGAAAACAATGAAATTCAGAAAGAAATATGAGAGGTTGAATTTTATATATTTTCTACGTCCACATACTACTACATAGAGTACCTAGTTTTCGTATAGCTTCCTAGACCTATTTTTTTTGTATGAAGATTATGAGATGAGCAGCTAGCTAGTGAAGTAAAAGTGGTGCAATGTAATAAGATGCTCGCCACCGTCAAAAAAAATCTGGTTGTTGGTGAAGTGGCCAAGTGTAATATCGCTCTAAGGCAGGGATTCCCAATTGAAAAAATAGGTGGTGCCCGCCGCCCTAACAATATTTTAAAATGTGCTCTAGGGTACAAAAAGGTTGGGAGGTGTGTGAGCGCCTTTATTATTTAGAAAAAACCACTATGGAGTTTGAGATTCCCGTCATGAAAAATGGTAAAACTTTATCAAGAAGTAGCTTCGCACGAAGTCGAGTACAAATTTGGTATAAAAAAATCATTATTTATTAGAAAAAGTGTTGTAAAGGTGAACTATTTCGTTAATGTTGAGCTTTACTGGTGCTCTTGGCAGCCAAACTTTAATCCCCCGGAGCGTTGGCTAACGTTGTTTCCGAAATAGGCTTAGCATTTTATCAAAGTGCCTTGGAGCTTTCCAGGTGTTGGAAGCGTCCAATCACTCGGTCGTACACTAGAAAAAGCTCCAATCGATATACGCCAATACTACCGGTTTTTTTCTTTTGTCTTAAAATAAACGACGAAATCAATCGATCCGCCCGAGGACAATTTGTCCCACAAGTAGATATCTAGTAAGTTCAAGATTTAAACTAGACACTATTCGAATACTGGGTTAGCTGTTTGTTTGGCTAGGTGTATGTGTGACTCGATTATTCGCTTGACCCAATTTTCTGCGAACAGCGGGTTTGTGGAAAATTCGATTGCCTCGTAATTTCAACTTAGCCACGTGTCCGTTCGTTATTTAACGAATTTTCAGGCTAATATCCGCTCATTTTCGTATATATCCAATTAAAAAAATTATCACCGCTTGTTGTCAATTAAATATTATCGTAAATCTCTATTGGTCAAAAATTAAGCGGATAGGAATATTTGCACGCTAGAGACTGAGTATACTATGAATTTTTGAGCATAAGTTAATTTATTTTTTCTGTCATCCTTTTTGTTTTCCTACTACGGTTTCTTTCTTGTTTTCTGTTTTTCTTCTTTCCTCCTTTCCGGGGTCATTACATAAAATTTGTTTTCGTTTTTATGTAAAAATAAGTGTTATTCTGTGCTATATATATTACGCAACGTTTGAAAACACATTAATTAAGATTATTAAGTGGAGATTGTCAAAATAGTGTATGCTTAGTTTATCTTGGCTTGTTGAAAATTTTCTTGTGATTATTTTGATACAATTTGTTGATATCAATTTATTATTACTGCAAAGATTTTACATGTTGGATTATCAATATTTATTATGAATACACTCTTAATGTCTCAATCACGTTGAATCGAGTTTGGTCATCCACTATTATACAAAGTCATTAGAGTTACTCAAATGATTGGTTAATTGTATTGTTGACTTTTCAAACGATCAATGCAAGAATAACTCAAATTACACTGAGCAACAAAAAAAATACCCAGAGCGGAGATTACTAATTTTGACCCACTGAATTTGAATCTAATAATGATTTTTGTTGATATGCTCTCGTTTATGAGATATTTGCGTTTTAAAAAATGTAAAAAATATCTATTTTTTTGGCTTTTCCGGTCTATAACTGAAAATATAGTATCGGTGTGCTCAAAGTGAGCATTTTAATCAATAGTCAGATATTTTTTCTATTGATAGAGATTTTTTATTGTTTTGAAATGTACTTATAATTGAATAATATATTTTTTTTTACACATTTTTTTCCCGTACTATTGGCGCTTATTTGGTGAGGTTTTTTTTTATTTCAACACGTTTATAAAGATTGGTTTTCTATCTCAATATTTTTTTTATTTTATCTAAACGCACTAATTTGAGCGGAAAATGATTTTAAACTACGTTATGAGATGTTCTCGGCGGCGGGTTTATTATAAGTATTTCAAAGCAATAAAAAATCACAATCAATAGGAAAAATATCTGACTATTGATTTCAATACTCACTTTGAGCACAGCGATACTATATTTTGAGTTATAGACGACAAAAGCCAAAAAAATGCAAATAAAACGCAAATATCTCATAAACAAGACCATATCAAGAAAAATCACTATCGGATTCAAATTCAGTGGGTCAAACTTAGCAAAGATTGACTAATCTCCGCTCTGGGTTTTAAAAAACGTGATTTTTTGTTGCTCAGTGTTATTTAACTGTTAATTTTTTTACTCCACATAGCAAATCGTGAGAGATTAAACAGTTACGTTTACGGTTGGAAAAAAGGGACACTTTTTTTAACTGGTCGACAATGACATCGACTGACGCAATACGTGCTTCACATTTAGATTTCATCACGAACTTTCAGTCCCAGTCAATTCAGAATAGATAAAAAAATTTATTCTTCTGCTCACGTCCTCGAGCAGAAATATCCGAGGTGACGTCACACGGTTTAATTCGAGATGTACTACATACTACCTACTCGAATTTAAGACGGAGCAAGTTTGAGGTACAAGGAGAGATGAAAATAAAGCGTGACGATAAAGGAAATTGAATTCGTGCTGTTGTGATGTAAAATTCGCTCCCTTGGGGGTGTTGGTAGGGGTTGTACGAACAACCCCCCAGTTACAGTACGAGAAAACTGGATTCTCTTTTCTGTTTCTCCCCTTTACATCGATCCTTATATTGACTCCTCGTCTGATTTCTCACGTTTCGAGACGCTTGTTTGCTGTTTTCCCCCGCTGATTTTAAACCTCGACTATCCATGAAATGGCACTATGTCTCACTGAAACGGTTGAGAAATATTAAAATGTCTGGAAAAGAGCACTTCTGAGATTGTAGATTTCATGAGATGTGTCGTAGGTTGAAGAATTTCATGGTCGTGGATGAAAATCCCCCGAGGAATAGAATGGGTAGTACGTAGATGCGAGAGGAAAAATCTATTGGATGACGCAAATCCTTGACCTGACTCAGCGTGTGAGATTAATCGAATTCTACAATGTAATTTGACAATAATTCAAATATAATAAAAGTGTAGGTATACATATGATTTATTATAATACACTATCACAGTTAAAATTCACGAAAATTCTTGTTAAAGTTGTTTATGAAGATTTTTTGTCATTTACTTCTACAATTCAGGGCTCGAAATCAAAATTTCCGTACTCTTTATTATTGCCGAAAAAATGTTAGAAGGTGAATTTGTTTTACATTTATGACTCTCGTAAATCACAATCGTTGACTGGAAGTTAAATTCTTTACATTTCAATTCCGCCAAAGGTATGTATCTGTAGCCAAAAGCCATTGAAACTATTATTATGATTTTAATAGGCTGTGTGCACTAAGGGTTACTTGAAAATAACAGATTTCAAAATCAATTCGATGATTTTACGATTCTATGTACATATTTATGTCGGCTTTGTGCAAAAAAGTTTAGCTGTACGGCCGACAATCGGCATTTTGAACTGCAATGAGCCATTCATTTTAACTAAATTACCAAGGAACCAAAATTTTAAAATCGTTCAGTCTTGCTTGTCCCTCTGATGGGAAAACTTGAATTTGGCGAACGTATTTGCAATTTAAATCTATTATCGGGAATCGTTTGATTATTTTTATTATTAAAATTTTATTTCAACACTTTTCTAGCGACATTTTTAAAGTTGTGTTAATTATAGTTATTGCACGTGACACTAACTAAATAGTGATATTAACAATTATTCAAATTTAAAAAAATAATCCGTGTAAATTGTGCGTTTAAATTTTATGCATGTAATATTGTTTCTATAATAATTATACTAATAACCTAATATATACACCCATAAATTCATGTATAACATATGTATGTTACGTAATTAATAAGTTTTTTGTACGTACATTTTCTATAATTCAATTAACATTGTTTACATTTCATATTCGGTGAAGGGTTAAGCTTTATTGAGTGGCTGTAGTCTGTTGAGTTATTTTTTATTACATAAATATTTTTAATTTCCACCCACAAAACTGAGTATAAAAAGTTGGTTAAATATCTCACCAAGTGATAAAATCAGAAAAACTCCAAAAAAAGAGTTTTCAGAACGGAAATGAAAAAAAAAAGTGTAACGTAATAATTTTACCAAGAAAAAAAATATCATTACTAATCAACGAACCAACAACAACAAAAATATGTATATGTACATATAATTAAAAAAAAAAAAGGGCGTTTGATATTTTTTTGAAAATTATCAAGCGGCTCCCATTTGTGAAAATTTCCATTTCGAGCCCTGTTCTTCATACATACATACATACATACATATATACATATATTGTATTAGATATCCATCTTTTACTTTGTAAATAAGTAAAATGGTGGTGTTTCGTAACATTCTTTCACGACGATGTTCTCGAAAGCTAAAAAGAAACTTTTTGCATTTAGGTAGATGTATAAAAAAAAGCTTAAGCACTCGCACGACACAACGGCAACGCATTAAACTCGTTTAACTTTCAAAAAAAGCGCGGTTGAACTGCGATCCCCATTTTTTTATGTGACTTTTAATACAATTTCGACGGAAACTCGAATGTGTTTTAAGCTTTTTATACGCTGGTAAATATTCCAAGTTTGTAATATAAGTGTTTATACATTTATATAAATCGTAGCATAGTTTGCATATAAGTTTTTTATGGTAATATTTTTCAGAAAACATTACACAATATTGCTTTTGTAATATATTAAATTTAACAAAGCATAGTTTGCACATCAGTTTTTCATTATATTAAATTTAAAAATATAACAATACTGATAATTCAATATACAATACTGCAGAAGTTTGCACATGAGCTTTTCATTATAATAAATTCCAAAACTTTCTCCGTATGACTAAAAATCTAATATACATATTTCATGCTTAAATTTACATAATCATAATTTTCTAATTATAACGGATAGATCCATATATTATTTATAGCCGTTAACCGTCCACTGCTGGATGAAGGCCTCTCTAATCCTCTACCATTCCTGTTTGTCTTGAGAAATCTGCATTCACTTGACTCAACACATTCTTCTCAAATCATCAGCCCATCGTCCACTTGATCTACCTTGCTTTATTTCACATCCTCTCAGATACCATTCCAGTATTTATCGCGTCCATCTAACATCCATTCTTTTCGCAATGTGTCCACTGCAACTTTTTCACACGTTCTGCTATATCTACCACATTGGTCATACTTCTTACCCATGTATTCCTCTTACGATCTCTTCTTGTTATACCAAGCATATGTACATCTTTCTATGCTTCTCTGTGTGCACTGGATCTTGCGTAACAAACTTGAATTTAGCATCCACGTTTCACATCCATACGTCATAACTGGCAGTACGCAGTGGTCGTATGCCTTATTTTTTAAGCATAGCGGAATGTTGGATTTAAACACAATGTTCATCCATCCAAAAGCACTCCATCCTAGTTTTATTTCTTCTTCTTTACAACCACTCATATTCACCAATTGTCTTAGGTGATAAGAACAATTACAATATTTGTATGTACATAGGTACAATATGTAGTTTGTTTATATACTCAATATGTAATTGCGCATGATGAAATTTTAGCGAAAAATAAACAATCATACAATATGTATATGTACATTGTAATTTTGTTTGAGATTGAAAGGGCAATTGAATTCGTCTTCATTCACAAACAATAAATATTTTTCTGTCGAAAAAAAAAAAAAAAAAAAAAGGTAAGGCGATCCTCAGACGAGTGGCGAAATTCAATAATCCACGCGATTTATTGCCTTTATTTCATTGTTTTCAAATCGAATTTGTGGCTCCGGCGACGTGATGATGCCATCAAATTTTACGACGAGGTCTCAAATCATATAAGGTTACCATTATCTATTTTCGCTTTGATTCCCCAGTGCTCTTTGTATTCCCCTTTTCGCCAAACTCTGGGCTTCCACATACAATACACGTAAACCCCTTTGTTTCGTTTCGCAAGATTTAACCTGGGGGTCGAAGCCTGAAAACGGCTGAAATGCCATATGACTATATGCCCAACGTTTTCCAGCTGCTTCATTCTTATGCAACATACTGTGCTGGCCAGTTAATAAGGCGCACACTTCCATTTATATGCAAAACGCTCGTATCTTATGCATAATAAAGCGTATTATTCCGACACTGGCGCTGTTGAACCTTCGAAACCATCGAAATTATTCCCGCAAAGTCATACGTTCAAAATTCAACGCGGAAAAAATACGAAAATCGTCCCGTTTGATGTGCCTCGTGTACTAGAAACAAGTAGCAAGTTGCGTGGAAAATGAGTCTATAATTGAAATTGTTCAACTGGACGTGTGAGTTTCATCCGACTGGACACGATCAGTGAATGCATTAAATCCGTATGGATATTACATATATAATATTTATTGAAAGCGTGTTGTAATTAAAGCCTTTCAAGTGCAGCTTGTTTACTAATCACGTAACTGATATAATCAACTATGCGTAACACACGAGCTGTAAATTAACTGTTGTGATCGTATTCGTGTATGTATGTATGTACCTACGTTGCGTAATATATGTACATAAAGGGTCCGAGAATAATTAGCCGAAGCGAAATTTAACCGATATCTCTGCTACATAATGTTAAACTTAACTATCTCTCGATAGTGTGTAGCTAGTTAGTTAGCGATCCCTCGGCTAATTACTGCGAAACTGTCCTAGCGTTTTGTTGTTGTCGATTAACAATCAGATTAAACGTTGTAAAGAAGATCTTATTTCGATTCTGCTATGCGTCATTTCATTTTATTTAATACAATCGGTTGAAATTTTTATATTAGACTAGCTGACCCGGCATGCGTTGCAATGCCCGTTCCCGTTCCCGTTCCCGTTCCAGATCCCGTTCCCGTTCCCGATCCCGATCCCGGTCCCGATCCCGTTCCCGATCCCGTTCCTGTTCCTAGTACGTTATCTGACGCGTGAGTAGGCCCGTTCCTGTTCCCGTTCCCGTTTTTTCCCGATTCCAGATCCCGGTCCCGTTCCCGATCCTGATCCCGTTCCCGATCCCGATCCCGTTCCCGTTCCTAGTACGTTATCTGACGCATGAGCAGGCCCGTTCCCGTTTTATCCCGATTTTTTTCACAGGAACCATCCCTGGCATGATCACAATAAGTTCTGAAAGTTTCATCGCGATCGGTTGAGTGGTTTAGGAGCCTATAAGAAACAGACAAACAAACAAACAGACAGACATTGATTTTTATATATGTACATCAAACGTGTATTTAAGAAATTTAGTATCCAGCTGCTGTTAAAAATTTATAAATCCTATGTATATTAGGACCTAAATTAGAATTTGCCGAAAATGTTTGGAACCCTAACTTCAAAAAAATACATTGTATGTTTTGAGTTGAATAAAATTCATTTCTGAATTCAGAAAATTCATAAAAATTCATTCAGACATTCATTTTTTTATATAGATTATTAATTGACATATGTATGTATGTATGTATGAACTTGTGTGCTTGAACCGATACAAAACTGAACAAAAAATAGTGTGGCCAGAACACTATCCCAATAAACATGTTTCAATAGAAAATACTCAAAATAAAATTGTATTAACAGTGGGAAAAAATCCCAAGTGAAAATACATACTTTTGACTTTTGATTTGAACTGGACGACTACTTATAAATATCTGAAAGCTGAAAAGTACTACAAATGAAAGATAAAATACCCAACTATAGATTCCTATATTAATTTTGAACAAGCAATTGACAGATTTTGAGACATCGCACGAACAACACCAAGAAATAGAAAAATCGCGTGATTTAAAAAACACATATATCTCCGAATCTCGAGTTAATCAACATTTTTTATTACCAGATTCGTGTTCACTGGGCATAGATCTATAAGAAAAGTCATATCTCGTCTCGGAAACAAAGAAAAAGTTGTCATTTGTCGATTATTTACGGTGAATTTTGATTTATTATTTACGGTGAAAATACTTCAATGAGAAATTTAAACGGTTCAGTTCTTCCGCTGTGCTAATTTCCTCTGCGCCATGGTATAAAAAAGTTGTACATGAATAAATCATAAGCTTTTTCGTATACTACACGCAAAGCTGGCAAATTGTAAGAATACGTATATAAAACTGTTAAATTAACTGGCGCTACCACATTTCACATATAATAGATACAAAAATATTTACGAGCATGAGAATATGTATACAATTTAATCCTCTCGCATTGAGCACAAGAAAATGTAACTCGTTTCTTTTACGATACACTTAAAGAGCGTATACAAAGATATAGGGAGAGCAATCTTACGCTCCGTCACTCGACGAGAGAGTTTTCACGCTTGTACTACATATGTACGTTTTTCAGTATATTTTTCAGTCTTTTTCTATCTTTAAGTGTTCTGAAACCATAAGAATATTCTTATTTATGTGCGTCGGTAAAAGTTTATACTTGCATTAAGCGCAGTGTCGCTATATAAAATTAACTGCGGTTGTGATACGGTTGTTACGTTATTTAACTGTACGGGGGGGAACTCTCGGTTAATATTTCAGTTTTTCTCGCGCGATCGCATTTTCCTCTCCATTTTCATCCCTCGTCCCCTGTGTGGTGCCAATTTCCGGTGTGGAATGGATGATGGGAATGGGAAAATTCGGTGGCTGTGTGTCGCTCTTGGCGGAAGTAATTTTTCTCGCGTAAATTCCATTGCGCGCACATATTTTTTTTTTTGACCCGTCGAATTTTGACGATGATTTGCGAAAGCAAAATTGAAATCGTGCATGTTTATATATATGTATATAAGGGATGTTGATTTTGTAATTGTAATGTGTATGTAAAAATCTATTTGTTTTTACGTCACTCTAAAGTCTAAAGAGTTTCTATGACAAAAACATAATATGAAAAAAATTTCCATGTACATACACATATGTAATTTCCATTTATTTATTGAATTTTATAATATTTGAAGAAAACTTACAGATTGAAACACTAATGCAATCAATGTATTAAAACCAAAAAAATATGATTCTCTTGAATGATATCCAGTCATAAGTTACGGTATAGGAAAAATGAAACGAAAATATGTACTATAATTTCAATTATTTTTCTTTGAATATTTTCTAGTGCATTGTGTCTTACTTTTAATAGTATTTAATATATGTATAGACCAGTAGTCGGGAACCTTTTTCGAGCTAAGAGCCAAATTAGGGAAAACCTTGGAAAATTGATAGGTTTGGGAGCCGCAACATATTATTTTCTAATTATACATATGTATATTCAAAATTAAATTAAATGTTACTCATTAATCAAATAAGTTGTCCTCGTGATATTTCTCAACGTTCGGCAGTTTATTACTAAAAATTATTATAAATTTGTATCTAAAAAGCGATCTTAAAGCATTTTATAGCCACGACGTTGTGGAAATAGGACTCATTTTGATCTTGTGTACACTGTGTGTCAACATTTTGTATTTCACGCAAAATGTTGGATGACAGCGAGAGCCGCAGGTTTTCATACAAAGAGCCGCATGCGGCTCCGGAGCCGCCGGTTCCCGACCACTGGTATAGACATATGTAAATATTTTACACGATTTCGACACGGAGAATAATAGTTTAATACAATATTCGCATTAACTACATATGTACATACATACATAAGAACAGATTCATTTAAAACGGTTCGATTGAATATTAAATAAAGCTCTTCTTCTATTGTCATTATCTACATAGTAAATTAGCTAACGAATAAATGAAACACTATTAAAAATAAATTATAATATCACGGTCAAGTTTCGAGTACAAAATTTCAATTTTCATTACACGATAAGTTTAACAGTCTTTCGTGCAAAATCTAAAATTCGATACGGTTAAAATTAAATACGATATTGAGACTTTCGGCTGTTTTCAAAATATACATATTAAATTCGACACAATAAACAATTATGTACAATATATAATACGTCGTTCAGAGACCACTTTTCAGAATCACGAGCTGCGCAATATTCCACTCGTGCAATTATTAATAAATTTCGCAGAAACGAAACTACAAGAGCGAAGCTTTTGTACTCTCGCATTAAGATTTTGAGAAATGCCCTCACGGTGAACGGTAACGTACCCTGTTGAAACGAAAACAAGTAATGAATATACGTAAATATATAATAATCATTATAATAATTATGAGAAGCTTTTTCCTAATATGAAAAATGGTAGATATTATCGTAATAAGAGACTTCACTCGCTTTCCCCTCTGTATTTCGATTTTAATGAAAGCCGTATTATGAAGAGCGGCCCTTTGTTATTATTACTTTACAATGCCGTTTGTTTGGCTTTACAATTAATTAATTTCATAAACTATTTCGGCGAGAGCTTAAAAGTGCATTGTATAATCATATAATTATTTGATGGAATACTGAATATACATAATTTTGTTTCAATGCATGTTTCATAGAACCTCACGCCGAATGAAATAAAATATGTATATTTCAGCGTGCAAGTTTTCTCATCGCAATTTTTACCAAAGCTCGCAATTTATGCGAGCTTTCTTGGAATCTATCGCGTGTACTCGAATTACATACATATGTATACCATTTCGTACGTGCATCACCCACTATGCAAAGCTTCAGAATATTTTGATCGAGTTTTAAAACAACAGTTTTGGATGGATGCGGTGGATGCTGTGTATCTGACAGATTGTTGTTGTAGCGTGACAGCTGCGGGAAACTCTACACGAAACGATTTTATAAAGCCTACATACCATAAATGTAATAATATCTATATAAATAACCGATTTTATGCCTGTCTATTCCTTATACATACGTACGTACAATCAATCACCGCACAATTTGATTAAACCGCATCAAAACATCATACGACTATAAATAGTTTTGTTTTGATGACAAAACAATATAGTATTTCCAGCGGAAAAAATTTAATTCATGAATTTGCAAACCAAAATGTACGCGGGAAATTACAACTCGACTATTTCTATGTGTAATAACGAATTCGTCCATCTTTCTTTTGTACATATGTCTGCTTCGTGTGTCCATGTCTCTGTTTATATCTGTATCTGTTTCTCTTTCTATTGGAATCTCTATCCGTCTCAATTTTTGTATACCTTTCTATGAATCTATAGGCTATGCTTAAAAAATAAGTCACGCGACCAATGCGTACTGCCAGTTATGACGTATGGATGTGAAAAGTCACAGTAGATAACCACATTGTAGAGATAGTTGATAATTAATTATATCTAGGACCAAATGGATGTAAAGAAGAAGAGATAAAACGAAGAATGAAGATTTTGGAAGATCCCGCTATGATTAAAAAATAAGACATACGACCAATGTGTACTGCCAGTTATGACGTATGAGTGTGAAACGTGGATCATGAATTCGAAAATGTTACACAGAGAAGCATAGAAAGATGTACATATGCTTGTTATAACAAGAAGATATCGTAAGAGGAATACACGGGTAAGAAGTATGACCAATGTGGTAGATATAGCAGAACGTGTTAAAAAGTTGCAGTGGACACATTACGAGAAGAATGGATGGCAGATGGACGCGATAAATACTGGAATGGTATCTGAGAGGATGTGAAATAAAGCAAGGTAGATCGAGTGGACGATGGGCTGATGATTTGAGAAGAATGTGTCGAGTCAAGTGGATGCAGATTTCTCAACACAAACAGGAATGGTAGAGAATTAGGAGGCATGGAAAGGAATTAGGAATTAGGAGGCAATGGGCTGGACTTATAGCGAGAAGAATTAATGGCAGACGGATGCGGGAAATACTGGAATGGTATCCGAGAGGATGTGAAAGAAAACAAGGTAGATGAATTGAGAAGAATGTGTGGAGTCAAGTGGATGCAGATTGCTAAAGACATACAGGAATGGAAGAGGATTGGAGTGGCCTTCATCCAGTAGTGGATGCTAAACGGCTGCAAATGATGATGATGAATCTAGTACAGGACCATTTATGTATGTTTTATATGACAGATATAAAAAAAAAACTTATTGACTATGTACAATTCAAAATGCACCCGTGCAATACCATGCACTAATTCTAGTATGTACAACAAACCTCAAAGTTCGACACACAATTGAAACAAACTCTAACCAAAACAATACGTTCGAAAACAGTCTAATATTAAACCAGTGTCCTGTCGAACATCCAGGGACCCAATTCAAAATGGGTATATGGATCTATCTCGTGCACGGCATCTGAAAGGGCTCATCCCGTTTCCAAATTCCCGGTAGCCGGTTATCTGCTAAACTGGCGGCGAATTGTCCCATTGCGATTAAATACGTCACGACGGGGTCCAAACCCAAAAGGTCGTAATGACATATGAGGTCGACATGGCCATGGCATACACAGACGAAATTCCATATTTCATACACGCGTCATTTAACCCCTTGGTGGTGAAAGCCACGGGATGCAGATGCTCGATTGTGGATACAATTAATTTCAATATCTGCACACAACCACCATATATGTATATATGTATATACAACGATTTGGTTAACGTCCAAATTGCCTTTTGGATATTTGTGGGGGTGCAAAAAATTTTAGCAATTTACATACTTAGTACTTTGCCAAATTCAGACTCTTGTGTAATTTTTTTTTCCCAATTCGATAGTTTTGCGTATGCGTAATACGTAAGAGGATGACTCGTTTTAATTTAATGGCAAGCGTTTACTTCGTACGAAAAAAATTTACATATGTACATAGCTAGTGTACTTTTATTTTGATTTTAGTTGTTGTGTTATTGACGTAACCTTGACGGCTAAATTAGCGATAATATTATGTCGAAATCCACTATGTATAAGTACATATGTATGTAGATATATATATGTATACATACGAAAACATTAAAAGTTGCCTTTGCAAGTAAAAATAATATTTCAGCTCTTTATATATTATTAAGCTCTTTATACAATATAGTCTTAGTTGTATTTGACGTTAGAAAATATGATAATACAGTTTGTATGAATATATTACGTATGTATGTTATTTTAGAATATACTAAGTATAAATTAAATTTCAACTATGTATGTATGTATGTAACAATCACAAATATCTTTCAAATTACAAAATTGTTATAAAAACAGGGATACATAAAATTCACCAAAAAATATATATAAAAGTATTCCTCTTGCGATCTCTTCCTGTTATACTAAGCATACATCTTTCCATGCTTCTCTGTGTGTACTGAATCTTACGTAGCATTCTTGAATTTAGCGTCCAAGTTTCGAATCCATACGTCATAACTGGCGGTGCGCATTGGTCGTATGCCTTCTTTGTATATAAAAAAGTATTAAAATCAAATTGATTACAAAAACTTTAATCACCGAATAAATGCACAAATGCACAAATCGACATACAGACATGTATGTAAATCGAATGAATACACGAGAGTTGCATTAAAATTTGATAACAATACGTTTAAAGTAAATGCAACATATTTTCGTCACACATGCAACTTCACTCAAAAGCAACTTTTCAAAAAGACACACAACAAAATAGTAACCATATGAAAAGGTAACACTGTAGTAATGTTTCAATAAAACAAAACTCTATGATAGTACATTGAAACGGCATTTTAAATGAAAAACACAAATGATTGTTTTATCAACTCGGATCGTTTTTAATTTGCAAATTAAACCCAGCCAAGCGACCAAAGCGCATTTTGCAATTTAATTTGGCAATAGGACGGTACAAATCCTTTAGCAGGAGAACCATTGCGTTTACGGAATTGCTCCGTAAACGTGGAAAGTTTTATTAAGTTCGAATGGTGCATCTACGTTGAATCCATAGAACGACTTTGATTTATATGCACGCGATACGCTTCCCGGGCGTAACTTACGCCCGTGCAAAAGGATTCGCCACATACGTACATATGTACACACACCGTGCATACATGATAAATTAACCGAGGGGTCTAGTTTAACGTAACTGGAGTTTATAATACACAATAACCTGGGACGAAAAGGTGCACGTTAACGAGATGAATTTTAGACACGTCGTAGTTGTTTGAAGGAACCATCAACAATGCACACATAACTTGAATTGGATATTTAAAATTTAACCAGGGGAGCTTTCGTAAGCTCGCACTTTATAGTATAAAGCGTGGGCCCTTTAGAAATAGAGAGGTTTACCTAATTTTGTTAACGTTTTCCCCACTCGTCTCTTTGTTCGTGTTGTGTATGATATTGTATAATGAAAACTTACTGTTGAATGAATATGATACGTTGTTGTCGTTAGCTCGTTATGGATGTCGCTCAGTAAAATTTTCGTCTACTTAATTGATGTCACAACGCAAATTAAAACGTTTCATACGAGTATATAAAGTGTGATGATGTAAAATCTCAAATTTTACAGTATGAGTGATCGAATGTGTAAGAGGAATTTAACTGGGTTGGTCTTATTGACACATTGAGAGGCGTATTTGCAATTCAAATTTTAATGCAACTCTCGTGTACTCGATTTACATGTCTGTATGTCGATTTATTCGGCGATTAAAGTTTTAGTAATCAATTTGATTTTAATACTCTTATATACAAATAAGGCATACGACCAATGCGTACCGCCATTTGGACGCAAAACTTGGACGTTAAATTCAAGAATGCTACGTAAGATTCAGTGCACACAGAGAAGCATGGAAAGATGTATGCTTGGTATAACATGGGTTAGAAGAAAGACCAAAGTGGCAGATATAGCAGAACGTGTGAAAAAGTTGAAGTGGACACGTAGCGAAAAATACTGGAATGGTATCCGAGAGGATGTGAAAGAATGTAAGGTAGACCGAGTAGGAGATGGGCTGATGAATTGAGAAGAATGTGTGGTGTCAAGTGGATGCAGATTGCTCAAGACAGATGGGAATGAAATAGGATTGGAGAGGCCTTCATCCAGCAGTGGATAGTGAAAATGATGATTATACACAGGTAGTATATATTTCAAGACTTTTAAAATTGTATATTTTCACATTTATTATGTGAACATCATAAGGTTTTCGTTGCTTAAAATGTTTCAGTGCGTAGGTTATTGTTTGATATTTGGGCTACAAGCATTGTGGCAAGTGTTGAATTGCCGCATTGTATAAAATACCTGGTTGATTCATACAATTTTTAAGGAAAAGTTTGAACCAGCGGTCTGGAACCGGCGGCTCCGGAGCCGCATGCGGCTCTTTGTATGAAAACCTGCGGCTCTCGCTGTCATCCAACGTTTTGCGTGAAACACAACATTGACACACAATTTACACAAAATTAAAATGAATCCTATTCCCATAACTTCATGGCTATAAACATCTTTAAAATCGTTTTTCAGATTAAGCTTTATAATACTTTTTTGTGATAAACTGTCAGACAAGATAATTTTTTTCTTAGAACTGTCCATTTCATAAATTGGCAACATAATATATTGCGGCTTCCAAATTTAACCAATTATGCAAGGTTTTCCCTAAATTGGCTCTTAGTTTGAAAAAGGTTCCCGACCACTGGTTTGAACCAATCTTTCTCAAACTTTAGTTTTCATGCGTGCTATTTTTATGTCAATTTATGAAGTGTAATACACATTGCACTTTGTCTAACCATTTTGGACATTTCATAAAATACCCAGCCATTATATATATTAATTTATTTTACACTCGCAATGTGTGCATGAATTTATGTTCCCTAGTAACTACATAGTTGATATCAACTAAACATGAGAACGTCTAACGATCACAGTTTGTGCATCTCACGTTCTTTCAACAATAAATCAACCTGTCGTATCATACATTGTTTTAGTATACCTTTAGGTATATGTACATATGTATGCATAGATATAGAATAACATAGATAGGCCTTAGCGCCTGAAAAATGTCATACAAAAAGGGCATGCAAGGTATGCATTTTACTTGACTTCTTTTTTGTGCGAATTCCTTTCCCCGCACTTTAGACACCCCCCCCACACCCCCGTTGCTTCTGTCACTTTCTCCAGGCAAATTTGTTTGGAGTGGCCTATCTACATATGTTATTCTATATCTATGTATGTATGTATGTCTATAATGGAGTTCTTGAGTTTTAATTGAGAAATATATAAAGTTCTTACGCCAGCGCTTTTGAAGGTTAAGAGCGAAGGGTCGAAAATTATACCGACACTAAAATTTGGCAGTGTCGCTAGATCGCGATAAACTAATCGCAATAATTAATCGTCCGGATAACAAAAGGCTTTGTCGACGTAGTTGGAGTTCGCTTTGTGAGACCGGAAGTGGTGGGAGGACTGGCTTCGTGGGAGCTTTTGGAATTCAGAAACGAGCTTTCGCCAATGGTGTGAGTCCAGGTATGCTTATCTCGCTGGGACCACATTGCAGATTCGTCACATGAGAATGGAAACGTGTCGATAGCGTGTAGAGTCGACTGCGAATTCAGACTGGGTTATGTGGCGTAAAAAAAAGCTGTCGGGCCATAAAGTTACGGAAATTCTAGTATTATATATGTAAATAGTGTAAGCCCGTTGAACATCAACGCCCGCTGAATTTTAAATTACGTAAAGCGCTTTTTTAATAGAGATCCCCACTAATTGATCGCACGGTTGTAAGTGACAAAAAAAATGATAGTTTTTATAGCGTCATCTATGTATTATTAGCAGAGTTGCAATCCCTTGTATAGGTAATGTTTAAAAAAAAAAGGACCAAATCAACAACGGGCCGTGGCGTAAGCGTTAGCGCGATTACTCGCGACCTGGCGTCCCGAGTTTTATCCCCACTCATTCTCACTCTCATTTTTTAAATTATTTTTCCTCATTTCCTATTTATTTTAATTATAGGTAATGTTTAAAAAAAAAAGGACTAAATTGACCAAGGGCGATAGCGTATAGCGTTAGCGTGATTACTCTCGAGCTTGCGGTCCCGGGTTCGATCCCCCACTCTTTCTGGTTTTTTAAAATTATTTTTCCTCACGAGCGTTATCAGCAGACAGACAGACAGACAGACAAACGGATTTCGGCTATTATATATGTATATAATATATATATATCATCGTCTCGGAACACTTTTATGCTGTTATTTAAATTGAATTATATAATTCGCGTTGGAGCCGTGCGCTTGAAGCTTTTATTATATAAGGATGTAAACAAGCTGTCGTACATGTAGGAAGCGAATATACCTATAGATATAATGGAGAAAATTTCACCTCGTCTCGCGTATATTTGATGAGTCAGAGCTTTCCTGTTTGCCGTTGGAACTTTTCCTCGAGAGGTTGTGCGAATTTTTCTATCCCTTCTTCCTGGCGAATAAACGTTTACACGCTTAAGTTTTTCGATCGAATAATATTATTTGTATTTTTCCGAATATTATAAGCAAGTCTGAAATAACTGTTCTTTTGTTTTATATGTATTATGATTTCATATCGTTTTCTGTTGTAAATAAAAGCATTTAGTTTAAAGTATCTCATAATTTCGGGCAAAAATGTACGACGCAGTATATTGCGCGAAATCTCTTAAGAAAAGCAGACATTGTGTTTACGACTTGAAAACGCTACAACTATAAAAACGTACAACCCGAAAGCCCGAAACTCGGAACGAGCATTTAAGAGGTTTTAAGGTTTTATTTAAAGGAATGGTTGTCAAACTTTTCTAGGTTAAATTATAAAATAGCCGATGTAAAAATGTTCAATTGAATTATCCGGCAAATCCACGACCAAAATGTTCTTTTTATGACTTGTAAACTGTAAAACTGTAGGAACAACTTTAAAAGTTGAAACTCGAAACGAGTATTTAAAAGCTTTTCTAGTTTTTAATTTATTTTAAGGATTATAAAACTTTCCGTCCAATTAAATTAAAACAAAATATACTCTATGAGTAATTGAGTACTAGTATTGCTGATGATGATCGACGAGTATTAATTATTGAAAAATGAGTAGGCTAACAATAGCGGTAGCTATGGGAAATAAAAAAAAAGATTGCACAAGAAACAAGTATACTGAAGGTGAACTCATGAAACAATAACAATACAAGTACTAACGGAAAGACAGGCAAACGGACAGACTAGCTATTTATATGTTTACTAGTGTAAGCCCGTTGAATATCAACGGATGTTTGTGTGGATGAGTATATGTGTATTTAATAGTTTTTATAGTTTTTGCATAGATGGCGTGTTATAATACGAAAACGTAACAATTTAGCAAAGTTGCGAGACTATTGAGAATTTATGTTGTCAAATTGTAAACAGGCCCGTCATCGCCTCCGTTTGGATCATAGCGTAAGCGCTCATTGTCCCGAACCGGTGATTTCGGATTCAAATCCCACTCGCGCGACGTTCTGGTTTTTTAATTATTTACCTCAGTGAGCGTTATCAGCAGACAGACACACACACACATACACCCAGACGAAATAGGGCTATTATATATGTACATACATACAATGTTAGAGGCAAAGTGGGAAATCCTCAAAATGACCATAAAAAGTGGAATTATTTATTACAGAAATAACGCGTACGAATAATTAAATTAGTTTTGGGATTAACTAGTCGGTTTGATGAGATGAAAAATATGATTCAGACATAAAAATAGATTTATTTCGTATGAAATGAAATGCCTAGATGCAGTAGAAAGCATCAAGGCATTTCATAAAGAGCCTTGACGCCTTTTCTTGTAATATACATATGTACATACATACATATAGTCATCTATATCTATATATATAAAAATGAATGTCTGTCTGTCTGTCTGTCTCTTATAGGCTCCTAAAACACTCAACCGATCGCGATGAAACTTTCAGGACTTATTGTGATCATGCCGGGGATGGTTCCTGTAAAAAAAATCGGGATAAAACGGGAACGGGCCTGCTCACGCGTCAGATGACGTACTAGGAACAGGAACGGTAACGGGATCGGGAACGGGATCAGGATCGGGAACGGGAATGGGATCTGGAATCGGGAAAAAACGGGAAAGGGACCAGGAACGGGACTGCTCACGCGTCAGATAACGTACTAGGAACGGGAACGGGATCGGGACCGGGAACGGGAACGGGAACGGCATCGGCAACGGGATCGGGAACGGGAACGGGAACGGCAACGGGATCGGGATCTGGAACAGGAACGGTATCGGGCATTGCAACGCATGCCGGGTCAGCTAGTACATATATAAAAATGAATGTCTGTCTGTTTGTTTGTTTGTCTGTCTGTTTGTCTCTTATAGGCTCCTTAACCACTCAACCGATCGCGATGAAACTTTCGGGACTTATTGTGATCATGCCGGGGATGGTTCCTGTGAAAAAAAATCGGGAAAAAACGGGAACGGGAACGAGCCTGCTCACGCGTCAGATAACCTACTAAGAACGGGAACGGGAACGGGAACGGACCTGCTCACGCGTCAGATAACGTACTAGGAACGGGAACAGGATCGGGATTGGCAACGGGAACGGGAACGGGATCGGGAACGGGCCTGCTCAAGCGTCAGAAAACGTACTAGGAACGGGAACGGAAACGGAATCGGGCATTGCAACGCATGCCGGGTCAGCTAGTATAGTATATATAAATATTTTTGTGATTTTGAATTGAAAAAAGCTTTTAAAACCGTTTCTTATTAAACACAAAGCTGTAATAATAATTAATTATCGTTATTGTGTTAATTAATATCTATAGTGAAAGTTTGGACGACTTCGTACCTACGTATTTTTAAATTCACAATTGACTTTCAATGAATCGCGCAATCGAAAGTTTACCGACGAAAATTTTCAGACGAGCTGTAAATTAAATTATCCGAACGCGAATCAATTAAGGTCGCAAATTGAATTTGCTAATTTTTGTATCCACCGTCCCATTCCCGAACTCTTTACACCCATAATTTACATTTTAACAAACTTATCGAATCAATTCTCGATAGTCGATAATTTTAGCTCTACGGGTTTTATTTTTGTTAGAGGATTCAAGTTCCATTATAGACCTTTCGAACTATCACAGCTCTTTCTCTCTCTCGTTTCTTACTTAGTGTAGTGGAACATCGACTTTGGTTGTTTGATCGGCTTGGGTAAATATTTTTTCGGACAACCTTTCAACTTCGTTTTAGCACCGCACTACAGTTTTAGTTTTTTTTTGTTATACATATCGTTATACAAGTATAGTTTCAGTGAAGAGTGTAGTTCCACGCGAAGCGAGCGATTTTACTTTTGTGGTACATTGTAATTGTTGTTTTAACGTATCATCACGGTGTATTGTTTTATTTTAATATTGCTACAGAGTTATATTTTGATATGGTTACTAATTTTTGTTATATTAGTTGCACTGAAAGTACTGTCAATCTCTTTGAAAAGTTGCTTTTGAGTGAATTTTTGGAAAGTTCCGTGTGTGTCGAAGATATTCTGATTTTAGGATTTTACATCACCTTTGGCGATTAATTTTAGTCAAGGTAGATCTGGGTGTCCTAAATTCAAATTATAAATATGTAAATTACAAAAGGAATCAATGCTCACTTACATAGAATGGGGTGAAGGAAACCATTTTACGTAAAACGTACATTTTAGCTCATCCAAACTGCTGTTCTAATGTATTATCATGGAGTGTTTTAAAATATTGCTACAGTGTTCAATTTTTATATGGTTACAAATTTTTAGCACTTCATTACCGTCAATCATGTTGTAAAGTTGTTTTTGAGTGAATTTTGACGATATTCTGCATTTACATACTTCGAATACAAGGAAAATATTTTATCTTTTGATTTAGTATATTAAGAGGATTGTGTAATTTAACTGTTTTATTTCAATGTTCAAAGTTTTGTAGTTTGAAAGATATTTGTGATTAAAATTGGTACTGAAATGTATGAGAGTTATGTTAGTTTCGTCAGTGACAATTTTATTTACTTAAATTTTCTGCTTTCAAAATACCCTTTCGTGACAGTTTTTAAATGTACAATTAATGTAGAACTTATTATCATCATCATTATCATCTTCAGCCGTTCACCAGCCACTGCTGGATGAAGGCTTTTCCAATCCTCATTGAATAGGCCTTTCCATATTACAATGCGTTATGTTTTGTACTTTGGAATATATTTGTGATCGAAATTGGTACTGAAATGTATGAGAGTTATGTTAGTTTCGTCAGTGACAATTTTATTTATTTAAATTTTCTGCTTTCAAAATACCCTTTCGTGACAGTTTTTAAATGTACAATTAATGTAGAACTTATTATCATCATCATTGTCATCTTCAGCCGTTCACCAGCCACTGCTGGATGAAGGCTTTTCCAATCCTCATTGAATAAAGGCCTCTCCATATTACAATGCGTTATGCTTTGTACTTTGGAATATATTTGTGATCGAAATTGGTAGTGAAATGTATGAGAGTTATGTTAGTTTCGTCAGTGACAATTTTATTTACTTAAATTTTCTGCTTTCAAAATACCCTTTCGTGACAGTTTTTAAATGTACAATTAATGTAGAACTTATTATCATCATCATTGTCATCTTCAGCCGTTCACCAGCCTCTGCTGGATGAAGGCTTTTCCAATCCTCATTGAATAAAGGCCTCTCCATATTACAATGCGTTATTTTTTTTACTTTGAAATATATTTGTGATCAAAAATTGGTACTGAAATGTATGATTTCTTCAGCTGTTCCAGTGACGATTTTGCTTTCTTACATTTTCTGCTCACAAAATAACCTTTCGTCTTTCTACAATTAATAGCTATACTATAAGTGTTTATGATTATAATAAAAGTTGTTCAATAAGTTGCGTCTGTGACGGTGGAATTTCCTTATAAATAGAGACACACGAGCGACTGACACGATCGGTTGCGATCTGACGTGAAATATGAGCTTTGCGAAAGCTCACGATCGGCCGCATAACGAGCTTTTGTTCGATTCGATTCCAGAAAGGCGAGTTCTAGTCGAATAATTATTATTTCCAAACACATACATATGTATGTATATACACATTACATATTATATTACATTACAGTCTTCTCGTTCGCGTTGATCATTTGCGCGGGTCTGTTTAATTAAGTTTTAGTATCTAGGCGAGAGTGACCGAGCCATTAACCCTTTCGATGTAATATTAGACGTATAATTTAATAACCGATCAATATTGAAGGTCGTAATGCTACCGAAAATTTAACGACATTTGCTATTACACATAATCGCGAAACTTTACGATTGTGCGGAAATCGCGCGATAGATTGCTTAGTACTTGTGTGTGTGTGTGTTTATAAATATAAGATGATTTTTGTACGAAAGAAAAAGAGTGTATAAATCAAAACGCGAGAGTGAAATTCTACTTCCGGTTGGTGGGTCGATTTTGTAGAAATTTCACATTTGCGATAAATCAATATATTTTTATGGCGAATGAGCGTACTATAAATCTAGTGCGATTTATAGTACTAGATTTATTCGTGAAGATCGTTTGTAAAGAATAATTTATTAGACCCCACTTCCGGTTGATTATTTTCGATGAAATTTTTACGACCAATTAACACATTATAAATACAAAATATTACACAAATACCAATTTTGTAACATACACGAATGATTTGATCATAAAATGAATGCACTTTATCAATTCTCAAGTAGCGTTTTGTTCAATTTTATATACACATTTTCTTCCGGCTACTATAATATCCATTTATGAATTTCTACGAGCTTTATATATATAGTGAGAAACAAGAAAAATAGATTTTCAACTCGATACACTCGATCTTTTTGCACACGGAAAAGGGAAACTCTCGTTCGAAGCATAAAGAAATGCGGAAAATGCACGATAGACAATAGACACGTTGTTGAAATACTTGTACGTGAGTTTCCAATGCGGAAAATATTATCGAAACGTGTGTATCGACCTTTAGATTGTGCTTATACGTGCAAAATAGACAAAAACTATAATACGACTAACAATGATATCGAATATCTCAAAACTGAACTAAATTTATTCGGAAATAATATATTTTATAAAGCTTAGAACGTGTTTTGAACACTTTTCACGAATTGACAATATCTGAATTGACAATTGACAATTGACAGAAACTGTTCGCACTAGTAATTTATAAAGAATCCTTAGTACCATATCATTTTGAAAGGGCTTACTCACCCTTAAAAGGAAACCTAGCATTTTAGACGATTTTAAGCATACAGCTTCAATATGCCTACCAAAATTGAACGACGATGTACATAAATAGGACACCCAAGTCTACAAAACTATATACTGCATCCAAATTTAAGCACTAGACACAGTAAACAGTCTCTATTTGGTTGGGAGACTTGGAAAATCACAGTTTGCACATTGAGAGGCAAACAATAGAATCCAGATCTATGTAGTTGTAGTAGAGTAGTATCTTCAATAGAATAATTACTCTGTACAACTTCATCGGTAACAAGTAGACATTCATAGAACTTTATGTTATCTACAATATCATTTATAAAAATTAAGAACAGCAGAGGACCCAAATTAGATCCTTGGGGATCGTGACATATTTCGATAAAGATTTTGAATAATAACAAACGTATTGCGTCCTATTCACAAAGTAACTTCTGAAAAGATTCAAAGGTTATTGGATAGGCCAAGTTTGTTTAGCTTCTACAATAATATCTCATGATTTACTATGTAAATCAAAAGCTTTTTGGAAGTCTGTATACCTATACACAATATCTACTTATTTTCTTTTGTCCAAATATTTGGAAACAAAATTAGACAAACATGTAATCATTATGTAAATTTAATAATATTATGCATCCATGTGAACATATTAAATTAAATATATTTGATTAAATGATTTAGTTCCAAAAGGGCTGATGCCAAATTTTATCAATATTAATATGAACTAAGTCTACTATTATGTAGCCAAATGCTTATGTCTCAAAAGTACTATTTATCTGTACAATTTGGTATTACATTATAAATCATATGAACTAGTCATGGTTTGAGTAACTATTATATGACATGCGCCCAAGAGAGTAACATTACTAACTAACCACTGAGGCATCGCTTGGCTAATAAATAAAAATTGTAAATATAGACAGACAACAAATAAATAATTAAGAATAAAAAAAATACACATATTAAAATAATTAGTAATATTACAAATTCATCATTTTCAGCCGTTCACCATCCACTGCTTTTTCATTCCAGCAATCTGCATTCACTTGACTCGACACATTCTTCTCAATTCATCAGCCCATCGTTCACTCGGTCTACCTTGCTTTCTTTCACATCCTCTCGGATACCATTCCAGTATTTCTCGCTATGTATCCACTTCAACTTTTTCACACGTTCTGCTATATCTGCCACCTTGGTCATGCTTCTTACCCATGTATTCCTCTTACGATATCTTCTTGTTATACCGAGCATACATGTTTTCATGCTTCTCTGTGTGAATTCTTGAATTTAGCATCCACGCTTCACATCCATAGGTCATAACTGGCAGTACGCATTGGTCGTATGCCTTCTTTTATAAGCATAGCGGAATATTGGATTTAAAAACAATGTTCATTCTTCCAAAAGCACACCATCCTAGTTTCATTATTCTTTACATCCGGTTATATTCGCCAATTGATCACAAATCATATTCGCTTAAACAATCGAACTACTGTTATTGCAGATAGTATATAATTAATTTATCACTACATATAAAAACAAAGTAAAAATAGAATATCGATTTAACAGTAACTTGAGCGCCAAGATCCGGGTTATCCGGCACTTTTCCAAACGGGAAGCTCTCCTCGCAATTTTTATATGTGTAATACAAATCATCCCTCTTCACCGACCGGAAAACGGTAGGTCGTTTCCGGATACGAAAGCTCTCCTATTTCATCGAGTCGAAAACCAAACCAAACTACAACATTTGCTTACAACACTTCTATGACATCAAAATTGTACGCGAATTACGATTCGTTCGTTATTATTTATGAGTTGACTCGATTTTCGTGCTGGATTATATTTTTTTAAATGAAAATACACGTTCCGTTAAATTTAACTGTACAAAATGCACGGTTACACGTCAGGTTTTCCACGTATTACTACGAAAACCAATAATCCTGTGTGGCGGGCCTGGGGCGATTTGTTTGAAAGTCGGATTCAGAGCTTTCGTGTGATGAATGCATTTCATTCCGATTCAGACTCCAAAGAGCTCTGAAACTACGTCGATTCTGCGAAATTTGCATTTTTTTTCTTTCTATTATTCACAAACGAACGAGAGGAGCCGACGTTGAATTATTCAAGATGGTGGCGTTCAAATTGAAAATATACTTTTTTGCATTCGAATTAATTACAAGGAAGTTGGTTTTTTTCAATGAATTGCAAAGTTTGAAGAGCTTTTCGTAAGAATATGCATACTTACGCACATTCAAGTCAGTAATTTGGTTCTAAGTGGTATATATTAACAAAAAAGCGTTTATATGTGTATGAATGTGAAACTTGGATGCTAAATTCGAGAATGCTACGTAAGATCCAGTGCAGACAGAGAAAAGCATGGAAAGATGTTGTGCTTAGTATAACAAGAAAATATCGTAAGAGCAATACATGTGTAATAAAAAGTATGACCAAAGTGGCAGATATAGCAAAACGTGTGAAAAAGTTGAAATGGACACATAGCGAGAAGAATGAATGGCAGATGGACGCGAGAAATATTGTAATGGTATCCGAGAGGATGTGAAAGAAAGCATGGTAGACCGTGTGGATGATGAATTGAGTAGAATGTGTGGAGTCAAATAATGGATGCAGATTGCTCAAGACGGACAGGAATGGAAGAGTATTGGAGAGGCCTTCATCCAGCAGTGGAAGGTGAGAGGCTGAAAATGATGATGATGATGACATAAAAATTCCAGACAATCCAAAATAATAAATAAAAAAACACGTTTTGAGACATGATGAATGAATTTAATGCATCAACCGTACCTTGATTTATCTTTGACGCTTCAGTTCGTACGTTTTACAGGTTTTTGACTTAATTAATGAGTGATAAAAGTGGATCTTGGACTCACAATAAGCTCAATTTATAATTTAATATGATTCATTGTATCATTGTAAATTAGTAATTTTATAATTACGTACACGTTTAGTTGTACTAAAAAGCTTAATAAGAACGTTCAAAGGTATCAAATTCGTCTATACCATACTATGTACATATATTGTTAAATGAACTACAATGAACTATTCTTAAAAAGCATAGGTAGTACACATATAGTCTTATTAAGAATAATTTTAAATCGCAACTCAAATTCAAGTCAATGATGTTTGCAGTTAATAGTCAATGACTTTTACTTTTCAAGAAATTTACTGTTAAGAAACATATTGAAATATTTGTCAAATTTGAAAGTACAATACTGAGTGAATTAGTTAAGTGAAGAATCCTGTTCATTGACACGTTAGTGAAACCAAGTAAACAGTTGTATTTCGATGACGCAAAATACAACGTTTTTGAATAAATTTAAAGCCAAAAAATCTCGTATTTATGACATTCACGTGCGATCGGAAACTGTGTCGTTTTCAATACACTCTTTTGTATAAAAACGCGTCACGTTCGGTTCGTGCGAACAATAATAAAACACACTAAAGACGTTCCGAAAATAAACACCGTCACATTTTAGCGAAACGATATTATCGAAATTACCGCTCGGAAGTGAAAATAAGGATGAAAAAAAAAAAAAAAAAAAAAACCAATTTGACGGGATCCTTTTACGGCGTCTCCAGGTGGTCTCTCTTTCTCTCCTTCGATTCGTCGGTGACATTAACATAAAAAGTGGCGTAATGAAACGGGGAAATCCTTGGAAAAAATTACCGAAGCATCAAATATCCGTATCAAAGTCGGACGGGAATTAACAGCGAAAACGAAAATGAAAACTGCGCCGTTCCATTGAAACTTTTCAATTATCGACACAAAAGTGGTGGAAATTTTAAGTTTTTTATGTTCTACATACTAGATTCGATCTGTGTTTATACTAGGGCGCGTTTTTATTTGGCATTTTCTTCCATTTTCGCGCTGCAAATGGAATTTTCCGAGCGTGAAACTGCGCTCGCTGTTCAATTCGATGTATCGAACGAGTGATACGCGCATCGTTCACTCACTGCGCGAATACATAATAAGAAATATTTGCAATTTCCTTGCAGATTCAACTTCGTCCGATTGAAGCTGGCGATAAAACTGTGATGACAGTCTAGGAAAATATATGATATAATGCATACGAAGTGCAAAGATAGTGGATTTTGTTTCGCAATGAATGTTTACATATGAGTCGCCAAGTTCCAAATCCCGATAAGTCCACAATATATAAAAAACGAGGATAAAATATTTTCTGGTTCTAAGAATGTTTTCAAACGATGCCTTATACTTGAAATATTCCAAATACCGCCAAGTGCGCCGTAAAAAAATATTGAAAATCAGTGTTAGTTCCAAAAACTGACATATGCACTATGATAAAAGCTGATACAAGCCATATTTAGAAACAAACAACGATAAGTCCATGTTTCTAATCTCAATATTTTGTTTAATATCAACAAAATTAAGTTTAAATGAGTTTAAACGCCATCAAGCAAATAAGTCTGTAGCAGAAAAACCGCGTTTGCGAACAAGTGACTTTTATGGACTTGTGTATTTGTGCATTGCCCGAGTATTTTATACAATGACTAAAATGGCCAGGCAAATGTACGACGCTGACATAAACTGAATGAGAGATGGCTGGTATGAAAAATTAAAGTTTCAGAAAGACTGCATGAAAAAATATGGTTCAAAATCGGCCGGTCAGATTGATGAGATTAATTTGCAGAGCAAAATTTATTTATTTCATACTTTTCCAATGGTAATGACTAGGTATTTGTATATATGTACATACATACATATGTATGTACATACAATGCAGATATTTTACACATTTCCTGTAACATTGAAATTTACGCCAATTGAACACCATATATTAAATAACTTCTTATGAAATATTTGTATGGCAACTATAATCACAATTTATCGTAATTTTTAAATCAATTCGTAATATATATCGCATGCCTCACTTAATTCACTTTAATTAAAATTATATCAGTTCAAAATCGTTACAGAATTTGTACGAACTTCATTACAGTTTGCATTGCATCATTTCATTGCCAGTGGTCGAAAACCGGCGGCTCCGGAACCGCGTGCGGCTCTTTGTATGAAAAACAGCGGCTCTCGCTGTCATCCAACGTTTTGCGTGTACCACAAAATCAAAATGAATCCTATAAAATCCAGATTAAACTATATAATACTTTTTAGTAATAAACTGTCAAACATCAAGAAATATAATGAAGCGAGCATATTTCTTACAGCTATCCATTACATAAATGAGTAATATTTAATTTCTTTTTGATTATATAATCCAAAAATAATGTTACGGCTCCCAAACTATGTGACAAACTAATTTGGCTCTTAGCCCGAAAAAGTTTCCCCACCACTGATGTATGCGTTTCAATCAATTTACTAACAATTTAGATTAGATCACAAATTGAATATATATGTACATACTTTTGATCAAAAAAAAAAAAAAAGACTATAGAAACAGGTTGTTTCAATAAATTTCGGAACGCTTTCGACTGTTCCTTTTTTTTATTTTATTTTGTCTTCGAATTTATTAGGTGATAAAACGGCAAAGAACGAATCGAACTCGCTCTCTCCCTCTTGATTATAATCAGAAGTGAACAAAAAGAAGCGGATAAAAAAGGCGGACAGTCTCTTTGAATTTTCCCATGGAAAATCTCGCGGAAAATGAACCATCGTAAAATATGCCAGTGTTGCGAACGCGGAAGTTTAGGAAATCTCACCCTTATTTATGGACGAGATCGCTTATTGTTTATTGCTGCGGCTTTCAGTCTCGAGCTTTCTTCCTAGAAAAAAGCTCACTCCCCCCCCCACTTCCACCCCCCTATCTCTTCCTCCTGAAATCGACCCCTTTGTGCTCGGCTCGTTTTTCTTTATTTATCATCCTCGTAGCCTGGGTTGGGGCGCGCGCTCGCGATCGAGTATCCGGTCGTTCGTTCGCTAGATGAAATTATGGAAACGTCTCCTTGCGAACGGCCCTGTACTTTTTCAGTCGTTTGTTTTCATTAGCGGTGACACCTGCTGGACTTTTTCTAATTGATGATATTTTGGAAAATTTGTGTGAAAATCCAAGATTTTTGTCACAACCGCTGTGCAATTGTGTGCTACTTTTAGCATTTTTGTATAATACAGTTCGAAACATGATAAACTGATAATATTATATTCATGTTACTATGTTAACCGGAATTAAATTGCAATAACTGTATCAAAGTTTTATTGATAGCGCAGATTGATTGTATATTTATTTATTTATTAGACGCCTAAAAGACGGCTTTTACAAGAAATAATATAAACAAAAAAGATAAGAATACAAGAGTAATGTACATATGTATGTATAAATAGAAACAAAAATATATAAAAAAAAATGACTATAAGAACAGTAAAATTTAATTGAACTGAGAAGAGAAACTTCTTAAAGAAAGCAGCTTTACCAAATGAATGCTCATGCAGAAATAATCCAAAAGATTCCCATACTCAATGCCGGTCCGAATCAACCTAGGAATAGGAGATTGTACATATGTAATAGTTGGTGCAAGAATTACCTTCATCAACAAACAATAATTGAGATCGTGTAAAACGTGCAGGAACCTTTAAACGTAAAATTGACTCAACAAGAGCAGGACAATCAATTAGAGAATTTATTTTGAACTCTTTCTAGAGAATATGAATGAATAAAATAATAAGGAGACCAAACAATAGAGTTATACTCTAACTTACTTCTGACAAGTGAACAGAATGATAATTTTAAGGTATTAATATTTCTAAAACATTTAGTAACTCTAAAAATGAAACCCAATAATCTATTCCCCTCTCCAGAAATATAATAAATATGCTCATTAAAAGTGAGGCGCTCATCAAACAATATACCTAGGTCCTTTATTTTAGAAACAATCTGCAGATTCAATCCATTAATTGAATAAATAAACTGAAAAGAATTATTAGTAATTCTTTTAAATGTAATGTATTGACATTTGTCAAGATTAAGGTACAATTTATTAAGAATACACCAGTCATACAATTTCTTAAGATTATCTTGGAGAATTAAACAGTCACTTGGCTCAGTAATAGTTTTAAATATTTTCATGTCATCAGCATACAACAAAACTTCAACACCGTCAAATATGCCAATAACATCATTAATAAATAGATTAAATAATAAAGGACCCAGATGTGAACCCTGAGGAACACCGCTTGTTGGAACATATTGAAAAGATAAAGATGAGTTAATTCTGACATATAATTTTCTATCAGTTAAGTAGGATTTTAACCAACTAAGAAAAGATCCACCAAAACCAATTTTATTAAGTTTATATAATAATATATTATGATTTACTGAATCAAATGCCTTACTGAAATCAGTATATACCGCAATATAGTATATATACAGTATAGAAAGCCCATATATACATAATATGTATGTATTTTTATAACATTTTTGCCAACTGGTAGGTATTATACATAATAAGGCTGAATTATAATACTATAAAGTCTTTAGTTTAATCATTGGAAATTGTATTGAAATTGTTTCACGAGTAACAAAGCTCTATGAATAATATATTATTTGGAAAAAAAGTCGGCCTGTCTGCCAGAACCGCTCAACACATTTCTTTCGTTTTGATTTCACGAAACTCAAAGTTAACGGTATTGTTTGTTCACTCTTATGTCAATTATAAACATCCGTTGATTGTTAATAGGCAATATTTTAATTTAATAAATATTGATATAAAATTTAAAAAAATATTCTTCAATATTTTGTTTCCTATTGAAACCGATATTTTCAATGATTATTATCTGTACTGCATATAAACTGTTCAATAATAAGTACTAATGATCATCAAATGATTTTCGCCTCCTCAGTTTGCTTAAGATGAAAAAAATAAATGCTTTTGCAAGAATGAACATTGTTTTTAAATCCAACATTCCGCTATGCTTAAAAAAGAAGGCATACGACCAATGCGTACTGCCAGTTATGACGTATGGATGTGAAGCGTGGAAACTTGTATGCTCGGTATAACGAGAAGAGATCGTAAGAGGAATACATGGGTAAAAAGCATGACTATAGCGGAACGTGTGAAAAACTTGAAGTGGAGACATAGCGAGAAGAATGGATGGGAGATGGACGCGAAAAATATTGGATTGGTGTCCGAGAGAATGTGAAAGAAAGCAAGGTAGACCGAGTGGACGATGAACTGATGTTTTGAGAAGAATCTGTGGAGTTAACTGGATGCAGATTGCCCAAGAAAGACAGGAGTGGAAGAGGATTGGAGAGACCTTCATCCAGCAGTGGATGGTGAACGGCTGAAAATGATGATGATGATGATGAGTTGGCTTAAAAAACTCCATTCGATCAAGTTGCGTGTTGTTCGCATCAGATTATACCTATACATCATCTTTGTAAAAATAAAGGCTTATTTTAACACTATACTTTTTCATCGTAAGTTATGTAAATTTTATCATTTTTTTTTCTTCTATAGAACAGTCCAACGCAACGTTTTTTTTTTCTTTTTTTCCCGCCAAAGTTTCCCGCATATTTCCCGCGGCAAACACGCATATAAATCATGAAAAGTTTCATTTGAAAAATCGCACCATAACATTTTCTCTCACGACGCGAATTCTTTCCGCGAGTTTTCCCCTCTAACATGTACGAACGCGACTCTACCAAGCTCGGAATTACTTTGATTTAATTAATTTCCCCACTCCCAAGAAACACGAAATTTTCCGCAATAGTTTCAAGCTTACTTCAACATACATATACTAGTATATATAAATTCCGAGGATTGAACGGATCATGAATTTTCACAATAAAAACTCTCCCTTGCCGCGACCTTTTCTTAAACGGTCCCCCGTTAAATTTAACGACGAATTTATACATTCCGCAGTCGCATTTAAACCGCTAATTGGCCTTTATTGGATCGGCAATTAAGTTCGATTAATGGAAACAGCTGTGCCTAATTGAGCACAGCGCTTGACCGTCTATAATCTTTGTGCTCTATCAATCAATATGAAATGTTAAATTCAATGTATGTATGTATATCTGGAGGCATTTCGTCGTAATTCGGCCTATGTTTCTGACAGCGTAATAGTTTTCACACACGAACGAAACCCTAGCTTTCATTCTTTCAAATGTCCTACTTAATAAATGGGTCATGCAAAAGTCGGGGTGGGAAAAGATGTGGCATTTATGCACCGAAAGACCATGGGCCAAATCCGCTATCTGTGGTCAGTCATAAATAAAATAATATCACATTCGAAAATAGCATATCAAATTTTTGACATTCTTGCATACTGCATGCAAACAACAAGCTTTAATTCGGCACACTAAGACAAAAAACAATAAAATGGATAATGTATTTAATGATTTGGAGCTTTAAATTATTCTAATGAAATTTTATGTTTTATCAAACAAGTCAAAATTTTGGTCGGAATAAAATTAATTGGGAAGCAGTAGAAAATAAAGTGTAAAAATCTATAAAGGTTTTTCAATGTATTAGTATATATATAGCATGCTTGGTATAATGAGAAGAGATCGTAAGAGGAAAACATGGGTAAGAAGCATGACCAAGGTGGCAGATATAGCGGAACGTGTCAAAAGTTGGAGTGGACACGAGAAATACTGGAATGGTATCCGAGAGGATGTGAAAGAAAGAAAGGTAGACTGAGTGGATGATGAATTCAGAAGAATGTGTGGAGTTCACTGGATGCAGATTTATTTATTTGAATAAAGTAACTTTATAAAGCTAATTACAAACAAAAAGTATCTTAAAGCTAAAATTACAAAATAAACTTATCTATCTAATAGTATCTGTACAGAGGTGGCGTTTTAAGGCTGCCAGGAACTTGATTTATTTGTCTCAGACTATCTGGCAGTCCATTATATTCAACCACACCCCTGTACAAGATACTTCTCCTTTGAGATTGCCCAAGACAGACAGGAATGGAAGAGAAAATGATGATGATGATGATAGTACATAAATGACATTTTGATATCTACTCAGTTAAATTTAATAGCTACTGTTAATTTAGAGTTTCTATAGGTTAGGTTAGGTTAGAAACGACTTATCAGATCCACAGCAATCCACCGACAATGCCAATAATTAAATATGTACATCTAAATTCTTATCTTAAGCTTTGAGGCTTTGAGTGTACTTAATAACGTGGGACGCGCAACTTCGCGTTTCGGCAAGACAGACAGGAATGGAAGACGATTGGAGAGGCCTTCATCAAAATGATGATGATGATGAAGTATATATATATATATACGTGCTTAAAAATTAATTTTAATAAAACTAAAATCATGTTTAATGAATTTTGCACGCAAAGCGTAGTCACAGTAGATAATCATATTGTAGAGATAGTTGATAGTTATTTATACCTAGGGTACTTGGTGAATATGACTAGATGTAAAGAAGAAGAAATAATACTAGAATAGAGTGCTTTTGGAAGAATGAACATAGTTTTTAAATCCAACATTCCGCTATGCTTAAAAAAGAAGGCATACGACCAATGCGTACTGCCAGTTATGACGTATGGATGTGAAACTTGGACGCTAAATTCAAGAATGCTACGAAATATCCAGTGCACACAGAGAAGCATGGATAGATGTATGCTTGGCATAACAAGAAGAGATCGCAAAAGAAATACATGGGTAAGAAGTATGACCAAAGTGGCAGATATAGCAGAACGTGTGAAAAAGTCGAAGTGGACAAATGGACGCGAGAAATACTGTAATGGTATCCGAGAGTATGTGAAAGAAAGCATGGTAGACCGTGTGGATGATGAATTGAGTAGAATGTGTGGAGTCAAATAATGGATGCAGATTGCTCAAGACGGACAGGAATGGAAGAGTATTGGAGATGCCTTCATCCAGCAGTGGATGGTGAACGGCTGAAAATGATGATGATGATGATGATGATATATACATATATGAAATTATGGTTTCCTTTGTATGTTGGTTTTTGGTTATACATATATCGTTCAAAGCTCATACTCATCCATCAACCCCAACGCTCTTTGTCGACCCAATTGTGTCTCTGCCCAGTACAAAAGTGCACCGGGGGACTTTTGGCCTTTGTAAGTCAAGGCTTTAGGTTCAAGTTTTGGCCTCCTACCAATGTGTTTCCGCAGAATACCCCATCATCGATCCGAAAGCTCCAACGTGATGCGAATCGAGATGCGGGCCAACGAGAAACCACGTGGGATTTCGCCGTCACACCGGCCAATGTAAAAACCCATAAACTTACGAATTACCGACACGCGCGTCCTTCGCCGAGATACGTGCTCTATTTTGTACAATTTATTTTATAATTTTAGACGCAAGTAGACTAAGGAGCTCTATGTCATGCTAATGCAAAGTTTGTTTCGAAATTGAACGGTTGAAAGTATTTATATTTGCGGTCGAAACTGAATTTTGACATTCGCGTCGACAACAATATCGTAATAGTATATACTTTTCCGTTCAAGTAATTGGAACTTAAATTTTGCCATTGAGACTCTGTATTAATTACTAAACAATTTGTCAAATCACAACCAATAGCCGAAATATAATGTTTAAATTATATATATTTTTTTAAATATAATATTTTTTGAAATAGTTAACCATTCGTGAATTACCTGCTTTATTAACACTGATAAAAAAATAATTGATTCAATTTGTTAAAATTGCTTCTGCCATCTATGCGTGCTTTGTAAAAGTATTTTATTAATAAGTAGCGAGTGCACAAACCGTATTTATTTTAAATTAAAAATTTAGTTACAAAATACTTTTAAAGATGTCGCTTTACATTTTTTAAAACTAATTCGTTTTATTATATTTACTTTATCCTAATCGGATAAAGTATTGTGATCGTGCGAAAATTCGACTTCGAGATTTTGACTGATTTGGATCAAATATCATCGCCTGATCACGTTTTTATGATTTCTGGAAAATGTCTGTATGGCTGTGTTCTATGTGTGTGTGTGTATGTCTGTGTGTTTTCTCTGAAACTATCAAGTCTATCAAGCTGAAATTTCATATCTATTATTTTCACGTAAGGCGTAAGAGCCATAAGGAATTTGGTCAACATCGGTCAACCGGAAGTAGGGTTTTTTTCGTGCAGAAAATTCAAAAATCGTGTAAAAAATCATATTTCCGAAACGGCTGCGGGAATTTTGTCGAAATTTCATATCTATAGTTTTCACGTTAGCCGTAAGAGATACTGTGATTTTAGTCAACTTCTGACGAGGGAAAGTGGCAGTTTACTCTTGAACAATTTTTTTTTTTTTTTTTTTTTCGACCTTTTAAATATGTAGTATCGTCACAATATTGTAATGTTGTAATTTTAAGAGAAATTGATATTTTAAAAAAAAAAAATAAAAATTAGTCAACCGGAAGTAGGTTTTTTTTTTCGTAAAAAAGTTTACGACTGAATATTTCCGAAACGGCTCCGGGAATTTTGATGAAATTTCATATCTATAGTTTTCAAGTTATTTTTTATTATTATTAACTAATTGTCTCTATTATTGTAATATTGAATATAATTATTCAATACAAATTTATAAAAAATCGTTGTATTTATATATTATTATTTCTTATTTTTCAGGTATGTACCTATACTGTGAATCCATCACCTCTATCGCTTTTAAAAAGGTATGTGTATTGATTTAAATTTAATTGAATCGCATTTTACGTCATTGCAATATTTAAATGCACGCGCCCCACATACAGACACTTTCAACTGAATTTTAAATTCCCAACACTGACTTGCAGAATTATTGAAATAAATTCAAAGCGAAATGCAAAATCGGAACGCTGCATACGAAAAGGAATTCATGCAAACATACATACATACGTTTTTTTCCCGATTTTAAATTCAAAATCGTGCGAACGAATACTATTATCGTAATGTTTGCGATTTTTCATGCACCGTATAAATCAACCACGTCCGAATAAAAATAAAACTGTGATATTTTTCCGTTCGTTCTTGTGAATAACTGTACAAAAGTTTCAGCGGGAATCCCAGGTTGTGCGAAAAAGTACAGTCCGTTTAGAGTAAAACGACTTTGTTGAAGATGGTACTTTATCACAAAGGCGATAGATCAGAGCCGAGGAAAATAAAGTCGGCAAACAGTATACACGTACAACGCCGAAAAAAAAAGAATAAAAACAAGAGAAAGTTAAACTGGAGAGCTTTCGTTAAATGGGAGATGTGACAGAAGACGTATCGTTGGACAAATGTATACGCAAAAGCTAAATTCAACGACGAATCAAACGTAAAATAGTAACCTTAATAACTTATGAAAATTTTCACACGGTCGATTATTCAATTTTTGTGCTAAAAACATTAAAATTAAAATTTTCGTTCAACAATAATATAATCCTTAATACTGTCGCATCACGAATATAAAATTATACACATTGCGATACGGGTATGTGAGAATATTTAGAGCAGATGATACACATCGTTGTGGATTATTTTAACTGTCGAGTGCATTTTAGCGTGTGTAATGTTTCAAATTATAATTTACGATGTGTGAGACGACTTTGGCGTTTCGGTCTCTTCTCCAATCTTCAAAGTTTGTACTCTGAAAGCGTGAAATTTGCATTAAGAGCGGATTATTTCACGCAGGAATGATGATACTTAAGTTTTTATAACAGAGGTTATATCAAAATTTTGTATATAATGCCTGGGCTATTTAGTCTGGAAAGTTTCATATATAAAGCATATATGAAGTATTAAGTGGAATGTATTCAACTCGAGCATAGATACTTGGTATTTATTATTTATAATAATAAAAAAAAACTGAAAGGTATGAAAGGGAATGAGTTATAAAACATTTTTAGATTTTTATAATTAACTAAGTCATTATTAGTCAATTTTTTTATTATCAATACAATGTACGTATTTATGTAATACTCGAATTAAAATTAAAGTCATAGTTTGATGTAGGGAAGTTCCACGTCACACACAACAGTTTAACTTTCGTTGTGAATAAATATTTAACAACTGGTGTAAGTCCATTGAATATCAACGGATGTGTATTTAATAGCTTTTATAGTTGTTGCATAGATGGCGCGTTATAATACAACACGTAACAATTTAGCAAAGTCGCGAGCCTATTAAGATATAATAATATAGTCAAATCGTAGTAGTTTGGATGATAGTGTTAGCACGACCTCATCCCAACCTGGTGATACCGAGTTCAAATCCCACTCGCGCGACGTTCTTGTTTTTTAATCATTTACCTCTGCGAGCGTTATCAGCAGACAGACAGACGGATTTCGGCTATTATAACTATAAATATAACTAGTGGCTATCTAGCCAGACATCTGGCCAGGCAGACCCTATATATATAGTAATGCATACTTCAAACTTGACAAATGAAAAAAGTACTGAGCTTAGTATTTATTTCTAATAATAAAAAAATTATATAAAATTTAATAGTTTTTATAGTTTTTGTACATATGGCGCGTTATAATAACAATTTAGTTGGCTAACAACAAAGTTGCGAGCCTATTAATTATAACTACATATATATATAAAATCAATATCCCGTTCCCGTTCCCGTTCCCGTTCCCGATCCCGATCCCGTTCCCGTTCCAAGTACGTTTTGTGACGCGTGAGCCGGCCAGTTCCCGATCCCGTTCCCGTTCCCGTTCCCGTTCCTGATCCCGTTCCCGTTCTCGATCCCGGTCCCGATCCCGTTCCCGTTCCCGTTTCTAGTACGTTTTCTGACGCGTGAGCAGGCCCGTTCCCGATCCCGTTCCCGTTCCAGATCCGGTTCCCGTTCCCGTTCCCGATCCCGGTCTCGATCCCGTTCCCGTTCCTAGTACGTTATCTGGCGCGTGAGCAGGCCCGTTCCCGTTCCCGTTCCCGTTTTTTCCCTATTTTGTTTCACAGGAACCATCCCCGGCATGATTACAATAAGTCCTGAAAGTTTCATTGCGATCGGTTGAGTGGTTTGGGAGCCTATAAGAGACAGACAAACAAACAAACAAACAAAAAACAAACAGACAGACATTGATTTTTATATATGTATATAGATACAGCTTTTACTATAGTTATAAACAATTATAGTAGCTCTATATAAATTGAAGAAAGACTCTACTACAATTTTTTTTTAAAAGACTGACAGTACTTTCACTAGTACTAATTTAACAAAAATTAGTAACGATATCAAAATAGAACACTGAAGCAATATTAAAATAAAACAATACGCCACGATAATAAATCAAAACAGCAATTTCAATGTACCACTAAAAGTGTCTCTTTTATGCAAAAAAAAAAATCGATGAAATTTGGAACTTTCATCGTGTTTGACAATAAGTGATAGATGAAGGCGCTTACGCTGTTTGTCTTCTGCGTCTGCATGTCAAAATTGGCTAGACTGATTACTGTCACGCGTACGCATTCTGTCTGAATCCAATCTGTAAATACGTGACTAGAAAGAACACTGAAATGATTCAACAGTTCAGTGACGACACGTGGAAAATATTATTAGTGAAATTAAAAATTTTCCCACGGTTAAAATTTTTTTATGATATATACTGTTACGCCATTATAATATAAATCGCTCGATAAATTCGCACACGGTCCGAAAATTGTTGCCATTTGTCGTAAACTACGTCGCATTTGCATGTTTTTCGCGTTGCGTCGATGCGGAAAGTGGTGTAAATTTCCATTTCGGTGGGTTCATATTATTTATGAACGCACTGCTGCAAAATGCGTCGTAAATTTTTATCATAAAAATATACTGCATATGTGTTTGTTGGACGTTTACTTAATTAATTAATTATATATATATATATATATAAAAGAATTAATTGGCTATAAAAAGTGTGTGTGTGTGTGTGTGTGTGTGTGTGTAATATAAGGGTGAAGTTATTATGTTCATTTGCTAGTTATGTGCCCTTATTTATTATTAGAAAAATTATTGATAGCCAATTTCATTGATATTACTCCCTCGTATGAAATCAATATCGTATATTAATAAAATAGAGCTCGGTACAATTTTTTCAAAATGTGATAATAGAACATTGATTCTCATTCGGTATTCTGTAATATTAAATATCTAATTATTTACTTTTCTATATTCGTATGTTGTAAAATGACCATGGAATTCAACAGACGTGACCAAACATTGTTTTCATTCAACAGAATGTTACATGAAATGTGCGTTTATTTAATCAGAATTTTCAACTGTGCCGCATTTATTTATTTATTTATTTAATTAAAAAGCTAATTACAAAACAAAAAAGTAACTTAATTATCTATGAGCACTTGTACAGAGGTGTTGTTTGAAGGCTGCCAGGAATCTATCAATTTGGTTTATTATTTTCTTGCAGTCCATTGTATTCAATACCCCTGTAAAAGATACTTAGATTCTAGATCTACTTAATTTTAAATTATTAACTGTTAACTTATTCTTACCACTAGTATTATGACTATGTATATTATACCCCCCTATTAAATACTTATAGAAATTATTTGGTAATAAATTCTGATCAAACTTACAAATGTATTCTAACATGCACACTTTTAAGGTTTCACTTACATTCATTCAACATATTTATTATACAATGTAGTTAATGTATTTACATTTAAAATACTCCGCATAGCTCTATTTTGCAATTTTTAACACCTATCTTTAATTGACCTATTTACTAAATAAATAAATAAAAAACCACAATATATAAAATGAAACGAAGAATGAAACTAGGATGGAGTGCTTGGATGCTAAATTCAAGAATGTTACGCAAGATCCAGTGCACACAGAGAAGCGTGGGATGCATGTTCGGTCTAACGAGAAGAGATCGTAAGAGGAATACATGGGTAAGAACCATGACCAAGGTGGCAGATATAGCGGAACGTGTGAAAAAGTTGAAGTTGGACACAACGAGAAGAATGAATGGTAGATGGACGCTAGAAATAAATGGTATTCGAGAGGATGTGAAAGAAAGCAAGGTAGACCGAGTGGACGACGGGCTGATGAATTGAGAAGAATGTGTGGAGTTAACTGGAGGCCGATTACTCAAGACAGACAGGAATGGAAGAGAATTGGAGATGCCTTCATCCAGTAGTGGATGGTGAACGGTTGAAAATGATGATATAAAATGAGGACGAACAATTGCACTATAAACTAATATCTTTTTTTTTGTCATTTAAAGTAATATATATCAATTTGAACTATAATTTTTTTTAATAATACTTGTTTGCCATCTAGAATAATTGTTTCTGATAAAAAACTTATTTACTTACATTAAAATTTCACCTGAATTTTGAGTGTAATTCAGTGTCTTTCAAATAAATCAGTACAATTTTTGTATGCCGTCTTATAAAAATATACCTTAAATATTATTTTTCGTGACAAAATCCTGTTGTATTACAAAAGTGTTGAACAAATCTAACGGAAATAATGTTTCCTTTTCTTCCCATCATATACGTAATGCTATATATCTGTTTTTCAATAGTATTGAGAATACACTATATACAGGGTGGGCAATAAAAAATAGTTTTTTATTATAACGAATAAAGTATGCAATTTTGTTGTGAAATGCGCTTTTCTGTAATTTTTTTTGAATCGCTAATTTTGACACTAATAATTAGCTTACTGGTAAAAACCACCATGTCATTAGAAAGAGGACAGAATGAACTTTAAAATGCTTTTATTTGTATCACCGTTATTAGTTTCATAGATATTAATTTTTGAAAACAAAACCGTATACGTTACAAATAATATTTGCAAATTGAACAATATTTACGATAAAAAGTTGACAAGTATAGTAGGTAGGCCAATTGGGCAAAATTAAATTTACCCTTTGATTGGCGAGCTTAATCTGAATATTAAATGAGTTTGCGTTTTAGAGAGCGAACGATGGGCCTTTATTAAACGGCGTTCGATGTTTTGACAGGTCACAACGCAGAATGAAATTTAATTTAAGTTTAAGTCTCGATCTCGACTGCCAAAGTCGAATCTTTTGAACTCACTCTGCGACAGGAGAGGAATAATACTATTGAATTTTAAATTTTGTATTTGAATAGGTACAAAGTACACTGAAAACTTACTTGCGAATCAGTACTTTTGTATTGACAGTTCCACGGAATACACACAGTTTACATTGGAAAGTGGATTCAGATTACATTAGATACAATTTTGCATGTGTATATTTACCCGTATCACCCTGTAGAATACAATGTGCGTATTTGACGTTTAAAAAAAGCGAGTTTAGCCCTAATCTGGCACCGTTTGTTTTCCGACTTTTCCGAGTTGCGAGTTTTTCCATCCTTCATTCGTGTCCTAATCAAATTTCACACAATCAGCTTTCGCGTAAATGTTTGCGTGAAAATGCGCGTCGAAAGCGCTCTTCGCTTCTTCGGAAAATCCGCGGAAAATTCGCAAGCTTTCGGTGGAGAATTATCAGTTTTATATACCGACGTTTGAGTAAATTTATGTTTCTACGCTCGTTTTCGATAACTGTTACCGCTGAGAAAAGCAATAAAACAATGTGAATCGGTTCGTTGAATAATACAGAGAGATCATTTTATAACGCAACCGTCAAATATCAATATTGAAACAAATTAATACAGTTTGAAAACGTCATCGTTATTATTTTTGACACTACTTGTATTGATTATAAAGAATCACCAATGCGTACTGCCAGTTATGACGTATGGATGTGAAACTTGGAGGCTCAATTCAAGAATGCAACGTAAGATCCAGTGCACACAGAGAAGCATGGAAAGATGTATGCTTGGTATAACAAGAAGACATCGTAAGAGGAATACACGGGTTTGAAGTATGACGAAAGAAAGCAAGGTACACCGTGTGGAAGATGGGCTGATGAATTGAGAAGAATGTGTGGAGTCAAGTGGATGCAGACAGGCAGGAATGGAAGAGGATTGGAGAGGCCTTCATCCGGCAGTGGATGGTCAACGGCTGAAAATTATGACGATAAAACATCTAAGAACACTAACACATAAAATATTAATTTACAAGAACTTAAGTATTACCCGTTGACGAACAACGAATGTTTTACATAGATACGTACTTAAAGCTTTTATATCGAATATTCTGATCAATCTATCTATATATATAAAAATCAATGTCTGTCTGTCTGTCTGTTTGTCTGTTTGTCTCTTATAGGCTCCTAAACCACTCAACCGATCGCGATGAAACTTTTAGGACTTATTGTGATCATGCCGGGGATGGTTCCTGTGAAAAAAAATCGGAAAAATCGGGAACGGGAACGGGCCTGCTCACGCGTCAGATAACATACTAGGAACGGGAACGGGAACGGGATCGGGAACGGGATCGAGACCGGGATCGGGAACAGGAACGGGAACGGGAATGGGAATGGGAACGGGATCGGGAATAGGCCTGCTCACGCGTCAGATAACGTACTAGGAACGGGATCGGGAACGGGATCGGTACCGGGATCGGGAACGGGAACGGGAACGGGAACGGGAACGGGATCGGGCATTGCAACGCATGCCGGGTCAGTTAGTATGACTATAAAAAGGTCTTCATGATAATAAATTTCGGGAATAGTTGATAAAACTCAGCCATTATCAGTTATTAATAATCCTTTTTCTTCTTTTAACTTTATCCTAATCGTATACTGTATTATGATCGTGCAAAAATTTGACCTTGAGATTTTGACTGATTTGTATCAGGTATCGTCCCCTGATCACGTTTTCGTGATTTCTGGGAAATGTCTGTATGGCTTTGTGTGTAGAATCGCTAATTACTCAAATACCATTTATCCTATTACACTGAAACTTCATATTTATACGTTTTTTGTCGGCCATTACAATCCATAAGGCTTTCAAAAAATTTCGTCAACCGGAAGTGGTACTCCCCTTGGAAAGTCACCTAATTTTTTTGTAGTATTTTGCAATATTTTTTCAGCAAAACTATGATACACATTTAGCTGAAATTTTGCTAATGTCGTATGTGTAATAGCTTTCAAAATAATATAATTTTTTTTCCAAACCGAAAGTACTACTTTTACTCATGGTCTTTAGAGTTTTTAACCTTTTCTCCGAAACTATCAAGTCTATCAAGCTCAAATTTCACATTTATTATATTCACGTGAGGCGTAAGACATCCGCCAACTTTTTTCTTGTAAAAAAGTCAAATATCCTATTATTTTTTTTTGTGCACAGTTTTTTGACTTATTGAGTTTTTGGTAACTCTTCATATTCCTTAAATACATATATGGATAAAGTCATGGGTTGGCCACACCCGATTTTTTTTTTTTCATTTCTAAATTGTATATTCTATCTGGAGATTCATAGCGTGAACTCACATATCGAATATTGACCTTTACACTGTGATACGGGTCATTGCATTATTTACAGAGAGCGATCCTCCCTTTTTGTTCTCAGAAACATACATAATCCGTTCGCGTTTCGACATCGAAATGTGTTCCCATCTGGAAGGTGACGTTCCGAGAAACTTCATCGTCAAACAAATCTTTCTTTAGACATTGCATACATACAGATACATACATATATGTATGTATGTACAATATAACAGTGCAAGCTTTCGTCACAATGACCACAAACAATCCATTTGAGAACTATTCGGCTATGCTCTGATTTTTCCAATGAGTAAATTTTCCTCGTGCCATCATAAAAACAGTCGCACAAAGCCAACTTCCTTGAAAAAGCTCGCCCACATTCGGTCCTTATTTCATACGTATGTACATATGTATGTATGTGATGTGCTTTTACTCTATGTGTCCTCAATATTTATAATTCGACGGTGTCACACAATATTATAGCACACGGTTGGGACTAAAAGTTTGCAAATGTCCTTTCAAATTAAAATTATTTTGTTCAGACGGCTCTGTCAGCCCGTATTTCCGAGCGCCCTTTGAACGTACAAGTTTATTAGTCTATTGAATGAAACGAAGATTATAATTTAAGTACACGTTACTGAGTATTATTTTGAATCTTGATTATATTTACAGTACATATATATGTATGTATGTATGTATAATAAAATAGAAAATCTATTCGCTATCGTATAAACATGTTTGTGCGTGTTATAAAATTTGGCAATTTCAATAATATCAATCTACTTATTTTTGTATATTGGCATGTTTATATGAGACCTGGAAGCAAATATCAAACATTAGACATTAACCCCTTTAGAATCAAAACAATGAGAAAATGAAAATTTATTTATGTACATACATACTCTCAAATAACATATGAAAGTTTCAGTAAGCAAAGTTTTTTTTTTTTTAAATAGTTTCTTAAATATGAAAAATCATTAAGATAATAAAAATAGCAGACCAAATTGTTGAAAAAAAAATTGACCATTCTCAAATCTCAAGTACCTAAGAGCGATACCTATTATTTATTACTAGTGTAAGCCCGTTGAATATCAACGGAGTGGTTTCCCATCACCCGTACTTTACCCGAGTGTTTTTGGGTGGTTGAGTATTGTACATGTGTATTTAATAGTTTTTATAGTTGATGTATCGATGGCGCTTTATAATTGATTATTTAATTATATGTATATATAATTGTTATTATAAAGCGCCATCTATACAACAACTATAAAAACTATTATATATTCATATAATTTAGCAAAGTCGCGAACACTTGCGAGAGTGACGTCATAGCGTTATCAGCAGACAGACGGATTTCGGCTATTATATATATAATCTATTTCCGTTAACTATCCCCATCTTTTCCTTTTTATATTATTTAAATTTTAAAAAATCACCAATTTCGATTTGTCCTTATGCATTACAGTATATATGTATGTATATATAACAAAAAGAATAAGGTTCATAAGAAGAAACTGCGCAAAAAGAATACAAATTGAAAAAGCGTACATATTTTCATAGTAGTACTTCAATTTTTTACTTTATTCATATTATATAAAAGTACACAGTATTGATAAAAATATATAGTTTTATCAATTTCTATTTAGGTACTGGAAGCTACAGTTTACTTTTGATTGACGCGTATTTTTTACAGCGTTCTATCCGAAGCAGTTAAACGTATCTAGCTAAAAAAAAATTGATATGGGATTAAGTAAAAAAATCTCATCCGAAATTGATAGTGAATTGTAAATTTACGAATTTTCGTTTTTTGTGCTCTCAAGCTGATTGAATCATTATGATATTCTAAATTCACAAAAGGTACAACTTAGTACTTAAAGTCGATTTTCGTTACATCACGTCATATACTCGTATATGTATGTCGGTACTTACATGTGACATCAAAGAAAACTCCTTTGTAATTTCAACAAAGAAAATAACGAGCTTTATTTTTAACGCAGATGCCCTTCTTTTCGAAATGCCCTTTCGCTCGTTCGCCCCATCATCATCGTCGAATATAATCTTATAAAGTCTATAAAATTCGAATGTTTCCCGAGGGGGACGAGAGAATAACCCATACTATTGGATATATGTACATATACTATCGTTAAAACACGAAAAAACGTACACGATACGTATATAATTAAAAGACAAAGCTAATAAAGCCTTCAATTATTCCGTAGTAAGCTATTACGTGCGATCGCTGTGAATATTTTATATACATATTCTTCTGCGTATAAAAAATAAATAATATGTGGAAATTGTATAGTAAGCACTTTTCCACGATCGTGTCTGTCTTTTTTTTCGAACAACGTCTTTGTGGATTTTATTTTCGTGGATTTGAAAGACTCCATGTACGTCGTTGAGTGACAAGTCTATTGAGACGCTCACGTTAAATATTTTCAAATGTTCCAAACTATCGATTTATAAATAAAATATATTTATCCATTATATACTTGAGATGAGAGATTGGATTTATTGTGTATTTATTATGTATATATTCGTTTTTGTACAACTATTGCAATTATAATATATATGAAATCTATTAGAGAGATAATCCAATCAATGACAAAAGAGGTTAAATGTTTCAAATCTCCATAGCAAATTATTTTTTTTTATATTTTATTTAATTTTCAGCTAAAACAGGAGCTTCTTAATCGGGTTTAATTTTCAGAACAAAATCAAATATGCTTTTTGTACCGTGGAGCTTTTATATAAAAAAAATTAAAACCGTAATTCTTCACAATTAGCGTCCCAAGCTCAACCTCCTCATAGTCTTCTCTTTCTTACCCGGTAATTAATGGCTTTTCAAATCTAATCAATTACTCGATAGTCGAGTTCCGGTACTGCTTCATCATCCCAGGAAAAGTTTCAGCGGGTATTACCGCCAATCTAGCGGGACAAAATTGAATTTTCATCGAACGGAAAATAAAACACGCCCAATACGATCTTTGATAATTCTGCAGAATGAAAAAATATTGTTATTAATATCAGAAGGAAATATATAGTAATAATCTAGTTAATAGTTAGTACGATATGATTTGAAAACTCAGTTTGATTTTGAACCAAGCAACAGATTCAAATCCAATTCGCATTTTCTTTTATGATTATTGTACAAAAAAAAATCATGGGAATTTCTTTTGCAAATGTTTTTACTTTTTACGATCATACTCTCTTCGTGTTAATAATGAAAATGAGAAAGAAATACGTATGTATGTATATGTATATGTATATTTGAAGTTGGAAGGTTTTATATCGATATTTCCCCTGTCGACCATTTTGAGATCGGTGCAAAGAAAGTAATATTGCTTGTATCTAAGATGGGAATTCGATCTTTTAAAATGAAACTTTCAAAGCAGTGTTGAGATCTTAAATCAACAACTCCACTACTTTCGTTGTAAAACATTATTTTTTTATGATATGATATGATATGATATATGATATGATATTCACTTTCAAATTCATGCATAAACTGGATACACTATTGTTTCAAATATGTACATACATTGTACAAAGCAGATAATAAATCTCTAAGTCGAATTTTCGCACAAGCACAATATGTACGTACTTTATCCGATACGGAGTATAAAGTAAAAATCCATCAAACATTAATTTTTTTACACGTTGATTTATTGATATTTTATTGTTATAATGTTGTAATATAATATGGATCAAATTTTATGTACAATAATTTGATATTTTTCTTTTGATATCTTAATAAATTGGTGAATATGACCGGATGTAAAGGAAAATAAATAAAACTAGGATGGAGTGCTTTTGGAACAATGAACATAGTTTTTAAATCCAACATTCCGCTATGCTTAAAAAAGAAGGTATACGACCAATGCGTACTGCCAGTTATGACGTATGGATGTGAAACTTGGATGCTAAATTCAAGAATGCTACGTAAGATCCTATGCACACAGAGAAGCATGTAAAGATGTATGCTTGGTATAACAAGAAGAGATCGTAAGAGGAATAAATGGGTAAGAAGTATGACCAATGTGACAGATATAGCAGAACGTGTGAAAAAGTCGAAGTGGACACATAGCGAGAAGAATGGATGGCAGATGGACGCGAGAAATACTAGAATGGTATTCGAAAGGATGTGAAAGAAAGCAAGATAGACCAAGTGAAAGATGAGCTGATGAATTGAGAAGAATGTGTGGAGTCAAGTGGATGTAGATTGCTCAAGACAGAGAGGAATGGAAGAGGATTGGAGCGGCCTTCACCCAGCAGTGAATGGTGAACGGCTGAAAATGATGATGATTATAATGATTTCAATAATATTCTATTATATACATATATGTGTAATAATACATACATATATGTATGTATGTATGTCTAATATTATATTGTATCATAAAATATATTTGTCGACAGTCATAAACTATATTATATTTTATGATATTATCACATTTTACACGAACGTTCAATATAATAACTATGTAGTATAAAACTATTTAAAATAAATCGGTACTGTATTTTTTTTTGTCCCATACATATACATATATATGTATGTAAATATTGTCTGATTTGAAAATTTGAGGTTGAGTATCTCGAATTTAATATTATTGTCAAATGCAAATATAAAAATACGGCTCGTAATACTCGCGCACATGTTTTCATTATTGTATTATTATTTGTATTTTGGTTTCATGTTTGCACGTGCGCTTATTTTCCTGAGATTACTTTTCATTTTTTCTTCAAAAGATTTTCATACCTTGTGTTGCAAAATCGCACTCAAAGCAAAATAATCATAATGCGAAGAAAGCTCGTGTATTCGTTGGGTTATTTGTTTTTCGCATTTCGTTCTTATTAAATTAGGGTTAAACAACAACCAATTGTAGGTACACCATATTGAGTTGATGTTATCTTTATTTAAATTTTAAAAATGTCTGTATGAAAACGAGAAAATTATGTGAATTTTTTATACGCTAATAATATATATGTAGTTTGTGTAATTTTTTCACTTGACTTTAGTCATGTTAATATTACTTATTCATACAAACGGAAGAATACCAAATTATACAATGAATAAATAATTAATCGTCTGTTCGAATTGAAATGCGTGTTTTTAAAACATTTAATTAACGTTCAATTAATGAACAATTGCTAATTGCTTTGCCATTTACGTTTGTTTTAAATGAAGGGAAACCCAGTTCCAGCCTTTTTACGTAAATAATGTTATGAAAGTTAATTTACTGTAGATTCTTAAAAAAAATAACTGCATAATGTAGGAGATTAATTTCGGAATGCGTTAAAATCCAATGGATTTATTTGTAGAACGATAATTTATTGAATGGGATTTGCTTTCATTATAATGCTTTTAACGTTTTTAATTACATATGTATCTTATGTGAAATAATATATGTTTGTATGTATGTATCTTGTATATATTCATACATAGATACATACATACATAGGTACATATACTGAAGTATTAATTATAATGAAAATAATTTAATTTATTTAAGATGACAAGGAGGATGGTGTAATCCTTGTCGTCCATAATATGTAAATACAAAAAAAGAATATATGTACATACATACATATATACATACATATGTACACACATAGATAGATAACAACTAAATACTCGAGAGTAAATATTTAGGAATAAATAATCAAGAATAGACAATTAAATATAAAGAAGGAATTAATAGTTCTAGTATTAACAAACAATTCTGATTATGTTCTACATATAAAATGAATTACATTTGTACATACATACATATATATATGTATGTATATAAGAATACTAATTTCTGTTTCACACGCATTGAAGAGAAATATATAAAAATATTCTCAAAACATAAGGATTTATATAAAACGAATGTACGTTTATATATTTTGCATCATTGGTTTTAAAATACGTGTAGATTTCTAGTGCGGAATTTCATCGGAAATATGAACCGATCCCTTTCTTATTCCAGAACCGTAATTTTTTGTTCGACTTTTATCCATATTCATAACACCGTAAACTGTCAACACGCTAAATTTTATCCTTTTTGATCAAATTCAAGATATATTCAGTGCTGAACCCGAAATCTAAAAAAAAATACAAAAAAAGTTCACTTTTGTGTACATACATACATACATACATCCTCTTGCGCGAAACTTTGTTCCGCTGCAGGCTTACACGCAACTTTTCATACATATTTTGTATTTTTTTTTTGTTCCTACATTATAATAAATGCCACATAAAGTTTCGTCGCTCGTTACCGCTGTGACATGAGGCTTTTACATTCCGCTTTGGATTTTTTTCTCCATAGAACTCCGGAAAATGAATAGAATGGAAAATAAGACGATAGAGTGAGCGCGTTTGTTATTTTGCCGTCAGTAAATCATTGCCATCTCGTGCAAGGATAATGTTGTACGTTTTCGTTTATATTAAAATTGTTGTATAGGGTTTATTTATTCTTTAGAATGTTTTGTTGTTTTTTTTTTATCTGACCTTTTAATCACTATAAAATGCTTTTAAAAACAATTTTAATTAAGTTTATCTCGGGAAATTGAATGAAGAAAAGGGCAAAACAAAAAAGGGAATCCATCTTAGGAAACACAATTCTTGCGAAAATTTGAAGAGTACCTGCGCTTATTTTTTACAACACGCAATTAATAATGTTATTATTTACCTTGAGATACTATACAATATATCGAATATTATAATGTTCCATCAATTTATAAAATCACATTTTTTTAAATCAAAATCTGAAGACTTTAACCTCACCTAATCCATGTAATCTAATTTTTTTTTTTTTTTAAGTGCACATTTAAGCTTTCGGAAGATTATAGCAACGCCTTCTTTGCTTCATTTCTAAATTATTTATCGGAATTTTAACCTTTTCACCAATATGTACACTTTATTTTTTTTATTTATTTGTATTTTTACTTCATAACCATTTAATTGCATATAAACTTATAATAATTTTAATAAAACTAAAATTAAGTTTGATGAATTTTGCACACAAAGCGTAGCCACAATAGATAATCATATTGTAGAGACAGTTGATAAATATTTATACCTAGGACAATTGGTGAATATGACCGAAATAAAACGAAGAATGAAACTAGGATGGAGCGCTTTTGGAAGAATGAACATAGTTTTTAAATCAAACATTCCACTATGCTTGAAAAATAAGACATACGACCAATGCGAACTGCCAGTTATGACGTATGGATGTGAAACTTGGATGCTAAATTCAAGAATGCTACGTAAGATACAGTGCACACAGAGAAGCGTGGAAAGATGTATGCTTGGTATAACGAGAAGGGATCGTAAGAGGAATACATGGGTAAGAAGCATAACCAAAGTGGACATGTATAGCGAGAAATACTGGAATGGTATCCGAGAGACCAAGCGGACGATGGGCTGATGAATTAAGAAGAATGTGTCGAGTCAACTGGATGCAGATTGCTCAAAACAGACAGGAATAGCAGAGGATCCTTCATCCTCGGTTGAAAATGCTGATGATGAAACTTATTATAGCCAAACGATAGCTTTAACGGTAAAGCTTTTAATGCATGGATAAAATATTCATACTGTCGAAAGATTTTCTTTACAGTTTTCGACCGTTACTTATTTATTTTATTTATTTATACTATGCATATAGTAGCTTAAGCTTATTATATAATCCTTAACTAAGCACTTGTACAGGGATGTTTTTTTAAGACTGCCAGGCATTTTTCAATAGTTTTGGAACTTCTAATTCCATCCGGCAGTCTATTATACTCCAAAACACCTCTGTACAAGATTTATTTTAACATTATTTTTTTATAATTAAATTATTTTTATTCCTTAAATTATATTCACATTCCTCTCACAATTTACTGGTAACATATTATTATCTAACTTATATATAAATACTAACATACAAATCTTCAATGTATCAATCACATTCAACAATCTTTTTACTTTATCCAAATCGGATAAAGTATTGTGATCGTGCGAAAATTCGACCTCGAGATTTTGACTGATTTGTATCAGGTATCATTCCCTGATCACGTTTTTCTGGAAAATGTCTGTATGGCTGTGTGTCTGTGTGTCTGTAGGTGTGTTTTCTCCAAAACTATCAAGTCTATCAAGCTGAAATTGCATATCTTTTATTTTCACGTAAGGTGTAAGAGCCATAAGGAATTTGGTCAACATCAGTCAACCGAAAGTAGGGTTTTTTTCTTGTAGGAAATTCTAAAATTCTTTTACCACAGAATATATCCGAAATGGCTCAGGCGAGTTCGTCGAAATTTCATATCTATAGTTTTCACATTAGCCGTAAGAGATACTGTGATTTTGGTCAAAATCCTTCCTGCAGAAATGGCAGTTTACTCTTGTTTATACTAGCATACCTATCCTCATTTAAAATACATCTCATACCTCTATTTTGTAATATTTGTAATCTGTCTCTAGTTGACTTATCTAACATTATATGTACATACATATATATAATAGCCGAAATCCGTCTGTCTGTCTGTCTGTCTGCTGATAACGCTCGCTGAGAAAAAATAATTAAACAGAACGAGTGGGGATCGAACCCATGACCCCAGGCTCGAGAGAACTCGCACTAGTGCTATTCGCTATCGCCCTTCGTCAATTTAGTCCTTTTTTTTTTTAAACATTACCTATACAAGGGATCGTGACGACATAGATGACGCTATAAAAACTATTATTTTTTTTTTTTTTTTTGAGTTTAACAAAATCACTTACAAAATTATAATTATAATATAAATAGTAAAGTAAAAAAAAAATCGATACTACGGGATTGCTATAATACATAGATGGCGCTATAAAAACTATTATATTTTTTTTGTCACTTACAACCGTGCGATCAATTGGTGGGGATCTCTATTAAAAAAGCGCTTTACTTAATTTAAAATTCAGCGGGCGTTGATATTCAACGGGCTTAATAATGAACTACAATACATAAAATGAGGTCTGCATTGGACACTCTCTGCTAGAATTTTCCAACTTTCCTTACAACAATTCCTTCTTTCTTTATCACCCCCTCAAAAATACGACCAGAAACCATTTTTTGTAGGTATACCTAAAAAGACCTATTATTGAAAAAATATGCCCCTTGCATACACAGAGCAATTCTATACATAAGTCTTAGTCTTAAGTCCAAACAGACTTATTTTCTTGATGGCGTTTAAACTCATTTAAACTTAATTTTGTTGATATTAAACAAAATATTGAGATTAGAAACATGGACTTGTCGTTGTTTGTTTCTAAATATGGCTTTTATCAGCTTTTATCATAGTGCAATTGTCGGTTTTTGGAACTATCACTGATTTTCAATATTTTTTTACGGCGCACTTGGCGGTATTTGGAATAATTCAAGTATAAGGCATCGTTTGAAAACATTCTTAGAAACAGAAAATATTTTATCCTCGTTTTTTTTATATATGTATTGTGGACTTATCGGGATTTGGAACTAGGCGACTCACATAACACGTAACTAAAACGATGGGAATATTTTAGAATACCCTAGTCACACCTGGTTCAGTTAGTGGGCGGCCCGACAGTTGTCAGGGACGTGCACAGGGATATTCACTGGTCACTGGGTTTGTATGTAAACATAACTGTTGGCCAGGGACGTGCAGGGCGTGGGGCGGAGGCTGTGGTTACTGAACAGTGCCAGTGCCGCGCCGGCAGTGGCTGCGAGCGGCCGCTTTCCTACACACATACACGCTAAAAATAAAGTTAAAAAAAAAACCCTTTGACAGGCCGCCCTGTGCCGCCCCTGGATATATTCGCATATCCGGAAAAATCCGCCCGAGCGGAAGTGACGCGCTAGGTGGGGGTGTGACGCGTCCGCGCGGAAAAACCGGGGGAAAATTCCACCGCGGAAAACCCTAATTATAAAAAAAAAAAATTAAACCTACATCAAAACAGTGCGTCGATGTTTCGAGCGTAACGTTCGGGTAATTTGGTGCGTAAGTTACGCACGCGACGAAAAAATTCGTCTCGGCTCATTAGAGCGCCCGTACGTCAAAATTTGTGTATAAAAACCTGTTGCTTCGATTTTATCAGTTAGCGTGTGCCGCTCACTCGATTTATGTACACACATATACAAAAACTTTTCTCGTGTACATACGAGTCGCCTAGTTCCAAATTCCGATAGTCCACAATATATAAAAAACGAGGATAAAATATGTTCTGGTTGTAAGAATGTTTTCAAACGATGCCTTATACTTGAATTATTCCAAATACCGCCAAGTGCGCCGTAAAAAAATATTGAAAATCAGTGCTAGTTCCAAAAGCTGACAATTGCACTATGATAAAAGCTGATAAAAGCCATATTTAGAAACAAACAACGATAAGTCCATGTTTCTAATCTCAATATTTTGTTTAATATCAACAAAATTAAGTTTAAATGAGTTTAAACGCCATCAAGCAAATAAGTCTGTAGCAGAAAAACCGCGTTTGCGAACAAGTGAGTTTTATGGACTTATCGGGATTTGGAACTAGGCGACTCATATGTACATGTAGTGTTTGTAAAATTCTTGGGAATAATCTTTTGAAGAATATTCTCCAAACCGAGAATTTTCTGTTTAAAATTGTAGTACATAATACCCTGGGCTCCATGGGCCACCATGTATTTTAAATAAATAAATACTGTATTTGCTTAAATATACAGTAAACTCCCTCTAATCCGGGCTAATACTTGGGAGAGGTAATACGGATTACACGAATACTAGTTTAGTATCCGTGACAAAAACTAAATTTGATTGGGGTGTGAATATGACAAGTTTTTTTAAATGAATGATTATATCATAAGTTGAAACAATTTCACTGGAATATCATAACCAAAGCAGTACAATAATTTATTGCTTCCAGAGTTTATAATAAGCATTGCATTCCTGTGAGAATTTCGCGGAAAACGTTCATGCTAGTAGTGCGTATGTAAAAATGACACATTCAGTGTCGTCAGAATGAAAAAATCGCATTCAAAATGCTCTCGGACACTCTAGAAAGTCCTATTACTCCTATTACATTCTGAAAATATCCTCTAATAAGCTATTACACTATCTAGAGATGTTTTATAACTAAGAAAAATGAAAATTCACGGAGAATAATCTTTGGCGAATATTCTCGACTTACAACACTATGTACATGTGAATTGATGTCGTTGAATTTCAACGCAGTTTGCAAATTTATGCGAGTTTTGATTGAATTTTATGCCGTGTCCGTTTTGGTGTATGAATAAATTCATATGAATTTCGCACTCTCGAAACTAATGGGTGTTTGATAAACGTATAAATATTGACCTGGTAATATTTCCATGTAAAAATTACATCTATGTACATATGTATTGTTTTGATTGACTCCTGTTTGGTTATTATTTTTAACATTCAATCTGCAGTAAAAGGGTTTATTTTGAGTTGACCATTAAGACTCGAATTTCTGTAATTTGGTGAAAATGTTGACTCGAATAAAATCAGGGATTCTCTATACGATTTTATTTTGAAGTTTATCATAAAACTGTATATTGTGATTGTTGAGAGCATAATAATCTCAAAAAGTAAATTATTGATAAACGGTATTGTGTTAACCCTCAATAGCAGATAAGATTTAGTGATATTGTATCTTCGATGTTATCAGAATGTTTCACTGTTTCATAAAAAAAATAAGCAACATGCCTAATAAATAGTTATAATTGCAATATTATAACTTTATAAAGATTGGACTCTTATTATGTTAATATATTCATTCATTAATCTCACATGACAATTCATTTTATATTCCTAACTCGTTACCGAAAATTTCCATTTTAAATTGTACAACACGCCTTTTACATTGATAGCAAACTGTTCCGCTTACAGTCAATTGTTTTAATTAAATTAAAATGATTGTACAAGTAGTCACTGTTTTACTTTAAATGCGGCACTATATAATACAATATAATTGGAACATTTTATATTATCAAAGCATCATCGCATTTAATCCGTAAGACCGTTCAAACTTGTAATGCGGGTCTCGTGTTTGAGTCGTGAAAATGAAGTGTTTCATGAAATATTCCAGCGAAAGGACGAGCTTTCGAGGAAAATTGCCTACCTAGGGTGGGAAAATTCTTGAATTTTCCCGAGCAGAATACGTTTGTGCGTCAGAATTAGCTCATTTTTACGTGGGTTTTGTATGTATTACGCTGGCGAGCGCACACACTGTATCATTTGTCGAAATTATTTTCATTATTGCCTTATTACCGATAATTGGACTATTTGCCGGAAAACGACATATAAAAAGTGAAATACCTTTTCTCATTTATGATCGATGACGTATTGTTTCCGTGAAAATTTCCCCTGTGATTTGTTATAATATTTGTATACGAAACACACGAAAACTATGTGTATTATATATGTTATACAAAATTGATTATGTAATTTGTATGTAGGTGCGTCAACATTACACGTACCTGTCAATTTTTGTATAAATAAGATCGATTTTCAATTTTTATTTTATGCCATTACGTAAAATATGTATGCAAGTATATGTAGTATTGAGATTTTCGCACAATTCAATACGAGGAATTTCATTACCGAATATTTTAACACCTTTCAATTAATTCCTAGGACATTTTTAGTATCGGTCAATTCATTCCGTAGACATTTCGAAACGCAAAGACATTTCAATACCGTAGTACATATATCTCTATTCACTAAATATACATACAAATAAAACATTTCCATTAACGTATGATAAATCACCATATGTATGCGTAATAATTTATTATATAAATATATTCCAGTTGAGAAAGAACACGTATTCCAAATAAATATTTATACACCTCGATACGCAACAGTGTATAAATATTTAGTTTTGCAACAGTTTTTCGCGTGGCACTTTTTAAATACAAATTGATACGAGTAGAATTGAACATCAGACGAGCACTTGATCGACACATTTATTTTTCATAATCAAAATGGAATAAAAAACTAACCGTTCCACACTGGGGAGAGTTTATCCGAAGACGTTGAAAACTATTTACACTTGGTGATTCTTTGAAAGAGTGATCCCAATCTATCATCGAAACCTTTCGAAAATATTATCGTTTCATTCGAAATCGCCTTTCTTTCGATCCATACGAATTCAAAATGATTGGCTTAATGCGTATTCGGAATAAGCGATTAGATCGGTGCAATAGGAGTTGTTGATTTTCGTCGTTTTCGTCGAGGAAAAATATTACAAATTTAAATTCGTCGTTACGTATTCGAAGCACGTACGTCGTTAGAGCGCGGATTGTTCCAGTTTATAACGCAGAAGAAACGAGTCATTTGGCAAAATTGGAATCATCGTATAGTGCAGCTGAGCTTTCAAACATATCATCTAATAAATTAAATGGAAAAAAATTAATATAAATATAAATAATAAACCTTAGCTTGTAATTTCATTGAACACATCGTACGACTCGTATTTTAAAGCTTCACATATTCGATAAGACGAGTAAAAAAATCGTGAAACAAATCAACACTGTTAATGAAATTATGGTGTACAATAAAAATATAAAAACATTTGATTTGAAAAACGAAAGCTTAAAAGTACACATCAATTTATTCGTAAATTCGCACAATATGCTGCTCACTGTGCGATTGCCTCTGATAAGGATTCACATATTTTGCGAATGTATAAAGTCGTAGTATAAATATAATAAAAAAATATTCAATTTTGACAATTTCATCGATAAAATCATACTGTTTTAAAAATAATATGAAAATCTATGTATGTAACAGGAATTCCGTTACATTTTAGTATATGTATGTATATGTATACTACCGTCCTAAGCCCACTTAACGTAACTGACAAAACAACAATATCGAGATAAATGGGACTTGAAAGTTTTATTCTAAATTTGTGTTTTGCTTCATATATTACTGGTTATTTTCTATTGCGTTTTGATAATTTTAAGGAAAAATTAAAAAAAAATGAATACTTTAGTAGTTACGTCACTTCATTATTCATTATTAATGTATACATATGACTATTCCGAACTTCAACCACTCTATTTGAAAAGAATGAATCTCTAACAATCTTATTTGATTTTTCTTTTCGGAGTCTAAGAGTATGACCACTTAGATGAGGGTTCTCATTGAACATAATGAGGTTGGTCATTTCACATGAATAATGATTATTTATTATTTTGAATACTTCAATTAAATCACCTCTTAATCTCCTCGTCTCCAATGTTGAGAGATTCAGTCATTTCAATCTTTCGTGATAAGGTAGTGACCGAAGTAAATATTTTCGCTAAGTATTGGTGATACTATTAATTCTCTGCGCATGCAGATACGTTAGATTTAATAGCTTAAAAAAAGTCACTTTCGGATGAAGATATGTACATCAATTTTGATATGAAAAATCGCAAGAATACACTCCCATAACCCCTAAAACACATCTAACTCATTTTCGTAATTTTTGTCAGTTACGTTAAGTGGACTTAGGACGGCAGTATATTAAAGGCACAGTGTGAAATCCACGTTTTTGGCAAAATATGAAATAAACAAATTTTAGTGTACGAATCATTTTTTATCTCAACCAATCTGACTAGCTCAGTGGTCGGGAACCTTTTTCAAGCTAAGAGCCAAATTAGGGAAAACCTTGCAAAATCAGCGTTTGGTAGCCGCAATTTATTATTTTCAAATTGTATGTATATTAAAAATTAAATTAAATGTCACTCATTAATCATCAATGTTTTCCTCGTGATATTTCTTAATTTTCGACAGTTTATTTTTTATTTACGTATTACATACTTTAATCTGAAAAACGATCTTAAAGCTTTTTACAGCCATTAAGTTATAGAAATAGGATTAATTTTGTGTAAATTGTGTTTCGCGCGAAAAGTTGGATGACAGCGAGGGCCGCAGGATTTCATATAAAGAGCCGCATGCGGCTCCGGAGCCGCCGGCTCCCGACCACTGGACTAGCTGATCCCGTAGAACAATTTCAACCAGTTTTTTCATGCGGTCTCTTTCAAACTTTAGCTTTTCACACTTGCTATTTCAATTTCAATTTATGAAGCAATGTATGTACATATGTAGGTGCATTTTACACTTTTCTTGACCACTTCGTAACTTACATATATGTATGTATGTACAAACTCAAGAGAAAAAATTTTACATCATATCGGGGACGATCGGATTATTCAATACACGTAAATATTTTATATTACATGAAATTCCACGTACAAGTCGTCGAGGAAGAAAGGATTTCCCATCGTCGTACGTACATTGTTCGTTTGAAATCCCCTCTCATACATACTATGTATAATATATTACACCTATGTACTATGATATATATATATATATATATGTATGTATATAATACATCGTCAGAAAACAAAGCCGCACATGAATGGTTCCCCATTGTTCGACATTCCCAATATACGGAATGTGTAATGGCGACAGACCGTAGGGTAACCCGCCGACGACGAAAGGTTGTCTCAATAATTAAATAACAAAATGGAAATTTGACGGAACGTTTCACTCCATTACAGTGAATACAAGTCGACCCCATTGTGGGATCGCCATCAATGAAACATTAAATATAATGGACGAATTAGCGCAGAACAATGGCGACGAGTGTCGTTTCTGCGGAGGCTTTCGCTTTGAAGCTCGTTATTTTTTTTTCTACTTCTTCTTCTTCTTCGAGGTATTATTGTATCAGTTACGATTACAATTAGAAGACTTTGTGGTGTTTTGATTGTACTGTTGACGACGAGCTGAAATAAAAACGGGGGAAAAAAAATTAGCTATACACCGAAGACTGAACTGTTTCAATTGTGAAAAGCGTGACCGCTTGAGTTTTCCAATTAATTAATTTGACGTTTGAAAGTTTAATATGATACAAAGTATTTACAAATTTCCATTGACTACAAAGAAGAGGTTTTCATAGTGTTTTTGTACAGTCTTATAGTTAAAATATATTCAGTTTTTCTAAATGAAGAAATGATTCAAAATTATATATAACTAGTGTAAGCCCGTTGAATATCAACGCCCGCTGAATTTTAAATATCGTAAAGCGCTTTTTTAATAGAGATCCCCACTAATTGATCGCACGGTTGTAAGTGACAAAAAAGATAATAGTTTTTATAGCACCATCTATGTATTATAGCAATCCCACTAATTGATCGCACGCTATCGATTTTTTTTTTTTTTTTAATATTTATATTATAATTATTAATAATAATAATTATGTATAATTTTGTAAAAATCAAAAAAAAAAAAAAATAATAGTTTTTATAGTGCCATATATGTATTATTAGCAGAGTCACGATCCCTTTTATAGATAATGTTTAAAAAAAAATAACTAAATTGACCAAGGGCGATAGCGGATAGCATTAGTGCGAGTCCTCTCGAGCCTGGGGTCCTGGGTTCGATCCCCCACTCTTTCTGGTTTTTTAATTATTTTTCCTCAGCGAGCGTTATCAGCAGACAGGATTTCGGCTATTATATATACATACATATATAATATACCTACTGGTCAATTCATCATCATCGTCCACTGCTGGAAGAAGGCCTCTTCCATTCCTGTCTGTCTTGAGCAATCTGCATCCACTTGACTCCATACATTATTCTCAATTCATCTACCTTGCTTTCTTTCACATCCTCTCGGATACCATTCCAGTATTTCTCGCATCAATCTACCATCCATTCTTCTCGCTATTTGTCCAGCCCATTGCCACTTTGGTCATACTTCTTACGATCTCTTCTTGTTATACCAAGCATACATCTTTCCATGCTTCTCTGTGTGCATTGGATCTTACGTAGCATTCTTGAATTTTGAATCCAAGTTTCACATACTCGTACAAACGTCATACGCATTGGTCGCACAGCGGAATGTTGGATTTAAAAACTAAACTACTCAATTATCGAGTGTTTATTATTGACATGTGAATTGGCTAATAATAGCGTGACGGGAAAAAAATACTTATAATCTTCAATCAAAACATAAGAAGTGTATCGACAGACATTTTATATGTAATTACGTCAAAAGTTATATTACTTTTTTATAATCTCCATATTTAGATGAGTTTACTATCTATGTATATTCAAAACTACATATACATACATATGTATGTAGATATATATAATATATAAAAGTCTTTAGTTTAGTTTGTATGTTGATTCATCTAGATTCTAGAACACTTAAAATTTTGCGCCAGGAGTATTAACGCTTGACACACTTCTTTTGTTTCGTTGACAATTTATTTCAATTGTTATTTTGCTCTCGTAACTTATAGTTAGCCCACTCACATGCAAACAATAGTTGATTGTCGACGAGATTTTAATAAATATGAAATTTTAATACGAATTTCATGCTAAGGCGATTTAAATTTCATAAGAATTTATTCATAAAATTTTTCATTACATTTTTAAATTACGTATGATGAAAAATACTATTGATTTACTTCTATATAAAGTTTATAGTTTTGGCAATCAAAAACTGTTTGATTATACATATGTACATATGCATATGCAGATCGAATTTTTATAAAAAGTCAAAGTAAATATGAGTCGCCTAGTTCCAAATCCCGATAAGTCCACAATATATAAAAAACGAGGATAAAATATTTTCTGGTTCTAAGAATGTTTTCAAACGATGCCTTATACTTGAATTATTCCAAATACCACCAAGTGTGCCGTAAAAAAATATTAATAATCAGTGTTAGTTCCAAAAACTGACAATTGCACTATGATAAAAGCTGATAAAAGCCATATTTAGAAATAAACAACAATAAGTCCATGTTTCTAATCTCAATATTTTGTTTAATATCAACAAAATTAAGTTTAAACACCATCAAGCAGATAATTCTGTAGCAGAAAAACCGCGTTTGCGAACAAGTGAGTTTTATGGACTTATCGGGATTTGGAACTAGGCGACTCATGTGTATGTACATCTACAAAGCAATGCAAAAATTTGTATAAATCTAATAATTTAGGTATTATTCAAACGAAATTCAATCAGATCAAAATTTACTACATAGCATTCGATCCGTTTAATGAACTCGAACGTGCGCCTGTCGTTTTCAGATACAAACAAAGTGAGAGAGATTAGTGAGGATAGTGTTCGATCAGTTTAACGACACGACCCGAACCGAAACAATAGTCACCATTTGGAAAACAATACCGATTTTATTGCAGCACAAAACTGATATTATCCCTATACCACAGTTCCAACGTAAAACCATTGACGTAAAATGAAATACAGTACTGGTGTGGATACACTAGATACGTATACGTGTGTAGATTATGTGCACTTAGCGGAATAAGGCCAATATGTCGCATAAAACGTATTGAATGCATTTAGTGTTATGAACCCCACTGTACTGTGTATAATCTCTACCACTTAACCGCACTAGAGTGACACGTGTCCATTAATCAAAACTACATAATCCAAAAACCTTTACGATTAATCTATGCGACTTAACTAGGTGGAGTTCATTCGAGAAACATGTGAAAATTTGTGTACCTACAAATGTTTATTATATTATTGTGGAACGTTTGTGTTGAATTTACGAGCGCATAAAGCAAGCAGATTGTACGTTTGGGATTTTAGGATTTTATATCACCTTTGGGTACCTTTAGCGATTAATTTTAGTCGAGGTAGATCTGGGTGTCCTAAATTCAAATTATAACTATGTAAATTTCAAAACGAGTCCAATGCTCTCTTAGAATATGGTGAAGGAAGCCATTTTACGTAAAACGTACATTTTTGCTCATCCAAACTGCTGTTTTAATGCATTATCATGGAGTGTTTTAAAATATTGCTACAGTGTTCAATTTTCATATGGTTACTAATTTTTTAATAGATTTTTAGCACTTTAGTACCGTCAATCTTTTTGAAAAGTTGTTTTTGAGTGAATTTTTGTTTAGTTCGAACCCAAGGAAAAGATTTTATCTTTTGATTTATTTTAATTATTTCAAAAGATGTATGTACATACTATTTAACTGTTTTATTCCAGTGTGTGAAGTTTTGTAGTTTGAAAGATATTAGTGATTGAAATTGGTACTGAAATGTATGAGAGTTATGTCAGTTTCGTCAGTGACAATTTTATTTACTTAAATTTTCTGCTTTCAAAATACTCTTTCGTAACAGTTTTTATACAATTAATGTAGAACTTTTTCATCATCATCATCATCATTTTCAGACGTTGGATGAAGGCCTCTCCAATCCTCTTTCATTCCTGTCTGTCTTGAGCAATCTGCATCCATTTGACTCCATACATTCTTCTCAATTCATCAGCCCATCTTCCATTTGGCCTATCTTGCTTTCTTTCACATCCTCTTGGATACCATTCCAGTATTTCTAGCGTCCATCTGTCATGCATTCTTCTCGCTATGTGTCCACTTCAACTTTTTCACACGTTCCGCTATATCTGTCACTTTGGTCATGCTTCTTACCCATGTATTCTTGTTACGATCTCTTCTTGTTATACCAAGCATACATCTTTCCGTGGTTCTCTGTTGTGCACCGGATCTTACGTAGCATCCAAGTTTCACATCCATACGTCATAACTGGCAGTACGCATTGGTCACATGCTTTAAAATTATGTTTATTGAATTTAGCACACAAAACGTAGTCACAATAAATAATCATATTATAGAGATAATTGATAGTTGTTTATACTTAGAACAATTGGATAGTGACTGTCAAGTGAATGTAAAGAAAAAAAAAACTTATTTTAGATGTTTATACATAATTACGTATACTAAAATTCACCCATTAAGTAGTGTAGATAACTTTTACTCACAACAATCGTGTTTGACGTAATTTTTGTATTGGAATTGATCATATTGAGAATTTCTGTTAAATTAAGGTCGACGCTATAAATTCCATAGAACTTTATTCACATGGCATACATATAAAATAAAAATCGTTTATTGTATTCCATTTCGCTGAAACGTTCATATATCTACTACTACCGCGTGTACATTTTCAATGACAGGAATCTTTTATCGGTTTTGCAAGAATTGCGCTTTAGATTTTTGCTTTTTTTTACATTTCCCTTTCTTGTATTGTACTATGAAATACATGGAAGCGAAAACTGTCACATAAAATTGTACTCGTGCGCTATAAATTGATAGGCAAAATAGCAAAAAATAAAACATTCGCGTGGAACAAAAATTCTTTTTCGCAAATGTATGTATAATTTTTCTGAATATGTACGACTTTATATAAAACTTTGACACTCTTGTACGTGTACTAAAAATACTATAAATACAACGGCGAAGATGTCACTCGAGTAGAGGAAGTTGTGTGACGTCACGTTTGTGTAGAATTTTTTTTTTCACTTCACGTCGAGACACTTTGCCGTGCATACTTTGCTTTGACTTATCGCCTTCAAGGATTTCAACCCTTAAATACCTCGAATAAAAATTCAAAATAAATTCAAGGATATCTTTAAAGAAACGAGTGTTTGTTTGACGTTGAAAAAGTGTTGGCTCTCGTGTAACAAATGCGGTTTTGTTTTTTTTTTTTTTTTTTTTGTGTACATATGTGAAAACTGTAACAGTTCGTTCGTACGCGTGAACCATTAATCAAAAGTTACTCGGTCCTCGTAAAATTTAATTGGAAATACGATCGGTACACTTCAAATTTCCACACACACAAGCGTACACGAGTAGAGTTTCACTTTTATATATCATTTGTATTAAATTTAGACGGCCTTTTTGACCTGAATGAAAATGCTACGGGAAAAGTTTGGGATTACCTTTTAATTAGATAAGGTAACGTGTCCGTAATGTTGGCGGTGTTGTTTTTCAGGAAAACTTTACAGGAAAAACTTTGCCATTTTCTAATTATCCCCTTTGATCTCGATGCCTGTATATAAATTTCGGATGTCAGTCTTTAGAATCTTTCATTGTGTTTCGTGTTTCTTTGCCGATCTACTCCTTTTGTATTACTTTATAATTTGTACATACATATGTATATACGTCATTGCTCGCTTCACATTTATGCATCATATGTATATTATATTATTACTTACGTACTCGTCTGAAGACAGCTAAAGTGGATTGTGTTGTTATTTTATGGAAAGCGACGTTGATATGAAACATGCAACGAGTTTTTGTTATTTTACTTGTGCACTTGCAGTGCTTTTCCGTTTATTGGATAGGAGAAAATTTGAATTTTATTATATTTTCCAGATAAATAAGATGTGAAATATCAGTACATATATATCTTAATAAAAAGTATTATAATTTAAAATGTGACTACAAATTATTATGCGAAACGCATTGATATTGATGACCGTTTTTAGTCTCCATAAAAGCTTATATTTCTGACGAGTTATCATTTATACAATGAAATAAATTGCCTTATAAAAATAGGTTTTTCATATTCAAATTTCAACTAAAAGTATTATGATTATACTAGTATATTGCCCGTTAACGATCAACGTCTGTTTATTATGTGTTGGTCATGGGAAAATATAACAATTCAAATTATCAACAACAAAATAAATTATTACGCGTATGGTAACTTAAGCTACAATTAAAAAAAAAAGCGTTTGTTCCATCCAACAGATGTCAGTCAAACTAACAAGGCTTTTATACATTTTTCCTTAAAATTTGGCAAACAAATAATATGTATGAACATTTAGAATTCATAAATAAAAAGGTCTCATTGAGGTTCTTGGATCAAAATAATTACAATTTCCATTTTATTTTGTGATGAATTTGTTCATGTTCATATTGGTTGGTTCTTTTTCGGTGCAAATTTTGTGCTACACATCCTAAAATAATTATTTGAATCAAACCATTGCAAAAACTGAAGGTCTTTCTCGCCAATGAAATGTAATACATGTATTTTTATATTGTAAGCGAACCGTGTCATTTTGATTTGTTTCTATACATATGTGTGTCCGGCCTATTGCTCTCGAGAGAACTTGATGGAACGGAACAGTGCTCAATGAAGCTTATCAATATTATCCCCGGCTGAAACATGATATGACGCTTGAACGATGATTGATAGCGAAAATAAGTGAAAAATAGGAAAGAAATCACGTCAAATCTATCAAATAAATATAGTTTTTTTATTTATTATCTCAAGTGCGTAGGTTGCATCACGAACGCGTGTCGATACGTTTATATTTACGATTCAAATTTGCATTGTGTGAAAATTCGTAAACATTATCTATGTATGTATATATCTGCATGCACACGTATATAATCAGTAGTGGTTGTGTTTTGGGTTATCTCGATGTATTCCGTAACATAATAGCGTGTCTGTAATCAATGATGAAAGCAGGGTTTGTCTTTAATTTGCAGTTGTGCAGATAAGGATAATCAATATACACACTCCGTTGAAGCATATAACTAAATATAGCTATAAAAATAAGCTGCTCCGATAGGGATTTGCAACATTTTATCGATGGGCTTGAAGTTTTAAATGTCACAGTTTGCATATCGTTTTGATAATAATAACAAGCGTCTTGTTATTATTATCAAAAGTAGTCCACCATCGAAGATACGCATATTTATTGTTCGCTTTTGAATTAATATTGTAGTGTGCATAAATCGATAATTTCATTGCACATTTGTTATGTTGTGAGCTCGTGAATATTATGCAATAACTTTGTTACGATTTGTTTTTAAGTTGCGTTATAATTGACGGTACATCAAATGTCAATAATTTTGATCAATAAAAACCTCGATTGTATTGGATTATATGTATGTGTTGAAATTGCTTCAAATGTGTGATCGTTAATAATAATATTTCATTGATATATAGAAAAAAAAATGTATTTTGAATATTGTGTATGTGAATGTAATCAATCCGTTTAAATATGTTGTGTAACTTTGAAATGAAAACCAAATGGTCGATTGACAGTTGGAATAATTGCTTATTAAATATCCTTCCTATTGAAATATTTCATTTAATTAATTACTTTTATGATATTTTCGACGCGTCGATTCCAATGCAATATTTTATTTTCAGTTGTTGGAATTTTTTTAAAAACGACACATGTATTCGAACTGTAGACTGAATACATTTCAATAACATGACTTACCTTACCTTTTAATATGCATATATGAAATTGGAATACAATAAAATAGTGAGATTTGTTTCGAATTTTATTATTTGAAACAAAAATATTGACAACAGCTGAAATAAAACTCATTCAAAATGGTTCGTATTAAAATTTAAAAATTGTTTTAGAAATAATCATACTTTGATCCTGTAAGCTAATTAATATACATATGTACATGTTTTTCCCAACGATAACTTCTCTCTATTAAAGATAGCAACTTTCAATTAAAAAATTGAAGTAAAGCCTTCACTTTCAGCAAGCGGATATTGCTTAGGAAATCAACGATCTTATCGTAGTTAATTATTTTGAACAAAATTGATGTTGTACTTTGAGTTGAGACAAATTTTCAACGGTGTTCTTCTAAAAGAATAAACAAAAAACCAATTTTTGTATACGACAAGCGTAATAATGCGTGTTTATCCGGGGATTATAAGTCGTGTGACGATAAAGGCCCTTATCGCACTGCCGAATTTGAAGATAAAGCCTCCCCTGGATGACGTCAGAGCACGGGAAAAACACGAAATAAATCACGAGCTTTCCCATTTTCCTTTTTCCATTTTCATCACGCAGCCGGAAGTCGACAGACTGGCATTTATATGAGACCACCTAGGTCAGTTAAGGGCGAGTCTCTTGACACATTTCATCGCAAGCCTCGTGTATTTTATTTTACTTTATTTTTTATTGCAATCTCGTTTGCATAATTTGCAAACAATTTGCAACTTTTCGACCAGACGTTGGATTTCATTGACGGTGGCATTTTAATTCGTAACTTTTTGGTTTTTCGCCCCGTCCCTTTCCAAATTTTCAAACTTTATCACTCCATAGGTATGATGTATACCTATGTATATAATATATAACGAAAAAAAAAGTTGTTACTTTGCGCGTAATTGAATTTGCATACTTTTGGAAAGTCTAAATTAAAAGTTTTGCCTCTTGTTGTAATTTTTTAATACTTCCTTTCGTTCGCCGTTCCAAGCCTTATGCTAAATTAATATATGTATATATTTTCTTCTTGATTAAACGAATTTGTTTAATTATCTCGATTGGACCGCAGGATGTTACCTTTCATTTTTACGTATAATTATGTTAAAAAGAGCGATTACTTTATTTGACTTTTGTGCGTTGTAACTTTACGTTCGCTTTTTCCAGTCGTTTATCATCGAGTTTTATAAAATAATGTACAATGTACGTTGTTGCGAAATATGTATATACAAAAAAATGAACTTGTCTGTGAATTCACCTATTTTTAGTAGTGAAATAAGAAAATAAGGGAAAATTTTCAGTACAACAGAAAAACTTCAATGTGTTTAACCACTAGTAATTCGTTCCAAAAATGAAATATGTACTATGTTTTCAATTCATTTAAAATATATTTATATGAAGCTTCATTATACATTATACATTAGTGGTCGGGAACCTTTTTCGAGCCAAGAACCAAATTCGGGAAAACCTTGCAAAATTTGTAAGTTTGGGAGCCGCAACATATTATCCTCGAATTATATATTCAAAATGAAATTAAATGTTGCTCATTTAAGAAATAAGCTATCTTCATGATATTTCTCAATGTTCGACAGTTTATTACTAAAATGTATTATTAAATTCAATCTGAAAAATGATCTTCAAGCTTTTTATTGCCGCTTTAGTTATGGAAATTGAATTCATTTTGATTTGGTGTAAATTATGTTGCAACGTTTTGTGTTTCACGCAAAACGTTGGATGACAGCGAGAGCCGCAGGCTTTCATACAAAGAGCCGCGTGCGGCTCCGGAGCCGCCGGTTCCCGATCACTGTTATACATACATCATAATAAACTATAACTTACGGTTATCGAAAATGTTCCTAAACTCGATTAATTCTAAAGTCTTTTGCGCAAACTATATGTATGTAAATAAATACACATTTTTAACAACACAATCAACGATCACTGAAAAGGTCATTTGAATGCAAAATTCAAAATGAAATTGTACACTAAACAATATTTTAAACTGTAAGCTTGAATCGTTCACTCGATGTATGTACTTCATCGATACCAAAAAGCACAAAACTTCACAGTTTAACATATAAAAAGGTTTCATATAAAAACTGTAAAATATAATACATATATACGGTGAGCTCTCATTCCAAATAAAAAATATTATCTTTTAGTGATATAAATAGATGTATGTACATATGTACATACAATCTAGAAATAGTATTTTGTGGCGATATTTATTTCCATATGATAAAATCGACAGTTTGCACGATAGATAGCGATCATAAATTCTAATCAACGGGTGTAAAAAAAAAACAACTAACATTTCGTTGTTCGATCACACTATGTGCACTGTAAAGGTGAATGTTCTCATGTGTACAGGGCCACCACATTTTAGTGTTTTGCGTAACTTACCCATACGTGGGCAGAGATAAATTACGCACCAAGGCTCGTTTCTCACTCGCTTTCACTATCACTTCGAATCGTATCGTTTAAGTACATTTGTCGTACACATTACATTTATGTAAATACACTATCGGTTTTTTGCACCGATGCAACACGTTGCCGATTAATATATTCATACATTCGGCGAATCTGCAAATGAAGCCATCAATTACGTGTAAACGTATCGATTTCAATTTTTTTTTCATCAAAATTTACATTGACCTTATTTTTTCATCGATTTTACGTATTAAAAACGCGCGCGTTACGAATGTGAGCAATTTATTACTGTTATACGTACATATATTAGTGTATGTGTAGAAAATCGTGTGTGAAATCAATGTACACATTGACAATACAATGGATGATGCACTTATAAATTTACAATCGATCATCTCAATTTTGATATATGAAGTTTCGCTTTTCAACGTGACGTTTGAATCACATTTGGCAATGTATTATACATTTGTACATAGATTCTGTAGTATTGTTTATATAGGGGCTAATGTAAAATATATTTAATGTCAAATATATTTACTTTCAAGCGTCGAAACGAATGTACGTATCAATTGAATGAATCGTTTTGCTTTTAGATCTTTAATTTTCACTAATAGATTCACCGGAATCTTCACACTGTGCTAACTATACATACGTGGAAAAATACACTATTATTTTCAATCAAAAAATACACATAAAAAACTGGTACAAGCAGTTATTGCTAAAATATTAGCTACTTTGATCCATTTCTCAATTTTAGCATGTTTTTGATATGATCAAGTTTACCATACACTGTTAAATTCACGTGTAAAGTTTCGTCGGAATCCTATAAATATTTAGATTGCGCTCCGATAAATTTCCGCTAACCGGAAGTGGCATTTATTTTCAGTTACGATTCCTTTCGGGAAAATCGTAAGACGCACCTGTCCCCCGAAATCAATAAGCATTGATAATTTTAATCAAATGGAATTTAATTTGGGTAAATTTCTGCTAAACTGATACGACGGAAGAGACACTTTGCTTCTGCAGTTTTCGCTCGATCGAGTGAATGAACGATTTCACAATTATTATTTCTTCCGAATCCACCAAGCGAATAATAAAGCGATAGACTTTAATAACGAATATATTGGACGAAGGTTCTTATATGTAATTAATCAATCGGAAGTGAGCTTACAATATTTTTGCCTATTTATAATAATAACCGTTCTTTGTTTTGGTTATTTAGTATTTTATTATTAGACTACTGTCCGTTAACGAACGACTGGTTTTTAACATTTTGGTAAACTAACAATAGTGGATAGTATAGGCTACGGAAACAATAGCCTTTCTGACTTGTGGCTTTCATATGATCATTTTCAGCCGTTCATCATCCACTGCTGGATGAAGACCACTCCAATCCTCCAGACATACATACAATCGTTTATTTATATAGATATTATTATATTCATACTTTTTCACCCGTACTGCTATATCTGCCACATTGGTCATACTTCTTACCCACGTATTTATTTTGTGATCTCTTCTTGTTATGCCAAGCATACATCTTTCCATGCTTCTCTGTGTGCACTGGATCTTTCGTAGCATTCTTGAATTTAGCGTCCAAGTTTCACATCCATACGTCATAACTGGCAGTACGCATTGGTCGTATGCCTTCTTTTTTAAGCATAGCGGGATCTTCCACAAGCGCTCCATCCTAGTTTCATTCTTCTTTAAATCCAGTCATGTTAAACCATTTGTCCTAGGTGTAAATAATTATCAACTATCTCTACAATGTTATCTACTGTGCTACGTCTTGCGTGCAAAAATTCATTAAACATAATGTAATATACATATATATGTATGTAGTAATCATCATCATGTTCAGCCGTTCACCATCCACTGCTGGATGAAAGTGTCTCTAATCCTCTTCCATTCCTGTCTGTCTTGATCAATCTGCATCCACTTGACTCCACACATTCTTCTCAATTCATCAGCCCATCGTCCACTCGGTCTACATTGCTTTCTTTCACATCCTCTCGGATACCATTCCAGCATTTCTCGCGTCCATCTGCCACTGGTCATGTTTCTTACCCATGTATTCATCTTGCGATCTCTTCTCGTTATGCCGAGCATACATATTTCCATGCTTCTCTGTGTGCACTGGATCTTGCGTAAAATTCATCCACGTTTCACATCCATACGCCATAACTGGCAGTACGCATTGGTCGTATGCCTTTTATTAAGCACAGCGGAATGTTGGATTTAAAAAACAATGTTCATTCTTTTAAAAGCATTCCATCCCAGTTTTATTTCTTCTAGTTTACAACCAGTCATATTCACCAATTGTCCTAGGTATAAATAACTATCAACCACCTCTACAATATGATTATCTACAGTGACTTCAGTACATAATTCATATACAGTACATAATTAAAATCAACTGTTACATTGAAGACGAAACATTCGCCCACTGTATAAAACCTGCACCACGAAGAAAATATACGAAAAACAATATAAATTTATGAGCTTATTCATCCTTTTCGTCTTATCTAATATTTTATTCCATTATTTCAACATTCTATTATAGAATCTGGTAAATAATATATGTATGTATGTAATACGTCATAATTCGTGTGTGCGTCTAAAAAAAGCATTCCATTTTCAGATTTTTGCCTTAGATAATATGCGAAATGCGAAACCCACGTAGTACAAAATTAGCTCGGCGGTTCTTTGATATTTTTAAATAAAAAAAAATGTACATTTTAATCGTTCTGTTTATATTTACGTTTATTTAAATTCGAAACGTCAACCTGGGTCGCTCCATTGTGAACTGTCTTATCGGGTCGACACCAGGCAAGCAAAACGAGAACATTAACCCCCTCACACCCCTCAAATGCCAACGGGGGATATTTATTTCTTAATTAAAAATAAATTAAAAGCCATAAAATAAATCCTCGCGACCGCGATCGTACGCAACGAGGCCATCAACGTAACTCACCCTCTTAATCCGTATAAAATTATTAACCGTGACATTTCAAACGTTAAACCAAACTTCTACTATATATAAATGTTCGATATGTGTCGTTAAGGTTAATCTCTTCTTATATTAAGACTATGATGTCTTTCGACCTTTTGTGAAATAGTCTAGTAATAATTTGTTGAACGAAATGTTACTATGACTACACTGTACGAAAAACATGTATGATTGATGTTTTAATATGAGTATTAAATCGTTCTGAAACTTTGCCATACTTTTCATACATTTGCGAATCGAGACGGAAAGTTTCCGTTGAAAAAGTGTACGCATGAAATGATATTATTTTGACGTGTATTTAACAGTGTGATCGATCGAACGGTTATTTTGTCGCAACTCGAATAATATTTACAAAATTCATTCGACGTGTGCTAAAATAAAATTTGAGTGATTCACACTGTTTTTTTGTATCACATTGCACTAAAAAACTACACCAAGAATGTACTAGAGTCACTTTAGAAAATATATAGACGGTCAACATTGGGATATTTATTTTCGTCAAGTGATTCGTAGAGTGAGGATTTTTCTTTGTTAGAAATTCAATTCGATTTCAGATAAAGGAAGTGTTTTCGGTCGACGAAACAAGATTGTATCGAATTGAAGCGATAATTTTTTAAAAGCACGTTTTTTTTTTGTTTAAAATGAATAATCGAGAGTTAAAAGATGACGACCGGTTAAATTAAACAGACGTGTGTTACGAGTTGATTAATGGACGAGCTATTAAAACTTTGTGCCGTTTGTTTTATATCAAAATTCGATTTTTTTTTTTGTTCGTTTGTCTGACCGACACGTTGTTAAAGTCTCGTTAATAATTTGGCAAAATCTTTGCAGTATAAATTTATAAGGTTCAGGGGTGAATTTCCGGTAGTCGGAAGTATCAGTTTATTGGCGCGTAAAATTTTCAATTGCCAGATTTTGCAATGTAAATGTGATTTTTTTGGAAAGACGTGTTTTTCGTTTTGTTTTATTTGCATGTACATCGATAAAGTCGCATACGCGATGAAAATTGAAAAGCTTTCGAAGCGATAACGTTAAGAGCTTTTTTGCTATGCGGAAAAAGCCGGGATTAATGAGCGAACGGTTCATTTAGAGAAGCTCTGGACGAATTCGATGAATAGCGGACGCTGGCTCATGTAGAATTATTTATTTATTTTTGCTTTATGCGATATATTTTTAAAATAATGAGGGCTTTCTCAAATTTTTTTTTTCTTATGAATACATTACGGTTGATAAACGACAAGTGGAGAGAGAAATGGAGATAGACTCTCAAACGTTCGGGATAGCGTCGAAATTAATTATCCTCATTTTTAGAGGACGCTCGTTCGCAACAATTTTCAATTTACTTCGAAACGCAATTTTCCAGGCTCGCCTAATGAATATCATTTAATAAATCTCGAGTTAACATCTATAAATAAAAAATAAATAAATAATTTATTTAGTATCGCTACTCTGCTAATAATAGACAAGTCGAATAACAATACTTATAACGCTAACGCTAATAACGCTACTACGTCACTTAACGTAACTGACAAAAATTACGAAAATGAGTTAGATGTGTTGTTCATGTGCGATTTTTCATATCAAAATTAATGTATCTTCACCCAAAAGTGACTTTTTTTAGCTATTAAATCTAACGTATAAGCATGCGCAGAGAAATAGTATCACCAATACTTACTATTTACCAATTACATACTTACTATTACTTACTTTTACTATTACTTACTATCACCCCATTATGTTCAATGAGAACCCTCATCTAAGAGGTCATACACTTAGATTCCGAAAAGAAACATCAAATAAGATTGTTAGAGATTCATTCTTTTCAAATAGAGTGGTTGAAGTTTGGAATAGTCATATGTATACATTAATAATGAACAATGAAGTGACGTAACTACTAAAGTATTCATTTTTTTATTAATTTTTCCTTAGAATTATCAAAACACAATAGAAAATAACCTCATGCACTAAAAAAAAGTAGTATCACCAATACTTTACATAGCAAATTCGACGTATCTGCGTGCAGATACGTTTTTTCGTCTAAGGATAATGCAGTTACGTTAGTTTAACTAGTTGATACCGAAGCATTTTGCTTTGCTAAAATATCTCAACTATTAAAATACATATGATTTCCTAAGCAAATTTCATGTATAGCACTTACGTTATTAAAATTAAGTAGATTTCCTAAGCAAATTAAAGTGACGTAACTACTGTGATTAAAGTGATTAAAGTGACGTAACTACTAAAGTATTCATTTTTTTTTTTAATTTTTCCTTAGAATTATCAAAACACAATAGAAAATACATAACCTCATGCACTAAAAAAAAGTTTAAATAAATCAGTAATATATGAAGAAAAAACACAAATTTAGAATAAAACTTTCAAGTTCATTTATCTCGATATTGTTGTTTTTATACTGCTATAGATACTTTTAGTATCTTGCGTATTATTATACAGATCAACGATGATTAATAACTTACATATTATTACATCATCATCCACTGCTGGATAAAGTCCTCTACAATCCTCTTCCATTCCTGTCTGTCTTGAGCAATCTGCATCCACTTGCATCCACACATTCTTCTCAATTCATCAGCCCATCGTCCGCTCGGTCTACCTTGCTTTCTTTCACATCCTCTCGGATAACCATTTCAGTATTTCTCACGTCCATCCATTCTTTTCGCTTTGTATTTCCACTTCAACTTCCACCTTGGTCATGCTTCTTACCCATGCATTCCTCTTACGATCTCTTCTCGTTATTCCGAGCATATTTACATCTTCCCATGCTTCTGTGTATGCACTGGATCTTGCGTAACATTATTGAATTTAGCATCCACGTTTCACATCCATACATCATAACTGGCAGTAAGCATTCGTCGTATGCCTTATTTTTTAAGCATATTATTACATAGTAAGTCGGTTGAATATCAACGGACGTGTTTGACGTAATTGATTAGCAAAGTTGCGAACCTACTAAGGATTAATATTTTCAAATTATAGGAGGCCTCCCATCATCGGTGTTGGGTGAACGCGTTAGCGCTAACTCACCCAACTCGATGATCACGGGTTCAAATCCCACTCGCGACGTTCGTGTTTTTTCAATTGAATTTGAATTTCAGCCTTTACAGAGGTGAGCGTTATCAGCAGGCGGACATACAGTATATAGGTATAATAATCCTTCCTAAAGGTTTCTAATCAAAAAATTGACAATGTTTTAAGATAATTAAATTTTCAACAAAATTAGTACTTTAGTTACTGATAGTGTAAAATCCCGAATTATATACAATGGCAAGGCATTTACTACAATACCCAAAATTGGCAGGAAAAGTGCATAATATACTACGCTTCATAAATTGAAATTGCAAGTATGAAAAACTTAAGTTTGAGCTGGTTTGAATTGTTCTACAGGATTAGTCGTATTAAAATTGATTCGGATAGTAAAATTTATTAAGCTCACACGGCCTGTAATATTTACACTTGTTATATTCATAATATTACTAAAAATCACATTTAAAATAGCCACTATTTGTAGAATGTCTCTATGATTTGTTTTTTCAATCAAATGCGAAATGATAGTCGATGCAAAAAAAAAAACCACAATTTACATAATTTGGTAAGTTACAAATTTTTATACACCGTAGGCGTATTTATTGTAGCCGTAACTCGTCGGCCGTGACTCGGAATCATTGTCGATTTGTTTCCAATTAAATACATAATGTGCACGATAATAATATCAATCGTCGGTGAAAGTTAAGTCAACGTTCAGATTGACCCACAAAAAAAAAAACACAACAAAAACGTTCAATTATAATGGCATTTCCTTCCTATTACGCAATTTCCGATGATATGTGTGTCAAATTACTGTACGCTATACGTATGTATGTAAAAATCATTCTTGTCATTTTCGACGAATATTTGTACTACTTTATGATAATTACATTTGAAAAATATTCTTTTCATCTTTGGAAAAAGGTGAATATTGCGGCAAAAAGGACCTCAGAAATGACTTCAAAGGACATCGCTTATGCAAAAGTGATCCGGCGCCTTTTGAGCAACGCTCTATTGCTGTTCGAATTGGAAAAATGGCACACACACACACATTTACGCGATTATATGTAAATGTTACAGGCAAAGTGTGAATTTCCGAATTGTATAAAATGTTTAGTAATTTTGGACAACGCGTTACGGGCAAAGTGTGAAATAAACGAATTTTGCAGTGCGAATCACTTTTTTTTTATCTCAACAATCTAACCAGCTGATATTAAAGAGCAATTTGAACCAGTTTTTTTCATGCCGTCTTTCTGAAACTTTAGTTTATCATATTTCTATTTCAATTTATGAAGCAAAGTGCATTTTGCACTTTTCTATGGCATTTTGAGCGTTGTATAAAATTTTTAGACATTTTACGCAGTGAGAGATTTCACACTTTGCCGCTAACATACAAATATATTCAGACAATGGTACAAATCGATGGAATGCCTGTAGGCATTTTCAGTTGAGTTTACGCTATTTTCCCGAAAAAAAAAAACGACTTTCGAGCAAACTATCCAGCTAAAAGTATAAGCCGTTGATTTATTCACGCGCACTGCTATTTTCGACTATAAAATTTGACCGTTTCCCTTTCGAATTAATTGTAAATAATTATAAATTACACAAACAATTACAATTTTAATTTTAATGAACCCAATATTACATTAATATTCATATACTACACATGTATGTATATGTATACCATAGTATGTTTGTACTTACACAACAGCGCATACAAAATTTTAAATTGAAGTACTACCTATATTGTGATGAATTTTACTAGCCTTTACAGTTCATTAATGAATTTTTACATCCGCAAATAAACAATGTCAATATGTTTTGTGTTTTTTCAGCTACACACACTTCCTTTAAGTGGTTGTTTTTGCGTTATTAAGCTCGGTCCCATATTAGTGCGACCGCTCGATTCGCTTTTCCCTTGCAAATTAACGTCGGTAATGTTTGTTCCGTGTCAACTTACGCCGAATATAATTGGAACGATTACACAAACAAACCTTCGTTTAAATTTTCAATTTATACATACAGAACAACCCTTATGTATTTAATTTCCGATTCAGTGGACTCTCCGCCTTTTTCTTTACTCTCCCTTTCGAGACTGTGGTTATATTAACGAATTTCTATTTTGAAACATTTGCACGTATATAACGGTTTCAAGTTTTTCTTTATATAGACACTTTCATTATACATAGAGCCTCGGTTATACAATATTTACTGAAAATTTTTAATAAGGTTTTTTACTTTTCTTTTGATAAATTTGTTCATTCAAGGTTACTTTATAAACATATTCAATTATTATATATGTAGGTACACTCCCTTATATATATATGCTTTAATTATAACATACTAACTCACTAGCTAATAGTATCGTCAATGTTATGATGATTCCTCTTTCCAACAACATTATTATCAAAATCATTTCGAACGTTGTGTTGTATAAAAAAGTGGAATGATAATAATATAATTAATTCCACAGCAAGGAGAGTAGTACAATCCCAGTCGTCAATAGAAATATAAATATAAATAAACGTAAGGAATAGACGTGGATATAGAAATATGAGAAATATAAATAAAAAAGATAAATTAAAATAGAAATTGCATTTCACTCTATGTACTTGTATGTACATACATACATTATGGTGGAACCACATTGCAAAAATTAAAAATCGGCATTTTAACACCTACCAAAAGTTTCGTTGTATCATCTGTATTCTCGTATAATACTGAAAAAAATCTGTGAATATGTCTTCAGGCCTCTACCTGAAGGCGAAAAATGAAAGTGTGCCTATTAATTTCGAAATCCGAACACAGAATACAAAATTTTAGATAACACGCTCATAAAATTACCTATAACTTTATTGAATATTATAAGTACTTTTTGTAAAAATCTAATTTATTTACGTATTCCTTGAATAATTCAAATAAGTGTGAATTTGTGAGCGCGGTGGAAGTACATATATACGTGTATAGTAAAAATAAATACTAATTTTCCAATTAAAATTGCTATTTATAGAGATTGGAAACAATCAGTTGGAAATTTTTATACAAGTAAAAGTATTAAGATAAAAGTGCCGGTAGAGACCAGAAAAACTTTTTTAATTAAGCAGATTTTTTTAGACAGAAGAGTTATGATGCAGAGGCAACTTTTTATAACTATTTCAAAACGAATATCCCAAAACAAAAATACCATACATCGAAGCTCCACCCTAATGTACATACATACATTGTTACATTTATATTCATAGACAAGTTTATTCAAATGTATGTATGGCAAAAAATTTTATTTTTATTCAAATATGTGATCGCTGCCGATAAATTGCATATATATAAAAAAAAAGTACACGGCTGTAAACAACTGCCTTGTAACTTATTCCACTTTCGAAACAAACCTTTCGTATATGGCGAGTACTAGAATGGAAATCTTGGTCGGGAAATTACGGTTAATCGTAGACTTTTCACAAAGGCGCAAACGAGCCACGTTACTGCTGCCACATCCGCTTCTGGACCCTGGATGCATTAATGGAATTATCTTTTGGCAAGTCGTAACAATAATTGCCAAACTGCCCCTCAGGATTGTGTCTACTCTTGCGTGAAAACTTTCTTCGCGTTTGCCGGATAGGCTTTTGTGGTGGCAAACTAACCGGAACGAGCCGGTGATTAAAGGTCAGTCGACTATGGCGAGTTCTCTGTCCCAATTAATATTGAACTAATCCCATTCGACTTTCGTTCCGAGACATTGTTGCCGAAAAAGGTTGTTCTGTCGATAAGTATTAATGTGTATTATCCTCTTTTTGCTTTTCCCTTTTCATTGTCCTTAGTCGTCTATCAATATATGTACGTGTCTTATAAAATATTTGCCCATTAGTAAAGTATCCGAATTAACGACGTATATAATTTTTCCTCGAGACACAAAGTCACCTTTCAAATTAATCAAAGTCCATTTCCAACAGTGTGTGTATGTATTTTAAACTTTTTGATAGTGCTTTTTCATCTATATATATAAAAATCAATGTCTGTCTGTCTGTTTGTTTGTCTGTCTGTCTCTTATAGGCTCCTAAACCACTCAACCGATCGCGATGAAACTTTCAGGACTTATTGTGATCATGCCGGGGATGGTTCCTGTGAAAAAAAAAATCGGGAAAAAACGGGAACGGGAACGGGCCTGCTCACGCGTCAGATAGCGTTCTAGGAACGGGAACGGATCGGGACCGGATCGGGATCGGGAACGGGAACGAGATCTGGAACGGGAACGGGATCGGAACGGGAACGGAACGGCAACGGATCGGGATCGGGAACGGGATCGGGAACGGGAACGGTATCGGGCATTGCAACGCATGCCGGGTCAGCTAGTCATTATATATGTATATAATAGCCGAAATCCGTATTTCTGTCTGTCTGTCTGCTGATAACGCTCGCTGAGGAAAAATTATTTAAAAACCAGAGTGGGGGATCGAACCCAGGACCCCAGGCTCGAGAGAACCCGCACTAATGCTATTCGCTATCGCCCTTGGTCAATTTAGTCTTTCTTTTTTTTTTTAAACATTACCTACAAAAGGGATCGTGACTGCTTATAATACATAGATCACGCTATAAAAACTATAATTTTTTTTTTTTTTTTTTTGATTTTTACAAAATTATAAATAATACACTTACAATAAACTTACAATAATCATTATATAAATAGTAAGGTATAAAAAAAAAATTATCGACCTATTTATTAATTAAATATCGAAATTATCGATACCGTTGGATCAATTAGTGGGGACATAGATGGCGCTATAACAACTTTTTTTTTTTTTTTTTTGATTTTTACAAAATCGCTTACAAAATTATAATTATTATATATATGATAATTAATAATTATAATATAAATAGTAAAGTAAAAAAAAAAAATCGATACCGTGCGATCAACTAGTGGGGATTGCTATAATACATAGATGGCGCTATAAAAACTAGTTACTATATGTATAAAAGTGAAAAGTCTGCTAACGCTGGTGAAACGTTACTATAACGACCAATAAACAACTGACAAGCACTAAATCCAGTACACGTGTATTTGATTATCAAAATTGTGTCACGTAATAACGAGCCATTAAGCCAGTGGTCGGGAACCGGCGGCTTCGGAGCCGCATGCGGCTCTTTGTATGAAAATCTGAATGCAGTTGACACACGTCTTACACAAGATCAATATGAATCCCATTTCCACAACGTCACGGCTATAAAATGCTTTAAGTTCGTTTTTCAGATCAAACTCTATAACACTTTTTAGTAATAAACTGTCGAACGAGGCAGACTTATTTCTTACATTTCATTAATGATTAATGAGTGACATTTAATTTAATTTTGAATATATGTATAATTCGAAAATAATGTTGCGGCTACCAAACTTACCAATTTTGCAAGGTTTTCCCTGATTTGGCTCTTAGCTTAAAAAAGGTTCCAGACCACTTCATTAAGCTGTCAAAATACTCAGCTATGCACAGAGCGAGACGTCACGAGCAAAGCGAGATCGACGCCGTTTACAAACACATGTACACTAAATATTTGTGTATGTATGTACATATTATGTTGTCAATGTTGAAAATTGCGCAAAATGTTGAAAACTGCGCAAAATATGTATTTATAATATATAAATTGCTCTCGATGGTTGCAAATGAAAGCCTCAAGCTTACAGACGGACATAAATAGAACGTGGCGTATCTTGAAAAGTTTGCCTTCATTATTGTATAATATTCATATTTCTGTGAAATGACATTACTTATTTCAACTAGAACACATTTTCAGTTATAACGATAAAGTTGAAAATTATCGTAATAAAACTGAATTTTTCATTGTTTTAGATTTATGTTTCGATCTGCATATAATTATAATAATAAAATCAAAATAAACTACCGATTTTATTTGAGCTTTTATTATAATATTCTCCGTAGTTTTATTACAATAATTTTCTTTGTAAGTTTTAATGTGATTTTACGGTCGAGTTGTGTTGCAATCTGCGTCCGCTTGTTAGATCGAGCTTTTATGCACGTAAAAATTAGTCTCAGAAGTTGCACTTTTAAGCGCAATTTAAACTCGGTCGCAAAGCTCATTTGAAGATTTGTAATTAACTTGAAGTCTCTCCTTAAATACCTCTTGTTTGAGTGTAGTAAAACAGTAACGAGGTTCCGCGTCCTCAATAAAATGTAGTTAGTTATACGACAGACAAAACTAACAAGAGTCATTTTACACGTACAAGTACACAACAAGAGTGTTTCTATTTCGAGTAACTACATATGGGTACATATGTACGTACATATATTAATATACACGTGTCGGAAGAGGATTTTGTGCTAAATCAAATTAAGATGTGATATTGGCTTATTGTGACCGTTCGTTTTCTATGGGAACATTTCGTCATCCGATTATGATCATTATAAACGATACGGCGAATGAATTATATTATGTATATTACATATTACGTCGCGTCGGTACAATATATTCGATATACGCTTTATATTATGTGTGTTCGTTCAATTACTTAATAATATTCATATATGGTAATGGAATTGGATCTCCTTGTTATTTACATCGTGTGCGTTCAAGTTTCAGCTGAATCACTCGTATAATATTCGCGAAAGATGAAAGTCACTTATCGTGATAATTTGGTTGCTTAGTATTAAAAATTAATTTTAGGTAATAAGCAACCGTTCAACCGGTTATTTGATTAAAATCGTCAATATTCCATTCATTGTTAAATTGAATTGAATTGATCTGATGAAACTGTCGCCAAATTTTGTAGTAAATATTTAGATGTTGATCCTTTACGAGCCACATCAAAACTTATACAAATTTAAATCTAACAACCGCGTTGAAAGATTTTCAGTACAAATATATTCTAAATAGTGTAAGCATGTTGAATATCAACGGAGTGGTTTCTCATCAACCGTACTGTGAGTGTTTGTGCGGTGAGTATGTATATGTGTACGTGCAGTTTGTATGCTAGCGATCCGCGGCTACCCAGCCAGACAGCTGGTAGGGCAGACCCTTGCGCTACTATACATATATATTAATGCATACTTCAAACTTGATAAATGAATAAAGTATTGAGTTAAGCGTTTATTTCTAATAATAATAATAAAAAAATTAATAGTTTTTATAGTTGTTGCATAGATGGCGCATTATAATACAACAACGTAACAATTTATCAAAGTCGCGAACCTTTTGAGAATTAATATTGTCAAATTGTAGCAGGCACGTCATGGTCTAGTTTGGATGAATGCGTAAGCGCACTGATTGTCTCGGGTTCAAATCCCACTAGCGCGAAATTCTGGTTTTTTAAATTATTTACCGAGGCGAGCGTTATCAGCAGACAGATATACAGACAGACAGGCGGAATAGGGCAATTATATATATGACCAGAGTAGGCCCGTTGAATATCAACGGAGCGGTTTCTCATCACCCGTACTGTGAGTATTTGTGTATATGTGTACGTAGCTACAGCCAGCCAGACAGCTGGCCAGGCAGACCCTTGCGCTACTACATATAGTAATGCAGACTTAAAATTAAAAGAATTTATTTCTAATAATAAAAAAAAGTAATATTAAATTTAATAGTTTTTATATAGGTAGTTGTTTCCTTATACAACGACGTAACAATTTGACAAAGTCGCGAACCTACTAAGGATTTATACATATGTTCAAATATAGTAGATTGTGCATTATCAGCGTTAGATCATAGCGTAAGCGCTCACTGTTCCGAACTGGTGATCTCGGGTTCAAATCCCCACTCGCACGCGGATGATTCGTGTCTTATAATTATTTACCTCAGCGAGCGTTATCAGCCGACAGACAGACACACACACACACACAGACAGACAGACGGAATAGGGTTATTATATATGTACTAGTGTAAGCCCGTTGAATGTCAACGGAGCGTTCTCATCACCCGTACTGAAAAATAATATTAAATTTAATAGTTTCTATAGTTGTTGCATAGACGGCGCGTTATAATACAACAACGTAACAATTTAGCAAAGTCGCGCGAGCCTATTGATAATTTATATTGTCAAATCGTTGCAGGCCCACTATTATCTAGTTTGGATCACAGCGTAAGCGCACACTGTCCCGAACTGGTGATCTCGGGTTCAAATCCCACTCGCACGCGAACGGTTCGTGTCGGTTCGGTTCGGTTCGTGTCTGTTCGTGTCCGAGGCGAGCGCTATCAGCAGACAGACACACAGACCCACAGACGGAATAGGTCTATTATATATACATACACTAGTGTAACCCCGTTGAACATCAACGCCCGCTGAATTTTTATTTTACTTTACTTACTATTTATATTATAATTATTAATTATTATATATATAATAATTATTAATTATTATATATATAATAATAATAATTTTGTAAGTGATTTTGTAAAAATCAAAAAAAAAAAAAAAAAATAGTTTTTATAGTGACATCTGTGTATTATTAGCAAAGTCACGATCCCTTGTATAGGTAATGTTTAAAAAAAAAAAAGGACTAAATTGACAACTGGCGATGGCGATTAGTCTAAGGACGTTCTTCCCGAGTTTGGGGTCCTGGGTTCGATCCCCCACTCATTGTGGTTTTTTAATTATTTTTCCTCAGCGAGCGTTATCAGCAGACAGACAGACGAATTTCGGCTATAATATATATAATAATATAATAATATGATCACTTATAAATGTATGCAAACAACAATATATGTATGTGAGGGATAGTAGATATCTATAAGTATACATAGTGTATAATGTGTACTACTAGATTTATGTAGTTGTTATAAATATGTATGTTGCAAGTTAAATTAGCTAATTAGCTAATCTATGTATATCTATATACATACATACATATGTATATAAAATGAATGTCTGTCTGTCTCTTATAGGCTCCTAAACCACTCAACCGATCGCGATGAAACTTTCAGGACTTATTGTGATCATGCCGGGAATGGTTCCTGTGAAAAAAAAACGGGAAAAAACGGGCACGGGTCTGCTCACGCGTCAGATAACGTACTAGGAACGGGAAAGGGAACGGGATCGGGAACGGGATCAGGATCGGGAACGGGACCGGGATCTGGAATCGGGAAAAAACGGGAACGGGAACAGGAACGGGCCTGCTCACGCGTCAGATAACGTACTACGAACGGGAACGGGATCGGGACCGGGGACCGGGAACGGGAACGGGAACGGGAAAGGCAACAGGATCGGGATCTGGAACGGGAACGGTAACGGGCATTGCAACGCATGCCGGGTCAGCTAGTATTTTATAAAATAACGTATTTCTATAATTAGAAACCGAATTGACGTTGCGTTTTACAGAACAGATTTGTATGAAATTTATTTGTTGCCACTTAAAAGATTATACTATACATAGGTAGGTTTATTGAACTCTTGCTCAATAGTCTAGTAAAGTATCGCTCACAAGAAAATATCAATCGAACTTGCGTTGACCCACTTTTAACTGCGCCAAAGTTGCAAATCGAACTTTATCCGATGCCGGCGAGCTTTAGATTACATGCCATCAAAATTTGACGATCCCCTACACAGCTGTGAGTTAAAAAGGGGGTGTCTTCAGGTCATTTGTGACGACGTGTATGACGCATTCAGCGTATCATCCCTTCACATTAGCGAAATAGGTCAAAGCACTTATCTGTGAAGTGTATCCAACACACACAAACATACAGTGAGACACGTCGATATACAGCCTATAAAACCGACCCCTGTCTATCTTTTTTGCCCGTACATTATATGGTATTTACATACATAGGGGAACATGTTGACAATTGGACAAACGTCAAGTCTATGTACATATGTAGAGCGACCATCTATGTATCAATTGTCGGTTTGAAAGAAGAGTTTACGTGTTGCGAATCCGTAATGCGTTCAACGTGTGTGTGTATCACGCGTCATCAATCTTAATTTCTTATAAGGCTCGCAAAATATTCACCGTCTATACGACGTGCATAATGAAGATGGAAACCTTTTCAGTTATTGTCGATAAACCTCCGTTGATCAAAAAATATATTTTTGTTTACGAAATGGCGGCAAGGTCAAAAAACATCCCTCGCGCGATGTTCCGCCTATAGAATTATATTATTATTAAATTTACAAGTGTGTTTAAGTCTCCGCTAGGATGATATTGATTGAGTATTATGAAATTTAACATTCTCGGCGATAATTGGTGTATTGATCTCATCGTTGATTACATACATGCATATTGTATCGTGCAATTGGCCTAAGTTCAATATCTTCCGAGTGGTTGGTTCGATGCGGGGTAGAAGCCATAAATATGTCGAACGTTTCCTTTTGAGTCTTGGTTGTGTGTGTGTGTGTGTACCTTTTTTGGAAAACTTTTCCTTGTTTACTACCTATGTATATGTATATATATATTTACTGTATAAATAAATATAAATATACAAAGTGTCAATGCTTAATATTGTACATATTGCTCTATATATGTATGTAAATTGCATTGAATACATTGACCCTTTTAGAACCAAGTTAAACATAATCGTGTAATTTTTGTTAAAATAATTAATATCGTGGGGTTCATTCGAATTTTTGTGGTACGTTTATTTCATCATCATCATTTTCAGCTGTTCACCATCCACTGCTGGATGAAGGCCTCCTCCAATCCTCATCCATTTCGGTCTGTCTTGAGCAATCTGCATCCACTTGACTCTTCTCGATTCATCAGCCCATCTTCCATTCGGTCTACCTTGCTTTCTTTCACATCCTCTTGGATACCAATACAGTATTTCTCGCGTCAATCTGCCATCCATTCTTCTCACTATGTGTCCACTTCAACTTTTTCACACGTACTGCTATATTTGCCACTTTGTTCATACTTCTTACCCATGTACTCTTCTTGTTATACCAAACATACATCTTTCCACGCTTCTCTATGTGCACTGGATCTTACGTAACATTCTTGAATATAGCATCCACGTTTCACATCCATACGTCATAACTATGTTCATTCTTCGAAAATCGCTCCATCCTAGTTATATTCTTCTTATCTCTACTTCTTTACATCCATTCATGTTCACCAATTGTCCTAGGTATAAATAATTATCAACTACCTGTTGTACATACATATATGTATACATATATACATATGTATGTATGTTCTATTCGTCATCATCATTTTCAGTTCACCATCCACTGCTGGATAAAGGCCTCTCCAATCCTCTTCCATTACTGTCTGTCTTGAGCAATATGCATCCACTTGAATCCACACATTATTCTCAATTCATCAGCCTATTTTTCTCTCGATCTACCTTGCTTTCTTTCACATCCTCTCGGATACCATTCCAGTATTTATGGCGTCCATCTGTTATCCATTCTTCACGCTGTGTCATACTTTTTACCTCTAACAATTCTTGTTATATCAAGCATATGTACATATGTATATATTTTCATGCTTCAACGTTTATTTAACTTATAATAAATTTTTCGTTGAAGATACAATATAATATGAACATGTGTTGTCATTTCATGTATTATACCCATAGAACCTCCAATTTTAATTTATATAAAGAGCTAACGGCTGTTGTACATGGTACAAAAATTCAATGCATTTATCAAATATTCTCATTGTCTCGTTATCGATTAATTGTGGATTTAATTAAGCTACAGTCGATTTTGTCGCGTGTTAGCTGCAGATTTACAACAGGTCTGTCAGCTCGCGTTGTTTTGTTGTGGTGTGGAGCGAAAATAGTCGTCCATTTTACCTGTCGTGGGGGTGAATTAATGCAAATGGCCACCCTCAGAGAGCTTTGATGGGTAAAAATAGTTCGAACAAAGGGCAATTAGCTCGGTTCGGCGATAAGGGTGTCCCTTCGTATTTATTATTATAAAGAATGAGAGCGATCGATCGAAACCCTTAAGAACTCACCCCATCTTCTTGAAACTACACTTCGAATCTATAAGTAAAAAATGCCCAGATATTTTCAAATAGCATTGAACGAACCAGTGCTCGAATTCAGCGGGAGCGGCAGGGAGCGGGCGTTCCCTTTCGTGAAGTTTGAAAACGTAGCGTACCATTTCGTGAAATCTGTAAATTTCGCGCTCCCTTTCGTAAAAAACCTAAATTTCCGTGCTTTTTCAATAATTATTTATTATAATTATTTATGACTCCTAAATCACAATCTTTGACTGGAATTTCGACAAAGGCATCTTATCTGTAGCCAAAAGCCATTTAAAATATTATTATGTTTTGAAAAAACTGGATGCACTTGTGTGTTCACCGTTCACCATCCACTGTTGAACGAAGGCCTTCCCAATCTTCTTTTGCTCCTGTCTGTCTTGAGCAATCTGCATCCACTTGAATCCACACATTCTTCCCAATTCATCAGCCTATCGTCCACTTGGTCTACCTTGCTTTCTTTCACATCGTCTCGGATACTATTCAAGTATTTCTCGCGTCCATCTGCCATTCATTCTTCTCGCTATATGTCCACTTCAACTTTTTCACACGTTCCGCCATATCTACCACTTTGGTCATAATCTTGTGCACTAGTTTTATCCACTATACTTTATTTGCGGAACTTCAGTGGGTCACTTGAAATTATCAAATGGGTCACTTGGTGACCCGCGGGTCATAGGTTGCCGACGCCTGCTCTAGAAAGTGCTATTACTCCTATTAGGTTCTGAAAATATCCTGGAATCCTCCAATAACCTATTAAACTATCTAGAGATGTTTTATAACAAAGAAAAAAAAAAATTCTCGAATATTCTCGGAGAATAATCTTTGGAGAATATTCTCGGAGAATAATCTTTGGAGAATATTCTCGGATCAGAATATTCTCGTTCTCCAACAACAACAACAACAACAACAACACTATGTACACATTACACACTAATCAAAACTGCATCACGTATGACGTCACACTATAAAGCGCCAAAAAGCTATTTAGAGTGACGTTATACTTAAAAACGCATCCGATTCAGGGGCACGTGACTGCAAACGAGTGATTTCAATATTGTCGAACTGTTGTACGTGTTTCGGGTATTTCCCATTGTGACGGTCGTATCCGACAATTGACAATCGTGTCGTGGTTCGAAGGGGCAACGATCGAGTGGCGTGGTGCGATCTGGGGCATTTGCAAGAAGTGGTGGTGCGGTGATGATGATGACAACGATGACGGGAATAACCACGATGATGGTCATGCTAAAAAGGAGACAGTAGCGTTGGGGATAAAGATGGAGAGTGGGCGAAGCACACCGAACCGGTTGGAGCTGAGGAGAGATGGCTCGGCCGAGAGTGACGGTGCCAACCCTGGCTGCGGGGGCATAAGGGCCAAAGACCTGGTGCACAAGTGCCACAGTGACCCAGGGGGTGGACGATCAGAGGGGGTTAGAGCCGTTAGACATCTTCGTCCCCCTGCCTCCCCCAATGCCAGGAAGTGCGTCCTCACACTGGATGGATACTCGTACGTTATAGGTAAGAGCCAAGTTAAACTATCCCCATCCCCCATCCCCTATTGTGCGATCGATGCTCCAGTTACTTGTACAATAAGCCTACCCCAATTCCATTTGTGTGTTTGTGTGTGGGTGTGTTTGGCCGCTCAGCTCCGGCTCGAGGGATCATTTTTTTGCGTTTGAATTTTGTGATAATAATATTGTGGGCCAACATAAACCATTTCTGTTTATTTATTTATTGAAGTAAAACTTCTATTGGCACGGTAGTGAAAATCGTTTCGTTTCTTTTCTATACAAACTGACCGAACGACCGCGACGGGTGCAACGATATTGCCGTCTCTATTGTTCTTCCGCGTTCATGCGAGACAGAGATAGCTACCCGCGACCCCTACCGCCCCTCGCCCTCAAAATTTAATCGCTTTTATCGTTGCATTGTTTGAGCAAAATGTGTTTACAATAACGCGTCACCGTGCATTTATTATTACCATATGCTCGCATACGTTTTACTTCTATGGTGAGTAGCGGCTACACACTGTGATTTTTGTCATAGTAGAGATAGTTGATAGTTATTTATACCTAGGACAATTGGTGAATATGACCGGATGTAAAGAAGAAGAAATAAAACTAGGATGGAGTGCTTTTGCACTGTGCTTATTAAAGAAGGCATACGACCAATGCGTATTGCCAGTTATGACGTGGATGCTAAATTCGAGAATGTTACGTAAGATTCAGTGCCCACAGAGAAGCATGGAAAGATGTCATCATCATCATTTTCAGCCGTTCACCATCCACTGATGGATGAAGGCCTCTCCAATCCTCTTCCATTCCTGTCTGTCTTGAGCAATCTGCATCCACTTGACTCCACACATTCTTCTCAATTCATCAGCCCATCTTCCACTCGGTCTACCTTGCTTTCTTTCGCATCCTCTCGGATACCATTCCAGTACTTCTCGCGTCCATCTGCCATCCATTCTTCTCGCTATGTGTCCAGCCCATTGCCACTTCAACTTTTTCACCCGTACTGCTATATCTGCCACTTTGGTCATACTTCTCACCCATGCATTTCTTTTGCGATCTCTTCTTGTTATGCCAAGCATACATCTTTCCATGCTTCTCTGTGTGCACTGGATCTTTCGTAGCATTCTTGAATTTAGCGTCCAAGTTTCACACCCATACGTCATGACTGGCAGTACGCATTGGTCGTACGCCTTCTTTTTTAAGCATAGCGGAATGTTGGATTTATGGATTGGATTGGAACTATGTTCATTCTTCCAAAAGCACTCCATCCTAGTTTCATTCTTCGTTTTATTTCTTCTTCTTTACATCTAGTCATATTCACTAATTGTCCTAGGTATAAATAACTATCAACTATCTCTACAATATGATTATCTACTGTGGAAAGATGTGTGCTTGGTTATAACAAGCAGCGAGAAGAATGGATGGCAGATGGACGCGATAAATACTAGAATGGTATTATAGTGGACGATGGGCTGATGAATTGGGATGATTGTGTGGAGTCAATTGGATGCAGATTGCTCAAGACAGACAAGAATGGAAGAGGATTGGAGAGTCCTTACAGTACAGTCCTTACAGACACATTATATAACCACATTGTAGAGATAGTTGATAATTATTTACACCTAGGACAAATGGTGAACATGACAGGATGTAAACGAGAAGAGAAAAAACGAAGAATGAAACTAGGATGGAGCGCTTTTGGAATATCCCGCTATGTTTAAAAAATAAGGCACGTGACCAATGCGTACTGCCAGTTATGACGTATGGATGTGAAACGTGGATGTGAAACTGAATTCGAGAATGCTAAGTAAGATCCAATGCACACAGAAAAGCATGGAAAAATGTATGCTTGGTATAACAAGAAGAGATCGCAGGAGGAATACATGGGTAAGAAGTGTGAAAATGTTGAAGTGAACACACAGCGAGAAGAATGGATGGCAGATGGACGCGATAAATACTGGAATGGTATCCGAGAGGATGTGAAAGAAAGCCAGGTAGAGTCAAGTGGATGCTGATTGTTCAAGACATACAGGAATGGAAGAGGATTGGAGAAGCCTTCATCCAGCAGTGGGTGGTGAACAGCTGAAAATGATGATGATGATGATGACGATTATTAGAATACTTTTATGCAAACAGGGCAGATATATTTTCAAATGGTATCCCATTGTCTTCTAAATGGAAAAGGAAAGAAGGAACAGACAATGAATTGGTTGAGGGACTTTTGTATGAAACCATAAAAAGTCAGATATGTATATTGGAAAATTCTTAGAGAATGCGAATGAAATGTATTTAAATAGCATGAAAATAACATGTCAGCAGCTATAGCAATACTACAAATAATCGAAAAAATCTTTCCACCTTATGTTCAATATAACTGTTTCTAATCAAAGTGAATCAATAGAAAAGTGTATTCTAAAGACGTCCAATAGTTGAATTGAATCACGTAAACAATTTCATATTACATTGAACTGCTTAGATTTGCAATAGAACATGTATTAGTGTAATGAATAAATTCAATATCGATCAATAATTGCCTAATTAATCCGTTGCCGTATTATACAATCTCGAAATAGACTAATAATTGAATACGCTTAAGACTCCCCTTATCGGAAGCGAGATATTTATATATAAATACATATGTATGTACAATTGTACATACATACATACCTATAATACTGGTATACCGGAATTACGCGCACTAATCCCATTGGCTTAATCTTGCCTGGCTTGAGTTTATCTCAGCTTAATTTTCAGATTTATTATCTGAATTTATCACAATCAAGGTACCTACCTATATACATTAAAACAGCTATAGTCGTTGAACGAAATTAAATATGATACTATGCGAGCTCTCGCATAACATTTTTACACCACACCGAATAAAGATTCTGAATGTCTTTTTGAAAAGGCACCAATTTATTCTTGTTTACCAGTTGGAAGACCGACAAAAACGACACACTGCTATATATATATATATATATATATATATATATATATACATATATTTATATATATATTTACTTTACAGCCTAAACAAACCGATGCGATGTGGGGGTTGGGGTGAATTTTGTTCACCATCTGAAACATATTCGAGCAAACAGTCGAATCCCACCAAGTAAAGAGCCATTTATTATTAAACGATCGTCGAAAAAAAAAAATGGGTGGGTTGTTGGAGACCACCTTCCCATATCGACTTTAGCAAAACAAACAATTAAAATTCATTATTTAGGCAATTTAATGGCGAACGGTGATCGAGACGACTGAAATATCCGCGGTCGTCTTGGTTACGATCGTTTGGATGTATTTAGGTGTATATTATACAGCAGATTACAGATCTATGTGTAATATGTAAAGGCAAGGCTTCGGTCGTTAATTATCATGGTGTTCAGTTTCTCAAATAATAATTAGAGGCCGTGGAAAAATTTCTAATTACGATCAATTCCGTTCGCTGTATACATATACTCTGTGTGTGAAATGTGACGTTTTTGTGAGTAAAATAAATTTTGTTTGTGAATTTTAATTAATTTCGATATTCAATTATTCTGCATAGATTGGTTTCGAGTGGGGAAAAGCGTGGTATTCAAATATATGCACAATTTTCAGTGAATGATTTAATATGTATATAGGTATAATAAAAACTATGATGCATAAATGGCGTTTGTCAAAATTGCTTTTTTTACCTTAACTTATTGGGAATGATACTTTAAACTTCAGAGGAAAAGGTTTCTTTATAAAAATGATAAAATTATTTTTAACGGTTAGATGTAATTAAAATGTCAGAATAATATGTAACCATTTTCAATGTATTCAATGTATGTACCTACATATATTATTGATTCAAATATGAAAGATTGAGAACTATTTAAAAATAAATTCGCTCAAAGTGCACATACATAATTCAAGATCAAACTTTTTCTCAACTCTGTAGAATTGTGTGCCACCTATCTATTATTGTAATATTAAACCGAACAAATCAATTTATTTATATGCATTAAATTAAAATGTGTAAAGTTTCATGCGATGCCTAAAATGTGAACCGAATAGTCGGATATGTTAATTAAAACAAATATTTACAAAACAATGACACGAATATCTCACAGTGGGAAAAGGTTCAAATACCTCGCGACTAATTGAAAATTTCCCTATAAATATTCATCGTGAAAGTATCCCAACTTATAACAATATTTAATCTCATCTCGCACTCAAATACAAATTCAGCACGTTCCCATAATAATAATTACCAAACGATGAAACGACTCGAATATAATAGGGGGAATGAACGTTAACTTCACTTCGAAATGGCGAAGAACTTAGCACTTCTCAAAGTGGGATATTAGCGGTCACGCGAAGAATTTTAATATTATACGACAGAGAGAGGGAGAGTATAATAGTAGTAGTAATGAAAGCCTGATAATAATAATTTCACATTCAGCTCAGATGAAGAGAGAAAAGTGTGCGATGTGAATTAAATTATACCTAGTTCTTGGCTGTACTTATAAGGGATTTTAATATATTTGAATCGTCCATAAAACTGTCCCGGGAATGAGTTAAGATTTTTTTCAACCTATTCTCGACCTCGCCATAACGTCACGCTCTAATCCAATTCCTTATGCAAATCGTGCAATCAACTGGCGAATAACTCTCCAGCGGAATTAAACCTTATAACTACGCTTATTTTATTTATTTTTTTGAGTTGTTTAAAGTTGTTCGTTTCTTAAAGTGGTGGAATTTTAATGTGTTTTTATCTCTCTTTTACAGGTATGCAGATTTGTAATCTCAATCGGATTTATATGCATGTACTAGCAGATGGTGAGTGAAAGTGAAATTGAACTTAAATATAAGGTATTGTCTTTTGTAATTATATTGTAAAATCCATTGTGAACATACATATGTACATACATAGTTATCTAACTGAAATATTACAATACAGGCATTAAATGAAAATCGTTAACAATCGTTAACTAATATCGTAGTTTATGCTCTTTGTGTTCGATAGAACATTTTTAGTTATTGTGTCCAACTGTTTATATGTACTAGTTTGCATTTATTTCTAATGTATCTTAATATGTATACTCAATCATTATGGTATATATTAGGCGTAATAAGCGTCTGAAATGTACTGAAATCTATTGTATGTATACAAAGCGTTGTACTTTTTATTTGTTAAACCAAAAATATCCGCAACAATTCAATAAAAAATTTTTTTACTAAAAAATAGTTGGAGGAATTTAAAGGTAATTTTCACTTAAGAGTGCATTCTTAATTCAAATGAAAGAATGTTCGGCTTATAAAATTTAATTTCGTTAGAAGAAAGTTCATTCAAATTGGTTAAAACTTATTTTTAGATCACAAAGGCTTTTCTTTAGTAGTTTACGGGCTATTGTTTTCAAAGGGTGGATTGACATTCTAAATATTAATCATCAAGTACAATTCAATTCATAAGTTGGTTCATTTTAACTTGAAATTTCCACAAACGGAATGAATTCAATAGAATTTCCAAGTGGATTTTCCACAATTTTCCAACAGGCGAGAACGTTACACTATCACTCCGATTCAAACGCTTTTTCATTAAGTATTCAAAGGAGTGTTCTATCCAAATGTGAAGGGCCTTATATATATTATTGACGACATTCCAATACACACGGTTAGAATAACAGAAATAACGTTTCGCCGATATCGAAACTGACGGATAATAACGTGATTTGTTGGAAAAATATCGATGTGACAAAACCCCAACGTGCATGACCAAAATACAACTTTTTAAAAATACCACATATGTACTGTATGTTTGCCTATCAGGAACTTCAACATACTTGTTTTGTTTTCATTGAAAATTTAAGACAGTATTTTTTTCCGTAACCTACAGTTACTACCGTTGTATATTTATAAACGATAGCTTGTTTATATGTTTGTTCATTCCTTACACAATACACATTTAGTCAGTTTGTTTAATCGGTAGCAACTTTGCAAAGATACTACCTATGATCCAGTGGGTGTTAAAGGCTATATTATGATAACACCAGTACAAAATTTAATTTCGATGAATTTGATTCATTAAACTTATTGCCAGTCGAAAAAAATATATATGTATAGTGAAGAGTGCACAATTTCACATATTGTACATACATATGTATGTACGTCACTTTACGTCATAGTCACGTTACTATAACGACCGATAAAAAATCCAGTCACCGGTCAAGCTGCATAGAAATAGCTGTATGTACATACATAGGTACCGTACAAGTATACTGCCGTCCTAAGCCCACTTAACGTAACTGACAAAAATTACGAAAACGAGTTAGATGTGTTTTAGGGGTTATGGGGGTGTATTCTTGCGATTTTTCATATCAAAATTAATGTATCTTCATTCAAAAGTGACTATTTTAAGCTATTAAATCTAACGTATCTGCATGCGCAGAGAAATACATAGTATCACCAATACTTATCGAAAATAACGTATACAATATTTACTTCGGTCACTACCTTATCACGAAAGATTGAAAAGACTGAATCTCTCCACATTGGAGACGAGGAGATTAAGAGGTAATTTAATTGAAGTATTAAAAATAATGAATAATCATTATTCATGTGATATGACCAATCCCATTATGTTCAATGATAACCCTCATCTAAGAGGTCATACACTTAGACTCCGAAAAGAAACATCAAATAAGATTGTTAGAGATTCATTATTTTCAAATAGAGTGGTTGAAGTTTGGAATAGTCATATGTATACATTAATAATGAATAATGAAGTGACGTAACTACTAAGGTATTAATTTTTCCTTAGAATTATCAAAACACAATAGAAAATGACCTCATGCACTAAAAAAAAGTTTAAATAAATCAGTAATATATGAAGAAAAAACACAAATTTAGAATAAAACTTTCAAGTTCATTTATCTCGATATTGTTGTTTTGTCAGTTACGTTAAGTGGGCTTAGGACGGCAGTATACACCCGTTGTTTAACTACGGACACTTCGCCAGTGTCACATATCGTAGATGGCCCGGAAAAATCTTTATGTACATATGTAGACCAAAACTTAAAATTTCTGATAATTTATATTTATTAAATTGCTTTGAGTGCTTTTACTGACAGCTTTGTACTCATAGTTGTCTATTTCTGAAATATATTTTGCAATGCAAAATTCACAACTAGTAAAATAATATTCTCACAGTGACAATATCTACAGCTGTTGTTCTGAAAATGAGCATGGCATTTTGCGGTATGTTATAGCGTTTCTCTCTCTGGTTTTCCCCATGCATTTTCCTCGGTCACCAAAGGTTATTACCGGAAGTGGCGCGCTTTTCCGGTGACGACGCCAGCAGCCGCGCCCATTCGTTACAACTCGAGTGGTTCGCGTGCACTGTTTATGTACTATATATACATATGTATATGAGTGTGAGGGTCTACTCGATAGTTACCGCTATCACAATATGAATAATATATGATACACGATCGGCAAATTGCACTCAGGTCGCGTGCGCTCGAAAATTGCCCAATTTGGCATTACTTTTCAAAAGAAAGTATCGTTGGGAAAATGTATAGCTGTGCCGTAGATAGATAGAGTCGCAAGGGGAAATTTGATTTACAATACATCCAATAGAAAATTTTGCACAAGATTCACTAGCTGTAAGTTGCCCAGATGCAAATAGTTATTCGTATTGCTTTTTTTCTGAACTGGCAATGCTCTATCTGTTATTAGATGCACATTGCACATGTCCTATTACCTAAGCACCTTAAGGCTGATATTACATTCAGCAACAAAACGGAACACCAGGTTTTTTTTGAACCTCGGTGACCAGATAGATATACAGGTTCCAATGGTAAGTATTACGATGTATTAGACGATGCGATTCTGGGTTACTTGAAAATTTCTTGGAAGTCAATGTTCGCCGAAAAAAATCTTCACCAAAAACCCTTTTCTGACCTTTTTTTGCATCGTCGTACTCAATTGTCAACACAACGCAACGTCAACGCAATTGTTTCGAAAACAATGAAATTCAGAAAGAAATACGAGAGGCTGAATTTTATATATTTTCTACGTCTACATAGAGTACCTAGTTTCGTATAGTATTTTTTTTTGTATGAAGATTATGAGATGAGCAGGTAGCTTGGTAGCTTGAAAAGTGGTGCAATGTAATAAGATGCTCGCCACCGCCAAAAAAAAATCTGGTGCTGGTTTTGTTGCTCAATGTAATATCGCTCTAAAGATAGGTCTAGAAGAGCTCCAGGATCATAAAAAGTACCTATGCAAAATTTGGTTTACTTTAGTCCAGTGGTCGGGAAGCTTTTTCGAGCTAAGAGCCAAATTAAGGATAACCTTGCAAAATTAGTAAGCTTGGGAGCCGCAACATATTATTTTCGGATTATACATATATTCAAAATTAAATTAAATGTTGCTCTTTTAAGAAATGGATAGCTCTAAGAAATTATTTACCTGTTTAACAAAAACATGTCTTTTTGAGAGATTATACATAGGTATATAAATAAAGTGCTATAATTTTATTATAATTAAATTTTTTTTAAGGGCCGCAGTATTTTGAGTATTAAATGAGTTACTATGGTTACTATGAGTATTAAATTGGCTGAAGAAATAGCTTGAATAATAAAATATTTTATGATAAATTCTGAGGTTATGTTAAAACCTTTTAAATATTATAAATTTTTTAAAAATAATTTTTTAATAACGATATACAAACTTTAAATTAAGTTTAATTTATCGTGGACTATCAATTATAGAACAAGCTCCTTTAAATTGATCTGCGAAGCAGAAATTTGTTATTGAAGATTCTTGATTATGTGTGATCTGACAAATTTGGTGGGCAGCAAATTTGGGGGTTATTTAATTTTAGAAGTTTAAATTATTATTTTCAATCAAATTCTTTTAAAATTTCTATCTCTATGTTGTTTTTTTTTAGTTAAGAAAGACAGTATATTACTAAAAAGTATTACAAACTTTAATCTGAAAAACGATCCTATAGCTGTTTATAGTCATGAAGTAATGGAAATAGGATTCATTTTGATTTTGTGTAATTTGTGTGTTAGCGTTTTGTGTTTCGTTCAAAGCGCGGGATGACAGAGAGAGCCGCAGGTTTCTATACAAAGAGCCGCATACGGCTCCGGAGCCGCTAGTTCCCGACCACTGCTTTAGTCAAACGGTGTGAGAATGTGTTAATATTTTAATGTAATAAGAAAGATGTTGCAGAATCTTCCCAAACGTTTCAGAAAGCTCTCCTCTCCAAAACTTGCCACCCTGTACTATGATGTTTGTAATATGATATTTTGAACTTTGAACTCTTCGTTATAAAATAAAATTAAATAGCACCAAAAGCTCTCTTGTTTGGTTTACAGCCACAACTTTTAAACCTCGCATTTCGAATATGAGATCCATGTCAAATGCATCGGTCAGTTTTCCGTCATTCTGTACTGCTATATTTTCCATTTGTAAATTAAAAAGAAGCATGCATTCAACTCGATTACAAAAACGGTATTATATTTTTTACACACACACGCGCGCATATATGGTACGTATCTGTATAAATTTCCATGTATAGACTTCATGTGTTATTCATTTGGCATAACGCGCAGAATAATGTTATGTGAACCATTGGGAATATTCCTTTGCGTACTACATATACTCTCACCTATCATACACAAATGGAAAACTTTTGAACGAGATTCCCAAGCTCACTCACCTTTTTATACACATACGAGTATAAACATTGACACGGTGACCAATTTATGTACATTTTTTCCACAAGAGAGTAATATTAGCAAAGCGAACTTCTAAGTAGGCGTAGGCGTAACAAGATCTTCGTGTAGGGTGTGAATAGTTCCTATTTTTGTATAGCAGAAATAGTCAAAGTATTATTCATGAGAACTGAAACGCTTTGTATTCCTTAAAGCGAAAGCTCCAAATCTAAGCTGGTTGCAAAAGGAACCGTGAATATTTGAACTTTGGGTTCAGGGCCAATTTCAGTACAATGAATCATCTTCAGGTGGTATGTGAATTGGTTTAGCGCGCGAACGAATATCGCCAACCACTATGTTTGGGTTTCGTCAACTACGAGAAGGCCAAACAGCCGTACTGGACGCCCTCCAGAAACAAGGCGCTGCGCAACCGTACGTCAGTCTGCTAGCTGCCATCTACAAAAAAGCAACAGCTTCGGTTCGTCTCTTTGAAGACACGGAGCAATTCGGTATTGAGAAAGGTGTTAGACAAGGTGACACCATTTCTCCTAAGCTATTCAATAGTATGCTTGAGAGCATATTTACATAGATCGCTGGAATGGCACAAAACAGGGGTCAAGATTAACGGAAAGCACTTGAGCCATCTAAGATAGTCATAGTTGCATGCGACTCAGTAGATTTACAAGATAGATTAACACAATTAAGCAACGAAAGTATGACAGCAGGATTAAAAATTAATTTTAATATTGCACGCAAAACGTAGTCACTGTGGATAAGCATATTGTAGAGATGGTTGATAGTTATTTATACCTAGGACAATTGGTGAATATGACTGGTTGTAAAGAAGCAGAAATAAAACGAAGAATGAAACTAGGATGGAGTGCTTTTGGAATATTCCGCTATGCTTATAAAAGAAGGCATACGACCAATGCGTACTGCCAGTTATTACGTATGGATGTGAAATGTGGATGCTAAATTCAAGAATGTTACGCAAGATCCAGTGCACACAGAGAAGTATGGAAAGTTGTATGCTCGGTATAACGAATAGAGATAGTAAGAGGAATATATGGGTAAGAAGCATGAGCAGGGTGGATACATAGCGAGAAGAATGAATGGCAGATGGACGCGAGAAATACTGGAATGGTATCTGAAAGAAAACAAGGTAGACCGAGTGGAAGATGGGCTGATGAATTGAGAAGAATGTGTGGAGTAAACTGGATGCAGATTGTTCAAGACAGTCAAGAATGGAAGAGGATTAGAGAGGCCTTCCAGCAGTTGATGGTGAACGGCTGAAATTTTTTTTTTTTTTAATTTAAAAAAGCTTTTTATTGTTCACAATACATCTTAAATCGATTTTAATGTACTGGTCCAGTGACCATCATCTATTTTACACGTTGTTCATTTTGTTAGTATTTATAAAGTTTCTTTTATTTTAATGTTAGTGTTTAAAGCATAATAGGAGAAAGAGCTCAAAAACCTATTTACAATTCTTATCAAATGTTTATAATATATTTTACATAATTAAATATTTTTTTGAGTCAGCGATCTAAAGAAAATTATGTTTAGGTAATTTGTGTTTATACCTAAAGGGTAAAGACATCTTGCTATAATCATCGAGACCTTTCACTAATTTGTTAGGGTGGTTATTGGTAATTCTATCATATAATCTACTGGTTAATCTGTTAGTGACATCTACGACTAATGGGATGTTATACTGGGAGTGAAGTCTTTTTAGGTTAGTTATAGATGGGCGTGTTATAAATGATTTTTAATGATATGTATGTATACCCGAAACGAGTTGAAAACCACTAGAATAAGATGTATCAGTGGAGGTAAAAGGTCGTCAACAATTTCCAGAGGAAGGTATTTGTTGCCTAAATTGAAGACCTTGTATATATTTGAGGTCAAAAGTCGTCAACAATTTCCAGAGGAAGGTATTTATTGCCTAAATTGAAGGCCTTGCGTATATTTGAGGTCAAAAGTCTAAAAGTTTGATCACCCCTGTTCTATAGGGAGGTACTACATATGTAACATAACACAGTTGGGTAACGGTCAATTACTCGGTCGGCCTCTCATGTTTCCTTACTCGGTGATTAGTTGGCATAAGCTCGAAAGTACCCCCTCACTTTTCCCATTAGAATCAACCCCCTGACCACCACCCCCACCTGCATTCGATAAATTAAAATACAATAGTGTTTTATGCGAAGCTTGTTGTTGTGTGCAAAGTTGATGCAACTCGTTCGTAAGGCCGGATTTTGCGGTGTTGGGAAACTTGCATAGGAAGTGGGTCGTTTGTGTCAGTTTTGCTCCCGTCGGCTTACTGTCCTGCTCACTTTCTCGTTGGGTATTTTGCGTTTGAAACTCTTAGTTAGTGGAAATTCGCTTACGGGAAAACGCTTTGCAAAGTTGTATCCGTTGGCTGTCGAGAGAGTTACTTTTTGAGTGTTGAGTGCGTTCAGTTTGTTGGTTGTGTCGTTTGTTACACACAGAATTTGTTTCCAAAATGGATGTATGTATGTATGTAATGCGCTGAAAAAAGTTTACAAAATTTACTTAATAATGCATCAAAGGTGAGAGCTATGCAATATATGTACAATACTAGTGTAAGCCCGTTGAATATCAACGGAGTGGTCTCTCATCACCCGTTCTGAAAAAAATAATATTAAATTTAATAGTTTTTATAGTTGTTGCATCTATGCAACCAAGCGCCTTCTATGACGCGTTATAATAACAACAATGTATAAATTTAACAAAGTCGCGAACCCTTTTAAGAACTAATGTTGGACAATTATCGCCTCCGCTTGCAAGATAGTGTAAGCACGATTCCTCCCAACCTGGTGATCTCGGGTTCAAATCCCACTCATTCTGGTTTTTTTAATTATTACCCTAAGTGAGCGTTATCAGCGGACAGACAGACAGACAGACGGACGGATCTCGGCTATTATATATATACTAGTGTAAGCCCGTCGAATATCAACGCCCGCTGAATTTGAAATATCGTAAAGCGCTTTTTTAATAGAGATGCCCACTAATTGATCGAAAAACAAAAAAAAAAAAAAAAAATGTTTTTATCGCACCATCCATGTATTATAGCAATCCCCGCTAATTGAATGCTATCGATACCCACTCAAAAAAATATTATTTTTTTTTTTACTTAATTATAATTTTATTATAATTATAATTTTGAGCGTTTTGTAAAAAATCAAAAAAGAAAAAAATAATTGACATAGATCTAGAGAATCACGATCATTTTGTAGGTAAATCCGAGTTATGATATGTTTAAAAAAAAAGGATCCAACCGACAACTGGTTTTAATGTTGTTCTAACGATGTTCTTCCCGAGCCTGAGGTTGGGTTCGAGGAACAGCGAGCGTTAAAATGACAGACAGACAGCATATATATGATAGTTGAGGAACATGAAAACAGAAGATCGTTCGTTTATTGATTGGTTTCACAATGGTTCATTTGATGGCACAATTACAGTAAAATAATAAGATTTGTGTGTTGGTATAATTCGGAAAAGGTTGCGTGTTGGCAACTGTTGTTATAGTTAGGAGAATATGCGTCCGTGTGGGTTAATTATTTGACTGAAGAGTGTACTGTGTGCTTCTGTTGTGACTGGGAGAGTATGACTGGAGGAGTGCAGTGAGGTAATTCTGACCTTTAGATCGCTATATAGACTTAAGAGGTTTGGGGGGGGTTAGGAGAAAGCAGCTGATGTCTGATCGATTGCAATTGGTCGATGATTGTCGTTCAATGCATTGTCGGACTCTGATTGGTCGGCCTTCAACTTAGACTGAGGAGAGGAGAGAAGCGAAAGGCAAGGGGTATGCGTTGCAAGGTACGATTCATTTAGGACTGTCCCGAATCTTTTAGTCAAAATACGCAGAAAATAACAATGCATGACTCATTTCAAGTTAAATGCGTATTGCACCGAAAGTCCGCGGTCGGCTCGACGGCTTCGACATTCAATTATACTGGTGCGTCATATTTATGAGCCACCGGTCAGGTAGAGACATAACAATGTTCAGCTTTATATTAATTGCAGAATGACTGTAACGAAAGGTTGTTTTGTACATAGGTGAGAATTTTAAGATACCAAAAACGTCACTGACGCAACTGAAGAAGCCTTGCATTTCAGTATCAATTTTAAACATAAATATAAAATAATAAAGCCTCATCATCATTTTTAGCCGTTCACCATCAACTGCTGGATAAAGGCAGCTCCAATCCTCTTTCCTGTCTGCCTTGAGCCAACTGCTTCCACTTGGCTCCACACATTCTTCTCAATTCATCAGCCCATCGTCCATTCGGTCTACCTTGCTTTCTTTCACATCCTTTCGGATACCATTCCAGTATTTCTCGCTATGTCTCCATTTTTAAATGCATACATCTTTAAATGCTTCTCTGTGTGCACTGGATCTTGTGTAACATTCTTGAATTTAAAATCCATACGTCATAACTGGCAGTACGCATTGGTCGTATGCCTTATATTTTATGCTTAGCGGAATGTTGGATTTAAAAACAATGTTCATTCTTCCAAAAGCACTCCGTCCTAGTTTCATTCTTCGTTTTATTTCTTCTTCTTTATAACCAGTCATATTTACCAATTGTCCTAGGTATAGATAACTATTTTAATTACATTGTTGAGTTAAGCATCCACGTTTTACATCCATACGTCATAACTGGCAGTACGCATTGGAACTAAAAATAAACAAAGTAAATGCAGAATAGCTTCGTTATAAGCATAACTTTCATAAAAATTCACTCAAAAAATAACTGTTCAGAAATACTGACAGTTACTATTGAAAAAATAAATAGTCGTAATATGAAAATAGAGCACTGCAGCAATATTTCGGAAAAAAAATAAATTTCATTCACTTCAGCGTAATTTCACTCAAAGTCATTCTTGACAGGAAATTCACTCAAACTTAGTATACATACCTACATATGTACATGAATTCGTATGTACATGCATATGTGTACCACGATAGAAATCTACTCATCCGATTTATGTAAATAGAAGTCCAATATAAAAATATGTTAACCTATCATATTTATAATATATTTATTCCCAGAATTGATGGGTCAAGTAGTAGGTATGCGTCAACTAAATTTGGATTGCGTGCAATGTGTTATTCAAATCCCCATAATCATCCAGACCCAACCCTTGTCATAGAATTTCCCACGAGAGACCCATCGCAGAATTAACCCCCCCCAAGAAATCAGCCCCTAGCCACTTGGAATGCGTATAAAATTATCGAAATTGCCCCCACGATAATTTAAAACTCACTTATCGTATTGTGATACATAGAAGATTTTACGGAAATGAAATTCTCGCCAAAGATAAATAAAAATGTTGATTTGCGTACATATTTGTTCATTTTTTATCCTCCCATGCGTCGGTACTTGATCCTTGTATTTGATATTTGTATTCGAGGAAACCAGACAAAACGATCGTATATATAATATTATATGATATGCGTGCTTTCGAAATGGAACATCCCGCTTTGTACGGAATCTGTATTATATTTTGTGTAGTATGTGGGTATATTATTACGTGCGCTCTCTTATTTCGCATTTCGCGCCGGAGTTTCCTAGAATGTTCCTCTTTAATTAGTACGTTTAACACAAATTATAAATTCCCGGAAGTAATTAAGATAACTAGCAGAAACACTCAGTCATTTTGCAGTGTGAATTTTCACCATGTTACATTTTTATCAAAGGATAATATATAAGAATCAATTTCCGTATTCAAATCTTATTAATTTGACATACATACATATATGTTCCGAATCGCATTGTTTGAATTTGAAAAATATAATTACACGTCAATTCAAATGTAAAATATTGATCTACATATTTACATATGTCAAAAATGTATTTTATCTCATTATATATATTATGTATATTCTTATTTATCTCTCTCTTTCTTCTCTTATCTATTACATATGTATATCATTTGAGAGGGTAATAAATTCTACCTGTTTCAATAGTTGTCCAAATGTGCAACACTGATTCAGTTTTGTTTATAACAGAACTTCTAAATAATTTCAACTACAGATTGCGCAATTTATAATTTCGTATTATTGTATCCAAAAATATATTTCACGATTATGTCGTACTTTTAGTCATTTTATCAAAATTTACATATTGATATTGAATTAAAGATACATTCTAAATATAAATTTGTAGCCTAATCGTAACTTAGTTGCAATAAGTTAATTTAACAACAATTTGAACTATGTATCAATTAATTAAGTATTGAGTAATTAAACCAAGAAAGTTAAATAAATATTTTGGTTTTAATTTATATACTTTTGGTTTGTTGGATTTTTTCGTTAATTATTCAATATATACATGGAAAAGGAATAGGAATAACACTCAAATCAACATCAATTTAAGTTTCCTTTTATTGAATAGATACTAATTGCAAGGGAGGTTTCAAAACTAAAGCTTCATATCGTGTAAGCGATACATTGTAGGCCACTACCAAATCCTTAAAAAAAAAAACATCATTATTATAAACTCGCCATAAAGACACTTACACTAAACTATGTAAACACACAATAACTTACCCGATAACTTTATTAGAATTCAAACTTGGCACAGCAACATGCATTAGGATGGGGACATTAGGGAAGTATTCCAAATCTATATTATGATTTTTTTCTCCAATGTTTATAACAACGTAATATGTATAACCTTCGTACGATCTAAAAATTAAATAAATATCATATGCCAATTGAATCATACAATGAATGTAGGTACATAATACAATTTAAATGCGGCAGTAACCTTTCAAAAGCGAAAACATCATCGTTGAATGCAACCGATTCGTATCTTCCATATATGAAAATATCCAAGCTACGAAGACTTACTAAATCCTTATAGATCTGATAATGACTCCTGGCTGCTGCTGTCTGATCTTTCAAATTCAAATCTGGATAGTTTGGATTTACAGGCAACCAAGTCTTATTTGCAGTTGAGAAACCTTAAAACGATACAAATCGAGCTAATACCACCACAAATGACGACTTTTTGTTTTAATTCGGCGATAAGATAACATTTTTTATAGATTGATGCCTACCGAACTTGAATGTGATAGTAAAATATGCTGATTGGCTCAAGATTCTGAGATATGTTCTATTCTTATATTCACTGGATATATGTATGTACATACATAGATATCTTATCTCTGAACCATTTTTGGTGTCGCTTTAATTATATTATATCAAATTATTATTAGTTTGATTTTGTACCGGCATTTACGTCGTTGTTCCACTGGAACGGTGTCCTGGCAGGATCACGGGAAGATAGCCAATAGTTAATTGGATCATCGGTATTACAAGCCTGTGGATCTTTTGTATCCTCCCATGTTATGTTAGTATTCAACATTCCAATCTCCTCGCCCTATAACGAAATACGACTACAGTATTACATACAAACCTCTATTTAACTGTTATTTATTGTAATAAACTTGTATACTTACATTGTAAGTAATTCCAACGCCTGGAAGAAGCATATTTATCATATGTAGTCCGTCAATTCTTTCAGTGCCATATCTAGTACCAACACGCCATTTGTCATGATTTCCAATCTATAATGTATCTACAATGAATGAACGGAATACTTGTTGTTTTTTGAAGTGGAATAACTGAAGATACTTACGACCCAATTAGCAGTCTTTCCAAGTGGCATATAGGTCAACCATCTGTCGGTATACAATTTGATATCTTTCGCCGACGAGAATTCATTGACGTTTTCGATCAATGCGAAATTGAAAGGCATGTGAGAACCTTCTCTCTCACCATCACCATAGTATCTTATGGTATTTTCGATGCTGGCGTAAGCTTCGGTCAAAATTACCCTCGTGAAATTATCTTGCAGTAAAACTCGTCTACGACTTCTCTGAACTGGTAGATCAGGTCGTACGTAGGATCCAAGTTTATGGTGTATATGTGATCTAGATATCCGTGATCGTCTGGTCCCTGACCCTGATTTCCAGATAGTGGTTCATCGGGGAATTCTCCACCAAAGTCGTTTTTGTCGACTTCGAAAATGTGATTGACTGCATCCATTCTAAAGCCGGCTGCTCCTTTTTTGATCCAAAATCTTAAGACTTCCTAGTTTTTAAATTAGAGTTAATTAAACTTTGAATTTATTACTATGCTGAATTTTTAACCAACATCATAAATGGAAAGATAGAAGGGAAGAGAGGTAGAGGAATAACAAGAAGATAATGCATGAGCCAGATAATACATAGAACGCTCTGATTCTACCAAGTATTAAATCATGACAAAAAGTCCACTGATCGAAAAATTTGAATTAAGAAATTGAGTCACCTATGTAGTTCCAAATCCCGATAAGTCCATAAAACTCACTTGTTCGCAAACGTGGTTTTTCTGCTACAGACTTATTTGCTTGATGGGGTTTAAACTCATTTAAACTTAATTTTGTTGATATTAAACAAAATATTGAGATTAGAAACATGGACTTATCGTTGTTTGTTTCTAAATATGGCTTTTATCAGCTTTTATCATAGTGCAATTGTCGGTTTTTGGAACTAACACTGATTTTCAATATTTTTTTACGGCGCACTTGGCGGTATTTGGAATAATTCAAGTATAATCGTTTGAAAACATTCTTAGAACCAGAAAATATTTTATCCTCGTTTTTTATATATTGTGGACTTATCGGGATTTGGAACTAGGCGACTCAAATGTTCAATGAACTTAAAATGTCTAAATTTCAATAGGCGATTCTAAAATGGAAAAAATTTATAATACAAGTAAAACCTATTTTATATTTTACCTTCATAATTTTAACAACAGCTGAATTTCTGTAGTTTAAATCCGGTTGTTGAACAGTGAATTGATGTAAGTAGAATTGATCACGTACAGGGCTATATTCCCAAGCTGATTTCCGAAATACGCTCACCTATCAATCAATTAAAAAAATATATATGAAATAAACTCCGCTTTAAAATGAAAAAAAATACTGCAAAACAATCCTCGTAAATATATAAAATTTAGAACGTTAAAAACTAACCCAATTATTCGGTGGAAGTCTGGTTCCGTTAGGTGAGGTTTTTCCATCTTCCCATATATACCAATCGGCGTATTCGCTGCTTTTATTCAACGATTGGATAAACCAATCGCACAAATGGCTCGAATGGTTCGGAACAAAGTCCAAAATTACCTTGATATCTAATTAAAAATGTATACGGCTTTAGCGAAGGGACATTTACGCGTTCGAATATAAATATTTGTTTATATCCTCACCGAGTTTTTTGGCTTCTGCGATCAAATCTTCAAAGTCATCCATGGTTCCATACTCTTCGTGTATGTCAAAGAAATCCGATATGTCGTATCCAGAGTCGAATTGAGGCGATTTAAAAAATGGCGACAGCCAAGTCGCTCCGATTCCAGAATCTTTCAAGTGTTGGAGTCTGCTCGTGATGCCTACAAATTGCATAGTAAACTTAAATCTCAAAAATTTTCAACCGTATGCCTTTAAGTTTATTTAAGTACCTTTCAAATCTCCGATTCCATCACCATCACTATCCATAAACGATCTGGGATAGATTTGATAGAATACAGAAGTTTCCCACCAATCTTTAGCCGGTACATCTTTTCTGGGAACGGAATTTACGCAAGCCAAAAGGCCCAGAAGGACGAGTCCTCCTTTTATGAATATCATAATTGATCTATAATTAAAAATAAATGTAAACGAATGTATGATATTTTTTATCGACAGTAGAACAAATGCATTACCTGTTTCGATAGCCGTTCAAATGCGATACTGATTCAGTGTTGCTGATTATCGAAGTTTTTATAATAAAACATCTCAATAATCTCGGCACAGATTACGATTTCACTATCTGTGCGTATTTTCCAAACTAATAAAGCTATCGCTCAAATATATTATTTATTTGATAATTGTGTCAATTAGATAATAAATTCGAAAATAAATCATTTCCAATTATTATTACATGTACAGATAAAGCCTGTAAGATTTGAATTATTGTTATTGTTTTTTTATACATATTTAATTTTTCTCATAACCCATGGCTAATCGCTAGTCAAAATAATAATTGAATAGATTTTCAATCAATTTATAATATCAAAACACTTTTTATAGAATAAATTGGTTTAAGCTCTTTCCCAAGTTCACTTGAATTTATGTACCAGCTTAAAGTAGACACTTCAATGAACTTCAATACTTTCTTCAATGATCTTCATTACTTAATTACGTTATAGCTTAGTGTGCCTGTCAGAAACGCTCGACACACTTTTGTTTCTGTCGAAAATTTGATATTTTACTGTAGCTCATAGTTACCACTATAATTAGCAGACAGGAATACTAGCATAATTATTGTCAATGATAAAGCAATACTCAAGAAAACTTTGAATTATCCTCTGTACGTGGTAAATTATATTTTAGTTGTATCAATGAATATATGTACATATATATAGTGTTATGTCTGGCTCACAAGCTCGTAAATATTCGAATAAAAACAAATGTCGAAGCCATCGAGGTGAATACAAACTTTCCGTGCATATTGCACCGAACTTGAAATGAGTCACACATTGTTTTGACTGGCCCTCTTCCAGTTCCAAGCGAGCCTACCCTTGACTCTCCTTGAAACGAGTCATACCTCGCCTCTCATTGAATACCCTCCTTCCGTCTCCTCCAAGCCCCTCGCCTATAAGCTACCATGTCCTTTTGTCACCTACAATGACCTCACGTACTAAACACATTTAAAAACAGATTTACACGTGCCAACTCGGTCTCGGACAAACCTCTGACCTCTAGACTACCGCATGTATTCCCTTTACTTCTCTTTCCCCTTGTCTGAGTTGGCGTCGACCAACCAGAGTCCAGAGGTGCATCAGGCCATAGTCTTCGACCAATTGAATTCAATCTTACGATCAGCTGTTGCCCTTTCTCAAATTCGCAAATCCCTCGTCCCTCTTAAAACTATATAGCGATGTGAACGACAGGTTTACCTCATTCCTCAAGTCGCATTCACCCAGACTTCTTTAGTCACTCACACTTCCTTCAGTCACTCTTCCAGATTTCTACTACTTCTACTTCACTCATACGAGCTACATAAATACGCAAATCTTTTATAATTTATTGTGATTGTTCCATCAAATAAAATTGTGAAATAAACAAACTTCATCATCACTATTCAAATGCTGTTATTTCAATTTTTTTCTGTATCTACAACTCTGCATCCATAAAAGACGCAAAATTAATGGTGTCAGAAATAAACAAACTTCATCATCACCATTCAAGTGCTGTGTTTTCATTTTTACTCTGTTATCCCACCTCCAATACATAACAATGGGTCATTATTTTCTGAGGACACTCTCTAGTGCACCGTTTAAATTATTATTCTAAGGTATACAAGAATCCATTGTACATTTGCGTCAATCGAGAAAAGTTGACACAAGACGATTACGTACACAATATACACACACAGAGATCCTATTTAAATGCACGCTTCGCCCAGGTTCAACTTTTCTCCATCCGCCTCTACATTGTTATCCCGAAGAGAGACGGCTTCGCATTAAGAAAAGCCCCATTACATTTTATGAGTGCAAGAAGGCGATGCATCGGTACTAATAAGCCGGTGCACTGTTGCACTGCACTTGACGCTGCACAAAAGAAATATGCACTCGCAAAAGGGATTGCTTTGTTATGTACAGCGACACACTGCAGTGTTAAGTATTTTCCACCGCTTCTTGGTGTGTGTAGGTGTTGTATTTTCCACAATTTCCCCGAGAGTTTCAACGATTCGGAATATTTGATTCGAGGTGCAAATGCACATTGTCAGGCACTTGTGCATTATTGCGCCGTGTGTGGTATTGAACCGCTGTATATTAATTGGAATTGTTCGAAACAATACCTGAACAAAGGTTTTGTTATCGAGCATGTCTACTTATTATTATTACGTATATACCTATTGAAATATGTATATGCATTCGTGGGAATGTAATGGCGAAAATTGATTGATTCTCATAAGGTAGCTTAAAAAGCTAATTACAATTAAAATTACAAAATAAACTTATTATATACTAGCACTTGTACAGAGGTGCTGTTTTAATGCTGCCAGGAATCTATCAACTGAATTAACTGAATTGTGACTAGTTTTTGTTCATAGCCAAGTTTAAAGTTTTAAATGTCTATTCCTTGGTAGAATTTAAAAATTATTTTTATGCAAATAAAATACACTGATTCTTCGTCAAATATTCAACATTTTTATTTTATTTTCACAATATACCGTGATGACCTAAAAATGCAATTTTAAAACATGACTAATAAATGAATTTACAAACAATTATAAAAATTACACGATATTTGCAAAATTCAAAAGTTTAATTACACGAATAAAAATCAGAAATTAAAACAGCAAACTATGATAAAATACATATTTTTAGTTTTACTTTATTTCACAAATTAGGCTATAGCGATATATGTATATTTATATATTTATTTATTATAGAAAAACTTCCTTGCACGGCATAACAGCTTACGCCAATTCGCCATACAGGGAGAGCGATTACAAATATAAATTATGTATAAGAAAAACATGAAATATGAAAAATTATATAAAACAAGTATAAAACGAACAACAGTAAAAACAAGATTAAAAAAAAAAGTAGTACAAAAGTAAAAAAAAAACATAGAAAGAGTTCACTTTGATTTATATATTGTCTATTTAGTACATGAAAATTTGAAATTTCTTGTGAGCGTTCAAATATGTACATATCACGTCTTTACAGTACAAAGCTGATATGTCCATAATTTTGCGATAATGAGTTATGAATGCAACTTTGTCCCTTTACAGGGTTAATTATTCTTTCATTGTGTAAATTCAATAAAAATGAAATAGCGTCTAAAAATCTAGAGTACAATTACAATTATCATTTTTTATATAAAGTTCCCCTGATTTATGATGACCAGTTCAAACTTTAAAACAATTTACTATTTTGGACATGTTGCCTTTGTGCTCTGAGGATGCTATATATATGTTAAATGTTTTTCATATTCTTATACGGTGGAATGAAGTTTATCCTCTGAGATTTACAACATTAGATTAAGTGTTTGTCGTTTATGTAAATATTCCCGCAATACATACGAAGTGTTTGCCGATATAAACTAAGCTCCCATTATTATTCCGGAACTTTTGACCCAAATGTATCGAATTTTCTCGTAATATTTTTTATAGTCTTACGACTTTACGTATGTCTGGATGATTTGAGCTATTTGCGTGAGCACATATTGTTGCCAAGGGGGATTTAGTACGGGCTCAAAGGATTGCCTCTGCAAAACCAATACAAACTAAAGTACAAACAATCGAGCATCACGGACCGACTCCTCTCATATACATATAACTCCACCATTAATGTACAAATACACATTTAATATCTCGATATTTATTCAATGCTAAATACGCACCCTTTCGTCTAATTGGGTATCGAATTTCAACACAAATACCCCGGAAATTCCTCTCGATTTAATTCAAAAGTCGATACGGAGCTTTCGACGATGACGCGGAGCTTTGTTTATTTATTTTTTATGACCTACATAATATTCAGGTATTCAAAATTCGACGAACAATACGATGATCGGCTAATTGGCGTTTCGATTCACGATGCTAGAGATACATAGTTCAACGTCTCAAAACGAGTACTTACGATCGATAAATTCAACTAGTTTGAAAGTAGCAATGCTTGACTAATTTACCAGTCGTTTTACAGAATGTATATACACGGTAATATATTCCCGTTTTAATAAATGTTTGCGTCGATTCGCGTGAAGTTACCCATTACACGGTTGCGGCTTTACAAGTTTCACTCTCTCTTCCCCTATTCTTCGCTTCATTCTTCGTTTCGGCTCATAAAACTTTTGTGGCCGATAAAATGGGATCAGAAATAACGCCATTCGTTATTTGGAAAACAAGAATTCTCAACGTTTTATCGACGTTCGGATCTCACGGCGAATGCGTGTGTAATGCCATATGTACGCTGTAAGCTAAGCCTACAATGTATCGACCGCAAACTATGTCATTTTTATGGCATTTCGGAAGAAGTTAAGACTCCAATATAATACTACTCAAATCGAGCTTTCGTATTTAATTCATAAAAAAAAATAAGTATAATAAGTACCGTCGATTAACTGTCGCATTTGAGTAGGTTGTATCTCGTATGTATGTAGGTAACGTTGTCTTTCTATTTATTTACATGTGTACATACATATGAGTCGCCTAGTTCCAAATCCCGATAAGTCCACAATATATAAAAAACGAGGATAAAATATTTTCTGGTTCTAAGAATGTTTTCAAACGATGCTTTATACTTGAATTATTCCAAATACCGCCAAGTGCGCCGTAAAAAAATATTGAAAATCAGTGTTAGTTCCAAAAACCGACAATTGCACTATGATAAAAGCTAATAAAAGCCATATTTAGAAACAAACAACGAAAGGTCCATGTTTCTAATCTCAATATTTTGTTTAATATCAACAAAATTAAGTTTAAATGAGTTTAAACGCCATCAAGCAAAATTTCATACGATAATACTCCAATTTTTCTTTTATTAATTTATTCCTATTATATTTTTACGTTTCAAATAATAATCAATTCGCCTGTCCATTTTAGTTGATTATAATCATTTAAGAATTTTATACTGTTCAATCAGAATATATGTAATATTGCATAAATTTACCTTGTACATATGTATGTATGTACATGTACATACATACATATGTATATGAGTCGCCTAGTTCCAAATCCCGATAAGTCCACAATATAAAAAAAAAAACGAGGATAAAATATTTTCTGGTTCTAAGAATGTTTTCAAACGATGCCTTATACTTCAATTATTCCAAATACCACCAAGTGCGCCGTAAAAAAATATTGAAAATCAGTGTTAGTTCCAAAAACCGACAATTGCACTATGATAAAAGCCATATTTAGAAACAAACAACGATAAGTCCATGTTTCTAATCTCAATATTTTGTTTAATATCAACAAAATTAAGTTTAAATGAGTTTAAACGCCATCAAGCAAATAAGTCTGTAGCAGAAAAACCGCGTTTGCGAACAAGTGAGTTTTATGGACTTATCGGGATTTGGAACTAGGCGACTCATTTATTCATCCTTTTGACTTCTTTATATTATAATACAACATATAAAGTACCAAAAAGTTATCACTGAAGTTTCTCAAAGTGAGAAAGTTAAACGTTTAGTAATACAGAAAGTTTGCGCAATAAAATACATTCCTTCCAAGAAATTGCTGCACATCGCTTTTGCTCGTCTAGTTTACATTAAAACATTAAACTAATTAGACACTACTGTCTCGGTGTGTGTAGGTATATATAATATATCATCATCATCATCATTTTCAGCCGTTCACCATCCACTGCTGGATGAAGACCCCTCCAATCCTCTCTGTCTTGAGCAATCTGCATCCAGTTAACTCCACACATTCTTCTCAATTCATCAGCCCATCGTCCACTCGGTCTACCTTGCTTTCTTTCACATCCTCTCATATACCATTCGAGTATTTCTCGCGTCCATCCATTCTTCTCGCTATGGGTCCACTTCAACTTTTTCACACGTTCCGCTATATCTGCTTCTCGTTATACCAAAGCATACATCTTTCCATGCTTCTCTGTGTGCACTGGATCTTGCGTAACATTCTTGAATTTAACATCCACGTTTCACATCCATACGTCATAACTGGCAGTACACATTGGTCGTATGCCTTCTTTTTTAAGCATAGCGGAATGTTGAATTTAAAAACAAAGGTACATATACGTGTTTGACGTAATTGATAACGTCACAATTTAACAAGGTCGTGAACCTACCAATGATTAATATTTTAAAATTATAGGAGGCCTCCCATCACCGGCGTTGGGTGAACGCGTTAGCGCTAACTCACCCAACCTGGTGATCACTTGGGTTCAAATCCCACTCGCGACGTTCGTGTTTATTTCAGCCTTCACCGAGGCGACCGTTATCAGCAGACGGAATTGAGCTATTACATATATACATATATATAATAATAATAATAATACGGTCATGTCACAAAGATTTAAGATCGGTACAGTGCCCCCTTATTGTAGGAGTGAAACATTGATCAAACAATTTAATTTTCATTCATGAGCAGTGATGTCACGTTACGTGAATTGTTTATCGGTCGTTGGAGTAACGTTGAGCGTGCAGATTTCGCCCTTAACCTATACATATGTATATAAATAGTAATGCATTTTGCAATATTCAACAGCATAAATCTTTTTACTATATCCATATACGTACATACATAATGTAAATGAAGTATTGTTGTCGTGCGAAAATTCGGAAAAATTGAAATTTTGCCTGATATGTTTACATTGAAACTTCACATGTTGACCATTACTTTATTTTTTTATTTATTTATTTTATGCAACAAACAGCTTATAGTATACAATAAAATATAAATACAAAACAATATTAATATCAAACAATACACTACAGCCAAAATAGTTACAAACGAACAACAGATCAAAATAAGAAAGGAACTTGGGAGTTAGGACTGGAAAGGAACTTGATCGAAGATAATTTAAAATAGGGCAAAGAATAGAGAAAAGGATCAATATGTGCCGGGATTTCGTTAAATGACGAGTAGGATCTATGTATAATTTGTGGAACAAAGATTCAAATGAAACAATGGAGGATTTCTGACAGGCCTAGGGGGACAATGTAGAAGGATCCTACTTAGTAGGTAAGGCATTACAATCAATAAGGGTTTTTAACAATTTTCGTCAACCAGAGACTGCTTTTTTCTCTCCATAGGATCACTCAATTAACATGTATGTATGTATGTAGTTGGAAAAAATACCGGTTAACTGACGGGTTAAAAATTTTAGCATCCCCCAGAGTTATTTTCGTAACCGCTCTACAGACATCATGTGTGTGTGTGCGTATCGCTCAAGGGGTGCTCTCTCGCGATCCTGAAATCAATTTAAAATTGTGCACAACTTTTTTCCCGACCCCGTATCGCGGCACTTAAAGCCTTTACTCACTTTCGAGTAAACTCTGTTTACCTTGGAGCTTTCTTTGCCCGGGTGATCTATTATAGCGCGCTGGCGAGTATCCGAGAGCTTTAAGCTCGCTGAAAGCCACTCCGCTCTCTCTACTACACTACACTCTTGGCGGAAAAATCTAATGAAATTCCTCATCGTCCCCGGGGCACACTTCACCACCAACCAACCCTCCTATCCCCTTCCTTCTTAACCTTGCCAAAAAATCTACGACTCGTCTGAAAATTTTACGTACGCGATTTTTTTTCGTCTTCCACTTTCGACGTTGACGTTTTTTTTTTTTCCCCACCTGACAGTGCGTTGTTGTGAGCTCGGGGAGCGTTTTACGCTTAAAGTGAAAATCTCATCGGAAAATTATTCGACGATGCGAAATTCGCACGAGGATAAAACGATTCCGGCGTAAGTATAAATAAAAAGGAAAACACGCCCTTTACTATGAATAAAAGGCGACGCGAATTACGCGCGACTTTCAAACGATAAATCTGATATACGTACAGAGTGTTACCCAATATTGTGATAGGGAAATTATATTATACTAGTGTATGCCCGTTGCATGGCAACAGATGTTTGTGTGAGTGAGTAGGTATATGTGTATTTAATAGTTTTCATAGTTGTTGCATAGATGGCGCGTTTTAATACAACACGTAACAATTTAACAAAGTCGCGAGATATTATTATATTGTCAAATCGTAGCAGGGCCGTTATTACCTATCAAAGTCAAGTAGTCCCAAACAAATCATTTATAACACGCCCATATACATATACTAACCTAAAAAGACTACATTCCCAGTATAACATCCCATTAGTCGTAGATGTCACTAACAGATTAACCAGTAGATTCTATGATAGAATTACCAATAACCACACAAACAAATTAGTGAAAGGTCTCGGTGATTATAGTATAAGGTTTAGGTATAAACACAAATTACCTAAACATAATTTTCTTTAGATCGCCGACTCTAAAAAGTATTTAATTATGTAAAATATATTATAAACATTTGATAAGAATTGTAAATAGGTTTTTGGGCTGTTTCTCCTATTATGCTTTAAACACTAACATTAAAATAAAAGAATCCTTATAAATACTAACAAAATGAACAATGTGTAAAATAGATAATGGTCACTGGAACAGTAGCTATTAAAATAGATTTAAGATGTATTGTGAACATACATACATAGTATAAGAACAATAAAAAAGCTTTTTAAATAAAAAAAAAAAAAAAAACACTATCAAAGTGGTGATACCGGTTTCAAAATCCCACTAGCGCGACGTTCTGGTTTTTTTTTTTTTTTTTATTTACATCGGCGAGCGTTATCAGCAGACAGACAGACATACGGATTTCGGCTATTGTATATATAATATATTATATACATATTAAAAAAAAAGAGAAATGATACCACCTCCGATGGCGTATAGCGTAAGCGCGATTACTCCGACCTGGTGGTCCCGGGTTTGAATCCCCACTCGTTCTGGTTTTTTAATTATTTACCGAGGCGAGCGTTATCAGCAGATAGACAGACACACATTAGTACACAAAAGTACTTATTCACGATTTTATATAAGGTTTGCTTTTGCGCACAAATGAAATCTATATTTATTTTGTTTGTACGATGTTCCATTGTAAAAATTCAACCGTGAGATTCTGAAAACAGGAGATGTCATCCTTTCAAGCACGTCATTATATTTGTATTTACCTAGATTTATATATGTATGTACATAGTTGATAGTTATTTATACCTAGAACAATTGGTAAATATGACCGTATGTAAGGAAGAATAAATAAAACGAAGAATGAAACTAGAATGGAGCCGTTTAGTAAGAATGAACGTAGTTTTTAAATCAAATATTCCGCTATGCTTAAAAAAGAAGGCATACGACCAAATGTGTACTGCCAGTTATGACGTATGGATGTGAAACGTGGATGCTGAATTCAAGAATGTTACGTAAGATCCAGTGTACACAGAGAAGCGTGGAAAGATGTATGCTTGGTTATAATAAGAGGAATACATGGGTAAGAAGTCGAAACTCCTGGGACCAAGGCTATAACGACCAACAAACAACTCTTGTCATACTTCACGAGTGAAAGTAGCACGCTAGTAGCATATACGTGTGTGTGTGTGTGTGTGTGGTGCCTGATAACCAATATGTTTGATCAGTTTGTACACTAGGCCGGTTACTTACAGCATACACGCTACACGAATTTTGGATTGTAATATTATCACGGGCATTACTGTACTGCACACCCGTTGTTTTACAACAGACACTTGAATAGTACGGCTATAAAGCAGTAGATAGAACATCAAACTTAATGTCACGTGTATGAATTGCAGTGAAAATCTAGTAATTTTTCTATTATAATCCAACTTTGCTCTGTTGGGTCGTTAATCGGTTTTAATTTGTTTGCGTGTATTCTGTATGTATTATACTTATCATGTGTGCCTAATGTATTATACTTAAACATCTGAAAACATACACGGCCTAAGCCAAAACAGTATTTATGTTCAAATAAATTTAACATGGGGGGGACACATTAGGAGATTTTCAAAAAGAATCTCCCAAGTTGAGTCCATGAATCTGCCGCAAAATATACATTAAGGATAATCATAATATGAACATGTGTAGTATTTTAGTATATTTGTACTCTTGTGAATCTGATATTCGTTTATATTTCACGTGGAAAATTTCGTACGAGCATTTTCGGACACATTAATCAAAAAAAACATCGCAAATTGCTGTATCCTTTCCATCAAATTGCTATTATATTAAATTATAGCGAACGGTTTTTATTCGAACAAGGTCTCTGAAAAATTCTCGTTCTTTTTTTACATTCGTCCGTGGAAAATTCATCTTCTTCGTCTGTGGAAATTCACATGAAAATTTCAATTCGAATTCCACAGTACAAATTAAAACCTTTCTGCCGTTCGAATTGTACGATTTTAATCATTTTTTTTTTTCGTTCACCGGAATTAGACTTGTTGTTTTATACTTAAGAGGCCAGTTGTCGTTCTACTAATCTTAGATTAACAATGCTTAATTAGATTAAACAGAGATAATCCGTAAACTGCGTGAAATGTTTTCTTGTAAGTACTAAAAACGTCCAAGTCGCCGAACAACTACATTGTTTACTACCTAAACTTACAAGTCTTTTTTCAGTCACTTACACTTCAGTCGTCTAGGAAATTTCCCATTTGAAAAATTATAAACAGTATAAATTACATAATTAACATTTAAAAACCTATAAATTATAAAGTTACATCAAGATACAGGTGCGTAGTGAATTGTAAATGAAAACTTCGACACGTTTTTTATCCCATTATATTATAGTAAATCTTATCGCAAAGCTTAATACCAGTTTACATAACATACGCATTACAGTAACATATAATTCGATCGATGTGGCTATAGTCTCGAGTACACTAGTATTACAGGATAGATAAGATTCGGAACACGCGAAAAAAATAACAAAACAACGTGTTTAACAATAAATAGATAAAAAAAAAAACGCTGCGATAAATTTGGACCGACACGAAAATCATTAGTGGGATTTGCTTTACCTTTGCGTTTGTGGATGAATAAAAATGTTACATTTATTATTACATTATCTTCGCAACGAAGATTACACAATAATTCCGAATTGAAAACGATAACAGTATAATCATTTAGCGGTAGGAAAAAAATGTAATCATTTTGTAACAAAGCCCACGTGGTATATACATATATATAAATATCTACCTAAATTTGTATATACAGGATGTACGAATGTTATTATTAATTTTGTTTTTTTGCTTTTGTATTGTAATGGATATGACGTCGAAGCCGTTAAATTCGCCATTGTTTGAAGTGTTGAACTTTGTGAGCGCATTCGAGCCTCAATTTGCATAATCGTATTCAGTTCTGAGTTTTCTTCTGCCACAATTACTCACAAAGACATAGTTTTATGTCTTTAGTTCAAGCGAGACTGTTTCAAAGAGTTAATCTCATTACAATAAACATTTTAGTAATGAAAATACATATATAAGAAAATGCTTCAAGTGAAATATTTCTTAATCAAAATACTTTACTTAAAGCATTTGAACTATCAAATGCGCTTTTTACTGTTTATCTATGTATAGTTATAAATATTGTATTACTTAAAGTAAATATTAGAACTGTTAATTTTTCATACTAAATAACATACATATACCTATATGTATGGAGCAGTGGTCGGGAACTGGCGGCTCCGGAGCCGCATGCGGCTCTTTGTATGAAAACCTGCGGCTCTCGCTCGCATCCAACGTTTTGCGAGAAATACAAAATGTTGACACACAATTATTTACACAAGATCAAAATGAATCCCATTTCAACAATGTATATTTCCAACCATTTTCAGCCATTCATCATCCACTGCTGGATGAAGGCCTCTACAATCCTCTTCCATTCCTGTCTGTCTTGGGCAATCTGCATCCACTTGACTCCACACATTCATCTCAATTGATCAGCCCATCTTCCACTCGGTCTGCCATGCTTCTCTGTGTGCACTGGATCTTATATAGCATTCTTGAATTTAGCATCCAAGTTTCACATCCATACGTCATATCTGGCAGTTTTTTTGAATATATGTATATGTAATTAGAAGATAATAAATTGCGGCTCCCAAACTTAATTTGGCTCTTAGCTCGAAAAAGGTTCCCGACCACTGGTATAGAGAGACGTCTTGTTAAACAATAAAATTACGTCAATAAACAATTTTATTTTGCACTTGAAGTGTTAAAAGACATTAATTTATTTGAATAATAAAATGCTGAGCGTTACGTACTATGTAGTGTAAGCCCGTTGAATATCAACGGAGCGTTCTCATCACCCCTACTGAAAAATACTATTAAATTTAATAGTTTTTTTAGAGTTGTTGTATAGATGGCGCTTTATAATACAACACATAACAATTTAGCAAAGTCGCGAACACTTTATCATTTAATATTGGCCAATTATAGCACGTACGTCATCGCCTCCGTTTGGAAGATACATAGCGTAAGTACGACTCCTCCCAACCTGGTGATACCGGGTTCAAATCCCACTCGCGCAACGTTCTGGTTTTTTAATTATTTACGTCGGCGAGCGTTATCAGCAGACAGACAGACAGATTTCGGCTATTATATACGTACTAGTGTAAGCCCGTTGAATATCAACGACCGCAAAAAAAAATAATAGTTTTATAGCGCCATCTATGTATTATTAGCAGTCACGATCCCTTGTATAGGTAATGTTTAAAAAAAGGACCAAATCAACAACGTGCCGTGGCGTATGCGTTAGCGCGATAACTCCCGACCTGGCGTCCCGGGTTCGATCCCCAGTCATTCTGGTTTTTAATTATTTTTCCTCATTTCTTATTTATTTTAATTATAGGTAATGTTTAATAAAAAAAAAAGGACTAAATCGACCAAGGACGATAGAGTATAGCGTTAGCGTGATTACTCTCGAGCTTGCGGTCCTGGGTTCGATCCCCCACTCTTTCTGGTTTCTTAATTATTTTTCCTCAGCGAGCGTTATCAGCAGACAGACAGACAGGATTTCGGCTATTATATTTATATATATATATATATATATATATATATACATAATATAAAAAAAAAATATTTATATTTCGAAGATTTTCATATGAATTGTAGTAAATTCAATTGTCACAGTGTGTCAACACACAATTTATTCGCACAAAATAAAACGCCAACAGTATGACCTTGTCAGAATTTTATCACATCATTGCCTCGAACCTGCAAATATTCTCGCAAAACATTTTCATCATAAAATATTATGTGCGTTATGATTTCTTTGGAATTAAAATTCACAGCTATCTTTCGACAAAATTTTTATCACCTTTTGATGTTTGAATCTTCTTTGCTTTGTCAATTCATTGAAGTGGCATATTTTATTACAGAAGATCCAATGCAAATTATTTGGAAGTGCTGTCCCATAAAAACTTGTCCCGCTGGTACCTGCGCCCAAAAAAAATTTTTTCCGGCTAGGATCACAGCAACGTTAAAGAGATAAGTTTAACGTTGTTTAAGTTTATATTAGTGGTTGCCAACTGGTAATCAGCGAGAGATGATTATTGTTTATTTAACTAAGACATTCGATAGAAAAATAAATAAATAGAAATACATCTTCTTTTCATAAACATATTTTAATTAAAATTTCAAATATGTGAAATTTAAATATTCTTAATAACTACGTATATAAGTACAAAGTATTTTGCTTATTTTCTTTGGTATTCATCAACTTATATATGGAAAAATAAGATTGCACTATTACTAGAGATGTAAAAGAACGTTCTTTAATAAATTACTAAAAATCAATCAAGCATTAAAGCCCGCGTGCAACGGGTTGAGTATCCCTGCACCAAACTTTCATATATGTATTAGTTTAGTGTCTATTACAAATATTCACTACGTAACAATGAAAATGCTCTGTCTCTTTCGCTTGCGTACCTACTTGTTGTGAGTATAAAAGAGACACAAATATTTTGTATGCCTTTCTTTTATGACATACAGCGTGCTTCTTGATTTTGGCCAGTCAGTCTTCGATTGTTATATCGTTTGTTGCTTTAGTTAGAGTAGTTAGTTTAGTCAGTATATACCGTTTTATTAAGGGTATTATTAAGGGTAAAGTTAAGGGTATAATTAAGGGTAAAGTTAAAATTAAATATTAAAAAAAAAATTGTATCAGCCTGTATACTAAAAATGCATATGTGTGTGTGTGTGTGCCATTTTGTTTCATCGGCAAAAACTTCTGGGCTCCTGGTCGAAATTGGGATCTTGGTTTTCGACATAGACCCGAGAAAAGCTTTCAAGAGCTTTCAAATAAATACACACGACCACTCCAGTGACGGCCAACCGGTCGCGAAACATTTGCAATTTGCATTGCTAAAGTTGCATAACTCGGCCGCAAATTTATTACCCCTGCATCGTTGCTATCGCTGGAATTTACCTTTACATGGCTGAAAACCTACTATGGATACAACTTCAGGACGAGTGAAAAAATCACCACGTAATTTATAGTCGGCTTAACAGTGTCACGTGTATGTAAACGTTGCTTTATGATTTATTTCCAAGCTTGAGTTCTAGTGTTTGCATTAGGATTGAAAATATATCTGTTTTGGCTTATTGTGATGGCAAATACTGGATTCAATTTTTTTTAGCCCAATGTCTGATCGACTTTACGAACGATACCTAAAGATTTCAAACGATATTACTGCATATATATAAAAGCGAAAGTGAGCGTGCTGTTACGTCTGCCACCAGGTAAAATGGGAGATCACCACTCCGTAAATGAAAGTCGATTTACATTTTTATTTATATTTAATTTAAACACTTGTTAATACAATGTTGTATGTACATAGTTTACTCTACGACTGATAGTGAGATTCTGTCTTGACACAAAGAGGTACATCTTATTTTTATAGACTCGGTCCTTTTTGGAATTTGGAGGGGGGGACCCTTTGTTCATAATCCTGAACATTTTTAGCAGTTGGGTTATTCCATACAAAATATTTGTAACTGCCTTTATACCTGAACTTGAAATTGTCTAGTGACGAAAGGTCTTATTTTATACCTGGGTTTGTAGCAAAGTATGTATGATTTGCATTTGGACAGAGCTTAGACATAACAGTGCTTGAACAGAAACCAAAACCATGGTGACGGATAAACAACTTTGGTCTCGCTCACGTACGTGTATCGCGATGGCTAAAACGCTTCAAACATTCGCGAGCTGTCACATATGTACATACATACATATATATATGTACGTCATTTATGACCGTCAATCAGCTAGTTGTATCAATATTTAGAAGAACATTTTATAATTTGTCGTGTAGTGTTGTGAATAAACTTTCATTAATATGACAACAATGGTTGATAACAACTGACAAGTAATAATAAAGTATGCGGTATGAAAGTTAAATGTTTATAGCACCATAGTATTTGTGTATATTCAATTCAAAATTAAATTATATATATATATGTACGTATATGTATATATTCATAAGAAGAATAAAGAAAAGAAAAGGTTGAAAATTCACTTAATTGAAATTCTTTGAAAATTACTAGAGTTATTAAATTCCCCTGAAAACCTTGTAGTATGAAAATTAAAATATTTTTAAATCTCACATCGTAAATTTAATTATATAGAATCTATACAAAATCCACTAGTAGAATCACTAATGAAACGGTAAAAGTAGACGTAATGAATATTATAATATTTCCCCTTATAACAGGCGCGGTTAGAAGAAAAAGATTCTCAAACTGAAACTGCATATTCTCTTGTTATATAAAATACAGACTATACATTATTGTCAAAATCAAACCATATCACGTTAATTTAATCAACCAAACCAATGTTCATAGTCATGAAAACATAAATCATTCAATTTACGTTACAAATTAAATTCACAGAGGTCGCCAACCGTTCAAATGCAATATTTGCATTTTTTTTTCTGCGTCAAGTTGTGAAGTTTTGCACGACAAATTTGTACAAAATGTACGTTTCGTCGATAATATTGTGACGTCAAAAGTCAGAGACGCAAATACGTAACGAATTTAACGCCATTATGCGCGAAAAGGAATTTTAAATGAAATTTTGGTTACACTTACTTATGTATGTATATCTCACACACATGCCTCGACGTATTGACGTTGTACATTCAATTAATTTCTCGTATGTGGTTTGAGAAACGCTTTAACGTTGTTATATAATATACATATGTATATAAAACATGTCAGAGAGAGGCTCATAATCATGATGATGTTAACATAAAAGCACACGCGTATGTATGTAAAAATAATGATAAAACCATAGGTAAACCTTTTGTTCTTGAATATCGCTTTATGAAAATTCAAAGGTTTAAGTGGTAGCGTCGTTTTTGAATATATTATGAGTTCGAAGGTTGATTTTTTGTAGCAGATTTCATTATATATGAATGAAGTTGCGGTGAAAATCTCAATGAAATGTAAGAGAATTATTAATGAAACAAAAAGTTTACGGTAGTGACTTTTTTATATTTTTTTTCTAAAATAAGTTTGTGACGTACTTTTTATCAAAACCTATTGAAAAGAGTTCACATATTCTTGGTAAAAATGCTTTTTCCGAAATTCTGCTAAATTTCGGAAAAGCGAGTTGGAAAGTTTGAGCGATTTTCATCAGAAGTTTAAATTGAGTTTATTCAAATTAATATTGCGTTGAAATACTTGACTAAATTTGTAATTTCATTTATCATCTTAACCCTTAAATGTTTGACTTGATAATCGAACGCACGGTTTATATCATATTAACCAATAAACTTTCGATTCGAATGTTCTGATATACGAAGTTTTTTTCAGCATATTAATAATTTAGATTTCCTCTCCAATCGTCTTCCATTCCTGTCTGTCTTGAGCAATATGCATCCACTTGACTCTACACATTCGTCTCAATTCATCAGCCCATCTTCCACTCGGTCTACCTTGCTTTCTTTCACATCCTCTCGGATACCATTCCAGTATTTCTCGCGTCCATCTGCCATTCATTTTGCTATATCTACCACTTTGGTCATACTTCTTACCCATGTATTCCTCTTACGATCTTTTATTGTTATACCGAGCATACATCTTTCCATGCTTCTCTGTGTGAACTGGATCTTACGTAGCATTCTTGAATTTAGCATCCAAGTTTAACATCCATACGTCATACTGACTGTATGCATTGGTTGTATGCCTCCTTTTTTTAACATAGCGGAATGTTGGATTTAAAAACAATGTTCATTCTTCCAAAAGCACTCCATCCTAGTTTTATTTATTCTTATTTACTTCCAGTCATATTCACCAATTGCCTTAGGTATAAATAACTATCAACTATCTCTACAATATGGTTATCTAGAACTACTGAATATTATATTGTAAATGTGAGAAAAGCTCATAAGTATGTAGTATATTTGGATCAATTGAGTGCCAATTTCGACGATTTGATAAATTTAAATCGATAAGAATATACCCATGGACATTTCAAACGAAAAAATTCGTATGAAACATTTCCTTTTCACGGATGATTTATCGCTTTGACAACTATGACAACTATGATACGTTTAGCATACGCGAAACGGCCAAGAGCACTAGAAATACATATTTTTAACAAATCGATAAGGGAAAGACGGGAGCTTTACGAGCCCTTACACATAATATGTACATATGTATAATATATACCCGATCTGAGAAAAGAAAAGCACATCGAACCGATCCCGGTGATAAATTGATAAGATCCGGAAATTTACGGTGGATTATGCCGACCTATTTACCAAGTCTCCGTAAATCTGACGAAAGATTCGAGTTACGTTTCTCAGTATGGAATTTCATACTGGCAAAGTTAGACAAAAGCAAACAAACCGGTCTTATCGCGTTTTCTCTGGTGATTTTAGCAAAATTAGTCATGGAGAAGTACATGTGTGTGATTTCCACGCATATATACATTTCAACAAAGCAACAATAGTTTGTAATTATCACTGTAATTTAGTCTAGTTGAACGTATAGTACTTAGTAGTCGTACATACATAGTACGCGATTGCTCATCCGGAATACACAATGAGCGTATGGCGCGCTTGATTACACTTTTGTGCAGATTGCTTCCTTGTTTGAGTGTTTTATTTCAGTTTTTTCATTTTCGTTTTATGTTATATATTATCTGATGTTGTTTTTCGACACTGTGAAATATTCGCTATAAAACTTGAGCAATAGCGCGATCTATGTACATAATGTTGTGTTTCTATCGTATTTCCTCGTGTGTTTGATCGTTTGAAGAAGCTGCTGGGCGACGTTCGACGATCTTCATCCCCCGTGTGTGATTGTTAGTATGATGATTGATAGTACATCGGATCGGTCCTATCGAGATGGACGATGACGATGTGGAGGACGGTCGAAGATGAAACATAACTTGAAAATAACGACGTTTGCGACATATGCATCTTCTTGATTGTAGTGCTTGTTTATGAATTGTTATGTTTTGTGGTTCAAAATGATAGTCGATCCATTTAATAGTTAAAACTTCTTTTATTTATTTTAAATTGAGAGTACAAGTGACGTAGTGTACGTCTATTAGAATAGTGAGTTCAGACATGGCGTATGTCTATTGGTTAGTGAGCAGTGCTGTGTTGTCCACTGAACAACTGCCCTGAACTCAACTGAACTGATGTGTCGTATGTCTATTGATGGAATGAGCTGAACTGCCCTAGAGATGAGTTTTTCTATACCTTAAATACTATTTTACAATATTTGGGAGAGGGGAGATTCTATTCTCGTTTGTATCTTGCATCGCAGCTGCATCTCTTAAATTCGATTAATATTTGGATTCTCAGCTACGTGAACAGATATGGTCAATAAATAGCAGTTAGGATTACAATTTTCTAATCTTGTTGTTTAAATTACTCTCGACCGCACGTATTGAAGATTCTTTTAATTATTTCGATGTTTAACTATGTGGCCAAAAAATAACAGTGAGGGAGACATCTCCATTACCGTTACTTTAATTATTTTCACCACGTCAGTATATCGTAATTTATGTTAACTCTTTCGACTATTAGCTACGTGAATAGATGCAAGTAATGTGAACTAAAAATGGTGGAGAGATAACACATATTTCTTCCTTTCTCAACTAATCTCTAATTATTTGATATATCTATCAGTATTTTTATGGACTGCACGTGTGGGTGCATATTGTACAGTTCATTTGGTCGATTTGACTCTTCAACTATTCAACTAATGTGAATTGAAAATGGTCAGAACATAACACCTCCTTCCTTACAAAAAGAATGAGAATCATTCTTTAAAAATTATAAAAAGGTACAAAACATTTCAGTTAGATACAAATCTTCTTATTCTAATCATTATCATTAGTAAAATATTCAAAGAAAAATTAAAAATAAAGTAAATTTCATAATATATAAATATGTTCTTATTGATATCGAATTTGATTAAGTTCTTTATAGATTGTTATTGTTTCAAATTTCTAACATTTACTCAATTATTTCAAAGTGATTAATATTCAAAATCGATCTTTGATGTTCGTATTTCGTAATCAATATCAAATAAATTTATACAATAATAGAATGATTTTGGTTTTTTGATTGTAAAATTTCTATGCAATACTTTCATTTCTTACTGGTTAAATTATCGTTAATCATGTGAATCAATGAAAATTTCCTATTATGTAAATTGTGACAAATATTGTTTAATTAATTATACATATTTAATTATAATTGATCTTTCAGATGATCTTGTGATTCAGATTATTTAATTCGTTATAAAACATTCAAAATGTAATTTCTCTTTCAATAGAGTTTACTGTTGAACTTGTTATTTAGTTATTTGTAAATCACAATTAATTTTAAATTAGTTATGAATATTAATGAGCTTTGAATTTCTCATTAAATTAATATTTTGCTTTAAAAAATTTTTTTTTTTTCATTAAATTAATACAATACTAAGACCTGATTCGATGATCAATACAATTCAATACATATAATGGTCTGAATGTTTTAAATTGACATTTTATCATTTTTAACTTTCATAGATAATTTTTCATGTGAGAAAACATATTAATTATTATTATAATTTTAATTAAAAATTAACATTTTTTTTTGTTAATTATGCAATGAAATATAATTGTTGGTGCACTAGTTTTATATATATCTTTTTTATCACTTTTCACTTTATTATTATTATTCAATATTATTTATTGATTTATATAGATAATGCTAATCAAAGGTATAAGGGTAATTTGGAATACATAGGATTAAGGATTAGTAATTCATATTTATTTTTATAAATTCATTTTCGTTTACAAAAATTAAGTGATTATTTCAAAAGTTAAACTTGGCTTTTTGCAAGTAATCAAATGCATCAAATAATTTCTATAATTAAAGTATTCGTAAATATTCAATAATTTTCGTTTTCATAATCATTTGTTTATATTTTCTACACAATTATTATTGTTTTGCAATCAAATGCAATACATTACAATTCGTAATTTTGTTTTATTATAAATCAATCGTTTGGTTTATTTTTATACTTTATTTTGGTTTATTTTTTATAAAAAGTTAATTTATTGAAATCATGAACATTTAAATGCATCAAGGTGCATAGTGCATTATTATTAAAAGTAATATTAATTTTTTTTTTTTTTTTTTTTAAAAAGTAACAAGATAATTCTATAAATACACGTTTAATTCACTCGGTAGATTTTTAATCAACCAGTTGCATTAAAATGTAAAAGTAAGTATTTTTCAATCGATAGTTTTTATCGATACATTATTTAAAATTTTAGTTCTACATAGTTTGAAAAAGATTATTATCATTACATTATTTTTATTTAAATAATGTTTGTAATTACATTTTTTTTTCACATTCTATCCGATACCTAATCGATATGAGAGAGATCGATTAGACTCCTGATCGTCTTCGTATATTACATAAGCTGAATTTTCAAACTCACGATTTAGTCTTTTATTATTATTATTTACTCTGTTCGTAATTTTATTTTCTTTATTCAATTTTGAATAATTAGTAATCAAAAGTTTTCTTTTCCTCGGTATACTCAATGATTTGCGATTATTTTTATTAATATGATTATTTTTAAATACATTGTCTTCATCTTCAATTTCATTTTCAATTTTTTTTTTTTTAAATAAATTTCTTTTAGTTTCAACATTACGATCAATGTCGTTTTTCGATTCATTGATTTTTACATAATCAATATCTTTCAATTCTCCATTTTCTAAACACTTCGTAGAATCATATAGTTTAACGCTTTTTATCATTGGTAATTTACCAGGATTGAAATCATTCAACTTCTTTTTATTATTTATTATAACATTTTTGTTAATATCGGGGATTTCCGATTTATTTATAAGCTGTATCGCTTTTGTTTCAGATTTATTTTTAATATAATCGTTACTATTGGGGTTTTCCAATTTATTTTTTAGTTTATTCGTTTCTGTTGAACGATTTATTTTAACATTTTCATTATAATCGATTTTTTTCGACTTTGTTTTAACTTCACGTAAAGGTTTATAATATTTATTATTTTCTTCCTTTATCACGTCACGATCTAGATTTTCTAGATTATAATATTTAATCGTTTCACGACTTTCGATATCTGAAAGTGTGGACAAATAAATTTTCTTGTTTGGAATTTTAGTACCAACATTTTCTTTGATTTTCTTATTTAAAATATTCGTTTCCGTTTTATTAATAACGTCTTCTTTATTTTTAGTTTTCAAAATATTTGTTTCGTTTTTTTTTACCGTTTCTGGTTTAAGTTTAACCAATGGTTCGTAACTAATACGATTTATTTTTATTACTTTATTAACGATTGGTTCATCAATTTTTCTTTCGTAAGAAGTTTCGTTTTCAAAATTATTATTATTATAATTTTCATTTCAAAAATTATCATTTGTATTATAATTTTCATTTTCGAATTTATCATTTGTATTATAATTTTCATTTCCAAAATTATCATTATTATAATATATATTATAGTATTCATTTCCGAAATTTTCATTAATATTATAGTTATCATTTCGCGTTTGTGAGTTGTGCGGTTTTTTCCGTTTATAATTATCATTATTATAATCAAATTGTTTATTAATGTTCCCATAATTATATTCGTCATTTTTATAGTAATCACGATCTTTTATTATTGGTTTTGTAAAATTTTCTTCCGCGATTGCGATTTTAAAACAACTAATTAAATCTTTCGGGTCTCTTGCCCGTAGCATAAATGATATATTAGGTAAAGTATTTTGAATGAAATATTGAATTGATAATTCGTTTATAAATTCAAATTTTATATTTCGCATTCGAATATCGTTAATATTATTAAATATATGTGATTTTAATTTAGTTATACATTTTTCTAAACGCGTAATATAATTTTTAATTTTTTCATTTTGATCCTGTTTACAAATTTGCAGTTCTAAAAGCAAGTGTGAGAATGATTTATTTTCTCCGTATTCGCGTTTTAAAAGTTCTTTTAATATTTTCCAATTTTCAATATTATAATTTGATATAAATTCTTCGGCTTTTCCGGTTAAAGATGAAATAATAAATATCAATAAAATCGGTTTATTAATTTCTTCGACAAGGTTAAGTGCGTTTTCACAACAATTTAAAAATGATATTAATTGATCAGTATTACCGTCAAAGGGTTTTATAAATTTTATTGCAGTGTCAATAGATATTTTTGTCATCTTGGACGTTATCGATTTATTATTTTTATTAGATATTTGTTTTACACGCAAATTGTTTAACACTAGATTTGCATAGATTTGCATTTGCTAGATGAGCATTTTTGATTTTCATTTAAATTATTCTACAGCAAATATTTATAAATTTCAAGAGGATTATTAGGATAATAGGATAAGCAAAATCCAATAAGTTGATTAATAAGTACTCACAGTTGATTTTTGATGTAGATTTTTCTACTCGCTGTTAACTGCTACTGTTGATGCTGATGATTTTCGTTGTGAAGATGATGTCGATGTCGTTGAATAAGGGTTCTTGGCCTTTCAAAGGACTGTGTCCACCACAGGTGAAACTGCGTTGTTGCCATGGGTTGAGTTGCTGCAAGCGCGTTCAGTGTTGGCGAAGTTATGTATCTGAAGCTCTGCACCAAGGGTTTCAGGAACCTTTCACATCCCACCTTCAGGAGATCCTTCCTTTAGGAGATCCTTCTTCAGGACATCCTCCGTTAGAATATCCTTCTTTTAGGAGATCCCACCGCTGCCACCATTTCTGTTATGTATTTCCTCGTGTGTTTGATCGTTTGAAGAAGCTGCTGGGCGACGTTCGACGATCTTCATCCCCCGTGTGTGATTGTTAGTATGATGATTGATAGTACATCGGATCGGTCCTATCGAGATGGACGATGACGATGTGGAGGACGGTCGAAGATGAAACATAACTTGAAAATAACGACGTTTGCGACATATGCATCTTCTTGATTGTAGTGCTTGTTTATGAATTGTTATGTTTTGTGGTTCAAAATGATAGTCGATCCATTTAATAGTTAAAACTTCTTTTATTTATTTTAAATTGAGAGTACAAGTGACGTAGTGTACGTCTATTAGAATAGTGAGTTCATACATGGCGTATGTCTATTGGTTAGTGAGCAGTGCTGTGTTGTCCACTGAACAACTGCCCTGAACTCAACTGAACTGATGTGTCGTATGTCTATTGATGGAATGAGCTGAACTGCCCTAGAGATGAGTTTTTCTATACCTTAAATACTATTTTACAATATTTGGGAGAGGGGAGATTCTATTCTCGTTTGTATCTTGCATCGCAGCTGCATCTCTTAAATTCGATTAATATTTGGATTCTCAGCTACGTGAACAGATATGGTCAATAAATAGCAGTTAGGATTACAATTTTCTAATCTTGTTGTTTAAATTACTCTCGACCGCACGTATTGAAGATTCTTTTAATTATTTCGATGTTTAACTATGTGGCCAAAAAAATAACAGTGAGGGAGACATCTCCATTACCGTTACTTTAATTATTTTCACCACGTCAGTATATCGTAATTTATGTTAACTCTTTCGACTATTAGCTACGTGAATAGATGCAAGTAATGTGAACTAAAAATGGTGGAGAGATAACACATATTTCTTCCTTTCTCAGCTAATCTCTAATTATTTGATATATCTATCAGTATTTTTATGGACTGCACGTGTGGGTGCATATTGTACAGTTCATTTGGTCGATTTGACTCTTCAACTATTCAACTAATGTGAATTGAAAATGGTCAGAACATAACTAATGAATTCCTTTTAAAGTTTGTGAACATAATCTTATCGTCTTTCAAATTGATCAAAAATTTCACATAGTCTGTTCTCGTAAGATATTTCAGCTTTGTATTTCGTATCATATTAAAGATAAAAAACATTCTTTGCGTCTGGTTTTTTTTTTTTAGAGAAATCGCAATAAAATTGAAGAGAAAATATACTTGTAGGTATAAAAAAAGTCCTTTACATCACGTAAAAATCTCAAATTCAAACGAAAGAATCATTCCAAGCACCCTCATATACATTTTTTTCGGTCTCAACTTTCACCAACTAATTAAAGAAAACTTATTTTAACTTCTTAGAAAAATTTACCTAATATACCTTTTTGTATTACTTATGTATGTATATATACTTAAGAAGAAATTTGAAAAGAACGGATTATTAATGAAAATATTGCTTTTAATGCGAACGGGAATTAAAATCTTCGGACAAACACTCGAATTAATCTCTCGTTAACTTCAACGGGAAAATTTTCCCTTTGGTAAAAAGATTTTCAAGAAAATTATCTTCCGTAAAAATTTCAATCCCCACGAAGGCTTTTCAATGGATTTCAAAGTGAATTGTAAATGGCTCCCTATGTCGAACACGGAACCACCTTTCTTGGAAGCTTTATGCGGTTTTCCTATGGGGAATTGAAGGCTTTTAAATGTTAAACATAAAGGAGGTCAGTAAGAGGTTGCGGTGTGGACACAATTCCCTAGTGCCATTATCAAACAAAAGATTAATGCTCTTCATAAAGTGTATGTGTGTGGGCTTTTATTACTACGATGACAAACGCGATTTACTTATTACATTTTATATTGCATTAAATTCAATTCTACACAATATCCGAGAGTGCACGTATGTCCATATATGTACATAGACAGTATATTATATATTTACAGTTTTTAATCAGGCGAAGTGCCTATTGTTTCAAGTGGGAATTTAATGAGAGTTGCGCGATCAATTTTCAGATATGAAACTTTACACAGAGTTAGGGTGCAAGTTTATATACCGAGTGAGTGCATGCAAGTTTGACATAACTCAAACTTGAGAGCAAAGTGCTACAAAATGCATACAGTTTGAGGCGATTTTATCTCGTCATTATCAAAAGCGAAACTTTCGCGAATAATTTAAGTGTTTCGTCAACAAAATATGTGCACGCTACATATCCATACGCAAAGATGATAGATTGAGTTTTGCACACATGATGAAAATACTTGCAAATTACATGTACCATAATAATAATCTATTCTTCGTAGTAAACGATGCATCATTTTTAATGTTAATACAAAATCTACTCATATAAACGTTATATTCTCGTATATGTACATATGTTACCAGTTACAGGAAAAAGAGCGGAATTACAGCATTGTAAATAAATTATGAAGTACATATATTATACAGTCATACAAATCATACAAATTGGTACAAAATGAATCATCTTCATATGAAACAAGTAAAATTTTTGAATTCATTACGTTTTAAATTATATTTTTATTCTTAATAGAAGAGCTTATTGCAATTAATCAAATTTAATGAATTAAATGTATTTATTCAATTTATGTTTGAATTTTTAGTTCAGTGTTTTTAAAGTTACGGACGAACCAAATGAGGTGATTCATTTTGTACGCGTGTGATAGCTTTTAGCGTGAAAATTTATATTCATAGCTTTCACGAACACTCTTTCAGAGTTGATATACGTTTAAAAATGTAAATTTTAGCCACGACTAAAAAATAGTTGTATTTATTTAATATTAAGTAACACACAGCTCATAGAGTACAATATGAAATATAAAATAATATTAATTTCACATAATACAATACAGCCGAAATAGTTACAAAAACAAAACAGAATAATTAAAACAGCAAGAAAGGAACTTAAGTAAAGAAAATCTGAAGGAGGGGAGAATATTGAATAGGATCAATATGTGCCGGAATTTCGTTGAATGACGAGCAGGATCTATGAATGAAGGAGTTTTGCGAATAATTAGTACAATAGAACAAAGATTCAAATGAAACATTGGAGGATTTCTGACAGATCTAGGGGGACAATGCAGAAGGATCCTACTTACATAGTAGATAAGGGCTATCTGATAAATTATTTAAAAGCTTAAATACAAAGCAGATATCCGAGACCATCCTTCTATGTAAATTGCAGAGGGACGTAATCATGGAAATTTGAAGAAGAAGAGGAAAGACCAAATCTGTAACTTCTAATTATTGTTTTCCAGTTTAGTAGTGGAATTTTGGTAAAACGGGTTCCATATATGTAGTACTAGCAAATTTCAGGTGACTTCTCACAAATACATTGTACAAGTAAAGTACTTAAAGGGTCTGAATACTCTCATTATGAACTCTATAAGTTCTATAAGCCTTATTAAAATACAATTTACTATCTAATAAGACACCAGTCAACTCTCAATATTCGCGTCTGCCCAATAAATAAATCAAACAAATCAAACAGGGGAGTCTGGAGAAATTGACATGAAAACACGAATATGAATTATGAATGTATGTAAATTTTGCATTTAAACCACATTGGACGTTTTTAAAAATGTTTTTTAATACATGAGTGTATCCTAATGGTGCGTACACACTGCCGAATCGAACGCGAACCGAATTCGGAGCCAATTTGGTGCGAACGATAGGATTCGCTTCGTTGGTTGTAGGTATACATACACTAAAACTTCGGACCGAATATCAAGCGAATGCTCGCCCTCGAACGGAAATACAATAGGCGGAATTAACAAAAGAAAACCTTAAACAATAGCCCAACTAACAAAAAAATACACTATTTGCGTTCAATATTTTTTTGTGCATATCGTCTTTGTTCGTGGCATCTTGGCGAGCAGTTGTACTTATCAACAATAGTAACAATAAATCACCAAACAATAAAACAATTAACTCACTTTCGAAAATTTCGTACATACAATGAAATTCAGAAAAAAATTATGAGGGCTTGAATTTTATATATTTTTACGTATGTATATATAATCTGCCGGGTAAATATTGTAAACATTACAAAACTTACCTCGGGGAATCGTACATATGTAGGTACATATTATATAGTATGGGTTCACTCGTATGTACATATGTATGTATGTATATGCGCCCGCGAATACTTTCAAGGCTTGATATCATAAAAATGACACACAGAAGCACAATTTTATTTCAAATTCAGTCAAGTTTCAGCCGTATAACTGCATTTAAGATTTACCTGCATACATATTCACAACTCATGTTGATCTTGATTGTACGTCACACTAAAAACGTTTATGTAAGGGCCATATGAGTGTTTAAAATTCAAATAAATAAAAAAAATTGTTTTTGTGGAGCAGCAAAGCGACAAAATACCATTCGCTGCGACGTCCACATAGCGTCCAAATAGCCCGAATTCGCTTTCGCTTCGCCTTCGATTCGTCAGTGTGTACCCACCATAAGCGTGCAATTTTACCTTTGCAACATTAAATAAATACACATTTTCCATTTCGAAGAAGATGATTCGCGGGAAAAGTGCGCGCGCGCGCTCTTTTCGATTCAAAGCCAACCAGCGTGTGTATCTTTTAAAAGAACATAAATATTTTATGTATTTTGGCTTCTGAAGAACAAAACTTTTTTTTTTTTTCTACCCCCACTGTTGTGCCACCGGATTGAAGTTCGCAAAGTCTACTGTAAATAATGGTCGGCACGTTAGCACTTTGTAGCGATCGTAAATTTTCGTTTTCACCCGGTGAAAATTCCTATTTGCCAAGTCTCGGCGTGTATTCATAACGAGCAAACGCAAAGAATATATAAATCTCGAAAACACATCGAGACTTCATTTAAAAGCACCCGTGTACCTACGTTATGAATATGATATTATATGTATAAGATTCCACTAGTGAGGGTCCCACCTTATTCAAAAAGTTAAATTGGAACAATGGCCGCGACCGTGATATATTAGTTTGCCGTATCGTAAATTTGCATAAACGCGTACATATTACGATAAATGCCGTAATTTGTTTACATTATACACGTTAGAGTGGCCAACAAGCTACCGGAGCTGCGATATTCCACACTGAAAACTTTCTACACCAAAAAAGAGCAACCAATGTCACTGAAAAACCTTTGGTTGACCGATTTTTGTGATATTTTACAACTTACATATGAGTCGCCTAGTTTCAAATCCCGATAAGTCCATAAAACTCACTTGTTCGCAAACGCAGTTTTTCTGCTACATACTAATTTGCTTGATGGCGTTTAAACTCATTTAAACTTAATTTTGTTGATATTAAACAAAATATTGAGATTAGAAACGTGGACCTATCGTTGTTTGTTTCTAAATATGGCTTTTATCAGCTTTTATCATAGTGCAATTGTCAGTTTTTGGAACTAACACTGATTTTCAATATTTTTTTACGGCGCACTTGGCGGTATTTGGAATAATTCAAGTATAAGGCATTGTTTGAAAACATTCTTAGAACCAGAAAATATTTTATCCTCGTTTTTTGTATATTGTGGACTTATCGGGATTTGGAACTAGGCGACGACTCATATGTACACTGCCTATTTATATTGCAATTTTACAATATACATAACTACAATGAAATCCTTATATATCCTTAAATAGACATATGCGGATTATTTTAAACGTCAATAGATTAACTAGTATATGATATATGAAACCTTGAAAGTGTGCGTGTTAGTATATATTTTTAAATTAGATAAGAATTTATTACCAAAATATTTAATAAGAGGTTAAAATATATGTACATAGTCATAATACTAGGGGTAAGAATAAGTTAATAGTTAAGAATTTAAAATTAAGTTTAATCCAGGAGAAGCATCTTGTACAGGGATGTTGTTGAATATAATGGCCTGCCAGAAGTTCTCAGAAATATAAATAAAATTATAATAGATTCCTGGCAGCATTAAAACAGCACCTCTGTACAAGTGCTAGTAGATAATAAGTTTATTTTGTAATTTTAGCTTTAAGTAATGTTTATTTGTAATAAATTAGCTACATTAAATAAATAAAAAATGTATTTAGTCTGTCTGCCTGTTGGTCAAAAATGATCATTTTTTTTCCCATAACTGCTATTGATAGCCCACTCATACTTAATAATAAACATCAATTGGTTGTCAACAGGCAATACTAAATAAATAAATAAAATCATTTTGCAAATTGTGTGCAAAGCGTAGTATATTTTGCAAATTGCAAAATATTCATTTTTGTGGTTATTTCGAATGCCATTATTTCAATATGAAGTTCTGGCTATATTAATAATATTTGATAGATTTATAGAAATAAATTGCAAGACAGTATGGCAACAAGTACAGTAATTAAGTACCACTTCCGGTTGACAGAAAAATGTAATAATTTAATATAAAATTTTCAAGAATCTACTTTAAAGTTAACAAACATGAACTTTCAGTTTAATAGCCTTAACGATTTCCAAGATATGGCCAAATCCCACAACCGGCAACCGAACGATCCAATAACCAATTTCGTTCACGCATAGACACGCCAGTTTAATGTCGATTTGTACCATATTGAGAACAACTGGAAACGGTTATGCAACTAGAAAATAAAGGATATAGCCTAGGCGACCAGTGCAGGTCACTAGGGAATACGTGACGTCATTACTCGTGACGTAGACCGCTTGCTTCTGTGCGATCAGTACGTGTGTGGGATAATTTTGTGTAACCACTGTGGGATAATTTTGCATTTTAATAAAATCTTATGTTGTACTAAATGCCCACACTACCACACTATAGGAAAACTTTTCTTCTTTCATTGTAAAAGTGTGTCGGTGCAAAAAAAAAACAACGAAAAAGTTAAAAAGTTAACGTGACCCGCATGGAATTCGGCTTCGTTGTTGTTTGAGAAGTTTTTCAGTTTACAACAAACAAAAGCGACGAAATACCCTTTACTTGCAAAAATATAAAGGGTTTTTTGCATTCGAGTCTACATAAGTTCATTAGCGAGTATGTTTTAATAGTCTGTGCAGATTTGAAGATATGAAAATATGTTTAACAGTAGGCAGAATCATACATATCTTGCATTGTTTCAATGTGTTATATGTACATATTTAGTTCTGAGCTAATTTACGTATTGTATCGCCACATGTAATTGAAACTTTGTTGATGATATATATATTGTATTATTATAGTGATGGTAATCTTAGCAGGTATTTTGACTGAATCTATATAAATTGCACCAAATTGATTATAATTTAATTCAATTACGAGATTCGTAAAGGTAAATACTATATCTATGAAATAGTATAAGTCATATGTCAAATGTTTTATTTTTTTAACACATAAATATTGCCCGTGAACTTTTTTTTTCAACATCTAGTTATTTACAGTGGTGAAAATACGCAAGTAAAAATTTGGCATGAAAAAATAACGAACTTAATACTTTCAGGGGCTAAAAACTTATAAATTTTGAGAAACCAAAGTTATAAATTTTGTATCGCAAATACATATTTTATAATAACATTTTTAGTTTTTGATCTTTTAACGCTTCTCGTCCCGAGATGGGTCAACTGTGTCAACTTAATATTTGACTTTGGCCCTTTTAGAAACCCCCCCAAGTCCCCAAATATATTTTTTTAAAGCTTAGACTCAAACTCACAAACTCTATTCTATAGGTACATAGAACAACTGTCATAAATTACCCTCAAGTGTTTGTGCAACTGTGCACGGTATCGTTTATCGTACGCTCGGAGTGTAACCGAGGCTGTTTATCCGTCGCCATGGTTTTTGTACCATTTCTGGCAGTTTAGCTTTGATTCTCTATATCAGCGGTCGGGAACCGGCGGCTCCGGAGCCGCATGCGGCTCTTTGTACGAAAACCTGCGGCTCTCGCTGTCATCCAACGTCTTACGTGAAACACAACGTTGACACACAATTTACACAAAATCAAAATGAATCCAATTTCTAAAACTTCACGACTATAAAAAGCTTTAAATCGTTTTTTAGAATAAACTTTATAATACTTTTTAGTAATAAACTGTCAGACATTGAGATCACTTTTTTCTTACAGCTATCCATTTCATAAATGAGCAGCATTTAATTTAATTTTGAATATCATCATCATCATTTTCATCCGATCACCCTCCACTGCTGGATTAAGGCCTCTCCAATCCACTTCCATTTCTGTCTGTCTGGAGCAATCTGCATCCACTTCACACATTCTTCTCAGTTCTTCAGCCCATCTCCACTCGGTCTACTTTGCTTTCTTTCACATCTTCTCGGATACCATTCCAGTATTTCATGAGTCCATCTGCCATCAATTATTCTCGCTATGTGTCCACTCCAACTTTTCACACGTTCTGCTATATCTACCACTTTGGTCATACTTCTTACCATGTATTCTTCTTGTTATACCAAGCATACATCTTTCCATGCTTCTCTGTGTGCACTGGATCTTACGCAACATTTTTGAATTAACATCCACGTTTCCCATCCATACGTCATAACTGGCAGTACGCTTTGGTATGCAAAAGTACTCCATCCTAATTTCATTCTTCGTATTAGTTCTTCTTTACATCCAAGTCATATTTACCGATCGAATAATGTATTATAATTATTATGACACTATTCATATAGTCATTGGCAAGATCTGGACATTGATGAATTCAGATCGACCGTCTCTTGTTTGAGTTTGCCAATTTATTTAACCAAAAACTGCTACCTCCTATCCATTATTTCAATGTTAACCTGTTATTGGATCTGGATTTTTGTTTTCTCAGACCTGTCGGTTAGTTTTTCCCCCAACAAAACAAAAACAATACACTGTATATATGTACATACATATATAGCAATGTTAAACAGTCAAAAAGTTTTCAGCGGATGATTAAGTCAATTTTCTAATCTATTGATACTTCTATTGGTATCCCTTTTTTTTTTAGCGGGATTTTGGATTTTAAAACTATGTCCATTCTTCCAAAAGCGCTCCATTCCAGTTTCATTATTCGTTTTATCACATATAATCTTAACTAATTTTGCAAGGTTTTCTCTAAAAAGTACCCGACCATTGCTCTATATAAACAAGCTCGCGCTTCATAGGTACAATTCGTAACACTTGTGATTCTATGGCCGATATCAATCAAAGCCCTATACATTTAACTTCTGTATACATTGCAAATCAACCCGTCCAACCCTTCTGCGAAACTCTACCACTTTCTTAATTGTAAATTTCTTTTTGAGCGTGGTGAAAATCTGCGATTCCCAACGGTAGCGTTCATCTCGAACGCCGTTTCGGGAGCTTTAATTCTGGAACGAGCTTAACTGGAACCACACCCTGAGGGCTTTTCAACCACCACCACCATTTGAACATTAAGACTCATCCCCTAAACGTTGACTAAATTGTGAATAATAATTTACGTTAACTTTCCCGGAACGCAAACAGTCTAATTAATTACCGTAAGTTTCCACCGAGCGAAAGCTCGCGCTCTCGACAATTTCAATGTAATGACTTTTAACACACAAATCCCCCACCCGAGGGGAAAAAAATACACCCCCAACCATGCAATCATCTTCTGATATTATTTTTAATATATAAATGTATAATATTTCACGAGATGATCCATCTCCCGCTTCGTCGCGTAATTAAGCCCTTCTGAGAAATTCCCTCGTAAATACCTTTAAGGCGGATGACTTTACAAAGATATATCATATACACTCCGAATCCCTTCATCTCGAATCTCATCAACAATTCGAAAATTACCCCTGTTCTCACAATATCTTCGTATATTTTTGTATACAACAAATAATCCATCTCACGTCGACTTTTTTTCGATTCAAAACGTATCCCTTTTAATCTCGGGCTCCATTCAAATTCAAAGGATTCTTCGAATGCTCCTTTTTTTTATTAATAGTATCCTCTAGACCGAAAGAGTGAGCCAAATGGGGATTATTCGATAATCCTTTATGGGTAGCAAATTTACTCGTAAAAGTCCGAGACGTGTCGCTTAATTGATGGCACCGGATTTCCACAATACGCTTCTACACGTCGCATTTTCCAAATGTGAAAAACTAGGTTATTTTTCATGTGTGCTAACATGAAATTACTAGCTTTAGTTTTTTTCTTTAAGCGGTGAGCGAAAATATAAACAGAACTGTAAAAAATTACGTTAAAGCTGAGTAACGATACTGTCATAATTGAGTCGCCTAGTTCCAAATCCCGATAAGTTCACAATATACATATAAAAAACGAGGATAAAATATTTTCTGGTTCTAAGAATGTTTTCAAACGATGCCTTATACTTGAGTTATTCCAAATACCGCCAAGTGCGCCGTAAAAAAATATTGAAAATCAGTGTTAGTTCCAAAAACTGACAATTGCACTATGATAAAAGCTGATAAAAGCCATATTTAGAAACAAACAACGATAGGTCCATGTTTCTAATCTCAATATTTTGTTTAATATCAACAAAATTAAGTTTAAATGAGTTTAAACGCCATCAAGCAAAAGAATCTGTAGCAGAAAAACCTGAGTTTTATGGACTTCTCGGGATTTGGAACTGGGCGACTCAATTATATGTACATACATAAAACGACCACATGTTTTTATTAACTTTCACAATATTATATACTAAGCTTTGTACAATGGCTGTGTCACGAAGCGCTTAAGCGAAAGCGCCACACACTCGTTACCGATAACGTAGCGTGACTTGATCTCATGTGAGTGAAGCTGTTTATTCGTCGTTATATTACAGCTAAAGTGCAAAATGTACTACGCTTCACAACTAAAAAGAATAATGAAAAAAACTGGTTCAAATTGTTCTTCTAGATCAGCCGGTGAGATTTGTGACATAAACAAAATGACCTTAATATTTTGAGTACATCAATCAATTTAAAATCACTGTAATAATTTTAGGATTATACTTATTTGTAGTTTTAAAATACTGAATATTTCATTGACACTAATCGAAATCTACTGAATAACTTATTAAAATCGGTGTGTATTTAAACTTAAATTACACTCAAAGCGAACACAGTACGTAAACATAGTATTTTGAGCCAAAATTCATCCGCCATTTGCTAAAAAGCGTTTCAATATTATAATCAGGATCATTTTAAATTATTCACGAACGCTTTCATACAGATTTGCGCCATACGAACGGGAACTCAAAAATGTTTGTGAAGCAAAAAAAAATACATAAAAGATTAAAAGCAAAACTCGCAAGGTTCTCAACGCAAAAGAAATTTTTATATAAATATTTTTTCATATACATATAAAGAATTACTTGCGAGTGAAATTTAATGTACGCACTCACGTCGTTGATGCTACAATAAATATTGTACGTATTGCACTTTAGTATACAAAATTTATATATCGCGCTTCGTTCATATTATTCCCGATATACGAGAGAATTATTTCGTGTTTTATTTTTCGGCAAAAAATGATATTTTTAGCCTGAAAACAACAGGATTTGTACCGTACATACGTATTTTGCGGATGAAATGTTGACGTGGTGACGTGTAGTGCACGATAAATTTTGTACGCTTGTTTGTGTTCGCATATGTACAGTTCATTTGAAACGTAATAATTTATTATCTGCCTCGAAATCAACTGCATAATCTGATGTTCTGGTGATTTTAAATGCACACGGATTAAATGCAGTAATGGAATTGCACTCACCTCTGAATACGGCCAATTTGATTGTGCAGCAAAAACAAAACGATTATACTTACATGTATAGCAAATTATGTGTTGAGTTTTAAGCCAAAGGTTATCGTGAATTTAACAATTAACAATTATTTAGATATATTTTCTCATTTTGACCCAAACAAACTAATGTACAGGTCATTGAACAACCGGTGTTGGTTTCAAAAACTTATATTTCTGAAACTAATAACGCTTCGGTGATGAATAATAAAAGCACTTTAAAGTTCATTTCGTCTTTTTTCAAATAATATGGTAGTTTTTGCCAAACAGATGATTACTAATTCAAAAATGGGAGTTTATAAAACAATTACAGAAAAAAACGCACGTTATACAATAATATTCGAATTTTTCTTTTCTTTTTTATACTGTCGAAAATTGTAGAGTAAAAAAAAAGACTTAAGATTATTAATATTGTTTAAAAAAATCATTAATGTATGAAATTTCCATCAGTAGTAATTATATTGTGACAAAATCCACCATGGTATTACAAGAAGACAATATGAGCTTTAAAACTGTTTTATTATTCATCACGATAGCGTTATTAGTTTCGGAGATATAAATTCTTGAAAGCAGCCTCAATTATTTATTGTCCATTGCATACTGTACGTATGCAATCTCTCTCCAAGATTAGCTTACATATATTGGTAAAATTCCAACAGCAACATCACACGACACTTATAAATAATGTATACATATTTTCTTTGAGGGTCAAACTAAGGTCAAGCGATAAATTCGTGAAGGGTGAGTTAACCCTTTCATTGCGAGATGAGTTTTCCCCGCTGAGTGTACGATCGCGTTATACATATTTTCATTCTCACGAAATTGTTTATATGCCTCAGTATATTGTCTCGAATATGATTCTATTTATTTTAGCGTGCGTTCAACCACATATATCCACTACTATAATACGCTCGGATAACATTTATTCTATAAATAAAGCTCATCCTTCTAATAGAGAAAAGCATGCTTTAGTTCTCACAGTGAGAATTTTACCATTCACGTACGTTTTCTCTATAGAAATACATAGCAACAATCGAACCACTTGCTCTCATACTTCAGACTGTCAAAAATTTATTCCGCATTCGAACAGACGCTGTTTAATTAATGGTTGGTGAATTATTTACACTGAATCCACTTTCTAAGACCTCTCTTAGCTATATCGCATACCTCCCTTGGTGAATTTAAGCAATAATTAATTGCACGCGTATATTTTATCCGAGGCCGAATTCTATCGAATTTTGTGGATTCCAATTATTGAATTTCGATCTCGATTCACTTGGTTCGTCGTCAACGTGAGATTGTTTCCGCGAAAAGGTTGTTCGAATAAATTTCAGTCGAGTGGGAATTGTGCTGCTTGAATCTACGACAAAATATATTTGGGAAACGTTACATAGTTTAATAAAAGTTACTACACTTTTTGTTCCATACTATGTATTTGAGAATGATAATAAGTTCTCTGTAGTACAATTGAAGGCTTAATAATGAATTTGATTATTTAAATAAGAACAATATACGGTAGTTTGAATATAATGTACAATATATTTCATTGAAATGTACTAAACAATGAAAATGTTTTAAAATAAACATCTATTGCAATAAAAAAAAAAACAATTTTAAGTCGGATTATTTAAAAAATCATTATAGGAGATAAATGAAAGATTTAAGAACCGGCAAAATTCGAAATTGAAGCATTGATGGGTAAATAAGCCTAACAAATCAATATTTTCTTTTTATGTAGAATCAATTACGTTTTGAAAAATTTTGACATCTGTCCATATACACATATTTTTCATAAATCAATGAGAAAAGTCGTAAATTCAAATGTAGTTTATAGTAAACACAGTATATCTACATACATACTATTGTTTTAGTTATGTATCGTTATTTTTAAATATAAATAAATATTAAATCATTTTTTAGTATCGCAGTAATTCATTTAAACTAATTTCGAAACACGGAGGGTTACAATTTAAAATTGAAGGGACATAAATGAATTTCCTTCATCGTAAAACGTCCTTTTATCGCATTTCGTAAGCTCATCATGTGTCTTGTCGAAAAAAAAGGTCAAAATATAAACTAGTTATAAAAGCGCAAAAAATAAAAAACACATATGTGTATTTTATTTTTTGCAAACGAATGCGAAAACGAAATTTTAACTGCCGCTTTATAAACTTGTTGAGAATTTAACTTTCATTCCTCACGTCTATTAATGAAAATCAATGGGAGGTATCTAAGTGGAGAGGGAATGAAAGTTTCAATACATCTTCTTTTATACGCATTCTAAAGGTAAAAAGTACCCGTTGAATACAATGAAAGTTGTACGTGTTACAATCCTCAAGGTGTACAGAAAGGTAATGTATTGAAATCGAGACTCGAATTTCGATAAATCCATTTAAAAAAATGCGAACATAAAACGATGTTGGACGTGAAAGTATTGGAACTTTTTCATTGCGATTCGTCGTTTATGAGAATTTTTCCGATATAAAAAACATGAAGACATTAAATTTTTTTTTGTATACATGTATAGACTTTGAATGTACCTGTCATATACAGGAAAATATGTCAGTTACTGAAGAAACCGATCTTTTATGAGCATTTCCAAGCTTTCGTCGTAAAAAACATCTATTGATTTTAATGAATACGTATATATTGTTTTTCATATTATATAGTAATAAAAGTATCTATAGATTAGAAATTTGACTTAATCATCCGCTGAAAACTTTTTGACTGTTTTACATTGCTATATACATATGTATGTACATATATACAGTGTTTTGTTTTTGATTTGTTGGGGGGAAAACTAACCGACAGGTCTAAGATAACAAAAATCCAGATCCTATAACAGGTTAACATTGGAATAATGGATAGGAGGTAGCAATTTTTGGTTAAATAAATTGGCAAACTCGAACAAGAGACGGTCGATCTGAATTCATCAATGTCCAAATCTTGCCAATGACTATATGAATAGTGTCATAATAATTATTATACATTATTCGGTTGCTAAATATGACATGGATGTAAAGAAGAACTAATACGAAGAATTAAGTTAGGATGGAGTGCTTTTGCGTACCAGTGCGTACTGTCAGTTATGACGTATGGATGTGAAACGTGGATGCTGAATTCAAGAATCATGATAATGATGACGATTATTCGATTGATCATCATTTAACTAAACATTATATATGTACTCGAAAACCCTCTAACGAATATATAATGTACTACGATTCAAATTTTTAAATAAAAATTCAAATATTTTGTTTTTGTTAATAATATTCGATTGTTTTTTTTTTTTCATTCGCATTACCACTACAACTTTCGACACTAAAACTACAGCTTATTTCAAAATTTGAGAAAACATTCAAAAATGGCGCCAAGAAGAGCAACCGCTTCTTCGGACAAACAAGCTAAGGCGCTAAGTCGCGGCAGATCAAAATCCAAGTCCAAATCCAAAAAGGCAGTAAGAAGTGTATCCAGAAAAGATGGTGTGAGGAGTAAATCTAAAGCTGGCAAGAAGAAATGAAGAACAAATTATTGAACAAAAATAAATTCTTATTTCTGAAAATAACGAATCAAACTATTAATTATAGTATTTTTTTTATTAGAACAGTATGACAAATTGTTTCGTCACAGTAAAAATCATATGTAAAATTGTATAGGTACATCAAATGCGAAATAAACGATACAAAAAGTTTGCTGTTGTTTTTCTTGAATACTCCATTAATTCAACTATGTAAACTACATATATGTATGTACATACATTAGTACGAGAAGTATTAGTATTCGGTCGAATTTTATTCGCCGAACTTCAAACCCGATGTGCAGATCAGCAAGTAGAGCGTACGTCAAAGCTCGCGGCGCCACGAGGTGTGACGCACGCTCTACGTGCCGAATGTAAAATATGCATACATATATAATTTAGAGCAAATTTTTAATTTTATGATTCATTTTAAATATTGTTTTGATTGATTGTTAAAGATTCAATTGTATTGTGTAATATACAAGTCGATGCTCGTTGACAGTGTCATCGGGTGGTTATCATTTATCATTATTATTTACATACATATGTATAGTGTATTTAGTCAAATTCTGAGAGGATACGGTTGATCTGGATTTGGACATGTAAAATCTTGCCAACAACAATAGTAACGGTTGTAAACAGCTCAGAAAATCTTTTCGACCGTTTCGGAAATAAAATCATAAAGCCTTGTACCTACATATGTACATACATATGTATGTTCTATTCATACATACATGACTCAACACTCTTCCACTCGGTCTACCTTGCTTTCTTTCACATCCTCTCGGATACCATTTCAGTATTTCTCGAGTCCATCTGCCATCCATTCTTCTCGCTATATATCCACTCCAACTTTTTCACACGTTCCGCTATATCTGCCACTTTGGTCATACTTCTTACCCAGGTATTCCTATTGCGATCTCTTCTCGTTATACCGAGCATACATCTTTCCATGCTTCTCTGTGTGCACTGGACTTGCGTAACATTTTTGAATTTAACATCCACGTTTCACATCCATACGTCATAACTGGCAGTACGCATTGGTCGTATGCCTTATTTTTTAAGCATAGCGGAGTGTTGGATTTAAAAAACTGTGTTCATTCTTCCAAAAGCACTTCATCCTAGTTTCATTCTTCTGTATATTCTATTGTCTGACTAAAATTCATATTAATTTTTTGGTTTTTTTTTACAGTTGCGAGCCCTCCAGATGGACGTGGAGCCCGAGGGAGCGTCAGCCCCCAGGGCGGAGCCCCCAGAGGGCCCCCATCTCCTTCACCAACACCACCATCATCTGCCATCACTGCAGCCCCCAACGGTCAGTTAGCCAGTGAGTAAACACGCCCATCATAACAACGAATGACCACATGACCCCTATACAATTCACCTTCTCAATAAATTCAATCCAGCTTTAATTTGCAACCGATCGATCGAGTCAATACAGACGATTACCATACATAGCTGCAGCTCAGTTCTAGAAAGTCCAATGTCAAAACATTCAATTACATACATACATAAATTGGTGCGAAAGCTCACAACTCAAGTATTTTACACATGAAACAATACTGGTTTATTAGAAATCGTGAGTAATATCACATTTGACTGGATTAATTAAAAGTTTGACATTAACCATTTTATAAACAAGTCACAGATTACTATTATACATTAGTGTAAGCCCTTTGAATATCAACGCCCGCTGAATTTTAAATATCGTAAAGCGCTTTTTTAATAGAGATCCCCACTAATTGATCGCACGGTTGTAAGTGACAAAAAAAAAAAATAGTTTTTATAGCGCCATCTATGTATTATAGCAATCCCCACTAATTGATCGCACGGTATCGATTTTTTTTTTTAACTTTACTATTTATATTATATGTAACTAGCTGACCCGGCATGCGTTGCAATGCCCGATACCGTTCCCGTTCCAGATCCCGATCCGTTGCCGTTCCCGTTCCCGTTTTTTCCCGATTCCAGATCCCGGTCCCGTTCCCGATCCTGGTCCCGTTCCTGATCCCGTTCCCGTTCCTAGTACGTTATCTGACGCGTGAGCAGGCCCGTTCCTGTTCCCGTTCCCGATCCTGATCCCGTTCCCGTTCCCATTCCCGTTCCTAGTACGTTATCTGACGCGTGGGCAGGCCCGTTCCCGTTCCCGTTCCCGTTTTTTCCAGATTTTTTTTCACAGGAACCACCCCCGGCATGATCACAATAAGTCCTGAAAGTTTCATCGCGATCGGTTGAGTGGTTTAGGAGCCTATAAGAGACAGACAGACAAACAATCAGACAGACATTCATTTATATATATATAGATTATTAATTATTATACATACATATATATAATAATTATAATTTTATAAGTGATTTTGTAAAAATCACTAGTAGAGTAGAGATTTTGTAAATCATTTTGTAGAGTCACGTTCCCTTGTAGAGGTAATCTTTAAAAAAAAAAAAAGGACTAAATTTACAACTGGCGACAGCGGATAGCATAAGTGCGAGTCCTCTCGAGCTTGGGGTCCTGGGTTAGATCCCCCACTCGTTCTGGTTTTTTTTTTATTTTTTCCTCAGCGAGCGTTATCGGCAGACAGACAGACAGACAGACGGATTTCGGCTATTATATACATACATATATAATATGTATGTATTTATTTATTTATTTAAGGTAGCTTAAAAAGCTAATTACAAAATAAACTACTAACACTTGTACAGAGGTGCTGTTTTAAGGCTGCCAGGAATCTATGAATTTTATTTATATTTCCATTATACTCGACAACAGACCTGTGCAAGATACTTTTCCTGGATCTACTTAATTTTAAATTCTTATTCTTACCCCTAGTATTATGACTATGTATATTATACCCTCTTTGTATTTCTCTCTTTTACCCGCTCTAGTATATTTCTTTATATCCTCTTTGTATTTCTCTCTTTTACCCTCTAGTATATTTCTCACTTTATACCCTGTAGTATATTTCTTAATCTACACAATAATCCAACATTCTTCGCTATACTATAACTAGAACTAGAGCCCGTTGACAATCTACGGGTGTTTATTATTGATAAACGAGTGGCCTAACATTAGCTGTAATATGGGTTATGTAAAAAGTTAAACATGAAATAATTATAATTCTAATTGAAGTATGTCGAGCGTTCCTAACGGACAGACTTTTTTATAAATGTATAATACTGTATAAATGAACACTGTGCTTTTTGGTTAAAATATTACGCATTATAATAGTTGATTTTAATGTAAGTTTTAAAAGTATGTATACGAATATTTATACTGTTTTCTTGAAAGGATACTCGTACAGTTTTATATTACTCTCAAAGGAAGACAAATGTAAATTACAGTATAATCGAAGGAACACGTTTACTTTCGTATTTACAGTGTACAGTGTAAATCACAGTATAATTCGATACGTTTGTGTCTTATTCTGCTTTCGATTAGAATTTACAAACACGTCGAAACATTCGAGCCTCATAAACACATTCACTTTCGTTGACTTTGATAGTGGCATCGTGCGATTTGATTTACCTTTGAAGTTTAAACTCGAATCGTGCAAATATAATCAGTTTAATTTTTGACATACGTATGTATGTATGTATGTCTGTAAACTGTAAAACATCAACAAAACTATTTTCGATGTCGAATCTTAATGATATATTTGTTTAACTTTCGTCGCGCGAATCGACAAGGCTACGAATGTTTGCGAACCGGTTAAATTTGCGGCGAACCGGTCGACTTTGAGAGCTACGAAGTCTACGAAGTACATAGAACGTAGACGCTCTCCTCTACGAACGAGAAAATAATAAAAAAGGGTGCAAACTAAGTGCACGACAAACATACAGGGAAAACTCCGACTATAAAACGTGACCTCTCTCTGTCCGTATAAAAATCACTTTTACTATAATTTGTAATACTTCTGAGTGGTGAAACTTGTCATAAAAAATGATGATAGATTATTTATCGTCGTTTGATTCAATTTATGGCGTTAAAAAATAGTACGTACGTTATATTTTCGCCAATTACCCTTGATGTGTTAAGAAGATTGATCTCGGTGATTCGACCTTTCTGTTCGGAATTAGAGGGTTGATCCAGTTTAGAATTAGGGGTTGATCTTGTTTGAGTGACAATTGGATCCCGGCGACTAAACTGTTGATTTGTCTGCAAAACTAACTCAATCAAGCTGTTGGAACGTGCAAATTATTCATAGCGTTTCGTGCAACCGTTAAATTGTTCAACTCTGATGTCCAATTTACAATGTTGAATACTATGTATTTTGATATTGTATAGGAACTGTTTTAAATAATGCACTTGCATATAATTTGTCAATTTGATTGAAACAGTATTTATTTTAGGATTTAAATAGAATATATGTATATAGTAACTCTACCTTATATTCTATACGTATGCACTGTTGTTTGTTCGTATATTGTACTGCGAATTGTCGTTATCCCAAAACACACTAAACGTTATTTGCCAAGTCGAGGTCACGGTTTTCATGCCTCTTCAGCAAATAAAAGGTCCCAATCCAGTCATCTTTTATGTGAACCATACGAGTTTATGGTTTTTCGCGAACTCTCAAAAGAAAATCTTTCTGCGGAAAATGTTTGCTGAAAAAGGAAATACATACATACCTAGTTTTCATTTTTTTGTCGTTTTTCTTTCGCCGAGTGTTGAATATTAAACTTTGGATTTCTCGATGGTACATTTATTATATATATAATAGCCGAAATCCGTCTGTCTGTCTGGCTGTGTGTCTGTCTGTCTGCCTGTCTGCTGATAACGCTCGCTGAGGAAAAATTATTAAAAAACCACCAGAACGAGTGTGGGGATCGAACCCATGACCCCAGGCTCGAGTTACTCGCACTGATGCTATTCGCTATTGCCCGTTGTCGATTTTGTCCTTTTTTTTTAAACATTACCTATAGTCAAAATAAATAGGAAATGAGGAAAAATAATAAAAAAAACCAGAATGAGTGTCGCTATGTACATACATAGCGTTTCTCAGACATTTCAGAGAGTATTTGTATACAAACAATAACACGAACACAACAACAAAAAATCAAACCTAATAATACACATAAATAAATTACACGGCATTATTTGCCGTATACATACATACATATATAGAAACAAATTTGCAAAACAAACACAAATTAGATTGATTTAAATTACAATAACATTTCAAACGCTTTCAATTTATTGTTGTTTTTATACATACATACATACATAATACACAATGCATATTTTTTCATTTTAAACAAAAGCTCTTTGATACGTGGAATGATCAAAGCATCTCATACCATACGCCCGTTTGATATAATATAATATAATACATTTCAACGGAAAAACAAACGTAATAATACGTCGATTGAAACCACCATAAAGCCTCTCAAACCCCCCCTTCCCCCTCTTTCCCCCTGCCCCTTTTTTTTATCCTAACCTTCCGGGGTTAAACAACCCCGGGTATTTTTTTATTATTATACACGTAAACTTTTCCACTTAAATCCACTTTATACCTAGATAACATAGAATAACATAGAAGCTTGCAAATAATGATCTATTATTTACCCTGTTAAATAAAAGTGTTAACTACTACCCTCTCAATTAAATCATATATGTACTTTTTATTCTTCGTCTTGCCCTTTGCCAAAGTAGTCGCACTCGCACTAACTTGAGTGCGCGCGGCTACGATCATCCGGTGCCGTCCGTCGCGGTTCAAACGTCAAAACACACATTGCTCTCTATAAGCTCTGATGATTTTAACTATTTTATTGATTTTTTTCGTATTTTCAGAGCAAGGATCGTTGACAATAGTGAGGCGATCTAGCGGAAAGCGTTTGGGGCGTACACCCTCATCACCAAGTTGCACCCCTACGCCTCCAGATCATCTTCTAGATCAAGTGGACCTCGCCACTGATAATATGCCCCCAGTGGATACCCCTGATGCTTGCGATAAAGCTGCGCTTAGGTAATAAAGCACTGAATAGTTAACCATTTAACGGCTTCAGTGTGAATTTAATACAATAAGCTGTAGCTAATTTAACAGGGGAATAGTTGACTACATATTATTTTAACGCAACTCATACAGAAGCACCATGATATTTATTATGTGGACAAGTGGAAACGTTTTATGTTTATGGAACTCTTGCTAGCATTTTGCATAATATATGTACATAGGTAGAACAATATTGTGCAACCAATAAACGATTGATGAAAATTTAGAGGTGGTAAAAGTACTCATTATTTTTAATTAATTTAAGTTCTTTTGTGTACTATAATGGTCATAAGAGGAATATATGGGTATGATATAGCAGTACGTGTGAAAAAGTTGAAGTGGCAATGAGCTGGACGCGTGAAATACTGGAATGGTATCCGAGAGGATGTGAATGAAGGCAAGGTAGACCGAGTAGAAGATGGGCTGATGAATTGAGAAGAATGTGTGGAGTCAAGTGGATGCAAATTGCTCAAGACAGACAGGAATGGAAGAGGATTGGAGAGGCCTTCAGAAATGAAACTAGGATGGAGTGCTTTTGGAAGAATGAACATAGTTTTTAAATCCAACATTCAGCTATGCTTACAAAAGAAGGCATACGACCAATGCGTACTGCCAATTATGACGTAGGAATGTGAAACATGGATGCTACGTAAGATCCAGTGCACACAGAGAAGTATGGAAAGATCTCGGTATAACGACAAGATATCGTAAAAGGAATACATGGGTAAGAAGCATGACCAAGGTGGTAGATATAGCAGTACGCGTGAAAAAGTTTAAGTGGACACATAGCGAGAAGAATGGATGGCAGATGGACGCGAGAAATACTGGAATGGTATTCGAGAGGATGTGAAAGAAAGCAATGTAGACCGAGTGGAAGATGGGCTGATGAATTGAGACGAATTTGCGGAGGCAAGTGGATGCAGATTGCTCAAGACAGACAGGTATGGAAGAGGACTGGAGAGGTCTTCATCCAGCAGTGGATGGTGAACGGCTGAAAATGATGATGATGATTTAGAATAGTCTAGATATGCCCTCACATTCTAAAAATGTTTCGACTCTACCTAAGACACTCAAGTATAAAAATTCTAGTTGTGGCAGTCGAAGTGTTTTGAAAAAAAAAATGGTCACCTCTTTGTTATTCGAGTCTCGGGTTCTGTCCATTCATCGCTACTCTTGCGACGATTTTTGTCGAGCGAAAAGTATGAAGAGGCATATCTATGTATGTATTCTATATCTATGATAATGGTAAAACTCGCTATAAGTGAGGCTTAACATCAAAGTACTTGTTAAAATACAAAGTACTTGTTAAAGAACTTTAAATCAAGAAGTCTCTTACCAAGACCTATTTGAATATGAATACTTTTTCCACCACTAACCTGCTTTAACATTAACAATTATATTCGATTTGATCCAATATTTTTAATAAAAAATGTAAACAAGCAACTCAAGCAAGCTGAGCTTAATATAATGCATTTGAATGTGCAAAAAAAAAAAATGTATGTACATATACATATATGTACCCACATTAAAATAGAGCTTCATTTTTGTATGCTATATAATATATGTAAATAAATAATATAATATGTAAATAATAATATAATATAATATGTAAATAATAATATAATATAATATGTAAATAATAATATAATATAATATGTAAATAATAATATAATATAATATGTAAATAATAATATAATATAATATGTAAATAATATATAATATAATATGTAAATAATAATATAATATAATATGTTTTATGTATGTTTTACAAATATATTTTTTAATATTTCAATTACTTTAATTTAATCAATTATTCTTTCAGGTTGCGTTGCCTATTGCGTCAGCTTCATCGTGGCGAAATACCCGCAGAAGTTCTACAAAAAAATTTAAACTATGCGGCGAAAGTTTTAGAAGCGGTGTTCATCGACGAAACCAAGTGAGTATCACTCCTCGCGAATATTTCAATGATTAAAAAATCGAATAAACCCTAATCTATTCTTAGATTTCAGGCGATAGATAATATACTCCATATACTTATTTATTTTTGTCATACATGATTCATATCGTACGTTTAGTCAAATTTAAAGAAGACCACACACGTCAAAATAAAATTTGCACAGCTTTGTTGAATCGTGTAAGCCCCTCAGTCTGATAATCGCATTTTATATATAGTTTAATACTTGTCAAAGGGTTTCATGAGCTAATTGCCAAATTTCGTTTTCCTCCATTACCTTTTTATACCGGGGTTTCAACGTCGTGCCACTTTCGCTCGTTACGCGCGAAACTCCACTTATAATTCGCCTATAAAATTTAAATGATCGACCTAGTGCTAACACGTCGCTCGTGTGGGACTACGTAATCTAAGAGCGTAAGGTACGCTATTACGAAGGTGGTGCTTGCGCGAAAATACGCGGAAAATTGGGGAAAATCTGTTCAAGATCTGTTCAGAAGGAAAATCTCAAATCTCTTGTTTGCGCCAAGTTTATTTTACAAATTTTGTATTAAAATAAAAATTGCACTTGACATTATCTACCCATTATACATAATACAGCGGTTCGATTTCATAAACAGATTCATCGTTATGAGCTTACGAATATAAAGTATTACATTGAGTAACTTTCAGAATTGTATAATGAAATGTTGTTTGCTGAATTTAAAAAGCTCGTTTGTAGAAAAAGTCATAACAATAACAGTCACTGTGATTCGTAAACTTGTATTAAAAATTACCTTGCATGGTGATTGAAACTGTTCATATTGGATAAATTTATATCAATGAATGCATTTTCATAACGTCATTGTTATTATAGTTATAGTGGTAAACAAAACTAATTCTCTAATATGCACAAAATACGTAATGCGTTTAAACTCTCGATCAAATAACTATTTCGGTATACGTTTGCTTAACGGACTATACATACGTGCAAATAATAATTTCTCTCGCAAGTTTCACGTGGGTACATAAAAGGGGTTTCAAAATTCAACAAAGCACACGAAATCCGATTAATTTAAAGCCTTTGGTTGTACGTTCTTAAATTTGACACACTTAAATATATAAATAGATGGAAAAAAAATGTTCCACTTGTAACTATGTATGCAATGTACTATTTTTTAAGTGTAAATTAATTATTCATATGTGTACCACCTAAATTTATATTGAAATTTGCGATCGTATGTAATGAGAGACGAGGACTGTATCTACATACAATATTTTATTATTGGTATAAATTTTGATAGAAGAATGTTTCTTGAATTGTAGTACCAAACACTGGTCCGCAGAATTTATACAAAAATTTTAACCTTATAACTGAGGTTCGGATGATTTTGAAAACTGGTTCCCAACTTGTTTGTGGCAAAGAGCACATTTAAGTTTTCAGAAAATTTCCGTATGCAACAAAACACAAGACCCCTTAGGGCTACTTTATCTCAGATCTCAAATAAGTAGGTATAAAACTAGTAAAAAACTTGGGCTTTTTGCCTTTTTTACCCATACTTATTCACGTCTCAGTGCTTTTGAATTTGTTTCATCCCACAAGCTTTAAAAAAATGCACCGCAGGAAAAATTTTCATTTAAGCTTCGCTTAAAGAAATTTCATAATCATCAGCACTTCACCTTAACTAAATATTAACAACTGAGTTTGTAGTATTTCCAGTATCGAATATAGTCGACAGCAAAATAAACACATTAAATGATCAAAATTCTCCTCTTCTGCAGTGCTTCAGTTCAATACCAAATCTCTTACATGGGTCTCGGTTTAAGACCGTAGTGATGACTCATCGTATTTTCAAACTCATTTTAATGGGACAAAATATATTTTTGGATTCACCCGTGCCTCTTTACCACTTTGGCCACAGAAGACGTCTCGAACCCATATAAAGCAACTAATCCACGATCAGGGTTGCCAGATTTTCAAATCAATGGTAGGTTGTTCCGAGCAGAGTGAGTTCAGCTGACGAGCGCCTGACCCGTCTGATCTGAAGTTGGTGTGAGGTACACGTGAGGCTTTTAATATCCCTCAATTGCACGTTTGCATTAGATTTGTTGTTAAGGGATCTCCCGTTGTAAGATTTGTTTTTGGGGGATCTCCCGTTTTAATAAAGACCTTCTACACAGGGTTGTCAGATTTTCAAAACAATATATCGGGATTTTATAGTTTAAAAAAAAAGAAAATGTTTTATTCATTAATGAAGGACTTATCTATAAATAAATAAGTAATTAATTATTCAAAACATTGGAAAACAACAAGCTGAACAAGCACGAGATGCAAAAGACACTGCGGCGATTGAAATATTGCGGGCGTGGCGTACGCAGGCCCATCAGTACGGAAATTCCCCGCTTTGACTAAACTAACCATTCAAAAGCTGCAATTATAATAATAACGTCTTTCTTTAGTTCGATTCTGAAACTTTCTGTGCAAATCGGGATTACAGTTTCTAAATCGGGACACTCTCGCTGAAATCCAGACGCCTGGCAACCCTGTCTATGATACAACAAACTGGGGCTGATGAAACTGGAACAAACAAACCGAGCAGCCAATGCTTCGCTCGCAGTATCAAACCGGGTCTAAATACCAAACCAGACTAAATACGACGCGCTTTGACTCATGATCGAAGCTTTCTAGTTTGATGAACCCACCTCTAAGACTCTTAGCACCCCATGGCTTGGCTGGCACACCGGGTTGGGGACCATGGTCAAGAGTGTCTGCGGGCCAGTTTTTTTTGGATTTGCGTGTTTTTTGGAATGGTGTGTGTGTGAGTACGCGGCGCGAGTCCCACTGCAGGTTCTGTGTGCTGCAGGGGTGATGCGGGGTCGGGGGGTGGTCCCACATCGGGGGCGCAGCGCCCGGCTGAGAGGCCCCCAACAGCAGCCGGCACGGTCCAGACGCGGAGGCTCCGCACGCCGGTGTGGGCAAGGTCACCGCAACACTAAAACCCCAAAAAAACCCAAAACCCCCAAAAACCCCATCACATACTCCACCTTGTTTTTTAACAATTCTTACCAAAATCATGTACTGCTGCTGTTCGAATATCCCCTGCTGAGGTACAACCCGACGACACTAGCGCGCCCACTGCTCGACTGACTTTTTTGACAGAGGAGACGAGTGACTCTTTCCAGCGAACTCTTATCGAACGTCATCATCGGGCGCTTCTCAAACTATTGTCTGTACTCAAATTAGGGCACCCCGACAAAAGCGCCCGGACATTACCGTCCAGACAAAAGCGCCCAGACATTAGCGCCAAACCAAATGCGCCCGTACCAGTTCTCGTCAATACCGCCCGGACAAATGCGCCCGGACAAATGCGCCCGGACAAAAGCGCCCGCAAAAAATACAAAAATATAGTACATTTTTTGGTTTTCGAATTGCGTATCGATAGAAATTTACATACTTACGATAGTCAGTGTAATTTGAGATTTAATCCGTTGCAGCTGTTAGCAGAGTGTAGTAACTTAAAATCATCAACTTTTAACACTTAGTACTAAAAAAAAAAAAAAAATGCCGATAATACGTGTTTAATCCGATGCAGCTGCATAGCTTTTACCCAAGTTCCCTAATGAAATACCTGGAATATCCCTGGAAAACCCGCGAGAAATGCTGATAACGAGTTTGTAACTAAATTGTTTTGACGGGCGCTTATGTCGGGACCCCACTCAAATTATTATTGTCGCGAACGGTGGAAAATTACAATTGGTATATGCAATCTAGAAATCTTTTTAAATTCCAATGATATTTTTATATCCTCCAAGATCAAATTTTATCATTCAAGATCAAGGGCCAAATTAGGGAAAAACCTTGCAAAAAAATAAGATATGATGCAGTTACAATTGTATTTATCAATTTTTTTCAATCATAATGTGCAAATGAAAAGCACGAGATTTTTGTACACACGACTTGGAAATGTATTACTTAAGGTATATACATACATATGTAGCATCAGTGGGGTAGTTTCGTTTAGTCATTAACTCATCTTGGATATGCATAAAATGTCTGATCATTGCACTAGGCCAGTGGTCAGGAACTTTTTTCGAGCTAAGAGCCAAATTAGGGAAAACATTGCAAAAAAAGAAGATATCATGCAGTTTCAAATGTATTTATCAATTTTTTTCAATCATAATGGAGAGGTGGAAAAAAGGTGCAAATGAAAACTATGAGATTTTTGCATACACGACTTGGAAATGTATTACTTAAGGTATATACATACATATGTAGCATCAGTGGGGTAGTTTCGTTTAGTCACTAACTCATCTTGGATATGCATAAAATGTCTGATCATTGCACTGAGCCAGTGGTCGTGAACCTATTTCGAGATAAGAGCCAAATTAGGGAAAACTTTGCAAAACAAGAAGATGTCATGCAGTTTCAATTGTATTTATCAATTTTTTTCATTCATAATGGAGAGGTGGAAAAAATGTGCAAATGAAAAGCACGAGATTTTTGTACACACGACTTGGAAATGTATTACATATGTAGCATCAGTGGGGTAGTTTCGTTTAGTCCTTAACTCATCTTGGATATGCATAAAATGTCTAATCATTGCACTGAGCCAGTGGTCGGGAACCTTTTTCGAGATAAGAGACAAATTAGGGAAAACCTTTGAAAATTGGTAAGTTTAAGGAGCCGCAACATATTATCTTCGGATTATATTTTCAAAATGAAATGAGCTATCGTCGTGATATTGCTTAATGTTCGACAGTTTATTACAAAAAAGTAGTATTGAAAATCGATTTAAGGCTTATAGCCATGAAGTTATATGTAGGTATAGGATTAATTTTGATTTTGTGTAAATTGAGTGTCAACGTTTTGCGTTTCGCGCGAATCATTGTTTATCTTTCAAAGTCAGATTTTTCTTTAAAAAGTAAATTTTAATATCTTAGTCAGCTTAATTCTTACTATGTATCTATGTATTATCCCGCCGAAGTCTCTTTTTATCTTTCAAAATCACATATTATGTTTCAAAGTCACTACAAAATGACAATATTTTTCAGCTAAGGCTAATTTTTGTCTGGTATACATACATATGTATATAAATTTTCATTTTCACAACCAAACTGCTGACCATTACTTTCATATAAATAAAATACATACAGATACGAACTCCATTCAACTCTCGTTACGAGCTTTTCGGGTTTGTGTAATTTGCATAAAACCACCCACACACCCAAGTATAAACGATATATCGGTAAGGAAACAATGTTTCGCAGTTTGAGAAGCGTCGACGACATGTAAAAGTTCGCTGCGAAAGCTCGATCGTATCTTTTAGAGTGGTGGTGTCGCTGTTTTGATTGACCTAGTCGGCACACACCTTGTCTTGGCCGTTCACTGTTGATGACCCTTTCTGCTGTCTCGTACTTTATATATTTATAACTTAACCAGTAGTTGCTCTTAGGTGATTTGAATGTGTAATCTTTACTTTTACTAAATATATATATTTATTTATTTTTAACTTAGCTCTAGACCTGATATCTTGGTATTGCGTGGTACGTCGACTGTTGTTGCCCTTCCTCTATATTTCAGTTGTAGAATATTTTTTTGACTCTTCCACTATCTTCGTTCATCCGAGGTCTATGCGTCTCTATCCTTATCTATTATTAACCTTTCAGTGTAAACTTGCATGTGTTTTTGTTATTATTATTTTTTTTTCAGCATTATCATTTGTCTCACTTATTATATTTGACTCTGAAAACAGACCGACACAAGCACCGATAATACTAATAAATAATATTTTAATCTATAAGCTCCTTAGCAATATTTAATTTTTCAATCAATCAGCATGTAAATTTAACAATAACGAAAGCACTTTTATACTTATTCATTTATTACACACAAAATAAATAATTTAAATGATTAGAATGATTTATAAAGAGTGAGAAGGTTAACTGCTATATAATCACACTATTGTGTAATGAAAGTCCAAAAGTATTGCCAAAACTTTTCCAATTATATTTTACAGAATCTGTTAAGCGGGTATTACACGGGGATAGTTAACTCGCTACTATCTCGCTAGTTTACTAGCCGACACAGTGTACTCGCCAGTGGCGTTGTCATCAATTTGTTTTACAGTCTTTGTACACAGTCTACAACAGTACTTGTTTTACTTCCTTTTTTATACATTTTTAAAAATAAATATGCATTTTTTAATAATACGATTTTGACTAAACCATATACATATGTATGTGTGTGCGTGTTGGGAGCTGAAAACGAACCGCTTAACTGTCAAAATGAAGTGACGTCACACTAGCCAGATAGTAGCGAAGTTCAAACATTCGAACTTCACTCGCTCGGCCGACAAAGCCAGATAGTTTACTAGCTTCGTATTTATTAACCAAGTATTTATATGTAAAAAATAATGCACCTTCTCGCTCTTGTATAACTGAAACTTTCCATACGATTAGCACAATGTGATCCTTTTACCATATATTATTATTATACTTATATTTTTATCTTATTTCGATATGTGCTTTTTTTTGTTTGATGATATAGCACACAATTAGCGTAGATGGTCCCTATCATTATTATATAATATAATATTTAAGAAATGTATGCCTATTTACAAATCTGGAATTACATTGCAATTTCACTTTACAATACATACTGCTTAGGATAAAATTTTAATTTTACACTCGACTTTCTCATTCGTATACCATCGTTGTTTATTTTGAATCAAATGAATTATTTTTATTTATTAACACTCAATGGAACTATCGCATCTAGCATACTGCATCGCATATTAATTGTTATATTGTGATAAATAAATATATACATACATATATCTATTTTATTAATTTGATAAAGTGCAGAGTGTTCGATGTGAGGTCGGCCGGTGTGCTTCGTGTCATGTCATTGTTGTCACATATTTTTATACATAATATACTTAATTGTCTGTGTGTCCCCCATGTCGATTATACGTGTTGTACAGTCCACATGTGTGTTGTATTATTATTTTTTCATTTTCACACGAGTTTTGTAATTGGTGTTTGTAGACCAGCGGTGTCCAGACAGCAGTCGGCGCCGACGCTCGTGTTTAGGTGTGTCCCGTGTTGGAAAGCTCGAAAATTTTCTCTGCGCTTTTCCGCACAGCTTTTCTTACATGTTTTCTTTTCATACACTGTATTGCGTTTGGTATTTCCGTTTTCTATTGCGCAGCATGATTCAGTAACGCTTTCGCTTCTAGTTTTTAGACATCGTTCCGCGTCAGAATGCGACGATCTAAATTATCGTACGTTGAAACACTTTACTAAATCCATTGAACATTTACGACAGTCAGTTTCCTGTATATAATATAGAAAATTTTGTTATGCCGGCACTTCACATTCGGCGAGCGCTGACGAGCAATCCCGAGCGTCCGTGTGTAGGAGGTCGCTCGCGCTTTTTCGCGTTTAGGTCAACGCACTGAACGAATGCTAAAATGCGAACAAAGCAAGATGGCGGACCTTCCCCCTCCACATTCAGTCACTTCCATGCGAATGCTCGTCAGCATTAGACGACGTCACCTAAGGCCAACGGTTGGCGAACAAGAGCCGGCATTACAATTGCTCACATCTAAAGCTATTGGTCTAACTTTCAAATTACAAGAAACTATAAGTATCTACAGACATAGAAAATACACTACATATACATACAGGTCGTTCACGCAGAGTTGAAGCGAACCAACACACACAAATTGTGCGTCTGTGAATAGTGAATAATATGAATTTTCACTAAATGTAACAATGAAAACGCTCTGTCTCTTTCGCGCGCGTAAACGTTACGAGTGTAACAGAGACACCATTGTTTTGTATATTTTTATTTTGTGAAATACAGCATGTTCATTCAGTCTTCGATTTGTATATCGTTTGTTGGTTTAGTTAGAGTAGTTAGAGTTTAGTTTGAATATACCGGGAAAAAAACAAAACCCATTTTATATGACATAATACTAAAGAATAAGCCAAATTACCAAAACATTGTAGGTACTTGACAAAATCCTGGCAGATCACGGACATAGTGTACTGCACCTACCACCCTACCACCCAGAACTAAACCCTATAGAGTTACTGTGGCGTTATTATTAAGGGTAAAGTTAAAATTAAATATTAAAAAAAAAATTTTCATCAGCCTGTATACTAAAAATGCATATGTGTTTGTGTGTTGTTGGCTTCAACTCTGGCTGCGCGACCTATACATATGTATGTAAGTTGACATAAAATTATTAGGTACTGCATATGATGAGATAAGAAACGACAAGTAGACTATAAATAAACTGGAGTCACTATAAGTCAGTGGTCGGGAACCTTTTTCGAGCTAAAATTTGGTTAAGTTTGGGAGCCGCAACATATTATTTTCGGATTACACAATTCTAAATTAAATTAAATTTTACTCATTTATAAAATGGATACGTGTAAGGAATAAGTTATCGTCGTGATATTTCTTAATGTTTGACAGTTTATTACTAAAAAGCTAATCTGAAAAACGGTTTTTTATAGTCATGACGTTGTGGAAATGGGATTCATTTTGATCTTGTATAAATTGTGTGTTAACGTTTTGCATTTCGGGCAAAAATGTTTGATGACAGCGAGAGCCGCAGATTTTCATACAAAGAGCCGCATGCGGCTTCGGGGCCGCCGGTTACCGACCACTGCTATAAGTAGACAATAAACTACGAGTACATACATAAGAATCTCCCTATAGGTATAATATAACAAAGTCGACTGAAAATTTTGAGTACATATATGTACATACATAGACGAACGATCTATTTTCAAATTTGAATTATAAAAAGTATTTTTGATAAAATTGGCTTAAAATGAATTCGCTTTGTAAGATTTTGCGTTACAGTTATGATATTCAACATTTTTTACTACACATTCAATGAAAGTAATTCTAGTAGGTACCGAATTTTATACATATTTTTAACAATGCTTTTCAATGATTTTTTTTTACTTTATTCAAATATGTACCTATTGTACCTACGTAGTTGGTATTGCGATCGTGTTTTCTTATAATCAATTTGAGTGGAATATTTCAGTATATTTAGCCTTTTCCTGAACAGTGTTACCTATAGGTACCTAAAGTATCAAATTTTATATAACAAGACCGTACAAAAACATCGGAATATTTTCAAATGTGCTTTCGGTACAATTGCGCAATCGAACCCGACATTTTTCAAAAGCTCCCCATTTAATCAGCAGTCGTGCGGAATTTCACATTGCAACAAAGCAAACATTCGAAAGTATACTTTTCAGCGACGTACGAACGAAATTGTTTTTCTTTATGTTTTATTACAGCGTAAACAGACAAAGGTTGTCCATCCATTATCGTATCCATTACGTTTGTGCTTCTTTCATATCAATTCCATCATATGTATGTACATACCTATGTACGTACATACGTACCTAATTGCTTTCGCCGCTTTAAACGAATATCGCAGTGTGCGTTTCCGGGCCGTTAAATGTTAAAAGCGAAAAATTCCAACGAAACACATACATACCACGTAGCCAGAGGGTTATTTAAATTTTCAAATCTGCACGTCTCAAACTCTCAATGCATAAACCAAAAAAACCTCATGAATGTATTCAATATTTCGACGCATTAAACTAAGCAATGGATTTAGTACAACGTGTCGCGTCTAACACTATTCATATAAAGATCTGTCGCATTCTGAAATTTAAATTAAAAAAATACAAATACAAACATTCGATTCGTACACTTGTACCTATGCGTTTAACGAGTCAGAGTATTGTCTCATCTCGTTGGATGCACTCTTTTTATTAATACAAATTAAGCACTTATCATTAAATAAATAAATAAACGCGCTGGTGGAAATCGTTTCGTTCACAACATGGTGCGTAAAAAAGTAAATGGGAAAATTTCCACCAATTACACCGAATTCGACTGAAAGCGCAATAATAATATTGCAATCAATGAACTGCAAAAAATTCATCATCCGTTTGTTTATTTATTTTAGACGAAACATCGAATTTCGTGATGAAAAATGTTACTTTTGTGGTTTAATATATGTACATACATAGTACTGTTGGGATTGTATAGAAAAATTACGCGTTACGTTCATTACTTTGATTCAAATTATTTATTTATAAGATGATAGCAAACTAACGCTACCCTGCAATACATTCCACTGTGTATACGCAAATACGTACATATGTATGTACATATGTACGTGTGTATCAAACAAACAAAGCTTGAATACAAACATTCATAACTAGAGTTCGAAAATTGGTAGCACTATCCTCTAGTAGAAGAGGGAATCGGCTTACAGGGCCGCATGGGAAATTTTTCGTAATATTTAAATTGTAATGTAGACGTTTAGAGAATTTAGCTCTACTCATAACTACATATATGCTCACTGGTGAAACGTAACGTACCTATAAACGACTTCAGTCACGCTAACGTCATCGGTCGCGTTGACTTAAGTGCTCCGTTACACATGCATTCACGAACTGTTATGCTGCGTACACACCGTGTCAAACCGATCAGCGAACGACGAAAGTTTGCTATTGTGTGGACGTTCATAAATTATCGCACGTTATTGTGTGTGGAGCGGTCCACATAATAACAATTCGCCTTCGCCCTTCGTCGTTCGCTGTTCGGTTCGTCGGTGTGTACGCAGCATTACACACGTTGTATATCGAGCGAAGCGAAATCGATGCCACGTACACACACACACACACACACTAGATCAGTGTTAACTACCACTACCACACATACTAGTGAAATAATGGTTAACTCAACCATTAGCGTTAACCATTACATAGTTAACGCCGCACAAGATCATTTATGACCGCCAAATCACCTAGTTGTTAACATTTTATTTTAATAAATGATTCAAGGTATCATACACTTTTATTAAATGTCAAAGCAAACGTATTGCACTCAACAACACAAACATAATTTTATATACAACTAGCTGAATTGCCCGGCGTTGCTCGGGCGGGTGAAAGTTTATGAATGTATATGGGGGCCCGTCGACCCCCTGATCCGACCCCTTCCAAAACCCACCTACGGTCTGAGTTAGGGTATCATGAGTTAGTATACCAAGTTTGGCGGTTCTAAGTTGAAACCTGTAGATTTGCATAGCGGAACGACAAACATTGAATTTTATATAGAAGATATGTACATGGATTATTAGAAGGTAAGCATTTCAATTACATATTGCCAATGCCACAATTGAAGGGCTCGGGGCAAGATAGTGTCAACCATCATTTTGGTCAAAATTGAACTGAATATGTCATTTATGCAAATTAGATGACTATATAGCCTTTATGCATTTCTTTACGGGATGAAAATTTTTTGAAAAACTTGCGACAAAATATCTTTTGTCATAATAATGGTGAATAATTTTACTCATTTCGGAGTTATTTTATTTCCCTCTTCATATAAAAAAATGTCATATCTTTGTGTGTAATTATTAAAAATAAAAAATTGGTGGAAAATAGTGTCAACCCAGAATTTTTGATATGCACCATTTTATTTTTTCATTTTATGTTTAATACATTAACGTTTTGTTATTTTTTTGTTACTGGTATTATTAAGGATATATCATTAAAGCAAATAAAAATAAAAAGTATTCAAAAAAGTACGTGTTTTGATTTATGGATTTGAACAAAGTTTAAAATTGATGTATCACAAAACTATCAAAGGGCACTATCTTGCCCCGAGGCCTTCAATTGTTGTTTTGGGTCGCAATTTCAAATATTTAATTGGACATTTTGTTAAATACACACGTAATGCATATATTTTCGATTAAATTTATTCTACTACATATGTATGTATGTACATAGTAACTAGTAGGTACTCCTGACCATTGTTTCTAGCTCTGGCTGTAGTGACGGTTTAGGTTTAATTACAAAATGCCGTGATGTGAGCTGACTCTCTCACTAACCACCCCTTAAAACCCCTTCTACTCTTTCACTGTCTAACCCCTTCACAAAACCTCCAATTCCACCCACAGTAATTACAAAACGGCATGTGTCTTTGGAGTGTGGAGAAATTCGATCGCGGCCACACAATCCTGTAGATTCGGAAATTTTCCCTGCGATGCTGATAATGCTGTACGACAGTCTGAAGTGGTCCTTAGTTTCGCCCTTAAGCCGATTACTTCAGCGACCCGTCTTAAAATTTAATTTTCTTCTATATATATGTATTATATAAACGAGGCTTGAATTTAACCCCGATTCAAATTTCACGAGCTTAAGCGTACCTATCTCATAGAAATTATTTCACAAGGTAATTTCATCGACGTACATTATTACTATAAAATAAAAACCACACATTTAAATCAGTGCTCGAAATGGAAATTTTTACGAATGGGAGCGCTCGATAATTTTCAAAAAATATCAAACGACCTTTTTTTTTAACTATATGTATAGAAAATGTACGTACATTTCTATACATACAAATATTATAACACCAAAACACTTACGTAACATATGTACACCAATATAAATGAATTTATGGTTGTATATATTAGGTTATTAGTATTATTATTATAGAAACTGTATTACATACATACATGCACAATTTACACGGTTAATTTTTTTTAAATTTGAATAATTGTTAATATCACTATTTAGTTAAGTCACGTGCAGTAATTATAATTCAGACAACTTAAAAAGTATTTGTTAGTAATGAAGTGCAGTAATAAAATATAAATAAAAAAAATAATCAAGCGATTCCCGATGATAGATTGAAATTGCAAATACGTTCGGTAAATTCAAGTTCTCTCATCAGAGGGACAGGCAAGAATGAAGTATTTTGAAATTTTGGTTCCTTTAGTATAATGGTAGCGGTACAGCTACTTTAGAAATTTTGTTAAAATAAGAAAGCCGACAATTCAAAGAAAGATATCGTAAATTATCGAAATGACCGATGCCCCGAGAGGGACCCGTTGCAGTTCAACCATAGTGTGACAGACAGTGCCGACCATAAAGCAATAAAACTTTTTGCGCATAAAAACCCTCGAATTCTAAATGTTATCTTCAAGTAACACAAGTGCATCCAACTTTTTCAAAACATAATAATATTTTAAATGGCTTTTGGCTACAGATAAGATGCCTTTGTCGGAATTGAAATGTAAAGAATTTAACTTTCAGTCAAAGATTGTGATTTAGGAGTCATAAATGTAAAAAAAATTCACCTTCTAACATTTTTTTCGGCAATAATTATTGAAAGAGCACGGAAATTTTGGTTTTTTACGAAAGGGAGCGCTAAATTTACAGATTTCACGAAAGGGTACGCTACGTTTTCAAATCTCACGAAAGGGAACGCCCGCTCCCTGCCGCTCCCGCTGATTTCGAGCACTGATTTAAATAATGTTCATCAATGTGTATATATGGACAATGGCTAGTCATACGCCAATTCACAGACATCCGAATGGTCAATCAGGCTAAATATATCGGTAATGGCCAATGGATATTATAGGTAAATCATTATCGTAATGAATCGTAAATCTGAACGATCAATTAGATAGATCAAGAGCCCTGTGTTTATAAAGATATGCCAATTTTGGATTTAAACGTAATCAAAACCTATTAGAATTCAATTCAATTCAACTCATCCACTCATATACATAGAGTACATTTCAAATGCAAAATTGGACGATTGCAAATTTTCATCCGTACGTACGTCCGTTCTTAAAATGCGTATAACTTTGCATATTTAAAGCGTGTAAATTATACACGGTAGTTGTTTTTGCGTTTGCATAAACTTTTGAATCGATTTTCTCGCTTACAATAGACTGAATACATATGACAGACAATGTATTCAAATATTCATTGCTTCTTTTTTTTTTTTTGCTTTAAATGTGGCAAAATTATTTTTATTGCAAATATCTGATATCAAAAGAGCGCCCCAGTTTATTATTACATATTATTAAAAAAAAAAAATTGGAAGTATAATCGAATCAAGATATTTTTTATTGATGACCGAAAAGCAATAAGAAAACCCCCATTTAAACTGACACGCATGATTGATGAGAAATTTCAAATTAAAATAAAATGTATCAGCGTTTGAAGTTTGACTTTTATATAAAATACAAATGTGACTTATCACTAATAAAAATTCACATTATATAAAACAATGTGCCGGTGGTTTAGTTTTAAAAGGGCACATATCAAATATGCTGCATGCAAATGTATATTTTCGTTATTTATAATTCCAAAGTCGATTATTACATACTTTTTGTCCTTTGATCATCGAGGCCTACTTTGAGCATATTCAGATATAGTCAAAGTCCACAATTTGCTACCAAGACTGCCATCTAAACGAGTTATGATGATTGTAATTGTATACAGCGTTGTACAAGTGTCGTGTCGCGCATAAGGGTAGTAAACAGAAGGGGGTAAAACTAATTTCACCCCCTAGTTTATCTGCCTACATCTATCGTATTCTTGGAATACAATTCGAATTATACAATGTGTAAGTCCTCCTCACGCGATTGTGCTGTAAAATGATTAGACATGTAGTTTGCGTGGTCGTCTATAAACGTATAAAACTAGCGTGTATATTTATTAACGCATTAAAAAATAGTTAGAAAAATAAAAATAGGCGCTATTTCCGTTTGGCGTTTAAAATATAATCGAGAAAATGTATATTCAATTCCATTTTGATCTTGAGGATTGTTAATAAATAATTTCGGAGAGAGTTTCTGTTGAAAAGTTTCTTCTTGGAAAATTTCAACGCTTTGAATGAGTGATTTTTGAAATGCTTTAAATATTCATATTTTTCATCAAATGAAATATAAAGGCATAAAATACACCTTTCTCTACGCTTACAACATTTGTATTACTTTTAATCATCAAAATTGCACATGTATCTATAATACACATCCTATATATCTATGTATGTATGTAAGTACATAGTTACATATATACTTTACGATAAGATGCCAATGCGTACTGCCAGTTATGACATATGAATGTGAAACTTGAATGATAAATTGAAGAATGCTACGCAAGATCCAGTACACACAGAGAAGCATGGAAAGATGTATGCTTGGTATAACAAGAAGAGATCGTAAGTGGAGTACATGGGTAAAAAGCATGACCAAGGTGGCAGATATAGCAGAACGTGTGAAAAAGTTAAAGTGGACGCAAGAAATACTGGAATGGTATCCGAGAAGATGTGAAAGAAAGCAAGGTAGACTGAATGGAAGATGGGCTGATGAATTGTGAAGAATGTGTGGAGTCAAGTGGATGCAGATTGCTCAAGACAGTCAGGAATGGAAGAGGATTGGAGAGGTCTTCATCCAGCAGTGGATGATGAACGGCTGAAAATGATGATCATATATAATATATATATAATAACAGCCTTAAGATTGTCTGTCAGTCATTTTTTTTTAAAAAAATACCGCTATTTTTAGTGTTACTCTATTTTTACATACTATTAGTTGAAGAAAATATAATTATGGAATAATACAATGAAAAAATGGGCTTTCTTTGAAATTTAATTGGTAATTTTCTTTAATAGCTAAGTATAGTTGGATATTTTGATAGTTGTGCAACATTCTGAATAAAATTATATTGCCATTAAACTAACTTTAGTATGCCAAAGTATACTTTGTAACGTACCTATATTAAAAGGATAATACAAACAGATCTACATTGTTTTACTTAGCAAAGCCTTTCTATACTGGCAATATAATGCAACCCAACACTATAAAACCGTTCTGTACAAATAATTGCATATGCCACAGGCGAAGCGTGAAATTCCACATTGTACCAAATGCCCAGATATTTTATACGATGTCTAAAATTACCAGGTAAAGTGCAAAATGTATAACGGCTTCATATAATATTGAGATTCGGACGTAAAAATTCATTTATTTCACACTTTGCCGTACAAATTTTAACTTTTGGGGTTGTGTTCCGTTGCTCGATTATTTATCTTTTATATGTATGTACAAATTCTATTGTCTGTTTGTTATGAAACTTTTGAGGAGTGCGCGTGACAAAGGTATCAATTTAGTGGGTGGCTGGGGTGGTAGAAAAGTGAGGGTTACCTCTGAGTAAGGTACTAGGAAATTAAACGTTTATACCCTTAGTCCACTTTGGATGATCGATGGGAAAAGACACCGCAACTGCATGAACGGAAGTTCAGAAAACATAGGAATGAGCCAGGAAATACACAACAGTGTCAGGGGCACTGTAGCCTTTGACATAATCAATTTTATCATCAGGTAAAATTGACAGTTAAAAAAAAGTACTTCAATGATTCTTCACTTGTATCATAATTTCAATTGAGAATAGTAGTAGTTAACACCCTATGAACTTTCAATGTATTATATTTAACACAATTCTATTGTTATATCATACTTTCAACTCGTTGACGAATAGGGGAAAGTTGTGCGAGTTTTCCTCGTTAGTTTCCCGGAATTGATTCGTGCGTTCGGATTTACAATGCAATAATAATATTGTCGAACGTGACAGAATTTATTATTTCCCTTGTGTGTTTTGTCACCAGGTGTCAATTTGTGTGATGGAATTAGAAAACGAAACTGTATAGCATACACGTATAAGTATAGAAGAAGATTTGCACATTCGTAAAATATCACATTTTCGTTTAGATTTTTGGTCGAATAAAAATATATCGAAAATGCTGCTGAGAATTAAGAGAAATTTTAACATATGTTTGCGACATGTCGAAATCGAAAAGTGTGGAAGGATTCGACGCGTTGATATATGGTATGAATCAATCTAAAAAGTTTTGTCGTTAGGTCGTTTCTATGTCGAAATATATAAAATAAATATTTTATAAGGCTCGTTTCACACTGTTTTTTTTTTTATTAATTTATGTACGAAAAATTGTTCGTACTAAAATTTACGCCTCATTTTTTTGTGTGAAAAAAGCCTATAAATATACAATAGTGTTAACCAGTCGAGCAAACGATGGACTTTTACTAATATTTTGCACTAAGACATTCTATACACGCTTAAAAATCAGTCGATAAATTGCTCCACTGAATACCGCTAATTTTACTGTAATCAAATTCAATATTTCATCTCAATACAGTCAAAATGTCAATTTTCAACTACAATGTAAATTGCACAATTTTCATATACACATCTTCACTAGATTAGATTGAGTATTGATTGTATTTTTCTGGCTTTAATTTAGTTTTGTGTTTCGTTGTTTTTATGTGAGCATTTTTGTGTGCATTTTATATATTTGTGTGCTTTGCTAATAAAAATAACACAAAAAAATATACAAACACGGCCATTTTGAAGGAGTTTCTCAACTAAAATGGTATCCTCACACATATTTAATAAGGTAAGTGGTCTAATTTTTGTATGCCTAGCAAAATTAGAACAAAAAAAATGTAAAACAAACCATCCTTTCACTTTTTAGTATTATAATTAACCATACCTATATTTTTTACTTTATTTATTTATGACGAAAATTCTATCGAATCCAAAAATTATAATACATTTATTTTTTGATCAAAATTAATATTTTTATACACATACTAGTAATATACACGTATACGAATCTGCCAAAAATATTACTATAGTATTACATTGTATTGACATATTCTTAAGCTAGGCTTACACGGTTTATATCTTCGACCAGTGTTTGAATTGTAGCGATAGCAACGTACTGACCCTAAAAAAAATTGAAACCAAAACACTGGTCGAAGACACTGCCTTTATATTTGAAGCTGAAAACTTCATAGATACATAACATATCCCGCTTGTATCGAACCATTCAAACGGTTGTATATTTTTAACTGCACAAAATTCCAAATATCTGATTAGAGATTCGTCAACGATGTGTACAAACGGGTTAATGTAAGGGGGGAATCAACTCTAATGGATTCTTAGGATGTTTGGTCACATGACAGTTTTTGGCAGATTCGCATATACTGTGGATTCGATACTTTTGGCAATAATGTGTGACCGTGCGTGTGGGTGTCGGTGTGGTGTTGCAGGCGACTAGCGGATGAGGATGACGAGCTTTCGGAAGTTCAACCGGATGCTGTGCCACCGGAAGTGCGCGAATGGCTCGCTTCCACTTTCACACGTCAGCTGGCTACAACTAGACGCAAAGCCGATGAAAAACCCAAGTTCCGGTCTGTGGCTCATGCCATCAGAGCTGGAATATTCGTCGACAGGATTTACAGGCGCGTCTCCAGCTCGGCCATGATGCAATTTCCACCGGATGTTGTTAAAGTGCTCAAGGTAAAAATAGCTGTAAATGTTTGGTGCCCCAACTTTAAAAAAGATATTGTATGTTTAGAAAGAGTTCAATGAAGGATTACAAGAATGCCGTCTGAACTTCAATCACTATTCGCCATAGATTGGCCTTAGCGTCCGAAAAATGACAAATGCAAAATGCATGCATTTTGCTTGACTTTTTTTTTTTTGTGGAACTTCTCTTTTGTGAGAATTCCAGGCTTTCCTTTCTCCAGGCAAATTTGTTTGGAATGGCCTATCTATGGTATTTTATATCTACATACATATGCTATTCGCAGATAATGAGTCTCACCTCTTTGGGGACGAGAAGATTGAGAGGCGATCTATGTAATAGAAGTGAATAAAATAATAAATAATAAATGTAAATGCCCTATAAAAAAACCTCCCCACGTTCAATAAAAACGCCCATCATACTCTGAGACTACTAAAAGACAAATCTTACAAAATTGTCAGAGATTCATTATTTTCAAATAGAGTGGTTGAAGTTTGAAACTCTGAAAATACAAATCTCTTTAAAATCATCTCAAATAGTTAATTATTGAATATAAATGCATTTTTGTAATCCTTCAAATATAAAATATAAATAACTAAAAAAAATTATATCAGACCCCTGGGTTCCTAAATAAATAAATAAAATTCACCTAGGACAGTTGGTGAGTATGACCGGATGTAAAGAAGAAGAATGACACTAGGATGGAGTGCTTTTGGAAGAATGAACATAGTACCGCCAGTTATGACGTATAGATGTAAAACGTGGATGCTAAATTCAAGAATGCTACGTAAGATCCAGTGCACACAGAGAAGCATGGAAAGATGTATGTTCGGTATAACATAAAGAGATCGTAAAAGGAATACATGGGTAAAAAGTATGACCAAAGTGGTAGATATAGCAGAACGTGTGAAAAAGTTGAAGTGGACACACCGATGGACGCGTGAAATACTGGAATGGTATCCGAGAGGATGTGAAAGAAAGCAAGGTAGACTGATGAGTTGAGAAGAATGTGTGGAGTCAAGTGGATGCAGATTGCGCAAGACAGACAGGAATGGAAGAGGATTGGAGAGGCCTTCGTCCAGCAATGGATGGTAAACGGCTCATAATGATGATGATGAAATAAAATTCAAAAAGATCGCCCGAACTCATAATAAATTCAGTCTCATATTACGTATATAACAACAGCGTAATGACGTCAATTGAAGCAATAGTACAAGTGCAACGTATTGATGGCGCAACAATGCACAAAACTTAAATTTACCCATAGCTGAGACTTGTTGAGCAAAATGCTTTTATTTTAGAACCTTATAATAAAATTGTCTTGTTGAAACTAAAAATGAAAATGTTCCATCCACTAAATAGAATAAGATTCATCTTTAGCGTTTAAAGGATAGCATTAAAAATTACAGTATCAATATGTCATACTGAGATTCGGATTTTCGATGTAAAAATTTTTTTTACATCGAAAAATGTTTTACATACAGGTTTTACATACATGTTTGTGTAAAAATGAAACAATTTTACTTATGTTGATTTTAGCCATAATAATCAAAGTGTTCCTTAAGAGCCACTTGTGGTTTTTAAGTCTCAGATTGCCCAACTTTGAGTTTAAAGGCTCTTATCATTTTAAATCAATACAAAACAAGCGACCCACAAAAACGCCAATCTAATTATGCAAAGCCTTGTACACATTTTAGGGAAGCGTTGGAAAGGCCAAATCCAATAAGAACCAATCCATTACGGTTGAATGGAAAATATCGCATACGGATAAGATCTAATAGGAATAATATAAAAAGCGAATAAAGTCTAATAATAATAAGATCATAGTGGTAGAATAGTCACTCAGGTATAAAAGTCGAAGTATTGAAAGAAAAAAAAAGTCACTTCTTTGTTATTCGAGTCTCGGGTTCTGTCCATTCGTCTCTAGTCTTGCGACGATTTTTATCGACCTAAAAATATGAAGGCGTATATCTACATACATATGTATTCTATATCTACATATGAATAAGATGCATAGCGCATAAGGTCTAATAGGAATAAGATAGAAAGTGGATTTGATCGAAATGTAAAAATACTAATTACTCCTCGTATCTTATTTAAGATTTATGTATTTTTTTCGATCAAATCCATATTCTATTTTAATGTTTACTTCACCATTTAATTTCGACGTCGATAATGCAGATAGCAAATAGAATTAATTGAATTGCAGTGTGATTCTGTGTTAAAAGCAAAGTGTTTAAATGTTGATTTGGCCAATTTCTACACACATTTGTCAGCTGATCGTTTCCCGAAGATAATACAATTTGCTTGTCGAATATGTGCAATGTTCAAAAGTACATATACTTGTGAACAAATGTTTTCAATGATGAAAAGAAATAAATGTCCCGAACGCTCGCGATTAACAGATAGCACACAAAATATAAAACCGGATATAAGTAAATTAAGTTCTGAAAAAAGATGTCAAGTTTCCGGAAAATCAAACTGAATTATGCGTTTTATCCGTTTTATACATAAAAAAACTATTAAAATATATTTATTTTATTTCAAACACCTTTTTTGCACCTTATATAGAGTAAGTATATATAGTGTAAGGAAAACAAAGACAGCTGGTGGTATTTTTCACAGGGGTGTATTAATGTATAATGCCCTCCCGGAGTGCGTCAAGTCTTCTAAGACAATAGATGCATTCTTGAAAAGTGTGAGGTGACACCTCTGTGAGAGATAGTAGTCATGTATAAGTATAGTGTATAATGTGTAATTGATTTATGTAGTTGTTATAAATATGTAATAGATGTAAGTTAAATTAGCTAATTAGCTATTATTATATAAAATAAATAAAAAAATATATTTTGCCCTCGGTCAATGTGGCTGACGGACCCCAACTCTTTTGCAATGTGGCCCACGGATCCCAACGAGTTTGACATGCCTGCCTTAATGACTTTCAGCAAAAATTGTCAGACGTACGATGGCCATTTAAATATTAACAACAAATTTAATTTCAGACTTTGGACGACTGGTCGTTTGACGTGTTTGGACTGAGCGAGGCGGCCAACAGTCAACCGGTCAAATATCTGGGATACGACCTGTTGAATCGCTACGGGATGATACACAAGTTCAAGGTACATATACCGCCAAGTTTCCTGGAATAAAATAGACCATCTGACGTTGAACATCTCCTTTGTGTTTGACAGGTGCCACCATCGACGTTGGAAACGTTTTTGAGCCGGATTGAAGAGGGTTATTGTCGTTATCGCAACCCTTACCACAACAATCTCCACGCCGCAGACGTCGCACAAACCGTCCATTACATGTTATGCCAGACAGGACTGATGGTAAGATTATCAACTAAACCATTCATCGCTAATCGCTATATATAATATTCAATATTAAAAGCCGGGCTGTTTGATTGGCGTGACACTGTAGTAATTCGCTCGTTGAGATGTATGTACATATCTCAGGCTTTCGTCAGTCAAACGTTACATTATCCCTTCCCGTTCTCGCAATCACTGTATAGGTAATTAGTCACTATCTTAAGCTCTCACCGTTTGATATGTTGCCTTTGGGCAATATTTCACTTACGTTTTGATGTTAAAAAATTAAATATTTACAGAAGGGTTCACTGTATGTACTAATGGATCAAAATACAATTACGAAAAATTGCACTTTTCTATAAACACACGTCTTCATTGTGTTACGATAAGAGAAGTCTAACTTAAAAAATAGAAGTACAAGTTTAGAATTGCAGTAACATATCTACTAGAGATTTTCACATTACATATATATTATATATAGGTATATAATAGCCGAAATCCGTCTGTCTGTCTGCCTGTCTGCTGATAACGCTCGCTGAGGTAAATAATTAAAAGACACGAACCGTCCGCGCACGAGTGGGATTCGAACCCGAGATCACCGGTTCGGAACAGTGAGGCGATGCTGCTACAATTTTACAATATATATTATCAATAGGCTCGCGAATTTGCTAAATTGTTACGTTGTTGTATTATAACGCACCATGTATGCAACAACTATTAAATACACATGTACTCACCCACACAAACATCCGTTGATATTCAACGGGCTTACACTAGTATATGTATAGAATAGCCCTATTCCGTCTGTCTGTCTGTCTGTCTACTGATAACGTCCGCGCGCGAGTGAGATTTGAACCCGAGATCACCAATTCGGAAGAGGGTGCGCTTACGCATTCATCCAAACTAGGTAATGACGGGCCTGCTACAATTTGACAATATAAATCTTCAAAAGATTCGCGACTTTGCTATACTGTTACGTTGCTGTATTATAACGCGCCATCTATGCAAAAACTATACTCACCACACACAAACGCTCACGGTACGGGTGATGAGAAACCGCTCCGTTGATATTAAAACGCTCCGGGCTTACACTAGTACATATATAATAGCCCAATTCCGTCTATCTGTATGTCTGTCTGTCTGCTGATAACGTCCACGCGCGAGTGAGATTTGAACCCGAGATCACCAGTTCGGAAGAGGGTGCGCTTACGCATTCATCCAAACTAGGTAATTACGGGCCTGCTACAACTTGACAATATAAATCCTCAAAAGATTTGCGACTTTGCTATATTGTTACGTTGCTGTATTATAACGCACCATATATGCAAAAACTATACTCACCCACACAAACACTCACGGTACGGGTGATGAGAAACCGCTCCGTTGATATTCAACGGGCTCACACTAGTATATTATAATAGCCCAATTCCGTCTGTCTGTTTGTCCGTCTGCTGATAACGCTCGCCTCGGTGAAGGCTGAAATAAACACGAACGTCGCGAGTAGGATTTTAACCCGTGATCACCATGTTGGGTGTGAGTTAGCGCTAACGTAATCAATTACGTCAAACACGTCCGTTTATATTCAACGGGCTCACACTATTTAAGTTTTAATATCTCAGTATCGATTTTATGGATTTGTATGTAATTTTGCGTCACTTAACTATTTTGCTCTAGTTTTAGAGATAATAATTATAGTTTTTCGGTCATCGCTTCAAAATATGGCAATTTGGATTGTTATTTTTTTCTGTACACCGTAGCTACCACTATTGTTAATGCACTCATATGTCAATAATAAGCACCCGTTGATCGTCACCGGCAATCTTTAGTATTCGGGTCTTCAAAGTGTCAAAGTAATCGCGAAGTCTTGTCAAAATTCTATTTTTTCACTATAATTATCGTATACTTTTTATCTAAAAACGTGTACTAGAATTTCCATTACATTACTTTTACTATAGACTTTTACGTTATACTACTTTTTGTACGTATAAATGTATAAATTTAAGTCGTACCTAGATGACTTTTAGGCCCGCCCTAGACGTAACTGAATTACGGTGCGTTTTAAAACGTAGCGATTTTGCCTACGGCGCAGTTTTTTTGACGCTTGCCCCTACACGTTATGTACGAATGCTAGTTATAGCTCAAGGCTACGCGTGCGCCATACAGCACAGTTGGCGTGTGCAGCGCCACGGCCGCGGCGCGAACTATACCAGCGCTCACGCTTAAAAATGAGATATTTCATCGCTAACGCCAAAATCGTTGTCTAACGCGAAAACGGTGTGATTTTTTCCCCGTTCGTTTTTACGGCACCGTACTAAAAACGCACCGGATTCAGTTGCGTGTAGGGCCCGCCTTATGTATACATATCGCTCGAGCACGGTGTATGCTACAGTTCGAATTAGCACTGCGAAAATATTGCGTATTGCGTTGCAATAAGAAACAGGTCGTATAAAACAATATGTAACTTTTTAAATGTTATACTTCATTTTGATACTAGCACACATTTATACTTATTTGCGTCATGTTACAGAACTGGCTGACAGATTTAGAGATATTCGCCACACTGGTGGCAGCCATCATCCACGACTATGAGCACACAGGTACAACCAACAATTTCCACGTAATGTCCGGCTCGGAAACAGCTCTGCTCTACAACGATCGTGCGGTTTTGGAAAACCACCACATCAGTGCTTCGTTCAGGTGAGTGAAACTACGTATCTAAAAATAGTTTGTTTTGCGTTCGTTTCAAACGTTTTCGCCAACGATGTGTACGCTATTTCGCAGGGTGATAAAGGACGAGGAGTGTAACATTCTGCAGAATCTATCGCGAGACGAGTTTCGCGAGTTTCGCACGCTCGTCATAGACATGGTGTTGGCCACCGACATGTCGTTTCACTTTCAACAACTCAAGAACATGAGGAATCTCCTATCTTTGGCCGAACCGAGCGTCGACAAGTCGAAGGCAGTGTCTCTGGTGCTTCACTGCTGCGATATTGCACATCCAGCTAAGGTAATCTATCCACCGTTCATTACATACACTAATCTGTCAGTCAGGAACATTCGAAATTGGGAACAAAACGTATCCCACACAATATTGCCTGCTTATCTGATCTGTACCTTAAGCCAGGGGTCCCCGACCTTTTTGGGAAATGGGCTGGTTCAGAATTTTGAAATGTATAGAGGGCCGGATGACAAAAAAATCTTATTGGATTCCAATTCAAACCAAATTGCATATATTTTTTATATATGTACATACATATGTATGTATGTAAAAAAATTTAAATCTTTTTTGATTTAAAATACATTTTTCACTTTGGAAAACGTCTGTTCGCATATGTATTTGCTACCAAAAATCGATACAATTTTTTTAGCAAATGCTTTAATTTTTGGATAAAATCAGACTCCTCCAATATAGCATAAAATTTAATTAACGCTTCATTTTTAAATATTGACTTCAAACCATCATTCGCTTGAAGATCGATTAACTCTAATTGAAAATCTTCTGCAATATCGTTTATATCGATATCAAATGGATTTTGGAAAAATTGAAACGCTATCTGTAATAATTTAATATTGTGAATACAGTTTTCGATTGGAAAATTCTGAATCGGTATATTTTTAGACAAATTATCACAGGGAAAATGAGTAAAATTATTTTGCACAATAACTCCAGTTTTGTTTCAAACGATTTAACATGATACTAGAAGTCGTTAACAAGTTTAGCTAGCCCCTGTAGCTACATACTTGTTCACAGATATCAGTTAAAAAGACGATATAACCAATCGATATTTCTGGCACAGGTAACACAGGTAACCGCCAGGTATCCGTGGTTTCTCCAAATTCTACAAATGCGTAAGCGCGCCAGACTAATCAAAAATCTACTCGCGAATTTCACAAATACCACAAAAATTTCATATCGAAAAAAAATGCGTTCCAAAAAAAATGCGTAACCCAAACTAACTTCGCGAAAAAAAATTTTTTCACAAATATCGATGAAAAATGCGTTAATCGAAAACTGAATTCAAGCCATCCTGTACCCAAACTAACTTCGCGAAAATAGACTTTTTTTTTCAAAATATCGATGAACAATGCGTCAATCAAAAACTGAATTCAAAAATCCTGTAATTTCTAACTTCGCGAAAAGTAGACTTTTTCCAAAATATCGATGAAAAAATGCGTCAATCAAAAAACTGAATTCAAGCCATCCTGTACCCAACCTATCTTCGCGAAAAGTAGACTTTTTTCCGAAAACTCGACGAAAAATGCGTAAATAGGAAACTGAATTCAAGCAAACTAACCAACCTTACTCGCGAAAAGTAGACTTTTTTCCGAAATATCGATGAAAAATGCGTCAATCAAAAAACTGAATTCAAGCCATCCTGTACCCAACCTTTCAAACCATCCTCGTAAAAAAGTAGACTTTTTTTCCGAAATATCGATGAAAAAATGCGTCAAAAATTTTTCAAAAAATGCCATCCTGTATATCGATCGAAAAGTAAACTTTTTCAATCGAAAAAATGCGTAAATCAAAATCCTGTTCCCAACCTTAACCTTAACTTCGCGAAAAGTAGACTTTTTTCCGAAATATCGACGAAAAAAAATGCGTCAAATCAAAACTGAATTCAAGCCATCCTGTACCAAACCTAACTTCGCGAAAAGTAGACTTTTTTTTTCCGAAATATCGATGAAAAAAATGCGTCAATCAAAAACTGAATTCAAGCCATCCTGTACACAACCTAACTTCGACGAAAAGTAGACTTTTTTTCCGAAATATCGACGAAAAAAAATGCGTCAATCAAAAAACTGAATTCAAGCCACCATCCTGTACCCAACCTTACTTCGCGAAAAGTAGACTTTTTTTCCGAAATATCGATGAAAAAATGCGCGTCAATCAAAAAACTGAATTCAAACCATCCTGTAAACAACCTTACTTCGCGAAAAGTAGACTTTTTTTCCGAAATATCGACGAAAAAAAATGCGTCAATCAAAAAACTGAATTCAAGCCATCCTGTACCCAACCTAACTTCGCGAAAAGTAGACTTTTTTCCGAAATATCGATGAAAAAATGCGTCAATCAAAAACTGAATTCAAGCCATCCTGTACCCAACCTAACTTCGCGAAAAGTAGACTTTTTTCCGAAATATCGATGAAAAAATGCGTCAATCAAAAACTGAATTCAAGCCATCCTGTACCCAACCTAACTTCGCGAAAAGTAGACTTTTTTCCGAAATATCGATGAAAAATGCGTCAATCAAAAAACTGAATTCAAGCCATCCTGTACCCAACCTAATTCTCGAAAAGTAGAATTTTTTTCAAATATCGACGAAAAATGCGTCAATCGAAAACTGAATTCAAGCCATCCTGTACCCAACCTAACTTCGCGAAAAGTAGACTTTTTTCCGAAATATCGATGAAAAAATGCGTCAATCAAAAACTGAATTCAAGCCATCCTGTACCCAACCTAACTTCGCGAAAAGTAGACTTTTTTCCGAAATATCGACGAAAAAATGCGTAAATAGGAAACTGAATTCAAGCCATCCTGTACCCAACCTAACTTCGCGAAAAGTAGACTTTTTTCCGAAATATCGATGAAAAAATGCGTCAATCAAAAACTGAATTCAAGCCATCCTGTACCCAACCTAACTTCGCGAAAAGTAGAATTTTTTCACAAATATTGACGGAAAAATGCGTCAATCGAAAACTGAATTCAAGCCATCCTATACCCAACCTAACTTCGCGAAAAGTAGACTTTTTTTCCGAAATATCGATGAAAAATGCGTCAATCACAAACTGAATTCAAGCCATCCTGTACCCAACCTAACTTCGCGAAAAGTAGACTTTTTTCCGAAATATCGACGAAAAAATGCGTCAATCAAAAACTGAATTCAAGCCATCCTGTACCCAACCTAACTTCGCGAAAAGTAGACTTTTTTCCGAAATATCGATGAAAAAATGCGTCAATCAAAAACTGAATTCAAGCCATCCTGTACCCAACCTTAACTTCGCGAAAAGTAGACTTTTTTCCGAAATATCGACGAAAAAATGCGTCAATCAAAACTGAATTCAAGCCATCCTGTACCCAACCTAACTTCGCGAAAAGTAGACTTTTTTTCCGAAATATCGATGAAAAAATGCGTCAATCAAAACTGAATTCAAAGCCATCCTGTACCCAACCTAACTTCGCGAAAAGTAGAATTTTTTTTTCCAAATATTGACGAAAAAAAATGCGTCAATCGAAAACTGAATTCAAGCCATCCTGTACCCAACCTAACTTCGCGAAAAGTAGACTTTTTTTTTCCGAAATATCGATGAAAAAATGCGTCAATCAAAAACTGAATTCAAGCCATCCTGTACCCAACCTAACTTCGCGAAAAGTAGACTTTTTTTCCGAAATATCGATGAAAAATGCGTCAATCAAAAACTGAATTCAAGCCATCCTGTACCCAACCTAACTTCGCGAAAAGTAGACTTTTTTTTTCCGAAATATCGATGAAAAATGCGTAATCAAAAACTGAATTCAAGCCATCCTGTACCCAACCTAACTTCGCGAAAAGTAGACTTTTTTCCGAAATATCGATGAAAAAATGCGTCAATCAAAAACTGAATTCAAGCCATCCTGTACCCAACCTAACTTCGCGAAAAGTAGACTTTTTTTCAGAAATATCGACGAAAAAAATGCGTCAAATAGGAAACTGAATTCAAGCCATCCTGTACCCAACCGTACTTCGCGAAAAGTAGAACTTTTTTTCACAAATATTGACGAAAAAAATGCGTCAATCGAAAACTGAATTCAAGCCATCCTGTACCCAACCTAACTTCGCGAAAAGTAGACTTTTTTTTTCCGAAATATCGATGAAAAATGCGTCAATCAAAACTGAATTCAAGCCATCCTGTACCCAACCTAACTTCGCGAAAAGTAGACTTTTTTTCACAAATATTGACGAAAAATGCGTCAATCGAAAACTGAATTCAAGCCACCCTATACCCAACCTAACTTCGCGAAAAGTAGACTTTTTTCCGAAATATCGATGAAAAAAATGCGTCAATCAAAACTGAATTCAAGCCATCCTGTACCCAACCTAACTTCGCGAAAAGTAGACTTTTTTTCCGAAATATCGATGAAAAAAATGCGTCAATCAAAAACTGAATTCAAGCCATCCTGTACCTAACCTAACTTCGCGAAAAGTAGACTTTTTTTCCGAAATATCGATGAAAAATGCGTCAAAAAACTGAATTCAAGCCATCATGTACCTAAACCTAACTTCCCGAAAAGTAGAATTTTTTCACAAATATCGACGAAAAATGCGTCAATCAAAAAACTGAATTTAAGCCATCCTGTACCCAACCTAACTTCGCGAAAAGTAGAATTTTTTCACAAATATTGACGAAAAATGCGTAAATCGAAAACTGAATTCAAGCCATCCTGTACCCAACCTAACTTCGCGAAAAAGTAGACTTTTTTCCGAAATATCGATGAAAAATGCGTCAATAGGAAACTGAATTCAAGCCATCCTGTACCCAACCTAACTTCGCGAAAAGTAGACTTTTTCACAAATATTGACGAAAAATGCGTAAATAGGAAACTGAATTCAAGCCATCCTGTACCCAACCTAACTTCGCGAAAAGTAGACTTTTTTTCCGAAATATCGATGAAAAATGCGTCAATCAAAACTGAATTCAAGCCATCCTGTACCCAACCTAACTTCGCGAAAAGTAGAATTTTTTTTCACAAATATTGACGAAAAAAATGCGTCAATCGAAAACTGAATTCAAGCCACCTTATACCCAACCTAACTTCGCGAAAAGTAGACTTTTTTTCCGAAATATCGATGAAAAATGCGTCAATCAAAACTGAATTCAAGCCATCCTGTACCCAACCTAACTTCGCGAAAAGTAGATTTTTTTCACAAATATTGACGAAAAAATGCGTCAATCGAAAACTGAATTCAAGCCACCCTATACCCAACCTAACTTCGCGAAAAGTAGACTTTTTTTCCGAAATATCGATGAAAAAATGCGTCAATCAAAAAACTGAATTCAAGCCATCCTGTACCCAACCTTACTTCGCGAAAAGTAGACTTTTTCCGAAATATCGATGAAAAAAATGCGTCAATCAAAACTGAATTCAAGCCATCATGTACCTAACCTAACTTCCCGAAAAGTAGAATTTTTTCACAAATATCGACGAAAAAATACGTCAATCGAAAACTGAATTCAAGCCATCATGTACCTAACCTAACTTCGCGAAAAGTAGACTTTTTTCACAAATATTGACGAAAAAATGCGTCAATCGAAAACTGAATTCAAGCCATCATGTACCTAACCTAACTTCGCGAAAAGTAGACTTTTTTCAGAAATATCGACGAAAAATTGCGTTTAACGCTGTGGAAAATTTAACGCTGCTTGTACTAGGCCCTTGAATTAGACTATCGAACTTATTAACTGAAGTCTATGGTTATACAACTTACTAGTGTAAGCCCGTTGAATATCAACGGACGTGTTGGACGTAATTGATTACGTAACAATATAGAAAAGTCGCGGACCTACTAAGGATTAATATTTTAAAATTATAGGAGGCCTCCCATCATCGGTGTTGGGCGAACGCGCGTTAACTCACCCAACCTGGTGATGGCGGGTTCAAATCCCACTCGCGACGTTCGTGTTTTTAAAATTAAATTTGAATTTAAGTCTTTACCGAGGTAAGCGTTATCAGCCGACGGACAGACAGACGGAATTGGGCTTATAATGGTTTGATTCCGTCTATCACGTGTTAAAAGGGGACATATGTACATAATGTGAGTGGTGACGTCTACTCTGCTCGAAGCGTCAAAAGTGCTACTCTAAAGAAATGCATCAATAATGGCATGCGCTTGATTAGACTAACTAGTACTCAGTACCCAGTAGATTTATGTAGTACTCTCTTGTCTCAAAAAACAGACTATACCTATAGTATTCCATATTTCCGTTAACATACAAACATATGTATATGCAAGTTTTATTCATTTCAATATATGGTTGCTTTTCAGCGTTGGGATTTGCACCACCGTTGGACAATGCTGCTCCTCGAGGAGTTCTTTCGTCAAGGAGACAAAGAACAGGAGCTGGGTTTGCCGTTCAGTCCTTTGTGCGATCGCAATAATACGCTAGTTGCCGAATCTCAGATAGGTTTCATAGAATTCATCGTAGAGCCGAGCATGGGGGTGTGTTCAGACATGATGGAGTGCATCTTGGGTCCATTGCATTCCGGATGTAAAAATCAGGACCCTTCGCAAAATACACCTGGAGGACACGAGCCGATCCACGAAGACGCCGACGCGCAAATACCCAAAAATGGTGAGAGAAAATTCGTGAAACTGAATTTGTGTGTATATTTTGATATAAAATAATCATTGTATTCTATTACAGGCCAATCCAAATTTCAAATCAAAAAGCCTTGGGCCGGATGTTTAGCAGATAATAAAAAAATTTGGAAAGAACAAGCAGCTAGAGGTAAAACTTTGAGAATTTAATCAACACAATGAATACGTAAAAAATATTAAAGAAACATTTGTGTATTTCCTCCAAAAGATGCAGAAGCAAGGGCACTGATTCTGGGTCAAAAAGAAGAAGATCCACCAATAACAGTCGAAGAATGATGCTCGAATCTTTTATCATCGTTCATGAAGAAGTTCGTGAAAAAATAATACTCACCGATGAAAAAAAAAACAAGCAGTATTGAAAACATAATTTTATTGTAAAACTTTTCAAATGTAAATAATTGTATGTACAGGAAAAAAGTATATAGTCTTATAATTTACCTACGATTCAAAACTTTTCATTGTTAAGTAAAATATCTGATTGTTTATTTTATAAAAACCCATCTAAAAAAACAATACTTTATCTAGAATACGTAAAACAACATGTCCTAGCACAATGCATTTAATAGATGTTATTTATTATTCAACTTCTGATATTTAGCCCTCGTACACTGTTGTACATATATAATATAAAGTTACGTATTTAAATAATATTTATTTGTTTAGTCTCTGAAAAATAAAACGTTTCAACTATAAGACGAAATTCTTCAAACTATTGTTTGTTTATTTTTAATTTTATTTAATGTATTATATTTTTATTTGTACATAATAAAATTGAATCTGATGATGAATTTTGTTGTCGTTAAAGCTCCACGGAAAATTATTTTATTTGTATTGAAAAAAATTAGCAATAATTTATACGTTTTGTTTTTATGTTCTTATAAGCAATTTAAAAAAATAATTTTTATTCATTAAATTGTTAAATATATTTAATTTGTTGCCGACAAGCTAAATATATTTTAAATAAACTCTGACTAATATACATACATACATACATAGACCAGCTTCTTTGAATAAATGTGACTTGTGTAAATGTATGTAAGTAGCAAAAAATATTGTGTTATAATCATGACGTGTACCTATATAATCAATCCTGTGAAAGTCCCTGTATAAATATATGTCTGCGTATACATACATATTATATTTGTAAATGAAATTAATATGTAATATTATTGAGGTAAAAAGCTTTAAATCAAAAAAAAAAATGCTCTAAAGATATGATACAAAGATCTCTTGTGTAAAGTATGTCATTTCTAATCTTGTCGTGCATCGGTGTAACCTTTCGGAAAAAACATAATTGTTTAGAATATAAACGTGTGTTATGATTAAATTATAGCTATTATTTATTCAGATAATTCTGGAGGTAAGATAATAATTCTGATGAAACTTCATGCATAATATGGAAGTATAGATATAATCACATTAACCTCTGTAGATATTCCTTTCCTCTTCCTAGACTTGAACTCTAAACTAACCTCCCTAGAATTTAACACTTCATTTCAAAAGACTTAGACATTTTATTTGTCAATCTGTAGATGTGTTGGGAGCGGAGAACTTTTTCCTTAAACGTCGCTACAAATATATATATATATATATGGAGCGACATTGCTTGTGCCATTTGGTCTTTCCAAAATATTCTGTTTTATCCAAAACTTTTAAGTGTACATATATAATTATATAATTAGATAAAGGAACAAATGGTTATGAGGTCTGTAGAGGGCGTCTTTCAGCCTTGCAGCTCCGAAGGAACTGACTAAGGTTGCCAACTACTCATAGAGGATAGAGATAACTCTAGAGTCTAGAGGTATTCTAGAGGAGGAGGTACATAACTATAGATTGGTTGATTTAATTAAACGAAATCATACTTAAACACCCTGTCTAGACTTGAATGTAATGATTTTCTACTCATGCTGCTTTCTCGTTGGTTTATTTAAAGTGTTTTTATAATCAATAACGTTTTAGAACACGAAGAGAGTAAATTAAATATTAAAGAATTTAACATTTTAAACAAAATTATTTTATAACAACTTATTTTTGTATTAAGAAACTAAAGTCTTGTGAGCTATGATTTGAAAGGACTGAATATCAATACCTTTTATTAGACAGATTTACTCAGACAGACAGACAGACAGACAGATTTAATGTAAAATCTGACTGTTGGCAACCGTAGAACTGATCCATGGCACGTGGTAGACAATAAGACTTGCTTAAATATATTTAAAATATATCTCAAAAAAAAAAATATATATATATATATATATACCTATATGTATATTGAATAGAAATTAAATTTCTGAATGTTTCTGAAAACACGAACAATTCCTACAGTCGAACGGGTAATTCTAGCAAAGATGAAATGTAAATTGTAGAATTATTTCCATGTAGGTGTGCCGTCCAAGATTAAGGATTGAAACAATTGTGTCAAAAAAAAAAAAAAAAATATATATACATATATACAGTTTCTATCTTTAGACATACATATTATGTATATTCTTTTCTACTTTTAGAATGAATGTCGTTTATTATTATTATCAATATTGTATTTTTGGCTTGAGGGACCACTCTTACTAACTTTATCTATCAGCGCATCTTGTTTCTATATGATTTGGATTACCGAATATAAAAGAAAAGTAAATGGAACTAAATGGAATATTTAAAAAATATATGAATGTAATCAACTATGTATGTATGATGATTTGAACGCCGAGTGTAGTTTACGTGTGATGTGTTGGTAGATAGTATAGTTTAGTTTAGGTACCATCAGCTGATCGGGAACATAGCTTTATCAAAAAATAGTGAGTAGAAATTAAATTTGTGAGAGATCACAATATGATGTTTATTGTAAAATTTGCATGTTCAATAGCTACGCTGTATAGATTTGTTTCAAACTATGCACAAATTATATAACAATAGTATTCATTAGTATTTATGTACATACACACATACACACAGACACACACACACACACACACACACACACACACACACACACACACACACACATACATAAAAAAAAATCTACAGAAACGATCCTGAAGTAAGATTTTAAAAAAAAATAATAACACATGTATTATAAGCCACACCAAAGACATACTATACGATACATATTATGTAAATACGAGCATTTTAAAATGTGTATTTACACTTATAAATTGAGCTTTGCTAAATAAAGTAAATAAAATAAAATGGTGTTGATAAGATATGTAAATGTAGGAATATAAAATTATTATTGTATTATGTATGTATATCAATATAAAATGAAAATTGTAGCATTATTGCTTTATGAAAAGACCAACTAACATATCCTTAGGTATGCAAAAAACAAAGCTGTATTAAGTTGTATCAAAAGGCATGGCCTAATAAATTCATTTCGAATATATTACCTATATGTATATGTATGTATTGTGTGAAAACTTATTTAAGTATGTATATTTTCAGTATTATTAAATTGTGTTGCATGCGATAATCTCATTTTGAATATATTAACAATATACATATTATACTGCTTGAATACACTTACTCTATTTAAAAAAAAAAATGTTTTTTTCGTCTGTTAACGGAAAAAAAATACTATTTATCTAAATCTACTAAAAAGAAACCATTGTGTAAATAGAACAAAAATATTTCAAATAAATAATTTTTATAAAATTTTGGCTGATTATTTTCCAAAATTAAGTCAAGATATATTTATTTATGTATTTACATAAACGTCCTGCAAGACATTACAGATATAAATCCAAATCACCATGCAGGGAAATCAATACATATATGTATGTATATAGGTAGGTATCATAAAACAAACATAAGCATATTATATATATGTATTTACATTAGTACATAGAATATAAAACATAGCACATAAATATAAAAATACAAAAAAATATAAAATAAAGGTTAGATAAAATTTGTAAAAAATAAAAAATAAAAATTATAAAGAAAAAGCAAGAAGGCTCATGAATCATAAAAAGATTTAAAGAAAATAAATTTTATAATCTAAGTATAGTCTCAACCAAGTTAGCATAACTTCCAGTAAATATATCAAAAGAGTCTGCCACCAGGTTGTGTAAAACAATAGCTTTAGCAACCGGAGAATTTAGCATTATATCTATTGGTACGTGCCGCCGGTGGAAAAAGTAGATGTTGCCTGGGACACCTAAGCTGACTCGGTACCCACAATTCAAGCTCAATAAGAACCTGAGGATTGTGTATCAGACCAACAAGCTTCTACGAGCTTCTACAAGCTTGTAGAAGTGTTTACCCAGGTAGACCTTTCTTCTTGATTCCAAAGAGTAAAAACCCAGGGCACCCAAAAGGAAGCCACTCGGGTACATCCAAGGATACCGTCCATATGTTGTCATATAGAGATACCTAAGGAACCTTTTCAAGTTTAGATATATGGGCCTTATCACAAGGACTCCATATAATTGAAGAAAATTCGAGAACAGTCCGTACCAGTGTTTCATAAAGAATCCTAAGTACTATGACAGATTGGAAAGGTTTGCTCACTTTAAGAACAAAACCCAATAATTTAGTGGCCTTCATACATATTCCGTCTATATGACCAAAACTAAATTTGGAAGAAAATAAGACTCCCAGATCACGAAACTCATCCACCATATTTAAGTCATTGTCAAAAATATGGTAAACAGTAGATACATGATTATAGGATCTGGAAAAACGTAAAGAACAACATTTATGAATACTGAAGTACAAGCGATTTTTTGCTGACCATGCTGCAACAGCATTAAGATCCATTTGTAATAAAGCGGAATCCATTGTTGTTACAATTGTTCTATATAGTTTAAGATCATCAGCAAAAAGTAGAAATTCTGAATGTTTAATGACATCAACTATATCATTAATGTAAATAAAGAAAAGTAAAGGGCCCAAGTTTGGACCCTGAGGTACTCCCGAGTGAGCACTATATTCTGGCGAGGATTTAGAGCAATGGAAAACATACTGTCATACATATATGATTAGTCTAACGATACTAATAAATCTGTTTGCTGGTTTGACCGACGTCTGTGGGACCATCAAAACGCATTGTTGGAATTGTAACATTAGTATATTAGCATACAGGCAATACTCACCTCAATAATAAAAAGGCAAATTACAAAAATTAATCAGTCAGTAACTTCTCAAGAAAATGATCAGTATTATATTTAGAAAACGGTCAAAGATATAACTTTTTCACAATCAGTCAAAATTAACAAATCGGCTAGTTAACTTTAAATTGAGTATTAATTACTGACTATTTAATATATTTACTGATCACTTAAGTACTGATTCTTTAAAAAACTTAGTGACTCGTTTAAAAATCGGAAAAGTTACTATCTTACTTATCTTCTTGTTTTCAAAGAAAATTTGAAATATAATTTTTCCCCCATCACATAGCTACCGCTATTGTTAGCCCACTCGAGTCAGCAATAAACACCAGTTGATCTGCAATAGGCAATACTCTATCGCCGTCGATAAAGGATAAAGGTTCAAGTAAATTAACATCTCAAGAATTTTGAACAAACTTTTATTCATCCAAAATACAACCAATCAATAAACTTTACAAAGTAGTAGTTCAACATTCCCGATAACTCAAATCAGCTTACAATCTATGTACAGTGAACTGTACTAGTTCACGAGCACCCTGACTCTTCGGAAGCTTCGACACATCGTCCATTAACTCAGCATATATTTGTAAGTTTTGTCGACGATTCTTATGATGATGGTCAGTCCTCTCACGTCGGATATATTCCTATTACAAGCCAACCGTCCTTTTAACACCTCGCCCTTCTTCACCGGAATCGGATCTTTTAAATAGAATATCGTCTGTTTCCAATGTGTGGGCGTCGACTGCGGACCCGTCGAGAACGAAACCGGCTCGGGGAGATCAAAGAACGTATCAAAATAGCCGACCAGAAACGTTAAACATCCGTCGCGTGGGACGTTCAACTGGAATTCGGACAGAAAGTTAACCGAGTTGGTCGTACACGTGTGCAGATCAATCTCGCACAACAAACTCGAGGACGTGATCAAATGGGACGGATCGGCAACGTCTATACTCGCCTCCCGGATGACTTCACCCTTCATACAGTTCATCTTATAACCGTAGACGTCCGACCAAAAGCTGATCAGTTTACCGTGCGTCTCCATATCACCGCTACCGACGATGCTGATGTTGCACCGGTTCGGAATCAGCACACCGCCCGGCTTCAGCCAATGATTCCGTGCGAATATCACGCTATCCAACATACCCTCGAAGAGTAGAAAATAACCCATCCATTCGGATACGATAACGTCTACCTTCTCCGGCAGAGGCGTATCCTCCAAACGTCCCTTAACGATGTTGATCTTATTCTGCAGCTCATTCTCCCTGATTATATCCATAGCGTGATATATAATATCCGATTGATCTACGGCGTATACTTTGGAAGCACCGATCGATGCCGAAAACATGGATAAGATTCCGGTACCGCATCCGAGATCCAAAACGGTCCTATTTTCAATTATACTCCTATTGTTTAATATAGCGTTTCGATACGACTCGGTGCGTACTTTATCGGATAGCATATCGTGATGTATGCTAAAGTGAGCGTACGTATTGAAATAGCCTAGATCTTCGTTCACATCCATCCGTTCGACGCAACGATCTTCGGACGAAGTCGTCGGCGATTCGGGTAGTTTACCGTCGCTCATTATGTTGTGCATGGATCGTTTCATCGTCGTTATGTCTTCCGTGGCTAAAGCTAATAGTGCTTTTTTTTCTTTGACTTCGGCCGATAGGGATTGTATGGTGCGTTGTAGTTCGACAAAGTGTGCTTCGGATAGTGTGACGAGTCCGTTTTCAACGTTGGCGTGAAAGGACGACTTGGGTGAGGATATGGAGTCGTCTAGTGAGTCGAAATCGTACATGAGCCACTCTTCGTGTTTGACCGGTTTCAGGTACGAGTCCTTGTCCCACAGGGGTTTGACCGCTGTCATGATGGCGATCGAGTCTGGTTTGTTGGTGCGTATGTATCCGATTAGTTTGATGTAGGAGTAAAAGTCCATGTTATGTTTTAGTTTGAGGGTAGACAGGTCAAAGTTGTGGTCTCGTCTGCAGTGGATTAGGGCCGCATCCAAGTTTGGAAATGTGTCTGGGCAGAATAGGCATTGGGGCTGGGGCTCCGTTGGTGCCTCAAACCCTCCCTCACCCCCTCGCGTTGCTCCTTCCTCGACTTCGGTCCATTCGTCTTCGGCAAAGTCGTCTGAATCGGAGCTTAGGTCTGGTGGTTCCGACATGTCAATGTATCAACTGACAGTTACGCGCTCGACCACATGGCACGCGGTTTATTTTTAAATTACTTGGCCATAGTACGCTTCGAATCGACCATTACAAATTAATCAATGGAGTTGTATTTTATTTTATTGATTTGAGTTTTAATCTGCAAAGTTTCACAGTAATATGTACCTGGTATTACTGTGAAATTGGAAGCTTTATCCGTAAAAGTTTAATACTTTTAGAACATAAAATAAATCTAGGGTGAAACAAAAATGGAGCGCTTTTGGAAGAATGAACATAATTTTTAAATCCAACATCTTAAAAAAGAAGACATACAACCAATGCGTACTGCCAGTTATGACATCATCATCATCATCATTTTCAGCCGTTCACCAACGCCTTTCTAATCTTCTTCCATTGCTGTCTGTCTTGAGCAATCTGCATCCACTTGACTCCACACACTCTTCTCAATTCATCAACCAATTTCCACGCGGTCTACCTTGCTTTCTTTCACATCCTCTCGGATACCATTTCAGGATTTCTCGCGTCCATCTGCCATCCATTCTTTTCGCTGTGTCCACTCTAACTTTTTCACACGTTCTGCTATATCTTTCACTTTGGTCATACTTCTTACCCACGTGTTCCTCTTGCGATCTCCAAGCTTCTCTGTGTGCATTGAATCTTCCGTAACATCATTGAATTCAGCATCCACGTTTCACATCCATACGTCATAACCGGCAATACGCATTGGTCGTATGCCTTCTTGTTTAAGCATGACAGGATGTTGGATTTAAAAACTGTGCATTATGTACCATTCTAGTATTTCTCGCGTTCATCTGAAATCCATTCTTCTCGCTGTGCGTTCAGCTCATTGCCACTGCAACGGAATACTTACACTTCTCGTACTAGTTTACATAGTTGACCTAATGAGTATTCAAAAAAAAAAACAACAGGAAACTTTTTGTATCGTTTATTTCGCATTTCATGTACCTATACAATTTTACATATGATTTTTACTGTGACGAAACAATTATTTTGACTAATCAAAAAATACTACATACAATGAATGGTTTGATTCGTTATTTTTCAGAAATAATAATTTATTTTTGTTCAATGATTTGTTCTTCATTTCTTCTTGCCAGTTTTAGATTTACTCCTTACACCATCTTTTCTGGATACGCTTCTTACTGCCTTTTTGGATTTGGACTTGGATTTTGATCTGCCGCGACTTTGCGCCTTAGCTTGTTTGTCCGAAGAAGCGATTGCTCTTCTTGGCGCCATTTTTGAATGTTTTCTCAAATTTTGAAATAAGCTGTAGTTTTAGTGTCGAAAGTTGTAGTGGTAATGAGAACGAAGAAAAAAAACAATCGAATATTATTAGCAAAAACAAAATATTTGAATTATTATTAAATATTTAATTTTTATTATTAACAAAAACATGATTTATAGTCAAATGATGATCAATCGGATAATCATCATCATTATCATCCACTGCTGGATGTAGGCCTCTCCAATCCTCTTCCATTCCTGTCAGTCATGAGCAATCAGTATTCACTAAACTTGACTGTACACATTCTTCTAAATTCATCCGCTTGATCTTCCCTGCTTTCTTTCACACCCTTTCGGATACCAAGTATTTCTCGCTATATTACATATGTTCAGTCACTTTTTTCACACTTTCTGCTATATCTGCCACTTTGGTCAGCGTGAGTTCAGATGACGAGCGCCTGTCTCGTCTGATCTGAAGTTGGTGTGAGGTAGCCGGGGCGTTGTTGCAATGGTGAGAGCGTTGGGAATACTGTCTGTGTTGCTGCACGTGAGGCTTTTTATATCCCTCAATAGCGCGTTTGCATTAGATTTGTTTTTGGGGATTATCCGTTGTAAGATTTGTTTTAGGAGGATCTCCCCTTTTAATAACGACCCTCTACCCAGGGTTGCCAGATTTTCAAAACAATGTATCCTGATTTTACAGTAAATAAAAAGGAAAATATTCCACTTCGGGTTAAATTTACCATTCTTCCTACTTTCATTCATTTCTGTTTGAGAGTTTTCAGATTAACAACCAGACATTCCCGTCGAAATCCGGACGCTTGGTAACCCTGCTTCTACCAGATGTAAAGATCAGAAATGAGAAAACACCATTTTTCGAATTATATAAGTAGAAATAGCCACACTTAACATTTTTAGCATCGTCAGTTGTCAGCACTGACTGTCAGTGCCAATTCGCTCAGTATCGTGTGCAACTGTCAGCGTCATTGCAAAACCATAGTTTTGATCGAGAAAAATCATGGAACAAGCACTTTCTGCCTTATGTGCAGTACGTGCATTGCGTTCTGGAGTTGGCCAAGTCTTCGAATGTGTCGGAGGAGGAGGTGGGGGTGGTAGTGGCACCGAATTAATAGCTGAACTACAAGAACAAGTCTTAGTAGTGGGTGCCAGCCTTAGAGAAGTAGAAGCATGTAGCAACGCACTACAACCCCCACCAGGTCCATTCTCACTAGGAAACGCTGCGCTACTATCCCAAGAGATATCCGTAGAAAGGCAAGCACTGTACGTGCAACTGGTAAACAGCTACCGTTGGACCGATAAGGTACACGAGTACAGTGGTGTGGCTCAATCGCTCCTAAGTCAAAATTCTTTAAAGCGATCTTATGTTACTTCAAGCAGCGCTAAGAGACGCCGCACTCACACCAGCAGTCATAATGTATCACCACAGAATGTGGACAACGTCATCAACGCCATCGATCGCACATTCAATGATATGAAGATCACCGTGTCTAGACCGTTTGCTACCAATGCAGTCGTGCAAATAAGCTTAGGACACGTCCTGAAAGCTGTTATCGCCTTTAAAGGGCTCATGATTGAGTGGGTCGTCGTTAAAGGACACGGTGAAGTCTTAGATCTGTGGACCGAGTCTCGGCATAGGGTGTTTAGGAAAGTTACCGAGAACGCCCAAGCGGCTATGCTACACTTCTTTTCGCCGACTTTGCCCGAGTTAGCGGTGAGATCGTTCATGGCTTGGTTCCACAGTTTCATTAACCTCTTCAGCGAGGCGTGCAAACGATGCGGAAATCACTTGCACGATATGTTACCGCCGACTTGGCACGATTTCAGAACATTGGAACCTTTCCACGAAGAGTGTAAGCAGTGAAATAGAATAAAGACTGTGAACTGTGTGAATATTTTATTGATTTATCAAACAAAGGGTTTACAAAGGGCTACGGTGTGGTCGACGCCGCAGGATATTTTGGTCACTTCGGCTCCGACGGCGGTTCGCATCGGAAAGAAATGGTCTTTTACATTGCCGAGACCTAAACAGCCATGTTTGTTTCGACCCCACATGTAAACGTCTCCCGTTGACGTGACGGCTGCACTATGGTGTAATCCTGCTGCTACTTGTACCACTTTAGTGTATGGATTAAAGGCGTTAAGGCCGAACAGTGTTGTCGGTATTTTTAACGGCTCATAGCTCTGTTGTGCTTCCGGTCCCAAACCTAATATTCCGTAACCCCATGAAAAAACTTTGCCCTGCGCTGAAATGAAATTATATGATGTTTAGTATATTTTGGAATAAAATTTTATTGAAAAAATGTGTTTTAATGTATTTCAGGCAGTGCTAACTTGACGCACACATCTCAAAACGCTCTTCTGTCCAGTGAATGGAGATTAGCTAGACTTTGATAATTTTCTAACTACCTTGCGACAGGAGTGATTTGAAATGTGTCAGTTGGTTTGGCACTGTCCTTTTTAGGATACGAACATGTCGGAGCGTTTCGATAAGGTTAGCACACTTGAGCTTCGAGGCACATTTATTTTACAGGCCGAAAATAAATATACAAATGTATCGTCATCATTTTGAGCCATTCACCATCCACTGTTGAATGAAGGCATCTCCAATCCTCTTCCATTCCTGTCTGTCTTGAGCACTCTGCATCCAATTAATTGACTCCACACATTCTTTTCAATTCATTAGCCCATCTTCCACTCGGAGTACCTTGCTTCCTTTCACATCCTCTCGGATACCATTCCAGCATTTCTCGCGTCCATCTGCTATCCATTCTTCTCGCTATATATGTACATACATATGTCCACTTAAACTTTTTCACACGTTCCGCTATATCTGCCAGTGGTCATGCTTCTTACCCATGCATTCCCCTTACGATCTCTTCTTGTTATACCGAGCATACATCTTTCCATGCTTCTCTGTGTGCACTGGATCTTGCGTAGCATCCATGTCATAACTGACAGTACGCATTGGTCGTATGCCTTATTTTTTAAGCATAGCGGAATGTTGGATTTAAAAACTGTTCATTCTTCCAAAAGCGCTCCATCCTAGTTTCATTCTTCTTCTTGATATCTAGCCATGTTCACCAATTATCCTAGGTATAAATAATTATCAACTACCTCTACAATATGGTGTGACTACGTTTTGCGTGCAAAATGTATAAAAACAATAATCAATATGCAACATCATCCCCGTTGAGTGTCCCTGCTAAATGTAACTTCAGATCGGACACAAAACGAGGATACGGCATACTAAATATCACACCATCGGCGGCCAAGGCATTGAAGAGGCGGATAGCTTGAACAACTGGTGATGCAGCTGCCACAAGAGTCCTTGCCATTGGCTCAAGAAATAAGCAATGTGAGCGCGAACGAATGTAATTTTCGGGCGCAAGCAAACTGAATCCTTCCAGCACTGGAGGATTCCACACATCGCCTCTAAATATCACACATCCGATTTCGAACCCCTATGCTAACCATGTCAAAACGCTTCGACTTAACTTACCGTTCAACATAAGACAATGAGATCCGCCAGCAGCTACATCGACAATTTGACCAAACTTATTACATGCTTCTAGAGCTCTTGAAACATTCATTTGTTGTTCATTGCTATTGCTGAGATTAATTTGGCCGTATTCAGTATTCCCCCATCCGAAAACATCTCCTTTATCTACACATACACAAAATAACACATTTTATTAATGCGATGATGAGACTTAAACCGACGGAACGGTCAATAGACTATATTTGTTGAGGAGGCGGTGGCCTCGTGTGAGGGTCTTACCGTTAATTGCTAGTATGCAATCTGCGGCACTAGATAGCTTAACGATTTTTTCTCCGACAATATCACCTTGTACTTGATTGAGTCGATAATCTGAACAAAAACTACCATTGCCAAGTTGGCCATCGGTTCCCCATCCGCAAGCGTAAACTTTACCCGATTCCGTTAGAAAGATGCTGTAACATAAAAAAAACCTCAATAAATCTTCATTTTCCTGTTGAGCCAAGTATTATATTCTGAAAGTGTCTATTACGAACCTATGATCTTGTCCGCATTCGATACTCATTATCTTTTCTCCGTTGATTTTCTTAATATTATGAAACGTAACAGTTTTGCTGTAATCCTCATTTTCTACGACCCTCCTTCCGCATTGACCGTACGAATTATCGCCTAAGGTGAAAACTCCTTCGTTATCGGTCAACACAACGAGATGAGCTCTACCGGCAGATACATCGATCACGTGTGTCGTCGTCGGTAATTTAATAGGTAAACGAATAGGTGCCGGTATGAGTAGCGTTGCCAAAGGATGCCCTTTTCTAGGATCGTGATAGCCTAATTGAGAGCTTGTGTTGATACCCGTGCCGAATACTTGATAGCGATCCTTCGATTTGACGCCGAAAGCTGTGAAGCCGTAGCCGCATGTGATACAGGTTACCTGCAAATACAAAGCATATTTTATTCTGTATTAAATTGACAAGTCATAAAGCAACGTATACTTATATCGGCGTTCATTACATCATACAGTTCTCCGAATGTCATACGTCTAGGTAAGTGACTAATTTGTATTTTATTACGCATTTTATTTGCCGTTGAATTTTCTCTTCGGTGAATTCCTAAAGCTCCTGTTTCAGCCAAACCCCAAGAGTAGACTCGGTGATCGGAGGAATTTGCAGTTGGGTATTTGAATGCTGAAAAAATAGTTGTGCTTTTTTTTTTTATTTAATTTTGGCATTACTAATCATCTGTTTGGCAAAAACCACAATATCATAGAAAAGAGGACAATATGAACTTTAAAATGCTTTTATTTTATTTCATCATCATAGCATTATTAGCTTCAGAAATATTAAGTTTTGAAAGTTTTTATTGACCACTCTTTTTAAGTGAAAATGGAGAAATATTACATTTTTTTACATTGTTGATAATAAATTCAAAAACTTACTTGGTAATTCCTCAATATATTCTGGATTTTGTGGAAGTCTTCTCTTGGTAGCGTAAAATCGACAAATAACATTATTTGGTTTTATTTGAAAACAAACATTTGCAATTTTAGTTAACAGCTTCATAACGCCTTTTTAAACATACAATAGTTTTAAAATATTAATTTTTATCAGTATAATACAAATATTATTGTATTGAATCAGATCAGATCACTAAGTAGAGAAAGCATCGCAGCTGTCAAACGATACATAACCTCAAATGAATGACAGCGATACAAAGAGCGAAAAAGTCGGCCATGTACCAAATATTTCTAAAAGTTTTTAACACTAGTTATACATGTAAATAACGATGCGAATAAATAAATACAACCTGATTTAACGGTATATTTCAATAAAGCTTTGATTTACGAGTGAAAAATGCATTTAAAAATTACATTTTCAAAGGGGAGTTGCCGTTTTGGTCCAAGCTGAGCAAAGTCTATTTTAAGCGTGCAAATAATGTATTAAGTATGAATATATCATTTTTTAGGATACGTTTGATGATTTTGTGACGCTGATTGTTCCAGGGAGCCGTTTTTTGTTTGGTTAATTCAAAAGTTGGTTACGTTAAAGGGCGGGTGTTGACGCGCATGCGTTCGCCCGGGCGTATCGAGCAGCCACCTTCGGCCCCCGGGATTCGCGGCTGCCTCATAATCGTATTCATTCCGTTGATGACTTTTAAACATCGAACATCATCGGCTCAATCGAAAGCGATCGACCAAAGTGGGTGTATGTCCATATAATATAATGTATTGGAGATAATATGCTTGACGGCGAACGAAAGCAGTTCGCATGACTTGTTCTACAGGTGCTTAACGACAAATGTACTCGAACAACGCGGAGTTTCAAAATATAAACTGCAGATAGACCAATTCATGTGAAAAAAATGAGAAAATATTATAATCAATATTTAATTAAAAAATAAATAATAAATAGCTTCTCTAGATGAGTAATCTTCATACGTACAAATATTTAAACTAATGAATGGTTATTATTATGAGTAGGGTTTCGAAAATCATTAAAATAAATTTTTATGACTTTGATCAGAATAAATTGAAAGGAAACCAATGAATAAATTTTAATTTCAAAAATAATTTCTCGATTTATACTGTGAACTTTATAATACGGCTTATGTATAAAAAACGATGTTAATTCGTTTCTTATGATATAAAATAAAAGCAGACATTTAATCGAAAAGGCTTCAAAACAATTCTTTCCACTCGTCAATTTCAGGAATAAACATTAAGCAAAGACGTTGAAAGACTCGCGTACGAAATTCAACGGGTTAAAACTGTGCTGATAATCAGAAATAATTACAAGTTAAATAAATTATAAAAATACTGAAACGAAAATAAATTTAAATATTGTGCGATTTTTTTTATTTGACTAACGAAAAAGCACATCGAATACAAATTTTTTTTAAAGTATCTCAAGGCATGCCTTGTATTGATTTTATTATTATTTGAAATTTCTATTTATTAGAAATTGAGTATTTGTTTCAATTGTACAATAGAATGATTTAATGGCTTTCTTGCACTTTCAAATAATAATTAGTTTAACGATTTCAGGATATTATAAACTATTTTTTCAATATACCCAAGTAAGTATGTATACTATATTTATAATACATTCAAATTGAATTTTATTACTTTTATTGATATGAAAACCTATCTGAAATAAGAATGGATATGTCTAGCGTCAATATATTCCGATCTTGAGTGTTCAATGATTTAGAAAGATTTTGGATACGTTGAGAAAAATGTTGGATTTAAGATAACGTCCACAATTTCTAAGGTAACCAGACACCTAGAATTGCATTCTTATCAACTGTACAGTTTTGGAAAGTGAGATGTATAGTTTTTCAGCAAAAATAGATATTGAGAGAATAAACTTAAGTACATATGATATATAATTTCTATAAAACTATTAAATCTTTGTAAATTCCAATTGAGTTTTACATATGAAATTTGTACTAATTTATAGTAAAATCTTATTAGAAGTCTAATGTTACTACGAGTAATATAATAAATAAAATGGGTATGCTTTAAAATAGCACGTCTGGTAAATTGAAGACAATGTACCAAAATTTAAGATCGCTTTTTGTTCCATTTGCTCTCGATTACAATTTGTCTGTCGTAACTTTACTTAAATTACAAGCATTGGATGGGGGTTATTCGCATAAAAAAGATGTTACTTTGAAGTTAATTATAATTTTTTGTCTTAAATTAAAATCAATAGACAAATTGATATAATAGTTTGACTAATTGATTAAAAAAATAACGGTTTGTAAATAAGCTATGTATATACATACATGTGGACTTTTTAAAAATTTACTTGCAATATATTTTAACAGAATGTATTTAATAGACTTTTATTGTATTATCTCATTATACTGTTTGCAGGAAAAGCGTGAGGAGGATGAAAGTTGGCAGATTAAATTTTCATTTTCTAAGAACGGGAGAGGTTCAATTTGATTAAAGTAAATGTTTGGTAGGTTAATTAATGATATGAAAGGCTTTGACTAAACGTTTTCTTTGGAATTTTTTTTTCTACAAGAATTAGTCAACAGGTATATACATATTTATGTAGGTATTAAATGTACATAGATAATACACTTGTTTTAATATAGATATCCTTCTATTATAGAAAATTTATATACTTAAGAATTATGTACGTATTTATCAGAAAAAAAAATACCTACTATCTATTGAAATCAGAAAGTTATTATTTTTTGTAAGTTAATAAGGCTTAGAAAATATTAAATTTTTATTTAAATCACAATAATTTATATTTTTATAATATTCTGAACAATATTAAGATAAAATTCAGATTTAAGTTGGTCATTAAAAGTTGAAGCTTTATTACGTTAGAGTTTTTGGATTTCGTTTTTTCTATAATTTGTAATATTTGATTCATGATCAAAATATTACAAATTTATCATATTTTATAACACGCATGATATGTATATTTAGAATCGGAATTCTACAGGATGATTTACGGTTCAAGAAAAATTATTTAAATTCATTTCGTTAAGCTTTCGTAAGGTTCCGTTATAGTTTGTTTAATTTATTTTCATGATGTAAAAACTAGATAATGATAATGCCATGATGAATTTCTATTTTTGAAGAACTAAGTAAATAGCTAACGCGGCAATAAATTGTAAGCTTGAGAGTGACGCCAAAACGTGCTGTGGTACTAAATAATAGTAGGAGGTCTACACAACTGAATGATTGGGATAGTGGTAAGAAGAATTAGAGTTAAAAATAATTAAATCATGTCATATTATCTTAATTAGCTAATTTTCATAAACAACAAATACGCAACCTCCCTTCAGGCAGATCAAATAAAAATTGGCTCAATGAATTTACAAAATATGTGATATTGAGCGTCAGGGACGTATTTACACTTTTTAGGTTTTTAAGGGGTAGTTGGATTTGAGGGCCCTTATGGGGCCTTATATTTTTGAAACCAAATTTTGATATTTTTCATCAAATAAAATTTGTATAAAATTTGTGTGGGCCGCAAAGAATTTTTTTCCATTTGAAGTAAAAAAATACACATTTTAAAGTCAAAATCGTTGAATGACATTTTCAAGAAGCAACTTTTACAGGGGATATTTTGATTAAAAAAATTCTTGTGATGCTTGTGAACTTTTGGCAATTCAGGGACCCGTTGAAATCAGGGGCCCTAGATGTTCATCTCAAGCGTACATACATACATACATATGTATGTACATATGTTACGTTTCACACTAAGAAAAATCACCAAGCTAACGCGAACAAGCCTTAACAAGTGGTTTACTAAAATAACGTTAATAAAATTTGGAAAACCACTAAATGTGATACGGCGAGGAATAATTTTGTTGTGTTACATAAACTAACTAAATCGTTAATGGAAAAATGTCATCAGAGTTACATTATTGAGTGCGAACAATCACTAGCTGCTGATTCTTCCGTGTTTTGGAATTTAATTGACTCTAAACGAACAGCAAAGAGTTTACCCTCTGCAATGCGATTCGATGATGCATATGTATATGGTTTGCAGAACATTGCGAACACTTTTACCAAGCATTTTGTTAATATCATGCAAGGTTCTGGGAGTACTGGAGGGCATGTTGGTGCGCAGTCTAATTTTACTGTAAATGACGGATGGTTTCCTATCCTTAATCTGGACAGGTTTACTTCTGGGGATGTGGTTTATGGATTTTGTAGACTGAAGCCTAAGAGGTCGGCTGGTCCAGATCTTATTCCGGCTTTTATTTTAAAAGCGTGTAAATCTTTTCTGATTGAGCCACTGTTATTCATTTTCAATCTGTTTGATGCCACTGTTATTCATTTTTTTAAAAAAGGGTCTGTCATTGCAACTATAGACCAGTTGCAATATTGTCAGCTCCTGCAAAATTGTTTGAATCAATTATTCACAAATTTATTTATAATCATTGCGATCCATTTTTAATTGATCAGCAGCATGGTTTTAGACGGGTCCAGATCGACAGTTGCAAACTTATTGTGTTTGTCGAATTTCGTCACTAAGTCATTAGATATCAAAGGACAAGTGGATGTTGTTGATACAGACTTTCAAAAGGTCTTTGATCTCCTAAATCATGAGATCTTGTTGAGAAAGTTAAACCGTTTCGGGTTATCCAGTGGTATGATGAAACTGTTTAAAAGCTCTTTTACAGTTGGACTTAGATGGAGTTTGGAACTGGCCTATAGATAACTCTTTGCCTCTCAACATTAAAAAAAATTGTTCACTGAGTTTTAGTAGAGCTCATAATCGTTGTGTCTCAAAATCATCTTAATAGCACAATGGTCTTGTGCACACGTTGTGAGGCAACGTAGCGAGGCAAAATGGCCGCCATAGCCGGATTCGCCTCGCGAGAGTAAATGGTACACACATTGCGAGGCACGCCAAGTGAGGACGTCTCGCTATCGCTGCTTCGTAACATCTGTACAAGGCTGTACATATCGGTACATCAAGGTGTACCTGGGTAAACACTTTTACAAACTGATGGTTGACCCGGCTGCACAATCCACAGGTTCTTCTCGAGCTTGAATTGTGGGTACCGAGTCAACTTACATATGTACATAGGTGTCCCAGGCAACATCTTCTGCTTTATCCGCCAGTGGCACGTACCAATATGATGCTCAATTCTCCTGTTGTTAGTCTTACTCAATCAGGTGACAGACCCTTTCGACATATTTTCCGGAAGTTATGCTAACCTTGTTGAGACTATGCTTAGGTTATAAATTTTATTTTCATTCTTTTTTTTATGATTTGCTATTTTGGTTTTTTTTTACTGACTTTTTTCATTTATTCCTTGTTAATTTGCCTATATCTTGTATTTCAAACTTTTTATTGTTTTACTGTATATATGTATGTATGTATGTATATGGAACCCCAAAAATAATTCAAATTTACTGTATATGTACATATATGTATATGGCGCGCAAAATAAGATGATTTTGCATTGTTGACTGCTCATTTAAAGAAATTTACTTACCTAAGATAACTTTTCTGGTAAAATTATATCTTATTTAAAATTAATTGGTAATTTTTATTTAAATTAATTGGTTAATTGGTTAATCGGTTAAATTAATTGGTAATTTTTATTTAAATTAATTAAAATTAATTGGTTAATTGGTTAATCGGTTAAATTAATTGGTTAATTGGTTAATCGGTTAAATTAATTGGTTAATCGGTTAAATTAATTGGTAATTTTTATTTAAATTAATTAAAATGAATTGGTTAATTGTTTAATCGGTTAAATTAATTGGTAATTTATATTTAAAGTATATGAGCGTTTCTCCATCTTGTTATGATTAGTTAATCACTTAACCCATAAATGTTTGGTTTCCAAAGTGTTTATGTAGAGATGACACCAATATTCCCTTCTACATAAATGCCCTTCTTACTCTGCGATACTGATAATAGGCAGTTAGGTCTTCTTCATCTGAACTACTACTTGACGTTTTGCGAAAAGCAGCCTCGTGACTATAAACTTGTTGAGAACATTGCTCCGAATGATTCAGAATCAGTCACGCTCGTGTGCGGTGTGAGGTTCCATTTTTATTGCAAACTGGTTGTGTGTGTGTGACTAGAATGAAACCAGTTTGAAACTTGAGTTGCCAATCAATCGCGCCGTGGGCGGAGGGCCTAAATCAGTGATCGGGAATCTTTTTCGAGCTAAGAGCTAAATTAGGGAAAACCTTGCAAAATTGGTAAGTTTGGGAGCCGCAACATATTATTTTCAAATTATATACATATGTATATTTAAAATTAATTTAAATGTTACTCATTAGCCATGACGTTGTGGAAATGGGATTAATTTTGATCATGTGTAAATTATTGCGTATCAGTATTTTGCTTTTCACGCAAAACGTTGGATTTAATCAGACGAATTTAATTGGATTTAAACAGAGAGAGAGCCGCAGTTTTACATACATAGAACCGCATGCGGCTCCGGAGCCGTCGGTTCCCGACCATTGCTATAAAGTATTAAGGCTCTCACACACAGTTGTGAAATCGCGTATGAAAACCTAGCGAATTTCGGTAGGTATGCTGCTTGATAGCATACAGAGTGCGTGACAGCAAAGTTGGATTTAATCGCTAAATATTCGGGCATAACCACGCGGTTAAAAAACTTTAGTTTTCATTGAAAAGGGCGTAGGGGGCGATTATATACGTCCATTATATATTTTTTAGCTGTTATAATAGATATGTTACGTAAAGTAGTGCAAAAACAATTGATTATTAATAGAATTGAAACAAATTGGCAATAAAAAAAGTTGATGCGCGTGAGTGGCAGCAATTCTGGAATAGAATAACCGAATACGCGTCTACACCAAGAAGGATTTTCCGCTGAATTCCACGATTCGCGGACTTCGATGACGTTTGTGGAAAAGTTACAAAAGGAAATATAAACGTTCCGAAAGCGAGGTGATTGTAGTTTGATAGGCTGTCAGAGCTTGCGCAGGCTGGTAGACTTTATAAAGTTTAGTCTGAAAAACGATCCTAAAGCTTTTTATAGCCATCAAGTTGTTGTAAGCCCCCCCCCCCTCTACATATTAAATACCGTGACGAGCGAGCACCCCTCCGCATAGAGGAGAGCTCGCGCGTGGCGCAGCTTAAAGTACAGTTTTAAACTCATGAGTCCCTTCGGCAGAGCGTAGTCCCTTAGGCGTCGCTATATACGAAGGTGGGAAAGAGGTGGGGACGCAAAACTCCTATGGGTCAAAGACTGTTGTCCGTCATGTCAGCCATCAAGTTGTGGAAATAGGATTCATTTTTATTTTGTGTAAACGTTTTGTGTTTGACGCAAAACGTTGCGATGACAGCGAGAGCCGCAGGTTTTCATACAAAAAGCCGAGGCGCCGGTTCCCGACCGCTGGCCTAAACCGGTACACACGTTGCGAGGCACGCCGAGCGCACCCCGCTACGTTGCCTCGCAGTATGTGTACAGGGCTCGAGTGTTTGCACGGGGAGGCTTCGCGTTGGGCAGGATGGAAGGCTCAACGGTCAAGGTGTCTTACGGCAACGGTAAAATTGGAGAGTGGCGCCAAAACGTGTTGGGGTATAGCAGTGGGAGGTGTACATACATAGATGGGTGGGTGGGTTGGTGGGTAGATGCAAGAGACGCATGCGCGAATAAACGTCCGGGCGTCCAGAGGCCCGCGCGCCGCCGCCAGCGCCGGTCGCGCCGACGCCCGTTGCGCCGCTGCACTTTAGTGAGTGGACAGCGGTTAGCGGTTAAGCGGGGAGCGGTTGCGCCGCTTTTCCCCCCCCCCGCGCCTCCGATGCCTTTCGCCGCGGATCCGCCCTCACCCGCCCCCGCACCCTCACCCTCACCCGCACCATAGCGGACGATGGCCGTCAGCGCGCCGCCCCGGCCGCTGTTCGCCGCGCTCCTGCTCTTGCTGGCCACCACCAAAGGTCAGTCAGCCGCCAAACTGTTGAATGCCTGTGAACACATACAGCCTGTTGCCACCCCCTACCACCCACTACTACCGCTTGCCACCCCCCGAACACTTCTTTACAGCCGAATTTTCGAACGAACGCGCAAACTAACAATTGTCGCAACTTCCGTGGAAATTCGCACATTTTCCGATGCATTTTCCAGAAAATTCCCGTCAAACCTCACTATTCATAAACTAGAACTAATCGACTAGACAAATACGTTCAAACTTCTCGAATATACACGCCGAGTGAGACGATAGCTTAAATTTAGAAAAAAGGATTTTATTTGTGGAAATTCACACTTTTTCGAAAAACTGCATTAAAATTCTTATTATTTATAAACTAAAACTATTTTACTCAGCTCGTTGCGTACTTAATCGCCAATTCTTTGAATATATACGCAAAGTGAGACAATAGCTTAAATTTCCAAAACAGGATTTTAGTCGTGGAAATTCACACTTTTTCGAAGTACTGCATTAATATTCTTATTATTTATAAACTCAAACTATTTTACTCAGCTCGTTGCGTACTTAATCGCCAATTCTTTCAATATATACGCGAAATGAGACAATAGCTTAAATGTCCAAAAAAGGATTTTTGTCGTGGAAATTCACACTTTTTCGAAATACTACATTAAATTTATTATTATTTATAAACTAAAACTATTTTACTCAGCTCGTTAAATTTAGCGCCAATTCTTTGAATATATACGCAAAGTTTAGCTTAAATGTCCAAAAAAGGATTTTAGTCGTGGAAATTCACACTTTTTCGAAATACTGCATTAATATTCTTATTATTTATAAACCAAGACTATTTTACTAAGCTCGTTGCGTACTTTAAAGCCAATGCTTTGAATATATACGCAAAGTGAGAGACAATAGCTTAAATTTCCAAAGCTTCTTTTTAGTCGTGGAAATTCACACTTTTTCCGATGCATTTTAGAAAAACTATGTTAAAATTCTTATTATTATATATGTAAACTAAAACTATTTCACTAAGCTCGTTGGGTACGTTAATTCTTTGAATGTGTACGCAAAATGAGACAATTGCTTAAATTACCGAAGCTCCCTTTTTTTAGTCGTGGAAATTCACATTTTTCGAAATACTACATTAAAATTCTTATTATTATATAAAATATAACTATTTAACTCGGCTTATACTTTAGAACTGATTTTTTTGAATATATGCGCAAAGTGAGACAATAGCTTAAACGATCGAAGCGCTGTTAGAGTCGTGGATATTTACAGTTTTTCCGATGCGATTCTCAGATATTAGCGATAAATTTTTCTCACATTGGCGTACTTGAAATCGAGCCACGCAGAAACGTCGCCTGTTACTACCCAGTAATGAAATACTGCTTTAAAGTCGATTCTTCAAAATATATGCGCAAAGTAATTCGGAATATTGATAGAACAAAAGCTTTGTGGAAATTCGCAAGAACAATATCCAAAAATTACCTTCAAATTCATATGAATCGTAAGCTGGAACTATTTTCCTAATACAGCCATCAGGGTTTAGAGGTTCATTTATTTTAATTTCTTAACTAAATTGGAGTTCAAATTAGTCGGCAATTAATAATAGCCTTTACAATTAATTGAGCTTTCGTGTGGGAATTTAGAATTTTTCCGATGGATGACGAGCTTTCGGACAAAATCAATTTTTATTACGTTAAATTTGAATTAATTTCATTTTAGCTCGGTTAAAGGAGTAAACTTATATAAATTGATAAAAATTTGATATGCTTATTGATTATATTATGTATTTATGTATGTAATTTCCCTTAGACTCATTCATCACTCAAAGATAATTTTCATTTGAAATATTCTCAGTTCTCTTCGTGATAAATATGTAAGCATTTTTTCAGTTTTTTTTTTTTAATTTTTCAGTAAAATTACTACATTTAATAAAAATTAAAAAACTCTTAGTTGATATATCGACTATTGAAATTTCATTAATTCACGTAATATGAATTGTTTAATTTGTTTTACGTCGTCATTTTGTCAAAGTGCGTAGTTTCTAGATTTAAAGTAATAATTCATCAAGTTCACGTGAGATTGCTCAGTAAAATTGAATTGTACAATTATTTGAAAATTTATCTCAAACATTATTTATTCAACTATATCCCAAACGAAATGTAATAATTGACTTTCGCACAAAATTCTCATTAATATTTTTCTATTACGAATAAACGAAATTTTTAAGCGTATAATTTATTCAGATGTATGTATGTGTGTTTGAACTAAAAATTAAATTATTTTGTATGCAAATTGCTAAATCACAGTGTGACGCAAGATTGACAAAATTATTTAGCAATTTGAATTTCAAATGCGATTCAAACGGAAGTTAAGGGAAAATAGGGGTTTATTAATTTCAAATTCGGGTTCTAATATCGAATGTCAGGTAAACGGTATTCAACTATACAACAACGACCTAAACTTCACACGAGGGAAAACTTATTTTGTGACCTGAGAATTAAACGTACACCTGTAATATTATTATATCGTTGTATAAAGTGTGAAATTCTCACTTTGTATAAAATGAACGAAGTTTGACCGAGTATGAAATAAATAAATTTTTCTATCCGAATCATTTTTTACTCCACCAATCAAACCAGCTGATATCGAAGAACAATTTAAACGAGCTTTTTTCGTGCAGTCTTTCTCAAACTTTAGTGTCTCATACGTGCTATTTCTATTTCAATTTATGAAGCGTAGTACATTTTTCACTTTGCTTGCCCGTTTGAGCATTGTATTAAATGCCTAGACATTTTCTACATTGTGAAATGTACGTATATGATAAATTCTACCTTATTACGCTGACATATATATTCGCTGATACGTTTACGAATGCAATTTATAGTCTAGTGGAATAGTAGACGAGCCTGGACTGTAGTTGAATTTCACACTTAAGCGTTTTAGGTCCTGCGAAATATTTCTTGAGAACATACGTGTGAGGACATTCCAGGACCTTATCCCTTAGCTCGCCAAGAATGCGCACCCCAACAAAGAACCCCTATTATTTTACACACATACTCGCACTTTTTTTTTAAGGAACAAAACAAAAGTGTCTCAGACGTTTTCCGATAGAAAAAAAAAATAGCAGGCGCGTCAATTTTTAAACAACTTTTATTCAACTTGAAGGCTGAAGTTTCCCACGACACTGGCAAAATATGGCTACGACGTATTTTGCAAAGCTAACAAAGCGCTATCTATACCTACATATGTATATTCGTACATACATATGTATGTAAGTTCCCGGAGGTCTAGATATTGTTCTTGTAATACGATTGTCGTCACGTACCACTCGCTTAAATTGTGCTCACAATAATTAAGGTCATACGTTACTTCGTCGTCGTCTTATGGGGATGAAATTTACGATTGCGATTTGCAAAGCGGTAGTGTGATGTAAGGATTAGAGGATTTTGAAGCTGTCAAATGAACAAAATTGAAAAAAAAAATCCACAAGATTTTACGCTACGAAATATCGCAAGTGTAAATTCATCTCATATTTTTTATTGAATATATAAGCTATTTTTCACGGTTTCTAGCATATTAAGATTAATTACAATATTAAATTTTGATACGACAAGAATTGAAAAAAAAAAAGAATTAAATTTTTTACATTAAATATTTAATTGCTTTTTTGATTTATAATACATACATACATAAGCGCTATTCGATGTAAATTATGAAAAATATTCTTAGGACTCTTTTTTGAACATCTCCGGTATCACATAAAAACTCAGTACTTTATTGTACATATATAATTCAAACATATTTCTAAAAATGTAAAATAAATTCAATTTAATAAAAAAAATCTACACAAATTGTGAAAAAGGTAAAAAAAAAAATGGAGGTTGATGCGATTTCAATGACAGAAAGACATAAAAGATTGAATATTTAACGTCAATTGAACTCAAAAGTCAGCTCGTTATGCGTTCTAGCTCAGTGGTCGGGAACCGGCGGCTCCGGGCGCGAAAATTGGCGGCTCCGTTTATAATCCAACACTTTGCGTAAAATAAAATAAAAAAATTGTAAATTAGACTTTTTTTGACCCTGAATTTACTCGCGTCAACCAAATTAGTTAAGCAAAGCCGCGGAGGCCATTTACCCGATATGCTACTTCATACATAACCTTATAATGTATACTTTCTGAATCAATAAAAAAATTACAATTTTTTAATTAAAACCTGTGTTTTCTATCAAAATTACTTCTTGCGTAAATGCTGGGACACCTTTATATATATTTACATATGTATATATGTATATATTTTTTTTTATTAAATAATATTGCGGCTCCGAAAATTTGCCATTTTTTTGATTTTTCGCTGATTTGGCTCCGGGCTCCAAAAAGGTTGCCGACCACTGTTCTAGCTCGTTATCCGTAAAAATTCCACATTTCCACAATTTTTCCGTATGTGTTAAGTACGGACTACCTACTTGTATTATAAAATTACTGATCGAGTATTGCCAATTTGTCTAATGAATTAATTAAATTATTTATACCTACATAATTTAGAGCCAGTTTTAAGCTCAAATCCAATCTATTGTAAGACCTCTATATTACTACTTACAAGAACTCAGTTTGCTTTTCATAGACATTTTGATACCGCTCCCTTTACAAACAAGTCACACTTTTACTTCGTTTATTGCGTTTGATTTTTAAAGACACGTCACATAAAAAGGTTTAAATTTCTGCCCCTAGCGTGTAGATTGCATTGTGTGCGTTGAAAAGCCGAGTTGATTTCAACATTGTGTATCGACGAATAACAAAAAAAAAAAAAAAAAAAAAAAAAGGCAAAAGGAAATGCTTTACGCGTTCGTTGCCGTGAAAGGCCATTTTGGAGAATAACGAAAACGGCCGTTGTTCGCCCGGGCCGTAATTTGATAATCGCGTTATTCTCCTTCCGTTCGTTAATTAGAATGTTATACAAATAATTGTTTTACTTGCGAGATTCCGAGGATGCTCGTCGAGGGGTAGGTCGTAGGGTAAGGGGTTGGAGATAAAGAGAAAGGATGTAAGCGAATCCCTTCATTAAAAGCACAGTGTTTTTAATTGGGCGTCATAGTGGAAAAGCGTTTGAGAAGCGTCGGAAACATTTCGAATAGTTTTTGGACGTAGAAGAATAAAATAGTCGGTTTGCATCTTCTCTGGAGAGTGCAGTTGTATAGAATTTTTCGCTTTAGTGGAATAAAGAAGAAGAAGTCCGGAGAAAGCGTGCACTGGATAAAGTTACGACAGTTTTATACGTCTCCTTTTATCTGTCAATGTAAATTGCAATGTATAAATGTTTATAGTGTGCTACATACATACATACATAGCTAACGTCAATCGTAAAGTCCTGTATTCGATTGGAAATAAGGTGCACCTAGTGCAACACCTTGAATATTGACGTAACTCTATCGTTCGCACAGATACAATTTTCGATTATTTATCTATCATTTTAAATGTGAAAGCGTATCCTCAATTATTCATCTATCGAGTGTTATACAATATATGTAGCTATGTATACATATATAATATGTGTGGCTAGATTGATACCGACCCTTTCTGTGCTTTAATTTAAATATTTACATATAAAGAGTAGGTTGAAAAATATGATTAGGATTTTGGCTTGATTCTAAAAGGGTTCACTTTTAAATATCTAATTCATAAAAATTATAACTACAACATTCTGTCAAAATATAATCAATGTGAGAATTATTTGTTTATTAATCGACGGCTTACCCAAAATTTAATATCGATATTGATAACGCTCATTATAAATCTGAAGTCGTAAAGTGTTTGCATTAATTTCGTAGATGAACGTCTGGTTAAATGTTGACTTTGGTTTAACAGGTTTGAAAGTAAGATTATGATATAATTCTGCGTCTTAATTCGTAAAGGGCTTATATGAAAATATCCTAATTATGAGAAATTAAGGTATGCATTTTAAATATTATATGAGACATTCAATGTTAAATGTAAATTTATTCGATCACAAATTTGACAGTGGTGGTTTTGGTGATTGATTGTTAGTCTTTGTGATTGCTTTATATCAGTGGTCGGGAACCGGCGGCTCCGGAGCCGCATGCGGCTCTTTTTTTTTTTTTGCGTGACATACAAACGTTTTGCGTGAAATACAAAATGTTGACACACAGTTAACATAAGCTCAAAACGAATACCATTTCCACAACGTCGTGGCTATAAAGCGCTTTAAGATCGTTTTTCAGATTAAACTTAATAATAATTTTTAGTAATAAACTGTCGAATGTTGAGAAATATCACGAGGATTTCATTAATGATTAATGAGTTACATTTAAATTAATTTTAAATATACATATGTACATACATATATATAATTCGAAAATAATATGTTATTTATTTATTTTATATAATATTAGCTAATTAACAATTTTAACTTACATCTATTACATATTTATAACAACTACATAAATCTATTACACACTATACACTATACTTATACATAACTACTATCTCTCACAGAGGTGTCTCCTCACACTTTTCAAGAATACATCTATGGTCTTAGAAGACTTGACGCACCCCTGTGAAAAACACCACCAGCTGTCTTTGTTTTCCTTACTCTACCTACAACTAATTGGTTCTTATTTCTAGTATGGATATCACTATTTCTAATGATATAATTCTTAAAATAATTTGGCAATAACTTATGATTTAACTTATAAACAAAAGACAATGTGCTTAACTTTAAACAATTTCTAATACTCACCCATCCCAATTCATCTAACATACTTCTAATACTTTTAAGCCTACCGACATTCAAAATACCTCTCATAGCTCTATTTTGCAACCTTTGCATTTTATCTAAATCTTGCACAATAAACCAGATGTGGCAAGACAATTGTATTATAGACTAAAACCTTAATTTTTCTACTTAAAATATTTCTTAACCTACACAAAACACCAACTTTTCTAGCCATTTTTTTAATTATATATTCAGCATGTACCTTAAAGTTCAGTTTAGAGTCTATATCAGGGGTCGGCAAGAGGTGTCCCGCGGGCCAAATGTGGCCCGCGAAGTGTTTTAAAATGTCACGCGACTCAATTTCTCCCAATATTGAAAATGTTCCTGATTATTTACAACTGGGAGTAATTGATTTACAAACCAATTACGTATTAAAAGACAATTTTAAAGTGATGAAGTTAACAGAGTGATATACTGGACTTATATTATTTCCTGCTCTGAATAAATTTTCAGCTGGAACGATAACTATATTTGCCAGCACATATATTTGTGAACAATCATTTTCTACAATGAATTATATTATATTAAAAATAAACATTGGACTCGAATTATTACAGATGTTCGTTGGTTCGAGTTAGCACCACTCGTTTCGACGTTAATTTTACTAAATTGGCAAAAAAATTACAAAAACACTAAACCTCTCATTAATTTGTATTTGTTTGTTTTACTTCTAAATTTTTTTTTATAATTTGGTTTATATTTTTTTTATACATTTTTATTATGAAAAAAATTTAATTGATTTAAAAATCGAAAAAATTGCATTTAGGTAAAAAAAATAATTTTTCATGTGGCCCCCTGACAAATCCCAATATCGCAATGTGGCCCCCGTGTAAATTATGTTGCCGACCCCTGGTCTATATGAATTCCCAAATATTTTATATATGTTGCGGCTCCCAAACCTACCAATTTTGCAAGGTTTTTCCCTAATTTGGCTCTTAGCGCGAAAAAGGTTCCCGACCACTGCGTTTGCATGGACAATATAATGCAATAAGATCTAGTTACTTTAATGTCGTGAAAACTATTCATAGCGTTCACAAATTAGTATGAAGACACACTCGGAGATACACGTAAGAAAAAAAAAAAGCGCACGATTAAAAAAAAGCGAAACTCGTCTCCGCATAAATGTATCACCTTAAATGATCCAGTCACGAACAATGGGGAACCACTAGCGCTCTTGTACGTATAATATTGTATGTATTTCAGCGGCAATTATCGAACAATTTATAGGGTAATTTGCCTTAATGAATTCGACTCGCGCCTCGGTGTGCGCAACGACTTTTCTTTTAAATCACCGCAGCCTTTCTCGCCGGAGCAAATATAATTTTCTCGATTTGTATGTGAATGTTGCGGTATAGATGGCGTCAGTGTACCGTGGATTTGCCCCCCCGGGGTAGATGTAGTAATTGCAATTTTTTCAAACCGTAATGAATTCCGGAGTACTGATACTTGGACCTGTGTAAACATTGACCGGAGCTTTCCGGACGAGTGCTTTGGCTCGTTATTCCGGCGAACCATCTGCTATGGTTTATACTGTCATTAGGAGGTGTTCCTAGTTAGCCAGGGTATCTTAAACCGGGTTTTCTTCGGTTTGAAATGAATGCGATCTCCCCCTTGGTTCCCCACGAACGGTCGTTACTTAAGAAAATATTTTAAATTAAGAGCTAAACGCCCGTTTGCGGCTTCCCTTTCGTATTTAGCATCGTATTTCATTATATTTTCACTTCTCTCACACTTTAGTCACAGTCGGTAACAGTTTCCTTTTTTTCCCCCCGCATTTTCATACCGCAGTTCTTCTATTCTTTTGAGACTTTACAAATTGTTGATCCTTTTGTTTTGTTTTTTTTTTCTGTTTAATTTTAATTGTTCCTCGTCGACGACGTCGTTGGCGAGTTTTGCGCCGTTTAAAAATTGTCCTTTGTGTTTTGAAAAATTCGCGTCGAACGGAACGCAAAAAACAATTGGGCACAGAACTCGAAAAATTCCCTCGTCGAATAAGTAATTAATCTCGGTCGACGTGAACGCGGGTTAAATAATATAAATCGCAAACGATTCGACGTATTTAAAGCTTGTACGTAAAAATAAAAACTGATGTAAATCTCTACAACGACTATAAAAAAATCATTAAAAGGATGCCGTAATTGTATATACGTATATAACAGCCCCATTCCATCTGTCTGTGTGTGTGTGTGTGTGTGTCTGTCTGCTGATAACGCTGATAACCGCTGATGACTTTGCTAAATTGTTACGTTGTTGTATTATAACGCGCCATCTATGATACAACTATAAAAACTATTAAATACTCAGTAAGTATACTCAAACATGTATAATATTTTTGTTAGATTTATAGTAACAAAATCCAAGCAATAGTTCAGTGGTTAGAGCGTTAGTCTTTTGAACGAAGGCTTGGGATTCGATTCACGCAAGTCGAATGATTTTCTTGACAGTTTTCAACCCTGGCTATCGTCATTGGATATTACTATACTTTTCACTATCAAAAATATTTGTTAAATAGTGTAGAGGCAATAATAATGATAATAATAATACTCAAATGTAAATAACGGCAATTTGTATTGATTGGTTATAAAATATTAGGGGTGGCCAATCTTTATAAGGATTTAATATCTTATTTATGTTAAGGAATAGCTAGAACCATCAGGATTTCAGGTCATTTAAATTTTTTTCATATAAACTTGTAGTTGTTGTACATTTTTATATCATCATCATATTTTGAAGGTCTCTCCTATCCACTTCCATCCTTGTCTGTCTTTTGCAATCTGCATCCACTCGACTTCTCAATTCATCAGCCACTCGGTCTACCTTGCTTTCTTTCACATCCTCTCGGATACCATTCCAGTATTTCTCGCCATCCATTCTTCTGGCTATGTGTCCACTTCAACTTTTTCACACGTTCTTCTATGTTTGCCACTTTGGTCGTACTCCTTACCCATGTATTCCTCTTACGATTTCTTCTTGTTATAATACCAAGCATACATCTTTCCACGCTTCTTTATATGTGCCAAAATAAATGACGATTCCTCTTCCATTCCCGTCTATCTTGAGCAATCAAATTGACTCCACACATTTGTGTCAATTCATCAACTCATTTTCCACTCGGTCTACCTTACTTTCTTTCACATCCTCTCGGATACCATTCCAGTATTTCTCGCGTCCATCTACATTCTTCTCGCTATGTGTCCACTTCAACTTTTTCATACGTTCTGCTACTATATCTGCCACTTTGGTCATACATCATACCCATGTATTCCTCTTCTGATATCTTCTCGTTATACCGAGAATACATTATTCCATGCTTCTCTGTGTGAACTGGATCTTTCATAGCATCCTTGAATTTGACATCCACGTCATAACTGGCAGTACGCATTGGTCGTATGTCTTATTTTTTACGTATAGCCGAATGTTGGATTTAAAAACAATGTTCATTTTTCCAAAAACACTTCATCTTAGTTTTATTGCACTGCTGACATATTTTTTTATACAATTAGGATAAATATACGTAGGTATAATGTTGATATTACAAAAGAAATCGAAGTCTCTATAGTTCCATACCCCATTAGATAGCTTTAGATATAATATGATTTTCAGCCGTTCACCATCCACTGATGGATGAAAACCTCTACAATCCTCTTCCATTCCTGTTTGTCTTGGTCAATCTGTCTGTCCATTCTTCCAAAAGCACTCCATCCTAGTTTTATTTCTTCATATTTACAACCAATCATATTCACCCTTTGTCCCAGGTAAGTAATATCTAGATTTTAATATCTAAATCAGTGAGAAAACTTTCGATATTCGAGTATTATACAACTAATGAGTACACATATCTATCTCTTCCCTATGTACATATATCAAACATGCTTCTCTGTTTGGTAACATTCTTGAATTTAGCATCCACGTTTCACATCCGTACGTCATAACTGGCAGTACGCATTGGTCGTATGCCTTATTTTTTTAAGCATAGCGGAATGTTGGATTTAAAAACAATGTTCATTCTCAAAAATGCGACGCAGTTTTTATTTATTCAAATTGATGAACATTCATTCAAATCGAACGAAAACAGGCCGCAGTCAAACATTTTTACTAAGTAAACTCTTTGATAGTACTTTTTTCATAAATCTTGTTTCGTCAAATTTATAATGTATTATATAAATCATTCATATATCCACATAAGAATACGCATAAAAATATGAAGATAAATTTCACAGTGAAAATTCTTACTTTTGCAATAAATTCATAGTTTTGTCGCGCGGTTTAAAAGGGTCGCGATATTTTCCTCATTTTTTGGCACATTATTTCCCCCTTTTCCTCGACATAATTCGCTGACAACGGAGCTTGGCATATACAAATGGGCTACTTTGCAAACACACACACACATTTACTTGTGACTCCGACGTAATATAGCCCCGGTAGAGACACTTTCGATAGCATTGTGCATGTGCTCCAACGGTATCGGCCTCACGGTTGAGCGTTTTTCAAAAGGAAACTCGACGTAGACGAGATAAAAAAAAATACACACTGTACAATATATATATATATATATATATATATATATGTATGTATGTTGATATCCGCAAGTCCCCGCGGACCACGTGAAAATGGAGGCTCTCGTGGGAAAATCTACGAAAATCGCGACATTTCACGCGAAAACTGCCACTTTCCATTGCCCGTTTTCCTCGTGTACGACGCCTTAATGGTGGTTCGGGAAAATTCATCACAGATTTGTGTGTCGCACAGTGCAATGATCGTATTTTAGATGTGTATTTATTTATTTATTTATTTAATCATGCAACAAACAGCTTATAGTATACAATAAAATATAAATATAAAATAACATTAATATCACACAATACACTACAGCCAAAATAGTTGCAAACGAACAACAGATCAAAATAAGAAAATAACTTAGGAGTTAGGACTGGAAAGGAACTTAAGCAAAGATAATTTAAAGGAGGGCAAAGAATAGAGAAAAGGATCAATATGTGCCGGGATTTCGTTAAATGCCGAGCAGGATCTATAAATGAAGGAGTTTAGTGAATAATTTGTGGAACAAAGATTCAAATGAAACAATGGAGGATTTCTGACAGGCCTAGGGGGACAATGTATGTAGAAGGATCCTACTTAGTAAGTAAGGGCTATCTAATAAATTATTTAAAAGTTTAAATACAAAGCAGAGATCCGAGACCGTCCTCCTGGTTTGCAGGGAGACGTAATCACGGGAATTTGCAGAAGAAAGACAAAACCTGGAAATGGAGTACGTATGGAACTTCTTATTAATTTTTTCCAATTTATTAATGGAATCTTGGTAAAACGGGTTCCATATAGTACTAGCAAATTCCTGGTGACTTCTCACAAATACATTATATAGTAAAGACACCGTATCAAAGGACTTAAAGGGTTTGGATACTCTCATTATGAATCCCAAATTCCTATAAGCCTTATTGACAGCCGCATCAATGTGGGAATTAAAAGATAATTTACTATCTAATAAGACACCTAGGTCTCTCACAGAGTCAACTCTCAATACTCGCGTTTGCCCAATAAAAAATTGTAGATAAATAAGCCACTATGTCGACATCGAAAGTTTGCTAAATTCCCTAAACCCATTCGGAAAAATTCCACGCGAAAAATAGACTAAATCTATTAAGTTTACCGATTTTAGTATGCAGTTGGATCAAATAACGTATTTGAATGTAGATTTTCCGACTTTTCCACTACGAAACTAGTTACATAATTCTTCATTACTTCCATCGCGTGGAAAGAAGCAATGATTGTATTTTGCATAATATTTTCGCTCGTAAAAGAAAACGTAACGAAAAGTTCATATCGTGAAAGCGGGCGAAGTTAAGCTTTGATGCAATCTGCAGTTTTAAAAGAATACTGAAGTTCGTTAGGAAATGTTTAAAAACATTTTTATAATATCAAAAATATCCTACATACACGCAAGTGTAGAAAATTCTACAGAATATACTCTTAATATTATAAAAATCTAATTTAGGTTATGAAATGTTGTAATTTTGCGCTTATATAGCACGTAACGACTTTTCGTATCGTTCCTGAAGATCTTTCAATTTACCATTATGTTACTACAGGATCTGCTTCTCTTCCCGAGGACTTGAGATCTACACGTTTAGCGCACGTGCAATGTTCCGAATACGTGTTCACTTTGGTTTACCGTTTGTTGAATATTACAATATTTTGAGGGTTCAGTGCGAATTGATTTTCTTTACAGCGAAATTTATTTGACGAAAGAATAAATAATAATAAAAAAGGGCATAGTGTTGCTCTTGCTACAGAAATGCGTCCCTCTAATATTCAGATTATGTAATAAAAAGAAATATAACTGAATACGTCTTTCCTGACGTACGATTTCCGTAATATGCACATATCTTCGCGAATGTACGATAAAACGTGAATTCAGCGGGAAAATTCCTTTTCGGTTATATTTCCAGTGTCGTTACGCGCGAATAAAGAAGTATTCAACATTTTCGAATATACAAGTATTACGCATATATACATTTTCATTTTTTTTTGGGTGACGCTTATTATCTTTTGATACAACTTCCGATCGACAACAACAAAGAAATGTTTATTTTTCACATGAGGATTTATTCGTTAAGAAACAAAAAGTATACAGTAATAATCAAGCGATTTTATTTAAGATATATTTATCCTAATTGTATAAAAAAAAATCAGTCAGCATTCGCTACTAATTCAAGGTAAATTCAAAGTAGGTAAAATTCGCTAAAATTCAAGGTAGGTAAATTTTTTGATCTTATTAAAATTTGGATTTCCACGACTTTTCCGTGTTTGCTAAGCGAGCGCTAACAATATGAATTTTCATTTAAAATATCAGGTATTATATAAGCTTTCGTAGTCACCGTAGATAAGCATATTGTAGAGATAGTTGATAGTTATTTATACCTAGGACAATTGGTGAGTATGACTGGTTGTAAAGAAAAAAAAATGAAACTAAGATGAAGTGCTTTTGGATGAATGAACATTGTTTTTAAATTCAACATTCCGTTATGCTTAAAACAGAAGGCATACGACCAATGCGTACTGCCAGTTATGACGTGGATGCTACGTAAGATCCAGTGCACACAGAGAAGCATGGAAAGATGTATGCTCGGTTATAACTAGAAGAGATCGTAAGAGGAATATATGGGTAAGAAGCATGACCAAGTTGGCAGATATAGCGGAACGTGTGAAAAAGTTGAAGTGGACACAGCGAGAAGAATGGATGGCAGATGGACGCGAGAAATACTGAAATTTTATTTATTTATTTATAAACAGGTTTTAGCCCAAAATATAATTACATATACATACATATCAAAATTAAATACATACATATATAAAAACAAAAAAAGAAAAAAGAGTATTAAAAAAGATACATAAAAGTTACACAGAGTATAATATAATATAATAAAGAAAAAAAAAAAATTAGAAAATCAAACAAAAAAAAAAAAAAGAGAAAAGTCTTTAGTTTGATTACAAACAGCGCCAGGCTGATGTTGAAAATGTCAACATCAGTCGACAACCAATTAAATAATTTGAGAGCAGTAATCACCGGGCTGGACCCCATAAGCATTGTTCTGTACCCCGGCACCACAAATAGCTCGTGACCCCGTGCACGACAATAAACATCCGGAGTGTAAAGTTGGAGACGCTCTAGTATTTCCCCATTGAACAGATGTCCATTTATAATCATGAACATATGTTTCAACAGAGATACTTTCCTCCTCCACTCCAAAGACCTCATGCCAGTCATACCCCTAACGAATTTTGTTGGGAAGAGAAGTAGTATCCGAGAGGATGTGAAAGAAAGCAAGGTAGACCGAGTGATGGGCTGATGATTTGAATAGAATGTGTGGAGTTAACTGGATGCAGATTGACCAAGACAAACAGGAATGGAAGAGGATTGTAGAGGTTTTCATCCATCAGTGGATGGTGAACGGCTGAAAATGATATTATATCAAAAGCTATCTAATGGGGTATGGAACTATAGAGACTTCGATTTCTTTTGTAATATCAACATTATACCTACGTATATTTATCCTAATTGTATAAAAAAAGATGTCAGCAGTGCAATAAAACTAAGATGAAGTGCTTTTGGAAAAATGAACATTGTTTTTAAATCCAACGTTCAGCTATGCTTAAAAAAGAAGGCATACGACCAATGCGTACTGCCAGTTATGACGTGGATGCTAAATTCAAGGATGCTACGTAAGATCCAGTGCACACAGAGAAGCATGGAAAGATGTATGCTCGGTTATAACGAGAAGAGATCGTAAGAGGAATACATGGGTAAGAAGCATGACCAAGTTGGCAAATATAGCGGAACGTGTGAAAAAGTTGAAGTGGACACAGCGAGAAGAATGGATGGCAGATGGACGCGAGAAATACTGGAATAGTATCCGAGAGGATGTGAAAGAAAGCAAGGTAGACCGAGTGATGGGCTGATGATTTGAATAGAATGTTACTTGATGCAGATTGACCAAGACAGACAGGAATGGAAGAGGATTGTAGAGGTTTTCATCCAACAGTAGATGGTGAACTTCTGAAAATGATATTATATGTATCTAAAGCTATCTAATGGGGTATGGAACTTATAGAGACTTGGATTGTTGAATTTTGTAATATCAACATTATATTGGTACAATGAACTTCAAGCCAACGAACGCGCCACAGGTGAATTACGCACAGTTGAATTGCGCCGATACAAAATACACGCTCGCACCACCACCTCTGGATCGTACTATACCGCCGAATGATTACCGAGGCGCAGAAAGGATTACCGTTTGTATCGTAAGTCGGTCGAGACGAGGGATAATTTAATGGACGTGACGCGCACTTTTTTTTCCTCTTTTATTACGATTGCTCACCGGTCTCTCTCCCAAACAGACCGGTGTAATTTATCGATCTCGGGGTCCCAGTTTCGTCCCAGTGGGCACACCCAGGTTTGATTATAAGGGTCGCGGGAACGAGAGGGCCAGTTACAAAGGGGCTTAAGTGCCACGTCTCGTGTCACGGTATGTAGTCGGAGATGAGCCGTAGCAGGGCTTACGATCCGGCTTTTGTCCAGACCGGACATCTAGCCGTGTGTTTGATTATTATCACTCCACGGTGGTTGGAGCTTATCGAATATTTTCACGGGAGTCGTAAGGTTTGGTGGATGTTGAAGCGCGGCGACGCTGAAGTTGCGCGACATGGGGATCAACAGAGTCACAGTAGGAGTATACCTATGTACATGTGTTCATATGTAGGAATAGGGCTGTAAGGATCAAAAGTGGTTGTCTGGTTCATAAGATGTGTTTAGTTTAACGTTTTAGTTGTCGGGGTTGTTGTCAACAACTGACTCGGTCATCATTCTCACGTTTTGAAATAGTTCACTCAGAACTGACACACTCGTGCATTAAAAAAATTGAATACTACATGTATTTATTTATCAAGTAACATACAGCTCATAAAGTATATGAAATAAAATTAATTCCACATAATACAATACAGCCAAAATGGTTACAAACAAAGAACAAATCATAACAAGAAAGGAACTTGAGTAAAGAAAATTTGAAGGAGGGCAAGGAATATCGAAAAGGATCGATATGTGCAAGAATTTCATTGAATGATGAGCAGGATCTATGAATTAAGAAGTTTTGCTAATCGAACCTAACCTAACCTAACCTAACCTATTCTTACCAATCCTAGAAACCTAGCCTCACCTTAGTATTATTATTTATTTATCAAGTAACATGCAGCTCATAAAGTACAATATAAAATAAAACCAATTCCACATAATACAATACAGCCAAAATGGTTACAAACAAAGAAAAAATCATAACAAGAAAGGAACTTGAGTAAAACCTAAAATTTTACCAATCCTAGAAGGAGGGCAAAAGAATATCGAAAAAAACCATCGATATGTGCAAAATGAATTTCATTGAATGATGAGCAGGATCTATGAATTAAGAAGTTTTGCTAATCGAACCTAACCTAACCTAATCTAACCTATTCTTACCAATCCTAGAAACCTAGCCTAACCTTAGTATTATTATTTATTTATCAAGTAACATGCAGCTCATAAAATACAATATAAAATAAAATCAATTCTACATAATACAATACAGCCAAAATAGTTACATACAAAGAACTTTAAGTTTAGGAGTTAGGTCTGGAATGGAACTTGAGTAAAATCTAAAGGAGGGCAAGGAATATCGAAAAGGATCAAAATGTGCAGGAATTTCATTGAATGACGATCACTTTGAATTAAGGAGTTTTGCGAATAATTAGTAGAACAAAGATTCAAATGAAACAATGCAGAATTTCTAAAAGATCTCGGGGAACAATGGAGAAGGATCCTACTTAGCAATTAAGGGCTATCTGATAAATTATTTAATAGCTTAAATACAAAGCAGAGAATGGCCTCATAATCATGGGAATTGGAAAAAGAAGTACGCATGGAACTTCTTTTTAATTTTTTATAGTTTAGTAATGGAATCTTCGTAAAATGTATGTATGTATGTATATACATAGTTCAGAGGCTTGTAAATTTCAGATAAACATTTTACAGTATGTCATAGTGAAGTAACAAGGAATGTGTACAAGGAACGGAATGGAAAACGAATTTGTGTGCAAAAATAATGCCAAAAGTGGTGCCAGGTTAGTTAAATTGGTAAATTATGGTAGAAATTGTCCAATTTTTGATTTGTATATAAACCCAAACCTTGACAGCATCTATGGCATTACTCAAAACTGCTAAAAAATCTAACAAATCTTTCGACCGTATCATGAATCAAACCATGAACTTTTCGTTCAAGAGTTCAATGCTCCATTGCTTAAAACGCTTCGACGCGTTTACGCTATATGCATTGTATACAATGCCCGATGATACAATTCCAAAGTGTTTGTGGCAAAGTATGAATTCATTTTACTGTTTTGGCATTGTGTCTAGTCACCAAATTCAAAAATTGTCAGGTTTATACCCTTAGTATTGATGTTTGCCATATAAAGTTGGTTCCAATTCGTAAAATCTCATACATACATTCAGCAGGGTCGTCAAATGTATAAGAGTGTTACTCGGGACGAGTTCCAACGCTATTTCAATACCGTTAAAAGTCACCATGTTTATGCACTTTTAATGCAAAATAACGAGTGCGTCGCTGTGTGAGCTTTTCGTCTACGTTGTTTACAATTCAATCTAAAATAAAGTTTTAACGAGGTTGAGTGGGTCGGCAATGGATTTCGCAAACCGTGGTATGGGGTTTGTTGCACTGAAAAATAAATAAAAAAGTAAACCAAACAAGCTACGGCCGAATAAAAAATAAAACTCCGTTTTAATTAGTTTGTGAACACGATTTTCACGAATTCGATTTTTTTTTTCAATCGCACAGTCATATAAAGTGTTGTGTTCCGTCGAAAATCATCGTAACGCTATTGACGTTTTCCCAGTGTTGATTTTTTGCCCGTTTTAGCAAGGGGTGCTTTTACACGAGTGCAACTTTTTATGTAAATCTAATATATAAAACGCTTAAGTTTGTATGTATGTACGTATGGGTCATTCGTCAATTACCAGGCGTTGCTCGGGCGCGATTAATAGAAACGACGAAGTACACACGATAGTAGATGTTTTCGGCAGATTTAAGTAGATTTAAGCAGATAGTGTTTCGGGAGCCCAAAAAGTGGCCGCCGGGGCAGGAGGGGGTCTGGGGGGGGGGGGTAGTAAGGGGCCGGCATTGCTTTTCGGGAGTCCAAAAAAAGGGCCGCCGGGGTAAGAAGGAGGGTTTGGGGGGGTTGGTTGGTAGGGGCCGGCATTGCTTTTCGGGAGTCCAAAAGAGGGGCCGCCGGGGTAAGAAGGAGGGTTTGGGGGGTGGTAAGGGGCCGGCATTGCTTTTCGGGAGTCCAAAAAAGGGGCCGCCGGGGTAAGAAGGAGGGTTTGGGGGTTGGTAAGGGGCCGGCATTGCTTTTCGGGAGTCCAAAAAAGGGACCGCCGGGGTAAGAAGGAGGATTTGGAGGTTGGTAAGGGGCCGGTCTAGTTTTTCGGGAGTCCAAAAAGGGGCCGCTGGGGTAGGAGGGTGGTGGTTTTTTGGGCTCCCGAAATAATTTACTAAACAAACACTATATTACATTATATTTATTACACCCCGGGCAAAGCCGGGTAATAAAGCTAGTTTATCATAAAACACATGCAGTGTGTATTGTAAACGGCGTCGATCTTACCGTGCTCGTATCTGGTCGTGTAACGAAGCGTTTTGGTCAACGCCAATGTTGATCAAACAATTCGGTTCTCAAGTGAAGATGTGAGTGTGACCATTGCGGGAATTGTTTGTGGTTGTACTAACGTTTCACCAGTGAGCAGATTTTTCACTGTTACATCTACAGTGTCTAATTGAAAATTCTGTTTGATCAATATCAATTGTTCCGCATTCTATGATATTTTTTTTGCGACAGATATTAACATTTTACATTGTGACATTGTGTCGACTCAAGCGATATTATTTTAATATATCGTTTTCAGTCTGCTTTTATAAGTGGGGGTCGGATCTTTTAAAGTCAAAGCAATAGGGTTCAAAACATTCACGAAGTAATGGGAAAAGTCGAGAGACCCCGTTAGTATCACTTAACCGATGATATAATATATCCAGAGGCCGAGAGACTAAGATTTCGCAGTTAAATATTCATACACATCAGGGGTTGCCAAGCTTTAAGCGCGGGCTTAACCGAGCTTTAGCGTGGGAAAACATAGTAAGACTTACGGTATCTTTTGTGTAACCGTATCGATGGTCTAATGGTAAAACAACTCATCGATTCCTGATACGGTCGAAAGCTTAATATAATACTTTGTTAAATTCTTCTGTCAGAATCACTGGAACCACAAATTATACAAAATATTGCTAACGCGTTAGAAAAAGTCAGAGCTAAATTATTTAGCTATTAGTTAAGATAGTCCAAGCACCAATGGTTATACTTGAAAAACAAGGTATATATGAGTCGCCTAGTTCCAAATCCCGATAAGTCCACAATATATAAAAAACGAGGATAAAATATTTTCTGGTTCTAAGAATGTTTTCAAACGATGCCTTATACTTGAATTATTCCAAATACCGCCAAGTGCGCCGTAAAAAAATATTGAAAATCAGTGTTAGTTCCAAAAACTGACAATTGCACTATGATAAAAGCTGATAAAAGCCATATTTAGAAACAAACAACGATAAGTCTATGTTTCTAATCTCAATATTTTGTTTAATGTCAACAAAATTAAGTTTAAATGAGTTTAAACGCCATAAAGCAAATAAGTCTGTAGCAGAAAAACCGCATTTGCGAACAAGTGAGTTTTATGGACTTATCGGGATTTGGAACTAGGCGACTCATATGTACTTCTTCAAATTAAAAATTATCAATAGAAAAGTGAAGAGGCCTGAATTTGGCGATTCCCATCGTGAGCTGTACGTAGGTGTAAAGTGTAAAGAAATTATTATTTCACAATGACATCCATTAAAATGTTTTTCGAAACATGATGAAGCTCGTTACTCAAATGAACGATGTACGGTAGTAAACTGGAGACTCTGACCAAATAAACATTCTCCTAAACGATAGGTCAACGATTTGAAATAAACTGTGGGAATTAAATGGCAACAGGTAACCCCGGGATTATGGAAAAATAAGTTTCAGAAGTGGTTACAAATAGACCGAAAAATAAAGTATGCTACATTACAAAGAAGTGCTTGTTTGAAGTCAGACAGATTTGATATTTATTTCAGCAGTGAGTCACTTTGACCTAAAATATCGTCATTTGCAAGATCCGGATATTAGTAAATCCATAGACGGTATCTCCTGCTAGAATTTTTTAATTTATCTAACTTAGAGACGGTTCTACAGAATTGGTACCAACTTAAAATCCCTTCCATCTACCAAATCATTGCCCCTATCTCCCTTCCTCTTCTCCAGAAGACAATGGTTTCACTACAAGAGAGTATCTTTCTTGTTACTTCACCATGATGCACAGTGGGCTACGTAGAAAAAGCTAGCGCGGCGAAAACCTATGTAGAGTATAAGTTTTACTCTACGTGAAGTTGAATTTTTGATCTAAAAACAGAAGGTTTATTTGTTATTGATAGATTTGTATTAAATATCGACGAAGTATATAAGAACTACATATACAATTAAGATGGTACCAACTTCCACAATTCATGTCCATTTAAAATTTTTCACATTTTGTTTCAACAACAACACACACATCCTTTGAATTTGCCGGTCGAACCGCAACTTCGCCAAATTTATCGTTCGATTGCAGTACGAGTTGCAATGTTTACATCGATGCAGAGCCCATATTACACCACTTGTTAAAATTATATTTACCATTTCTATAAGTAAATTTTGTGTAGATTCATAATTTTAATACTAAAACCCGTAAAGGGTCTCACACACACACCTGCGAAATTGCGTATGAAAACCTAGCGAATTTCGCTAGGTAAGGAGCAAAGAGTGCATGACAGCAAATTCGGCTTTAACCGCTAAATATTCGGGCATAACCGCGTGGTGAAAACTTTAGTTTGCATTGAAACGGGCGTAGGGGTGGTGGGGGCGATTATATATTTGTTAGCTATCATAATAGATGTATTACGTAAAGTAGTGCAAAAACAATTGAAACAAATTCGCAATAAAAAAAGTTGATGCGCGTGAGTGGCAGAAATGCTCGAATAGAATAACCCGAATGCGCGTCAACACCAAGAAGGATTTTCCGCCGAATTCCGCGATTCGCGGACTTCGACGACGTTTGTGGAAAAGTCGATATGTTGTATGTAAATAACTCTGACTTGAGTCCATGTCAGAATCGCGAGTGAAATACAAACGTTCCGAAAGCGAGGTGACAGATGGAAGACAGAAACCGGTGCTTGCGCAGGCAATTTTCTAGATTTTCCTAGCGAAATTCGAAAGGTTTTCATAAGCGATTTCGCAGCTGTGTGTGAGAGCCTTAAATGTGAAATATTCGGTTTGACGCACTGGATTGGTTATTTTGTCCACCGTGCGACGGTGGAATTTCGGTCGAGTAGTAAACGCTTGATATCAAGTATGCCGCCTTCATGAGAAGAAGTCACGGAAAAAGATTGGCCATCCCTGAATTACGAGCATATAAGTGTACGTGTATTGTGTGGGCGGGTAATGTGCACATATACGTTCGCGCACGTGCACGCGTGGATCGTGTGGACAGGTGGTGCTCGCTAAGCCGGTGTAGAATCCGCCATTAGAATATTGATGAAGTAGATTCCGTGACCCAGATGGGGGCACACGAGGGGGCGAAAGCTCTCGGATGAGACAGGGGGGGGGGGGGGGAGGTGAGAGGGGGGGTGAAATTTCCACGGGGGGGGGGGGGATGAGGGGGGGTAGCGACAGTTCCCGGTAAAGACTCCGCCCTCGATTCGCGAAATGCCGTTTCCAGGAACTTCGCAAAGTCAGTGTGTGTGTGTGTGTGTATATGTATAGGGGTGTGATTAAGGGTGTGTGCGTAAAGCTCAACACGTTTGCGAAAGCTCTGTCATGAATGAAAGTGTCTGTCGCGTTGTCGTGTTTCATTTTTTTTTTTTTTTTTTTTTTTCACTTTGTCTGTCTCCATCTCTCTTAATGGAATTGAATTATTTCATTTTGTTCTCGTTGCGGAATTTAGGCATGTATTTTACTTTTCGCGTTGAAGTTTCCCCGTTTAAGAATTTATATTGTTAAGGTTCGGGCGCTTTGAGTTGAATTACGATTTTGAAGTGTTGATTTGCATGCTTTACGTTTGAAGTGTCCTTAAACGATATCGCGTTTTTAACTTTGTACTTATATTCAACATTATATTATATATATAATAGCCGAAATGCGTCTGTCTGTCTGTCTGCTGATAACGCTCGCTGAGGAAAAATAATTAAAAAAAAAAAAAGAGTGGGGGATCGAACCCAGGAACGCAAGCTCGAGAGTAATCACGCTAACGCTATACTCTATCGCCCTTGGTCAATTTAGTCCTTTTTTTTTAAACATTACCTATAATTAAAATAAATAGGAAATGAGGAAAAATAATTAAAAACCAGAATGAGTGGGGATCGAACCCGGGACGCCAGGTCGGGAGTAATCGCGCTAACCCATAAGCCACGGCCAATTGTTGATTTGGTCCTTCTTTTTTTAAACATTACCTATACAAGGGATCGTGACTGCTAATAATACACAAATGACGCTATAAAAACTATTATTTTTTTTTTGTTTTTTGATTTTTACAAAATCACTTACAAAATTATAATTATAATACTATCGATACTACGGGATTGCTATAATACATAGATGGCGCTATAAAAACTATTATTTTTTTTGTCACTTACAACCGTGCGATCAATTAGTGGGGATCTCTATTAAAAAAGCGCTTTACGTAATTTAAAATTCAGCGAGCGTTGATATTCAACGGGGCTTACACTAGTATACAATATAATAGCCGAAATCCGTCTGTGTGTCTGTCTGTCTGTCTGTCTGCTGATAACGCTCGCCTCGGTAAATAATTAAAAAACCAGAACGAGCGGGATTCGAACCAGGGACCACCAGGTCGGGAGGAATCGCACTTACGCTATCCGCCATCGCAGGTGTCATTTTTTAAACATTATTTGAAATTTTTTTAAACAGTGGATCGCAACGGGTCGCGACTTTGCTAAATTATTCAATAGATGAATAGTTTTGATTGATTCGACACGTTAAAGCTTACGAAACGTTTTTAGGTTAACGACGTTGCTATTTTAACGTTATTTAAATTGCCGTTAATTAAACAGCACGGTGGAAGATAGGCATAGTTTGATTAATGTTTGTGGATACGGCGAGTTCTCGGTTTTGCTTGTCTTGCTCAAAGTTAACCTCCAAAGTTAAATATGTGATGTTACACATCACATTAAACTTTTCACATCACTTGTGCCATTATATATTTAACTGGAACTTACACAATGGACGACAGACCGTCTGATGAGTTAATTTACAGCGCACATTTTCCTTATAAATTTATACAATTGCTGAAACGACTACAACTGGGGGGAAAGGTGAATATTTTTTTTTCTTTTATCTTTCTCTCTTTCATTTTGTCTTTCGACATTGAACGTTACGGCTCGGCGCTATGATTTAAATTAAGGCAATTTCACCGTTGATTATATCGGGAGATTACGACGCCATTGTTTTCGCAAAAAGCTCCCCGTTCTCGCAAAAATCTCGCAGAAAGTTCACTGCGTCAATTATACTGACTTTCATTCAATCCCCGCCGATCTAATTACGGATATATATATTCGAGCTTTGAAGTTCGTGCGCTAATCTCTGGGCCTATGTCGGTGATGAAAAGCGATTCACGTATGTGCCGCGTTCGCTTGTTCGTTTTTAAAGGTTATAAACAGCCGCAGGAGATTGCTCCGATGAAATTAATGCGAACATCCTCGGAGACGAGGATTTTAGCTATCGAAAAATATAAAAACAAAGTTCATTTGCTATCTCCGTCGATTTGCACGGTGAGCTGAAAGGAAAAATGTTCGCCTAAAGCGAGGCAAATAACGCGAAACAAGCAATCAAAACGCGAAGGCTTTGAACTACACCCCCGTTTTCCGGTTGATTGGTCGGGGGCATTTAGCTTTGTTGTCGTCGATGGTAATCGCTTGTCGAAGTATCGTTACTCTATTGGAAATACATTTTATTCGAAATTTATACATACATATGTATGTACCGACATACCTATATATAAAAATAAAATAAAAGTATCAAGATGGATAAGAAACTTGTGTTGTGACTGTTTGATTTGACGTATGAAATAATTTGAACGGTGTATATATGTGAAATATTCGGTTGAAATTGATTGATACTTTACGTATTATGTAAAACTATAGTTTGCTTAATATTTTCAACTGTTGTGGATGTAAAGTGTCGTCAATGATACTGGTGACATTTTGCAATACGTAGATACGTCATTGGTGATGTTAAAGTATGTTTATTTCGTACTTTTAAGTAAAAAAATTGATTTATTTTATTACAGCTATAAAGGTTCGACGAGTGAACAGCTAAAGGTACGATTTTGATTCAGTTAAAAACCTTAAACTGTAAATGTTTAAAGCCTCTGAAATAACTAATGTGAATCAATTACGAATTGGGTTCAATTTTAAATTTTTACTTTTATCCGCAGTTTAAAATGTTATATTTGAATTAAAATTATGTTTAATGAATTTTGCACGCAATGCGTAGTCACAGTAGATAATCATATACCTAGGAGAATTGGTGAATATGACTGGTTGTAAATAAGAAGAAATTAAACTAGGATGGGGTGCTTTTGGAACAATGAACTTAGTTTTTAGATTCAAAATTCCGCTATGGTTAAAAAAAAAGGCATACGCCCAATGCGTACTACCAGTTATGACGTGGATGCTAAATTCAAGGATGCTACGTAAGATATAGTGCACACAGAGAAGCATGGAAAGATGTATGCTTGGTGTAACAAGAAGAGATCGTAAGAGGGATAGATGGGTAAAAAGTATGACCAAAGTGGCAGATGGACGCGAGAAATACTGGAATGGAATCCGAGAGCATGTGAAAGAAAGCAAGGTAGACCGAATTGAGAAGAATGTGTAGAATGTGTGGATGCAGATTGCTCAAGACAGACAGGATTGGAAAGGCCTTCATCCAGCAGTGGATGGTCAACGTCTGAAAATGATGATAATGATTTGAAAACGATTTATTTTCCTGACTTTTACAATAGTCTATACCGGAAATGGTATGCTATGTAGTCCAGCTTTCAGAGATTGCTATAAAATTTTAAATGTAGCCGAAACCAATTAACTAAAAATATTATATTAGTATACGTTGAAGTAGCTTCTAATTAGATGAATAGATTTCATAGACAAGTATTTAATAAACACTCGATTACTATTATGTTACAGTATAGTACAAATTGTATTTGCAAGCTTTCAACGGGTTTTTGTCATTTTTTGTAAAGCTTAAATTGGTTATTATATTTTCGAATCAAATCAAAACTCTAATCAATTTACAGAAGCGCATTGACGTATTGTTGCATTTTTAATTTTCATAAAAATTCTCGTATCCTGTTTTACGATACATCCATTGAATACATTGCGCTAAATTGATACAATTATTTTGACGCAGTACAACACCGACAACAACAAATTACACACAAAGGAAATCAAATAAACAGAAGTCACACTGGTTGTGAGTTGATTAGTGCAGTTTGTCGAAACACACTCACACATGTTAATACAGATCGACTATTCAATATGTCAATATTGAATGTGAACGTGCAAAATTTGCCGTGTGAAAACTTTCGTTCGATCAATCCACCATCACTGTGACCGATATAATTTATTTTATATAATAATAGCTAATTAGCTAATTTAACTTACATCGATTACATATTTATAACAACTACATAAATCAAATTACACATTATACACTATACTTATACATAACTACTATCTCTCACAGAGGTGTCTCCTCACACTTTTCAAGAATGCATCTATTGTCTTAGAAGACTTGACGCACTCCGGGAGGGAATTATACATTAATACACCCCTGTGAAAAACACTACCAGCTGTCTTTGTTTTTTTTTACTCTACCTACAACTAATTGGTTCTTATTTCTAGTACAATAACTATGGATATCACTATTACTAATGATATAATTCTTAAAATAATTTGGCAATAACTTATGATCTAACTTACATATAAACAAAAATATAATATAATATATGTACATACGTCGGAGAAGCGCCGGCGAGGGGATTATATTCAAAAATAAAATAGATTATAGTGCGTTATCTAGCGTGGAAACGGGTTGACAGTTCGGAGAGCATCTTCGCCGTTCGTTCGTTCGTTCGCTCGGATGGACGATATCCGATTAGATTTTCTATTCTAAGAGTGCCGCGTGACATGCGGGGAAAACTCCCGGCGAAAAGTAAAACAAGATTGATGCGACCGTAGGAAAAAATCGAGCCCCATTTTCCGGATATACAGTCGCGCTTTATCGTATATATAAAGGCCGTAACTGGAGAGAGAGGGACGCGCGTGTGTTATTGATGTTGTGAAAGATTACGCGTCAAAACTGGCGGTGCCAGTTTCAAAATAATTCCACGAGTATGTGGGATAATCCTGTTAAATATTAACTTTATAAATTTTAATAGATAGTGCCTCAATCGCGAATTAAGTTGGGCGTATTGAGATTTTCGCCTGCTTTCACAAGTACTATAAAGGCGCTTGCACACCTCTGCAAATCCGTATTTGCATAGTGAAGAAAACGCATGAATAATCGCGCGTTTGATATGATGGGGAGTTGTATCGCATAGCCGCAGGTGGCGCTGCCTACTCACTGCCGTCCAAAACCCACTTAACGTAACTGACAAAACAACAATATCGAGATAAATGGACTTAAGTATTGGTATTACTATTTCTCTGCGCATGCAGATACGTTAGATTTAATAGCTTAAAAAAGTCACTTTTGGATGAAGATACATACATTAATTTTGATATGAAAAATCGCAAGAATACACCCCCATAACCCCTAAAACACATCTAACTCATTTTTGTAATTTTTGTCAGTTACGTTAAGTGGGCTTAGGACGGCAGTACACCACTACTGATTTCCTACCGGAAAACAGCGCACTATTTTTTCGGCGATTCGCTCAATTTCGATGAAGTTTGTCTGAAAAGCTATTTGGAGACGGTGAAAAAGTATCCCATCCTGTACGATCTGACTAGTGACATAAACCAGACGATTTTGTTAACAATCAGCCGATCCTCGATGACACACCGTTATAAATTACATTGAACAATAAAAGTATTTAACTAATCATTCATATAAATATGCGGTCAACATTAGAGCATCGTCTGAGGAGTCCGTATCAGAATCGTGAGTGAAATACAAACGTTCCGAAAGCGAGGTGACACATGGTATTTCGCTATTGGCCGGTTGAGTGTCGAATGGCGCTGCAGTCGTGCCAGTGTGTGCGGTACAATTCATAGATGAATTTCGCACGACATATGTAATATCGTTCCAAAAACGTTCCTCTCTGAGACACCTAAAGGACAAATCTAACCATTATTTTCAAATAATGAGTGCTTGAAGTTTGGAACCGACTCCCAAATCAGCCAAGAATGAACCAAATTTTAATGAAATAACGTAGAATTTCTCAATATCAAATGTGTTAAACATTCATTATAATAGTGTTTCATTCATGTGGTGGCAATACATATTTTATTAATTAATGTTCGAACGCTCCAGTTGAATTTGGCAAGTTCATCGTTTCCGCGTTGGCGGTTTTGTCGAGTTTTGGTTTTTTTGGTGGGTTTCGAAACTCTCACCTCTTTTTTGCCAAGGTCCCTTTTGTCGAATGGCGCTTCGGTTGATCGTCAGCTGTGTGCGCCATTATCAAAAAACAACAGTGTTTAATTTGACCCACACGTCCAGCGGTCCCGTGCGGTTTTTGATGAGTTTTCCGACCACCGGTCGGTTTTGTTTTTTCATGGCGGAATAAAACCGGTCGCCGACATTAGCAATTAAATTATTAAATTAAACTCGAATTGTACTTTTGACGGTTCTGGGTACGCTCCAGCGCACATGACTCGAAAGTTGTTTGGAAATTTTTTCATAGCACGTGCTTTTGATCGTTGAAAATTTCATTACAAAATTTAGAGTCGTGAACTCGAAATAAACAATCGAAACTCTACAAGGACTTCATTTTAAACAATTTCACTTTTTCTGCGGTCGGATTGGAAAATGGAGCGGCCAAATTACACAAAACATGACAACACTACAAAAATCTACCATAAAAAGCTGCGACAAAATGACCAAACGTACGAATGTGTTAAATGGGGATCGGTAATATCGACAGCCGAAATCCCGATAAGCCGAAATCCTGACAAGCTAAAACCCCGACAAATCAAAATACTGAATATTATAAGATTCATACCGGATTTTATTAATACTTGTGTAATAAAAATCATATATGTATGTATGTATGTATATTCAAACAAACTCGCCATATAAATTCATATATTTTTCTATTCCAAATTTTTATTTACTAAAAAAAAAATAGTGGTTTCAGTCAGTTTTCATCTCAAAAATCAAGTTAAAGTAAATGTCGTTTTACGTCTCTACGAACTATTGCATCAGATTCAATAACTATGGCGAAATGGTATGGACGAATGTTGAGTCATACATTGTTTTCTGCGCATTTTGGCTAAAGATTCGGGACAGTCCAGAATGAGTCAGACATTGCAACGCATACCCCCCTCGCCTCTCTTCCCCTCAGTCTAAGTTGACGCTGACCAATCAGATTCGACAGTGCATTGAACGACGACCTATTGACCAATTGCAATCGACCTAGAGATCAGTCGACTTCCTTTTCACCTCCCCTCGCCTCTCTAACCCCCTCAAGTTTATAAATAGATGTAAAGGTCGGAGAACAGCCACTCCTCCAGTCACAACAGAATCACACAGTACACTCTTCAGTCAAACAATTAACCCACACGGACGTATACTCACCTAAACTATAATAACAGTTGCCAACACGCAACTTTTCCGAATTATACCAACACACAAACCTTTATATTTGACTGTAATTGCGCCATCAAATGAACCATTGTGAAATCAATCGATAAACAAACGATCATCATACCATCAAGTGCTGTTTTATCATTTTTCTCTGTTCCTCAACCTCCAATACATAACAGTCGACATACGAGTTCAAAGAGTTTTAATACAGTTAGGCGGGGCCTAGACGCAACTGAATTACGGTGCCGTAAAAACGGAGCGTGTAGGTGAAAAAATCGCACCGTTTTCGATTTCGACAATGATTTCAGCGTAAGCGAGGAGAGATCTCATTTTTAAGCGTGTTAGCGCTCGCGTATAGTTCGCGCTGCGGCCGTCGCGCTGCACACGCCCACGCAGCATTATAAGGTGCATTCGTACATTGAGGGTGATATTACACTGAGCAACCAAACGGCACACCAGATTTTTTTTGAACCTCGATCACCAGATAGATATACAGGTTCCAATGCTACGTATTAGACGATGCGATTCTCAGTTGCATAAAAATTTCTTGGAAGTCAATGTTCGACGAAAATAACCTTCACCAAAAACCCTTTTCTGACCTTTTTTTTGCATCGTCGTACTCAATTGTCAACGCAATTGTTTCGAAAACAATGAAATTCAGAAAGAAATATGAGAGGTTGAATTTTATATATTTTCTACGTCTACATAGAGTACCTAGTTTTCATATAGCTTCCTAGACCTATTTTTTTTTTTATGAAGATTATGAGATGAGCAGGTAGCTTGGTGAGTGAAAAGTGGTGCAATGTAATAAAATGCTCGCAACCTTCAAAAAAAAAATGGTTGTTGGTGTGGTTGCTCAGTGTAATATCGCTCTAACGTGTAGGGGCGAGCGTCAAAAAAACTGCGCCGTAGGCAAAATCGCTACGTTTTAAAACGCACCGTAATTCAGTTACGTCTAGGGCGGGCCTTATCGGGATTATGAATCAATCACACGTAAGACTACAGTACGTACGTACATAATTGAATTGTCGTCGAACTTTTCGGAGGCTCGGTGCTCTGTAGGCAGATTGCGCGGTATTCGGTACCGTCACGTACATACACACTGGCAACACGCTCGACTCACTTCCGGTATACGACCGCGACTAATGTCGAGGGTTACGAGGCAGACGGCGCGTCAAAGCCGCAACAATTGAACAATCAAAAGCTGGGCACGAAAGCTCGCCTCGAGACGAAAGCACGCGCGCGCGGAAACAAACGTATCGCGCGGGTGTGGCGTTTCCAGTTTGACGCGCGTCGCGGTCGATTATCTCACAGCAGACCGCCACTATCGGGGTTTTGATCTCTGTCTCTCTCTCATCTCCTTCCACTCACGTTCCCCCTTTTTACCCATGGAATATGACGAAGGTTGACAAAGATAAGATCGTTCCAAACCCCGACATATCGCCGCCGGGCGATCTTCAATATTTCACGCGCGCTTAACATGTCGTCTACACGAAGATTTGCCCACGGACAAGCGCCATTGACGCGTATCATATCGCGTGTATTGGGAAACGCGGGTAATGGACGTCGAAAAATCGACGGACTTTACTGCCGCCCTAAGCCCACTTAACGTAACTGACAAAAATTACGAAAATGAGTGTTATGTTATGGGAGTGTATTCTTGCGATTTTTCACATCAAAATTAATGTATCTTCATTCAAAAGTGACTTTTTTAAGCTATTAAATCTAACGTATCCGCGTGCGCAGAGAAATAGTATCACCAATATTTACTTCGGTCACTACCTTATCACGAAAGATTTGAAATGACTGAATCTCTCCACATTGGAGACGAGGAGATTAAGAGGTGATTCAATTGAAGTATTAAAAATAATAAATAATCATTATTCATGTGAAATGACCAACCTCATTATGTTCAATGAGAACTCTCATCTAAGAGGTCATACTCTTAGAGCGATATTACATTGAGCAACAAAACCAACACCAGATTTTTTTTGGCGGTGGCGAGCATCTTATTACATTGCGCCACTTTTCAAGCTACCAAGCTACCTGGTCATCTCATAATCTTCATACAAAAAAAAATACTATACGAAACTAGGTACTCTATGTAGACGTAGAAAATATATAAAATTCAACCTCTCGTATTTCTTTCATTGTTTTCGAAACAATTGCGTTGACGCAATTGAAAAAGTTGAAAAAAAGGTCAGAAAAGGGTTTTTGGTGAAGATTTTTTTCGGCGAACATTGACTTCCAAAAAATTTTCAAGCAACCCAGAATCGCATCGTGTAATACATCGTAATACTTACCATTGAAACCTGTATATCTATCTGGTCGCCGAGGTTCAAAAAAAACCTGGTGTCCTGATTTGTTGCTGAATGTAATATCAGCCTTAGACTCCGAAAAGAAAAATCAAATAACATTGTTAGAGATTCATTCTTTTCAAATAGAGTGGTTGAAGTTTGGAACAGTCATATGTACATATACATTAATAATGAATAATGAAGTGACGTAACTACTAAAGTATTAATTTTTCCTTAGAATTATCAAAACACAATAGAAAATAACCTCATGTATTAATAATCAGTATTATATGAAGAAAAGCGCAAATTTAGAATAAATCTTTCAAGTCCATTCATTTCGATATTGTTGTTTTGTCAGTTACGTTAAGTGGGCTTAGGACGGCAGTATAGTGCGCGTGTGCCGTTTTACGCACACGTTCGTAATAATTAGTCGCCTCGAGCCTTGGGACTCCCGGTTTATCGATGATTTTCGACTGTTGCTTTCGCTGCTGGCAACATTTGGATATTGACTAATTTGTCAAGTTGCAATGCCGCCACTTCACCATCGCGCGAATGTTCGTGAAATGTTGGCCTTAGCGCTGTGGTCGGCTGCCGCTTGCTCGCCCGTCCAGAGCGCTGCTATCGTATCGCTAGTGGCCGCCACTCTAGTGTCAACTAGCAAGCGGCAGTGAACATCGTGACATCGTGGCATCGGTGTTTTGGATCCCATATCGTGGGTTCTTGGTGGAGAATTTCGAGAAAGGTCAGAGTCACTGAATTGGTCCACATGATTACGCACTAAAGGCCCAGACAACACTGGAGGGGTCCGGGGTGTGGAGAAGGGTCCGCCATCTTCGCTCAACTTTTGCGGATGTCGCGCGAATGTTATACAGTACGTTGGCGTTAACGCGAAAATGTTCAAGCGACATGCCCGGCATCGTTCGTCAGCGCTCGTCCAATATGTATCTTTGTATCTTTTTCTTCCCCAGTGCTGAAGAGTATATTTTCCTTGTTACTTAAAATACGGTAAAATGTTTGTCGATGAGTCGGAAGGCAATTGATATCGAGTAAACCACTTTAAGATTAAACTCATCATCATCATCATCATTTTCAGCCGTTCAACATCTACTGCTGCTTGAAGGCCCCTCCAATCCTCTTCCATTCCATTCCATTCTCAATTCATCAGCCCATCGTCCACTCGATCTACCTTGCTTTTTTTCACATCCTCTCGGATACCGTTACAGTATTTCACGCTGTGTTCACTTCAACTTTTTCACACGTTCCGCTATATCTGCCACTTTGATCATACTTCTAACCCATGTATTCCTCTTACTATCTCTTCTCATTATACCGAGCATACATCTGTCCATGCTTCTCTGTGTGCGCTGGATCTTGCGTAGCATTCTTGAATATATCATCCAAGTTTCACATCCATACGTCATAACTGGCAGCACGCATTGGTCGTATGCCTTTTTTTTTAAGCATAGCGGAATAGCAATCTGCAATAGAGCAATCTGCATCCAGTTAACTCCACACATTCTTCTCAATTCATCAGCCAATCTTCCACTCGGTCGACTTTGCTTTCTTTCACATCCTCTCGGATACCATTCCAGTATTTCTCGCGTGCACCTGCCGTTTACACATTTTACACTTTGTCTGGCCATTTTGGGTATTTTGCCTAGACGTTATATGTACATATGCATCAGAGGTTCATAGAGCTTATATGGATCGTTTAGTCGACGTTTGTTTAATTTTTTTATACTGCTTGCATTTACATTTACATACAAAGCAGTCCAAAACTAGAGACCACTTTTGAAAACTTCTACTGAAAAATCGATCGGCCAATTTGAATTCATGCAAGTCAAAAATCAGCACCAGGTGCAGTTCGGAATTGATTAAAACCGAACGTTTACGTCAATCGACTTCTAGGGAATATAAATTCAGTGAAATGAAACCCTGTGAAATATATGCTTTCTAAAATTTTACTTGGGATTAATTCTAATATGACTTTACGCCGCAAACTCACCAGAATAAGAAGAAGCACACGCCGAATGAAACTTTTGCAAATTAATTTATTATGAATGCGTATGTATATATGTACATATGTATATGAAGGGAAACGGAAGGGGTGGTTAAATCCGATTAAAGTTGATAACGATTTCACGCCTGAAAAATTTACATAATCGTAGTGAATGCGTATAATAGGTGTGTGTAATATTTTGAGCTTGAATGTATATATATCGTGTATAATATACTACCTATATATTTATTTATTTATCAATACATCAAAAGCTTATAGTATACAATAAAATATAAATATAAAATAATATTAATATAGCACAATACACTACAGCCAAAATAGTTACAAAAGAAAAACAGATCAAAATAAGAAAGGAACTTAGGAGTTAGGACTGGAAAGGAACTTAAGCAAAGATAATTTAAAGGAGGGCAAAGAATAGAGAAAAGGATCAATATGTGCCGGAATTTCGTTAAATGACGAGCGGGATCTATAAATGAAGGAGTTTAGTGAATAATTTGAATTCAAATGAAACAATGCAGGATTTCTGACAGGCCTAGGGGGACAATGTATGTAGAAGGATCCTACTTAGTAGGTAAGGGCTATCTAATCAATTATTTAAAAGTTTAAAGTCCTCCTGGTTTGCAGGGAGACGTAATCACGGGAATTTGCAGAAGAAAGACAAAACCTGGAAATGGAGTACGTATGGAACTTCTTATTAATTTTTTCCAATATATTAATGGAATCTTGGTACAACGGGTTCCATTTAGTACTAGCAAATTCCAGGTGACTTCTCACAAACACATTGTATAGTAAAGACACTGTGTCAAAGGACTTGGATACTCTCATTATGAATCCCAAATTCCTATAAGCCTTATTTACAGCTGCATCAATGGGGTAATTAAAAGACAATTTACTATCTAATAAGACACCTAGGTCACTCACACAGTCAACTCTCAATACTCGCGTCTGTCCAATAAAGAAATCAAACAATACAATACATTTATCTATATTAACGAGCAACTGATTAATATTACAGTAGTTCGAAAACGAGTCAAGATCGTTTTGAAGCTTAAGGCAGTCTTCAAGGGAAGAAATTTCATAAGATTGAAATTCTGTCATTATTATTATTGAAAATGTCCATTTGTCCATTAAGAAATATAGAGACTGGTTATAAGAGGTGTCTTGTTTTGTTATTTTTTTCGTTTTTTTTCTGTACGTTTTTGCAAGGTATCAACGTAGCATAATTTCGCGAGCAAAAAAGTTTATTTACCCCATCGTCTGGTTGAGACACGTGCCCTTCAAAGCTCCCCGACGCTAATAAGAAACTTTCATCTATAGTCGACGGCTGAAATAGAGAGAGAGAGAGCAGGGGGGAGCTTTTGCTTTCAGAGTTCTAGAAGACATTAACTCGAAATTCGATCGAAACGTTACGTACGGGTCATTATTGAGTTCGTTGTTGTTATACGCGCTAAAACTATACAGATGATGGGTCTTACTATGTATATAGGGTATATAGGTGTTTGTGTGTAGATTTCAGCAGATGGGGTTTTAGTAATCCATACGGGATTACTCAATTTGGTTCGTGGGTTTCCTCGAAGGATACCCAAAGTCTGAGTGTGCTCGTTTGTTCGGGTTCTGATTTGCATACGAAATGTGCATCAGCGCGGAGGAAACTTTCTGACGACACTCGAAGAGTGCAACTAAGTATGAAAATCAAATTGGAAGTTTTCAGTGCATCAAATGCCCGCATGTACATAAGTAAAGTGATGTGCATATTTATGCTTTCAAGAAAATAGCGAAACAACTTCGGCCGTCTATTACTTGGAAGAAAATTTTACGAAAAGTCATCGCTGCAAACTATGATCGATCAAAAAGGCTTCAAAAACGTTAATTGACGAAGTGCAATTTTATGCGACTATAAATTTTGAAATATTATCGTTTCAATCAAATTATCAGCGTGTTTATAATAAAACAGTAAAAATTTACGAAATCAATATTAGTTATTCCAATTGAAGAATGTTACGCAAGATCCAGTGCACACAGAGAAGCATGAGAAGATGTATGCTTGGTATAACAAGAAGAGATCGTAAGAGGAATACACGGGTAAGAAGCATGACCAAATTGGCAGATATAGCGGAACTTTTGAATGTGGCGATAAGAATGGATGGCTGATGGACGCGAGAAGTACTGGAATGGTATCCGAGAGGATGTGAAAGAAAGCTAGATAGACCGAGTAGACGATGGGCTGATGAATTAAGAAGAATGTGTGGAGTCGAAGTGGATGCTTTTTGTAATAATGAACATAGGTTTTACATACAACAATGCGTACTGCTAGTTATGACGTTTGGATGCTAAATTCAAGAATGCCACGTAATATCCAGTGCACACAGAGAAGCATGGTAAGATGTATGCTTGGTATAACACGAAGAGATCGTAAGAGGAATATGTATTACATGGGTAAGAAGTATGACCAAAGTGGCAGATATAGTGGAACGTGTGAAAAAGTCGGAGTGGACACACAGCGAGAAGAATGGATGGCAGATGGACGTGAGAAATACTGGAACGGTATCCGAGAGGATGTGAAAGAAAGCAAGGTAGACCGATTAGAATATGGGTTGATGAATTGAGTGAATTGAGTCAAGTGAATGCAGATTTCTCAAACGTAGTCAGTGTAGATAATCATATATTTATTTATACCTAGGAAAATTGGTGAATATGACCGGATGTAAAAAAGAGGAAATTAAACTAGGATGGAGTGCTTTTGGAAGAATGAACATATTTTTTAAATCCAACATTCGGCCATGCTTAAAAAAAAAGAAGGCATACGATCAATGCGTACTGCCAGTTATGCCGTATGGATGTGAAATGTGGATGCTAAATTTAAGAATGCTAACTAAGATCCATCGCACACAGAGAAGCATGGAAAGATGTATGCTCGGTATAATAAGAAGAGATCGTAAGAGGAATACATGGGTAAGAAGTATGTACGATCAAAGTGGCAGATATAGCAGAACGTGTGAAAAATACACATAGCGAGAAGATGTGAAAGAAAGTAAGGTAGACCGAGTGGACGATGGGCTGATGAATTGAATGTGTGGAGTCAACTGGATGCAGATTGCTCAAGACAGACAGGAATCGAAGAGGATTGGAGAGGCCTTCATTCAGCAGTGGATGGTAAACGGCTGAAAATGATGATTAGTTATTCTATTGACACTATTGTGTCAGATTTTCGTATTTGTCACCAGAACAGAAATATCTTATTCATCAAAATTCTATACTGAGTTTTGTTCATTTAATTTAATTTAAGTTGCGGTTTACACATTATTTAACTATGTACATACATAGTAGTAGATTAATAGTAATAATAATTGTCTGATAGAAGAGTTATGAATGACTTGGTCTTTTTTTTTAGAGTTGTAAATTCTTTTATTGATTGTCCTATTCTTGTTGAGTCGATTTTGCGACTAAAAGTTCCTACACGTTTTACACGATCTCAATTTTTGTTTGTGGATGAAGGTAATTCGTGTACCAATTATTATCGGCAGTCTCCTATTCCTAGGTTGATTGGGACTGGCAATAAGTATGGGAATTTATTGGACTATTTCTGTAATAACCTTAATTTAGTAAAGTATAAACTGTTGCTTTCTTTACGAAGTTCCTCTTCTTAGTTTAATTTAAATTATATGTATGTTTTACTCCTGTATTGATATCTTCTCTATTTGTATAAAAGCCTTTTTTAGGTGTGAAATAAGTAATAAATAAATAAATACGTTAAATGAAGTTTCTTTCGATTGAAATATTATTAATGTTTCGTATGTACATACATATAATGCTAACCGCTTACGTTTTAATAGTATTGTTTTGTTGAGCTTATTTCAATGTACATATTACAAACACAATCATTGCATTGTATATTTTAAATGCATTTATTAGATGAACTTCTAAGATAATTTTAAATGTTGATAAGTTACAAAAACGAATTTTTGCCTTCTCATACTTATTAGTGAAAAATTGACGAGTCAATTTTTTCAATCTGTTTCTCATCTTTTTTTTTTTATAATATAAAACGTCACGCAGTCAAGAGATGGCCTGAGGCGTAATAAACTTTTTGGGAAAATTTTCCGAAAAGGAGCCATCCATTCTTGTCAAACATAAAGCTTGAATAATTACGCGGAAAATTTCAGCGGTCGGGTACTATGTAGGATCCTCACCGGTAACTTTTCCACCTTTTTTTTTTTTTTTTTTTTTTTAAATATCGTGTACCTCGAATCCCTTTGCTCTTTTGCGCGATATTTTCATATTTGAAGATTCATCAAAAACGCGGTGTGAATTATGTTAGCACTCGACGTGCAAAGTGCTCACTAGTTTAATGAGATAGTGGGAAAAATGTTTGTGGAAAATAAGCCGCACAGTGAGCGCATCGCACACGACTACTTCAACTTTTTCCACATTTTTTTTTTTCGCGTTGATAATTCTGTCTCGTAGAAACTCGACGAAGAAAATTTAATATTTTCCCGGGAAATACATAGAGAGAGAGAGATCCCAAGTGCTTTCACTTTAGCGTTTTGGCTCGCGCGAAAACCCTTATTGGGTCACGTTCCTTTGCCGAGCGCAACATGCAAACTGAAATTTTATTATTATCGCGCGATTTGCCCTCCCCGTACATATTTCTGCCTTGTTGACGTTTATTAAATTCATATTCCAGTTTTGTTACCGGTTAATTGGAATTCGCACATAGCAAAGTAGCACTTTGACTGTACATAATTAGGCGAGACCGTGTTTCAGTCGATTAAATTATTATATTATTAATTATGCAATAATTCAATAATAACACCCCTACATTAATGAATCAAGTCAAAATTTTGAAAAATTTCACTTTCTATACTAATCGGTAGTTAAAATACATATCCATGTACATCGTGTGTCAATAACAGAAGTCTAACCATAAATTGTAGTACAAGTTTTGAGTTTCAGTACTACTAGTGTTTTACTTTAGGTTTTAATGTCTCCGTAATGAATTTATGGATTTCGATCAATACAGTAAGCCCCACAATTTATATATAAAAATACCTTTCCAATTCTGTTCCATTCCTGTTTTGAACAATCTGCATTTTTCTCAATTCATCAGCCCATCTTCTACTCGGTCTACCTTGCTTTCTTTCACATCCTCTCGGAAACTATGCCAGTATTTCTCGCGTCCATCTACCATCGATTCTTCCCCGTTATGTGTCCACTTTTTCACGCGTTCTGCTACATATGTATATGTACCACTTTGGTAATACTTCTAACCCATGTATTCCTCTTTGTGTTATACCGAGCATAGGTACATATTTCCATGCTTCTGTGTGCACTGAATTTTATGCAGCATTCTCGAATTTAGCATCCAAGTTTCACATCCATGCGTCATAACTGGCAGTACGCATTGGTCGTATGCCTTATTTTCTATGTTCAATCTTCTCAATTCATCAGCCCATTGTTCACTCGGTCTACCTTGCTTTCTTTCACATCCTCTCGGATACCATTCCAGTATTTCTCGCGTCCACTTTTTCACACGTTCTGCTTTGGTAATATTTCACAGTATTTGGTAATATTTATTACCCATGCATTCCTCTTGCGATCTCTTTGTGTTATACCGAGTATCGGTACATATTTCCATGCTTCTGTGTGCACTGAATTTTATGTAGCATTCTTGAATTTAGCATCCAAGCTCACGTCCATACGTCATAACTGGCAGTACGCATTGGTCGTATGCCTTATTTTCTATGTTCAATCTTCTCAATTCATCAGCCCATCGTTCACTCGGTCTACCTTGCTTTCTTTCACATCCTCTCGGATACCATTCCAGTATTTCTTGCGTACATCTGCCATCCATTCTTCTCGCTATGTGTCCACTCCAACTTTTTCACACGTTCCACTATACATATCTGCCACTGGTCATACTTCTTACCCATGTATTCCTCTTACGATCTCTTCTTGTTATACCAAGCATACATCTTACCATGCTTCTCTGTGTGCACTGGATATTACGTGGCACTCTTGAATTTAGCATCCATCTGTCATAACTGTGTAATAAATTTAAAAACTGTGTTCATTCTAACAAAAGTACTCCATCCTTGTTTCATTCTTCGTTTTATTTATTGTTCTTTACATCCGGTCATATTCACCAATTGTCCTAGATCTGGTACATATTCAATCGAAATGTCATCAAAAATTGGTTCTTGCACGAGTACATCCATATGTACATACATACATACATACATATATTCTTAGCTTTCGATTAATTAATCGACAGCGTTCAAATTAACTGTCAGTTATATTCAAATTGGTTGTTTTTTTTTTTTGATTAGGCTTGAATTATTTTTCTTTATTCTAAATTGTATTAAATTAATTAAAATATTTAAAATTTGACATTGTCAGACAGGTTATTATAAAATTTCTGCGAATCGGATCAAAAGGGACCAATTTTAAAATATCCCGTTTCGAGAAATCATAATATTTTGACTTTCATTGTCCTGAGATGAGTGAGATTCCACTTAATTTGTACACATTTTTTGCAATAACCCGGGCGATATTGTGAAAATACATTTTGAACTTTTGTAATTTGATAGAATATAATAACACATAGTATGATCAATAGTTGTTTCTAGAAATGAAATTGGAACACAATACAATCCAATTCGTTTAAAATTCGACAATAGAACCCTATTAGAACCCAGCAACAAATATTATATAAAAAAATCTGATTGTAAATTTTATTTCGCACTATCTTTTAGTTCATCGAATGCATGAATCGCAAATACGATATCTTTTGACAAGTATTTGCTTTTTTTTTTCGATGGCCTTTGTATGAATTTTTATTCAACGCCGTGGTGAATTATCACCATTGAGCTGTGAATACATCCACAAGCATTCCAAAACACACGTTTAATTCAAACAAATAAACGATCGGTTATACATTTTGATATGAAAAAGCAATTTCCATGAGTGTAAGCGGGTACATATTGCACTCGAGTGTTGCATTCTCTCAACAATGGCGTACGATTTGCCGCCACATTTTCATCCGCAGCACGAAAGAGTCATTTGTGGATATAATCTTGAGCATCTCATGCCCGAGAACACTTTTGTCCGTAACAAAAGCTCACAGCTTTATATTATTATGTATCGCCATATACATACATATGTACGTACGTATGTATACATCGTGCCAACGAACGAACGAACGAACGAACTCTGTTCGTGCTCGCGCAAATAAAATAGCGCATAGAGCAGCTGTTCTCAACCTGGGTTCACGTTGACTTACGAAAAAATCATCATGGGATCATAATTTGCAAGGTCCTATAATCCTGATAATTGTTCAGGGATAGTCATTTCGGACAGTTGTCATACAATTTTTGTTTTCACGACTCTAACAAAAAATTGAGTATTTAACATTAATTACTCTTATTTAGTATGATCATAATAAAACTAAAATTATATTTAATGAATTTTGCACGTAAAGTGTAGTCACAGTAGATAATCATATTGTAGAGATAGTTGATAGTTATTTATACCTATCGGTGAATATGACTGGTTGTAAAGAAGAAGAAATAAAATTAAGATGGAGTGCTTTTGGAAGAATGAACATTTCGCTATGCTTAAAAAAGAAGCGTAACTTGGATGCTAAATTCAAAAATGTTACGCAAGACCCAGTGCACACAAAGAAGCATGGAAAGATGTAAGCTTGGTATAACAAGAAGAGATCGTAAGAGGAATACATGGATAAGAAGTATGATAAAAGTGGCAGATACATATATTGGGGTAGCATTGGAGTTGAACGAAAAATTGGAAGTATTAGTAATGCGGAATTTGAAATGCAAGTACATTGTATGTACGGAACTTCTTTGGATCTTATTTAGTTTTATTTAGTATAAGCGTAGTCACAGTAGATAATCATTTTGTAGAGATAGTTGATAGTTATTTATAACTAGGAAAATCGGTGAATATGACTAGTTGTAAAGAAGAAGAAATAAAATTGAGATGGAGTACTTTTGAAAGAATGAACATTGTTTTTAAATCCAACATTCCGCTATGCTTAAAAAAGAAGGCATACGACCAATGCGTACTGCCAGTTATGACGTATGGATGTGAAACTTGGATGCTATATTCAAGAATGTTAAGCAATATCCAGTGCACACAGAGAAGCATGGAAAGATGTATCGGTAACATGTATCGTCTCGGTATAACGAGAACCGGATGTAAAGAAGTAATGAAACTAGGATGGAGTTTTGGAAGAATGAACATTGAAATCCAATATTCCGGTGCTTAAAAAAAGGCATACGATATACTGCCAGAACGTATGGATGTGAAAGTTCAAGAATGTTACGGAAGATCCAGTAGCACAGAAATGCTGGAATGGTATCTCGGTATAACGGAAGAGATCGTAAGAGTAATATGTACATGGGTAGACCAAGGTGGGAGATGAAACGTGAGAAAAAATGTGAAGTGGATACATAGCGGAAATGCTGGAATGGTATCCGAAATGTGAAAGATAAGGAACCGAGTGGAGATGAATTGAGAAGAATGTGTGGTGTCAAGTGGATGCAGATTGCTCAAAACAGATAGGAATGGAAGTGGATTAGAGAGGACTTCATCTAGCAAAAGATAGTGAACGGCTGAAAATCATGATGATTCAGTAAATGCAAGAATGCTACGTAAGTTTCAGTGCACATAGAGAAGCATGGAAAGATGTTTGCTTGTTATAGCGAGAAGAGATCGTAAGAGGAATACACGAGTAAGATGTATGACCATGTAAATGTAAGTGGACACATAGCGATGGATGACAGATAGTCGCGAGAAATACTGGAATGATATCCGAGAGGATGTGAAAGAAAGCAAGGTAGACCGAGTGGAAGATGGGCTGATGAATTGAGAATAATGTGTGGAGTCAAGTGGATGCAAATTGCACAAGACAGACAGGAATGGAAGAGGTTTGGAGAGGCTTTCATCCAGCAGTGGATGGTGAATGGCTGAAAATGATGATGATATACAGTAAAATGATTAAAAAATAGGAATTTATTACTTTTAAATTAAATAGCGGTCCTAAAAGGTTTGTTAGAGTTGATATATGTATGTATGTATGTATGTAGATAGCTCCAAAACTTTCGACCATAATTTATATTATATATATTTCACAAAAGGGATCCCTTCAGCTCGTTCATTCTCTCTGTCTATCGTTCCCTTTCGAACCCCTTCAAAGTATTCGGTCAAAACAAACGGATTTCACCTGTATTATGGAGAGGTAGGACAATGTTTCGGAGCAAGATGCTTCACATAATGAATGAGACGCAATATCTCAAGGGGGTACCCCGTAATGTGCATATTTAAAAGCGGATCGATTGCCGCTCTCTTTATTTATTGCTTTCGGTGATTCAGCTCGTTGCTCCGCTAGGAGGTACGTACATACATACTATGTGTGCGTTGCCTTTATGTATAAAATTGGAATAAAAACGGAATGATTTATTGGATCGGTGCTCGCGAATATAGCGTTTAAATGACTCGCCTAACTTGCGTACAAAATGCTGATTGAGCCGAAAGATTGATGAGTGTCGTAAATAACGACGAACCGAGTAATTGTGACTTTTTTCAAAGATTTTATCAACGTGGCGGTATAACGAGTATATAAAGAATAGAAAGTTGAATAATCTAATTTAATTAACCAAAGAAATCTATGTATAAAGTCGACAGTCCCTTCGAGACTCGCCGCTCGTAAACTTTTATTTAGATAAGGAATTTTTTTACGTCTACAAATCCCGGCATATATTTAATGAAAGAAATGAAAAAAAAAAAAACGAGAGAAGTGCATAAAGGAGGTGTATTGACGCCTTTTTTTTAACATATTTATTACGCATAAATTCAGGAACCATTTGTGCTGAAATGGCGACTCGTAAAAAGTGTAGTAAAATGAGGGATGACGGAAATGTGTTTTTGTCATAATATACTACCCCCGTAAAATTATGATTCGAAATAAACTACCGATAGATTTGTTTGCTTGAATAAATTAAAGTTATACGATGTCTAACAATGGCTATTCGATGCGATAAATTTGGCAATGTCTAACAGTGTGTATTATTTTTGTTGCAGGTACGTGAATTACATTCTGCCGACTGCATTCAGATAAGTGTATGTAATATGTTAATTCTATGATTTTATAAAAATCAATGTTGATATACATACATTGTATATTGTACTGGGAAATTTTATGAAAAATGTTTAATTGAAGATATTAAAATTCGAACTGTGAGCCGTACATTTTTGAATAGTAATTATCTAGCCCAGTGGTTGGAAACCGGCGGCTCCGGAGCCGCATGCGGCTCTTTGTATGACAATCTGTGGCTGTCGCTGTCATCCAACATTTTGCGTGAAACACACAACATCAAAATTGCGTTGTGTTGTGGCCATGACGTTGCAACTAAAAAGCTTTAAGATCGTTTTTCAGATTAAAATTTATATTACTTTTTAGTAATAGACCGTCGAACGTTAAGAAATATCACGAGATAATAATAATTTCATTAATGATTAACGAGTAACATTCAATTTAATTTTGAATATATACATAATTCAAAAATAGTATGTTGCGGCCCCCAAACTTACCAATTTTGCAAGGTTTTCCTTAATTTTTAGTAATAAATTGTCGAACATTAAAAAATAGCTTATTTCTTACTGCTATCCATTTCATAAATGAGTAACATTTAATTTCATTTTGAATTAATAATTCGAGGATAATATGTTGCGGCTCATAAACTTACCAATTTTGCAAGGTTTTCCTTAATTTGGCTCTTAGCTCGAAAAAGGTTCCCGACCACTGATCTAGCCAATATCAGACATTGAAAATTTGCCAGCTGAAAGTACAAACTTTTATGTGCCATATTTGGAATCATTTAAGAATGGAATCATGGAGAATGAAATGTAATATGATCTTAAGGAAAATTTAATAATACGAAACTATCTACGGTGTACATAAACTATACAGTGTTTTACATGTGGAAAATCTTAATTTATAATATAGTTTGACGCAGTTTTACAATTGTATGATTAGTACGTTGTTGTATTTGGTATATACATCAAAATGGTTTTTAATTTACATTATTCTATTTAGAAACAAGGGGTCGCAGATGTGTTTTTGGTATATATGTATGTATGTATGTACGAACGCTGCACAGTTGTATGAATATTATGCAAAAATCCTTTCCGCGAGTTTCCTTTTGCACGTCATAATGTTAAGGAGCGTTCCAGGCATTACGTTACATTTTTCACGAAACATTTCGCTGTCGGTTGTCTTGTTTTTCAGCTGAAATCATATAAATTTCAGGCCGCACGGCTGGCGGGCCTCGTATTGAAACAGCAGAGTCAGACAACCCCAGAACACTTTACAAGGAAAACCACTCCTCAAAACGTTTATTTACGACTCTATCTACGTTAAAATTGAACATTTACGAGCCGTAGACGACGAAGACGACTACTACGAAATACCACGTCTACAGTCTACGCTTTTTCGCAACTTTTGAATCGTCGAATGTGTGTGTGTACGTACATCTTTGCCACGTAAAAATATTCGAAAAAGTATGCCTAATTTCACAGTGAATAATATTCGGCTATATCATTTGGAAAGTTAGTTAGTTTTATGTATGGAAACATAATGAATTAGTTCCTTCGTCGTTAATTCATTACGCTAGTGCCGCCGTACGTGATTCGCGTATTTATCATACCGTTTTGCACGACGAAAACGTTTGTCTTGAAATTCAGGTTATTCCCCCGTTTGCTTTGCTTACATGAGACGTTCCGGTTCGTGCCCGTTTTACCTTATTTTTACTTAATTGTTCTTTTTGTGCTTTCGTTACTTCCCAACTGTATTAAGATCGCGGAAATGAGCGTCGGTTTGTGCAAAACGCACCGCGCAAGTAAAACTTTGGATATGGTTTTAATACTAATTTAATCAGAGCTCCACTGTCGAATTTTTGAGTGTTCTTCTTTAAAAACTGTTAAATGTTATTAGAAACAGTTATATAGGTAGTTGCATGTGACTCGGTAGATTTACAAAATAGATTAACGGAATTAAGCAACGAAAGTATGAAAGTAGGCTTAAAAATTAATTTTTATAAAACTAGAATTATGTTTAATGAATTTTGCACGCAAAGTGTAGTCACAGTAGATAATCATATTGTAGAGATAGTTGATAGTTATTTATACCTCATCATACATATGTATATAGGCGATCGAAAAAAAAAATGATGAACTAAAAGATAGTGCAAAATAAAATTTACAATCAGATTTTTTTATATAATATTTGTTGCTGGCTTCTAATAGGGTTCTATTGTCGAATTTTAAACGAATTGGATTGTATATCTACTTGAATGTGTTCCAATTTCATTTCTAGAAACAACTATTGATCATACATACTATGTGTTATTTATATTCAATCAAATTACAAAAGTTCAAAATGTATTTTTACAATATCGCCCGGGTGTGTAAAAAATGTGTACAAATTAAGTGGAATCTCACTCATCTCAGGACGATGAAAGTCAAAATATTATGATTTCTCGAAACGAGATATTTTAAAATTGGCCCTTTTTGATCCGATTCGCAGAAATTTTATAATAACCTGTCTGACAATGTGAAATTTTAAATATTTTAATTAATTTAATACAATTTAGAATAAAGAAAAAAAATTCAAGCCTATCAAAAAAAAAAAAAACAACTAATTTGAATATAACTGACAGTTATTATAATTTACGCGGTCGATTAATTAATCGAAAGCTAAGAATATATGTATGTATGTATGTATGTACATATGGATGTACTCGTGCAAGAACATTAAAAACTATTTCTTTTTAATTCATCAAATACCAATTTCTGATGACATTTCGATTGAATATGTATCAGATCTAGGACAATTGGTGAATATAACAGGATGTAAAGAAAAATAAATAAAACTAGGATGGAGTGCTTTTGGAAGAATGAACATTCCGCTATGCTTAAAAAATGCGTACTGCCAGTTATGACGTATCGATGTGAAACGTAGATGCTAAATTCAAGAATGTTACGCAAGATCCAGTGCACACAGAGAAGCATAGAAATATGTATGCTTGGTATAACAAGAAAAGATCGTAAGAGGAATACATGGATAAGAAGTATGATAAAAGTGGCAGATATAGCAGTACGTGTGAAAAAGTTGGAGTGGATACATAGCGAGAAGAATGGATGGCAGATGGACGCAAAAAATACTGCAATGGTATCCGAGAGGATGTGAAAGAAAGCAAGGTAAACCGAATGATGGGCTGATGATTTGAATAGAATGTGTTGAGTTAACTGGATGCAGATTGCCTAAGACAGACAGGAATGGAAGAGGATTGGCGTGGCCTTCATCGAGCATGATGAAATGTTATTAATAATAATAATAGAACCATTGAAAAACTATATCAAACTGGGCAGTAATACAATTTTATTTTTCGTTCGTCTCAGTTCTAATTTGAATTGAATTTAATGCTGTAGACACTTTATTTTAGACTCATACAGTCAGTAGTGACTTTTAATTTCCCGTATTTTGCTTCTAAAAGTTAAATGTTAAATTTTCCTCTAATTAATCTTACATTGAATATGCCTTTTTTATGCGTGCCAACGTACAGAAACAAAGTTCGAATGGATTATAATTTAAAAGATAAAATAAAATAAAACGATTTTATCACGTAAGGGTGAACGAACTTTGGCGTTGTCTTTCGCGTGAATTTTACATTTAGGCACAACACTTTTTTAGACTCTCACGATAGATAATACGGTGTTGTATTCTAGGGGATGTAAATTTTTGAAAATATCGGAATTCCATTTGAGACTTTGAGCCACAGAGTCCGCGGCGGCGCCTCGTCGTTTACGACTCGAGTCTAAGGTTCGTTTATATTTATAGATAAAACGTTTACAAAATTTATCGACGGGTGGGTGTCTCGATTAGGCAAAGTCACGCACGATCGCACCTAGAAGGTTGTAAATTTTTATAACGTTTTTCAGCTGAAAATGCTGAAGGGTAAACATGTTTTCGGTAGAACAAATCCGTTGTCGGGCCACTTAGCGCGCCCTGTCTATGGTTCTGTGTGATATTTTGATCCAGTGGCGTTCGTCGACCATTTTCTCTCTCTCCTGTATATATCCCCATCGCTGTCTGTTAATTAAAGGGGGTTTTTCTTTGGCGAAAAAATACCGCTTTTGCACGTGTCTAAACAGAGCAACAAACAGCTCTATCTGTGATTTTTACTATTTTTTTTTTTTTTTTTTTTTTTTGAAAAGTGTACGTGTGTAAAATGTTAACGAAAATCCTTACCTTTTCGTTTTGTTGATGGATTTATGTGTTGCGAGAAAATTAAACGATTTTTTCTCAGTGAGATATTGTTGGCATTGATACTACCAGTCTTAGTAAACGTACGTGTATGATCGATTTAACATTTTTGACAACGTTTGAACGGTTGTTTGTTGTAAATTATCACTTTACAAGTAAGTGCTTATTAAAAATAAAATATTCATATGTTGTACTAGTGAATATGATTGCTGTGTATTATTTAATAATACGACCATTAACATTCAACGTTATATTAATATGCATTTTGTATCAAATTAATGTTTTGAGCTTTACATTTGTACTTTTTCGTCGAAAAGTATATTGGATGATGGCCTTTCCAATCCTCTTCCATTCCTGCCTGTCTTGAGTAATCTGTATCCACTTGACTCCACACATTCTTCGCAATTCATCAACCCATCTTCCACTCGGTCTACCTTGCTTTCTTTCACATCCTCTCGGATACCATTCGAGTACTTCTCGCGTGCATCTGCCGTCCATTCTTCTCGCTATGTGTCCACTTCAACTTTTTTACACGTTCTACTATATCTGTCATACTTTTTACCCATGTATTCCTCTTACGATCTCTTCTCATTATGCTTTTCTGTGTGCATTGGATCTTACGTACATACGTAGCATTCTTCAATTTAGCATCCACGTTTCACATTCATACGTCATAACTGGCAGTATATGAGTCGCCTAGTTCCAAATCCCGATAAGTCCATAAAACTCACTTGTTCGCAAACGCGGTTTTTCTGCTACAGACTTATTTGCTTGATGGCGTTTAAAACTCATTTAAACTTAATTTTGTTGATATTAAACAAAATATTGAGATTAGAAACATGGACTTATCGTTGTTTGTTTCTATGTAAATGTCAATTGCACTTTTATCATAGTGCAATTGTCAGTTTTTGGAACTAACACTGATTTTCAATATTTTTTTACGGCGCACTTGGCGGTATTTGGAATAATTCAAGTATAAAGGCATCGTTTGAAAACATTCTTAGAACCAGAAAATATTTTATCCTCGTTTTTTATTATATATTGTGGACTTATCGGGATTTGGAACTAAGCGACTCATATGGCTTCTTTTTTAAGCATAGCGGAAAGTTGGATTTAACTACGTTCATTCTTCCAAAAGCACTCCATCTATTCATAAGAATGAATCATGCAGTATACAATAAAATTATCATAAATGTACTTTTGCCAAATGATCCCAAACAACTCTGTTCACATATTTTTGTGTGTTTTTCACAATAAAATATTACAAATAAGCGTAAAACACGCACAGACGTGTACACTAAGTTTTTTAACATCTAGAATAATCTATACATGCGAAGAGATAATAAAACGCTTGCAGTCAGCTTACGCTCGCCCCAAAATCGCCATTTCGTTTTCATCGAAAGCAGAAATACTACATAAAATAAATCCTCAACGTGTATCAGAGTATTTCACATTTTTTCACCTCCTCTTTTTCTTTCATTCGAGTGTTTTTTTTCTTATTTTTCTTACGCGTGTCTCGCGTTGGCGATAACGAGAGTGCGTGTATACGAACGGGTTTCGCTTACCCCGGGATAATAAAGGTCGAGAAATTTTCAATATTGAAAGCGCACAAGTGTATTTTCCGAATAAGAAAAAGCTCCAACGTAAAGTTTACGAATCGAGTATCCATTGAAGATATTTTTATTATTATATTTTTTATGTTGCGTGTAGGGCTAGTTGGCCGCTAGCGTTTTGGCCAACCCTGTAATCTTGTTATAGGGCCGCTGATCGCGAATTAATACCTAGGCTTTTTCACTTGGTCGGAGATATTTTTGCTGTGGGGCACGTGATCGAACTCGACAAACGTTCGATGTGGTGGAAAACCGGAAGGTTTGTCCGCTTTGTCCGCCACAACGTCTCAATGGAGTCAATTTTTTATTTCTGTCCCCCCGAAGCTCTCGATGGGTGTAGCTCGAATAAAATAAATAAAATACAACAGGGAAACGTGCGCCGAAATCCAATTTGGAATTAAACGACAATGCGGCTTTGCGATTTAAAATTTAAACCGCACCGTGGTAAATAGTTGCACGACTGTGAATATTTCAAACTGGCGCCCGTGTGAAACGTCTACGTGTCGTTTTCCGCACGGGAAATTGTATTTTAATTCTTTACCACGCTAAAAAACGACAGTTTAGTATCGAGGCACGAATGGGTTAGTAACCGGGCAACTGAGGGTTATGGGTGAAAAGTTAAATGTTGTTATGTATTGGAGGCTGAGGAACAGAGACAAATGAGAAAACAGCACTTTTTTATTGATTGATTTCACAATGGTTCATTTGGTGGCACAATTACAGTAAAATATAAAGATTTGTGTGTTGGTATAATTCGGAGAAAAGTTGCGTGTTGGCAACTGTTATTATAGTTTAGGAGAGTATACGTCCGTGTGGGTTAATTGTTTGACTGAAGAGTGTACTTTGTGACTGGAGGAGTGGCTGTTCTCCGACTTTAACATCTATTTATAAACTTGAGGGGGTTAGAGTAGCAAGGGGAGGTGAGAAGGAAGTTGACTGATCTCTGGGTCGATTGCAATTAGTCAATAGGTCGTCGTTCGATGCACTGTCGGATCTGATTGGTCAGCGTCAACTTAGACTGAGGGGAAGAGAGGCAAGGGGGTATGCGTTGCAATGTCTGACTCATTCTGGACTGTCCAGAATCTTTAGCCAAAATGCGCTGAAAACATTGTATGACGCAATTATAGTTTAGGAGAGTATATCTGGAGGAGTCTGTTGTGATTGGAGGACTGATTGGAAGAGTATGACTGGAGGAGTGGCTGTAAAACGACCTTTACATATATTTATAAACTTGAGGGGGTTAGAGTGGCAAGGGGAGGTGAGAAGGAAGTTGACTGATCTCTGGGTCGATTGCAATTGGTCAATAGGTCGTCGTTCGATGCACTGTCGGATCTGATTGGTCAGCGTCAACTTAGACTGAGGGGAAGAGAGGCAAGGGGGTATGCGTTGCAATGTCTGACTCATTCTGGACTGTCCCGAATCTTTAGCCAAAATGCGCAGAAAACAATGTATGACTCAACTATAGTTTAGGAGAGTGTATATCTGGAGGAGTCTGTTGTGATTGGAGGAGTGATTGGAAGAGTATGACTGGAGGAGTGGCTGTTCTCCGACCTTTACATCTATTTATAAACTTGAGGGGGTTAGAGTGGCGAGGGGAGGTGAGAAGGAAGTCTACTGATCTCTGGGTCGATTGCAATTGGTCAATAGGTCGTCGTTCGATGCACTGTCGGATCTGATTGGTCAGCGTCAACTTAGACTGAGGGGAAGAGAGGCGAGGGGGGTATGCGTTGCAATGTCTGACTCATTCTGGACTGTCCCGAATCTTTAGCCAAAATGCGCAGAAAACAATGTTTTACATCTACATATAAACTTAAGGGGCTGAGGTTTGGGGGGGGGGGGGGTGAGAAGGAAAGTCGGCTGATTTGCACTGTCGAATCTGATTGGTCAACGTCAACTTAGACTGAGGGGAAGAGAGGCAGGGGGTTATGTGTCGCGACCTCTGGGCTCATATCCGGGCTGCATTGAATCTTTAGCCAAATGTGCAGAAAACAATGTACAACTCAACATTCGTCCGAAATATGACGAATTTCCAGTTAAATGCGTATAAGACCAAAAGTCCGTGGTCGTTACTACGGCTCGACATTCGGTTGTACTATTGCATCATATTTATGATGCACCGGTCAGGCGGTGACGTAACAATGTTAAAGGAAATTGTTAAATATTAAAATTTTCAATTAAAGCAAAAGTTGGGTGTTTCAGGGGAACAGTCAGAGACACAGTCAGATTTAAGGCTTTTACGCATATTAATGAACGCATAAAAGTGTGTCGAGCATTTTTGAAAGACAAGCTTAAGGCTTTTGCGTATTAAAATTGACGTATGAGTGGGGTAGCAGTGGCGGTAACCACAGGTTAAGGGAATAAAATAAAAAAAAAATAATAATAAGTCAAAATTTTAATGAAAACAAAAGAAGTGTATCGAGCGAACGCTCCTGACGGACAGACGGGCCGACTTTACATACATACATTATGATTTAAATGAAATATATATAGAGCATTTCTGTTGAACAGGCAGACTTAAAGCTTGTGCATATGTACATATATAATTGATTAAGTAACAATTTAGCAAAGTCACGCACCTACTAAGAATTAATATTTTCAAATTATAGGCGGCCTTCCATTACCGATGTTGGGTGAACGCGTTAGCGCTAACTCACCCAACCGGGTGATTACGGGTTCAAATCCCACTCGCGACGTTCGTGTCTATTTCAGCGTTTAGCGAGGCGAGCGTTATCAGCAGACACACAGACATACAGACGAAATTGGGCTTTTATATATATATATAATAATTAGTGTAAGTCCGTTGAATATCAACGTATGTTTGCGCGGGTGAGTATATTTGTATATAATAGTTTTTATAGTTGTTGCATAGATGGCAACACGTAAAAAATCAGCAGACAGACACACAGACGGAATTTTTATGATATACCTATATTATATGTATGTATATGACCCAGTGTAAGCCCGTTGAATGTCAACGGAGCGCTTTCTCATCACCCGTACTGAAAAATAATATTAAATTTAATAGTTTTTATAGTTGTTGCATAGATGGCGCATTATTATAACAACGTAACAATTTAGCAAAGTTGCGAGCCTTTTTTTTATTATATAAATATAGATAGTCAAGTTGAAACCAGCCCATTATTATCTGGTTTGGTCGTGCGACGTTCTGGTTTTTTAACACACAGACAGACGGAATAGGGCTATTATATATAATATATAATATGTATGTACATACATTTACTTTATAGTCTTTTTTGACATTAGTTATTTGTAAAAAGTAGAAAGAAAATCAATGTTTCTTTTTGAATAAACCGTTGTATAATTTCTTGTTTATATAATTTTAGTTAAATTTATATGTAAACGTAAAGCGATCGTGTGCGATATTTTCATAGATGAATTAAAATCAGTTAATATGATGAGCCTTTAAATCGAATTTCGAGTAACGTGAATACTTTTTCATTGTTTGTTTTCACATGGCATAGATGCAAAAAGTAAAAAATTTAAATTTTCCAATCGATCCACCCCTTTCAGGTGGTTCATTTTCTTTCGATACCGCGCGCGCGGAGCTTAATTGAATGTCATTCAAGTCGGGGTTTTTCCACGGGAACTTTCGATCACGAACAACTACCTCGAACACGGCAGCGAGAAAGAGAGCCGAGGATGAAAAAAAAAATTAAATAATAATAAAAAAAAAAAAAGAAAGAAACAACAAAAATTAAGGCAGGTTCTAAATTATGCTCGCCCCAGAGTGGGAAACTTTCGTCGGGAGACCCCAAAGCCGGAGCAATCTCATCGATCAAACTCTCTCACCTGGCCCTCGGCCCCTCTATTAAAAGGTAAACACCGTTTTATTAAAATTTCACCAGGGCGCAACAACTCGAGGGGCACTCTCTGAAATTTTAAAGCGCGCGGCACAAAGAAAAGTGCTCGCTAAAAGGTATCGGGGGCCGAAATTAAGATTTTCCGCGACGGTTCTGTGCGTGTGTTTTCGAAACGAAACAGAATGATTTACTTTGGAAAAATTATAAAGTTGAACGTATTCTGTGGGTAATTTACAAGTTTTTGATCTTTTAAAGTATGTACGGGGAAATTCCACGTCATTTTTGACATTTTTTGTGAATAAAATTTTTACCACACAGATAAGTGGATAGCTTTTATTATAATACTGGCTGACCCGGCATGCGTTGCAATGCCCGATACCGTTCCCGTTCCAGATCCCGATCCCGTTGCCGTTCCCCTTTCCGTTGCCGATCCCGTTCCCGTTCCTAGTACGTTATCTGACGCGTGAGCAGGCCCGTTTCCGTTCCCGTTCCCGTTTTATCCCGATTTTTTTTCACAGGAACCATCCCCGGCATGATCACAATAAGTCCTGAAAGTTTCATCGCGATCGGTTGAGTGGTTTAGGAGCCTATAAGAGACAGACAAACAGACAAACAGACAGACAGACATTGATTTATATATATATATAGATATCAAATTATTATATATGTATATAGTTGCCGAAATATGTCTGTCTGTGTGTGTGTCTGTCTGATGATAACGCTCGCCAGAACGTCGCGCCAGTGGGATTTGAATCAGTGATTCGGAACATTGAGCGGTTACGCGGTGAGCCAAACCAGATAATAATGGGCTGGTTTCAACTTGACTATTTATATACATAATAAAAAATTGGCTCGCAACTTTGCTAAATTGTTACGATATTATTATGACGCGCCATCTATGCAACAACTATAAAAACTATTAAATTTAATATTATTCTTTTTATCATTAGAAATAAATACTAAGCTCAGTACTTTATTCATTACTATATATAGTAGGGTAAAGGTCTGCCTGGCCGGCTGTCTGGTTGCATACACGTACACATATACTCACCCATACAAACACTCACAGTACGGGTGATGAGAGACCGCTCCGTTGATATTCAACGGGCTTTCACTAGTTTTGATAGAAAAATCATACCCTTGTCACTCATTCTTCTTCGGAAAAATACAACCAGGATAAAATGTTTAAATTTATTAACAGTCTTAATTTCAGAACAGCCTATATATGTAATTTTCAGTACGGGTGATATTTAACGGGCTTACACTGCCCTATTCTGTGTGTCTGTGTGTGTGTGTCTGTCTGCTGATAACGCTCGTCTCGGTAAATAAATAAAAAAGTAGAACGGCGCACGAGTGGGATTTGAACCCGCGATCACCAGTTCGGGACAGTGAGCGCTTACGCTGTAATCCAAACTAGATAATAACGGGTCTGCTTCAATTTGACTATATAATATATTAATAGGCTCGCGACTTTGCTAAATTGTTACAACAACTATAAAAACTACATAAATACACATACATATGTATACTCATCCACACAAAAATTAATTAAATTAGTGTAATTATAAACACACAATGGCTATATTTTTAAAGTTGAAAATTTAAGAAAACAAAATCGTCACATGCGCAACTGAAGAAGTCATGCATTTTACAGCTTAAATATAAATCAAACATATAAAAATGCACATATAATCATAAACATTTTTTATAGCCCTGTATTAATTAATTGTAGAAAAACTGTTACGGAATGTTCTTTTGACGGCAAAAAAATTAATAAAATAAAAACGCAACTGAAGAAATCGTGCATTTCAGTATCAATTTCAATCACAAACATCTTTTTAAAATGACAAAACTAAAAAGGTGCCCGTAAACGATCAAAATTTTCACGGCAATGTATTGCCGGTAATATTACTGCAATATGGTGATGTGGGCCGGAAATATTGCTATTGCTCCACTATTGCTGGTATGGCCGTGTGTTGGCGAGTATTATTGCCATATTGCCGATGATATCGCTCGGTATACGAAAATACACAATCTGGGCCAGTGGTCGGCAACCTTTTTGGAGCCAGGGGCCAAATCAGCGAAAAATCAAAAAAATGGCAAATTTTCGGAGCCGCCATATTATTTAATAAAAAAAATATATACATAAATATATATAAAGGTGTCCCAGCATTTACGCAAGAAGTAATTTTGATAGAAAATACAGGTTTTTAATTAAAAATTGTAATTTTTTTATTGATTCAGAAAGTATACTACATTATAAGGTTATGTATGAAGTAGCATATCGGGTAAATGGCCTCCACGGCTTTGCTTAACTAATTTGGTTGACGCGAGTAAATTCAGGGTTAAAAAAAGTCTAATTTACAATTATTTTATTTTATTTTACGCAAAGTGTTGGATTATAAACGGAGCCGCCAATTTTTGCGCCCGGAGCCGCATGCGGCTCCGGAGCCACCGGTTCCCGACCACTGATCTGGGCAATAATAAAACACCAACTACTTGCCGGCAATCATTGAGCAACACATTGCTGCGACACATATTGCGCATGTAATGCTGAAAATGTTGCTGGATGATTGACGAGCAATATTGCTGAAAAATGTTGCTCGTTTACAGGCAAACAAAAAATGTATGTTTTATTCATAATTTTTTTCTTCGCGTGGAACTACTCTATAGTAAAGAAGAAATTACACACGTTGAAAGTCAAATATTGATTTTTCAATGTTTCATGTGAATTTATCGAATAATTATATATACTGGAAGTTTAGGTTTGGATTTTGAATGTTAGGTAGTTATGATAGGTGTTAATTTGTTTTTATAATGGCGCATATCCACCGTCTACAAGAGTAGTCGAAAGGCTTAAGGTTTGAGCGTTTGCCGAGGGATCAATTATTGCTTTAGTCGAGTACACGTTGGCGCGACTAAGGGCCACTTCAGATAGTCGACACTTGGCAAAGCAACGCAACAGGGCGTTAATTTATACGTAATAATGTGTCTGTGAAATATTCAGCGATATTCTGAAGTGAACTTAATCATAATTATTATGTTATATTGGTAGAACACACGTAGAACAGCATTTATCCTTTTTTAGGCAAAGCGACATTTTGTACCAACTACATATGTATGTATGTATTTACATTAAACTAAAACTTTATTCAATTTCAACTAATGAAAAACGCTAAATTAACTACTGCGTAAAATGATGATTAAAAATATATTTTTAGGCTTAGAATATTAGATTTCAAAATTCATATTAAATTTACTAATAATATGAGCACCTAGAATTGAATCTTTATTTCAGCAGTAGCGACACTCTGTATGTCCGGTGGAACGTTTTTCAGCTGATACAATATTTGGTTTACGAAACGGCACCTACCCAAACCACCCACACCGAATAAATCCGTCTGTTTATGTAGATTTTTCCTGAATTTTTTCCGTTCCGAATGAAAAACGATATCTTGGCACCGACCGGTGAAATTGCGTGGATCACTGATTAATTTTTTTCTGCCCTACCGCAGATCGTGCGAAGGGTATACTGTATATACATACATAGATATGTATGTATGTATATAGATTTCACTATTTACCTATCTATGTACATATATACATATGTATGTTCGTGAGGATAACTCCTAGATTCCGGGATCAAAATATATGATACCTACTAGTTGTAATACCCAGAATTGCTCGGGTACAAATAGCCATTAATTTAATTAGGCATTACTAGCAAATACTTCATTCAAGTAAGTCAGTCAGTTCAAATAAGTCATTGAAATAAAACTTTGTATGAAATTTCTCAATCATACCAAAGTATACTGTCTGAACGCAGTATCATAGGAAATATAATAAATACATTATATATGTAATAGCCGAAATCCGTCTGTCATGTCTGTCTGCTGATAACGCTCGCTGAGGAAAAATTGGGAAAAAACATAGCAGAACGAGTGGGGAACGAACCCATGACCCCAGGCTCAAGTTACTCGCACTGATGCTATTCGCTACCGCCCTTCGTCGATTTAGTCCTTTTTTTTTTAAACATTACCTATAGTTAAAACAAATGGGAAATGAGGAAAAATAATTAAAAAACCAGAATGAGTGGGGTTCGAACCTGGGACGCCAGGTCGGTAGTTATCACGCTAACGCATAAGCCATGGCCCATTCCTGAGATGTTCCTTTTTTTTTTTTAACATTACCTATACAAGGGATCATTGCTCTGATTAACCTATAAAATAAAAACTCTGCTAATAATACACAGATGGCACTATAGAAACTATTATTTTTTTTTTTTTTTGATTTTTACAAAACCACTTACAAAATTATAATTATTATATATATAATAATAATTAATAATTATAATATAAATTTTAAAGTAAAAAAATTTTTTTTTTCGAGTTGGGTTTCGATTATACATATACATATGTACATATATATTGGGTTTCGTTGTATTATAACGCGCCATAGATGGCGCATTGTTGCATAAATGCAACAACTATAAAAACTATTAAATTTAATATATAATTTTCCAGTACGGGTGATGAGAGCGCTCCGTCGATATTCAACGGGCTTACACTAGTATATATATAATAGCCCTATTCCGTCTGTCTGCTGATAACGCTCGCTTCGGTAAATAATTAAAAAACCAGAACGTCGTACGAGTGGGATTTGAACCCGTGATCACCAGTTCGGGACAGTGAGCGTTTACACTGTGATCCAAACGGAGGTGATGACGGGCTTGCTGCCATATAAATTCTTAATAGGCTCGCGTTTTTGCTAAATTGTTACGCGTTGTATTATAACGCGCCATCTATGCAACAACTATAAAAACAATTAAATACACATATGTATACTCACCCACACAAACATTCGTCGATATTCAACGGGCTTACGCTAGTTAAATAAATAAACAGACACACCAGTCATAATTTTCCCCAATCTCGGCGATAACTAATATAAAACTAAGATAACTCTTTAGCTAAAATTCGTGGCTCGATACTTGTATGTACATATGTATGTTGAAATCACTTTCTCGACCTTAATAATCGTTTTTGACTAGATACGAGTATTAAAATTTGTCTGTTGTTAGAATTTGCCAATTTATATAACTTAGTTGTGAGCAGGGTTGCCAGACGTCCCGATTTGAGTGGGACTGTCCCGAGTTCAACAGACAAATCCCGAGTCCTGCATTGCCTCCGAAAATCCCAATTTAACAAAATATTTATATGTACATACATATGTAGAAATGTTGTATGTAGTTAAAAGAGGCTCGCTTAATTTTGACTTTCTATACGAAGATGTGAAACGTGGACGCCGAATTCAAGAATGTTGCGTAAGATCCAGTGCGCACAGAGAAGCATGGAAAGATGTACATATGCTCGGTATAACGATAAGAGATCGTACGAGGAACACGTGGATAAGAAGCGTGACCAAAGTGGTAGATATAGCGGAGCGTGTGAAAAAGTTGGAGTGGACACATAGCGAGAAGAATGGATGGCAGATGAACGCGAGAAGTAATGAAATGATATCCGAGAGGATGTGAAAGAAAGCAAGGTAGACCGAGTGGACGATGGCCTGATGAATTGAGAAGAATGAACATAGAAAATAAGGCATACGACCAATGCGTACTGCCAGTTATGACGTATGGACGTGAAACTTGGATGCTTAATTCAAGAATGCTACATAAAATTCAGTGCGCACAGAAACATGGAAATATGTACCTATGCTCGGTATAACACAAAGAGGAATACATGGGTAAGAAGTATTACCAATGTGGTAGATATAGCAGAACGCGTGAAAAAGTGGACACATATCGAGAAGAATGGATGGTAGATGGACGCGAGAAATACTGGCATGGTATCCGAGAGGATGTGAAAGAAAGCAAGGTAGACCGAGTGGACGATGGGCTGATGAATTGAGAAGAATAAACATAGAAAATAAGGCAACGACCAATGCGTACTGCCAGTTATGACGTATGGACGTGAAACTTGGATGCGTAATTCAAGAATGCTACATAAAATTGAGTGCGCACAGAAACATGGAAATATGTACCTATGCTCGGTATAACACAAAGAGGAATACATGGGTAAGAAGTATTACCAATGTGGTAGATATAGCAGAACGCGTGAAAAAGTGGACACATAGCGAGAAGAATGGATGGTAGATGGACGCGAGAAATACTGGCATGGTATCCGAGAGGATCTGAAAGAAAGCAAGGTAGACCGAGTGGACGATGGCCTGATGAATTTAGAAGAATGAACATAGAAAATAAGGCATACGACCAATGCGTACTGCCAGTTTTGACGTATGGACGTGAAACTTGGATGCTTAATTCAAGAATGCTACATAAAATTCAGTGCACACAGAAGCATGGAAATATGTACCCATAGAAGCATGACAAAAGTGGCAGATATAGCGGAACGTGACACATAGCGAGAGTAATGGATGGTAGATGGACGCGAGAAATACTGGCATGGTATCCGAGAGGATGTGAAAGAAAGCAAGGTAGACCGAGTGGACGATGGGCTGATGTATTGAAAAAAATGTGCGGAGTCAAGTGGATGCAGATTGCTCATTAATTAAAATGATCTATTTTTTCTTAATTTTGATTGTTCAAAGTGGTGACTGTCCCGATCTGTGATTTTGAAATCTGACAACCCTTTCTACCAAATCATAGTCTGTTCCTTATGTACCTTCCTCCCTTTCAGAAGGTAGTGGGTAATCATTGGAGAGTATCATTCCATGGCTACTTTGCGACAACATACAGAGTGACGTGTTGTCAAACATTGAATGTGTGATGCTTGATAGATAAATTATGTAGAATGACTGAGCAATTGCTTGTTAGTTGTTATAATGAAACTGTACATATGACTTTATCGCGCATGTCAAACAGAATAATATTCAAATTAATGATTGTATTGTCGGTGGATGGGTTTGACTTCAATTACGCCAGACGTGAAAGGGTTATTTTCACCTGGCCCCGTTACGATTAATTAACGCGGAGAGCTTAATGCGCACATCTCATACCACTTCTCTACCACCTGTCGTACACCAATCAAAAGCTCTCGCCGATTTATAACATTGCTGTGAAAGCTGCTGCCGGTGGTTTTCAATTCCATCTATGTACCATGTTGGATGTCGTCGTTTCGATCCAATGCTCGAATATCCTCGGGCCCCTTTAATTAGATTAGTTTTAGTACTTCGACCTGGCAAGTCACGATTCTCCGGCGAATACCAATCGTGTCGTCGGCCATCTTGGACGGACCCTGCCACCCAAAATTGAACGAAAATATAATTTTAATAATACCATAAGAAAGTATGCGCTTTACGTGGGTCGACTGGAGTCGATCGTTTTGGGTTTTATTTGCTTTTTGATTACATTCGCAGGCTTATAGCTATGTACGTAGGTGATAGCTCAGTGGTAAAAGCTTTGGTCTCTCGAGCGAAGGTCTGGGGTTCAATCCACGCACGTACATATAAAGGTTTTCGAACTTAAATATCTAAATTGGCAATAGTTGAATATTAATAAATTTAGTTCAGTTCTAAAAAAGTGGCCCAATCCGAAAAATTCCTACCTAACAAATCATTGTACGTTTTTTCTCTCTCTCTTCTAGTAATACTTACGAAAGATTGTTAAATGTTTATCAAATAGTGAAGAGGTTACGTTTGATATCACAAGTAACCAGGAAGTTTTATCAAAAAAACTACCAATAACCACGCTAACAAATTAGTAAAAAGTATAAACATAATCTATTTTAAACCTCCGGTTGCAGCAAGTCACTGGAAATAAGAATTTAATGTATCTGCATGCATACCATTATGTATTGTATTAAAAATTAATTTTTAGCTTAAACTCTCTTAGTGTAAAAACAAACACTAGCGATAAAGTAAGATTATTTTCCTTGTTATGTATTACTAACACACATTTATTGTAAAATGAATAGTGGCCACTTGACCGCCAAGAATCATTAGGATACGTTTTTAGTAAATAAGTAGTATTATGAACATATGGATAAATAACAGTTTTAAAAAATTAAATAAGAGAAAGTAGGTTTAGTATGGTAAAAATAGGATAAAAGTTGATTTTGATAAGCAATACAACGATTAGTTGAAATTTAAAATGAAAATGTCTTTTTACTACTATGTATTTCTCGAATTCGATATTTATGGAGGCAAATATTATGTAAACGCCACAAGAAACTCCAAAGAATTTAATTAAAGCGTTAAAAGCATCTTTCGTGTGCTTTAAAGACGTATTTTTTACGACTTATTAATAACAGTGGTTTTATAACACTATTTTCCGTTGAACTTTCAAAGTGTACGTAGATCGTAGATAGTCCACTTACACTCTGTAATTGTATTGTAATATTGTTATAAACATTATAGAAATATTAAACTTAGAATTAAACTGTTTACAATGTTGGTTATGTAGTAATAAATTAAAATTAAATATTGATAAAACTAAAGCAATGCTAATTAATTATAAAAATTTTAATAGTGCTAATTTGAATATATGTACATATAAATGATAGAAGATTAGAAATAGTTAATAGTTTTAAATATTTAGGAGTAATACTTGATCATAAGTTGGATTTTAAATTACACGGGGATATGATTATAAAAAAAGTAGAATTATTGTGTAGATTAGGAAAAATACTATCAAAAAATACAAAGATATTATTATATAATGCAATAGTTCTTCCTCATTTTATGAATTGTGGCTCTTTTTTAAATTTAGTAAATAAGTCAATTAAAGATATTGCAAAATAGAGCTATGCGAAGTATTTTGAATGTGAATAGATTAACTAGTGTAAGAAATATGTTGAAAGAATTGAATTGGATGAATGTAAGTGAAACATTAAAAGTGTGCATGTTAGTATATATTTTTTAGTTAGATAAGAGTCTATTACCAAAATATTTTGATGACTATTTAATAAGAGGGTTTAATATACATAATTATAATACTAGGGGTAAGAATAAGTTAATAGTTAAGAATTTAAAATTAAGTGTAGATCTAGGACAGTGGTCGGCAACCTTTTTGAAGCCCGGAGCCAAATCAACGAAAAAATCCAAAAATGGCAAATTTTCGGAGCCGCCACATACTATTTAATAAAAAAAAAAATATATATATATACGGATTTTAATGTTATTTTTAAAAGCTAATGCGACTTTTGAAGTGGTACATTTTCGGACAATTTACATAAATTCGGAACGTATTTAGTGTTCTTCAATTGCATCGGTGCATTAAATCTTTCGTCACTCAATAAATTGATTGCGATACGAATTTTTCACAAATTTCATCGAAGAAAAAAATTTTTCACAATAAAATTGTATGTGGAACCAAAAAGCGTCGCGACGCCAAATGCAAGCTTCTTGACGTTCGAATAATTCACTGAGCAACAAAAAATCACGTTTTTTAAAACCCAGAGCGGAAATTGGTCAATTTTTACTAAGTTTGACCCACTAAATTTGAATCCGATAACGATTTTTCTTGGTATGCTCTCGTTTATGAGATATTTGCGATTTAAAAATATACATTTTTTTAACTTTTGCGATCTATAACTCAAAATATAATATCGCTGTGCTCAAAGTAAGTATTGAAATCAATAGTCAGATATTTTTCCTATTGATTGTGATTTTTTATTGCTTTGAAATACTTATAATTAATTATCTAGCGAATTTTGAAAGTCAAAAATATATTTTTATAAACGGAGCCGCCAACTTTCGCGCCCGGAGCCGCATGCGGCTCCGGAGCCGCCGGTTCCCGACCACTGATCTAAGAGAAGTATCTTGTACAGGGGTGTGGTTGAATATAATGGACTGCCAGATGGTCTGAGACAAATAAACCAAGTGGACAAATTCCTGGCAGCCTTAAAACGGCACCTCTGTACAAGTACTAATAAGTTTTTTTTTGTGTGTAATTAACTTTTTAAGCTACTCTAAATAAATAAATTAATCGCTTAAATTAAGGTATGGATGTATTTTATATTACTCAAAAATAAGTATGCGACTTATGATACGCAGTTAATTTATAATGATGTACGTTAATATAATATGCATATATTATACTGGTAATCCGTCTGTTGTACATATCGTGCGGTTAATTATAGGTTTACAATATTGTTACGATTATTGTACAGTTACACGTTTGTCGATATACATTGTAAATAGTCCTTTAGAACGGTTGGTTATTTGAGATCGACAAGTGGACCACATATATATGTAGGTACACTCGTCTGTCGTAAGGATGTCAACTTTTGATCATTTTTCTTTTCGGCGACAAAGGCAGACGCCCAACCAATTACCGAGGAAAAATCTCCCGAGGCCTTTTCCGATGGAAAAATCGCACACACACACACAAAAATACTGTAGTCGTGTCTTGATAATTCATCGTAGTCGTTGTGGTTCAAAGCTAACGGTCGCAATATATAATATCACAGTTGAAATTATCTGGTTAATTTTATTCCGCGTTGTGGACGAGAGAGATAGAGAGCGCCGTTTGCTTATTATTATTCAAAGCGTAAATTGCGTTTTCGGCTAATGCTGGATAATAACGATTTGAATTTTGAGTAGTAGTTTTACCGTGTTTGCTCGCTGTACGTACATATATGTACGTTGCTGTTATTATATCCGCGGTCGAAATTCGCAGTTCGCTGATCCGCTTACGAGTGGTCAACCGCATTCCGGTAGATTCGAATGTATGTATGTACGTATGTACATATGTACACACATATACCCGCTGCTGAAAAGTTATCAGTTTTTCATTCGTTTTAAACACATCGATGCTGAAATTCGCTTTGGCAATATCACGTCTACCTTGAAGTGACACGTGAATCGTTGAAAAATAAAATTTGACGAAACGCATACGGATTTTTGGTCGAGCGGTTTATGAAATGCGTATTTTGTGTGAATTATTTTCAAGCGCAATAATAATAATTACAATTCGACAAATGACGATTTCTTATAGATTGTATGTCCAGTGAGGATGAATCTGGTAATAAAAAAAAAAACGATATTTGGATCGCGATTCGAAGATGTGTGTGTGTTTTTAAAATCGTGCGATTTCACTATTTTTTGGCATTGTACGTACGGTCGATTTTGCAAAGTTTGTGAAATTATCGTTCAAAATTAATATCGGAATCTATAGTCAGATATTATATGTTTCATTTGTAGTACTTTTCATTATGTAAATTTTTCTAGGTAGTTGTATAGTTCAAATCAAAAGTCAAAAATATGTTTTTTCACTTGAGATTTTTTTCTACTGTCAATGTTATTACAATACATGTATCAGCATTTTTTATCACCAGATTCGTATTCACTGGGCATAAATCTATAAGTAAATTTACACTTCTGTACCATTTTTCGTGTCGAACAGTATAATGATACATTTGTAAAAAACTACAAAATCATTAGAATGAAAATTAAATGATTTATGTACATTTTATCACCGTAGCGTTTTAAAAAATCACGAAAACGTGATCAGGGGATGATACCTGATACAAATCAGTCAAAATCTCAAGGTCGAATTTTTGCACGATCACAATACTTTATTCGATAAAGTAAAAACAGGTATCGTTATATGTATATTATATAGAGTGGATCGAGTATTGGAAAACTTTGAGTGTAGTCTACATACTTTGATGTGCTCGATAACAATCACGAATCCTAGGCATATCTAATTGACTAGAAAAAACTAGATTTTGCAAAAGCAAAAGTATACTTTTGACTATTCAATATTATCAATTCAAGATATTTGTATAACTGTTCTGACATTAAACCACACCGTTTCTCCTTTATGATACGATGTTTTGATGTGTAAAGCATTGAAAATGAAATCGCCAAAGTAAAATTTAATAGTAATTAAATCATATTTATCTTCATTGAAGTTACAATAGCAAACATACTACATATATATGTATATATCATAAATCTCGTGGCACACGAAGTCCATTATAACACCACTGTTTTATATTACGAACATAACAAACGATCGTATAAATCAATATACGGGTATACCTATATTTTACAAGCTTGTAATGCGCTCGACGTACACTTTAGACATTTTAAATAATTTATGTAGAAAATTCCACGTACAATTTTATTAATTGCAGATAATACGAATCGTGCGCCGCTTGCATATGAATTTTTACATTAATTAATGATAATAAATAGCATACCTGACAAACTCTCGTACGTTATATGTAGGTACATGGATTTTTCTCGTACACATTCGTAATTATTTTATTAGGAAGCGCTTACGGAAGGATTTGGTTACGATAACACTTTCAATATATATATTTCTAGGAAGGTTGTTACGTCTCGGTAATATTTTAAACAAGGATAACAGGTACCCGATAATCTGTTGCCAGATTATGGGGTAAGATACGCGTTTTATAGTGTGTGCGCGTACAATTAAGTGACGTTGCCCTTAATCCCCATCTTCCTATGTGTACCCGATAAAATAATCGGCTTCGGATTAAACGGAAAAGGAAACAGCTCTGGATATTATATACTAGTATTATATATTGGACATTTTAAGATATGTCCAAGCCAGTCGCAATAATGTTTAACTATCCGGTGGGATTATTCTCTCTCTCTCTTTCTCTCTCTCTAGGGATATTATGTGTACATAGATATACCACGTACTAGTATATTCACTATTGTTATCGAACCACTTCCTGGGAATGTGTGTTATATGAATTATGTACATATAGTGTGTGTGTGTGTGTGTATTAATTATAGAGATGCACCTGAGAGTGCAGCTGCGGTCTGTATCAAATTCGCGCGGATGCACTTGTAAATGAGTACGAAGATTTGCCTGTCTTTCTGTCAAGTGCAAGCTTTGTAATTAATAGGACATTGTTCCTAGTTCATTTTTACCTTTTCTAGGTTTGTAAAATGTATGCAAAAGTATTGATTGATAGTTTTTAAAGACAAAGTTTGAATCTATGTATAGGTTTTTTCACTATCCTTTTCTGAACACATTTTGAATTTATCGTAGCATTAAATAATTAATTCAATTGTTTATATTTCATTTCAAGTGACAATTCTGTATACTGTTTCTAATTGAAAATGAAAATTTTTTTTACTACTACTATCAAACACAAAATCTGTCCATTATGTTCCTTCATTTACTATTGACACATGATATATGCATATTTATGAATGATTTGAACTTTGTTTTTAATTTAAATGAAGCGGAGAATCCTAGTACGTAAAAGTGGAAATTCTCCTTTAACCTTAATCCAAAACGATGAAAAATTTAATTGCAGAAAATCATTCGACAGTGTAAATGAACTAATAACGTGCAGAAATTCAGTCTCCTTTTCAGGATCAAATTTTAACTCTATTATTGATTCGGGGCTTGGATTTTGTATCCAAAAGCTTTTCTTTCCTGTTTCAAATTTCTGCACTGGAAAATACACAATCAAATGATTGTTATCCCAAAGGATAAATAAGCGAGATGTGACAATATCACGAGTTTTAATTCATTTAAAATATCTTCATTGACAATGTTAAACAATGATAGAGGAACTGACCATTCCAGTGTCATGTCACAAATTCATAAAATATAGATAAAAACGACTCGTTCCATTCTCAATATTTGCAACGTTTAACGAGACCCACTTTATTTATTTTGCTACCCACTAATGGGTTTGAAAAACCCCGCTGTATACTATTTGTAATTGAAAATGAACCCACATAGATAACGCTGGGTACTTTCGACATGTAAATAATATGTTTGTCTACTGAAAAATTTAATATTCCTGATTGCATTCGGCCCCGCATTATTCAGTTTCAAAGCCACTGTCATTTTCACGTGATACAAATCATTAAGCAATCGACCCGATCATGAAAGTCATTAAAATCAATCGAGCAACATTTTCAATGCAAAAATAACGTTTCCATTATCACCGAGCACTTAGAATTATTAGAAAGCATCGTGTTTTTGAATCCAACGTAGCTCAATAGGACTACATAAATATTATATTTTCATCGACGTTGTACGATTCGTTTATTCATGAGGACACATTCAAACGACACGATTTTTTTTTTCGCTAGTAAAAAGTTTTTCGGCAAAGCCGCAAAGAGAGGAGAGTGAGAGGTGTAATTTTTTTTTGCAACTTCACTCTTGAGAGGGCTCAGAGGGTCAAAACCCCTACGGGGATTCCAAGCTCGACAACTCGTATTCTTCGTCGACGGAGTTTTTCACACCCCCGAGGCACAACCTGGTGATTTTTAATTTGTCGCACCTAATTTTTGTGACCCTTTTCGCAAAATTTTCATCCCCAAAATGAAACGTGAAATCGTTGAAACTAGTCACGTGAAATTTATGTACATTGCGTTATTAAAATGCGTTAAACATTCGTGTAATATGAATACGTGGAGCTTTTGCTTTGAGGTAGGGTCATTCCAAGCGACAGAAAAAAGTACATTTTTGTATTTTTATTAAAACTGCCGTTTTAATATATTATCATTGAGTGTTGTTTGATCAAAATGTTGCTACGTGCTTAATTTTTAATCATTTTCAGCCATTCACTATCCACTGCTGGATGAAGACCTCTCAATTCCACTCATTCTACCTTGCTTTCTTTCACATCCTCTTGGATACCATTCCAGTATTTCTGGCGTCTAATTTTTCACACGTTCTGCTTTGGTAATATTTCTTACCCATGCATTCTTCTTGCAATCTCTTTGTGTTATACCAAGGATAGGTACATATTTCCATGCTTCTGTGTGCACTGAATTTTATGTAGCATTATTGAATTTAGCATCCAAGCTTCACGTCCGTACGTCATAACTGGCAGTACGCATTGGTCGTATGCCTTATTTTCTATGTTCAATCTTCTCAATTCATCAGCCCATCGTTCACTCGGTCCACCTTGCTTTCTTTCACATCCTCTCGGATATCATTCCAGTATATCTCGCGTCCATCTTCTATCCATTCTTCTCGCTCTGTGTCCACTTCAACTTTTTCACACGTTGCGCTATATCTGCCATTTTGGTCATACATCTTACCCATGTATTCCACTTACGATCTCTTCTTATTATACCAAGCATACATCTTTCGATGCTTCCCTGTGTGGACTATATCTTACGTAGCATCCTTGAATTTAGCATCCACGTCATAATTGGCAGTACGCATTGGGCGTATGCCTTATTTTTTATGCACAGCGGAATGTTGGATTTAAAAACTATGTTCATTCTTCAAAAATCACTCCATTCTTCGTTTTATTTTTTCTACTTTATATCCGGTCATATTCACCAATTGTCCTAGGTATAAATAACTATCAACTATCTCCACAATATGATTATCTACAGTGATTACATTTTGCGTGCAAAATTCAATAAACATAATTTTAATTTTATTAAAATTTATTTTTTAGCCTATTTTCATACTTTCGTTGCTTAAAATTAGTAACACTGAGTCTTTTTGAAAAGTTGTTCTTTGATGAATGTTTCTGTTAGTTGCATGTGTGACGAAGATATTCTACATTTTATTTAAATATAAGGTAGAAATGTATCTTTTGATTTGTTTTAAATCATCTCAAGGGGATGTTGTATTTACCTGTTTTTATTATAATGTTCTTAGTTTTGTAATTTTGAACGGTGTCTGTGATTGAAATTAGTATTGAAATGCACAATTTCTTCAGTTGCGTTTTTGTTCTTTTAAAATTTTCACCTTCAAAAGAACATTCCGTAACAGTTTTTCTACAATTAATTAATACAGGGCTATTAAAAGTGTTTATGATTATAATAAAAGTTATCAAGCAAGCTGTGCATTTAAATTTTATTCACAAAAGAAGTTTAAACATGTTTCTTTAAATGTTGCGTCCATTACTTGGACTTACCCTATAATATTAATTTACATTCTAAAAGTTAAAGCATTCGTATGTAAATAAATATGAGTTAATTTTGCATACATGTATGTTTATCATTGTTTCGAAAGATATAGTTGAAATTCGAGGTGGCATTAAAAATGTACGAGTGTGCAGAATTTAGCCTTCTTTTTTTATTATTATCCTTTGAATGGAAAATATTCAGCGAAAATTCACGCTCGTTTAGTTTATATTTATTGTGCTTTGCAAAATGAAAACGTAAACTTTTTATTAAAATTTTGAAGAAATAAAAGTTCTCTTCCATTAGCGTTAATTCGAGAGGATTACTTTTGCCCTTACAGCAGCGAACTTTTCCGAGGTATTTAACGGATAATAAAAATAAAGCGATTCCTTGTATAGTACATGTATAGTACATGTATAGTACATGTATAGTATAGTACATGTATAGTACATGTATAGTACATGTATAGTACATGTATAGTACATGTATAGTACATGTATAGTACATGTATAGTACATGTATAGTAATACAGTCGATGAAATATTCGATTGAGATTTTCATGCATTAGATATCGTTCATATGTAATATAATAAAAATCGTTTGAAAAGATTCTTCTCGGGATTATTACAGGAAGAAAAACGTAGAAAATAAAGTGAAAAAATTACCGAGTTAGACATGTGCTGATTGAGATTCAATTTTCTCTCCTTGCAAACATTTCTTTCGCGGGATTCATTCGGCAAATAGAATTTGAGGCAAGTAGATTCAATCTAAGGTTGACATTTTTTCAATTTTAGTTTCCTCACTTTCTTATTATTGGCTTGGAGGAAAAAACCAATAAAAATAAAACAAACGGCTTTATCGAAAAAGCACTAACGGTGCCTCATTTTTTTATATAAACGCACGTAAAATTGCTATTTTCACTCTCATCATCGTCAGAAAGCACTACCTGAGACACGTGTTTCCTAATGCACGTGCCGTGCCGTTTATTACGTTTTTCATATACTTATACTATAATGGATGCTTGATTCAATGCTATAACTCAAACTTTAAATACACTTTTAGTACAAAGATGAATCAGTTTTATCATACCGTTAACGTACAATGTTCTAATACCTTGAAAAACTGTCTCAAATAAACTTTTTTGAATCATTCACTTATTATATACATACATATGTATGTAGGTAGTCTATTATTAACGAGAGAGTATGCAGTTTGAGTTTTAATATGTATTTCTTCTAACTGCGTGTACAGAATGTAGAATTTTTTGTCCTGTTTTAGCAATTTGACTAAAAAACTCGATTTGACTAATTTTGATATACATACATAAACAGCCCAAATCCGTCTGTTTGTTTCTGTGTGTGTGTCTGTGTGTGGTTGTGTGCTGATAACGCTCGCCTCGGTAAATAATTAAAAAACCATAACGTCACACGAGTGGGATTTGTAACCCGGTATCACTGATTCGGAAGAGAGCGCTTACGCGGTGAGCCAAACCAGATGATGCGATATTTTGAGCATATAAATCGGTTGAAAGTTCGCAACTTTGCTAAATTGTTACATTGTTGTATTATTATTTTTATTATTAGAAATAAATACTAAGCTCAGTACTTGATTCATTTGTCAAGTTTGAAGTATGCATTACTATATATAGTAGCATACACGTACACATATACTCACCCACACAAACACTCACAGTACGGGTGATGAGAAACCGCTCCGTTGATATACAACGGGCTTACACTAGTTTTGATAGAAAAATCATACCCTTGTCACTCGTTCTTCTTCGGAAAAATACAACCAGGATAAAATGTTCAAATTTATTAACAGTCTTAGTTTCAGAACAGCTTATATAATTGACTAAAATTTGATGGAGATACATATAAAAATTGAAGTTATTCAGAAGAATGTAACGTTTTGTCCAACAGATTTAATTTTATACTTTGTGGAATACAAATTTGATTTGATTTAAAATAGATTTCTGTATAATTTATGAATAACTTTATTGAAATGAATACTCGTAGCTAATTGACGTGCGATCTATTCGTATACGTACATATTATGTACTTTCAAACATTATCAGATTTTCGTCCATTGATTGCATATACATACATACATACATACATATACCGTTCATTCAAATTGATATTGATATAAACCAGTGGTCGGCAACCTTTTTGGAGCCCGGAGCCAAATCGGCGAAAAATCCAAAAAATGGCAAATTTTCGGAGCCGCCACATATTTATTTAATAATAAAAAAAATATAGGTATACATGTACATATGTAAGTATGTATATAAATAAATTTTACTCACTTGCAGACTGTTAAGTTCATACAATTAGTCGTGTACACGATATTACTTAACGTTACACAATTCAGCACTAAAAATAAATATTTTTTTCTGAAAACGGATTTTAATGTTATTTTTAACAGCTAATGCGACTTTTGAACTCGTTTTTTGAACTTTGAATTTTTACATATTTAGTGTTATTCAATTGTATCAGTGCATTAAAACGTTTGCCACTTAATTGATTGTAAATACCAATTCAAGTTCTAGAATAGATATACCAGGAAACGCCTTTAAATTCATTAGTTTTTAATCACATTTCAATGGATGGAGCATGAATTTTATTGTCTCCCGATTATTCTGAATTTTCTGATTATATCATTCTTATTGTTAAATTCTTTGAAAATACTTTCAGAAGCATTATAAAAGCAGGTTTTGATAAAATTCCCATCTGTAAAGGGTTTTCCTGCTTTTGCGATGTCTAGCGACAAGGAAAAACTTGCCTCAATTGTATTCGACGAAGATCTCACCTAATTTGTAAAATAACTTTGTTGATTATGGTTGTTTTTTTCAATTCCATTACAGCTTTTTTCTGACATCACCATCGGGATACTTCTCACCGAAGTCGGAATGTCTTCGCTGGAAATGTCGCTCTATATTACTGGATTTGTTGTTCTCTAATTTATTGTAAATTACATATCAAACATTGAGATTTGAGACATTGAGATGTAAATCGATCTCACCATATTTTATTGAAACTTCTATTTTCTTCTGCATTTTTTCAATTCCTTGAACTCATTTTTTGAAACAAATGTTAAAGTGTTACGTTGCAAATTGCAACCCAAAAAAAAGCTTAGTATTCCAGGTTAAATGACACAATAAAATTATTTTTTTAATACGTTTCTACGTTTCGCGTATTGGATTATAAACGGAGCCGCCAATTTTCGCGCCCGGAGCCGCATGCGGCTCCGGAGCCGCCGGTTCCCGACCACTGATATAAACGAAAAAGGAAAATGTTTGTTTTCATCGGCGACGATTCATTAATATCAATTTTCAAAAGCCGAGCGTGAAAGTGGCACGTGTCCGGTTACGCTTTCGGTCGTCTCTTACGCCATTAATGTGTATCGAATGGCGGTAAAACACTCCCGACAACACGTCCCAGTACCAAAAACAGTACCCCAGTACCCGGTACCGTTTTGGACACAGTGTAATAGAGCCCTATGTATGGCTTTTAGTCGCGAGGGATCGCGAATTTTAGTACGGGGCCGTGAGTGGTCCACTTTATTGACTCGTGTTTTGCGGCTCGTAGTCGTCGACATGCGAACAAGGGTTTGCTGAAACAAAGAAATATGAGGCTTTATATGGTTTTGGATCGTAATGGGGTATTATATTGGGGGGTTGGGCGCCTTTCAACGACCCTTTCCTAAGATTTTCCGCACTTTGAGAGAATTCGACTCAAGAGTGCGTCATTTTCGAGATAACTTCGCAGGGTGAAATCGTCATTTCATAAGAGTTTTTGTCAATGGAAATAGCAAATACACCCTTTCAAATAGCCCCATAGAGATCAATACTAGAGTTCGTATATGTGTATGGTGCGAGTTCAATCGGTTGATAACGCTCAAGCGGAGCGTAATGTGTGATCGATGTTTTGTTTAAATGTTCTGGAAAATAGACAATGAGTAATATACCCTTATTAGTATCAATCTGCCAGTTATGACGTATGGATGTGAAACGTGGATGCTAAATTCAAGAATGTTACGCAAGATCCAGCGCACACAGAAAAGCATGGAAACGAGAAGAGATCGTAAGAGGAATACATGGGTAAGAAGTATGATCAAAGTGCTAGATATAGCGGAACGTGTGAAAAAGTTGGAAGTTGAAGAATGGATGGCAGTTGGACGCGAGAAATACTGGAATGGTATTCGAGAGGATGTGAAAGAAAGCAAGGTAGACCGAGTGGTCGATGGGTTGATGAATTGAGAAGAATGTGTGGAGTTAACTGGATGCAGATTGCTCTATTGCAGATTGCTATGCTTAAAAAAAAGGCATACGACCAATGCGTACTGCCAGTTATGACGTATGGATGTGAAACTTGGATGCTAAATTCAAGAATACTACGTAAGATTCAGTGCACACAGATGTATGCTCGGTATAACAAGAAGAGATCGTAAGAGGAATACATGGGTAAGAAGTATGACAAAAGTGGCAGATATAGCGGAACGTGACACATATCGAGAAGAATGGATGGCAGTTGGACGCGAGAAATACTGGAATGGTATTCGAGAGGATGTGAAAGAAAGCAAGGTAGATCGAGTGGTCGATGGGCTGATGAATTGCGAAGAATGTGTGGAGTTAACTGGATGCAGATTGCTCTATTGCAGATTGCTATTCCGCTATGCTTAAAAAAAAGGCATACGACCAATGCGTACTGCCAGTTATGACGTATGGATGTGAAACTTGGATGCTAAATTCAAGAATGCTACGCAAGATCTAGCGCACACAGAGATGCATGAAAGGATGTATGCTCGGCATTACGAGAAGAGATCATAAGAGGAATACATGGGTAAGAAGTATGATCAAAGTGCTAGATATAGCGGAACGTTTGAAAAAGTTGAAGTGAAGACATAGCGCGAAATACTGGAACGGTGTCCGAGAGGATGTGAAAGAAAACAAGGTAGATCGAGTGGTCGATGGGCTGATGAATTGAGAAGAATGTGTAGAGTCATGTGGCTTTTTGTGCGAAAGCCTGCGGCTCTTGTTGTCATCCAACGTTTTGCGTGAAACACAAAACGTTGAAATATAATTTACACCAAATCAAAATGAATTCAAATTCCATGGCAATAAAAGCTTTTTTAGTAATAAATTGTCGAACATTAAAAAATAGCTTATTTGTTACTGCTATCCATTTTATAAATGAGTAAGATTTAATTTAATTTTGAATTTATAATTCGAAGATAATATGTTGCGGCTCACAAACTTACCAATTTTGCAAGGTTTTCCCTAATTTGGCTCTTAGCTCGAAAAAGGTTCCCGACCACTGCTCAAGACAGACAGGAATGGAAAGGCCTTCATCTAGCAGTGGATGGTGAACGGAATGATGATGATTAGTATTAATAATTTAATGTTTGCTTGTGCGTTTAGAATATTTTGGTAATTTGTACTACAAAAATGCATTAGTGCCCAAGTTATTAATTTAGTACGTACAAAGCAATAATCGCCGTGGGAAGTTCGTAAAAAAAGTTGAAATAACCTCTTAAGTCAAGTCCATTGTATGCGTTCATCGTTATTCGGCACCGTTACGAAAAGGTTAAAGTTAAAGTTAAAAATACAGCTAAGCCCACACGATACTCTCCAAAAATAAGAGAAAAGCTTTGTTAGACGTAGTTTGAGTCATATTTTAATTTTTAGCCTTAAATTGATTATATTATAGTAATATTTTAAGTATTGAAGCATTAAAGGTCGGATACAAAGAAAAGTCGTTAAAAAACCTATGAATAATCTACGCAAAATTGAACGTGTGAAATTAATTTTAATTTTGCGTCGAATTGTGCGAAATTTACTTCAGGGCGCGCGCGCGGTCCCTTTTTAAGTCTAAAATTAAACTGTAATCAATAAAAGATTTAACGAAATTTATTTATAAAGCATAGGGTTCTGCTTCAAATGAATACGTTAAAAGTTTTTTTATTAATTTATGTAATATTGAATAAATTTACGAATTCACTGTAGTGTGCGAGTAAAAAAAAAAAGAAAAGTAGCAAAAAGTTTTAGAAAATCTCTCAATTTCGAAAACAGCACTCGGTAATGCATTTTTAATAACGCCATTATCTCTGATTTATTTATGAGAGGCAAATATTCAATGCAAACAATTTCCAAAGTGCGCCAATGTCAACTAGATTAAGTAGTAGACTTAAATAAGCGGCTTAGGTCGATCGTTCTTTTGGGGACCCTCCATTAATGGTGCGTTAATAATTTAAACGATTTAAATTCATCGAAGTAAATCCTCCATATTGGTGATGATTAAAATTTTAAATTCACAGGAAACTATAATCATAATGAAAACTCATTCAGTGGATGTAAATTCAAGATTAGGTTTAAAAATACTGTATTTCTTCAATTATTTATTTATTCAATATAATAAGCAATAACTAAAATTAGAATGATTCAATGGCACCCAAAAACTAACCACATATAATTTTTACTATATTATGAGTTCCATTTTATTCTTTGTTTGTACGTGGCTATTTATCAAAATTGGAAAAAAATTGTTTGAAATGCATATTAGTAAATTGACACTAATTTCAATGTTTGAAAATATTTTCGTAAAAATTAAAATTTTCTTCTGCCTACTGCCAGTTATGACGTATGGATGTGAAACTTGGATGATATATTCAATAATGTTACGCAAGATCCAGTGCACACAAAAAAGCATGAAAAGATTTGTGCTTGGTATAACAAGAAGAGATCGCAAGAGGAATACATGGGTAAGAAGCATGACCAAGGTGGCAGATATAGCGGAACGTGTGAAAAATGAAATGAAAGCATCGAAATTGATAAATTCATATATTTTTATTTAGCATAACGAATAAAGTCTTAACTAGTAATCGATTACAATTTTATTAATCACTGGCCCATACCGTCTCAATTGTTCTGTCATAGACATTTTTGTACTGCTCGATAGATAAACAGACCCTCTTTCTGATAATATACGTTTTTTGTATTTCCTATTGGCTTTTCGGCGAGTATGGGCCGACTTAGTGAAATTTTTACGCCCCCTCCTCCACGCCTAGCACATGTACGGTACCAACTCAAGGTCATAAATGTCTCGTAGACGTATACCCGAGCGAAATAAAATAACATTCATGTCGATCGTGTTATAAGTAACGAATTTATAATGTCGGAATGTATGCCCATCCAAACGTAGCATCGCCGTTTCTGTACTGGTACCCCATACTTTTGACTCATTCACGTCAAAAGTTAAAGTGGACACACAGCGAGAAGAATGGATGGCAGATGGACGCGAGAAAAATATCCGAGAGGATGTGAAAGAAAGCGAGTCAGACCGAGTGAAAGATGGATGAATTGAGAAGAACTTGTGGTGTCAAGTGAACGGAGATTGCTCAAGACCAGCGGTCGGGAACCGGCGGCTCCGGAGCCGCATGCGGCTCTTTGTATGAAAACCTGCGGCCCTCGCTGTCACCATCTACTGCTGGATGAAGGCACTCCAATACTTTTTCGTTTCTGTCTGTCTTGAGCAATCTGCATCCCCTTGACTCCACACATTCTTCTCAATTCGTCAGCCCATCTTCCACTCGGTCTACATTGCTTTCTTTTACACCCTTTCGGATACCATTCTAGTATTTCTCGCGTCCATCTGCCATCCATTCTTCTCGCTATTGGTCATGCTTTTTACCCATGTATTCCTCTTACAATCTCTTCTCGTAATACCAAGCATACACCTTTCCATGCTTCTCTGTGTGCACTGGATCTTATGTAACATTTTTGAATTTAGCATCCACGTTTCACATCCATACGTCATAACTGGCAGCACGCATTGGTCGTATGCCTTCTTTCTTAAGCATAGCCGGATGTTGGATTTAAAAACTATGTTCATTCTTTCAAAAGCGCAAAAGCGCAGTTGCGGCTCTCAAACTTAATCAATTTTGCAAGGTTTTCCCTCATTTGGCTCTTAGCTCGAAAAAGGTTCCCGACCACTGCTCAAGACAGACAGGAATGGAATAGGATTGGATGGTGACATTAAATTTTATCACCCAAACGCTTGGTTTCCGTACTGGTACCCCATACTTTTGACGTATTCACGTCAAAAGTTGAAGTGGACACACAGCGCGAAGAACGGATGGCAGATGGGCGCGAGAAATATCCGAGAGGATGTGAAAGAAAGCGAGGCAGACCGAGTGAAAGATGGCTGAATTGAGAAGAACGTTCAAGTGAACGGAGATTGTTCAAGACAGACAGGAATGGAAAAGGATTGGACGGTGACATTAAATTTTATCACACAAACGCTTCGTTTCGCCCGGGCAAATCTAGTTTGTGCGCGCAAGCCTCGCGTCAAGCATGCACGTGCAGGGCAGCCTTAAGGCTAAAGGCTTGCGCAGACACACCTCCACATCCAGGTCATCAATTACAAAGTCGACAATATGTACACATACATGCATACATAGGTCACTCTCTCCAGCTACTTGATACTTTTTTTACACGCGTGCCGGGCTCACGTGAGGGGTGGGTGGTCCGAGGGTGCTCATTTGTTTATTCGATTAGCGACGTGGATGAGGGGTTCGAAGGGGGGGGGGGGTGGGTAAGGTCGGGGAGAGGGGAATTTTGGCAATGGAAGGGGGGATGAGGGGAATGAGGGGAGGGGGAGGCGCGTCTCTCCCGGGCGTTGTCATGGAAACTGGTCCGGGCGCCGAGCGTCGGCGTCGGGGTGCTATTTTTCTTGAGGGCAGCGCGCGCATTCCTGTAAGGACTCACTCTCTGGATCTGGGACAAACTCTCTCTCTCTTCTCTCTGCTTGCCACCTCTGCGTGTTTACCTACTTTTATTGCTCGAAGATAAGGCGGCCGAAGTGGTCGTGTGCGATGTGCTCGTAAATCAACCGACGATACGACAGAGCCGGGCGTATTTTTTTGTATTATTATCAAATTTGATGATTTCATACGTAATCATGCTAATGGTAGGTAATTAGTTGGACGATAGGTCAGCGGTTGGAGCGGTGAGCTTGCCGCGTATGAAAACCTAGCGCGGCAAACCTAGCGAATTTCGCTAGGCAAAGAGCAAAGAGTGCATGACAGCAAAGTCGGCCTTGACCGCTAAATATTCGGGCATAACCACGCGGTGAAAACTTTAGTTTGCATTGAAACGGGCGTAGGGGGTGGCGGGGGGGGGGCGATTATATATTTGTTAGCTGTTATAATAGATACATTACGTGAAGTACATAGTGCAAAAACAATTGATTACACTGTTCGACACGAAAAATGCTTCATAGACGAGATATGACTTTTTTTATAGATCTACTATACCCAGTGAACACGAATCTGGTAATAAAAAATGTTGATTGGTTCGAGGTTCGCAGATATATGTATGTGTTTTTTAAATCACGCGATTATTCTATTTCTTGGTGTTGTTCGTTCGATGTCTCAAAATCTGTCAATTGCTTGTTCAAAATGAATATTGGAATCTATAGTCGGGTATTTTATCTTTCATTTGTAGTACTTTTCAGCTTTCACATCATTCTAAGTAGTTGTCCAGTTCAAATCAAAAGTCAAAAGTATGTATTTTCACTTGGGATTTTTTTCCACTGTTAATACTATTTTATATTGAGTATTTTCTATTGAAACGTGTTTATTGGGATAATGTTTAAAAGGGTTAATTGGAAGTGTGTTGAATTTTAAATCGGTAAAATAGCGAGCTTAAATCGCGTACTACTGAGACCAGAATTGGGTTGCAAAGATGCATACGTGTGCGTGCTCTTGTGTATACATGCGTCATTGAACACAACGAATAGAGCAGTGCAGTGGTTTGAAACTTTCTTCAATTTGTTTATAAATAATTTTGTAATGAAGTAATTAGAAGGCTTTGAATTTAATTATGTATTTATTAAATACGAATATTCATTGCGTAAAAATAAGTATCAGTACATATTTGTGTATACAGTGTTATTAATAGAATTGAAACAAATTCATAAAAAAAGTTGATGCGCGTGAGTGGCAGCAATGCTCGAATAGAATAACCGAATACGCGTCTGTCTACACCGAGAAGGATTTTTCGCCTAATGATAGTGGTGATTTCGATGGTGGATAGTAATTGACTGTCAATAGCTTAATTTCCAATTGGCGTTAACCATTATTCTACTGGTATGTGTGTGGCACTGGCAGTCACCGCTTGCTTGAAACCTGGTGCACTACACTAGTGTTATATCCTTTTTAGCCATACTGCTACTGTACATTTAGGGTGGAGCGACATTGCAAAATACATTGTAATACCTACCACAAGTTTTATTGTATCATCCGTATTCACGTAAAAATACTGAAAAAAATCTGTGAATATGTCTTCAGACCTCTACCTGAAGGCGAAAAATGAAAGTTTGCCTATTAATTTCGAAATCTGAACACAGAATACAAAATTTTAGATTAAATTTTCATAAAATTACCCTAACTTTATTGAATATTATAAGTACTTTTTGTACAAATCAAATTTATTTACGTATTGAATTATTCAAATAAGTGTGAATTTGTGCGCCACTCGCTGGTTAATAAATATCCGTTTTTTAATAATACAATTTTGACTAAACCTTCATATATGTATGTGTGTGTGTGTGTTGGGAGCTGAAAATGAACCACTCAACCTCAAACTGTCGTCACACTAGCCAGATAGTAGCGAGTAAAGTTCAAACACTCGATCGGCCGAAAAAAACAATATACATAGCTTACTAGCTTCGCCTATTAAACGAGCTAGTTAACTAGAGGCTAGTAAACTATCCCTGTGTATGTAATACTCGCACTACACGTGTTTAGTGTACTTGCCTGCCGCTAGTGTGTGTGTGTTGGGAGCTGAAAATGAACCGCTTAACCTCCAGCTGTCAAAATAAAGTGACGTCACACTAGCCAGATAGTAGCGAGTAAAGTTCAAACACTTGATCGGCCGAAAAAAACAATATACTACGTTTACTAACTTCGCCTATTAAACGAGCTAGATAAAATGAACCGAGGCTGTCAAAATAAACTATCCCTAGCCAGATAGTGTATGTAAAAAAACTCGCACTACTCGTGTTTAGTGTACTTGCTTGCCGCTAGTGTGTGTGTGCTGGGAGCTGAAAATGAACCGCTTAACCTCCAGCTGTCAAAATAACGTGACGTCACACTAGCCAGATAGTAGCGAGTAAAGTTAAAACATTCGAACTTCACTCGCTCGGCCGAAAAAGCCAGATAGTTTACTAGCTTCGCCTATTGCACGAGCTAGTTTACTAGCGAGATAGTAGCGAGTAAACTATCCCCGTGTAAGACCCGAATTAGTTGTGTGATGGTACTACAAAAAATGGCACCACCTAACGATTCATCTCCAGATCAAATTTGATTATGTAAACAATTGCACTGCGTTTAATACGAATCGGACAAATATCTCACTGAAATCGAATCAGAGCTATGATTGGGCGACTCTCGCACAATTTCGCACAATCCAATTTCGCGCTCAAATGATCGCTAATAATAAGCCACTTTCAGTATTTGAAAATGACAGTTGCCATTTGCATTTCAACGCGGTGAAAAAACCCACCATTGTTCGCTCGAGTCGGAAAATTCACCGTGCATTTTCTTTTCTGTTCCCAACTGCGCTGATAGCACAGAGTGAGCAAACACGTGAAAAAGTTCGATAGTACCTTAAGCACCTACGGGAGGTTCCGTTCACTCATACATATCAGTTATATATCATACTTTGGTCCGGTATAAAAGTTAACTTGGCCGTATATCAACGCGGTTCAGCGGCAAAATCGCCACTATCAATACCTCGTCCAGACGTCTAACTCGACCGCATCTCTAGATAAATTCTAGATACCATAACAAGCCGTTGGGGAATCGGTATTGAATGGCTCGCAGCTTTCCCGAGGGATGATCCAGGGGGATGAGGGAGGTCTACAAATGCGCCATGTCCAACCCCAAATGGAAAGTTATTGTCTGCGAGCTGTGCCCCAAGTATTAATCGACCATCAAAATATTTTCCGATAGTTGCTCCCAAGACTTGGCGACTCTGCGTGCGATAGTAAAAACCAGTCGTTTTATTTACCACCCCCAGCTAGAATTCTCCCCACCCCTTTTGGGGTGGATTTTAAGCCGAATTTATGGTGCGTCGTTTGATGCCTTTCACCGGCCACGGGTGAGGTTCCTTTTTTTATTGCGGTCGAAATTGTGGAGAATCTGAACGTCTATATTCAATAGGTTGATGTAAATTTAAACCGAATTCACCTGGCGTATTTTCCGAAAAAAAAAAAAAAAAACTAAAAAATCAATTGTTCCATCTATTTTGTACACGTACGTGTATTTTCACCGATCAATAAATATATCGTAGACACTGTGAAAATGAAATACTTTCAACTGATGGGTCAACGATAAGTAATAATGTCCTTTTACAATCAAGTACACGCAAGAGTATTTCTGTTTCTCATATTCCACTGGTTATACTTATGCTTCTTTGTGTGCATTGGATCTTACGTAGCATTCTTGAATTGAACACATCCATAGGTCATAACTGGCAGTATGCATTGGTCGTATGCCTTATTTTTTAAGTACTTCTGTTAAGTTTCTCAATTCCAATCGTTCTACCTTGCTTTCTTTCACATCCTCTCGGATACCATTCCAGTATTTCTCGCGTCCATCTGCCATCCATTCTTCTCACCCATGTATTCCTCTTACGATCTCTTCTTGTCATACCAAGCATACATCTTTCCATGCTTCTTTGTGTGCATTGGATCTTACGTAGCATTCTTGAATTGAACACATGTACATACGTCATAACTGCAGTATGCACTATTTTTTAAGCATAGCGGAATTTTGCATTTAAAAACTGTTCATTCTTGCAAAAGCACTCGATCCTAGTTTCATTCTTCGTTTTATATATTTCTTCTTGTTAAGTTTAGTATCGATTAATCAACTGGTGGGAAATATATCGTATCACCGATCAATAAATATATCGTAGACATTGTGAAAATGAAATACTTTCAACTGATGGGTTCAACGATAAATAATAATGTCCTTTTACAATCAAGTACACGCAGGAGTACTTCTGTTAAGTTTCTCAATTCCACTCGTTCTACATTGCTTTCTTTCACATCCTCTCGGATACCATTCCAGTATTTCTCGCGTCCATCTGCCATCCATTCTTCTCACCCATGTATTCCTCTTACGATCTCTTCTTGTCATACCAAGCATACATCTTTCCATGCTTCTTTGTGTGCATTGGATCTTACGTAGCATTCTTGAATTGAACACATCCATACGTCATAACTGGCAGTATGCATTGGTCGTATGTCTTATTTTTTAAGCATAGCGGAATTTTGCGTTTAAAAACTATGTTCATTCTTGCAAAAGCACTCGATCCTACGTAGTTGCATTCTTCGTTTTACATATTTCTTCCTGTTGAGTTTAGTATCGATTAATCAACTGGTGGGAAATATATCGTATCACCGATCAATAAATATATCGTAGACATTGTGAAAATGAAATACTTTCAACTGATGGGTCAACGATAAGTAATAATGTCCTTTTACAATCAAGTACACGCAGGAGTACTTCTGTTAAGTTTCTCAATTCCACTCGTTCTACCTTGCTTTCTTTCACATCCTCTCGGATACCATTCCAGTATTTCTCGCGTCCATCTGCCATCTTTCCATGCTTCTTTGTGTGCATTGGATCTTACGTAGCATTCTTGAATTGAATACATGTACATACGTCATAACTGCAGTATGCACTATTTTTTAAGGATAGCGGAATTTTGCATTTAAAAACTGTTCATTCTTGCAAATGCACTCGATCCTAGTTTCATTCTTCGTTTTACATATTTCTTCTTGTAAATTTTAGTATTGATTAATCAAATGGTGGGAAATATATTAGGTACAAAAATACACACTGATAGACATATGTATAGAAAAACAAAAAGACAGACAGATAAGCAGATGGGAAAAAAACTATTTATATATAAACAGTGAGTCAGTTAGAGTTACATAGACAGAAAAAATACATATACGTAGACGGACAAATTTGAAGACAAAGAGACAGATAGGCACATAGACACACGGGTCGATAGATAGACAGACGTACAGGTAGACAGCTACTTATACATATGTACATATACGTAGTCATATAGACAGTGAGACACACGTACAGACGTGCAGATAGATTAGATATATAGAAAAATATAGAAAGAGCTATTTTTTTTCCGTTTATTATCATATGAACTATGTCGCTTTTTTATAAATTTTTATATTATCTGAACGGAAGTATATTAACTCGAAAGGTGTTTGCAAGTCGACACATCGTCGGAAACTGTGATTTATGCTCCGTCATAAAATTATGTATCTGTCATATTTGTGGGGCTTAAATGTCCATCAAAAATGACGTATGAGGAATTATTGCTGAAAGTTTGCGATAAGCCCCGAGGTTTATAATATTGGCTATATCTACTATTAACATCATAAACACTCCTCGAAACGAGCATGAATGCAAAATTACAGCACAATGTAACGAAAATTTCACTGTTAAAATCGGTGAAGCGGATGTGATACAGTGTGCTTTACAAATCTCATTAGTGTGTTGCAGTTATGAAATTACTGAAAGCTTTTGACATTTTCCAGGAACGGTATTGGCAATGTTGTTCGTTTAATTGGTTTTCGGACTCGTTGAATTGTTATTTATTTAATTTTACGATGCATATTTCATATTTCATATACGAATTCAATTTACGTACATGTGTTTGAATATGTATGTATTATTAATGGATCAAATGTGTGTAAAAGCAATTTCAAAAAAAAAACGGAAATAGGATATCATCGACTTTCATGTCGAGATCGTCTCATATATTGATGGATATTCACATATAAATTCTGAAACCATTACAGCAGGTCGAACCGATCGTCTTCCGCGTTCGTTCCAAATAAAAATAATACATCACGTTTACATGTATGTACATACATAGGTACACGATACTGGAGAATAGCGTTCGCGGAACATACATATGTATGTACAAGCAATCTTCAAACGTGTTTTCATTATTATTTGCGTTCACCAAGCGAATATCACAAAACCGTCATGGTGTTTCAGAGATTCGGTACGATAGTGTCGAGCTCTGAAATTGGATACTACGACCACGTAAAATTGATGTCTATTGAAATAGCGTATAGTTCGATGTCTTTTGTATGTATGTATTTACTATTTATCATAATAATACTCACTCGTACATAATATACATACAGAGTGTCGACGCATTCTTTGTTCGGTTACAAAACGCTCTTCTGGCTGAAGGATGATAGTTGGGGTTGTATTTAGACGACAATTGAAAGATGATATGATGCAGTTTCAATTGTATTTATCAATTGTTTACAATCATAATGCAGAGGTGGAAAAAAGGTGCAAATTAAAACCACGAGATTTTTGTATATGTTACAGCGAAAGTATATTTCGAGTGAAAATATATTTTCATTGCCGTTTCGGTGAAATCATATCCAAGCACATTTTCACCAGTAGATATATGAGTCGCCTAGTTCCAAATCCCGATAAGTCCACAATATATAAAAAAACGAGGATAAAATATTTGCTGGTTCTAAGAATGTTTTCAAACGATGCCTTATACTTGAATTATTACAAATACCGCCAAGTGCGCCGTAAAAAAATATTAAAAATCAGTGTTAGTTCCAAAAACTGACAATTGCACTATGATAAAAGCTGATAAAAGCCATATTTAGAAACAAACAACAATAAGTCCACGTTTCTAATCTCAATATTTTGTTTAATATCAACAAAATTAAGTTTAAATGAGTTTAAACGCCATCAAGCAAATAAGTCTGTAGCAGAAAAACCGCGTTTGCGAACAAGTGAGTTTTATGGACTTATCGGGATTTGGAACTAGGCGACTCATATGTATGTATATTTCTAATAGTGGAAATATATATTAACATATACTCACTGGTGAAATTATATTCGTTTCCGAACTGTCATTGAGACTAAATTTGACAGTTGTGAAATGACCAATCGAATCATACATACATATAATCAGCTGAAATATTCAATCCTAGTTACTTTGTCGCTTCTTCTTCTTATCGTGCCGTACCCGTGTTCAGGCATAGGCTTTTTACTGGTTAGTACCAATTATAGTTTACAATGAGTCTTTGTCGATTTTACAACAATTGACTTATGTATAATGGTCGGTTTAAGAAGAAAAGAGCACGTGTCGCTACCCTTACTAGATAATAAGAGTGAAACTTTACAAAAAATTCAACATCAATAAGTCACAAACACATACGCTTACTTTAATATACTTTCACCGATACTGAGCAGTGAAACTGTAAATTGTACACAACATATAAATGTATTATTTAAGGTATATATATGTATATGTAGCATCAGTGGGGTAGTTTCGTTTAGTCCTTAAATCATCTCGGATATGCATAAAATGTCTAATCATTGCACTAGGCCAGTGGCAGTAGGGAAAGTCATGGAAATATTGAAATTTTCCGTATAACGAGCTAAGAAATCAATACTTTTATGCATATATTTTCTACTTAGGGCAGAGGTCTGGAACCTTTTTCGAGCTAAGAGTCAAATTAGGGAAAACCTTGCAAAATTGGTAAGCTTGGGAGCCGCGACATACTATTTTCGGATTATATATTCAAAAAAAAATTAAATGTTACTCATTTATGTAATGGACAGCAGTAAGAAATAAGCTATCTTTGTGATATTTCTATTATTTTTATTATTGAAAAACGATTTAATGCTTTTTATAACCATGAAGTTACACGTAGAAATAGGATTAATTTTGATTTTATGTAAATTGTGTTTCGCGCAAAACGTTGGATGACAGCGAGAACCCCAGGATTCAAATCAAAGAGCCGCATGCGGCTCCGGAGCCGTAGGTTCCCACTAGGCAAACAAATTTTATCTGAGGAGTGTAAATTTGAAGATGCTGGCACTTAAACAGACAAAGCTCGTGGTTCACCAAGAACTTTGCATTCTGAAGATGTTGGTAGAGTACTGAAAATCTTTCATCCACTTCGCTCTATTTGACAAGAATCAGAAGTCTTAGGATTAATTTGGGATTGAAAGTAAGAATCTTACTGATGTTATCAACCATAAATAATAAAATTAAGGCTTTTCACTTGCACCGTGTTTTCCACTTTTCTATTACGATTGAAACAATACTGAATCTTTCCAGGAGAGCGTTTTGTAACTGGATGAATAATGCGTCGCCACCATATTAAGACATTGTGGAACAATTTATGAAACGTTATGGTACCGAGTATGTAAATATTTGTCTGCAATCAATAATATAAGAATCAGATAGGGTAAAACATCGTATCAAAATTCACGCTTGTCTCTCTCTATCAAAGTGTACACAAATCGCAAGGTTGCGTTCGATAATAATTAAGTAGGTTGGTCTTAAATTAATGAATTTTCTAAAAGTTTTCCCCGTTATGTTCTTCCTTTTCTTCCATCATTTGGTGTTATGTTGTTTGTTTACGCGTTTGTGCGAATCGATGAAGTGTGTCGTGTTTGTGTTGTGTTTTGTTCAATAATTCATTTGCTGATTATATTATTTGACGTCTACGAAATGTGTAATATTGTCATCGTTGAATATTTATGAATGATTTGACAGGTATTGTACGGCTTGGTTATACTTTAATCATTTTTTTTCAATTCGATTCGTCCGTATGTCTGCTTATTAATCAGCGCGTTGGTTGAAAGATTGTTTTATTATGGTTTCAGTTTATCAGATTGACTATCATTGGAATATTATCGTTTTAGATAATATTTAAAATAATTTTGTGTTTATATACATATGTATGTACGAGTAGAAATAAAACGAAGAATGAGACTGAGATGGAGTGCTTTTAAAAGAATGGACATAGTTTTTAAATCCAACATTCCGCTATGCTTAAAAAATAAGGCATACGACCAATGCGTACTGCCAGTTATGACGTGGATGCTACATAAGATCCAATGCATACAGAGAAGCATGGAAAGATGTATGCTTGGTATAACAAGAAGAGATCGTAAGTGGAATACATGGGTAAGAAGTATGGACAAGAGAAGAATGGATGGAAGAAATACTAGAATGGTATCCGAGAAGGTGTGAAAGAAAGCAAGGTAGTCAAGTATTTGGAGTCAAGTGGATGCAGATTGCTCAAGACAGACAGGAATGAAAGACGATTGGAGAGGCCTACATTCAGCAGTGGATGGTGAATGGCTCAAAATGATGATGATGATGTATCTAGGTACATATAATATTGCTCGTTAAAAATAATGAAAAGATTTTATTTATCTTTACCTCCAATAATTTTCACTATTATAGATACATTCAAAATACGTCAATTATTTATCTGAGCTATCAAACAAACTTATCATAGGTATTATTATTCAAGTCACAATAATCCTTATGTGGCAGCAGTACGAGTTGAATATATTATTAGATACATATTGACATGTTTATCTTTGTTTATGTGGTTTCATATGGATAAAATTGCGAGTTTCCTCGCCGAATTTTCATTATATACAAATCTATGGTTTTATAACCAAAAAGGTCTATACTATGTACACATAGATATAAAGAAAAACACTGTATAACAATTTAATAAAACATTTTCAAATATTACCATTCGATGTATGCATGAGCTAAATTTAGAATATTTTTAACCAAATTTTTATAATTTACTAGCTGACCCGGCATGCGTTGCAATGCCCGATCCCGTTCCCGTTCCCGTTCCTAGTACGTTTTCTGACGCGTGAGCAGGCCCGTTCCCGATCCTGTTCCCGTTCCCGTTCCAGATCCCGTTCCCGGTCCCGTTCCCGTTCCCGTTCCAGATCCCGTTCCCGGTCCCGATCTCGATCCTGTTCCCTTTCCTAGTACGTTATCTGACGCGTGAGCAGGCCCGTTCCAATTTTTTCCCGATGTTTTTCACAGAAACCATCCCCAGCATGATCACAATAAGTCCTGAAAGTTTCATCGCGATCGGTTGAGTGGTTTAGGAGCCTATAAGAGACAGACAGACAGACAGACAGACAAACAAACAGACAGACGTTGATTTTTATATATATAGATATAGATTTGAAGTATCTTTTAACGCAACATTATTTTAATTACTGATATATAAAATTTAGGTGTAGTTTATAGTAACCAAATATTGATGTTCTAAGTACTACGTTTATATCAACTATTCCTCAATTGTAATCTCGTCTATTTGCCAAAGGAAAAAACTACGTTTATGCCAGTTTAAATGAAGCAGTAGTATTTTTATAATATATCTTACATCTTTAACTTCTCATAAGCAATCAATGGATCAGTTCGAATCGATCGGACAGCAACGTACCGAACGGTTCATCAAGAAATGGGTCAACCTATCTAGCCCTGACCCATTTCCAAAGTGATAGGACCTTTTAAATTTTATTTTGAATACAATTTCCAATTTACCGCACTAATTTTGTTGGAAAATTCACGCCACGCTTGATTTATATACATCGGTTATACACTTATATTGTCGATGAGGAATGGGAGACTGAGTGGGTCGTTTGTTCGTCGATATTAATCCTCTCTTTGCCTGGGCTGGTATGAGGGGAGTGAAGTTTTCGACTTTTGTTTGTTTTGTCGATCCTTTGTCGGAATTTTGACCAATCTTTGAGTTTTAGTTAGGGCTTCAGGTTGACTTTGACTCTTTGACTACCCCCACCGTTTATATGTGACAAACGGCGCAATATTCAGCCGAATTAATTAACGCGCTCATAGTGTTGTGAAAGTTTTCCGCTCGTATTTAATACGAACGCTGAAAATTTTCAGCTGAACTTTGAGCATCGGATTTGGCACAAAGATTGAAAACAAATTCACTCCAGTGGGAGAAAAATCGTAGTCCAAAACGAGCGAGAGCTTCCGTGCCAGGTACGTATCCAAAGCACACGGGAACACGATCATAAATTACGTCAAAACGTATTATTTCACGGATTCATTTCTCAAATCGTACTATAATATACTATAAGGTACTATATAGGTGCAATCTGTAGGATGAGCGAAATCCCCCAGTCATTTTCTGCGTATTAATTTTTTTTGTTTTTGCTTCTTCCGCCGGATATCATCCGTTCAACTCTCGATGATTACTAATTCAATGGATTTTTTGACCCTTTGCCGTCCACTTTCATCAACGTCATTATGCCATTTTTTTTTGTTTCAGCATACTAGGCCACGCAAAAGTCGACAGGCTTTCCGCGTGTAAATAAATAAAGCAGTAATTTCTCCACTGTAAATACTTGATACAGAATCAGGGGTATGGGTTCAGGCTAAAAAGGTCAATACGTTCACAAAGTGCGATCATCAATGTGTAACTTTTCGTATTTCGCTAAGCGATAGGTATCTGAATATTTTTTTTCAGACCTAAGTAAGCACACAATACCCTGTGGAATAAGAACTAAAAGCAAAATGTCGGACTTTGTATATTTTGTTATCAAACTTTGCGCTATACATGTATGTAGACGGTGTTGCAATTTACATACAAACATTTTACAAATGTCATTGTGACAATAGTATCTTTGGATATTGCACTTTTCTATAACAGTGGTCGGGAACCTTTTTTGAGCCATGAGCCAAATTAGGGAAAACCTTGCAAAATTGGTAAGTTTGGGAGCCACAACATATTATCCTCGAATTATAAAAGACTTTAGAAAGTTGAGGTTTTCTAATATTGAAGACAATTCCGTTAACTGTATGTATTTCAAAATTAAGTATTAAGAAAATTATGGTAGATGCCTATCCTATGCGATAAAGTATCATAAAAGGCGTTCTGTGAAACTATAACTTTGTATTTGAACTAGGTTTTTAATTAGAAAATGACAGTATATGGATAAAGTAAAAGTATACAGAGTGGCAAAAAAAGCTGGTCATGTTTTTAAAGCCAAAATTTATATCGCAGAAACCAATGATGATAATATAATTTTAAAGTGCATACCATTTACTTTTTAAAGATATGAAGAAACGAATTTTGTAAAGGAATGTCATAAAATAGTATTTTTTTAACAGTTTAAAAGTTTAAAGTGATGACAATCAACTCTACATATAGCTTATTGACGACTAAATCATTCAATATTTGCTTTAGAGCAGTGGTCGGGAACCTTTTTCGAGCTGAGAGCCATATTAGGTAAAACCTTGCAAGTTTGGGAGCCGCGATATACATACTATTTTCAAATTATATATTCAAAATGAAATTAAATGTAACTCATTTATGAAACGGATAGCAGTAAGAAATAAGCTATTTTCACGATATGTTCGATAGTTTTCTTTATCCTAATCGGATAAAGTTTCGTTTTATTCGACCTCGAGATTTTGAATTTGTATCGAGTATCCCCATTTTTCAATTCAATCTGTATGTCTGTATGTCTGTGTACTTTGTGTGTGTATGTCTGTGTGTTTTCTCCGAAACTATCAAGTCTATCAAGCTGAAATTTCATATCTATTATTTTCACGTAAAGTTTAAAAGCCATAAGGAATTTGGTCAACATCAGTCAACCGGAAGTTTTTTTTTCGTGCAGAAAATTCAAAAATCCGGTAAAAAATCATATTTCGAAACTGCCTCATCGATCAAGTTCAAATTTCATATCTATAGTTTTCAAATTAGCCGCAAGAGATACTGTGATTTTGGTCAAAATCCGTCTGACAGAAGTTTTATAACGATTTTTTTGTTTTTATTTTTCGACTTCTATTGCAAACCTTCAACAATTGAATTTAATATAGTTTTCACGTTAGAAATGAAACTGTGATTTTGGTCAAAATTTAAAAAAAACGATTTTTGTTTTTTTATTTTTTTCGGCCTTTTAAATAAAATATTGTAATATTGTACATATTTAAAAAAAAATAAATGAAAATTAGTCAACCGGAAGTAGGTTTTTTTTTGTCGAAAAGTTTACCGCAGAATATTTCCGAAACTGCACCGGAATTTTCTCCAAATTTCATATCTATAGTTTTCACATTAGCCTTAAGAGATACTGTGATTTTAGTCAACTTCTGACTACCGGAAATGGCAGTTTACTCCTGAACGATTTTTTTTTTTTTTTTATTTTTTTCGGCCTTTTAAATATGTACTATCGTCATATTATAATGTTGTACTCCTGAGTAAAATTGCTAGTTACGAAAAAAAAATGGTTCAACCGGAAGTAGGGTTTTTTTTTTTGTCGAAAAGTTTACCACAGAATTTTCAGAAACTGCCCTATTGATCAAGTCGAAAATTTATATTTATAATTATCATATAAAATTTAAGAGTTGATAAGGTTTTGATTTAAATCCGCCGATCGGAAGTGGTAGTTTTTCTTATTTGAATATATGCCGAAGATCGTATTTTATATACGCGCGCGCACTCAACACAGTAATTTCATGGATATGTACATATGTAGTATGTATTTTGATTGGTGTGGTGGTGGTGTATGCGTTTTATTTCCTTACGTACTTAAAAAATTAATTTCGTTACTCTTTGTATTCCTCAAATATATGGATAAAGTCATGGGTTGGCTACACCCGAATTTTTTTTTACTAAAAAGTATCATTAAATTCAATCAAGCTTTTTATTGCCATGAATTGAATTCATTTTGATTTGGTATATATTATGTTTCAACGTTTTGTGTTTCACGCAAAACGTTGGATGACAGCAAGGGCCGCAGACTTTCACACAAATAGCCGCATGCGGCTCCGGAGCCGCCGGTTCTATAACGTTAAGCTATTTAGACTTCTATGCAAACCTTTAACAATTGAATTGAATGAAATGCGTGATCTTATCAGAATAAGCGAGCTTTTTATTTACAACAGCGCAATAGTACATATGAAAAACTAAAGATAACTGGTTCAAATTGTTCTTCAGAATCAGTCGTTCAGATTGGCGTGGTGAGAAATGATTCGGACAGCAGAATTGATTTATTTAATTATTTGCCAAAGTCGCTTAGTCATTGTATAAAATGATCATTGATTTAACGTGAAACGATTTTTCCCATTGCCGATTAATCTGCCAATGGTTCAAAAGGTCTCGTTACACAAACCTGTACATTTCACCGTGTATTTATGCACATATACATATATATAAATTGCTAGCACAGCTGATTATTCCAACGTAGAGCCATAAGGGTCATAATGGGGCCACTCGTTCACACTAATGAAACACCAGTGTCGGGAATATTTTTAATCAAAACAAACTATGCACACACTAACAGTATGAATTGATAATTCGAATCGAGGCATAATAAAATAAAAGTCAACAGTCGGAAGCAATTAACGCCGAACGATCGCAATATAAACGCGAAAGCGGTCATTTTTCTTTTTCGGTTTATTACGATATAATTTTGTATATAGTAAGCGGTCGAATGAAATATGCGTTTTGGGCTCTGTTGCCTTTCCAGTGGGTTATCGCGTCATAATAACCGTGATTTATGGCGCAAAAGTGGCTCTGTACCTACATTTGTCAATTCGTCCCCTGGACAAGGGGCATTTATTTCACTTGTAGATTGCGTTTTGTAAACGTGAACGATGTCTTTGTTTCAATTTCGCAGATACATACCCTTGTTGGTGAAAGTTTGCCGTGTAAAAGCCATTGAATTCAATTTGTTGTACGAGAAAATCACAGTCTTCCATAAACCATTGTGCGTTGCGTGTTTCCCAATTATCAGTGCTCGAATTCAGCGGGAGCGGCAGGGAGCGGGTGTTCCCTTTTGTGAAATTTGAAACCTAGCGTACCCTTTCGTGAAATCTGTAAATTTAGCGCTCCCTTTCGTAAAAAACCAAAATTTCCGTGCTCTTTCAATAATTATTGCCGAAAAAATGTTATAAGGTGAATTTTTTTTACACGTATGACTCCTAAATCACAATCTTTGACTGAAAGTTAAATTATTTACATTTCAATTCCGACAAAGGCATCTTATCTGTAGCCAAAAGCCATTTAAAATATTATTATGTTTTGAAAAAGCTGGATGCACTTATGTTACTTGAAGATAACATTTAGAATTCGAGAGTTTTTATGCGCAAAAAGTTTTATTGCTTTATGGTCGGCACTGTCCGTCACACTATGGTCGAACTGCAACGGTCATTTCGATAATTTACGATATCTTTCTTTGAATTGTCGGCTTTCTTATTTTAACAAAATTTGTAAAGCAGCTGTACCGCTACCATTATACTAAAGGAACCAAAATTTCAAAATACTTCAGTCTTACCCGTCCCTCCGATGAGAGAACTTGAATTTACCGAACGTATTTGCAATTTTAATCTATCATCGGGAATCGCTTGATTATTATTATTTATTTATATTTTATTACTGCACTTCATCACTAACACTTTTCTAGCAACATTTTTTAAGTTGTCTGAATTATAATTACTGGACGTGACTAACTAAATAGTTATATTAACAACTGTATTAACCGTGTAAATTGTGCACCTAATATATACAACCATAAATTCATCTATATTGGTGTACATACATATGTTACGTAAGTGTTTTGGTGTTATAATATATGTATGTATATAAATGTACGTACATTTTCTATACATATAGTTAAAATAAAAAGGTCGTTTGATATTTTTTGAAAATTATCGAGCGCTCCCATTCGTGAAAATTTCCATTTCGAGCACTGGTGTAAAAGCCATTGAATTCAATTTGTTGTACGAGAAAATCACAGTCTTCCATAAACCATTGTGCGTTGTGTGTTCCCCAATTATATATCACTGTATCAGCCAGATATGGTTTTTCCGATCTGTGCATGATTGATTACATATTTTCTTATCACGATTGATCCTCGCTGTATTCTCGATGATGATTTACGATTTTTCGCGTTTAATTTTGCGAGCGTTCAACTTGTCGCGGTATAAAACATTTAAATGTAATCGGCGTTAGAACAATGGCCGTTTAGTGCCATTACTGTTGCTCGTATTTCATTTAAACTATTTCATAACACTATAGGTAGTGGTGAGGATCCCATTAGAGAGCACTCGCATATGAAAATTGCTACTTGAAAATAAGGATTGCGCAATAAAGTGTTACATTAGTGGCGTGCGAGATGGAAATTTTCACCGTACCGAAACGTTTTGACATCAGAGATTCGTCTAGACTGAATGGCTTCATAATTTAAGTAAATTAGTCTATCTATCAATCGACGACAAGCTTCTATTGATATGTATCAGTTAACATATAACATTATATTATTTTTGTTGCAGGTATGTGACTCTCATTACGCTGATAATTCTCACCGCATTCAGATAAGCAGTAGTGTAAGTTATTGATTCTATGATTATAACAGGGCCAATTTTAAAATGTTTGAAAAACTTGATGAAAGTGTGCAAGTGTCTCAATTAATTATGAGATTCTACGAGTGTCTATATGGAGATTTGATTGAAATTTATCAACCATTTGAAATTTGTGGCAAACAGACAAGAGAGCAGAGCACAGCAGCGAATATTTCGCAAACAAACACACACATGCACACAAAAGCTAAAACTATTCGCACAAACTTGTGCGGTTATCTTACATTTGTCATAGAAAGTTTGAGTGGTTGTTATTACGACGATGTCGTCGTTATTTTGCATACGACAAATTACTTTACCATCTCAATAAATACTATAACAAAGCTATATATGAGTCGCCTAGTTCCAAATCCCGATAAGTCCACAATATATAAAAAACGAGGATAAAATATTTTCTGGTTCTAAAAATTTTTTCAAACGATGCCTTATACTTGAATTATTCCAAATACCGCCAAGTGCGCCGTAAAAAAATATTGAAAATCAGTGTTAGTTCCAAAAACTGACAATTTCACTATGATACTAGCTGATAAAAGCCATATTTAGAAACAAACAACGATAAGTCCATGTTTCTAATCTCAATATTTTGTTTAATATCAACAAAATTAAGTTTAAATGAGTTTAAACGCCATCAAGCAAATAAGTCTGTAGCAGAAAAACCGCGTTTGCGAACAAGTGAGTTTTATGGACTTATCGGGATTTGGAACTAGGCGACTCATATGTATGTAAAATTGAATTAATTTTTCGATTTGACTTGGTATTTTTCACCACCATAGGCAATAGACACCAAACTTTGCAAAGGTAATTTCTTTGCTTCATAGTGTAGTAGTGCTTGATTTCACGGATCATTTTACTTCATTAGACTATACATGATTAGCGGAAGACATTTGAGCCATCTAAGATTCGCTAACGACATAGTTATAGTTGCATGTACAAAATAGGTTAACAGAATTAAGCAACGAGAGTATGAAAGTAGGCCTAAAAATTAATTTTAATAAAACTAAAATTATGTATAATGAATTTTGCACGGAAAACGTAGTCACAGTAGATAACCATATTGTAGAGATAGTTGATAGTTATTTATAGCTAGGGCAATTTGTGAATATGACAAGATGTAAAGAAGAAGAAATAAAACTAGGATGGAGTGCTTTTGGAAGAATGAACATTGTTTTTAAATCCAACATTCCGCTATGCTTAAAAAAAAGAAGGTATACGACCAATGCGTACTGCCAGTTATGACGTATGGATGTGAAACTTGGACGCTAAATTCAAGAATGCTACGAAAGATCCAGTGCACACAGAGAAGCATGGAAAGATGTATGCTTGGCATAACAAGAAGAGATCGCAAAAGAAATACATGGGTAAGAAGTATGACCAAAGTGGCAGATATAGCAGTAAGGGTGAAAAAATTGAAGTGGCAATGGGCTGGACACATAGCAAGCAGAAAGAAAGCAAGGTAGACCGAGTGGAAGATGGGCTGATGAATTGAGAAGAATGTGTGGAGTCAAGTGGATGCAGATTGCCCAAGACAGACAAGAATGGAAGAGGATTGGAGAGGCCTTCATCCAGCAGTGGATGGTGAACGGCTGAAAATGATGATGAGATTATACAGAGGTTTGTTGCATCCAACACAATTGACAGATACAGTATCGATCATCGAAATCAAAATATTGGGAAACGTAGGTTAATTAATATTGTTAGTTTGGTATGAATTTGTCTTTTGTTATTAAAAAAGAAGGGTCAAACACTGCGTTAATGAATATGTAGTACGCGATGGGTGCTCGTAAAAGTTAAAATATAACTGGTCGAACGTTTTGCATTAGGGTAGGCATTGTGCGAACCAGGTATGTTTGTGTGTACGCTTATTGCGATATATTTCACTTTGAGTATAATTACAACGGCCGGGGTCGGATGCTAATATCGCGATCCGGCCCTGTACCGCTTTATTAGCACCGAAAAATAATTATACCCAAAAACCCGGAACGCTCGGCTCCGGCCCTGTACATTTTTTTTTTTTTTTTTTTTTTTTGCAAACGGGTCGGATCGGAATTAAATTAGGCGACACGGAGCCGAATAAAGTCGAAATGATACAGTGCGTACTAAAAAAAAAATACAGTAAAAATCCCACCCTTTTATATGTATGTATGTGTATGGAAAAAAAATTGCAGGTTTGGATTTAGCGTGCAAATTTTATATTCGCAATATTTCAGAGACGAATTCGGTTAACGCCGGTCCCCGTAGACCAGTCGTTGAATTTAAAAATTGTTGTATAATTGTAAGAATGTGTGTGGAATGTTTTAAAAGTGAGTCGCGTTTTTTAACTTGAAATATGTATGTAGATTTTTATTAAGATTTTTGCTGCTTTTTTTTCGCGCTGAATTTGAAAATATTATTCGTCGCTCCATTTTCGCGATGCTCTCGCGTAATAATAAGTTTTATAAGCGATGCTTCGTAAGCAAAGAACCCTGAAAAAAGAGACTGAAACACTGTATAGCCTTTTTCGTTTTCATATTGGAGGCTATAAAATGCGTCGAATAAAGTCTAACTTTAATAAAATTTTACATTTTCATGAGTTTTCTTTTTTTTTTTTCATATCTACCTTGTTCGAAGATAAATGATTAGAAAATTTATCGATCGAGACTCAATTCAGTTTATATTAGGCAATTTATTGACATATTCAAAGTCAAACTATCGAATGGAATAAGAGGAATACTTTTCCGTTGTAGATATTTGATAGTTGATCACTTTTATAATAATTATAAACACTTTTAGAAAGACTGTTACAAAAAGTTATTTTGAAAGCGGAGAATTTATGAAAATATAATATTTATCAAATTACATAAATAACTTACTAGGTTGTAATAAATACAGTTAAATATACATAGAATCCTTTTAGAATAATTAAAATATCAATAGATAAAATGGTTTCCTTGTTGTTCATTCTTAAATTGTCATAAACACACAGGTTATTATATTTTAAATTGAACGTAAAATCAACAAAAGTTATTTTGGCGCGTAAATAAACCACGACAAGCTTTTGATAACATGTTTTTCATTCATAAAATGTAATCAGCAATAGTTATGTTTGAATGCATAGTATTTACTAAGACTGAAATAAGCTAATTTGAAACCCTTACATTAATCGTAGAAAGACTGTCATCAAAGGCTGTTTTAGTGACGTTTATATTTAAGTGGTTAGATTTTATTATAATATGTAATTATATAAATTGTAGAAAGACTGTCATGAAAGATTATTTTGAAAGCGCAAAATTTAAGTAAAGAAAATCGTGTTACTTGTAACTTAAGAAAATATACATTTCAGTACCAATTTCAATCACAAATATTTTTCAAATTATAAAACTTATAAAATTGTAATAAAAACGTGCAACTTTCACAACAATTAAATCAAAAACAACATTATTAGTAACCAGATGATGAAAAGAACGCCTTAGAAATATTTTAACAAAACAATACTGCCTGATTGTACCTCCTTCGCGTGGAACTCCCCCACTCCAAATCAAACAATAACACCGCATCGAAACTACCAACCGAAAAGTGACTCCACAATACATTTAAATTGCATTTCCCCACTCTATTGTACTACCGAAATTCGATAAATTCTGAACGTCAGTTCATTGCCGCCTAAAGATTCATTAAATCGCATATTAAATGTCGAAATTGTCAAATATCGGCACACCGCGGTTTGCGCAAGTCTATTTAATGGTTAAAATTCGCTAGAGGAAAACGCCCGTTCCTCTGCAGACTCATTATTATTCGATGATACGGTGTGCGTTGTTCAGTCGGGAAGGATATATGTACCTATACATAAATTGTATGGATGTAAGGATCAGCTCCTTTAGGCTATTCCTAGGATTCCTCTCGTGTCCCCAAACGGGTCAGACGAAAAGTGTGTACGTATCCATCGTAGCATATTTATGTAAACATAAAGGATGCTACGAAAATCATCGCACTATTTGTTTCACTTATAAATTTTAAGCCAATGAAAAAACATTTCTTTATAATAATTCCCTATTCTATACTGGCAAATTCATGCTCTTTTCATTCACGTACTCGTTTCTTTGAAAAACAAATAACAAGAGAATGTTATTCTCCAGTGGTTCCAGTTATATTCTAGTGAAGTACGTATTGATATCTTGTGGTGCCGATTTCGTATGGAAACATCTCAACAACTAGCCAGATAAATGACCAAATCTGGCTGATTTGGTTTCTTAATCACATCTAAATCTTTCCAGAAGTAATAGCAATACTTAAAATCTTCAAGGCAATCGAATAAACCTTTTGGCCGTATCGAGAATCGCACCACAAACTTTTGATCACGAGTACAACGAATTACCACTGAGGTATCACTGTTCTTAAGTTGGATATTAAATTTAACTTTTAATTTTAGTACAACAGTCTTGTTGCTCAATGATTGCCGGCAAGTATTGCTGTTTTATAGTATTGCTGTAAGTGTTTTATTATTGCCCTGATTTTGTATTTTCGTATACCGAGCGATATCATCGGCAATATGGCAACAATACTCGCCAACACACGGCCATACCAGCAATAGTGGAACAATAGTGTCGGGAAGCACGACTATATTTCCGACCCACATCACCATATTGCAGTAATATTACCGGCAATTCTTGCCACCAATATATTGCCGTGAAAATGTTGTTCGTTTACAGGCACCTTTATTAACAACTTTTGTATTGTTTTGCAATATAACATCACAACTACTGCCGTCCTAAGCCCACTTAACGTGACTGACAAAAATTACGAAAATGAGTTACATGTGTTTTAAGGGTTATGGGAGTGTATTCTTGCGATTTTTCATATCAAAATTAATGTATCTTCATCCAAAAGTGACTTTTTTAAGCTATTAAATCTAACGTATCTACATGCGCAGAGAAATAGTATCACCAATACTTTTTTTCGGTCACTACCTTATCATGAAAGATTGAAAATACTGAATCTCTCCACATTGGAGACGAGGAGATTAAGAGGTTTTTTAATTGAAGTATTCTAAATAATGTGAAAATGTGAAATGACCAACCTCATTATGTTCAATGAGAAGCCTCATCTAAGAGGTCATACTCTTAGACTCCGAAAAGAAAAAACAAATAAGATTGTTAGAGATTCATTCTTTTCAAATAGAGTGGTTGAAGTTAGGAATAGTAATATGTATACATTCATAATGAATAATGAAGTGACGTAACTACTAAAGTATTAATTTTTCCTTAGAATTATCAAAACACAATAGAAAATAACCTCATGCACTAAAAAAAAAGTTTAAATAAATCAGTAATATATGTATGAATAAAAACAAAAATTTAGAATAAAACTTTCAAGTCGATTTATCTCGATATTGTTGTTTTGTCAGTTACGTTAAGTGGTCTTAGGACGGCAGTGTAGCTCACGCTATAGTTTTTCTATTAAAACCAGTGAACTGACCCTGTGACGTTCTCTGAAATCAAATTTTGAGCGTTTCTGACGGACAGGCATATAGAAAAACTCAAGCTTTTATATGTAGCGTACAATAATTTTTCAGTATATCGTCAATTGTACGTGAAAATTTTATCGAAAAAAATATTGGCAAATAAATGGGGTGTCCTGGAAGACCCTGTATAAATGTGTGTAGGTTCACCGCATCCTCCTTCAGGTCCACGAGGACTACGACGACGTTCACTCTTTCGGCAATTATTAAATAGGGGTTTTCTGAAGTGCTTTGTAGTCGTCCTTTTGACCATTGTCGCCCGTTAAACCTCGAGAGTCGAAGGGATACGCCTTTCATTGTCCGATTCGGTCTCCTTTTTTTTATCGTGTTCTTCGGACATGTCGACTTTGTTAATTCCTTGCAGACTTATATACTTATATACAGAATATGTCAGAAGAGGTCATTGTCCCCTTCTGAATCAGAACTGGAGTGGCTTTTATTCAGAAATTTGAAAGATTCGATCCAATCGAAACAGATGCTGAATAAATGCACGAACTGTTGTGTTTACGGTAGTATGTATGTATGTATGTTTTTACGTTCACATCTTAAGAGTATAGTATCGCATTACAGAAACATCTTTTGAATTCAGTTATAATATCACATTTGACGTGCAAATGTATTTTCTTTATTAAATTTGCATCCGAGCGTCGCTTGTTTCAGATAAATTGGTTACGTGTTGCATACATTTTTCAAACTAAAATGTGCGAAACGAGCTTTTCCTAATTGATTTAGTGTGCATAGGTGCGCGACAGTGATGTAAGTCCTTACACACAGAAATTATCAAAGTTAAGACTTTAGAAAGTTGAGGTTTTCTAATATTGAAAACAATTCCGTTAACTGTATGTATTTCAAAAATTAAGAAAATAATGGTAGATGCCTATCCTATGCGATAAAGTATCATAAAAGGCGTTCTATGAAACTATAACTTTGTATTTGAGAAACTAGGTTTTTAATTAATGAGAAAATGACAGTATATGGATAAAGTAAAAGTATACAGAGTGGCCAAAAAATCTGGTCATGTTTTTAAAGCCAAAATTTATATCGCAGAAATTTTAAAGTGCATACCATTTACTTTTTTAAATATATGAAGAAACGAATTTTGTAAAGGAACGTCATAAAATAGTATTTTTTTTTTTTTTTTTTTAACAGTATAAAAGTTTCAAGTGATGGCAATCAACTCTATAGCTTATTGACGAATAAATCATTCAATGTTTGAGTCGCCTAGTTCCAAATCCGGATAAGTCCATAAAACTCACTTGTTCGCAAACGCGGTTTTTCTGCTACAGACTTATTTGCTTGATGGCGTTTAAAACTCATTTAAACTTAATTTTGTTGATATTAAACAAAATATTGAGATTAGAAACATGGACTTATCGTTGTTTGTTTCTAAATATGGCTTTTATCAGCTTTTATCATAGTGCAATTGTCAGTTTTTGGAACTAGCACTGATTTTCAATATTTTTTTACGGCGCACTTGGCGGTATTTGGAATAATTCAAGTATAAGGCATCGTTTGAAAACATTCTTAGAACCAGAAAATATTTTATCCTCGTTTTTTATATATTGTTGACTTATCGGGATTTGGAACTAGGCGACTCATTTGCTCTAGAACAGTTTTCGGGAACCTTCTTTTGAGCTGAGAGCCATATTAAGTAAAACCTTGCAAGCTTGGGAGCCGCAATATACATACTATTTTCAAATTATATATTCAAAATGAAATTAAATGTTGCTCATTTATGAAATGGATAGCTGTAAGAAAAAAGTTTATTAGTAGAAGACAGTTTATTACTAAAATGTATGATAAAGTTCAATCTGAAAAACGATTTATTTTGATTTTGTATAAATTGTGTGTCAGCGTTGTGTTTCACGCAAAACGTTGGATGACAACGAGAGCCGCAGGTCATCACACAAAGAGCCGCATGCGGCTCCGGAGCCGCCTGGTACCCGACCGCTGCTCTAGAACATTGAAAAATGCATTTAAATCGTACGAGTATAAACGTTGATTAATCGGCACTATACGTATGTATGTATGTACATACATTGGGAAAGGTGAAATTTTTCATGGGTTTTAAAAAGAGGCACTAATCGTGGAGCGCACCAGGTTGACAAAGGACCATTTTAAAGCCGGTTTTCGAATAATTCCCACGATTTTTTTTTCGGTTTTTTGGGTTGTAATTAGATTACAGTGGCAATAACTCAAGTCGCGGCACAAAGCCCTTAATTTGAAAACTGTCGGTGGACCGCAACATCCACCCTCTTAACAGCATCCCTGGCACAAAGGACTCGGACGAAAGTTACCATCGACCAAACCCCCCGGTTAAGGAATAAATACGTTAAGCGAGTTTTGAGAGTCTCCTTATCCACGCTTTGAAAATAATCTTTTTTTTTTTGCACTTTAAAAACCGCATTCAATGGAAAAGTTTGTTAATACGTTTCCAAATACTAGCTATTATCACCGTGCTTATTTTACCATCGAAACGTTTAAATTTCAACGTATGAAACTCACTGGCGTGGGACGAGTTTTAGGCGATTTAAGTTTATGAGGCGAAAATGTAACATCTGCATATTTCGCCATTGTTTGCCGTAATGTATAATCTCAAATTAGGATCGCCGAGGTCCTTATTAGGGTCATAGGGGCACGCAGAGGAATAGGGGGTGTTGAAACTAAATTAGATATCTGATTTTGGCAATCTGCTGTAACCTCTTGGGTTATACTTTTTATTGTGGCTAGTTCCATACTCTACATTTACTTTGAACGCGAGAAAATTCTTTTATCTTTGATTTGTATTAATTAATACGAGAGCATTGTATATTCTGTTGTTATTCAAATGTCTTATGTTTTATTATTTGACATATATTTTTGATCGAAATCAGTACTGAAGTGCTTATAATAATTATAACGACAGCTATCCACTGGGTAGTTAAATTTTCATTCACAACAAGTGTAAACAGTTTCTTCAAATGTTGAATGCGTGATTGTGGAACGTCCTTTTAGTATATTTCTTTATATTATATGCAAGTTTATTATATATGTACTAGCTGACCCGGCATGCGTTGCAATGTCCGATCCCGTTCCCGTTCCAGATCCGTTCCCGTTTCCGTTCCCGTTCCTAGTACGTTTCTGACGCGTGAGTAGGCCCGTTCCCGAGCCCGTTTCCGTTCCAGATCCGTTTCCGTTCCCGATCCCGATCCCGGTCCCGTTCCCGTTCCGTTCCTAGTACGTTATCTGACGCGTGAGCAGGCCCGTTCCCGTTTTTTTTCCTGATTTTGTTTCACAGGAACCATCCCCGGCATGATCACAATAAGTCCTGAAAGTTTCATCGCGATCGGTTAAGTGGTTTAGGAGCCTATAAGAGACAAACAGACGGACATTGATTTTTATATACATACTAGCTGACCCGGCACGCGTTGCAATGCCCGATACCGTTCCCGTTCCAGATCCTGTTTCCGTTTCCGTTCCCGTTCCTGTTCCCGATCCGTTGCCGATGCCGATCCTGTTCCTGTTTCCGTTCCCGGTCCCGATCCCGTTCCCGTTCCTTGTACGTTATCTGACGCGTGAGCAGGCCCGTTCCTGTTTCCGTTCCCGTTTTTTCCCGATTCAAGATCCCGGTCCCGTTTCCGATCCTGATCCCGTTCCCGATCCCATTCCCGTTCCCGTTCCTAGTACGTTATCTGACGCGTGAGCAGGTCCGTTCCCGTTCCCGTTTTATCCCGATTTTTTTTCACAGAAACCATCCCCGGCATGATCACAATAAGTCCTGAAAGTTTCATCGCGATCAGTCGAGTGGTTTAGGAGCCTATAAGAGACAGACAGACAAACAGACAGACAGACATTGATTTTTATATATATAGATATATAGATAAGTTAGCAATCTAAATTGTTAATCCAAGTCTTAAAATAAAACACGCCTTAAACAATTTTAGTGTATTAAATAAAGAGTGCAATGTTTGAATGTTGTTTCTGAAATTCAATCAGTGATCATTTCGAATAAGACATAGCGGCAAAAGCCTTCGTTCACAATTTATTTAAACTTAGCTTTGTGTAATATATACAAAGTAATAAACAAAACGGTACAAACTTTTACACTTTGAGCGTTTCCTTTTAGTTTGGCAGTACTAATTAGTAATCTAATGAATGGGAAATTTTCCTATAGACTTTCACCAAAAGCAATATTTAAAGACTAGTTTCAAACTACCTATATATGTATATATATAGGTAGTTGGTATTGCTAGCTTCATTCTTTTCATTTTGGAATATGTTACATTCAGCATAATGGATATAATATAACGTAGAAATCTATGATTCTCAACGATGCCTTCATTCGTACGGAACCGAAGACAAATGTCTAGGGTTAGAGCACTTTTAGGGTTAATGTGCTCCCAGTTTGCGATAGGACCTCGCCCTTTGTACGCAACGTGTATATCAAATTAGAAACACAGAAAGAGAGAAAAGAGGGGAGAGTGAGATATATACGCACATCAGAAGCCTACTAACGCGATTGCGTCTGAAGTATGTCTGAAGAATGTCTGAAGAATGAATCGGGTATGAACAGGTACCCATCCTGTACATAAATCTCCAAGGTAATGCAATTTTGGTCCACCGTGCGAATTTTCGCAATTAATCATGAGCGTGTGTGAATTTAGCAGGGGTGATAACATGTCAAGGTTGAGACTCATACCCCCCCCCCCCCCCCTCATTATAATTATCATCATCATCATCATCCTGTGAGTTTATCCTGGGGTACCCTAGCGTATAATTATGCCACAAAAGAATACGAGGACCCGCTCGTCTGCTCGGTTGGACGACGAATCCTAAACAAACACACTCGATTGTATCTTGACCGAATTTTGTGAGGTTGGCAAATAGCAGTACGGACTCACGAGAGAGTTTGTTCAGGTCCCTGACGATTACGGGTCTCTTCTGAAAATTTTTTTCAGCAACAAATCACCTAGGAAGTTGTCGAATTTATCGCTCGATCTTCAAATTTCATCATAGTCAATAAATAGCCATCGAGAGAGTCGAACAATTGAAGACGACTTTCAGAAGAATAAAAAGTTGTTTCTTTGAGCCGATGTTAGCATTGAATGTGACTATTTGACTTTCTCTCTTACATTTGAATTGTATTAAATTTCCCAGGAATTTTATGTACAGTTTAAACTACTACTAAATACTTGTCAAACTTGTAGCATTTGTATTACATATATGTATATTGAGAGCACTTGTAGTAGTTGGCGTAGAAGTTTAATAACGGACGTTCAAGGATCTATTCCAAGCCATACAGTCAGAGTGTAATTCTTCATCATCATCATCATTTTCAGCCGTTCACCATCCATTGCTGGATGAAGGCCTCTTCAATCCTCTTCCATTCCTGTCTGTCTGTCTGTCTATTTGCCAACTTGGTCATGCTTCTTACCCATGTATTCCTCTTACGATCTCTTCTCGTTATAACCGAGCATACATCTTTCCATGCTTCTCTGTGTGCACTGGATCTTACGTAGCATCCTTGAATTTAGCATCCACGTCATAACTGGCAGTACGCATTGGTCGTATGCCTTATTTTTTAAGCATAGCTGAACGTTGGATTTAAAAACAATGTTCATTTGTCCAAAAGCACTTCATCTTAGTTTTATTGCACTGCTGACATCTTTTTTTATACAATTAGGATAAATATACTTAGGTATAATGTTGATATTACAAAAGAAATCGAAGTCTCTATAGTTCCATACCCCATTAGATAGCTTTAGATATAATATAATTTTCAGCCGTTCACCATCCACTGTTGGATGAAAACCTCTACAATCCTCTTCTATTCTTGTCTGTCTTGGGCAATCTGCATCCAGTTAACTCCACACATTCTATTCAAATCATCAGCCCATCACTGGGTCTACCTTGCTTTCTTTCACATCCTCTCGGATACTATTCCAGTATTTCTCGCGTTCATCTGCCATCCATTCTTCTCGCTGTGTCCACTTCAACTTTTTTACACGTTCCGCTATATTTGCCAACTTGGTCATGCTTCTTACCCATGTATTCCTCTTACGATCTCTTCTCGTTATAACCGAGCATACATCTTTCCATGCTTCTCTGTGTGCACTGGATCTTACGTAGCATCCACGTCATAACTGGCAGTACGCATTGGTCGTATGCCTTCTGTTTTAAGCATAGCGGAATGTTGGATTTAAAAACAATGTTCATTCTTCCAAAAGCACTTCATCTTAGTTTTATTTCTTTTTCTTTACAACCAGTCATATTCACCAATTGTCCTAGGTATAAATAACTATCAACTATCTCTACAATGTGTTTATCTACTGTGACTACGTTTTGCGAGTGTAATTAACGGTCTTGAAAGGATTACATAAAATTGTATCGTACTCTTAAAGTGTTTAACTTTCAAATGAAACACTGTTTTCAATTGCATTTCTGAGTTTTCCACCGATACAATGAAACGTCAGTAGTTTGAAACTTAAAAACTCGTAGAACAACTTTGTCTCCTTGTGACTTTACAGCTGTTGTATTTGAACTTTTCGATTCGTCACATTAATTTTGAAACAATCGATGTAACAGTTTGTTTTGGAAACTTTTCCCAAGAACATTTATCACGTTTAAATGTAAAGAACGGTGCATTTATATGTACAATCGTGACTAGAATCGATAGTGTGTCAGTTTTAAGTGGGTTCACTAGTCAGTTTTGAGTTTTTAACTGTGAATATACTAAGTTTTGAGGTATACGGAGGTTGGAGATTTTTTTTTCCGTTTAATATTTATCAATGCAAATGATGGTAAATATACGAAAATGTACAAAGTAGTTAGTGCAGTCTCGTTTTACAGTGAAAGTTCAACGTTGGTAATGTCCAAACGTGTGTTTGAAGGAGATATAGGACTTGGAACGTTGAACTAGAGCTGTGGGAATTTTCTTTTGAGGCTCTGTTGTTCTCTGGAGTTTTCCTTTTTTTCTCTGACTGTCGAAAGATGTGAAAAATAGACGACTATGGTCGTGAACATCAAAGAAGACACTTTTATACCGTTCTTTCTCTCTCGCCACAACTGACGTCTCTGTTATCGTCGTTATATTAATGTAGTTTACTTGTGTCGTCTCTTTTCATAACTTTCTTCTTCTGCTGCTGACTCTTTTTTATTTAGGAAAAAATCGCGGTGAAAACTCGCAATCGATGAAAATTTTCGGGTGTAACCGAAACGTTGTGAAACGAAAAAAAAAAAAACAAAAAGCGAATAAAAACAAGAAAAACCGAACATTAAAATAGCAACGTCGTCTCGTTGTTTGCGATGAAAAATTGATTGTGCCAAATCGCTAAGGGGTTCTTATTTTATCTACGTTGTTGTATGCACGTTACATTGGACGGGCTCGTAAGTGATAACGATTGTAGAATAAAACACATGTAGTTCATGCGATATTTTCATATAAAACAATTTCATTGTGGATATATGTTTCAATAAAATGTAATTTTTTTTACAAATTTACTAGTGCAACTGAGAAATAATATGTACACTTTATAGTACACTCAAAGAAGGCTTACAGCATATTTTATATTATACATAATGAGTCAAAGGATCATAGTGCATATTATAAGGGTTGATTGTAGAATTCATCTGAACAAAAAAAAAAGTAATAGATTCAAGTATGAAAGTGAGTCGTAGTCAATTTTTAATAAAAAGTATGTAATGAATGTTCATAAATTTGAACTACGAGTAGGTTAGGTTAAGTATGTAAAGGTCAAATATTCAGCCCTAGAAAATGTTCCTTGAATATCCAATATTCCTATGATATGAAGCAAAGGGTCGAATACTTAAAATTCATAGTTTAGCTATTCATTCCACAGTTAATATGATATGTAAGTACCGAATCATATACATATAACTAATCGTCATCATCATTTTTAACCGTTCACCATCCAATGCGGGATGAAGGCCTTTCCAATCCTCTTCCATTCTTGTCTGTCTTGAGCAATCTGCATCGACTTGACTCCACACATTCTTCTCAATTTATCAGCCCATCGTCGACTTGGTCTATCTTGCTTTCTTTCACATCCTCTCGGATACCATTCCAGTATTTCTGGCGTCTTGTTATACCGAGCATACATCTGTCAATTCTTCTGTGTGTGCACTGGATCTTACGTAGCATTCTTGAATTTAGCATCCAAGTTTCACATCCATACGTCATAACTAGCAGTACAGCATTGGTCGTATGGCTTATTTTTTAAGCATAGCGGAATGTTGGATTTAAAAACTATGTTCATTCTTCCAAAAGCACTCCATTCTAGTTTCATTCTTCGTTTTATTTCTTCTTCTTTACATCCGGTCATATTTACCAATTGTCTTAGGTATAAATAACTATCAACCTGTTTCTACAATATGATTATCTACATACATATATGTAGAAATAATATGCGGTATATAGTAACAAATACATACATGATATAATTGGATCAATACGCGTGATAACGCTCGCGTTACACGAGTTGTTTATCCATCGACATGGCAACGTCTAGCATGCAGATTTTCGCGTTTTATTTTATATTAATAATAATAATCAAGCCCAGGATAGACGGTGAAGCAGTGACTGTCAACATTTCAACTGTCAACGTTTCCAAACTGGAACATTTTATATATATAAACAAACATGTGTGTATACTTTCGTTGGTGCGTTTTCAATGTGCGTTGAACTGTTCTTTCAAAGTATTGCCACTTGTTGCCTCAGTTTAAGCCAGGATCGATAAATTTGATATACTTAAACAATTCCACTTAACTCAGTCCACGATCGAACTACACGTATTTAATTCATTAGATTTGACACGATTGAAATTGCGTATGTACATATTTATTATGACATTTTTCATTCGACGAAGCGAGTGTCGTTGAACGGACAGCAACAGGTGTCACTGGATCTCACACTTCTGTAACGTTTACTTCTACCACAGCGTACATACATATATACATATGTACTCACTTAAAGGATCGATACCCATTTTTTTCATTCCTTTTTTACTTTATTTTACTTCTGAGCCTCCAGTTTCCTTATTCGGTCTTCTCCCGTTCATGAATATTTTAACGCACACATCCGGAATCGCCATGCGCACTTTTTTCTCTTCATTTTTTTTTTTTTTTCCATTATCGGCATCGTTACGATCGTTCGTATAACGCTTTGCCAATGTCAATACGCTGTTGCGCTCTCATTTGCTTTTTTTTTATTTAAAGTGTTGAAAATTAGACACTCGTGTGGTTTTATCGATTCTTCAGTGCAATGCTATCAGTGACAGATTTTTTTTTTTTGTCATGCTGTGATCATTGGCCGTTTATAGCGTTATATCTATATGTGTCAGATCTAGGACAATTGGTGAATATGACCGGATGTGAAGAAGAAGAAATAAAACTAGGATGCAGTGCTTTTGGAAGAATGATCATAGTTTTTAAATCCAACACTCAGCTATGCTTAAAAAAAAGGCATGCGACCAATGCGTACTGCCAGTAAGATCCAGTGTACATAGAGAAGCGTGAACAGAAGTATGTTTGATATAACAAGAAGAGATCGTAAGAGGAACACATGGGTGAGAAGTATGACCAAAGTGGCAGATATATAGCAGAACGTGTGAAAAAGTTGAAGTGGACACACAGAAGGACGTGATAAATACTAATACTGAATCCGAGATGAATTGAGACGAATGTGTGGAGTCAAGTGGATGCAGATTTCTCTAGGAAGAGGATTCAGCAGTGGATGATGAACGGCTGAAAATGATGATGATGATGATGATGACTACAAATATGGAAAAAAGTAAAAAGTTGACTAGTCAAGTTCTATCCGAACGGTCTATCATGCTAAATATAACAGTAATAATCAAAAATAAAAAAGACAACGTGTGAAATCCCTGCATTATTTAAAATGCCTTGTAATTGTATATAATAACCTTAGTGTATTAGGTTAAGTATGTAGATTTCGCATAACAATTTAAACCTGTGTTTTGATGAGGTCGTCCCAAAACTTTAGTTTTTAATACTTGCTATATGTAGGGTAGTACATTTTGTACTTTTCCTGGTCATTTTGGACGTAGTGCAAAATGCCTAGGCATTTTATACAATGCAAGCATTAGTAACAGACAGGCAGCATCACGATTCAAAGTTACTTATTTTAATCGTTAGTAATCGTATAAATTCAGATGCCCTACGTCTGTACGTGTATAAATGAGAGCATAGTTAACAGTTTGTCGTATCGCAGTACATATGTACGTTCAAGAAGAAACCAGTCAGGGAAAACTTTAAAGTACCATTAGGCTTTTATAGTTACGATAGGTTATAAAAGGTTTAAATGCACATATAAGTGTGTGTGTGTGTGTTTGCGATACAGTCACCATTAAGTCTCGAAAGAGAAGCTTTCGCTCTGTGCTTTCCTGCCACGTGTACTTACTTACTATTTGCGCTCATTGTATTGCAGAATGTGGTGGAATGGGTCACACGTTTTAGAGATTGTGTTAAAAAAGTATTTTATACATAATTTTACGATGATGGCATACTTAAATTTGCGTTTATGGGCGAACGAATTAAGTGCTATTTTCCTAATAAAATTTAAAGCATTGAAACGCTCTCCGAGTGGAATCTTGCTCTCGAATTTTTAGCCGTTAATCAAATTGAGTTGAGTACGTTTACATTAAAAAGTAAGAGTGTAAAGTTGGCCCCTTTAGCTGCGAGTCACTATTTTTCCAATTTAAAATTTGTACAATGCTTTCACTCTAGTTATTGTTATAGTACGACCGTGTTTCTTTTGAATAATAGAAATAGAGTTGTGTGTTCGGAAAGTTTATTGTTTTATTGTAGTTGTAAATGAGGTCAAATTAACGGTTAAAGTTAGCGGACTTCATTTTGAAACGATGCGATAAGGTACGAAAGCTTTTACGCTCTTTAAATAGACTATTTTACATTTGTGAGAAGTCACCTGGAATTTGCTAGTACTATATGGAACCCGTTTTACCAAGATTCCATTACTAAATTGGAAAAAATTAATAAGAAGTTCTATGCGTACTCCATTTCCAGGTTTCGTCTTTCCTCTTTTTCTTCAAATTCCCATGATTATGTCCCTCTGCGGTCTAGGAGGACAGTTTTGGATATCTGCTTCGTATTTAAGCTATTAAATAATTTATCAGATAGCCCTTACTTGATAAGTAGGATCCTTTTCCATTGTTTCCGTAGATCTGTTAGAAATTGTTTCATTTGAATCTTTGTTCTACTAATTATTCGTAACACTCCTTAATTCACAGATTCTGATCGTCATTCAATGAAACTCCTGCACATTTTGATCCTTTTCGATATTCCTTGCCCTCCTTCAGATTTTCTTACTAAAGTTCCTTTCTTGCTATGATTTGTTCTTTGTTTGTAACTATTTTGGCTGTATTGTATTGTATGGAATTAATTTTATTTTATATTGTACTTTATGAGCTGTATGTTACTTGATAAATAAATAATAATAGTAAGGTTAGGCTAGGTTGCTAGGATTGGTTAGAATAGGTTAGATTAGGTTAGGTTAGGTTCGATTAGTAATTAGATTTATGTAGGTTAGGCTTATGAAGCATAAATTTTAATGATAAGAATTGCTTAACTTTTTTGACAAGAAGCTAATATACATACATACATATACTACATAATTTGAAATATGAATTATTTTTAAAGGGGAATAAGCATAGATATAAAATACATTCCAAACAAATTTGCCTGGAGAAAGCGTCAGAAGCAACGGGGGGTGCGGGGGGTCTAAAGTGCGGGGAATTCTCACAAAAAAAAAGTCAAGCAAAATGCATGCGAGGCATGCATTTTTGCATGCCCTTTTTGTATGTCATTTTTCGGGCGCTAAGTCCAATCTATGTTATTCTCCATCTATGGGAATAAGTCATCAATTACTGCTATTCAACATTACTAACGAATAATCAATAGTATAAAAAAGTCAAAAGAACGGAATAATTTTATTTTATTTGAGGCTAATATTTCTCTTTTTAATGTGGTGTATTGCCTTATATTGGTCAAAATTTTATCATCTGTCATAGTGTGAGGTAATATAGCAAAAGTACATGCAGTGCTTTTCCGCTGTCTTCTAGAGCGCAAATAATGGAATGAATAGACCAGCGGTCGGGAACCGGCGGCTCCGGAGCCGCATGCGGCCCTTTGTAGGAAAACCTGCGGCTCTCGCTGTCACCATCTACTGCTGGATGAAGGCACTCTAATACTTTTCCGTTTCTGTCTGTCTTGAGCAATCTGCATCCACCACACTCAATTCTCAATTCGTCAGCCCATCTTCCACTCGGTCTACATCCTCCACGGATACCACTCCAGTATTTCTCGCGTCCATCTGCCATTCATTCTTCTCACTATGTGTCTTTTATATCTGTCATTCTTCTTATCCATGTATTCCTCTTACGATGCCTTCTTGTTAAACCGAGGATACATGCTTTTCCATGCGTGCACTGGATCTTATGTAACATTTTTGAATTCAGCATCCACGTTTCACATTCATACGTCATAACTGGCAGTACGCATTGGTCGTATGCCTTTTTTTTTTTGTCGTTAATTTTTTCAAAAGCGCTCCATCCCAGTTTCATTCTTCACAATCTGAAAATAATATGTTGCGGCTCCTAAACTTAACCAATTTTGCAAGGTTTTCCCTAATTTGGCTCTTAACTCGAAAAAGGTTCCCGACCACTGGAATAGACAATTAATTCGCAGGCAGAAAGAATGTTAGATATTGCCAATTTTGAACAGTTAAGTATGATAAATTTGACAGGGATTTTTTCAATTACATACAAATCGTCCCAGCAGCTATAGAATCACGTGAAAAAAAATCAAATAAAATTTCGTCCGTACTATCGGCAATAGAACCGTTCAAACTTTTGCACGGCAACAGTGTATAAAATCACGCATTGTTATACTTGCGGAGCCGTTGAATGGCCTAACAATTTTCTCGGAATGTCTCACAATTTCGCCATAGAAACGAACACGACCGTTCGCAGATTTATATACCGGACGTTGAGTAATATGGCCCGATACACATTGTTCGCGGCTTCCTGTCCCCTGTCTCTCGTTTGATTCTTGGCGATATTTCAACACGAAATTTGCCCTCCTTCACCTTGTTCCAAAGACACACAATGTGCCTCTCGTCCCTCCTCAACCATTCACCGAAACATATACCCACTCAATTCCGCGAGACCTCCTCTATATCAGTGCGACAATACTCTCGCGGAGACGTCTCAATGACATTATCTTAATTTCCGCTCAATTATGACTCCTCCACTCTGCGTTCTCGAAAGAACCACGCCAAATATACAGGATGGGCTAAAAACCTCGAAAAATCTAAAAAAATTAATAATTTTCAGACCTTCACTATCCACTGGTTGGATGTAGGCCTCTCCAATCATCTTCCATTCCTGTCTGTCTCGAGCAATCTGCATCCACATGACTCCACACATTTTTCTCAATTCATCAACCCATCTTGCACTCGGTCTACCTTGCTTTCTTTCACATCCTCTCGGATACCATTCCAGTATTTCTCGCGTCCATCTGCCATTCATTTTTTACACGTTCCGCTATATCTACCACTTTGGTCATATTCTTGTTATACCGAGCATACATCTGTGTGCACTGAATCATACGTAGTATTCTTGAATTTAGCATCCAAATTTCACATTCATACGTCATAACTGGCAGTGCGCATTGGTTGTCTGCCTTCTTTTTTAAGCATAGCGAAATGTTGAATCTAAAAACTATGTTCAGTCTTCCAAAAGTACTCCATCTTAATTTTATTCTTCTATACAAACAGTCATATTCACCGATTTTCCTAGGTATAAATAACTATCAACTATCTCTACAGAATGATTATCTAGTGTGACTACGCTTATACTAAATAAAACTAATTAATACTAAATAAGATCCAAAGAAGTTCCGTACATACAATGTACTTGCATTTTAAATTCCGCATTCCTAATACTTCCTAATACTTCCACTTGACTCCACACATTTTTCTCAATTCATCAACCCATCTTGCACTCGGTCTACCTTGCTTTCTTTCACATCCTCTCGGATACCATTCCAGTATTTCTCGCGTCCATCTGCCATCCATTCTTCTCACTGTGGCCACTCTATATCTAGATCTCGTTATACCTAGATCGTTCCATACTTCTCTGTGTGCACTGTATCTTACGCAGCATTCTTAAATTTAGCATCCACGCTTCACATTCCTACGTCATAATTGGCAGTACGCATTGGTCGTATGCCTTATTTTTTAAGCACATCGGAATGTAGGATTTAAAAACTATGTTCATTCTTCCAAAAGCACTCCATCCTAGTTTCATACTTCGTTTTATTAATTCTTCGTTACAACCAGTCATTTTCGTCGATCTGCCATCCATTCTTCTCCCATTGCTACTTCAACTAATTCAATCATTCTGCTATATCTGCCACTTTGGTCATACTTCTTACCCATATATTCCTCTTACGATATCTTATTGTTGTACCAAGCACACATCATTCCATGCTTCTCCGTGTGCACTGGATCTGATGTAACATTCTTGAACTTAGCATCCATGTTTCACATCACATACAGTACGCATTGGTCGTATGTCTTCTTTTTTAAGCATACCGGAATGTTGGATTTAAAAACTAGGTTCATTCTTCCAAATGCGTTCATTTTCCCTAATTTAGCTCTTAGCTCGAAAAAGGTTCCCAACCACGGGTCTTGAGCAATCTACATCCAGTTGATTCCACACATATGTCTCACTCGGTCTCCCTTGCTTTCTTTCACATCCTCTCGGTTACTATTACAGTATTTCTCGCGTCCATCGCGTCCACGTATCCATTCCAACTTTTTCACACGTTCTGCTATATCTACCACTTTGGTCATATTTATTACCCACGTATTCCTCTTACGATCTCTTCTTGTTGTACCGAGCATACATCTGTGTGCACTGAATCTTACATAGTATTCTTGAATTTAGCATACAAGTTTCACATCCATACGTCATAACTGGCAGTACGCACTGGTGGTATGCCTAATTTTTTAAGCATAGCAGAATGTTAGATATAATAACTATATTCATTCTTTCAAAAGCGCTCCATCCTACTTTCATTCTTCGTTTTATTTTTTCTTCTTTATATCCAGTCATGTTCACTAATTGTCCTAGGTATAAATAACTATCAAATATCTGTATAATATAGTTATCTACATTCTCGCGTCCAGCTGCCATTCATTTTTCTCACTATGTGTCCACTCCAACTTTTTTACAAGTTCTGCTATATCTGCCACTTTGATCATGCTTCTTACTCATTACTCTTACGATCTCTTCTTGTTATACCAAACATAAATCTTTCCATGCTTCTCTATGTGTACTGGATCATACGTAGTATTCTTGAATTTAGTATCCACGTTTCACATTCATACGTCATAACTGGCAGTACGCACTGGTCGTATGCCTTCTTTTTTAAGCACAGTCAAATGTTGGATTTTAAAACAATGTTCATTCTTCCAAAAGCAATATATCCACGTTTTATTTCTTGTTCTTTACATTCGGTCATATTCAATAATTGTCCTTGGTATAAATAACTATCAACTATCTCTACAATATGATTATCTACTGTGACTACGCCTTGCGTGCAAAATTTATTAAACATAATTTTAGTTTTATTAAAATTAATTCTATAGTAATGCATTATGAAGTTTATATTATCTACTTTCTAATGATTTGTTGGTTTTTGTCGAACGGATGATTTACTAATGCCAAAATTAGCGCTGAAAAAAAAAATGAAAATATTATTGTATGAAATGCGTTTCTTCCGTAATTTTTTTTCAAACGATAATCTTAGCAACGAAATGTTTGATTTATCAAAAATCCACCATATCATTGGAAAGAAGACGACTTTAAATTTAAAATATTTCTATTTTTATAATCGTAGCGTTATTAGTTTCGGTGATGTAAATGTTTTTGCACACGCTGTATATACACAGAGGTCTAACCGGATAAGGAGGGCTCGAGAGGGCGATACGCTCGTTATTTATCTCCGAGAACGAGGAGAATTTACGGATAAAATAACGGCGTGTCTAACGACCAAAAGCGGATGAACGTTTTGTTCTCGATGAATCGTTCGATTTGAGCTCGTACGCATTTAGTACGAGTACTTATGTATGTATATAGATGTTGTCTGCTAAATTTTGGGTCTATTTGTGTTTGTTGATCGCATTCGGGATACTAGTGTGCTAATCAATCAATCAATCCGTCGAGAGGCACTCGCCAAGCTGATGATTATCTCAATGTGAAAATTTTAACCTGTCACAATAACGATTAAAGTTAGACCTATCGATTCCTTAAGTTTGATTAAACAGTGATACTTAGCTAATGATTCATTACTCACATAAGTAGAAAAGTGTTTGTATTGTAGGTGAAACTTTTGTTGTGTACTTTAATGTGTGAATTTTGATTATAATTAATTTAATAACAGTAATGCGATTGAATAATTCCCATTTTTAAAACAATGGTCAATTTTGTGCTTAAGCTGTGCCTGTTATGAAGAGAAAATGCAATTCGAGTTTGAGTATCCGATTCTTCTAACCATGCGTTTTAAAACGGGAAAAAAGCTTGTCGCTCTTATAAAGAGTGACGAAGGCTACATCATATTATATTATATACATATATATAATAGCCGAAATCCGTCTGTCTGTCTGCTGATAACGCTCGCTGAGGAAAAATTATTAAAAAACCAGAAAGAGTGGGGGATCGAACCCAGGACCCCAGGCTCGAGAGAACTCGCACTAATGCTATTCGCTATTGCCCTTGGTCAATTTAGTCCTTTTTTTTTTAAAACATTACCTATACAAGGGATCGTGACTATATAGATGACGCTATAAAAAATATTATATATTTTTTTGTTTTTTGATTTTTACAAAATTATAATTATGTATTATAGATATGTATATGAATATAATAATTAATAATTATAATATAAATACTTAAGTAAAAAAAAATCGATACTATCAATACTACGGGATTGCTATAATACATAGATGGCGCTATAAAAACTATTTTTTTTTTATCACTTACAACCGTGCGACCAATTAGTGGGGATCTCTATTAAAAAAGCGCTTTACGTAATTTAAAATTCAGCGGGCGTTGATATTCAACGGGCTTACACTAGTATATACATATAATAGCCGAAATCCGTCTGTCTGTCTTCTGATAACGCTCGCTGAGGTAAATAATTAAAAAAACCAGAACGTCACGCGAGTGTGATTTGAACCCGAGATCACCTGTTCGGGACAATGGGCGCTTACACTATGATCCAAACTAGGTAATGACGCGGGCCTGCTACAATTTGACAATTTTAAACTTCAATTGGTTTGCGACTTCCGCTAAATTGTTACGTTGTTGTATTATAACGCGCCATCTATGCTATGACACTATTGTTATATGATCCCTTTTTACACACACGGTTAGAAGAAACGGATACACGTAGTCAAATTTAAAAAAAAAAGTGTTTTATAAAGTCAAAAGCTACGCTTATACTGTATCAGACCAAAATGTTGACCATTTTACATTTAATACATTATCAAATCATTGATTAACAAATTTTCAAACAAGTTATATAAAAATAGTATTTTACCTTTTAAATGCCCGCGTACACACAAAGGCGTAATTATTTATTAAATTTGAAACTTTATCGGAATATTTTTCTTCATTACTGCCAACGTTTTTATTGTCGTAATTAAGGTTTAATAGCCGTTATTAGATTTTTTCACTTCTGCATAAAATTTAATACGTTTTTCAAGCCAGATAAAGTTTAGTCTCGTCCGCTCGCGAAATCGATATTACTTCAGACGAGATTTTTCCAACAGTATGATAAAATCTTCACGATCAACATATTAATACATGCACGTATAACAATTTACCGGCATAACGAGTTATGGTAATTTTTCTCGTGTCGAAAAAAGCATGAATAAATGGAGGGAGGAGTGCTAAACATGGACGCATAATTTAAAAACTCACCATGCGCTTTCATGGAGAGCTTTACCATAAGATGTGGAGGTATTCTGACATCCCCTGATGCATTTTTCATATCTTGAGCTTCGGATGAGAACCTTTCAAATAGCGTGAAACATAAACCGGTTCTTTTGGGGTGGAGTTAAATTTAATAAAAATGTAATTTTATCCCGTGTATGTATAAACAAACATGCACAATGTATACGCTCGAATTTACGTTACAAGAGAACAATCCAGCTAAGTGCATCCCATACAATGGAAAATTTCGGCATAAACGTACGAAAGTGTACATATTTTTCATATACAGTAATAATTAATTTATCTACGTATACACTAAAGATTCGTTTTACGTTTGCGCAATCTATTTTTAACTTTATTACTCTGAAACTTCCATGGGATTGTTTTTACTTTAACGCCGTTTGTGGATACTTTCTGTATCATTTTATATTCAGTTACTATTATATTCAGGTACTAGCAAAGTCATCAAATAACGATTGTACAGTACGGTGATGCTCATGCAGCGTGTATGGTGTGCTGTAAAGTGTACGGTGCTAGGCATCGAAACATATTAGTTATGAATGCGAATTCATTTATTGGCCAAGGTAGCACATTTTTCGCTTTTATATACCTACTAGCTTTATTACCCGGCTTTACCCGGGGTGTAATTAATATAATGTAATATAGTGTTTGTTTAGTAAATTAGTTCGGGAGCCCAAAAAAGGGGCCGCCGGGGCAGGAGGAGGGTCTGGGGGGGTGGTAAGGGGCCGGCATAGCTTTTAGGGAGTATAGTAACGCTATGAGGTCACTATAGGATTTTTTTTGTTTTTTTTTATTATAGCAATCCCCACTAATTGAACCCCATCGATACCCACTCAAAAAAATATATTTTTTTTACTTTACTATTTATATTATAATTATTAAATATTATATATATAATAATTATAATTTTGATTTTGTAAAAATCAAAAAACAAAAAAAAATAATAGTTTCTATAGTGCCATCTATGTATTATTAGCAGAATCACGATCCCTTTTGTAAATAAAGCCGAGTCACGATATGTTTAAAAAAAAAAGGACTAAACCGACCAAGGGCGATAGAGTATAGCGTTAGCGTGATGACTCTCGAGCCTAAGGTCGTGGGTTCGATCCCCCACTCGTTCTAGTGGTTTTTTAATAATTTTTCCTCAGCGAGCGTTATCAGCAGACAGGCAGACAGACAGACAGACAGACAGACGGATTTCGGCTATTATATTTATAATATATATACATATAATTATAATGTTACAGGTAGAGTGCAAAATGTACCATGCTTCATAAATTGATTTTACACTTTGCCTGTGCCATTTCTTCATTTATGACTTTCTAGTATTGGAATATATTATGTGTATTTTCGCACGCCGATGATTATGTTTAATTTGCGTCAAGAATTTCTTTAAGTTGCCCTAAATTCAAATTACATAACTTACAAACACAAACACGCGGGGACAGAGTTGAATTTCAATATTTATTTAGGATGGGAAAATGTTTTAAACTACACATAATTTTATGGCGAAAGGCTTCGTACAATATAATCCCAGACGTGTACGAATAACACGACAAATTAAAAGCCGATTAAATTTTTTCGCATACACGTACATACATAATACACTATATTGTATTTAGACACGGTTCAGACTATAAGATGAAGGAGATGTTGCGAGAGTAACGAGTCGTATCGTTTCGTTGTTCCATCGAGCGATACTAATTTTCGTTTAAGTGATAGACCATTGAACCGTTCATCAATATTCGCTAAGTAAATTAATTTTATTCGTCTCTTAGAAACGAGATACGCGTTGCTGCTCTTATACCATTTTAATGAACTCGCTCTCTTTCAAAAAATCTCTGTGTGTGTGTGTGTGTGTGTATTCAATTATTTGATTACATTTTGTGGGTTTTTTTTTTTTGTACGTATAGTTTCGTTTGATCGAGTATACGGTAATTATCATGTGCGCTCGCGAAGATTGCTCACACATGGATGGGTTCAAGTTTCTACTGATAATAAATACACATGAATTTCAATCGAGGTTTTCTCTTTTTCTGCTTTTCACATTTTTCTTTTTTCATTTGCAAATGGGGAAATGTGAAATATGCACCCGCCCATTGCAAGTGGATGCATTTTCCGGTCAACGCGCCGGCCGGAATGCATGTGCACCGTTGCACCGATTCCCCAGGGACTACATACATTCATGTGGGCCTCGTGCACTAGATTAAATTCCCTGAAAGGTAGTACAGGCTCCAAGAAAGCCTTTGGCAAATATTAAATTTGTAAAAGGGACGTGTGCGCCAAAAATTTCATTTGATTTCGTTAGAGAGGTGGAGAGATATGTGTACTCATTAGTTGTACTATAATACTCGAATATCGAAAGGTTTCTCACTGGTTTAGATATTAAAATCTAGATATTACTTACCTAGGACAATGGGTGAATACGATTGGTTGTAAATAAGAGGAAATAAAACAAAGAATTAAGTGCTTTTGGAAGAATGAACATAGTTTTTAAATCCAAAATTCGGCTATGCGTAAAAAATAAGGCATACGACCAATGCGTATTGCCGTGGATGTTAAATTCAAGGATGCTATGAAAGATCCAGTTCACACAGAGAAGCATGGAAGTATGGAGTCTCGATATAACAAGAAGATATCAGAAGAGGAATACATGGGTAAGAAGTATGACCAAAGTGGCAGATATAGGAGAACGTGTGAAAAACGTGGCTGGGACATAGCGAGAAGAATGGATGGCAGATGGACACAAGAAATACTGGAATGATATCCGAGAGGATGTGAAAGAAAGCAAAGTAGACCAAGTAGACGATGGGTTGATGAATTGAGAAGAATGTGTGGAGTCAACTGGATGCAGATTGCTCAAGAGGATTGGATAGACTTTCATCCAGCAGTGGATGGTGAAATGATGATGATGAGATATTACTTAATCCAGATTGGCCACATTTTGTTAGATCTAACAGTTGTGAGACAGTTTCACAAAATTGGTACCAAATCCCTTCCTACCTATCAAATTAAAGTGTTTATTTTCCCCTTCTTCTCCTCTAGAAGGTAATTGTTTCACCACTAGAAAGTATCTTTCTCTAGTAACTTTACTATGACAAATGGTAAAATGTTTTATATACAAGTTGTGAAGAAGCAAAGCTTGATGTAAAGTATACTACTTTCAAAGGAAGAATATAAATAAAAGCGATAAATTACATGGGCATTACTTTACTGTACACCTGTTCTGTTGTTTGAAAACTAGTACTTATACTTTAAAATCAAAGTTGCTTATTGAAAGCTGAAAGTGTTCGCTTTAATTAAAAATTAAATTGATGTACCTACCTAAAATTGCAATTTTCTATTGTTCAATTTTGAGCTTCAGTATCAATTATAAGGATCCATTATATAATAAATGTATGGAATTTTAAAGATTTATCGTAATAAGATTATATGATAAGGTTCACTTTGCAGTTCGTTCGATGCGTACAAAATATGATTGCATACATTTTTCAATAAAATAGTTATTTTTTGTTGATTAATATTTAAAAAAAATAGATATCATTGAAGTGAGGACAAAAATGGTGACACATTTATGTTGAATTTGATTGATGTAATTTTATAATAAAAATATTAGCAATTTTCAATGACGACTTATTTACATACATATTATGTGTACAATGAAAACGAAAAATTGATTAGATCAAACAAATAACTTTTACATAATAGATCGATACGGGTGTCAGTGGCATTTTGCAATATTGCAAACTGACGTGCGAAAATTCTCGAGGACGCGTTTCGCCACTTTGTTTTCCGAAGTGCAATATTTTCACATTTTTACTTTACAATTTCACACAAGACTGATGACAACCGCTTTACAAGTTTATACACGGAAAAGCGACACTGGCGTATTTTGTCAACGTTTTTTTTTATTTTTATTACCTGCTTTGAATTTGGCAAACACACATTTCATTTCAGCGAGCATACAAATATTTATGCATCGCCCGAAACGTGAATAATGTGTGTTTTAGCCGATTGTTATCGCCTGATGAAAACGTACATACGCGCTTCGAATAAAAAATAAAATGCAAATGCATCCAAAAAAAGATCACACCGCGAAAGCTATCACATTTTATCGCCGAAACGAATCATCAATCACACTTTCAAAATCCGTCAAAGTTTAAACACAACACGATCGTATCGATATCCTGTAATCACAATTTCATTTAACAACAGATATAGTCGAAAGCTCGCTAGTTACGAGCGTATGCCAGTATAATTGGCCGGCTTTCAGTATCGAATAGTCGATAATTTACACTGAAAGTATATGACTATAATATGTGTGTACGTTCAAATGATGACAAACGGTTCGAGAAAACTTTTAACAGTGTCGCTTTATGCAGGCAATAATTTTAGAAAAGAATATATACTCGAAACGAGCGCAGCCACGGAATATGTATGAGCTTTTACGGTGCGAAAATATACGAGCAAAGTTTTGCGCAAACTGCAATCGAGTTTACTGTATAGTGTGCGAAAGTTTTCGAAAGCTAATTTAAGGTACGTGTCGGTAGCAGAAAACAGGTCGAGTACGTTTGCACTAATAATGATTGTGTGCCAATGCGCGAAAATTTGTCAAGTACTGAACAATATTGGCAAGTTGGAAATGGAATATGTTTCGTCGCAGTTGGGCGAATCAAGTTGTGGTAAATTAAATTTTCATCAGCTGGTGTTACTTATATTTTAGTGGGTTGATGATAATTTATGTAAAAATCTTCACTAATTTTGAACCAATGAGCACGAATATGTAAATCCGTTGATACGTATTGGTTTTAATTTTTTGTTTTGTTTATACCGTCTTTAAGTAAAGTTTCGGTAATTTTGTGCATAAAAATGGGGATTATTGAAACAAATATGATATTTTATGTAGAGATAGTTGATGGTTATTTATACCTAGGGCAATTGGTGAATATGACTGGTTGTGTAACGAAGAATAAATAAAACGAAGTATGAAACTAGGATGGAGTGCTTTTGGAAGAATGAACATAGTTTTTAAATCCAACATTTCGCTATGCTTAAAAGATAAGGCATACGACCAATGCGTACTGCCAGTTATGACGTATGGATGTGAAACTTGTATGCTAAATTCAAGAATACTACGTAAGATTCAGTGCACACAGAAGCATGGAAAGATGTATGCTCGGTATTACGAGAAGAGATCGTAAGAGGAATACGTGGGTAATAAATATGACCAAAGTGATAGATATAGCGGAACGTGTAAAAAATGAATGGCAGATGGACCTGAGAAATACTGGAATGGCATCCGAGAGGATGTGAAAGAAAGCAAGGTAGAGCGAGTGGTCGATGGGCTGATGAATTGAGAAGAATGTGTGGAGTTAACTGGATGCAGATTGCTATTCCGCTATGCTTAAAAAAACTAGTACTACTGTTGAATCGAAAGCGACAGACAGGTGAATTACAAACAAAAAAAAAGGCATACGACCAATGTGTACTGCCAGTTATGACGTATGGATGTGAAACTTGGATGATATATTCAAGAATGCTACGTTAGATCCAGCGCACACAGAAAAGCATGGATACATGTATGCTCGGTATTACGAGAAGAGATCGTAAGAAGAATACATGGGTAAGAAGCATGACAAAAGTGGCTGATATAGCGGAACGTGACACATAGCGAGAAGAATGAAAGGCAGATGGACCTGAGAAATACTGGAATGGTATCCGAGAGGATGTGAAAGAAAGCAAGTTAGACCGAGTGGAAGAGGATTAGAGATCGTGAACGGATGACGAAATGATTTTTCAGATAAAAAGTGTGTTTTTATATATAAACATATTTTCCATTCCGTATTATTCGTAGTTTTGTACTATTTATTATTCCAAAACGTTACCAAAGACTTCTGACGTACCACAAAATTATATGCTTTCATTTTAATGGGTTAAATTTTTAGCTTTATTTGGTTTTAAAGTTAAATGATAAGTTATTAAAAATATTCACCAGTAATCCAATAGAAAATTTTTGGTTTTCACAAATTTAGTTAATACCTATCATAATTTTAATAATATTGCGGGATACTCTATTTGTGGGTGCTTTCAACTGAGCATCCAAACTAAGTGATAGGGAGATTTAATCTGAAAAGTTTAAGAGAGCACAGGACGAAAAATAAGGAAATGAAGGAGTAGGTAGGTGGGCAGAGTAAGCCGCTTAAATTATTCAATAAAACTTTTGGTGTTTTAAACTTTTTTTTTTGAACATTTTGTAAAATTCAAATATTTGATTCACGGAGACGGCTGAAAAGTTGGCACTTCTGATTTAAAACTTTTTTTCCTCCAAAGCTTTTATCTCGTTTGGTCCCTTTGTGGACATCAACGCAATACAATAGGGATTAAAAGACAACACTGTAAATGAAATATTCGCTTCTCGGCTTCCGGTCGCAAAATTCCGCATTCTATATACCCATACATACCAATCTTTGTGTGTATACGGGTGCGTTTTTGAGCTTATACTATCTGTCTTCTCACAGTGTTGTTGTCTCGTTTTCATTCAGCCGGAAGTCGCTCGGGGTTCGCTTTAATCCTTTGACTCTGTCTCCATGTTGTATTTGTACTTATTTATCGACCGAGCAACATTTGCATGTTTAATTACTCACCGGGCTACGTTTTGATTTATCGTTTGCGTTCGTAGGTACGTGTGTGGGCGCCTTTACATTGTGGTATGTACGCACTTGTCTATACTGACTCTAATTAAAGACGGATCACAACAATTACAAATTCATTATGGTAATGTGTGCTCGGTGTGGTTTAATCGAAGGCAACACATTGACGTTGGCGAGTTGATTGAACTTAGGTTAGATACGTACATACCAATACATACTACGTCATATGACTGATAGGTATGATAGCTAATTTGTATATTAAACTTTAATATGTAGCTTTAGTCATCAATGAATACTTTTTTGTGATAATTTTCATTAGATAATGAATAAAAGGACTATTATTTTTATCGCTTACATTGTACTGTACAGTTTCTTGCTACATCACAACTACTGCCGTCCTAAGCCCACTTAACGTGACTGACAAAAATTACGAAAATGAGTTACATGTGTTTTAAGGGTTATGGGAGTGTATTCTTGCGATTTTTCATATCAAAATTAATGTATCTTCATCCAAAAGTGACTATTTTAAGCTATTAAATCTAACGTGTCTGCATGCGCAGAGAAATAGTATCACCAATACTTCGGTCACAACCTTATCATGAAAGATTGAAAAGACTGAATCTCTCCACATTGGAGACGAGGAGATTAAGAGGTGATTTAATTGAAGTATTCAAAATAATAAATAATCATTATTCATGTGAAATGACCAACCTCATTATGTTCAATGAAAACCCTAATCTAAGATGTCATACTCTTAGACTCCGAAAAGACAAATCAAATAAGATTGTTAGAGATTCATTCTTTTCAAATAGAGTGGTTGAAGTTTGGAATAGTCATATTTATACATTCATAATGAATAATGAAGTGACGTAACTACTAAAGTATTCATTTTTTTTTTAATTTTTCCTTAGAATTATCAAAACACAATAGAAAATAAACTCATGCACTAAAAAAAAGTTTAAATAAATCAGTAATATATGAAGAAAAACACAAATTTAGAATAAAACTTTCAAGTCCATTTATCTCGATATTGTTGTTTTGTCAGTTACGTTAAGTGGGCTTAGCTGGACGGCAGTATTGTGGAGGTGAAATATTGATTGATGTATTCTTTTGAAGGTGACGTATTTGAAAAAGATGTTACCGTCTGTCATAGTGTTTCTAATGAAAGATTCTCTGTAGTAATTTCCCATTGCCTTCTTGATCGGAAAAAGGAAGACAAGGAACGGATTTATTAGGAAGAAAGGAATTTTTTAGGTGTTTGAATTTCCTTGCAATAAATTGTTAATAATTGTCTTCAAGTTAGATAAATTGACAAATTATAACAGAAGACGACCGATCTGGATTTAATAGTATCCAGATATTGCATTAGATTTCTTTATTGAGAATTAATAATTGAAGCGTTTATAGCAGTGCAATTTGACATTTATTAAATGTATATGTACATATCCCACTTCTGACACCAATTGTTAAATGTAAAAAAATTTGATGTCTCGAAGGCGGTAGTTTAAATAATAAAATCATTTTTTTTTTAAGTTTGGAAACCTGTAGCTTACGCTTTAAATAATTTACGAGTGTGATAGATATAAAAATAAGAAAACCTTTAAATATACAAGATATTATTTTTTTTATCAATAGCAGAATTGCTTGCCAAAATGGTGGTCATTGATTGGTTATATACTTACTTACATAAATATCTCATCGGTTGATTGTCTTATATTTCCAATTATTCATTTTCCTTTTCCTTCTCTCCATCTAATTTTGTCTCCAATCTATTTATTGCTTTCTACCTTCGTTCGTTATATGTATGTATGTATACATACATATGTACTAACATATGTACATGCATATAGCGAATTTTTATGTTGAGCTCTGTTTGATTCACGATTTGCTTTTACATAATATGAGAACAAACGAATGCTTTTTTTTTCCAATGTCCAATATTTTTTATTCGATGCGATTCATCGTTAATATGCGCGTATTTGACAAACAACTCGTTTTGCACAGCACTGGTGCAGAAGTGCATGAATGCATACCAAACATCACTTTGTGTTTACATTTCCATCCGAAAAAATCGACTTCGATTGATTGCAATTCGAGCGTGAATAATAAAAAAACAATTAAAAAACAATTCAGATATATTTTTTAGAGTATTAATTTGTCTTTGAAAATTAAAAATTCAAAGCGATCAATGCTGACTGCCCGATAATAATTTACGAATTTGCTCTTGAGCTTTTACCGACTTTGTAATCAATTTAAGCTATGCGCAAATGAAATTCGAAAGGATTTATATACTGAAGAATGTAGATAGAAGATGATCGATTGGAATAAAGTAACACTCGAATATTTCTACGGTACAGTTTAATTAAACAATCGGACGGCGTAGCAAAATCTAAAGAGTACCCAAAAATACCTGTTTTCAAAAATTTATATCCCCGAAACTAGCACCGATACCGTAATAGAAAAATTATTATTTTAAAGTGTATATTATTTTCTTTTTAATAATATGGTGGTTTTGCCAAAAAAGATAAATTATTAAATATTAATGCTAAAATTGGCAGTTGAAAATAAATTCTACATACACATACATACTATATAGGAATTTCAAACAATAATATTTTTATATTTAACAGTACGAAAGTCGTAAATGACAGCAATTATCCTAATAGTTAATTAACGCATACAGAGTTATATTTAAAATCCTCTGACTGATAACTTTGAAACAAAAAAAAATTATTGTACGAAATTCTCTTACGAAATACGTTTTTCTTTAAAGTTTTTTCAAACGCTAATTTTGACTTTGATTATTATTTGTTTGGCAAAAAACACCATGCATAAAAACAGACTATGAAATCAAGTTTAAATTGCTTTAATTTTAATCACTGTAACGTTATTAGTTTTGGAGATATACATTTTTGAAAACAGTACCAAACCAGTTGTGTTTTGCCTACCTGTACTATTCAAATTTCGAGCTAACGTACAGATTCGTTAGACGGTTAATTTACCAATGTCTACGTTTCGCACTGAATTATGCAATACTCTATACATATATCTCTCTCTCTTTGTGTACATATATTCGCACATAAAACGTCAGCGTTAATCTTGTGTGCTTTTAACGTTAGCAATTTTCGTTGCTTCGTCGTTCGATATGTCCGTCTGGGGAAAGTGGAGACTTACATAGACTAGGCCAAGATTAAGCTCTAGTTTAAGACACTCGAGTGACCCAAAACTCTCGTGCACATAAAACTCTTTTCTCCTTATCGTCGAGCGTTCTTAAATTTTGTTTATTTGCCCTCGGGCCAGACAAGAAAAAGACTCGTTAATGCGACCTCGTAACCTGCAATTCGTTGAAAGCCTCTAAAATAGCATTCACAAAGGAATAGGTGGAAAAAATGCAACCTAATATACATACATACATGTCCATATATATATCAAATCTGAAGGATATATTTTGACTATACAGCAGAAACATCATTCAATTTTTATGCTAATTTAATTCAAGTCACGTAAAATATTTAATTTTCCAAGTCTTTCGCTCTGTATGAATGAAATAGACGCATTTGCATTTCAGATTTTAAATAATCTAATTAAATTACGCATTTTTGTGAAATTAATGTTTACGTACGTACATATAGTTTAGACTTTAACGATGATAATTAATTTTTCAATTGTTCTTCGTTTCAGGTAAGCGTTTCTTTGTGACTACACACACACATATATTGGTCGGTGAGTTGTGATATATTTTATTGTTTGACGAAAACGAAAAGTGCAAACGGGAATTTATTATATACATACATACATATATACATATATATTATATTATATTATACAAGCAGATGTTATCGATTGTATTTCCATAAGGAAATATTAATGTGAAGCAATCCAATATAGAAAAGGGTTTTTTATTCAGCGCAAAAAAGAAAATGTGATAAAAGGCAGTGTGAAGAAATTGCGCACATGTGTATATGAATGATCGTTTGCAATTTCCATACGTTATTTTACTTTTTTTTTTTCTTTCAAATTTTGATTAATATTTGAGATGATGTGCGCATTTTCTATGTTTGTTTATATTGACGTGTTCCTTTGCGTTCAAAGGACCAATGTTAAATTAACCACAAGGTAAGCAAATTTGTAGAAAAGTGTTATGATATTGAAGCCTTATATATTTATAAACTTTACAGAGGTATTTCCTACGATCTTATATCTTATCTTATGTACTAGATTTTAATATGACAATCGTTTCTGCTGTAGCTGCCGTATTATGTTTCGATGACCGTAGATAATGACAGTTTGATATATAGAATTTAACAAAATATATGTACATATGTACATGCATATGTATGTAAGTGTGAATCTCTAGGTATTTCGTATAATTCCCAATTGCTTTAAACAAATGAATTTTTCTGTCAGAATCATTTTATATCACACCATTTTGAGCAGGTTATTCCCTTTCATGTGAAATTTCATTGTAATTTCATTTCAATCAATGAAGCACGGTACATTTTGAGATTAGTCTGACCATTTTGGCATTGTATAAAATGCGGAATTTCACAATTTGCATGTGATACATATATATATAAATAATGAAATTTTCATCCAATTCCGTCATATTGTTTATAATTAGACGCTTTGCACCACGCGTCCACTTAAGTTCTATGAATATTTTACCATTTTAATTTGCTTCGGTGATTTTTCATTTTAATTTTCGCCGTTTTTCCTGAGCTTACACCGAAATCGTCGCCGAGCTTTATTACATTATGGATAGCCTAGATATACATAGGCCCAGTACTCACCCCTTTTGTACGGGGGCCCCTTCGTTGGCTTTGTATCGATAATTTTAATTCCGAATCCGTAGGCCCCATTTGTGTTGATTAATACTGGGCGCGCCCGCCAGACTCGGAGAAATTTATTATTGTGGACTTAAATTCCCCGGTCCATTGTGAGCGCCGAACATTCAATTACCGGAGGGTAAAAGCTCGGAATTACCTTCGAAGCTTTCGCGTCCTTGTGCAAATGTGTCCTTGGAGGTGTCCCGCCACACGTACAACGCCACAATTATACGTACGTGTTCCACGGAATGGGTAGACCAGAATGACGATTTTTCCCACGGCGAAGAACCCAACATCCATTAACGTGCTGGTAAACAAAGAGCAGGTACATGTGAGCGTTTATCGAATTTAAAATTATTTTTCTTTAGTGAAAAATATTCCAAAGCAGAATAATTTTATTTGCAAGATTATTACACACAAAATTATCACACGTTTGTTGTGAACAAGAATTTACACACGCAGACTAGTGGGTAACTTTAATTATAAAATTATCGACACTTGTGTGTATAGCCCTATATTAATTGTAGAAAGACTGTTACGAAGGTTTGCTTTCAAGGAAAAACAATTATGAAAACATACACGTAACTGACGTAACTGAAAAAACCATGCGTTTCACTATCAATTTTATTAAAATAACTAGCTGACCCGGCATGCGTTGCAATGCCCGATCCCGTTCCTGTTCCCGTTCCTAGGACGTTTTCTGACGCGTGAGCAGGCCCGTTCCCGATCCCGTTCCAGATCCCGACCCGTTCCATCCGTTCCCGTTCCCGTTCCCGTTCCTAGTACGTTATCTGACGCGTGAGCAGGCCCGTTCCCGATCCCGTTCCAGATACCGGTCCCGTTCCCGTTCCCGTTCCTGGTCCCGTTCCCGATCCCGCTTCCCAGTCTCGATCCCGTTCCCGTTCCTAGTACGTTATCTGACGCGTGAGCAGGCCCGTTCCCGTTCCAGATCCCGTTCCCGATCCAGATCCCGGTCCGTTCCCGATCCCGGTCCCGATCCCAATCCCGTTCCCGTTCCTAGTACGTTATCTGACGCGTGAGCAGGCCCGTTCCCGATCTCGTTCCAGATACCGGTCCCGTTCCCGTTCCTGGTCCCGTTCCCGATCCCGCTTCCCAGTCTCGATCCCGTTCCCGTTCCTAGTACGTTATCTGACGCGTGAGCAGGCCCGTTCCCGTTCCAGATCCCGTTCCCGATCCAGATCCCGGTCCCGTTCCCGATCCCGGTCCCGATCCCAATCCCGTTCCCGTTCCTAGTACGTTATCTGACGCGTGATCAAGCCCGTTCCTGTTTCCGTTCCCGTTTTTTCCCGATTCCAGACCCCGTTCCCGATCCCGTTCCCGTTCCCGTTCCTAGTACGTTATCTGACGCGTGAGCAGGCCTGTTCCCGTTTTATCCCGATTTTTTTTCACAGGAACCATCCCCGGCATGATCACAATAAGTTCTGAAAGTTTCATCGTGATCGGTTGAATGGTTTAGGAGCCTATATGAGACAAACAATCGGGAAAAAAAGGGAACGGGAACGGTCCTGCTCACGCGTCAGATGACGTACTAGGAACGGGAACGGGAACGGGATCGGGAATGGGACCAGGACCAGGATCGGGAACGGGAAAGGGATCTGGAACGGGAACGGGAACGGATCGGGCATTGCAACGCATGCCGGGTCAGGTAGTAATATATAAAAAATAATTGTATTATAATAAAATAGGCGATTCGCTCAATTTCTGTACGATCTTGTACGATCTGACTTGATAGGTTATGTCAGAGTGACAGAAACCAGACGATTATGTCAACAGTCAGCCGATCCTCGATGACGCACCGTTATAAATTACATTCAACAATAAGAGTATTTAACTAACCATTCATATAAATGTGCGGCCAACATAAGCTTCGTCTTCATTTGATGAGTCTATATCAGAATCGTGAGTGAAATACAAACTTTCCGAAAGCGAGGTGATTTGATGGCCAAGTGTGCGGCACCACAGTATTTCGCTATTCGCCCGTTGAGTGTTGAGTGAAGTTTCGGTGTCGAATGGCGTTGCAGTCGTGCCAAGTGTGCGCAGTACAAATCTCAGCACTGGCGAAATCCGCAGAGCCTTAATACATTAAAACAGCAATTTTAATGAATAGCAAAAATGTTTGTTGTACGTAAAAACGTACGCCTTCACACGGAGTAATCTATAAATAAAAAATATCGTATCACACTACTAGTACTTTTTATCGTGTTACTTTTTTGACCCCGCTGGATCATAGAAAGTATATCTGCAAAGTTAATTACGAATTGGTCATATTGTGATGGAATGTATAAGCATTAACACACATATGTACATACAAAAATTAATGTATGTATATGTATAATGATTTTTTTAGACATATCCCAATAATCTCAAGGAATAGTACATATGTATAATGCTCTGGATATTTTCACCCGGTCCAATTTTATAGCGATAAGTAAATATGTTTACTCATAAATAATATAACGCGCGCGGTTTCGGTTGTCAGCTCTCGATATTAGAAAATGTATGAACGTGAAAAACTCCCACTTATCTCTTTCCCGTCGGATAAATGTCAAATAAAGAGAAAATTTTAATAATTTAAGACCAGAAATGTGAACAAAATCCAAATATGACAAGCAAGTGAAATGTCCACTGGCACGTTTTTATTTTTTTACCACCTCACTCTATCGCAAAATGTAATTATTATATTAAACTATGCGATTTTATAATTCAACACGTGCTTGATTGCATCGAGGTATATTTAAATTGTGATTAAAAATTTTTCAATATGCGTTAAATAATCACGATTGAGTTTAACGACAAATTAAAGCATCAATTCATACAATGTGAGAACCTTTGAGGCTTTGTATATTGAATACATCAGGAATAGTACAACTTTCAATACGTTATGTACTTGTAGGAGCTTACATACATACATATGTACGTGCATTGCTCGTTAAAATCATTTTAAAATGTAAAACGTGTATGACAATAGCGTTGTAGCTGAAATTAATTGGTAGCATTTGTACGTACAAAGCCCCTCATATTACATTTTCATACTATATTTTTCCGTGTTTTTTTTTTATACTTTCGTATAATATAATAGAAGGGGAGAGGAGGCTAGACGAGTGTGCGATATATCTTGGCAAAACTAGCAATTTTCTAGCTCTGAAGTAAATCGCAAAGTATTCTTGATACCACTAACAGTGGGTAGGGGACTACATGTAACAATACAAGACTTGTTCAGGAGAAGAGGAGAGGGGAATTTGACAAATTTCAGGATTTCTTCTACGAACGAAAAGTCTTCATGAAACTGCCGCTGAGAACTACACAGATAGTTACGATATTACTACGTCTGGGGTATGAAGACGGTGTGGGAAAATTATATTTTTGAAATGAAAGCTCCACCTCCAGGAAAATTGCGTCTTTGTTGCTGTCTCGGAAAATGTATGGGTCACTTGCAACGTTAATCTCAAAATGCAGAAGCGTCCGTTTATAACGTGTTAAAAATGTGACGGAATGTGATTTCGCGCGAACGTGAGAAAATTTGTTAAAATTAAATACATACATACATATATACACGTATGTAGGAAACAGTTTTCATCCATGCAAATCAAGTTTAAACAAAACGAACGTAGTACAATTCATTCAAAATAATTATAATTGCAATTTACAAACAGTTTAAATTGTCACCTTTAGTTGATTGATTGCAGTGTGTGTACTTTGCGCATTTAACCAATAATAAAATATTGAATTTGTTGTGAATAATAAATTGGACGTATTAAACATATCAAAATATATACTGACAATATAAAAAGTTTCATAATACTAATTTGTTACTTTTGTTATTTTTTCAATACAATTTCGATTTAACTTCTATTTAGTATTTAGCCCAATTATAATATTCCATAAGCTATTGGCTAAATTCAAGAATGTTACTTAAAAGTATACATAAGTAGCAATCATTAGATAACCATATTGTAGAGGTAGTTAATAATTATTTATTCCTAGGACAATTGGTGAATATGGATGGATGTAAAGAAGAGCGCTTTTAGAAGAATGAACATAGTTTTTAAATCCAACATTCCGCCATGCTTAAAAAAGAAGGCATACAACCAATGTAGTACTGCCAGTTATGACGTATGGATGTGAAACGTGGATGCTAAATTCAAGAGTGTTACACAAGATCCAGTGCACACAGAGAAGCATTGAAAGATGTATGCTCGGTATAATGAGAAGAGATCGTAAGAGGAATACATGGAGGGCTGATGGACGCGAGAAATACTGGAATGGTATCCGAGAGGATGTGAAAGAAAGCATGTGTAGAGTCAAGTGGATGCAGATTACTCAAGGTAGACAGGAATAGAAGAGGCCTAAGAGGTTAAAATTGTAAATTCGTCATTTTAATTAACTTTATGTTGAGCAACTTTCTTGAAGAAATATTGATTCTGTGTAATAATATAATATTAGTAATCAAATCTCATTAAATGTGATGTTAATAAAACTCTCTTTAAATTTAATATTATGGAAATGTGTACAACATTTTGACCTTTGCTCTTTTTAAAACCAAAACCGTAAAGATATTCGCGATTGAAAATAACGGCACGCTCATTAAAATTCTTATTCAAATATTAATTATTAAAAAAAAAAAAAAAAACAACGTGCACGTAAAGAGCGCCTTGTTATTAATCAGCAATTCGAATCTCGGTTTGGACGTGCAAATCCGTCGATTTCAATAACCGAATCGTGACCGAGCATTTTCCGGCTTTTCCGACCAAAAGCAAAGCAAAAAAAAAAGGGTGTCCCTTCTCAGATAGCGTACAAGTCAAAATTTTTCATCCTCGTTTGCTGAAAACTTTTAAATAAAACACGCTCGCCTTATTATCGCCATAAATTTTCATCCGACCGTATAAATTTTCACGGTTTTCCGGTTGACCCGAGTTTTCGCCACACTGACCGAAATGAAAAAAAAAACCACACACCCTTGCGAATGAAAACCCTTCGCGACGTGCAAAAAAGTGACCCTTCGAACTGGATAAGCACTCATGAGCTCGCACGGTACTCGATCATTCCATATTACATTATATTATACGTATACATATGTATAATGGTCTGTGTGTGTGTTATATTTTGTGATTCATGGGGGAAATATTAGCATCCGACACGTGTAGACAAAGTTGATACACCCGTTCTTCCTATACCTACCCCCAACCTACCCCTTCACCTGATTTATGGATCGGCTTTCGTGTTTAACAACTCGACGTGTCTATTATGTGACTGAAAGCTCTATTGCTAAAAGTAAAATCATACTATATTAATAGACTTTCCATACAATATTCCATATATGTATGTATGTATATGATTTAATTAAAAGAAGGCGTACGACCAATGCGTACTGCCAGTTATGACGTATGGATGTGAAACTTGGACGCTAAATTCAAGAATGCTACGAAAGATCCAGTGCACACAGAGAAGCATGGAAAGGTGTATGCTTGGCATAACAAGAAGAGATCGCAAAATAAACACATGGGTGAGAAGTATGACCAAAGTGGCAGATATAGCAGTACGGGTGAAAAAGTTGAAGTGGCAATGAGCTGGACACATAGCGAGAAGAATGGATGGCAGATGGACGCGAGAATTACTGGAATGGTATCCGAGAGGATGTGAGAGAAAGCAAGGTAGACCGAGTGGAAATTGGGCTGATGAATTGAGAAGAATGTGTGGAGTCAAGTGGATGCAGATTGCTCAAGACAGACAAGAATGGAAGAGGATTGAAGAGGCCTTCATCCAGCAGTGGATGGTGAACGGCTGAAAATGATGATGATGATATATGATTTAATTAAAAGAAGGCGTACGACCAATTCGTACTGCCAGTTATGACGTATGGATGTGAAACTTGGACGCTAAATTCAAGAATGCTACGAAAGATCCAGTGCACACAGAGAAGCATGGAAAGATGTATGCTTGTACATAGAAGTACGTGTGAAAAGTTCGAAGTGGCAATGGGTTGGAAACATAGCGAGAAGAATGGAATGGTATTCGAGAGGATGTGAAAGAAATCAAGGTAGATTGAGAATAATGTGTAGAGTCAAGTGGATGCAGATTACTCAAAGACAGACAGGAATGGAAGAGGATTAGAGAGGCCTTCATCCAGCAGTGGATGGTGAACGGCTGAAAATGATGATGATGATATAACACTAGTGTAAGCCCGTTGAATATCAACGGAGTGGTTTCTCATCACCCGTACTGTGAGCGTTTGTATGAGCGTACTGTGAGTCTAAGAGTATGACCTCTTAGATGAGGGTTCTTATTGAACATAATGAGGTTGGTCGTTTCACATGAATAATGATTATTTATTATTTTGAATACAACAATTAAATCGCCTCTTAATCTCCTCGTCTCCAATGTGGAGAGATTCAGTCTTTTCAATCTTTCATGATAAGGTAGTGACCGAAGTAAATATTGGATACGTTATTTTCGCTATTTCTCTGCGCATGCAGACATGTTAGATTTAATAGCTTAAAAAGTCACTTTTGGATGAAAATACATTAATTTTGATATGAAAAATCGCAAGAATACACTCCCATAACCCCTAAAACACATCTAACTCATTTTCGTAATTTTTGTCAGTTACGTTAAGTGGGCTTAGGACGGCAGTGTCATACTTCTTACCCATGTACTCCTCTTACGATCTCTTCTCGTTATACCAAGTATACATCCTTTAACGCCTCTCTGTGAGCACTGTACCTTACGTAGCATTCTTGAATTTAGCATCTACGTTTCAATTCCATACATTTAAAGTCATAATTCCATTGGTCGTATGCATTCTTTTTTTAAGAATATTAATATTTATTAAACATTATTTTGTTTAAATAAACTAAAAACATGTGGAATTTAGTATTTTTGATTTTGAAATACTAAAATTGTATACAACTGTCGTCTGTGAGTGGCGTTCGAACATATTGTAAAATAATATAGATGTATGTATAATTGAGCTTAGCAATAAAATAGTATTAAAATCTTATGTTAAAAGTAAAATGCAGGTTCATTCTAAGGAATCAGAATTAAAACGAGAAATATTTGTATTGAATTTTAATGCTTTCATCTTGTGATATCTCATATGTAAAATCAATTTTATACATTTAAATCTTTCACTTGTATTACAGTATCGTTTTAAATAAAGCAAAAGAAGGTTAACAGCAGCTGAAGTTACGTATTATATGTATTATGTTTAGTTAAAGCTTAAGCAAAACGTTCATTGCTCGTTATTTATAAGGACTACGCCCACTGCCAGTGAATATGAAATCAATAAACTATACACACTTGAGCACTTCAAGTATAGAGTTATCACGTTATTTATGACTCTACGTAATACCCAAAATAACATAATGTTTTTTCTTAATAAAAATTAAAAGCATTCCGGCAGTGAATGTGTTGACTAAAACTACCGAATCGTGTCCTTTGAGATTCTCATATCCTTCGGGGTCTAATAAACATCGACATTATTTAATCGAGACCGTTATTTATTCAACAACACACAGACACAGTAAACGTCAACATGGTCGACTGCCACAAATCAAACGGTTACCGGACGGAATTATTTAACGCTTTTCGCTTTTACAACCCATTCCCTACGCGGGGGGGAAAGGGTTAAATTTATCACTCAGCTCCTATCCGATTGGCTGATTGTCTGACGATAAATCTCCCAGACGATGTTATTGAAAAATTTAAATTATACTCTGGCAAATCTATAGTAACGTTTACCTACTCAAAAACCTGTCAAGTCTGAATACAATAAAATCCGCCGTTTTCACGGTTTATTTAATTTTTAATTTTTAGATAAACCTTTGAACTTTGTAACCTCATATGAATTAGATACGTGTGTGTAGCGATAATGGTGATTCGAAATGGCGGCACTAATAAGAAACGAGCGGGCCAGGAGTATCGACCGCAGGTTTCGCATAATAATACGTCTTTTTCGCGAAATGAGGACGAGAAAATACGAAAAGCGAACAAAAAAAATGATATCTTCAAGGAGGTTTACGGAATATCTAATAATTCGCGTGCTCTACATTGTTCGTTATCGACGAGAAGACATTTCGAGTGGAAATTTCGCGAAAATAATCGCAATAATGTACATAGAACATGTGTCTGTGTGTGTGTGAGATAGGCATTCGCTCGCTCGGTTAATATTCTGTTGATTCGTATGGAAAAGTATTGTGGGTTTGAAAAATTGAAAAAAAAAAATACTGTAAAGGAAGATTGGGATACTGTTAACGTATCTGAATTATTTTATTATTTTTTTAACTTTGCAGGTATACTTTGGAATTTGAAATTTAAATTTTGTTTGATAATTTGTATATTACGTAGTTTTAAAAAGAAAATTAATAGATCATAATATATGTACGTATTGTAAAAATCAGATTATTATAGTATATGATTAAAAGATATTTAAATGTAGGTAATTTTAAATTGGTATAATATTGAATGGTACATATGTATGTATGTATAAGAAGTGTGCAGAAGCCTTATGTACATCAATAGGGAGTGAAATCGATAATAGAAATAGTCGAGTCGAAAACCAGGGGATAAAATATAACTTAAATTCGAATACTGAACTGATAAAAATTTAGCTACACTTAGTGGATAACTTTCATAATTATAAATACTTATTATTGATATTTATTGTAGAAAGATTGAAACGGAAGGTTATTTTGAAGGTAATACTTTTAAGAAAACAAAATTTTCACTAAGGAAGTCGTGTATTTCAGTAGCAATTTAAATCACAAATATTTTTTAAATTACAAAACTTAGCACACCAATAAAAAACATTTAAATACAAAATCCTCCCGGGATAATGAAAATAAATCAGAATAACTTTTTAGTATTGTCAGTGCGCTGTAGTTTAAAAAAAAATAGTTACATACCATATGCGAATACAACACTGTAGCGATGTTTTAGTAAAACAAATCACTGACAAGCAAGTGTCCGTTAGTTAAAATTTCCACTTTCGCGTGGAACTACCCCTAAAATCGATAGAAAAGTATGATTTTAAGCCTCATCCCACGAATAAAATTATCAGCAGTAGTGTTTTAATTGCACTGTACAAGTACAAATGCAATCCATTAACTATTCGACGACGAGCGTAAACTAAATCCAATTTTACAGCTAAGCCCCGCGGGCGGCCACCGTACAACCGCTGAACTTCGCACAGCATCGACAGTACATACATATAATCGAACTAGTGTAAGCCCGTTGAATATCAACACTCGCTGAATTTTAAATTACGTAAAGCGCTTTTTTAATAGAGATCCCCACTAATTTATCGCACGGTTGTAAGTGACAAAAAAACTAATAGTTTTTATAGCGCCATCTATGTATTATAGCAATCCCGTAGTATCGATAGTATCGATTTTTTTTTTTTACTTTACTATTTATATTATAATTATTAATTATTATACATATAATAATTAATATAATAATTAAATAGTTTCTATAGTGCCATCTATGTATTATTAGCAGAGTTTTTATTTTATAGGTAAAGCAGAGAAATGATCCCTTGTATAGGTAATGTTTAAAAAAAAAAGGAACATCTCAGGAATGGGCCATGGCTTATGCGTAAGCGTGATAACTACCGACCTGGCGTCCCAGGTTCGAACGCCACTCGTTCTGGTTTTTTTAATTATTTTTCCTCATTTCCTATTTATTTTAACTATACATACATAGGTAATGTTTAAAAAAAAGGACTAAATCGAAGAAGGGCGGTAGCCAATAGCATCAGTGCGAGTAACTCGAGCCTGGGGTCATGGGTTCGATCCCCACTCGTTCTGCCAAGTTTTTTCCCAATTTTTCCTCAGCGAGCGTTATCAGCAGACAGACGGATTTCGGCTATTATATATATAACTAGTGTAAGCCCGTTGAATTTCAACGCCCGCTGAATTTTAAATTACGTAAAGCGCTTTTTTAATAGAGATCCCCAATAATTGATCGCACGGTTGTAAGTGACAAAAAAACTAATAGTTTTTATAGCGCCATCTATGTATTATAGCAATCCCGTAGTATCGATAGAGTGATTTTGTAAAAATCAAAAAAAAAAAAAAAAAAAAAAAAAAAAATTTTATACCTTATTTTTATTAATTTTAATTTTGTAAGTAAAAAAAAAAAAAAAATTATAGTTTTTATAGGTAGGTAGGTATGTAGGTAAAGCAGTCCGGAGCGCTTGTATGTATATAGGTAAAAAAGGACTCTCTTTGCAGCGGCCGTAGCCGATACGTCAGTGTTCTCAGTTACCGACTTGTCGTTCCGAGTTCAAATCCCACTCATTCTGGTATTTTAATTATTTTTCCTCATTTCCTATTTATTTTAACTATGGGTAATGTTTAAAAGGACAAACTCATGGCCGGGCGATAGAGTGAGCGTTAGCGTGATACCTCTTGAGCCTAAGGTCGTGGGTTCGATCCCCCACTCGTTCTAGTGGTTTTTTAATAATTTTTCCTCAGCGAGCGTTATCAGCAGACAGACAGACAGACAGACAGACGGATTTCGGCTATTATATATATAATAATAATACCAATCGCATCGCGTTGCACAATTTAGAGAAAAACACGTGATAACGATGTGTATCGTGCGAACGAGACATAAAATGTCATTTTAACCCCCCCCCTTCAGGGATGAATTTCAATCCAATTAAGGGAAGCGCAAAACCGCACATTGCGGAAGTTAATTTAATGTCCGTAACGCGCTACTATCCGCTCTACAAGTGAATACACGCAGCTTCCGGTTCCCCCGGCGATCTTACGCACACACAGAAAAGCTCGTGGATGCTTTAACACTTTAACTAAATCTACAAACTTGCCGAGACATGGAAAGTAAGAGGGATATAGAGTGAGAGAGAAAGGGGGAGAGAGAAAAGGTGAAAGAGGAAGAGGGTAGGATATGGATGTTATAATTAAATGCGTGGAGCTTTTAAGTTCTCTTCGAATTTCTTGGAAAAGTTCAACGGCAGGTTGTGAAGGGGACCACACCGGCGACAGGATATATTAAAAAGAGTATACAGACAACAAAAAAAAAAAAAAACACAAGGAAAAGCACAAAGAGACATCGCTATCGGTAGTATTAGTATTACAGGTTTCGTTTTATATTCCGCATGATATACTCAGCCGTATACGTCCGTCGTAACTTTAAAAGCTCCATAATCATGTTGAGCAGTGGTCGGAAACCTTTTGCGAGCTAAGAGCCAAATTAGGGAAAACCTTCCAAAATTGGTAGGTTTGGGAGTCGCAACATATGATTTTCAAAATTAAATTAAATGATACACATTAATCATAATATATATAACTAGTGTAAGCCCGTTGAACATCAACGCCCGCTGAATTTTAAATTACGTAAAGCGCTTTTTTAATAGAGATCCCCACTAATTGATCGCACGGTTGTAAGTGACAAAAAAAAATAATAGTTTTTATAGCGCCATCTATGTATTATAGCAATCCCGTAGTATCGATTTTTTTTTTACTTTACTATTTATATTATAATTATTAATTATTATATGTATAATAATTATAATTTTGTAAGTGATTTTGTAAAAATCAAAAAAACAAAAAAAATTAATAGTTTTTATAGCTTCATCTAAACGATCGCTTGTATGGGTAATGTTTAAAAAAAAAAAGGACCAAATCAACAACGGGCCGTGGCGTATGCGTTAGCGCGATAACTCCCGACCTGGCGTCCCGGGTTCGATTCCCACTCATTCTGGTTTTATAATTATTTTTCCTCATTTCCTATTTATTTTAATTATAGGTAATGTTTAAAAAAAAAGGACTAAATCCACCAAGGGCGATAGAGTATAGCGTTAGCGTGATTACTCTCGAGCTTGCGGTCCTGGGTTCGATCCCCCACTCTTTCTGGTTTTTTAATTATTTTTCCTCAGCAAGCGTTATCAGCAGACAGACAGATATATAATAGGTCTGTCTGTGTGTGTCTGTCTCTTGATAACGCTCGCCAACGTAAACGATAAAAAAAACCAGAACGTCGCGCGATTGAGATTTGAACCCGGTATCACCGATTCGGTACACTGAGCGCTTACGCGGTGATCCAAACTAGATAATAATGAGCTGGCTACAACTTGACAATTTATATAATAAAAAATAGGCTAATAAACAACGATAAAAACTATTAAATACACATATACTCACCCACACAAACATCCGTTAATATTCAACAAATAATAATAGTAAGAAATAAGTATGACGTCGACATTTTGTATATTTTACGCAAAATTTTGGATGACAGTGAGAGACGCAGGTTTTCATACAAAGAGCCGCATGCGGCTCCGGAGCCGCCGGTTCCCGACCACTCATGTTGAGTATACCTATAGGTTTTCATATACGTCTCGAAAAATTCAATTCGCTTTGCATTTTTATGCGGTTTCACGTACAAGTACAGAATGTTGTCGTTTTAAATATTCTCCGTGTCTTCCCGATTGACGTAAATTGCGTAAAAAATTTACTGTGATCGATCGATCGTCGTGTTGTATTTTATTTTTCGTCGAGTTTTTAAACTTGTCAAGCTGCCGTATGATTTATTAGATTAGGATCACTTTTTGTGAAATCGATTTTTGAGTATGTTTGACATTTTTTTTATAATGGCGAATGTTTTCCGCGTCATGAATATTAACGATCGACTGTCGATGGAATTAAATTGGGACTGACTTAATAATATTAATGAAATTAGGTTTATGAACGATTCGTAAATTTCTATAGACTTTGTATACATACATATGTATGTACATATATGTTTTTATGGGTAGGGCTACATTTCGAAGCGTTTTAGGAAAAGCATGAAATAAAGGAATTGTGCTATCCGAATAATTTTTAATCTCATCAATCAAAACAACTGTTTATATGAAGCACAGTAAATTTTCTGTAAAATACATATTATACAAAAACTATTTTGTTTAATGAATTTTGCACGCAAAGCAAAGCGTAGTCACGGTAGATAATCATATTGTAGAGATAGTTGATAGTTATTTATACCTAGGGCAATTGGTGAATATGACTGGATGTAGAGAAGAAGGAATGAAACTAGGATGGGGTGCTTTTAGAAGAATGAACATAGTTTTTTAAATCCAACATTCCGCTATGATTAAAAAATAAGGCATCCGACCAATGCGTAACTTGGATGCTAAATTCAAGAATGCTACGTAAGATCCAGTGCACACAGAGAAGCATGGAAATATGTACATATGGGTCGCCTAGTTCCAAATCCCGATAAGTCCATAACACTCACTTGTTCGCAAACGCGGTTTTTCTGCTACAGACTCATTTGCTTGATGGCGTTTAAACTCATTTAAACTTAATTTTGTTGATATTGAACAAAATATTGAGATTAGAAACATGGACTTATCGTTGTTTGTTTCTAAATATGGCTTTTATCAGCTTTTATCATAGTGCAATTGTCGGTTTTTGGAACTAACACTGATTTTCAATATTTTTTTATGGCGCACTTGGCGGTATCGTTTGAAAACATTCTTAGAACGAGAAAATATTTTATCCTCGTTTTTTATATATTGTGGACTTATCGGGATTTGGAACTAGGCGACTCATATGCTCGGTATAACAAGAAGAGATCGTAAGAGGAATACATGGGTAAAAAGTATGACCAAAGTGGCAGACATAGCAGTACGTGTGAAAAGTTTGATGTGGCAATGGGTTGGAAACATAGCGAGAAGAATGGAATGGTATTCGAGAGGATGTGAAAGAAAGCAAGGTAGACCGCGTGGAAAATAGGCTGATGAATTGAGAAGAAGGTGTAGAGTCAAGTGGATGCAGATTACTCAAGACAGACAGGAATGGAAGAGGATTGGAGTGGATGGAGCATCCAGCAGTGGATGGTGAACGGCTGAAAATGATGATGATACAAAAACTAGTCATAAAGATTGTACGATTAACTTGTGCTTTTTTTTTTTGAATATATCAGCGTTTTTCCAACTATTTTATGTTTGTTTATAATCTATACATATTTTCAATACGCTTCAAATCTGATCATTTTTTTTTGTATTACTTTATCTTTTTGATAGTCATTTAAGTCGTGATTGAATTTGTTGAAATGAATGCTTTTAAGTTAAATAAACTCTATCGATGGTACATATTTGAAAAATGAGTTTATTTTTTTAAACGTTCAGCGTATAATCCGCTTTTATCGTATTGATAGTTGCTGTTAGCGCACTCCGTGATAACATTGAAAGCTCTCGGTTCGTTCGACCGATTATACATAGATTGTAATTTAAACCGTTCATAAATTGAACACTCGGCAAAAGTTCAATAATCCAAGTGGAGTACCAGCGAGAGGGAGTGGGGTTTTCATTTTATTTTTTCAATTAAAATTTTCTGTATGCCTTGCAAAGACGAAAAGTTTTGCGATATCATCGGAATTGGGAAAGGGAATTTTTTCATCCCTTCTTAAGCGGACGATCGGCTAAGAATATAATAATAATAGTGAAATTGTATTCGAACGAAGCGGGCCGACTCTAATTTCCCATTATCCAGAACCTAATACAATGTAAATAGAGGGGCCGATCGTCTGCCGTAATCGCTTATCCGGCATTCCGGGAATAACCGGGTCCTCGAATAACCGGCATACGTAGAATATTCGAAGGCTCACTGGTACTCGGCTATGTGCATACTAAATTTTCAGTTAATAAAATCGTCATCAATCACTCTCCACATTTGCCGCCAGCGACGCTCTTCGTTTACTTTGTTTCGCCTCAGAGGATGAAATTTTGCACGCAGATTATACGACATCGAACGATTTTATTTTATTTTTTTGCTATATTTAGTACGTGTACAATGATAGATTCAGTACGAGGATGTGCGCGAAGACGAGCGGGATTTTAGGATTTTGCAGTGATGAAGTTACGTAGATTTAAGTTTAGAAGTGATTAAATTATCTATACTCGTAGGGGAAAGTCTGTCTAATCGATTTAAAGTTTGATTGAGTTACTTGTAAAGCTGTTGTACATTAATGTACATAATTATGTATATTGGAATACAAAATTGCGACCGTTTCATTCTGTCAACTTTTGGACATAAAAGACTACGTGCATAATGCATTTAAATAGAAATAGCACGTGTGAAAAACTAAATATTGAGAAATACTGCAAGGAAATCATTCTTCTGGATCACCTGGTTAGATTTTGGGAGCTAATATATGTATCTATATATACAATGAATTTTGTACGCAAAGCGTAGTCACAGTACATAGATAATCATATTGTAGAGATAGTTGATAGTTATTTATACCTAGGGCAATTTGTGAATATGACAGGATATAAAGAAGAAGAAATAAAACTAGGATGGAGTGTTTTTGGGAGAATGAACATAGTTTTTATATCCAACATTCCGCTATGCTTAAAAAAAAGAAGGTATACGACCAATGCGTACTACCAGTTATGACGTGGATGCTAAATTCAAGGATGCTACGTAAGATCCAGTGCACACAAAGAAGCATGGAAAGATGTATGTTTGGTATAACAAGAAGAGATCGTAAGAGGAATACATGGGTAAGAAGTATGACCAAAGTGGCAGACATAGCAGTACGTGTGAAAAGTTTGAAGTGGCAATGGGCTGGACACATAGCGAGAATAATGGAATGGTATTCGAGTGGATGTGAAAGAAAGCAAGGTAGACCGAGTGGAAGATGGGCTGATGAATTGAGAAGAATGTGTGGAGTCAAGTGGATGCCGAGAACTCAAGACAGACAGTCCGATGCACTGTCGAATCTGATTGGTCAGCGTCAACTTAGACTGAGGGGAAGAGAGGCAGGGGGTTATGTGTCGCGACCTCTGACTCATATCCGGGCTGCACTGAATCTTGACCAAATGCGCAGAAAACAATGTTGACTCAGCATTCGTCCATACCATTGCGCCATACTTATTGAATCTGACGTAATAGTTCGTGGAGACGTAACAAATGTGTGAAAAAGTTGGATCTGACACATAGCGAGAATAATGGATGGCAGATGGACGCGGGAAATACTAGAATGGTATCCGAGAGGATGTGAAAGAAAGCAAGGTAGAACGAGTGGAAGATGGGCTGATGAATTGAGAAGAATGTGTGGAGTAAAGTGGGTGCAGATTGCTTAAGACAGACAGGAATGGAAAAGCATTGGAGAGGCCTTTATCCAGCAGTGGATGGTAAACGGCTGAAAATGATGAATGATGATGATGATATATATACAAATTTAGTTGTACGTATTGATTTATGTTTCTATTAAATACAAAGTTGAAGTGAAGCAATTAAAGTGGGCATGGAAATTTTTATAATTTGAGTCGGTTTTAATTAGAGCCTTTGAATATATATTTTTATATACATATGTATGTATGTGCATACATATGTAGAATGAGTTGAAATTGGATCGACTCAAATTAAAATGTACATTTCCATTTCATTATAGGAGTTGTGATTGCAATTTGAATAGGTTTTTACTGTGAATTTTTATTGTTTTGTAATGATATTCACATCAATACTAGTAATTGGTCATTCACTAGTTAGTTTTCTTTAACTTTTACTAGTATTAGGTATGAAGTTTAATTAGATTCAAGTTTGTAAATGTATTATGTATGTAAATTAGCGTATGCCACGTTGATTATATTATGTAATTAGTTCGCAATTTATTTAAAACTAACATTTGTTTTTGTTTATAGTTTAGTTACTAATGAGGCGGTATACTAAAGTTAAATACTGGCATCGTGAAAAGCCGCTTAACAATAAATATAAATCACATGTATATTTTGGATAAGTTATGTATACTTTCCCATTCGGAAAAATGATCATTCAAGAAAGTTTGCGTAATGGAGAAAGGGAGAATACGTTCAAATTTCAATACACACCGGTCAAATGTTACGCAAAGCAATTTCTCCCTTTCCTCTTCATTCCGAAGTGAAAATACATATCATTTGAAAAGCCCACGGGATATGAAAGCTGTCAAAATATCGATTCGTGCGTGAAAGGAATGGGATGATATTAAACGAAAGATAAATTTTCGACAACGTTACAAAAATATCGTACACAATTGAATTATGATCGCTTTTTTTTTTATATATTGGAGTATTTTTGTATATATGTAGGTATGTACATATATAGCGATGCATGAAGACTTTGGCTGCAATACGTTACAAAGTTTTGAATTCTATCGAGAATATTCTGACGGGATATTACGGCAAAGTTAGGCTCATTACACGACATGCTAAAACATTGAAGCGGTTTGCGAGTTAGCTATGGAGCAGAATGCAAAGATGAAACACACAGACGAAGAGAACTCTGAAATGGTACCCGTGGGGCACTGAAACGTCTCAAGGAAGCTAACGGATCTTGCGAAAGGTGAAATATACGAACGAAAGGTCTGAAAGCATTGTGAAATTAAGAGCCTCGACTTGATTAATTCTAGTTAAAATATTTTACGTGTCGTAAAGTCGGTCGTCTCTTCCACAATTGTACATAAAAGTATAATTCTATCCAAATAGTGGATGCGATGTGTATTTTTACTTTATTCATATTGGATAAAGTATTGTGATCGTGCAAAAATTCAAAATTTGTATCAGGTATGATGATTTCTGGAAATTGTCTGTATGAATTTTTTTTTTTTTTAAAAAGCTTTTTATTGTTCTTATACTATGTATGTATGTTCACAATACATCTTAAATCTATTTTAATAGCTACTGGTCCAGTGACCATTATCTATTTTACACATTGTTCATTTTGTTAGTATTTCTAAGGATTCTTTTATTTTAATGTTAGTGTTTAAAGCATAATAGGATAAAGGGCTCAAAAACCTATTTACAATTCTTATCAAATGTTTATAATATATTTTACATAATTAAATACTTTTTAGAGTCGGCGATCTAAAGAAAATTATGTTTAGGTAATTTGTGTTTATACCTAAAGGGTAAAGACATCTTGCTATAATCACCGAGACCTTTCACTAATTTGTTAGTGTGATTATTGGTAATTCTATCATAGAATCTACTGGTTAATCTGTTAGTGACATCTACGATTAATGGGATGTTATACTGGGAATGTAGTATTTTTAGATTAGTATATATGGGCGTGTTATAAATGATTTTTAATGATTTATTTTGGACTACTTGAAGCATTGATTGGTTAGTATTGGAGGCATTAGTCTGTATGAATGACTCTTTGTGCATCTGTGTGTAGAATCACTATATGTAACTCAAAAACCGTTTATCCTATCACACTTCATAAGTTTTTTGTCGGCCGTTACAATCCATAAATTTTCGTCAACCGGAAGTGGTACGATCCTTGGAAAGTTACATAATTTTTTGTTATCTTTGGGAGGATTACCGGCAAAACTATTATATCATCATCATAATTTTCAGCCGTTCACCATCCACTACTGGATGAAGGCCTCTCAAATCCTCTTCCCAAAATGAACAATCTGTAAAATAGATAATGGTCACTGGACCAGTAGCTATTAAAATAGATTTAAGATGTATTGTGAACATAGTATAAGAACAATAAAAAGCTTTTTTAAATAAATAAAAAATAAATCCTCTTCCATTCCTGTCTGCCTTGAGCAATCTGCATCCATTAGACTCCACACATTCTTCTCAATTCATCAGCCCATCTTCCATTCGGTCTACCTTGCTTTCTTTCACATCCTCTCCAGCCCATTGCCACTTCAAACTTTTCACACGTACTGCTATATCTGCCACTTTGGTCATACTTCTTACCCATGTATTCTTCTTACGATCTTGTTATATCAAGCATACATATTTTCATGTTTATATGTATGTGTGCACTGGATCTTACTTAGCATTCTTGAATTTAGCCTCCAAGTTTCACATCCATACGTCTTAACCGGCAGTACGCATTGGTCGTATGCCTTCTATTTAAGCGTAGCGGAATGTTGGATTTAACAACTATATTCATTCTTCCAAAAGCACTCCATCCTAGTTTCATACTTCGTTTTATTTCTTCTTCTTTATATCAGATCATATTAACTATCAACTATCTCTACAATATGACTATCTAAAACTATTATATGTACGTATATTATGTAAGTTATAATTTTGCATTTCTTGCAAATTTTGTATATTTGAGCTGAGGTTTTCATAGTTAATTGACACGAGGCTTTGGTGAATATTACAATAATATTACCAGTGAAATTTTGTTTCAACTAGATCGTCTCTTGATTCACAGGTGAAATTTGAATTTGTTTAAATAATATAATGGGAAAATCAAAGTCGAATTCGGTTCATTACACGAGTGAAATTTCACTGATAGATTTTTTATTTCATTTATTTCGTTCTCATTTTAAAATTGTTGAACTCTATTCTGCAAAAGAAAATCTATATCCGGGAATCTGTCTGTCTGTCCGTCAGGCTGTCTGTAAATTTCCGGAATAACCCTTTTCTGATAGTAAATATGTATATTCAGATAAAATCCTTTTCCAGTAAGATCTGTGTGGGTCAAGGAAATGTCGGCTTAGATATTGAAGTTCGGAGATTTAGTATTTCGGTCGTGTTTTGTTTGATTTTTGATATGAAATCATTGATTTTGACATTTTTTCTCTTTCGCTATTTGAATTAATATTGTGTCGCGCGAATTGGTACGCAATTTTTTTTTTTACACTTTTATTACGCGAGATTGATTTGCCGGAATTGGGACTGGTACGGGTTCGCAGTTCATTTACATATTTTTACGAGGAAAATTTCACGGGATTCAATTTGAATAATATTTATTTTCGCAGAATGAACTCTGTGGAAAGACATGTGTCGCAGTGCGAATAAAACTTTTTTTACAATGGCCATGAATTTTTTACTGTTCAAATTAGGTATTTCATTTGCTCGCTATGCAATGCTATGAAGCTTCATTATTTTGACAAAAGAAAAGTTGAAAAAAAAAACAAGAATTTCCACGATATTTCCGTTAAGCTAGTGCCTAACTGCCTACTGTATTGTAATAGATAAACAAAACCATTCATCATAATTTTCAGCCGTTCACCATCCACTGTCTCTCCAATCCTCTTCCATTCAAGTCTGTCATGAGTTATCTCCATCCACTTGACTCCACACATTCTTCTCAATTCATCAGCCCATCTTCCACTCGATCTCCCTTTGTTTCTTTCACATCCTCTCGGATACCATTCCAGTATTTATCGCGTCCATCTGCCATCCATTCTTCTCCACTTAAACTTTTTCACACTTTGGTCATACTTCTTACCCATGTATTTTTCTTACGATCTCTTTTTGTTATACCAAGCATACATCTTTCCATGCTTCTCTGTGTGCACTAGATCTTACGTAGCATTCTTCAATTTAGCGTCCAAGTTTTACATCAATACGCCATAAAAAAGAAATCATTATATGTATATGTATATAATAGCCGAAAAATAGTGTGTCTGTCTGTCTGCTGATAATGCTCCCCGAGGTAAATGAATAAAATACACGAACCATCTGCGCGCAAGTGGGATTTAAACCCGCGATCATCAGGTTGCGAATGAGGTCGTGCTTACACTATCATCCAACGGAGACGATAACTAGCCAATCCTTATAAACGTAGTGAAATAAAAAAACTCACCAAATAAACGCCAAATAGCACGGGAAAAAAATGTGCAAAAAAAAAATATTTTTGACTTTAAAAATTCGCTAGATAATTACTTATTAGTATTTCAAAGCAATAAAAAATCACAATCAATAGGAAAAATATCTGACTATTGATTTCAATACTTACTTTGGCACAGCGATAGTATATTTCGAGTTATAGACCGCAAAAGCCAAAAAAAATGGATACTTTTTACATCGTGAATATCTCACAAACGAGAGCATATCAACAAAATCATTATCGGATTCGAATTAAATGGGTCAAACTTAGTAAAGATTGACAAATCTCAGCTCTGGGTTTTAAAAAACGTGATTTTTTTTTTTTGCTCAGTGTTATCAATAGGCTCGCGACTTTGCTAAATTGTTACGTTGTTGTATTATAACGCGCCATCTATGCAACAACTATTAAATACACATATACTCATCCACATAAACATCCGTTGATATTCAACGGGCTTACACTAAGAGAATAAAAAGCCACTCAAAAATTGAGTCGCGCTAAGTCCATAAAAGTCACTTGTTCGCAAACGCGGTTTTTCTGCTACAGACTTATTTGCTTGATGGCGTTTAAACTCATTTAAACTTAATTTTGTTGATATTAAACAAAATATTGAGATTAGAAACATGGACTTATCGTTGTTTGTTTCTAAATATGGCTTTTATCAGCTTTTATCATAGTGCAATTGTCGGTTTTTGGAACTGACACTGATTTTCAATATTTTTTTACGGCGCACTTGGCGGTATTTGGAATAATTCAAGTATAAGGCATCGTTTGAAAACATTCTTAGAACCAGAAAATATTTTATCCTCGTTTTTTATATATTGTGGACTTATCGGGATTTGGAACTAGGCGACTCAATTGTCCGTTATCAAGTTCTATGGTAATCGTATTGAATGCTACAAAATCGTACGATTTTATTAATTTTAACTAACATATTATGTATGTATGTACGTATAGTATCCCAAATTTTAGTATAGCAGTAAATCACCATTGCTAGTGGGAAATGTTAAAAAATGTATAATGTAAATGAATTTCTTTCACTATTCATCTAAAAATCAATCTCTCGACGGAATTAAAGGCAACGACGCGAATAATGATTCAAACTCGATCTTCCTTTGTACCTCGAAATTCAAACATCAGATATTCTTCGCGCGAATTTGACACCTGCGTATCACCCTTCACCCTTTTCTTAAGGACTCACATTCCATATTGCAAATTAAATTTCTCCCACGAGCATCGCATTAAAACACACACACACACCTATTTTCAAAGTCAAAGCAAATATTAAAAGCATACGACGACGACACACGTCCATGGCAGATGTCGACACTTAAAACATACATACACTCTCACATTGAGGCGTCGCGAAAATCACGGTCGACGTCAAATTAATATAACGTATCGCGTTATTTTTAGTCCCTGTGAGAGTGTACATATATACGTATATTCCTCGGAGGCATCACACTCGATCAAACACCTCGACGACTCGGTTTATATTACATAGATTCGCCCAGGGCCGTTCAACCGGGACTAATCAGGGTTGTACTACATACTACTACTATGTTAGTCTATCTTTATGTATAAGAAGTGTCCTGCGAACCCGACTTCCTCGAAAGGAGGTTGGAGTCGATCCTTCGTTCGACGTGATGGGGCTGAAAGCTTCCCCACTTTTATTGCCCGTTGGTTTGGTTCTGTAAACAGTGACGGTTTTATAAAGTTCGGTCAAACATAATATTGGAATTTGGTACGTGTGAGGCTTGAGTGTGACGATTTTTGGATTGTATATTACTTTTGGATTTTCGTTAGATATATTGAAGGGGTAAAGTAAGCTTGAAAGTTACGCTCTAGCGTTCCAATCATAGTAATATTATTATTATATATATATATATATATATATAATAGCCGAAATCCCGTATGTCTGTCTGTCTGTCTGTCTGCTGATAACGCTCGCTGAGGAAAAATAATTAAAAACCGAACAGAACGAGTGGGGATCGAACCCAGGACCCCAAGCTCGGGAAGAACGTCCTTAGACTAATCTGCCAAAACCAGTTGTCGGTTTGGTCCTTTTTTTATTTTAAACATTACCTATATACAAGGGATCGTGACTCTGCCTTACCTACATACCTACCTACCTACATACATATAGATGAATTTTTTTTTGTTCTTTGATTTTTACACAATCACTTACAAAATTATAATTATTATACATATATGTATATAATAATTAATAATTATAATATAAATAGTAAAGTAAAAAAAATAATTGATATTATCGATACTATGGGATTGCTATAATACAGAGATGGCGCTATAAAAACTATTATTTTTTTGTCCTTGACAACCGTGCGATCAGTGGGGATCTCTATTAAAAAAAGCGCTTTACGTAATTTAAAATTCAGCGGGCGTTGATATTCAACGGGATTACACTAGTTACATATGTATATAATAGCCCAAATCCGTCTGTCTGTGTGCTGATAACGCTCGCCTCGGTAAATTATCAAAAGATACGAATCGTCGCGTGCAAGTGGGATTTGAATCAAACCAGCGGTCGGGAACCGGCGGCTCCGGAGCCGCATGCGGCTCTTTGTATGGAAAACTGCGGCTCTCGTGTCGTCCAAAGTTTTGCGCGAAAAACAAAACGTTGACGCATCCTATTTCCATAAGTTCATGACTATAAAAAGCTATATATGTATGTAGATCGTTTTTCAGATTAAAGTTTGTAATACTTTTTAGTAATAAACTAGTCGAACGTTAAAAAGTTTCATGAGGATAACTTATTTCTTACAGGTATTACATATGTATAATCCGAAAATAATATGTTGCGGCTCCCAAGTTTACCAATTTTTGCAAAGTTATACTTAATTTGGCTCTTTGCTTGAAAAAAGTTCCCGACCACCGATCCAAACTATGTAGATAATGACGGGCCTGCTACAATTTGAAAGTATTCATCCTCAAAAGGTTTGCAACTTTGCTAAATTGTTACGTTGCTGAAGTTTTTTTTATTCATAATATAGTCTATTTGCGAATTTATTTTTAAATGAATTTTTATCTACATATGCACATACATACATATGTATGTACATACAACGATCGACCTTCCTACTGTGTATCACTATTTATTGTAGCATGAGCTTTTCATATGAAAATAATAATCATATGTATGTAAGTATAAATTTCATCACATATAAATATTACTAGGTGAGTGAAGCGGGTAATTAGTTCATGCTTTTATTTTCACCACCGTAAACAATGCCTCTTACTGTATATAAATTTGCTTTTAGTGTATTCAAATGAATCTAAAAAAGAATGTAAACGATTCAAAGCGTGTTCGGCACGTTTTGTATGTGAGCTTTTATTTGCGTATGTCAATACATATATGAATGTGTGTATATGCGGTGTAAATCCGAACTATCCTCGCTCACTCCTCTCCGATTCAAAGCTTTTAAGCTTGTTTATTTTCATATCAGCCGACGTTTGTCAACTGTGAAAGAGTGATTGACAATCCGCTGTGGTGTTTATGTTACCTTTCAATTGATCAACCGATCGCAGCCTCGTGCAGGGCAAACGTGCCAGCATTTTCAAAGGACACCAAACGAGTCTGGAGATGAATTGGTGGAAAAATAATACCCGAATAATAATATAGGCGAAAAAAATGGCGGGGTTAAAAAAGCCTCCGACCAGAATGTCGCGAATACGCCGCGACAATCCGATTTTCATTTTTTCAATATCAAAAGGAAAATATCACATTTTCCCCGCGGGTGCAAAAAAGCTTTACGCGCGTGTTCTGAGAAAACGCACGAGGAAAATACGAGTGTAGCATTAAAATCATTTCGCCCCATTAAACGGGAGCTTTCATCGCGCCACTAAATATTTATGTTATTATTATTTTTAAATTGAACGTAAAATCAACATTTCATAAAGGCGGTCAAATCAAAAGTTATTTTCGACGCGTAAATAAATTACGACGAGCTTTTGATTGCGTGTTTTTCATTCATTCAATGTAATCAGCATTAGTTGTGTACATATGTATGAATGCATACTAAATATTTACTAAGGCTTAAATCAGCTAATTTGAACCACTTGTGATACCACTATATTTATTGTTGAAAGGCTGTTTTGGTGACTGTTTATATTTAAGTGGATAACTTTTATTATAATATGTAATTATAATTTGAAACGTGGATGGTTAATTCAAGTATGCTACACACAGAGAAGCATGAAAAGATGTACGCTCGGTATTATTAGTTATTTATATCTAGGACAATTGGTGAACATGACTGGATGTAAAGAAGAAGAATTAAACTATAGGATGGAGTGCTTTTCGAAGAATGAACATAGTTTTTAAATGCGACATTCAGCTATGCTTAAAAAAGAAGGCATACGACCAATGCGTACTACCAGTATGTATGCTTGGTGTAACAAGAATAGATCGTAAGAGGAATACATATGTAAGAAGTATGACTAAAGTAGCAGATATAGCAGAATGTGTGGAGTAAAGTGGATGTAGATTGCTTAAGACAGACAGGAATGGTAGAGGATTGCAGAGGCCTTCATCCAGCAGTGGATGATGAACGGTTGAAAATGATGATTAATTATAAAAAGACTGTTTTGGAAGATTTAAGTAAACAAAATCGTCACTGTCATTGATTTCAGTGCCAATATTTCAATCACAAATTACAAAACTTACGAAATTGTAATAAAAACAGGCGTGTACAAAATCTTCACACACGCAACATTCACAAAAATCGACTCAAAAACAACAGCACTTTCAGTGCTACTAATCTAAAACTAAATTAGTAACGACATGAAAACAGAGCACTTTAGCAACATTCAAATAAAACTATTCTCTACACTCGTATCAATTGGGGTTTATATTAACTACAATTCTATTCAAATAGTATTGAATCTGTTAACAAAATCGTTTAAGACTAAACTCAATCAAAAGCCAACGACCCGTCGCACAGTGTCGCCGATTGAAGTTCTAGCTAGACATTCTTCGATTTCAATATTTTCGAAAAACTATTTATGTACCACTATTTTACATAATATTATATCTGAATTTTTAAATACTATTATCAAAATTTAATTTGGAAACGTCGCGAGCACGTGGTAATTTGACAAACGCGCGAAATAAAGACTGCAGCGAAATCGGTTTATACCAGTCACGTTTGGTGCGTTCAAAGCAAAAGGGATTTGTCACGCGTTCTGAAACGTCGTCGAGTTATTTTAAAATAGATATTACTAGAAAAGGTATTAACTAATATTTTTTATTAGAATTTTAACAAAAATATTAATTTCTTTTGTAGAAATTTTGATTAGTTTGTTTGTAGCCCGAATTTAAAATTTTTTTCAACAATATAAAGTTTCCTGAAACTTTTAAAATAGCACAGGGCACTGTACAGTTTTGATTTTTATATATATTAAAGTTGAACTAATGTACTTATAGAAACTGCAAAAAAAAGTTGCCGAAGTTTGCCGAATCATACTTTTATATCGATTTCTTTCAGACCATTTTTCGATCGATTTCTGTCTTTTTTTACCTTTTACTGTTTATTTTGTTTTTGAATTTGTACGTTTTTACATTTTATAACCTTTTTTATATTTGATATATTAATATTATTTATCCTAAGAAATTTCTTTTTTTCACATTCTTTTTCAAATTCACATTCTTAATCAAAATTCTGCCACTTCCGGTTGATGGATATTGATGAATTTTTTTTGTAACATATTATGATTCATAAAACTATAAATTTATAACAATATAAATCATTTTAGACCAAAAATTGTTTATATTTAAAAGTAATCTGCTACTTTCGGTTGTCGGATTTTTACCAAAATTATAACAAGTCGTGATACATTATACGAAAACTATGAATATAAATTTTCAGATTGATATATAGTGTAGTTTCTGAGAAATCGCGATTAAAAAAAAAAAATTGCACATGTCCAGCTAGAACTTCAATCGGCGACACTGTGCGTCGTGTAATTCGAGAATATCAATTTTTGTGTATGTTTCCAATATTTTTATTTTATACAGCGATAGATAAGAGAGCCTTGAATATAGAGCGAGCTTTTTCGGCGGGTTGTTGTCGTTGGTGGAAAAATAACCGAAGTAGATAGTGGCAGTTTGCGATCCTAATCCCAGTACCACGGGGTCGAATCCATTTACAAATCTGTTTATTTGTTCGCCCGTGTACTGTACCTACATACATATATTCATAAGCACGTATAGCGTACACACATCAGCAAATCGGGCAAACAGAGAAACCTTGTATTATATAATCCACGAGTGTGTGGGAGGATAGGTTTGAGTGTTGATTGCAAAGCCGCACGTGTGTTTTCGCAATTAGCGAGGTATTGTTAACGATTAATCGGAAAAAAAGTAAGGGAAAATACAGTCAGGTGATTCGCAACGGATGTGCGAACATCGTATGGTGTGCTCGCGTGGGAATCTATCAGTGTGCTTCGTTATGTATGTAAGTCAGCGGTCTTCAACCTTTTGGACCTGACGGACCATTAAACTCAAAATCTCGAAACATGCGGACCACTACCATGATTTTTTTCCATAAAAGTAACATTCTTAATATAAAATGGTAAATACACTTGTATTTGCACTCCAAATTTATTATTTGCAAAAAGTTGGATATCACCTTATAATGATAGAAAAATTATAATATATAAACGATATATTCATTATTCATTGTGAAAACTGCCAGTTATGACGTATGGATGTGAAACTAAATTCAAAAACGCTACGTAAGATCCAGTGCACACAGAGAAGCATGGAAATATGTATGCTTGGTATAACAAGAAGAGATCGTAAGAGGAATACACGGGTAAGATGTATTACCAAAGTGGTAGATATAGCAAAACGTGTGAAAAAGTTTAAGTGGACACAGCGAGAAGAATGGATGGCAGATGGACGCGTGAAATACTCGAATAGTATCCGAGAGGATGTGAAAGAAAGCAAGGTAGACCGAGTGGAAGTTGGGTTGATGAATTGAGAAGAATGGGTGGAGTCAAGTGGATGCAGATTGCTCAAGACAAACAGGAATGGAAGAGGATTGGAGTGGTGTTTATCCAGCAGTGGATGGTGAACGGCTGAAAATGATGATGATTATGAAAAATGCGGACCACCGGTTGGCGACCGCTGATGTAAGTTGTACGTTGAAGCCATAAGGCGTTTGCACACTTCTGCGGATTTCGCACGAAATTCGTCGACGAATTTCGCAAGTCTGAGATTTGTACTGCGCACACATGGCACGACTGCAGCGCCATTCGACACAGATATCTCAGTCAACACTCAATGGGCGAATATTGAAATACTGTGGTGCGCATACTTGGCACGACTGCAGCGCTATTCTACACTCAATGGTAGAATAGTGAAATACTGTGGTGCGCATACTTGGCACGACTTGGTTTGTGAGGGCCTTAATGCGTTAATTTGAGACAAATTTGCCTTGATTTTTGTGGCATATTATTACATCTACATAATATCAATTTATCAATCAAAATGTCATTCTTATATGAATTTGAAGATTGAAAGCTATTCAGGTACATTTATTTAAAAGTTTCATACCAGCAAAGTTCATTTTCTTGACTTTATTTTCATTGCTTTTAAATTCTATAGAAGTCACTTGACAAAGCATTGCAATATCTTTCCGAGGGAACTTCACTAAACAGACATAACAAATGTTCGTTAAATGTGAAGGAGCATTGCTTTATTGTATTGCAATAAGTTTCGCAATTTATTTAAGAAGACTTATGTGCTTACAAATTATTTATAATTATAGCAGAAATATTAGATTAGATTAATTGATAAATGATCTTTTATAAATGAAGTATGAATTTATTAGCTTAGTTGGCTTATTTTTTTTAAAAAGGTTATAAATTCGGTCAGAATATTCCTTATATATCAGGCATTTAGTTGCTTCCAAGTATTTAATGCCTTTAAGAATGGAGAAGTAGATGCCTAGAAAAACGATGAAAGATCTATTGAAGGTTTTTTTGAAGTTTTTTTAAATTATTCTGTCAACTCACGTGAGTATTTGTTGTTGAGATTGCATTGAATTTGTTGATTACTTTTATTTGTGGGTTTAAAGTTATTTGAGTAATTTATTGAAAATATTGACTTATTTGTTACAAACAGATTTTCAATAATAAATTTGCCAACAAAATCTTAATTTGGATTAAATTATATAATTTTGCAGCCTATTTATGAAAATAAATAAAAGCTGTCGCATTGTATAGGTACAATATAGTCATTTTATACAATACTTTTGAGCTTTTAGAATAATTATGAAATAAAATATAACTGTATTAATCATTTTTATCTCGCCATCTAACTGGCTGATGGTTAAAAATAATTTAAACCAGCTTTTTTCACGCGATTCTTCTCAAACTTGAGTTTTTTTTCAAACATGAATTAACCACTTCGTCCATTTTGGGTATTGTATTAGATATATGTATATGTAAATCTATTGTTTATGTGTGTCTAAGTCTCGACCGACATACATACATACATACATAAAGTCTTTATGTGGAAACCGTGTACATTATAATGTATATTAAAGTTGAACGTACAGGTGTTTGGTATTTAAATAAAAAAAAAGCAAAGGGCAAAAGTGAAAGTATAAGTGAAAAATTTCTGTTCTCGCAATTTCGCAACGTAGGTTTTAGACCTATTCAACTCGAAATAAAATATCGCATATCTTGTTGGGTAGCAGTGATGGAATTCAAAATAAATCCTCGTATTATGACGCGAGATTTCATAGCGGCCGATGTTTCTGCTATGCTACAGAATTTCTATTATGGAAATAGCTTACTCGCTCTCGACAGCCAGCCAGCCAGGGGGTGGGCAAATATCACAATATAAAGAAATGACATAATAATACCCTGGGTCTCTCTCTCTCTCTCGTTCACTGTGCATCTATATGGGGTAGCTTTTTGAGCTTTGAGATACTGGAGGGATGAAGAAATTTCACCGTTTTGAAAACCAGTCGGTTAGTGTTGGGTTTTTCCATGCAAAATAGGCGATTTTACCAAAGACATTTTTTTTTTACATTATAAATGCTGTTTTAATGTATTATCATGGAGTATTTATTTATTTATATAATATAATAGCTAAAGCTAATTACACATTCACCTTAACTGAACACCTATACAGGGATGTTTTTTTAAAACTGCCAGGAATTTATCATTAGTTTTGAAATTTGTAATTCCATCCGGCAGTCTATTATATTACAAAACACCTCTGTACAAGATGCTTCTCTTATTTCTATTTTTTACAGTTAGATTATTTTTATTCCTTAAATTATATTCACATACATCCATTCCTCTCACAATAAATCCATTGAAATATGATGGTAACATATTATTATCTAACTTAAGCGTACATAAATACCAATATTAAAATCCTCAAAGTATCATTCACATTCAACCAATCTAATTCAATCATCATCTTTTTTTTATCATTATCAACATTTAAAATACATGTCATACCTCTATTTTGTAGTATTTGTAATCTATCTCTAGTTGACTTATCTAACATATTTAATAATGAACCACAATACATAAGATGTGGTCTGACAATTACATTATAAATTATTATTTTAGTTTCTTTAGATATTGGTTAAATTAAAATTTTACTAGTGATCTATTTTTATATGGTCACCAATTTTGTTTTAGAATAGTAGCACTGAAAGTACTGTCGATCTTTTTGAAAAGTTTTTTTTTAGTAAATTTTCATAAAAATATTCTGCATTTACTTTAAACGTAACAAAATTTTTTATCTTTTGATTTATTTTAATTATTCCAAAAGGGTTTTGAATTTAACTGTATTTATTACAATATCGTTATTATTTTAATTTGATTGAAATGGTACTGAAATGCACGATTTCTTCAGTTGTGACAGTTACGTTTTTGTTTTCTTAAATTTTCTGCTTTTAATTTAACTTTTCGTTATAGTCTTTCTACAATTAATATACAGCTGTTATAATTATAATATAATATAATCAAATATTGCGTGTGTGACGTGGAATTTCCCTCTTACATTTTAAGCAAATTCGTCGTAAGAAAGATAAGGAAAGGGGTTGTTTTTTATTTGTTGCCTCGTGAAAATGCGCTGAATAGTTGAAAATCTTTCAATGTTCGTTTGTACTCTCGTTCGAATTTCCCTCGTGTGACACATAATTTTCATTAAGTGCACGAATGTTTCCCTGGCGGTTCTTTATTTTGAATTTAAAAGTTGTTAACGAAATGTCTGCAAAGTCGCGTTTCGCCGATTCGACAAAAGCACCTCGGTTCTGCAACGTTTTATTCAATGTGTTACTTTAATGGTTTCCCTTTATTTATGTATATATATTTTGTTTAGGTTGCTAACAAAAGTTTAACCTAAAGTCACGTTGTGCGAGAAGTACATAAAAATTTTACGCATTGTCAGTTGTTTCATACAATTAAAGTTAATTGTGAAATTCTACTTAGGATTCTTGTATTCTTTTTAGAATTTCACACGGAAAATTTTATAGAAATTAAATGTTACGATTTTTTTTGTGAATTTTAAAAATTTCGTATTTATGTAGCTTTAGTTTACTTTATAATATGTATGTACATACGTGTGAGTCATTCATATCAAAGTGAATTGGGTATTTCACTGGCAATGAAAATTGTGTCCCTTATGTTATCAACACTCTATACACATCTTTTTTCAATTTTTCGCGTAATCAATAGTTTACCGGTATTGTTAGCCCACTCAAGTGAATAATAAACACAATATTAAAATCTCTAGAGTACCGACATACATATATAAATACAAAATATTAACGTTTTGTATATTGTACATATGTAGATGTACTCTTTGTGTGTAATAAATATTAATTTTCAAAGTTTCGGTTGAATAAACGAATGACGAATTATTTTATTCCGAAAAAAAAAATTATTAAGAAAACTTGATTGATGGCAAAATTCACGTGAAAGTCGACTTGATCCTTTAAACATACTAGCAAGAGTTATAGAAAGTCTCGCACAAGTTTGTTGCTATCGAAATTTGCGAACGACATTTCCTTTATAACTTACAGCGAAATAAAAAAAAAAGTAAAAAAAAAAATAGTATTTACGTTTTTACTTCAACAACGCAGATGATTTATCGCGTTTGAAAAACTCAACGGAATAATTTTATTCACATTGTCGTGATGATATATTAAATTATTATATGTATGTAGAAGCGTTCACGGTAACGATCTCATGAAAAACGAAACGCGTCTCAAACAAACGAAAATTCCATTCATTTTGTTTTACGTCTCAAAGAAAGGAAAACGTTCATTCGGTTTTTTTTCCCATCCACTTTTCTTTGTGTCTCACTTGCAAATGTAAAAAGAGCCTTTTTGTAAATTTAATCTTCAGTCTCTCGACTGAAATTTGGATTTTCCAATGTCTCAATATGGTAGCTGAATTCCTCGAGTTCTTAACTGATACCTTCATAAAGTGTTTGGAAGTAGTTTCGTAAGAGTATTTTTTAGTTTCATCGAATCGAATGTGTCGCGAAGTTTGTCTTGCTCGAGACGTCAAATCCGTATGTGTACACACACAGGTAGAAATTAAATTAACGAACAACTACAAAGTAAATACAACTCGATTGAAAGTTCGTCGAAACTTTCAGCAGCTCCCAAGTATTATATAAGCTTTAACGTTTAATATAATGTATATATATTTTAAATTGTATTCGATAGCGATATCGATTCTGGGAAATTGATATGTTTATTGGCGGTGATGGTCGTAGGTGATGCCGTTTGACAGGTGGGACTGTTGCTTTAGAAATCGATACGGTAGTGTGCTTTGATAAAAGCACACATGACGTGATTGATGTGAGGCAGAGGATTGCCCGAAATCGTATAAATCAAAAAAAAGGGATTTGATTTATCCAAAAAAGAAGAGACGCTGCATGTGGTGTGAAATACGCTTTCGCGTATTTTTGCCAGAACGCTGTGACAAATTCATTTTTTCTTTTGATAAACTATTATCAGTGTTACATTTTTTTTTTTGGATACAGTATTGGAAATTACATTATCACATCTAAATTGAATATTGATAATTATCAAAATATTTCAGCAGTAGCTAAATTACATACTTAAATAAGATACAAATGACATGTTTTGTACAAAAGTTTGTTCGTTATTGTAACACGTTTTATATTCCTAAGAAGAAGTTACTTACATACATATATGAAAATATCATCAGAGGACGATACCTGATTTTATACGTAATAATCTATATGGATAAAGCAGTGGTCGAGAACCGGCGGCTCCTGAACCTCATGCGGCTGTTTGTATGAAAGCCTCGCTGTCATCCAACGTTTTGCGCGAAACACAAAACGATGACACACAATTTACACAAAATTAAAATGTATCCCATTTCTACATACATATAACTTCATGGCTATTAAAAGCTTTAAATCGTTTTTCAATAATACTTTTTAGTAATAAACTGTATATTATGTTAAATAAAAATAGTATGTTGCGGTTTACAAGCTTACCAATTTTGCAAGGTTTTCCCTAATTTGGTATTAGCTCTAAAAAGGTTCCCGACAACTGGGATAAAGTAAAAACGGTTATATGTAATTTGTTTTGAAGCAAAGATTGAAATCAAAAAAGACAGAAACGCAAGGTTAGATCGAATTGTGGATACATATAGAAATAGACAGACAATTAAAATGATAGATAACGTATTATATAAGCAGATACATAGAAGAACAGAATATGAATGGGCAAACTGATTACATTATATCCAAATGAATGAACACATAGCTAGACAGTCGATAGACAGATGAACAAACCAATAGACATATCAATAGGCTAAAAGTCCTATTAAATTTATGCTATTTCCACCATTTTATTATAAAACTAGTATAAGCAAGTTGAATATCAACGGAGCTGTGTGTGTTTGTGTGGGTGAGTATAGTTTTTGCATAGATGGCGCGTTATAATACAACAACGTAATAATTTAGCAAAGTCACGAACCTACTGAGGATTAATATTTTCAAATTGAAGCAGGCCCGTCATTACCTAGTTTGGATGAATGTGTAAGTGCACCCTCTTCCGAACTGGTGATCTCAGGTTCAAATCCCACTCGCGCGCGGACGGTTCGTGCCTTTTAATTATTTACCTCAGCGAGCATTATCAGGAGACAGACACACAAATAGACAGACAGATGGAATAGGGCTTATATATATTTACTAGTGTAAGCCCGTTGAATGTCAACGGAGCAGTTTCACATCACCCGTACTGTGAGTGTTTGTGTGGGTGAGTATATGTGTACGTGCAGTATGTGTGCGAGCGATCCGCGACTATCCGGCCAGGCAGACCTTTGCACTACTATATATATAGTAATGCATACTTCAAACTTGACAAATTAATAAAGTACTAAACTTAGTATAATAGTTTTTATAGTTTATGCATAAATGGCGTGTTATAATACAACAACGTAAAAATTTAGCAAAGTCGTGAACCTACCGATGATTAATATTGTCAAATTGTAACGGGCTTGTAATTACCTAGTTTGGATGATAGCGTAAGCGCTCACTCTTCCAAACTGGGTGATCTTAGGCTCAAATCCCACTCATTTACCGAGGCGAGCGTTATCAGCAGACAGACACACATACAGACAGATGGAATAGGGCAATAATATATATAATATATAGTTACATAATATGTTACGCGCTTACCTTTCACTGTGTATCATCATCATTTTCAGCCGTTCACCTACTCCGCTTACATTCGTGTCTGTTTTGAGCAATCTGCATTCACATGACTTCACACATTCTTCTCAATTCATCAGCCCATCTTCCACTCAGTCTACCTTGATTTCATTCACATCCTCTCGGATACCACTCCAATATTTATCGCATCCATCTGCCATCTCGGGTTCAAATCCCACTCGCGTGCGGACGGTTCGTGCCTTTTAATTATTTACCACAGCGAGCGTTATCAGCAGACAGACACACAGACAGACGGAATATATATATGAACTAGCTTTATTACCCGGCTTTGCCCGGGGTGTAATTAATATAATGTAATATAGTGTTTGTTTAGTAAATTATTTCGGGAGCCCAAAAAAGGGGCCGCCTGGGCAGTAGGGTGGTCGGGGGGGTGGTAAGGGTACCTATCAATTTATTTTTTTAATTTCCCTCTCAAACCCTCCTTCTTATCCCGGCGACCCTTTTTTGGACTCCCGAAAAACTATGCCGACCCCTTACCATCCCCCAAACCCTCTTCCCTACCCCGGCGGTCCCTTTTTTGGACTCCCGAAAAGCAATGCCGGCCCCTTACTAAAACCCCCAGACCCCCCTCCTGCCCCGGCGGCCTTTTTGGGCTCCCGAAACACTACCTGCTTAAATCTACTTAAATCTGCCGAAAACATCTACTATCGTGTGTACTTCGTCGTTTCTATTAATCGCACCCGAGCAACGCCTGGTAATTGACGAATGACCCATACGTATGTACATACAAACTTTAGTGTTTTATATATTAGATATAAAACGACCCAATCATAATAATTATGTATATAGAACGTAGTTGATTTTATAAAAGCACACATTCTACATAACATCGCACACTTAGTATGTAAAAACGTAAAATTGAAATTTTCCCCCACTAACCCACACACTCATTAGACGCACACTCGTCACGGTCACAAGTCAGATTAATTAATATGAAAAAATTAAATAAAAAAAAAAAAAAAACCTTTCCACTTACGTAAGTCGGTCATTTTGCGTCCTTTCGCAACATGGTCGCGTATCAAAACGAGTGCCAATTAAATTACACACACACGCATACACACAACGAAAGAGTGGCTCTTATCTGGGCATTATTCTGTCCGCGTTTGATGTTGTTTACGTCGGGGTCGATTTGACCCCTTTAATGCGGCATACGTTCGTCGAGATTAATATGCAGGCCCGCTCTCTCGTCGATTGTGGGGCGGCCGCCTTTGCCGCCCCCCCCTATCTCGTTCCAGAGTCTCAGTGAAGCAACACGTTATCTTGTGGCCGTTTGCCCCTTAATGAAGCCATTTATTATCGGCAATAAAACAGGCCCGTCTGACGTGCTGAGACTTTTTAGCCTTAGTCATAAACAGTGAAAGGCGGCCGCGTTACGGCCCTGTACTCCCTTTTGTATGTACTTGGCGCGGTAATGATCGGCTTTAAGATTTTAAAATAAACATATACACGGCGAAAGAAGAAATAAAACGAAGGATGTAACCAGGATGGAGTGCTTTCGGATGAGTGAACATTGTTTTTAAATCCGACATTCGGCTATGCTTAAAAAATAAGGCATACGACCAATGCGTACTGCCAGCTATGACGTATGGATGTGAAACGTGGATGGTAAATTCAATAATGTCACGCAAGATCCGGTGCATACAGAGAAGCGTGGAAAAAGTGTGCTCGGTATAACAAGAAGAGATCGTAAAAGGAATGCATAGGTAAAAAGTATGACCAAAGTGGCAGATATAGCGGAACGTGTGAAAAAGTTGGAGTGGATACAGCGAGAAGAATGGATGGTTTTGGTAAAGTGGATGCAGATTGCTCAAGACAGACAGGAATGGAAGAAGATTAGAGAGGCTTTCATCCAGCAGTGGATGGTGAACGGCTGAAAATGATGATGACCTCCCATTAATTTTCATTCCATACCTCATCTTAATTTACGCTAAATTCAAGAATGCTACGTGTATGCTCGGTATAACGAGAAGAGATTGTAAGAGGAATACATGGGTAAGAAGTACATACATATAACCAAAGTGGCAGATTTGAAGTGGACACACAGTGAGAAGAATGGATGGCAGATAAATATTGGAATGGTATCCGAGAGAATGTGAAAGAAAGCAAGGTAGACCGTGTGATAGATGGGCTGATGAATTGAGAATTCATTCTGTATTTTGTATGGAGAAGGTTGTGGTTCAAAATTAATTAAGGTGAATACTTATATTTTCCATTTTGCTGTATGTATATTCAAGAATATTAAGCAAGATCCAGTGCACACAGAGAAGCATGGAATAACGAGAAGAGATCGTAAGAGGAACACGCGGGTGAGAAGCATGACCAAAGTGGCAGATATAGTGGAACGTGTAAAAAAGTTGTAATGGTCACATAGCGAGAAGAACGGATGACAGATGGACGCGAGAAATACTGGAAGGGTAACCGAGAGGATGTGAAAGAAAGCATAATAGACCGAGTGAACGATGGGTCGATGAATTGAAAAGAATGTGTGGAGTCAAGTGGATGGAGATTGCTTAAAACAGAATGTAAGCGGAATTGGAGAGGCCTTCATCCAGCAGTGGCTGGCGAACGGCTGAAAATGATGATGATACACAGTGAAAGGTAAGCGCGTATCATATTATATTACATATATAATAGCCCTATTCCGCCTGTCTGTCTGTCTGCTGATTACGCTCGCCTCGGTAAATGATTAAAAGCCACGAACTGTCGCTTGCGAGTGGGATTTGAACCCGAGATCACCCAGTTTGGAAGAGTGAGCGCTTAGGGTATCATCCAAACTATATAGGCAATGATGAGCCTGTTACAATTTGACAATATTAATCCTCGGTAGATTCGCGACTTTGCTAAATTGTTACGTTGTTGTATTAAAACGCGCCATTTATGCATAAACTATAAAAACTATTATACTAAGTTTAGTACTTTATTAATTTGTCAAGTTTGAAGTATGCATTACTATATATATAGTAATGCAAAGGTCTGCCTGGCCGGATAGTCGCGGATCGCTCGCACACATACTGCACGTACACATATACTCACCAACACAAACCCACACAGCACGGGTGATGAGAAACCGCTCCGTTGATATTCAACGGGTTTACACTAGTAAATATATACTAGCACTATTTGTGTGTCTGCTGATAACGCTCACTGAGGTAAATAATTAAAAGACATGAACCGTTCGCGCGCGAGTGGGATTTGAACTCGAGATCACCACGTCGGAACAGTGAGCGCTTACGCTATGATCCAACGCCGATAATGCGATATCTTGATAATGAGATATTTGAACATATAAATCCCTTGTAGGATCGCAACTTTGCTAAATTGTTACGTTGTTGTAGTATAACGCGTCATATATGCAATTATGAAAACTATTAAATACACATAGATATACTCACCTTCACAAACATCCGTTGATATTCAACGGGCTTACACTAGTAGCATTAGACTCGTGTTATATTATGGGGGCTTACTTTATTAATGGTTCAAGTCAAAAATTTGAAATGCTTTTCTACCCCAATCGGTAGCTAAAACACATATCAACATACATTATGTATCAAAAACAGAAGTCTAACTTTACAAATAGCTCCATTAACGGCAGAGCAAGTTTCGACTTGCAGTATTATGTACTTGTACGTATAAATATCTCAGTATCGAGTTTGTGGACTTGATCCATCAATATAGTGAGTCCGATACGTGTTATCTCGACGGTTTCGTGTATTGCAATAGCTGTTGGCAAGATTTGGATGTTATTAAAATCCAAGATTGGAACCGTCTCATGATGAAGTTTGCAATTAAAATTAGGGATAGTTAGTGCTTTCGAGCAGTTATTTTGTGGAATTGTTGCCAGTTGTGTATGAACAAGTATCGCTGTACATTTAATAGATTGTAAGTGCATTGCAACGGTTGTATAGTATAACTTTTAGTTGTTTCATACACAATTGTATTTGCTCTAGGATACGACGGTAAATCAGTTGTGAGAATTTTTCCCTGTATTTTCCACTGTCGAAAATTAGTGAGGATTAAATGAAGCTTACTTAAGTTTTCTGGATAAAACAGTTACATTCTAGATGTACATATGTGTGTAGTTTAAGTTTGATAATGCTGATTTACCGTTATACTGATTGTAATACTTATGATGATATAAATGTATTACACGTGTAAAAAATTGAAGTGGAAATGGGCTGGAAGAGAAGCATTGAAAGATGTATGCTTGGTATATCAAGAAGAGGTCGTAAGAGAGTATACATGGGTATGATCAAAGTATGATCAAAGTGGCAAATATAGTGGAATGTGTTATGTATTGGAGGTTGAGGAACAGAGAAAAATGAGAAAACAGCACTTGATGGTATGATGATTGTTTGTTTATTTATTGATTTCACAATGGTTCATTTGGTGGCACAATTACAGCAAAATATAAAGATTTGTGTGTTGGTACGATTCGGAAATTTGCGTAATTATCGGTATAGCAAATCGCTATACCGGTTAGTATTATGAAGGTCAACTTGGAGTTAACGTCTGATTGTGTGACTGTTGACTGGAGGAGTCTGGAAGAGTGCTTTGATTTTGACCTTTACATCTATATATAAACTTTAAGGGGTTAGAGAGGGAGGTGGGAAGGAAGTCAGCTGATCCCTGGGTCGATTGCAATTGGTCATCGGCTGTCGTCCGATGCACTGTCGAACCTGATTGGTCAGCGTCAACTTAGACTGAGGGGAAGAGAGGCAGGGGGTTATGTGTCGCAATCTCTGACTCTGCTGCTCTGGGCTGCACCGAATCTTGGCCAAATGCGCAGAAAACAATGTATGACTTAACATTCGTCCATACCATTGCGCCATGCTTATTGAATCTGACGTAATAGTTCGTGGAGACGTAACAAATGTGTGAAAAAGTTGGATCGGACACGGTATCCGAGAGGATGTGAAAGAAAGCAAGGTATAACTAGTGGAAGATGGGCTGATGAATTGAGAAGAATGTGTGGAGTAAAGTGGGTGCAGATTGCTTAAGACAGACAGGAATGGAAAAGCATCGGAGAGGCCTTCATCCAGCAGTGGATGGTGAACGGCTGAAAATGATTACGAAATAAGGTGTCCTTAAAAAGGATCAAAAATCCATTACATCAAACATATTTACGTTCTTAAAACGCTGATTAGTATTAAAACAACCGCACGATCGATGTGTACATTTTACGAGGGCAAGTCAAAAAGTAAACGGATACTTTTAATTAAAATAATTATCATCGGGATGCAAAATACATAACCTACACGCATAAACAATTCACAAACGTAACAGCGGGGTTTTCGTACTAAGTGTGTATACCTTATTAACCCTTTCGTACGCTTCAAAAGCCCAAAGTACGCTTCGTTGTTTGTCTACGGTTCTACACTGAAGAAGAATTGCGTTCTTTGATTCTATCTTTGCACTAGAGCGAATTTTTTAAGGCGTGTTTATTGATCGTGTATTTTTGACTGTACAGTGTATGCATATACATATTTAGATATTTTTGTTTACAATTTAATTTAATAAGAATTCGATATCGATGAATTGGTGTGTATATCGAGCGTTGGCCAGACGATCACTATCTCCCTTTTTTTTAGGAATATAGAGTCATTGAATCCTACGGGTTCATCCGACTCAAAACCCTCTAGGGTGAGTTTTCGTCTGGATGAAGCGCACCGTGGCACGAATAACAAAGAGGCTCTGGATATGGCCGGGCCTGTGAAAAATGGTGAAAATTTTATACGGTTTTATTTTTGGCACACGTACTTTCGTCTTTTATTTGCGCCGTGCGATTTTTAACATTCGGTTTTGTCGTTTGAAAAAAATGCGTATTTTTGTTTTTTTTGTGTGAATATGCACAGTGACAATGAAGCGACAATGGAAGTTACGAAATTTGCAATGGGTATGATTGAAAATGTACGTACGATTATTGTGGCGTATGTTGTTGGAAAAGTTGTGATGTTCTCCATTCCTATTTAGTCGGTGATTGTTTTGTTTAATGATAATTGATCAATATATATATATGAGTCGCCTAGTTCCAAATCCCGATAAGTCCACAATATGTATATAAAAAACGAGGATAAAATATTTTCTGGTTCTAAGAATGTTTTCAAACGATGCCTTATACTTGAATTGTTCCAAATACCGCCAAGTGCGCCGTAAAACAATATTGAAAATCAGTGTTAGTTCCAAAAACTGACAATTGCACTATGATAAAAGCTGATAAAAGCCATATTTAGGAACAAACAACGACAATTCCATGTTTCCAATCTCAATATTTTGTTTAATATCAACAAAATTAAGTTTAAATGAGTTTAAACGCCATCAAGCAAATAAGTCTGTAGCAGAAAAACCGCGTTTGCGAACAAGTGAGTTTTTTACGGAGCGCTTTCTCATCACCCGTACTGTAAAATAATATTAAATTAATGGCGCGTAACAATTCAGCAAAGTCGCAAGCCTATTGAGAAATTAATATTGTTCAATTTTAGCAGGTGTTGTGTATTTTAATCATTTACCTCGGCGAGCGTTATCAGCAGATGGACAGAGATTTTGGCTATTATATATATCAATGATAGAGTCACTAAACGTGATCGGTATATTTTAGCAATTCTATGATGTCATTACCATTTTCAGCCGTTCACCATCCACTGCTGGATGAATCCTCTTCCATTCCTGTCTGTCTCGAGCAATCTGCATCCAATTGACTCCATACATTTTTCTCAATTCATCAGCCCATCGTCCTCTCAGTTTGTCTTGCTTTCTTTCACATTCTCTCGCTGTATCCACTCAAACTTTTTCACACGTTCCGCTATATCTGCCACTTTGGTCATACTTCTTACCCATGTATTCATTTTACGATCTCTTCTTGTTATACCAAGCATACATCTTTCCATGCTTCTCTGTGTGCACTGGATCTTACGTAGCATATCATAATATGAAGTATTTTGTTTTAAAAGGTTGCTACTGGAATTATAATCTTTAGCATTCCAGTTATATAGTCGTTAATGAAAAATTTTCTCCTGCAGCGCATTTTTTATTTTGATAGAGGATCTCCATCATTTTCAGCCGTTCACTATCCACTGGTGGATGAAGGCCTGTCCAATCCTCTTACATACATTACTGTCTATCTTGAGCAGTCTGCATCCAATTGACTCCACACATTCTTCTCAATTCATCAACCCATCTTCCACTCGGTCTACCTTGCTTTCTTTCACATCCTCTCGAATAACATTCCAGTATTTCTCATTATGTGTCGACTGTAAATTTTTCACACGTTCCGCAATATCTGCCACTTTGGTCACACTTCTTACCCGTGTATTCCTTTTACGATCTCTTCTTGTTATACCGAGCGTAAATCTTTCCATGCTTCTCTGTGTGCATGACATTCTTGAATTTAGCATCTACGTTTCACATCCATACGTCATAACTGGCAGTATGCATTGGTCGTATGTCTTATTTTTTAAATGTATGGGCGTTAAGTGCGTATGCAAATTTGATCCCAAATCCTTTCGATGTTTACTTATACTTTCATGTTATCGATTCAAACAATGTTTAGCAGGTGGTTTAATACTTTTTAGTAAGACAGACAAAATTGAGAACACCTTCGTGAGTTTTGAATCAATTTATTTTAAATTGTTTAACTTTATATATGAAAAGATTGCACTGTATTGTTTTGGGTGATTCGCTTTTGAAGCGTCTACGTTTGAAGCGTCCATTTTATGATTATTACATCGAACATATTTTACTTTAGCGTTGAGCGATCGCCAAAGTTTCGCTCTCGAATTCCCGGGGAGGAAAAAAAATTCAGAATAATCAAATCCGGGATTTTATATGCGGATACTTCCAGGGCTGAAACATTTTTCGGGATGATGAAAAAGACCGCTCTATATATTTTTTTACGGTCCTATTGGACGCTCGCTACCCACCTTCAAAGGGTATTTCGAGATTCTGCGAAGGAGAGTCTCTTTCAATTTGACACTAAAGTGAACACACGCAGCTACGGATTATTATTTTTGTGCCAGCCACATTGAATGAACTTTAAAGAGAAGAAATATATATATATACACAAAAAAAAAATAAACATTTAAAAGAAACCAAGAGAGTGGGATTGGAATGATACGTTTCGCGACACAAAACGACCATAAAAGACGTACATAGTATACGATTGTATAAAATAAATACAATAAAACTGTGACCCGATCCTTAAAGGAAAAAAAAACGTCAAATGTACGACAGATTCAGCGGTACGCCAATAGTACAGTAATTTTACAGCTCGCAGAGCGTATGTATGTATGTATATGGCCATAATGCGTGGCGGTTAGGGCTCACTCGCCAATTTGACGGATACGTGGTTACTCTGAACGGTCAATCGGGCATATAATGCGACATAATTGGCACCGAAGATTATCTCACACACATGGTATTTGCGTGGTAGCGTGTATGGTGCGCTGTACATCAATACCGAAAGCTCGCACCGCTCGTTTGATTTTGCTCTGTGTTTCATTGAAAATTGTTTCAACAGTGAGTAGATTTTCGCTTTTATATGTAAGCCCGTTGAATATCAACGAAGTAGTTTCTCATCACCCGTGCTGTGAGTGTTTGTGTGGGTGAGTATATGTATGTCATCATCATCATCATTTTCAGCCGTTCACCAGCCACTGCTGGATGAAGGCCTCTCCAATTCCGATTACATTCCTGTCTGTCTTGATCAATCTGCATCCACTTGATTCCACACATTCTTCTCAATTCATCAGCCCATCTTCCACTCGGTCTACCTTGCCTTCTTTCACATTCTTTGTATATGTATATGTACATATGTATGTGTTTATAAATTTTTATAGTTTTTGATTAGATGGCGCTTTATAATACAACAACGTAACAATTTAGGAAAGTCGCAAACCTATTGAGGATTAATATTGTCGAATTGTAACAGGCTCGTCATTATCGGCGTTGGATCATAGCGTAAGCGCTCAATGTTCCGTTCGCGCGCGACGGTTCGTATCTTTTAAGCATTTACCTCGGCGAGCGTTATCAGCAGACAGACAGACAGACGAATTTCAGCTGTTATATAGGTATATATAACTAATGTAAGCCCGTTGAATATCAACGGAGCGCTTTCTCATCACCCGTACTGTAAAATAATATTAAATTTAATAGTTTTATAGTTGTTGCATAGATGGCGCGTTACAATACAACAACGTAACAATACAGCAAAGTGGCGATCCTATTGATAAATTAATACTGTCCAATTGATAGTGTTAGCACGATTCATTCCAATCTGATGATCACGGGTTCAAATCCCACTCGCGCGTGGATGGTTCGCGTTTTTTTTAATCATTTAACTCGGCGAGCGTTATCAGCAGACAGACACACAGACAGACAGACAGACGGAATAGGGCTGTTTTATATATATAATATGATACGCGCTTACCTTTCACTATGTATCATCATCATTTTCAGCCGTTCACCAGCCACTGCTGGATGAAGCAATCTGCATCCACTTGACTCCACACATTCTTTTAAATTCATCGACCCATCGTTCACTCGGTCTACTATGCTTTCTTTCACATCCTCTCGGTTACCCTTCCAGTATTACTCGCGTCCATCTGTCATCCGTTCTTCTCGCTGTGTGACCATTACAACTTTTTTACACGTTCCACTATATCTGTCACTTTGGTCATGCTTCCCACCCACGTGTTCCTCTTACGATCTCTTCTCGTTATTCCATGCTATCAGCAGACAGACAGACGGATTTGTATGTATGTACATATGTATGTACCTATACGGTAATAATTACAAATGTCGGAAGGTGTTTTCACGATATTAATCGAACTATCGCAAGTAATGTGTAACAGTTTGGGTTAACTTTCAGCAAGTTTTTGTATAGCGCTGTTTTACTCTGAACTACATAGATATTTCAACTTTGGTTCTTTTGGAACAAAGTCGCGTATATAAACGTATACGATAATATGAAATTTTCATGCGAAAAAGCAACAGAGTATAAGACGAATGCAAAATAAATCGCGCAGCCCGAGGAATTGTACAGCTGAATGAGTTTTTCCCATTCCTGCCTTGCCTTGGGAGAATTTTCAATTTCGAACGGCAAAAAAAAATACATATATATATGTATATACATACATATATATATTCTTGTTCAAATAGGCTTCTTTGTTTTTCATTTCTGATTTTTGCTCCGTTGAAAAGTTTGTATGCTCGCCGTGGGTTTTCTCGCCGTCTTCTATTCGCTCTTTAGTATTTATGATTTTCGTTAGTGCAAAAAGAGGGGAAAAAAAAAGGGGAAAATTCTACATCGTTCGCGGTTTGGCGTGCATAAAATTTTTACATCGCAATAAAATCGGATTATTAGACTTTATACTTAATTGACTATGAAATTTGACTTCAATTTTTATTAAACTTTCAACGTCCGATGTCGGTATTGCACATAAAAGTTCGGCAGAGTGGATTTTTAAGCTCCGGGAAACCGTTGAATCCGTTCATCCGCTTTATTTCATGTTTCAACTCGTTTATACGGACTTTATGGGAATTTTACTAAGCCAATCTATTGAATTACTACCCACAGAAACTTTCTATTTAATTAAAAGTCAATCAATTTACATTATTTGTGTCTTTGTGTGCATTAACTAAGTTATTGTTAAACTTTTTTAATTGCTATATAATTCTATCGTATTAGTTAGCTTATTGATCAACAAAATAATTTATTTTGCCATAGTTAATATGAATAATATTGCAACGCCGCTTAATTTTATGAAGTTTCAACTTTCTTCGGAGCTGAACCTCTGTTCGTTAACTTTAAACTTTCGATAAATTTAAAATTGCATTTACGTAGTTTAATGTACGTATATGGTTTCTGCAGCTTTTACGTCAATATAATATTATTTAACACATTTACATTCACATATTAAACTAATACAGACACACTTTGATTCATTTTTAATTATTTTAGTTGTTGTTTAGTGATCAAGAATCATATTACTTGCGCAACGTTTGGATATTTTTTGCGTTACGCAGCATCAGATTGCCACATTTCTCATGCACTTTAAATTTAAATTTTGTTTGTAATAATTTAATTTATTTATATTTGATTAGCTGATTTTATGTTTACTTTTAATTTGATTCTATTATTATTATTATTTAATTTTATTATTAATGTCACTATGGTATAATTTGTAAATAAATAAATAAATAAATATCAATCGAATGTATGTACATATGTATGTATGATACATTTCATTCATGTACATATTTTTAAGTTTCATACTAAAAACATCCCATATCAATACCGCAGTATTTATAGACAACGCTTATAAGCGCTTTAGTACACTTTTCACACTTGATTTTGAAATCAGACCATCTGAGATCAGATGTCGAAATCAAATCAGACTATCTGAAATCAGACAAATCAGACTATCTATATATAGAAAGCCGTACCTCTAGTGTGTTAATTATGTGGTTGCCATTCAATTACAAGAGAGTTTGTGTGCCAATTTACATGACGAGCATCGCAGAACAAGGGGACCCTCCACGAGATGAACCCCCAAGTTAGCTTACTTCGATAATATATTCTATGTTTACCTGATTGCCGAAGACAAATGTCGATGCTGCTCCATAAAATAGGTCATGACCGACCTCTCTAAGCTACCCACACTCTTCATCCCTTGAAAACCCTCCCTTATCCTCACCAAATTCGACGGCCCTTTCTCTCATCAAATTTACCGTGGGATCCCCACTCGCGCTTATCGAGTTTCGAGTCACATTCAATTCGAAACAAAGGTGCACATGTTGTACGCTTATTTGCGCCACTTGTACATTTTCAGCACGTATTTTGACCTGTGTACGTGCTTGAATAATCGGTCAACATGTCCATCCTTACGTTTTATATTGTATTAACTGTGTGCTTCTGGGGAAAAGCTTCGCGGAAAGCTTCTTAACGGGCGCAACGAGTACCATAACCGCGTTAGTGTCGAGCGATAAACTTCCATCGAAATGGATAGTTCGATACACTAAGATGCACTTTCAGTGAAAGCTTTAACCACACTTGCATTTTTTATAAATACAATTGAATTGATATAATAAAAGAGCCAACGAAAACAAAACAATAATTAGTATGACAGAATGAATTTTTCTTATTTTATTTTAAAGAAGGTTAACCAAAAGATCCGATGACAACATGAATAATGGATGGGCGGTGCCCATTTTTCTGGAACTGCTATGCAAATAAGTTAGATAAATTGGCTAATTCCAATTGGAGATTGCTGATTTGGATGCAGTAATATCCAGATCTTGCCAATGACGATATAGTTATATAAAATCATTAAAAATACGGCCAACAGATCCGATCCAATAAGACCTAATATAAGAATAATGGATAGGCGGTGCCCATTTTTGTAGAACTGTCTCGCAAATAAGTTAGATAATTGTGAAAATTCCATTTGGATATTGCTGATTTGGATGCAGTAATATCCAGATCTTGCCAATGACGATAGCTACGATTGAAATCATTAAAAATACGGCCATTGAATCTCGGGCCTTTATTAAAGAGACATACGCTCTAACTATTGAGCTATTATTAGGTTTATTTTTGTAAATAAGTTAATTGTATGAAAAAAAATTAACTATGCTCAATGTAGTACATAATAAGAGCGACAACGAAAATAAAACAATAATTAGTATGACAGTATGAACTATTCTTATTTTATTTGAAAGAAGGTTAACCAACAGATCCGATGACAATAAGACCTAATATAAGAATAATGGATAGGCGGTGCCCATTTTTGTAGAACTGCCTCGCAAATAAGTTAGATAATTTGGAAAATTCCAATTAGAGATTGCTGATTTTGATGCAGTAATATCCAGATCTTGCCAATGACGATATAGTTATATGAAATCATTAAAAATACGGCCATTGAATCTCGGACCTTTATTAAAGAGACATTCGCTCTAACTATTGAGCTATTATTAGATATATTTTCGTATGTACATACATATGTTAATGTATGAGAAAAAATTAACTATGTTCAATGTAGATATAATAAGAGAGACAACGAAAACAAAACAATAATTAGTATGAGAGTATGAACTATTCTTATTTTATTTGAAAGACGGTTAACCAACAGATCCGATGACAATAAGACCTAATATAAGAATAATGGATAGGCGGTGCCCATTTTTGTAGAACTGCCTCGCAAATAAGTTAGATAAATTGGCTAATTCCAAATTGGAGATTGCTGATTTGGATGCAGTAATATCCAGATCTTGCCAATGACCAGAACTACGATTGAAATCATTCAAAATATGGCCACTGAACCTTGGACCTTTATTCGAGAGATATACGCTCTAATTATTGAGCTATGAGCTAAAAAATGAACCATGTTCAATTTAAAACGCAACCATAATCAATACTTTTTTGCTTGTAAATATAAATATTAAAAAAATTTTCCTTTACAATATTTATGACTTTTTCGCATCAAACTCAATGGTGGTCCATTTTTTGCCTTTATTGAATTTTTATTTTAGTAGTTGAGTTGCATTTCAAAGGTTTTTTCGCCGAATCGTATTATACGCTTACGGCGAAATATACTTGTGCACATATTTACAGTGTAGTAGATGAATAAATTATTAACGCGATTTGCGCACAACTGTCAGGTTAGGTCATATGCATATTGAGCACACGTTTGGATGTAAATTCAATATTTACTTGGAACAAATATACGCTTTGTACGCACATTGTATATGTACATACATACATACATGTACATAGGTACACGTATGCGTATCATAATCGATCACGTTTGTCGTCTGAGTAATCTTTATGTACATTTTTTTTCATCAAAGCATAAGAAAACAGCAATAAAATATATTCATATGTGTAATGTTAATATTTTATTATTAAATAAGTAGCGTACAGAATGATTTTTTCGCATGTGGGTGTGTGCGAGCAACGAACCAAGATTTATTTCCCTTATCGGAGCACAATTAGGAAAGGCTCCTTTAAGGCTATTAAACCGGTCAACCCTAAATTAATTTTGCGCGAGAGGAATATCATTTTTACCACACGGGGCTTCGTTGCCACGAATAAAGAAATGTCAGGAGAAAAAGTGATTTATCTGTTTATGTGGAAATTGAAAGTGCCCGCTCGGATGGAAGGAAAATCCGATGAAAAGTTGCCAGATGCTTCATATATCTCTAAATCTACCTACGTTTTTCCTGTCAAAGCACAATTTTCAAAATGTCCCCGCGAATTGTTGATAAACATGTTCGCGGAAACGTTTTTGTCTTTCGCGGAATTGTTTGGTATTAGATCGGATCGCTTTCACGTGAACGATTCGATACCCGTGCAATGCGATTATTTTTGTATGAATAATTTCAGTTTTGCTCGATCACATTTTCCGAGAAAGAAGACAAACAAGGAAAAATGTTATGTATTGAACAAAATAAACAACCAAGTCATATAAAATTAATAATTTCTTGCAGACAAAGACCGATTTGTATATGAATATGATCCAAATTTTGTCAACAGCTCTGAGACTACTTCATATGTACATTAGGAAGGGATATCTTTGTTTAAGGCTGTGTTGATTTAGATTACAATGTACATATATGTTACAGGCAAAGTGCACAATAGTAATAGCAAGTATGAAAAACTAAAGTTTGATAAAATATGAAAAAAAATTGTTCTTCGAGATCAGCTGGTCAGATTGGTGACAGAAAAATTATTTTATTGCATACTTTGCCTAGACCACTTGTACAACAAATTTACAAAATTACTAGACATTTTATACAATGCGGAAATCTCACACTTTGCCTGTGCATAAGTGTGAAGCGAAATTATTTTTTTTGGAAAATCAAAATGCTTGGGTTTGGGAAAGTTGCTCCATGGATGTACAAAACAAACGGTATAATTATTTTTTTTTATATTTTAATTATATACCCCCAAAGGGGTCAAAATTGAGAAAAAAAATATTTTTAGCTAAAAGTGGAAGGTTCATGTGCGGTATTAAAACGCAGATAAAATATATTTCTTGTCGTTTATTCGGTTTAAGAAAATGCGAATAAGCAATACACGCGCTTAAATTATTAATATTAAGAACAAAATACACAGAAAAAATCATACCAGCATCCCACATGAAAAACTTAAAAATAACCTACATAAATACTAGGGATAATAATCTTTTTTACTTTATCCTAATCGGATAAAGTATTGTGATCGTGCGAAAATTCGACCTCAAGATTTCGAGTATCGAGTATCATCCCCTGATCACGTTTTCATGATTTCTAAAAAATGTCTGTATGTCTGTGTACTTATGCGTGTGTGTGTCTGTATGTGTGTTTTCTCCGAAACTACCAAGTCTATCAAGCTGAAATTTTATATCTATTATTTTCACGTAAGGTGTAAGAGCCATAAGGAATTTGGTCAACATCAGTGAACCGGAAGTAGGGTGAGATGGTTTCATAAAAACAACACTCTAATCACGAAAAATAATGCCTATTTTCAACAGAAAAAAAGATTATTACCCGTATTATTTATAAGTTTTTCTTGCGGGATGCTGGTATGATTTTTTCTATGTATTTTGTTCTTAATATTAGTAATTTAAGCGCGTGTGTTGCTTATTTGCATTGTCTTAAACCAAATAAGCGACAAAAAATGTATTTTATCTGCGTTTTAATACTGCTATATGAACCATTCACTTTAAGCTAAAAAGACAATTCTTCTAAATTTTAACTCCATTGGGGCAGATATTTTGCAATAACGATGTGATAGAGCACTAATCTCGCACCTAAGCTTTTTGATATTACGAAAAATAATTTTCTTTATACAAGACTGCTCTACCCTACTGTGCATATATAAATATATGCTGTATCAGAATCGTGTAATGATTTTAGAAGACGCAGTGGTACGCAGAGTTCATACATTTTCCAGTAAACGATCATAGATCGTTCTCAAAAGAATATCATTTAGTATATAGGTACATATGTATGTACGATCAATAGATTGTCAATCTCTTCTGATAGTATTTCATTTCTATGTACGCACGTCATAATCTCGTTCCGTTGAATACTCGCATATATCTTTCAGGATACGTTCTCCTATTCGCTATAAATTGTTCTATGCTCAGGACATGTTGTGACTGGGGGCCATCAATCAGCACCTGTATTCCTCTCTATACTCAATGATGAATCGTCCTGCTTTGTGCTGTGAATCTCCTGCTTTTCCCTATCTCCCTCCTCATCCTCCTTACATCCTGCCGTAAGCCTCGACCAACTTTTTTTTTCAATAAGACATGTTTATTCCTGGTAATCAAATGTATGCGTGTGCCGAGTGAGTGGAATGAGATGTGTAGCTTTTGTGATCCAGGAGAATATTCAATTTGACACATATGATATATTTATTTTCGCCAGGTCGTGTCCTCTGACGGGAATAAAATATTTTTTATATGTACGCTCACGACATGACGTTCATTTTCGCATATATAATAAGTATGTAAACGAGCTTTACGTCAGTGCGAAAAAAATGACTTTTTAGTCGAGCATTATAACGCAGTGTGTGTTGAAAAGTGGAGACTTTTGTATAATTAATATAATTGTTTTTCTTTGTTCGCGTTATAATGATGTTTTATTCTTTTGAATAATCCTTTAGAACCTTGCGACATTCGCGAGATTCCTCTGGGGTATTTCGCACAACTAAAGAACACGATGTTTTCATTTCTCGCGAAAACTTTAGTAATTGTCGTTTTCTGAATATTATTTTTTTAAAAGAATTTGCAATATAAGCACTTTGCTTTCAAAAGTTGCGTATTACAAATTTGTTTTCGTGTGTGTGTGTGATTTTTTGCCGAAAGTTTACCTACATAGCTGACAGTTTATATTTATATTTTTGCTAAAAGCTTTTATAGATTGGATATTTTCGACAGCCGGAAGTAACGGTTTACTCAACGTAATTACATGTGAACAAGAGCTTTGTCGAAAAGCATCCAGCGTGCCGTGCCGAGTTGAAAATTTAAATTTATAATAAGTTTTTGAGATTGTAAAGGCTTTGATGAATTTCCAACAATCGGTATGCTATCCTTGTCTGCATTTAATTTAGTTATTTTATTTTATGGCTGTTAAATTATTCATATTGTAATATTGCGATGAAAACAAAATTTTTATGTATTCTTACACATACATACATACATATGTACGTTAAAAATTTATACAAATGCTTTGTTCATATATTTTTAATAGATAGAATACAAATATATATTACACACATAACAGGCAGTGTAAAATCCTCGCATTGTATAAAATACCCAGTCATTTTAAGGCATAGTATTTAATGAGGAATTTTACTGTCCGAATCAGACCAGCCGATCTTGAATAACAATTTGAACTAAATTTTGTCATGCTTTCTCTCTGAAAGCTTTAATTTTTCATGCATTTCAATTTATGAAGCGTAGTACATTTTACGCTATGCCTGGCCATTTTGAGCACTGTTTAACATACATAAACACTAGCGAAAATTTTCACTTTGACTGTAACGTTTGCTGTTGTATTTTAGTTTATTTAAGATAGCTTAAAAAGCTAATTACAGTAGACCCCGTATAGCACGGTTAATACGTTACGCGTTTTATAAAATCGCGTTGTAAGAAATCACGTTGTATGAAATTTATTTAGAAAAAATAAATATTACCGACTTTTTTAATTCCATATAAATCAAAAAAAATTATTTAACAAATTAATTAGTTAAACTAAACCCGTAAATACTTTTTGTACACAGTGTTGATACTTATGCAGTCACGCAATAGCGCGTTGTACGAAAATCGCGTTGTAGGAATTCGCGTCATACCGGGAGTCTACTGTACAAACAAACGTTACTTGAAGCTAAAATTACAAAATAAACTTAATCTATCAATTGGCCATTGTACATATTAACAATATACTGATTTTCGACTTGTTGATACTTTCGATCTGAAAAGTTTGTAACTGTTCATCATCATTTTCAACCGTTCACCATCCACTGCTGGATGAAGGCCTCTGCAATCCTCTTACATTCCTTTCTGTCTTGAGCAATCTGCATCCACTTGACTCCACACATTCTTCTCAATTCATCAGTCCATCTTCCACTCGGTCTACCTTGCTTTCTTTCACATCCTCTCGGATACCATTCTAGTACTTCTCGCGTCCATCTGCCATCCATTCTTCTCGCTATGTATCCACTGCCACTTGAACTTTGCCACTTAAACTTTTTCACCCGTACTGCTATATCTGCCACTTTGGTCATACTTCTTACCCATGTATTTCTTTTGCGATCTCTTCTTGTTATGCCAAGCATACATCTTTCCATGCTTCTCTGTGTGGACTGGATCTTTCGTAGCATTCTTGAATTTAGCGTCCAAGTTTCACATCCATACGTCATAACTGGTTTAAAAAATACTACTTTTTTATATGAATTCTTAGATTATTGACCTTTTTAAACGAAGAGCTTTCATTTGTTATGTATTGAAGGTTGAGGAACAGAGAAAAATGAGAAAACAGCACTTGATGGTATGAAGATCGTTTGTTTATTTATTGATTTCACAATGGTTCATTTGGTGGCACAATTATAGTAAAATATAAAGGTTTGTGTGTTGGTATAATTCGGAAAAGTTGCGTGTTGGGAACTGTTATTATAGTTTAGGAGAGTATACGTCCGTGTGGGTTAATTGTTTGACTTAATTGTGACCTGTGTGATTCTGTTGTGACTGGAGGAGTAAGTTGTTCTCCCACCTTTATATCTATATATAAACTTTAAAGGGGTAGAGAGGCGAGAGGAGCTGTGAAAGAAATCGACTGATCCCTGTGTCGATTGCAATTGGTCAATAGGTTGTCGTCCGGTGCACTGTTGAACCTGATTGGTCAACGTCAACTTAGACTGTGGGGAAGAGAGGCAGGGGGTATGCGTGGCAATGTCTGACTCATTCCGGACTGTCCCGAATCTTAGCCAAATGTGCAGAAAACAATGTATGACTCAACATTCGTCCGAGGTATGACGAATTTCAAGTTAAATGCGTATAAGACCAAAAGTCCGCGGTCGGTTGCTACGGCTCGACATTCAATTGTACTATTGCATCATATTTATGACGCACCGGTCAGGCAGAGACGTAACACATTGTGCTAGTATCAACTGTAGCAAAAACTTTTGAAATGGGTTGTTAGATCAAAACTGTTTATAAAAATCGTACAAGCTAATTGGAAATCACACTGGATGATTGAATTATGAACGCTCAAGAACCACGCCCCCTAACCCAGTCGGTAATATTTTACAACGCAAATTCGATCCCTAAAACGGGGGGGGTAGTTGGTTCGTTCGAAATTAAATTATCATCAGTCGGCGGGGATTGTTTTTGAAGTACGCATGTCTAGTCTGTAGTTAACAGCGGTGTTCAACTTTATGATCGACTAACTTTTTCAACGCGGGTAAACGGGTAGGGTTGCGTTGCTGAGAATTCATTAAGGGTCTCCTCGGGTGATTTATCGGCCCTAAATCAAACACGTCTGCCGTGAGAAGGCACAAGCACACAGAAATCCCAAATCCTATAAATTTTCCAACGAACAATAAATTACCCCGACACGCGTTACAACCGCTTAACAGGGCCGTGCCTCACCGGCGTCAGCGCCAGGTGATTGCAGTGTCAACTCTCTACCCCCTTCTCCTTACATCCGGTTCGGATCCTTTTGTCCTGGAACGGGTCTTACCGGACTTACCCCTCCTTTGAGGCAAAAAGGAAATGCGAAAAATCCAACACCCGCCGGCGAAATTGAGTCTTTCCAGTAAATGTTTTTCCAAAGGTGCGTTTGGTATTTTTGGTGCAAAATGTGTTCCGGTTTATAAACTGAAATAGGAATAGCACACGTGAAAAGCTAATGCGAATATTACACTGGGATAGTTTACTCGCTACTATCTCGCTAGTAAACTGGCTCGAATAGGCGAAGCTAGTCTGGCTTTTTCGGCCGAGCGAGTGAAGTTCGAGTGTTACGTCACTTCATTTTGACAGTTTGGGGTTGAGCCATAGATGTAGAATAACATAGATTGGCCTTAGCGCCCGAAAAATGACATACGAAAAGGGCATGCAAAAATGCATGCCTTGCATGCATTTTGCTTGACTTTTTTTTTTTGGGACTTCTTTTTTGTGAGAATTCCCCGCACTTTAGACCCCCCGCAACCCCCCGTTGCTTCTGACGCTTTGTCCAGGCAAATTTGTTTGATATGCCAATCTATGGTATTGTATATCTATGGGTTGAGCGGTTCATTTTCAGCTGCCAATACACACACATACATATATGAAGGTTTAATCAAAATTTTATCATTAAAAACGCATATTTATTTTAAAAAAATGTATAAAAAAGGAAGTAAAACAAGTACTGTAGACTGTGTACAAAGACTGTAAAATAAGTTGACGACAGCGCCACTAGCGGCAGGCAAGTACACTAAACACGTGTAGTGCGAGTATTACACAGGGATAGTTTACTCGCTACTATCTCGCCAGTTTACTAGCCTCTAGTTAACTAGCTCGTTTAATAGGCGAAGCTAGTAAACTATGTATGTATTTGGCTTTTTCGGCCGATCGAGCGTTTGAACTTTACTCGCTACTATCTGGCTAGTGTGACGACAGTTTGAGGTTGAGTGGTTCATTTTCAGCTCCCAACACACACACACATACATATATGAAGGTTTAGTCAAAATTGTATTATTAAAAAACGCATATTTATTTTTTAAAATGTATAACAATGGAAGTAAAACAAGTATTGTAGACTGTGTAGAAAGACTGTAAAACAAGTTGACGACAGCGCCACTAGCGAGTACAATAAACACGTGTAATAGGATAACTAGCTACTAGCTTTACGTACGCCAGCTAGCAAGCTGGCGAGATAGTATCGAGTAACCTATCCCCGTGTAATACCCGCTTAGGGTTCAAAAAATACCACATTAAAAAAACCAGTTAAAATTGTTCATTTGGATCAGCTTGGTCAGATTGGTGAGTATTAAAAAATGATTCTCACAGCATAATTGATTTATTTGATATTTTGCCTGAAAGCTTAGGCCAGCGGTCGGGAACCGGCGGCTCCGGAGCGGCATGCGGCTCTTTGTATAAAAACTTTCGCTGTCATCCAACGTTTTACACACATTTTACACAAAATGAATCCTATTTCCACAAGTCATTTTTTAGATTAAACTTTGCAATAATTTTTAGTAATAAACTGCCAAGCTTTAAGAAATATCACGATGATAACGCAATTCTTACAGGTATCCATTTCATAAATGAGTAACGTTTAATTTCATTTTTAATATACATATAATCTAATTTGGCTCTTAGCTAGAAAAAGGTTCCCGACCACTAGCTTAGGCATTGTAAAAAATGACTAAATAATTTTAAAACTTCACAAATCTGATATTTACGTAAGTAGCTTACGATAAATTGAATACATCCAATTTCAACGTAACCTAACCAAAGTTTAGTCAAAGCTCTGCTGAAAGCGAATATTCCATTTCTATATAGATATTTACACACATAATAGATACTTTCATTTAATTGCTTGGGTCAAGTGAAATTTATATTTTGACGTTTAAATTAAATTTATGCTTCAGTTTTGCAAGTAAATGAATATCATTTAATAATCGTATCTAAATTTGAATATTAACATTCATCATAATAGTTTAGTTTATATATCACGTACTGTTTTGTTTGATCTGCTTCTTATCTGAACATACCAACTAAAGATTTAAATGGAAATGTGTTAAATTTAAATATATTACTATCAAGTAAGTCAAGTTGAAAGACTTATACAGCTACTAAATGTTAGCACAAATCACACACTTCAGCGAATGAGTCAATTGCGTGTTTCGCTACGTAAATTTGCGGCAAATTCATCACCAAATCGATACGTTCAAGTAAATTGTATTGATAAATTATCAAATCGCTTTCGTTCACTCGAAATATACATATGTACATATACGTTAGGCTTTATCAATTAGACAGCAAATCCGCTCAAACGATAGACGTAAGCGATTGATTGATTCCTCTTTGAACTCAAACGTTCAATCAGATTTAAAGCCTCACAAACACACACACACACACACACACACACACACGGTGGAGACGGAAAATCGGGAAATTAATTGGTTAAAAAGAAAAACGTTTCCAAGGAAAGTACTAGAGCTTTCAGGTTAGCAGTTCTCGCACTGGTGAGTTTCTTATTAAATGCTAACAGCTCGTCGCGCAATATTGTGCTGCTCTCCTTAAGTAGTTTCCTCTCCTTTAATGAGCACCGTGGTGCAAACTACCTCATGTACCTACCCCTAAAGCCTTCCTTACACTTGCCATCGGTAATTCGCATTGCACTAACTCCGTTGAAACTTCATTAAAGCGTCTCATGTTTTCAATTCGCCGGCAGAAGAAGAAGTAGCGTGCAAAGCTGGTATTTTTCCAGCGAGCGTCGGTTAATTATCCACGGTTGGTGTTGTTTTTAACCCTTAGACGACTGGAGCGGAGGTTGTTAGTCACTACACGAGTGGCCTGTTGCTTTTTGCTCTCGTTTCGTATTTGCATCAATGCAAATAATTTCACTTTAGTTTTGGTCATTTTGTTTTGCATGAAAGATAAAATTCGCTCTCGAGTCAGACGGTGAAATTGTGTTTGTGTAGGACTTTTGCGTTTGTAGATTGAGTCGTTTTTATTTTAAAAAATCTCGCAAGCTAATATACATATCATTAAAAATATTCTTCTCAGATGCAAACTTGTTTTTAAATAAACCAGGAAAACAAAAAAAAAAAAAACCGCTGTAGTTTGCGTGAACAAGAACAAAACCAAAAACCAATAAAATCGTTATAGTTTCGGTTCGTTTAAAGGAAAGTTTGGAGAATATTTTCTAAATCAGTGTTTTTTTTTTTTAAATATATTTATTAAAAACACGTCGTTAATGAAAAATTTTCTCCTGCAGTGCATTTTTTATTTTGATAAAAGATTTCCATCATTTTCCACTGCTGTCTTACCTAAGGCCTGTCTTACATACATTCCTGTCTGTCTTGAGCAATCTGCATCCAATTGACATGTATTCCTCTTACGATATCTTTCTGCTATACCAAGCGTACATCTTTTCATGCTTATCTGTGTGCACTGGATCTTACGTAGCATTCTTGAATTAAGCATCCACGTTTCACAACCATATGTCACAACTGGCAGTACGCATTGGTCGGTTTCTTTTATTTAATTAACAGATTAGGATTCTCGAATGATATTAATCAGCATAATAGTCTATTGATTGATGCATGAATGGTACCATTTGGTTTATTTGCTCCATTAATTTTTCGATCTTTACCTTAAATACATAATTATTTATCGTCAATTGAAAAATTACAACAACATACTATAAGAATCAAAGCTGGCCATCGAAAAGTTTAAGAGCCACTAATTTAAACAATGCCAATACTGAAACCAGTTTGGTCTGCACGACTACTACATTGATAACGACTTATAGAAATCTAGGTTTCATCATGAGGCCTTTTAAGTCTTGTGATACCCTCAAATTACTTTTCAACTCCTTTGTCAGAAGCCACCTGGAGTTTGCAAGTACTGTGTGGAACCCCTTATACCATATAAACATTCTTAGACTGGATAAAATCCAAAAAAGGTTCCACACATTATTCCTAATTCTTTGTTTATTCCCAATTTAACCCCCCCACTCGTAACAAGAAGAATCATAAATGACCTCTGTTTTTTGTACAAAATCCTTAACAATTTAGTTGATAGTCCTTATCTCCTTTCTAAAATCTCCCTTAATTGTCCTTCCAGAACGTTCTGTAATCCTAATTTGTTCCACCTTAAGTTCTTATCCTCAAACTTATCTCTCAACTCATTCATCAACAGATCATGCAATACTTTCAACAAACTTCCTATTACATTTGATATATTCACCTCCAACCTCTTTACTTTCAAAATTCATCTATGTATATAAACACTCTTCCAAATCTCCCTCTCCCTTCTCACTACTTTATTTATGTTTCTTACATTTATTATCTTTCTATTGCTTTATTTGTGTTATATCTACTTTATCTATTTTACTTATATAAACTATATCTATTATCTTTCTATTTCTTCACCTATGTTATATCAAATTTATTTATAGAAACTACTTTGGTTTATGTCATAACTTTGTTCATCTCTATTTTGTATTTTTTAATTATAACTGTATGTTTCTTTCTCAAATAAAATAAAAATAAATAAATAGACAAGTCAACTATGCACATGTATGTACATATACTTTAAAACGGGAAAAAGCACAAGCAAATACAGAGCGTTCAATTTAAACCGCAACCGTAAATAAAAATGAGCTAATTTAAACCAGCCTGCCGGGGCGGGTTTAGGGGTCGAAAACTATGAAACTCTCTGGCCTTTCCCCCATACCATAGCATATATACCATATAAAATGCACCGACAACTCTCTCACATATTCATAGGTGTTACGCGACGACACGCATTAAATATTTCAGCGAGAAATCGTCAGTGCGCGTCGCGTGGTTAATGCGTCACACAATAACCCTTTGCGTGAGTGACGTTTAACCCTTTTAACGTGAGACGGCTCGGTACGACGCCCTGCGAGGCTATACCGGTACGTATATCGAGGGGGTGAGGTTTGCCATTTAGTATATATTATATACGTGCCCGTTGTGGCAAAGTTTCCATTTCGTATTTCATTTAGCGAGCGTAAGAATGTGACGTTTCAGAATACGTTACGCGTAGTGGATATACATACGTTCGTCGTAGCAATTTTGCGAGCTGTTGAAGTAATCCGATCCATCGTTTACAAATTACGTTTACGTTACGTGGCAAATTGTTCAGTTCGATTTGACGTAGTTGGTCATAAAGTTCTGGTAATTCTAGAAATGTTTGTACACTGTTATGTATTGGAGGTTGAGGAGCGGAGAAAAATGAGAAAACAGCACTTGATGGTGTGATGATCGTTTGTTTATTGATTTCACAATGGTTCATTTGGTGGCACAATTACAGTAAAATATAAAGATTTGTGTGTTAGTATAATTCGGAAAAAGTTGCGTGTTGGCAACTGGCAACTGGAGGAGCGAGTTGTTTCTGACCTTTACATCTATATATAAACTTAAGGGGTAGAGTGGCGAGAGGGGTTAAGAAGGAAAGCAGCTGATCGTTGAGTCGATTGCAATTGGTCAATAGGTCGCCCGATTTGCACTGTCGAATCTGATTGGTCAACGTCAACTTAGACTGAGGGGAAGAGTGGCAGGGGGTTATGCGTCGCGATCTCTGACTCATTCCGGACTGTACCGAATAAACTGAGGGGGAATTTGAGGAGTCGGTGAAATGCGTACAAAAATAGTGCAATGAAATGAGTCGAATGAAATACTATTTGAAAATTAAAATAATTCTACTGAATGATGTTATTAATCTTATTTTTTTTTGTATTTCTGCTTTTAGTGATTTACTAGTGTAAGACCGTTGAATATCAACGGAGCGTTCTCATCACCCGTACTGAAAAAATATATTACATTTAATAGTTTTTATAGCCGTTGCATAGATGGCGCGTTATATGTAATACAACAACAAAACAATTTAGCAAAGTAGCAAGCCTATTATCATATTATATAGTCAAATTGAAGCAGGCTCGTTATTATCTAGTTTGGATCACAGCGTGTGCGCTCACTATTACCAAGGCGAGCGTTATAAGCAAACAGACACACAAACAGACAGACGGAATTGGGCTATTATATATGTATGTATGTATGAATATGATGATTATTTTATCGAAATTGAATGAAGTATTGTGATCGTGCAAAAATTCGACCTTGAGATTTTGACTGATCTGTATCGGGTATCACGTTTTCGTGATTTATGGAAAAAGTTCTGTATGGCTGAGTGTCTGTAATTATGTGTACCTGTGTGTAAAAACACTAATTACCTAAAAACCGTGTATCGTATTACACTGAAACTTCATATTTATATGTTTTTTGCCGGCCATTACGATCCACGAGGCTTAATTTTTCATTGAAAAGTCACTTAATTTTTGTGTAATCTGTGAAAAGTTTTTCCAGCAAAACTGTGATACATACGAGTAAACTTACAGTAGCGGTAATTAAAGATTAAAATTTTGAATGAAAATATAAAATATTGGTGTGCGGTGTGTAATTCTCGATGGACAAACGAATAGACAGACAGGATTATGGCTTTTATTTCTAACTATACCTACGTATATATTTGTTGTCTAGGTATTAAAAATTTCCATAGTCGGAAAATATTACACTAATCTCCTTGTCTGGATGCTAATACAATAATTCCATTTTCTCGCATAAAGCTCAAACCGTTTTTGATAGTGGAATAATATAGACAGACAGAATTTTAATATATGCAAATGCGATTTTTGCATTATACATTTATTGATTATGTTCCATTCAAATAAGAATTTAATAACTTTCGTGTACGCGAGTGGAATTTGAAAAATTTTCAATCTGTCAGCGGGTCGTTCCCCTTTCGCGCTCGGGAAAATGTATACGAAAAAAAATAATCGTTTATATCAAAAAGGCGACGGCAAACTTTCTAAAAAAATAATACGCGGAAGGGTTTCGGGGTTGGGCCAATAATGTAAACATCTTTCGAGGGATGAAAGTGGGGATATTTTGCAGCCGCCGGGTAAATATGTAACAGAAATCGATTGTTTGTTTTTACCGTGCATGGATTGGAGATTTTCAATCTCGACGCAAAAAAATTACAATATTGAGAAACTTTCGACGATCGAAGCTCCTTTTTTTTAAATTCCATACATTCTTTCTGGTGGATTAAAACAACAATTGACAGTGTGTTTGTTTGCGAGTGGTTGTGGACGTGATTTAAATTGAAAATGTGAGTCTATCGAATGAATGAAACACGTCAATCGAGTTTTACTGCACAACGTTGTTCCGGCGAAGTGGAAAACCATTGTGTCAACCAATAAATGACAGATAAAATCAATTTTGAAATTAATATTGCGCGATATCAAAGCGACTCGACTGTCGGTTCGTTTATCCGGAACCGGAAACGAAACAGGGAATAGGGGAAGGTGGGGAAGGAAGTTGAAAGGATTTCAATGTTAAAAGTTTGTAAATGGAACGGTGAATATTACAATAAATTATAAATAACATATTTGTCCTCATTTAAGTTAATCTCTAAAAGTCTATTTCGAGATATTGTACAAACATATGTACATAGTATTTTATCAGACATGTTAATCTTTGTTGATATATTCTATGTGAATTTTATAGTCTATATTAAGTTTCTATGTACATAAATATGTAGTCTCTATTTAGATATTCCATTCCACATAAAAGTAGAATATTTTAGTCTGTATTGAAATAAAACGTTTGTAACTGTTCATCATCCTCTCGATCCTCTTCCATTTCCGTCTGTCTTGAGCAATCTGCATCCACTTGACTCCACACATTTTTCTCAATTTATAAGCCCATCGTCCTCTCATTCTACCTTGCTTTCTTTCACATCCTCTCGGATACCATTCCAGTATTTCTTCCATCCACTATTCTCGCTTTGTTTCCACTTCAACTTTTTCACACGTTCTGCCATATGTATCTGCCATATTGAAATATTAAAGTAGGATATTTTAATCATTATTGGAACTGGTAAAATACTATATATGAGGGCTCTCGATATCATAATATCATCATCATTTAAAGCCGTTCACCATCCACTGCTGGATGAAGGCCTCTCCAATTCCGCTTCCTTTCCCGTCTGCCTTGAGCAATCTGCATCCACTTGACTCCACACATTTTTCTCAATTCATCAACCCATCGTCCTCTCAGTCTGCCTTGCTTTCTTTCACATCATCTCGGATACCATTGCAGTACTTCTTCCATTCATTATTCTCGCTTTGTTTCCACTTCAACTTTTTCACACGTTCTTGCCATATCTGCCATACTGAAATATTAAAGTAGCATATTTTAGTCTTTATTGGTATTGGTACAATATTATATAGGCTCTCGATATCATAATATCATCATCATTTTCAGTCTTTTACCATCCACTTTTGGATGAAGCCCTCTCCAATCCTCTTCCATTCCTGTCTGTTTTGAGCAATATGCATCTACTTGACTCCACATATTTTTCTCAATTTATCAGCCCATCGTCCTCTCAGTCTACCTTGCTTTATTTCACATCCTCTCGAATACCATTCCAGTATTTCTTCCATCTATTATTCTCGCTTTGTTTCCACTTCAACTTTTTCACACGTTCTTGCCATATCTGCCATACTGAAATATTAAAGTAGCATATTTTAGTCTGTATTGAAATATTTCAGTCTTTATTGGAATTGGTAAAATATTATATAGGCTTTCGATGTCATAATATCATCATCATCATTTTAAGCCGTCCACCATCCCCTGCCGGATGAAGCCCTCTCCAATCCTCTTCCATTCCTGTCTGTTTTGAGCAATATGCATCCACTTGACTCCACACATTTTTCTCAATTCATCAGCTCATCGTCCTCTCAGTCTGCCTTGCTTTCTTTCACATTCTCTCGCCGTATCCACTCTAACTTTTTCACACGTTCCGCTATATCTGCCACTCTCGTCATACATTCCTCTTACGATCTCTTCTTATTATACCAAGCATACATTTTTCCGTGCTTCTCTGTGTGCAGTGGATCTTACGTAGCATATCATGCTTCGGATTATAATCTTTCGCATTTCAGTTATATAGTCATATTATAACTATATTTTAGATGAGCTGGTTTCAGGTTGATATTTTTAATGAATATTGCTTCGATTATATATGTATGTTCATATGTATACACGTATCATACATAGATTACTTAACGGGTATATTATATACTGGTGGCTAAAGCGCTGCTACGATCACCTAAACATCAAATGTTGAATATTGTGGTTTTGAAATGATACTTTGATATAAAGTCTTTATTCTTAAATTAAATGGAAAACAAATTAAAACACGATTCAATTATTCAAGTTTGGCTTATGAATTATTTTTCGCAATTCTGCGAGGCGGGGCCTCGGGGTCGCAATTCTTCAGGGATTGTCAAACTTTTACGCCTTCGTAAACACGAACTGATCACTTAAAACACGTAAAGATTTATACGCTGCCGCCCCAAACATCTGGCGCTTTTATTTTACGATCGCATTTTATTATGAATGTACCTTTACATTTCTAGATATACATATATATATATATATGTACATATATCTACACATATCTGCGCGTATGTACCTACCTTTTAATGTTCAGTACGTGGTAGAGTGTGCGTGCACTTTGGTTGCGAATCGCTCGCAAAGGAGAAGAAAAACAAGGCACTGCTAGCAGTTATGTATGTACATATATGTATGTACGTATAAACACGTTTACTTTTTAATGTACAGCCTGTTTGTAATGTTAAGTAACCCACTAGAGTGAAATTCAAAATAAGGGTGGTTGAAAATTTTCTGTTAAACGCCCGAGCTTTGCGTTCAGTCAAAGTATACCTGTATGCAATTGAATACTACATACATACATACATACATACATACATATACACAAAGACCTCTCCCGTTGGTCCATCCGGAACGTTTCGGCTCAGCAAGTCGTACACAAATACACCAGATATAAAAGTTTAAAGTCTGTCTGCTGATAACGCTCGCCTCGGTAAATAATTAAAAGTTCGGAACGTCGCGCGAGTGGGATTTATTTAACTATGTAGACAATGACGAGCCTGCTACAATTTGACAATATTAAGAGCCTCGGTAGGTACGCGACTTTGCTAAATTGTTACGTTGTTGAATTGTAACGCGCCATCTATCCAAAAACTATAAAAACTATTAATTATTAGAAATACATACTAAGCTCAGCACTTAATTCATTTGTCAAGTTTGAAGTATGCATTACTATATGTATGTATGTATATAGTAGTGCAAGGATCTGTCTGGCCGGCTGTCTGGATGGATAGCGACGGATCGCTCGCATACAAACTGCACGTACACATACATACATATGTATATCTACTCACCCACACAAACACTCAGAGTATGGGTGATGAGAAACCGCTCCGTTGATATTCAACGGGTTTACATTAGTAGTATGATATTCGGAATCCATAGATAAATAAAAAAATATATTAAAATGAAATAAATGATAATAAAAGGAATGGAAATGAAACAGAAATAAATAATAATAATACAAATAAAAATTGCACCGCCAAACTTGGTATACTATCTCATGATACCCTTAATCAGACTGTAGGTGGGTTTTTTAAGGGGTCGGATCAGGGGGTCGACGGGCCCCCATACAAAAATTTTAAACAATTATTATTTGTACTGGAGAAAAAATGTTTATTTCGATATTCATTTGTTTTTATTATTTGAATTCACCCGCCTGAGCAACGCCGGGCAGTTCGGCTAGTCTAATATAAACACTGACTATACAATTCTCACGGACATTTGTAATACTGCCCATTTATGATAAATACTGATTACACTATTCGACAAATGACGACTTTTTCTTTGCTTCCGAGACGAGATATGACTTTTCTTATAGATCTATGCCCAGTGAACACGAATCTGGTAATAAAAAATGTTGATCGCCTCGAGATTCGGAGATATATGTACATATGTATGTGTTTTTTAAATCACGCGATTTTTCTATTTCTTGGTGTTGTTCGTTCGATGTCTCAAAATCTGTCGATTGCTTGTTCAAAATGAATAATGGAATCTATAGTTGGGTATTTTATCTTTCATTTGTAGTACTTTTCAGCTTTCAGATCTTTCTAAGTAGTCGTCCAGTTCAAATCAAAAGTCAAAAGTATGTATTTTCACTTGGGATTTTTTCCCACTGTTAATACAATTTTATTTTGAGTATTTTCTATTGAAACATGTTTATTGGGATAGTGTTCTGGCCACACTATTTTTTTTTTTTGTTTAAAAAACGGTTAATTGGAAGTGTGCTGAACTTTAAATCGGTAAAATAGTGAACTTAAATCGCGTACTACTGAGACCAAATTTGTGCTGTACATACATATATGGTAATTATACACTTCCAATTAACCCCTGAAAACACTGACAAAAGTCTACAAATCCTATGTTAACATAATCCCGACAAAACAAAAAAAAAAAATTTCGCTCCATTTTCCACATCAAACGCACTCTCGTGGGTTGCGTTACTTTTCAAACACACCGCAACCGCGTCCGATTTTTTCCGTCAGAATGTCGAAAACATCAAAAGCGCGAATAATAATGTAAAAAAACGAAAGGGAAATGTGCCTATGTGGAAATTTTCGGAAAAGCTTACCTAAACGATTGCGGAGCGCGTGACTGGCGCGTCGACGTATTCAGCACTTTTCCGCGCGGGAAATTGCTCACGTTCTCGCTTCACACCACACATACATATTTATATGCGTTTGTCAGAGATGTGAATCGGCGTGAAACTGTATGCGAATTTTCCGCGATGAATGTCAGGGATATAAACATTCTGGGCGATGGCTAAAGCTCGTCGTCCGGTAACAATATCGGTGAAAATTAGCCGCAAGTGTTGAGTGCGAGCAGCCCGTGACGGTTGGAATCCTTTTTAAAACGGAGACAGAGGGTTTGCACAAAAGGAAAGCTCATTAGTCAGAGAGTCGGTGCTTGTGGGGTTTGAAGAGCGACATTCCAAAGGACGTTCAGGCGGGTTTTAATTTTTTAATTTAAATTATGGACGTACTGTTGTATCGTTGTATAAGGGAGGTGTATTCTTGCGTTGTGTATATGCATTGTTACGTTTTAATTATTGTTTTATTAGTTGTGTAATGTTTTTTTTTTTATAAGCGGTGATAGTATTGGAATGATTTTTCATTGTTTGAAAAAATTTGACTGCTGTCCATTAATGTTTTTGATTTATTTATACTTTGTAGCAAATATGTGTCAATTTTCTGATTAAACATATTGAATACCAAAACAGTTGTATTGAAGTATGTCTGTTATCTTCATCGATATACATAGTTTTTTCATTCTATTGAATCTTGATAATATATAGGTACATTGTTAAAATTGTGTGCCAAATGTATGTAATAGAATAATAACGATTATTTAAGTTTATAGCTTCAATTGAATGTGTCATACAATCATTCTCGTACTGTGTTATTTTTTACTTTATTTGTTATAATAAATGAAACTAGGATGGAATGTTATTGGAAGAATGAACGTAGTTTTTAAATCCAACATTCCGCTATGCTTAACGACCAATGCGTACTGCCATTTATGACGTATTGATGTGAAACTTGGATGCTAAATTCAAGAATGCTGCGTAATATTCAGTGCACACGGATGTATGCTCGGTATAACAAGAAGAAATTGTAAGAGGAATACATGGGTAAGAAGTATGACCAAAGTGGCAGATATATGTAGCAGAACGTGTGAAAAAGTTGAAGTGGACACATTTGCGAGAAAAATGGATGGCAGATGGACGCGAGAAATACTGAAATGGTATCTGAGAGGATGTGAAAGAAAGTAAGGTAGACCAAATGGTAGATGGGCTGATGAATTAAGAAGAAGATGTCTTCATCTAGCAGTGGATGTTGAGCGGCTGAAAATGATGATGATGATTCATAGTTGATATAATTATATATTATAATTTCAAAGAAGTCAATCATAAAAAATCGTATTTTTATGCTTTTCAATATGCTAAGTTTTAATGTAAATGTAATAGTTTCTTATTAGCTTGGAAAGATTTACTTTAAGACTTTGTTAAAATTTTTGTTGGAGTTGTCTTACGTTGACATGATCTGAAAAGTTTTCTTTGTATAATTATTACTTTTTCTATCCATATCAGTATTATACATAGATGTTCAAAGATTTTGTATATGTACAACTAATATACTGAATAAGTTTCGAAGTTAACAAGTATTCTGCTATCAATCATTGGTACTTTTTAATACAGAGTGTCACGTTGGAAAAATTGTGACAGGTTTATAAGTCAACATCTTCTCGGTATTAATGAAGGAACTGTCTTCCGAGTTTTCAAAGTAGTTATCATTGTTATCAAGCGCGTTTTACACGAGCAAGTTTTGTCATTTTTGATAATTTCTCCGACGGAAAGAAGTCAACTTTGCCTTCATCTCACGCTACATTAACCAAAGTCGACTCCTATCATTTTCGTACACTGACAAAAATGATGGGATTTTTTTTACATACTTTAAAAGTAAGAATATATATTTGTGAAAATACATTTTCATTTTTTTTTTAAGCAATAAGCTATTTCACGTCAGTTCGGTTCTCGTTCGTTGTTTTGATTGTATTAAATTTTACCGCGATTCTCTTTATATATGACTCAAGTTGTTTCAGATGAAAAATAAAAGTAGCGCAGTGACCTGAAAACGCAATCTTAGGAATATTCCCCAAACGAATCTCTCGACTTTTAACGACCATATTAGTCTATTTTCGCAGATCGGATTCTTTGTTGTCAATTTGTTTTGCGGTTGCGAAACAATCACTGTACTGTAGATTGAAACGTTTGACATTCACTGGAGAAATGTATTCTTTTAAAGCAGTGGTCGGGAACCTTTTTCGAGCTAAGAGCCAAATTAGGGAAAACCTTTCAAAATTGGTAAGTTTGTGAACCGCAACATATTATCTTCGGATTATACAATCAAAATGAAATTAAATGTTACTCATTTATGAAATGGATAATAATTCTTAATGTTCGACAGTTTATTACTCAAAAGTATTATTGAAAAACGTTTAATACTTTTTATAGCCATGAATTTATATGTAGAAATAGGATACATTTTAATTTTGTGTAAATTGTGTGCGCAAAACGTTGTATGATAGCAGATGTTGATACAAAGAGCCGCATGAGGCTCCGGAGCCGTCGGTTTCCGACCATTGTTTTAAAGAATACATTGTTGTATTTCATTTGGGCTATTAAATATGTGGATATAATTTATCGTTGAATATAAAAAATGTATCTGTGAGTAATGGCAGTAATAAAACGCGCATTATTCAGAGGTGGATTCATTAGTATTTTATTTGTATTGTTAAAGTGAATTTTCTTTGGATTTATATGTCTTTAGAGTTTGGAGTATCTCATTATTGTTCCTATTGCATATTTTACTTTACAAAAGTGTTCTTTGTTTCTTTGAAATTTTTTTCGCCTTGAAAGCTTATAGGCAAAGAATACAAAAGATATCTGTTAAATGGTGTTCGAAGAAGAGTTTTGTGTGTTGCGTTTAATTGAAATGTTTAATTTGGAAAGTAGCTTTGTTTTATTCCGACGAATGGGGGGGGGAAAACTTTGAGCTATAATTTGATATTTATTGTATGTGTGTGTTTCGACATAATCGTCGATAATACGCCAATTAATGAAAACTCGCAACGAAACGTTGATATTAAATGGAGCGAGAGAATTATTTAACATTCGGAAATTCGTCCGAAATATAATGATAAAGTTGGTGTGAAACTTTTCCGCGAAAATTTGTGCAGATATGAGAGAGAGATTGGCGGAGGATGGAGCTTCCGTAATTTAAATTAAACACACTTTTCGTACCGAAGGCAATCTTGGATAACTTTTTTCAATTAAAATTTCACGTTCATTCGCACGTACGATACCCGAGACGATTAAAAAAAAATTAATAGCAGACGATTTGGTTTTTCGTCATAATATAAATAATATAAAAAAAAAACATTAACCTTAATTTACATACGACTGACCACAATTGATCATATTAAATAAACATTACACATAGTTACAATCGTCGTATGTAAATACAATCGTCGTAAAATTTAAATGTGTTATTCTTAAACAAAATTTCAACCGTTCATTTGCCTTTAAAGGTCACGTGTATAATTTCAAATATTATTTTGATCTGAAGTTTACTTTTCTTATATTTTAACACCATATTAAAATTAACCAGACGTTTACTTATTAACTACACTATAAAATTAAATTTAAAATGTATCGCTTAACTTCGTAGAACGGGAATTCAATTAAATGAACCATCAACTGAATCTTTTGTAGAAGTGTACCTAATGAAAGCATTTATTTGAATCATTTGAAAAAATTGTAAACAGTAACATTTTACTATTTAATCAAATAAACATGCATATTTAAGTTATTGAGAAATATATTTCATTTCACTAGGTGGTGGGTTGCAATAAAAATGTATGTAATGTACTCATCAACGTTTTTATTACATGCTTAAAATCCGTTATTTAGTTGATAGTGTATGTAAGTGTCCTAAAGGTTGCATCTCAAATGCTCCTGGTCGTTGTTATCTCAAATACCTTAAATGATCAACTCATATAAACTCCTTAGTAAATAAGTCTTATTCATTTATATATATGTATGTACATATTATCAAACGTGTATTTAAGAAATTTAGTATCCAGTTGCTGTCAAAAATTTATAAATCCTATACTAGACCAAAATTAGAATTTGCTGTAAATGTTTGGAACCCTAACTTCAAATAAGACATTGTATGTTTAGAAAGGGGCCAAAGAACTTCCATCACTACCCTATAATAAAAGGTTGAAGAAAATGACTCTCACATCTTTGGAGACGAGAAGATTGTATAAAATCATAAATATAATAGCCGTCTGTTTATGTGTGTGTGTCTGTCTGCTGATCACGCTCGCTGACGAAAATAATCAAAAAATCAGAACGTCGCGCGAGTGGGATTTAAGCCCGTAATCACCAGGTTGGAAAGAATCGTGCTAACACTATCATCCAAATGGATGCGATGACGGGCCTGCTACGATTTGACAATATTAATATCTTAATAGATCTTACGTAGCATCCTCGAATTTAGCGTCCAAGTTTCACATCCATACGTCATAACTGGCAGTACGCATTGAAAATCAGCTACTAACTTCTAAAAATACAAATCTCTTTAAAAATCACCTCGATAAGTTTTTGAACATAAATGGATTTTTATAATCCTTGAAATATAAATAATTAAAAATTGTATGTACAAATTATAACAGTGCTTCATCGGTTATGCCGAAATAAATAAAAATGGATCAATCCTCGAAATGGGAACTGTACGTTATTTATTTTTTTTATTATTACGTAACAAACAGCTCATGGAGTACAATATAAAATACAAAATTATATTAATTTCACACAATACACTACAGCTAAAATAGTTACAAACGAACAACAAGAAAGGAACTAAGGAGTTAGGGCTGGAAAGGAACTTAAGTAAAGATAATGTGAAGGAGGGCAAATAATAGTGAAAAGGATCAATATGTGCCGGGATTTTGTTGAATGACGAGCAAGATCTATAAATGAAGGAGTTTTACCAATAATTAGGGGAACAATTTTTGAGAGATCTTATCTAAAAGCTTAAATACAAAGCAGAGATCTGAGACCGTCCTCCTGGATTGCAGAGAGACGTAATCACAAGAATTTGCAAAAGAAGAAGAAAGACAAAACCTGGAAATGGAGTACGTATGGAACTTCATATTATTTTTTTTCAATTTAGTAATGGAATCTTGGTGGAACAAACAAGGAATAAATCATAGCAAGAAAGTAACTTTAGGAGTTAGGGCTGGAAAGCAACTTGAGTAAAGAAAATCTGAAGGAGGGCAAGGAATAGCGAAAAGGATCAATATGTGCAGGAATTTCGTTGAATGACAGACAGGATCTATGAATGAAGGAGTTTTGCGTATAATTAGTAGAACAAAGATTCAAATGAAACAATGGAAGATTTCTTACAAATCTAGGGGAACAATGGAGAAGGATCCTACTTAGCAAATAAGGGCTATCTGATAAATTATTTAATAGCTTAAATACAAAGCAGAGATCCGAGAATGTCCTCCTAAAACCGCAGAGGGACATAATCATGGGAATTGGAAGAAGAAGAGGAAAGACGAAACCTGGAAATGGAGTACGCATGGAACTTCTTATTAATTTTTTCCAGTTTAGTAATGGAATCTTGGAAAAACGGGTTCCATATACATAGTACTAGCAAATTCCAGGTGACTTCTCACAAATACATTGTATAGTAGAGACACGTTATGTTCTTATTAAAAAAGTAGCTGGAGACGTTATTAATATTGATTATATCTTAAATATTCCTCAACACCAACAGGTGCTTAGCTGTGGTTTTGATTTTGGATTTTCCCCGTTTAAAAACACAGTGTCTGGAAAATTTGGCGCATAAACAAGACACGGGGCGATATTGCGTACAAAGAGACCCTGTTTACACGCCTCACCCTTTCAACTAGTCTCGCTTCAGGGTTTGTTGGCTGATGTTCTCGTGTTTTCTTCCATGTAGTAGTTGGTTTGTTGCTGGGTCTATTGTGTTCTGGTAGGCAGCCTTCGTAACAAAAACAAGGTGGGTACAAAGACGACCCGCAAAATTGGCCAGTTGATATACTGAAGAGAGTGGCGTGTTTGATTTAATACTCTTTAAAGCTATCTGTTGTGATATTAACATACATATGTATGTACACGTATAGCTAAATTATTTGGTATTTGGGTGCCTTTCAAAGTTTTTCTAGATCGCGAATAAATTAAGCGGAAAAGTGCTTTTAGCGCGAACACTGCGAAAAAAATAAAATAAGAAGATCGGATTCGAAGAGTTTTCGCGGAAATATACGTTACAGGGTCCATCGAACTCGTTCGCTGTGTGTGTTATTTTTTTGTCTTTCTCTTTGCGAATGACTTCCTTCCGGTGTCTGAGATATTATTTATCTATCAAAAGAAACTACTGTTCGTATCGTGATAGTTTTATTATTTTCTTTCGACGTTGACGCAATTCTAAAATGAAATTGAAACATTTCAACACACTAGTGCTGAAGTTTTCGTAACGAGGTCGTACATTCTCGTGTCTTGAGCAATCTGCATCCACTTGACTTCACATATTCTTCTCAATTCATCAAGCCATCGTCTACTCGGTCTCTATAACACCATTTCAACTTTTTTACACGTTCCGCTATATCTGCCACTTTGGTCATGCTTCTTACCCACGTATTCCTCTTACGATCTCTTCTTGTTATACCGAGCATATGTATATCTGTATGCACTGAATCTTACGTAGCATTCTTGAATTTAGCATCCACGTTTCACATCCATACGTCATAACTGACAGTACGCATTGGTCGTATGCCTTATTTTTTAAGCATAGCGGAATGTCGGATTTTAAAACAATGTTCATTCTTACAAAAGCACTCCATCCTAGTTTCATTCTTCGTTTTATTTCTTCTAAAGTAAATCTCAGTGAAAACGTAAGAAAGTTTCCGTTTATTTTACAATTATAATTATTGAACTGATACGAATAAGCTTAGGGTGAAAAATTAATAAATTGACTTGTGTTCCCCTTTCTTATTTTCTTCTCACATTTATAGAAACATCCAGTGTGAATCTGATTCATTTGTTTATGAGTTCATGAACTTTACAGGAATAATTTGATGATTTGCTTCTATTCTTTATTCATTACCTCTTCTTTGATTTACCACATTTCTCTCTTTCCATTGTCTGTACAATAATTGTATAACTTTGCGCACACTTCATTGTTCTTTTAGTACCATATTCAAAGCAATACGAGTGGATATACCTATGTATATATAAAATGTACACCTTTGACACAAAGTGAATAGATTTTTTAAACATTATACATACAAAGGGTAAAAATTACTTACCATTTTTATATTGTATATAACGTATTATATGTACAGAAACTGGGGCGGTAACTTGTTGCTCTGAGCGCGTTTAACTATTTAACCGGTGGCCTGGCCCTGGAAAATCCCGTTCGCAACTGCTGCCACCCCTTAAATATATGAGGTCCAAACCCAAGTTCCAAAAGGAAAAAAAAAACTGAAAAAAACCGGAGGAAAGGAAAAAGAGCAAGGCGAGATTCCGGTCGTGAAGTATTGCCCGATAACTACGAGAGCCAGAGTCGAAAACCGAGTTGAAAAAATATATATAAGAAAAAGTGAACCCAACCCCTTCGAACCTGGGGTATACGAAAGAGGTGTGAGATTTGAGATGTGAGGAATTGGCCCATAAATATATGGACGCATACGCGTTTTCCGTATTACCATAATATGGTAGCGGGTGAATATTTTATCACAAGCCGCACTTTGGATATGTGCGATACGTACTAGTTATTCATGGCGAATAGTATAGGATACCTTATAATATACTAACTCGCGTTGGGGTATAAATGTATATAGGGATTTTCTGTGATTCTTTGTGTAAACTTCGATTAGTTTGCATGTGTGGTTGCTTTTGACGTGTGCGTGAAATTTCAGTTAGAAATTGGCACTGAAACATCTTCAGTTGAGTCACTTACGTTTTGTTACTTAAATATTAAAAGTTATTCACTAAGTTGTGTACTAACACTAAGAAGACCTCTCTAACACTTTTTCGAAATCGATTTTTTTGTTGCAAATCACGTACAATATGCTCACCTTTTGTTGGATGTGGAAAAAATGTCTAAGTCACTAAAAATGAGCGTCAAAAAAATCGCCACTTTTGGAAAAACAACACTTGTCCAAGCATTTTGTTAGAAAAACAACATGTCCAATATCTACATTATTTTGTTCTTCCAACAAGATCGGCCTCAAACGACGCCTGTTTGTTTTATAACTTCTTCTAATCGTATAATATTCTTTTTTTTTAATAATTAAATGCCACAATTTTATATTAAAAGTTTTTTTTTTTAATATTATCTGTATAAAATTTGTTTTTAACATTTCATATACATATATACATGCATATTTACCTCTTATTATATTACCTCTTATAAAATGTATTAAATAGAGTATTTTTCAATAATTACGAAATTTGTGGAAAAACGACCTACATTTGTGTGTATGTCCAACTTGGTTTTTATTTTTTTTTAATTTTTTTTTTTAAACTATTCTTATTGTATGTTATATTTTTAAATATAAAATGTATTAAATAAAGTATTTTTAAATAATAACGGAAGATAAATGATTTTTTTGCTCTCCTGAACAATTCGTATTTTGTTACATGTGCTGTTTTTCAAACGAGGTCTTAATAATAATTTATTATTATTATTCTTGTATTCACAACAAAACAACAAAAGTCTCAAAATTTTCTTTAAATGTTCGTATGTGCACTTTATAGTTATGTACATACATATATATTTACATATACTATGTATTTAATAGAAATGCGTGTTCAGGAATTATTGCAATTGACATAGTATGCGATCGTTAGTTTGATTGAATCCATTGTGTGCGATATGTGTATTATTTAATTAAGTCAATGAATCGTTTGAGGCTTATTGATTGAGTGTTAGATGGTAAACTAGCAGATTATGTAGAATGAGCTTTGAGTGAAATTCAATTTGTCATTCAATACAAACACAATGATATGGATTAAAATATGACGGAGAATGTACATAAAATTGATTATATTGTATACATTGAAGAAATACAAAGCATTCAGTTGAACTATGTATAATGAAATGCGGTTTAATTTAAATTAAAGGAAGTAGTACTGTTGACAAAGAAACAATAAATATTGTGATACCCTGGAAGTTTCAATACATGAGATAATTTTAATGTTGTTATATATAATATAATTTTGAATCGTGCAGCAATGTTTATATTTGAAAAATTTTTCAATTATGAAGTAATGCAGATTAAAATATTTGCTATCAATTTATTTTTTCGGAAGCTTAATGTCTCAGCGTAATATTGCTTGGATTGAAATTTTTTTCGTTTAATTTTAAATTGGATCTTACATACATAAATAGCCTCCTCAAACTTACATTATTTGTTAAAACGTATAATTTTAATTAAGGAGGCGATAAAAATTACAACAGAAAAATATGTATATATTTTTTATACAGAATGCATTATTAAAGGAAAGTGTGCAAAAGTGTAAAACTTTACCGTGGATATATTAAAAATTCGAAGAAGGCGTGTTATCGGAAAATAAAGTACAAATCTAATATCGCTATTTGAACAGATGAAGTGAGAAAAAAAAACCATTTTACAGCGAGAAAGGCACGCTTCAGTCTATATCGGTCCAAATATCGTAATATTGAAAGCTTTTCCGCTTTTAGAAGACGGGTCAACGTTTTTAAACTCAATTTAAAATTATATGCCTGTATTTTTTATACAATTCGAAAGAACTGATAGAAAATATTTTCATTAGCGGAATCTTTATAATGTCTAATTTAAGTTTCTTAATAAATCGGTGTATATACATACATACATATATGTACACATATAACTAACTATACTAAAGAATTAAAAATCTATTTATCTTTCTATAGATCTATCTGTCAGTTTTTTGGTCTGTTCTGTCAGTCTCTTTGTCCGGATTTTTGCTTTCTTTTTTGGTTTGTTTTGTTTTTTCACCATAACTGATTAGCACAATTTTTCGCAGTATTACTTCTTATGATTCAGTAAGTGTCGTACGAAACTTAATTCATCATCATCATCATAATTTTCAGCCGTTCACCATCCACTGTTGGATGAACGCCTCTTCAATCCTCTTCCATTCCTGTCTGTCTTGAGCAATCTGCATCCACTCCACACATTCTTCTAAATTCATAAGCCCATCTTCCACTCAGTATACCTTGCTTTCTTTCACATCCTCTCGAATACCATTCCAGTATTTCTCGCATCCATCTGCCATCCATTCTTCTCGCTGTGTCCCGGCCACGTTTTTCACACGTTCTGCTATATCTACCACTTTGGTAACACTTCTTACCCATGTATTCCTCTTACGATCTCTTCTTGTTATAGCAAGCATGATTCTCGAATTTAGCATCCACGTTTCACATTCATACGTCATAACTGGCAGTACGCATTGGTCGTATGCCTTATTTTTAAGCATAGCGGAATGTTTGATTTAAAAACTATATTCATTCTTTCAAAAGCACTCCATCCTAGTTTCATATCTTCTTCTTTACATCCGGTCATATTCACCAATTGTCCTAGGTATAAATAACTATCAACTATCTATACAACGCTTTGCGTGCACAATTCATTAAACATAATTTTAGTTTTATTATAATTAATTTTTAAGCCTACTTTTATACCTTCGTTGCTTATATCTATTTTGTAAATCTACTGAGTCACATGCAACTACATAATAACTATGTCGTCAGCGAATCTTAAATGTCTCAAGTGTCTTCCGTTAATCTTGTCGCCTGTTTTGTGCCATTCCAGCGATCTAAAATTGTCCTCTTTTCAATGATGGATAAATTATATTACGTCACAACCAAAAACAATGCATTGTCTGTTTGCAGTCCAAAATGAACGTTCACAACGCTGGGTACTACATAGTTTTAGTATATATTTTTTCACAATCGAAGAGATTGATGATTCAAACCGGATTCTATCTAAGCTTACGATTGTCGACGGATTTGATACAATCATCATTAGTTGTTGTTGATTGAGAGAGAAGAGAACGTGACATTTCCGCCGCAAGAGAACCGGAAGTGGCCCGGCTCTTACGACCCTTTGCAACGGGTCACAGCAAATTAAATATGGTCTGCGGGATTGCTTTGGTCCATCCCATTCTTAATTAGCGCAACGATTAAGGGCCATTCATTCAAAAATCGGATCATACAAACACCTATTATCGACGATATAACGAGGACAATGGTTCATACCCGAAGGGTTGCTATAATTAGGGACCGCTCTCCCACTCCAAAGGGTAAACGGATATTGTTTGTATAGACAAGTGAGGAGACACAATAGTTGGTAGGATTAACTACATGGAAATTATGCATTGTACCGTAATACTAAAGATATTTCATTTTTGTTGCAGGTATGTGAATTTCAATTCCATGACGATTCATACTACTCAACATTCAGATAAGTATATGTAAACTAATTTACTACTGAAAAAATGTATTTAAAATTGATAAATCTGTGTTAAGTGATACAATAAGCACAAAAGAATCAAATATTCTTACGCTCTACTGTTGCAATGTTGTTAATTAATTTAATGTGAATTGATTAATTTTTAATTGTATTTAATAATAAAGGATCGACTTCATGAATCTGAAGATTGAACCGTTCAGCAGATTCGGACGAAATTTAAATTAAGGGATAATTTAAATATATACGTAAAGGAAAAGCTTTGATGTTTTTCCTAAAGAATAGGCTTCACAACATTAATTAAAGGACGACGCAAAATTTGGCCTTGTGCGAAAATGATTCCCATACATAATTGAATCCTTGCATTACATAGTACGATTAATAGTAAGTGAACGGATCAATTTATACGGGAAAATGTGCGCGTTTTCAGTAATGTGAATTTCTTGTAGTTGCATTTTATTACGCAACCCTTTCAGATTAACCGTTCGTGTAAAATACCATATTTTCAGTGGAAAAACTACGGTCATAATTGCCATCGTAAACAATGGCTAGTTGCGCGCTAAACCGGAAGTGCACATATGGAAATATTATATATGTATAATTTTCCGGCAACCACAGCACACGGGTATTTACATTCCTACCAACCGTCTTTTTTTTTTTTTTTTTTTTTTTTAATAATCTCGGATTACACCGTTGGACATTTTTATTTTTGCCCAGGTTAAATTATCGGTTTTTCATACGAGAGGATTTATCCCGCGTGTGTGTGTGTGTTTATTTCTACCGAGACGATTAATGGACGAAGTGGTTTAGTTGAAAATATTATATGCACTATGTACTTTGTGCAGTGTAAATTATCCGTAAATAAACATGTTCAATGTGTAATGATCGTTCAGTTTACATTGTGTGACTTTTTGTGCATTGCCTGTGACTTTAATCGTACATTTTAGTGCTCCGTGTGTTGGTTTATCTAAATCAGTGGTCGGGAACCTTTTTCAAGCTAAGAGCCAAATCAGGGAAAATCCTTCAAAATTTGCAAGTTATGGAGCCGCAGCATACTATATATTTTCGGATTACATATTCAAAATTAAATTAAACGTTACTCCTTTATGAAATGGATTGCTGTAAGAAATATGTGATATTTCTCAATGTTAGACTAAAAAGTATTTTATCTGAAAAACAATCTGAAAGCTTTTTTTAACCATGAAGTTGTGGAAATCGGATTTGATTTTGTTTAAATCGTGTCAAAGAATTGTGTTTCACGCAAAACAACGAGAGCCGCAGGTTTTTATACAAAGAGCCGCGTGCGGCTCCGGAGCCGCCGGTTCCCGATCGCTGATCTTAATTGTCAGATTTAATTATTTTAATTCGACTAATCAAATTTCAATCACAACAAACGAAGACTAAACTTTTAAATCAATCTAATCCAGTGGTCGGGAACCGGCGGCTCCGGAGCCGCATGCGGCTCTTTGTATAAAAACTTGCGGCTCTCGCTGTCATACAACGTTTTGTACGAAACATACGATTTACACAAAATCAAAATGAATCTTGAGTGAGCTACAAAAAAATGTACGCGTTTGCAAATTTCATTTTATTCCTGTATATAGCAATATTTTTAATTTAAAAATTTCTTAATTCATGACTAGAATCATTAAAATAATATAACAAGACAAATTATGAATTATATCGATGTATTTATTGAGATATTGGAATTGTTAACGAAGTGGACATAAGTTGGGAAAAATGTATTGGCAGCTCTTTGAGCGTTTTTAATTTATTTTAAAGCGATTTTCACGTTTAAATTTTCTAATATGTTTTAAATGTTATAAATTAAAGATAAAACATAATTATAAAGCTTAATATTTAGTGATTCCACATTTGTTTTTTATAACGGATTCAATTCTTCACGGCATAGAATCATACAATTTTTTTACGATATCTGATTTGATGTCATTTTCCCATGCATTCATTATTTTATAGATATAACGTCATGGCTATAAAAAGCATTAAATCAATTTTCAATAATAGCTTTTAGTAATAAACTGTTGAAAATTAAGAAATTTCGTGAAGATAGCTTATTTCTTACTGCTATCCATTTCATAAATGAGAAACATTTAATTTAATTTTGAATACATGTGTATAATTCGAGGATAATACATATGTTGCGGCTCCAAAACTTTGTAAGTTTTTCCCTGATTTGGCTCATAGCTCGAAAAAGATTTCCGACCACTGATGTAATCAAATCTGTAAGCTTCTCAAAAATAAAACAATACGACTCGATCGCATGCAATTCGTGTCGTCCTCTTAGACCTTAAATGTAGTAAATAGTACAAGAGTGACCTAAATCGTTTGACATTTGACCAAATCGCCAAACAAACGACAACAGATTTACTGTAAACGTTGCAAGTAGCCGTTTTTCTACTCATTTCACCCTTCATATACCTTATTTGTTGCTAGCAAGGGTTTTATTGATTTTCCATCAAGGAAAAGTACACAAACACACACGTGCATATACGCAATACACGTACTCGTGCGAATTGAATTCGCGGAATCGTTTTGCGATAGAAAGACATTTGAATCAAATCCATAAACCTTCATACTCGGAAGTATCCTGTTTATTATACACATATGTAGCAGACAAACATTTATTTTGTACATATTTTATACAGAATGGTCATAATTTACAAAGCTTACATCTCCGTGAATGATAATGTTACAGCGATGAAATTCATACAATAATATTGTTGGAGTCTTTAATGATTACTATGAACTTGTAAATAGAACATTATGGTATGAATGGTTCCATTTTGCTTTTCATTCGTTCTACAACTTTAAAACGTACAATAAATACAAATTCTAATGCAATTTATTGTATGATCATTTGCATAATCATCATTTTGGCAAATTATAACATACAATTCGAAAGAAGGTAATATGAACTATGATATACTATATTTGAAAACAACTCCAGTTTTTCAATTTCCACTCTGTACATATAATCGAACATACACGTATACTATACGTGCTATAGATGCAGTATCCCATGATATAATTTGAAGATTCTCTCAAGCGAACCGGAAGTACGTTTTAGTACGATCCTAAAATGTGACGTTTTGTGGTCGTGTTGACCCTATTAGTGTCCATTTTGAAGCTGCATTTCCCTTGTTAACGTGCACATTTCCCGAGTATCTACATACGAATATATATGCATGTTACACACATATGTACTATACATTATTGAGTCGCCTAGTTCCAAATCCCGATAAGTCCATAAAACTCACTTGTTCGCAAACGCGGTTTTTCTGCTACAGACTTATTTGCTTGATGGCGTTTAAACTCATTTAAACTTAATTTTGTTGATATTAAACAAAATATTGAGATTAGAAACATGGACTTATCGTTGTTTATTTCTAAATATGGCTTTTGTCAGCTTTTATCATAGTGCAATTGTCAGTTTTTGGAACTAACACTGATTTTCAATATTTTTTGACGGCGCACTTGGCGGTATTTGGAATAATTCAAGTATAAGGCATCGTTTGAAAACATTCTTAGAACCAGAAAATATTATATCCTCGTTTTTTATACATTGTGGAATTATCGGGATTTGGAACTAGGCGACTCATATGTACGTGATCACGTATGTACATATGTATGTATGTACATGTTTGTAACTTTATTCATTGTTCCAACGCTTTTTTCTACGTGCGTGTCAGAGGTGTGGCCAAACTATTGTTGTTTAACTTTGTGCTGTAAGTTTTTTTTTGCAGTTGTGTTTGGGACTTTGTTAAAATACATACATATATGTATGTGTGCAAAACTTAATGCTGAAAAAAATCGAAATCCGCCCACACTGCGAACATCTGCTTTGGACACTTGAATGAAAAATCGATTTCATTATCGTATGTTTGCTTCTCAAACAATGTACGCCCTGAAAATGTATGGTTGAATATTTTTCAGCCACATTTATCCACGTCACACGACCGGAGTGTAATCTAGTGCAGTGTTACATTAAATAAATTCTCGTCTTTTCAATTTTCACTTTATTTATTCAACCTACGCAATATGGTACTGTAAATTGGGCTTTATACATTAAAAATGTGTTTTTAAGGAACCAATCAGCCAATCGAATACACGGATATTCAAAATGTATGAAGAAAGTCTCAGACATTCGACGAAAGATAAAGAAAATTTGATTTTGATTCAAATTAATGATACTGTAACTAATTGTTCTAACAATTTTAATGATTAACAAAACATTTTAACTATTAACTAAAACTAACAAGTTTTTGATTAAGTCCTACATATACTGCCGTCCTAAACCCACTTAACGTAACTGACAAAACAACAATATCGAGATAAATGGACTTGAAAGTTTTATTCTAAATTTGTGTTTTTCTTCATATATTACTGATTTATTTAAACTTTTTTTTAGTGCATGAGGTTATTTTCTATTGTGTTTTGATAATTCTAAAGAAAATGAATACTTTAGTAGTTACGTCACTTCATTATTCATTATTAATGTATACATATGACTATTTCAAACTTCAACCACTCTATTTGAAAAGAATGAATCTCTAACGATCTTATTTGATTTTTCTTTTCGGAGACTAAGAGTATGACCTCTTAGATGAGGGTTCTCATTGAACATAATGAGGTTGGTCATTTCACATGAATAATGATTATTTATTATTTTGAATACTTCAATTAAATCACCTCTCAATCTCCTCGTCTCCAACGTGGAAAGATTCAGTCTTTTCCGAAGTAAATATTGGATACGTTATTTTTGCAAAGTATTGGTGATACTATTTCTCTGCGCATGCAGATACGTTAGATTTAATAGCTTAAAAAAGTCACTTTTGGATGAAGATACATTAATTTTGATATGAAAAATCGCAAGAATACACTCCCATAACCCCTAAAACACATCTCTCATTTTCGTAATTTTTGTCAGTTACGTTAAGTGGGCGTAGGACGGCAGTATATAGAACATCTTAAAATCTAATTCAAACATATTTTAAGGGTTAATATACGTTTAAAACATACTAGATATAAGCCTACATTGAGATTCATTTTGTAATTGTTTTTACACATCAATTGATTGTTAAGATGTGCAAAACTGTGGCTTATTATAAAACGAGAAAATATTGCATTTTTATACTTGTTCATCATAAAATTTCAGATCTTTTATATCTTTATGCGGAAAAGCTCACGCTTATTAGACAATGTAAACCACTTTTTTGTTTTAATTCAAAATTTTCACTCAGATTCAATGACACTTGGCGTTTCAGTACAATAGTGAATTGCATGCTAATTCATCAACATGGCGAATTATTTGCATGGGCATTACGGAACCATTGAAAGCTTACAACGATATGTTCATTTAAATATGCATTCTAAATTATCAAAGGGATTATATTCAACGCTCACCATTCATCGCAATTTTTTTTTTGTCCTAAATAAAACTATAATTCCAAAGCCTTCCATTCAACGTTTTAACAGGCGAGCGGTAAATTTACAAATATTAAATTTCATCCATTGTCCGATACCATCCGTGTATGAATGAAAAGTATTACACACCGGAGATATTTCGATACCGAAACGGTCACAGTTACCATGGAGTTAACGGGATAACCTAGTACGTGTGTTTTACACATTTCATTTTGCAAATTTCAAATTCCAAAATACGGATGCATCGGAAATTGTGCAAGTTTTCCCCCGTAATCCGTTCTATTCCGGCTAATGGACTGTCCCGACAGATTTCGCTCGATAGCACGTAGTCATTTCGTTTTATCGAAAAAGTAATTTATTTTTTCGCATATTGTGAATGTTTTCACATACATATGTGTATATTGCATTTCGGTAGATGCAGTTCGTTCCGTCTCGTAAATAAGATGGTGTCGCGATCGCGTAAATAATCCAGCGTTTTCGCGTTGCACTTCGCATACGAATTGAATTTGTTCACGGTGAAGATTTTAGACTCGACCGTGACTTGACTTGGTTGTTTGTGGTTTTCGTCGTCGATTTGTGTATTCGAACAACAACCAAGTCTATTTCCCTTAGGTGTCAAAGCCTTCCCATGTTGCATCGTGGCTTGCATATTGCACTAGGATGCACCTGCTGCACTTGGCGCAAGATTAACTGACGCGTAATCTGCCTTGTACTTTCTTAGGGGTTTGCTTTGTAAACTTTGACTTTGTGGTGTTGTTTGTTGCGTTGAATGCTTTTGAAGGTTCGATTTACATCACAGGACTATGTCGTTTCATTTTGTATATTGAAAGTGTTATACTTGCATGTTTATAACAGTGTACTACTATTCATAGTTACATGTTATGAATAAAACACAGCTATGAACTGTATTTTACAAGAAATACATTACGGAAACTAAATTATATATATATATATATATAATAGCCGAAATCCGTCTGACTGTCTGTCTGTCTGTCTGCTGATAACGCTCGCTGAGGAAAAATTGGGAAAAGCTTGGCAGAACGAGTGGGGATCGAACCCATGACCCCAGGCTCGAGTTACTCGCACTGATGCTATTCGCTATCGCCCTTCGTCGATTTAGTCCTTTTTTATTTAAACATTACCTATAAATAAAATAAATAGGAAATGAGGAAATGAAGAAAAATAATTTAAAAACCAGAATGAGTGGGGTTCGAACCCGGGACGCCAGGTCGGTAGTTATCACGCTAACGCATAAGCCACGGCCCATTCCTGAGATGCTCCTTTTTTTTTAAACATTACCTATACAAGGTATCGTGGCTTGCTTTACATATAAAATAAAAACTCTGCTAATAATAAATAGATGGCGATATAAAAACTATTATTTTTTTTGGTTTTTTGATTTTTACAAAATCACTTACAAAATTATAATTATTATATATATAATAATTAATAATTATAATATAAATAGTAAAGTAAAAAAAAAATTATAATGGGTATTATAACGTGCCATAGATGGCGCATTGTTGAATAGATGCAACAACTATAAAAACTATTAAATTTAATATATAATTTTCCAGTACGGGTGATGAGAACGCTCCGTTGATATTCAACGGGCTTACACTAGTATATATATATATTCCTTAACCCAATAAAAAATAATTGATTTAGAAGCAATAGATATTGACCTACATGCAATTTATGGGCAGCTTACACGGTCAATATTATTGACGATACCTTAACATATTGACCGTGTAAGGTGGAAATATTGATGGTTTGACGTTTTTATGGATTGAATTTACGCGGATTAAAATTTCCAAACATGCGGGTCAATATTATTGACGTCAATAATATTGACCGTGTAAGGTGCCCTTTAAAGTACTCGATAGTACTTACTAATTAACTGATACCTTTATTATACAATCTAAAATTTCGCAAAAAGTGCCATTGAAATTGTATTGGTAATTAGATTTTTTCAAATGTTTTTAATGAATCATATTGTAGTATTTGAAATATTAAGTGTGCTTTATCATTCCTCAATCTTATATATTTTTTGCGATAAAAAATTACGCTTTTCAGTTACCAGAGCGGAGAGCCAAAAATTATTACTAATTCTGATCCACTGAATCCGAATATGATAATGAAATTTGTTGGTTTGATTTTTGTTGTTTTGATTTGTCCATTTTTTTAAACGCTCATATCTCATAAAAAAAGAGCTAACCAACACATTTCATTATCATATTCAGATTCAGTGGTTCAAACTTAGTAAAGATTGCATAATTTGCTATTTTCATGCTTTTAAATAATGATTATCTGAACTTTTTATTGAACATGGCACTTTAAGTTTTATTGATGATACGTAAGCTCTATTAAAATGATTTTTATTATTCGTTGCAGCGATATAAATTCCTGTTAATGTATGTATTGTAGTGTATAAATTTTCATTGTTTGTGGTTGTAAATAAATTATTTTTTGTGATTTTGAGGGTGAAAAAGTCGTGTGTTGGTCGCATGAAAAGGTATAAAAATTCGACATTGCTTTGAAAGCTGTTTAAACAGTTTGAAAGTCGTATTTTTTCTTTGACGCAATTATGTGTATATTTTTTAAATGAAAAAAAAAATATTGTACACCTTTGAAGTTGTTAATTTAAATGAATTATCGCAGAACATTTTTTTTTTTCTCCGTCCTTTTGCAGTTTTATTTCTTTCCGTCACATTTTTTTTTTGGCGTTCGTTTTGTTTCGAACGCTTTGACAATTCTCCTTTGTATAAACAAAAAAAATAGATGACAATTCAAAGAATATTTCAGGTGAAAAAAAAAAAAATACGCTCTCGCATAATATTTTTAATTTTTGAACCGAAATTTTTTATTCATTCGCGCTGATTTTCAGCCACTTGCGAAAATTTTCGCACAGCACTTTCCGTAATTGTGTCGACGTCATCGAAACTTTCTTCGTTTGGAGTTTGTAGGTGAATGTCGTTCAGGATTATGATCCTTTCGGCGTAGCATTTGTGGCGTTTACCGAAAGTTGTCCCGCGAATTGGGTTCGTTAAGCCCAACTGAAAATTTCCCATGTACAAAATCACATATTAAGACAATTCATTAATTAGAAAACGTAACTATCTAGTTGGAATATAGGGTCATTCCACACGAAGACGACAATTACGTGGAACAAACACTTGTGTTGTTCATTAAAATTGAATTGAATCAAAATATTACTTTTTGGAATTTAATGGGCCACCAAATTAATATATTCAATTCCGGTAACTGTGATTATATGTATGTAAGAATCCATGGCAGAGAAAAATGCTCAGTCATTGCCAACTCACCGCATTATCATCACAATACTACATATAAGTCTCTCCATGAACTATGTCAGACCAACCCTCTAAGCTTATTATAATTACTAATAAATATTCATATTTATACATATGTACATGGAACGTGTGAAAAAGTTGAAGTGGCAATAGGCTAGACACATAGCGAGAAGAATGGATGGCAGACGTGTGTATGTGTGTAAATTGGATGAGTACACTAAGCATTCCAAACAATCTAATAGACTTAAGGTCTTTATTTATAATACAAAATAATGAAACTAGGATGGAGTGCTTTTGGAAGAATGAACAGTTTTTAATACAACATTCAGCTTTGCTTAAAAAAGAAGGCATACAACCAATGTGTACTGCCAGCTATGACGTGTGGATGCTAAATTCAAGAATGTTGCGTAAGATCCAGTGTACACAGAGAAGCATGCTTGGTATAACAAGAAGAGATCGCAAGAGGAATACATGGGTAAAAAGTATGACCAAAGTGGCAGTGGCAAAGTGGCACATAGCGAGAAGGATGGATGACAGATTGACCCAAGAAATACTGGAATGGTGTCCGAGAGGATGTGAAAGAAAGCAAGGAAGACCGAGTGAATGATGGGTTGATGTATTGAGAAGAATGTTTGGAGTCAAGTGGATGAAGATTGCTCAAGACAGACAGGAATGGAAGAGGATTTTGTAGACATTCATTTAGCAGTGGATGGTGAACTGCAGCAAATGATATTTTTTACATAATGGCATAATACCAGCTGCCAGCATCCTCAACGATTTATACATTGATTTATTTACATAAGTAACAAATATTTTTTCAAATGGTAGTTGTATCACGTTGAACTTACTCTCATCATCATCATCATCATTTTCAGTTGTTCACCATCCACTGCTGGATGGAGGCCGCACCAATATTCTTCCATTCCTGTCTGTCTTGAGCAAGCTGCATCCACTTGACTCCACACATTCTTTTCAAATCACCATCGTCCACTCGGTCTACCCTGCTTTCTTCCACATCCTCTCGGATACCATTCTAGTATTTCTCGCGTCCATCTGCCATCCATTCTTCTCGCTATGTCCCAGCCACGTTTTTCACACGTTCTCCTATATCTGCCACTTTGGTCATACTTCTTACCCATGTATTCCTCTTCTGATCTCTTCTTGTTATATCGAGACTACATCCTTCTATGCCTCTCTGTGTGAACTGGATCTTTCATGGCATCCTTAGTACAAGTTTTGAGTTTCAGTACTACTAGTGTTTTACTTTAGGTTTAAATGTCTCAGTATAGAATTTATGGATTTTGATCAATACAGTAAGCCCCACAATTTATATATAAAAACACAAATCGTGTTATTTGATTCACACGTGAAAAATGCCTTTCCAATCCTTTTCCATTCCTGTCTTGAGCAATCTGCATCCACTTGACTCCACACATTTTTTTCAATTCATTAGCCCATTGTCCACTCGGTCTACCATGCTGTCTTTCACATCCTCTCGGATACCATTTCAGTATTTATCGCTGTGTCTACTTCAACTTTTTCACGCGTGCCGCTATATCTGCCACCTTGGTCGTGCTCCTTACCCATGTATTCCTCTTACGATCTCTTCTCGTTATACCGAGCATACCGAGCATTTTTCCATGCTTTTCTGTGTGCACTCTATCTGGATCTTGCGTAACATTCTTGAATTTAACTGAACTTACTACATAGCATTTAAATTGCGTACGATAAGGATTTGTGTTAGGAATTTCGAATGAGTGTGGAAGGTATTTTCCAATTTGTGATAGAATTTAGTGTGAACGATTTTTCCCCGTCGTCGATGATGTCATTAAGCCGACGTAACGAGAAAATGGCACCAGGGGAGAAAAATGCACTCGCCTTTGAATAATATAATTCGCACCTGTTAGATTCGCAGTCGGTTGTTTGCTCCGCGTCGTACGTTTTCGCTCTCGCACTTCCGGTCGATGGGGAAAAATCGACCGGAAGCGGCGAAAAGTCTCGCGCGCGTAATGTGTTTATTGGCTGATCTCATTTTCATCCCCGAACGCTTTTCCGGGGATTGAGCGTAGCTCGCGCCATTTCCCGTTGGCCAAATCCCTCGCTCAGTGCTCCTCAACAGGTGTATCCATTTGGTGTGGATTTGAGAGGAAAAATGGGTATGGATTTAATTCAATTATCATCTGAACGGAAGCACAAACACTCGCTGACATATTGCTATATTATTCAAAATTAGTTGTAGTCCAGGTACTACAGCTAAATTTTACAGCTTGGTACGATGCCCGTTCGAATTTTGTATAGGTATTACAAATAGTGAATACTGGCTATTTTATGCTCTACTATACTGCCGTCCTAAGCCCACTTAATGTAACTGACAAAAATTACGAAAATGAGTGCGATTTTTCATATCAAAATTAATGTATCTGCATGCGCAGAGAAATAGTATCACAAATTCTAGCGAAAATAACGTATCCAATATTTACTTCGGTCACTATACCTTATCATGAAAGATTGAAAAGACTGAATCTCTCCACATTGGAGGCGGGGAGATTGAGAGGTGATTTAATTAAAGTATTCAAAATAATAAATAATCATTATTCATGTGAAATGAACAACCTCATTATGTTCAATGAGAACCCTCATTTAAGAGGTCATACTCTTAGACTCCGAAAAGAAAAATCAAATAAGATTGTTAGTGATTCGTTCTTTTCAAATAGAGTGGTTGAAGTTTGGAATAGTCATATGTGTACATTAATAATGAATATTGAAGTGAGGTAACTACTAAGTTATTCATTTGGTTTTAATTTTTTCCTTAGAATTATCAAAACACAAGCATAGATTAACACACTGTAGATAATCATATTGTAGTGATAGTTGATAGTTATTTGTACCCAGGACAATTGGTGAATATGACTGGTTGTAAGGAAGAAGAAATAAAACTAGCATGAAGTGCTTTTGGAGGAATGAACATTTTTTTTTAAATCCATCATTTTGCTATGCTTAAAAAGAAGGCATACGATCAATGCGTACTGCCAGTTATGACATACGTGGATGCTAAATTCAAAAATGTTACGTAAGATCCAGTGCACGCAGAGAAGCATGGAAATATGTATGCTCGGTATAACAAGAAGAGATCGTTAGAGGAATACGTGGGTAAGAAGAATGACCAAGGTGGCAGATATAGCGGAACGTGTGAAAAAGTTGAAGTTGACACATAGCGAGAAGAACTGATGGCAGATGTGAAGAAAGAAAGAAAGGTAGACCGAGTGGAGGATGGGCTGATGAATTGAATATAATGTGTGGAGTCAACTGGATGCAGATTGCCCAAGACAGACAGGAGTGGACGAGGATTGGAGAGGCCTTCATCCAGCAGTGGATGGTGAACGGCTGAAAATTATGATTATGATGAATTGGTATATTGGATTATAAGAAGTAGCCATGTAAAGTTTGGTACCGATTTGTTCAACGGTGTTGGAATGCTTATACATATAATAAACATACAAACATGCGATATTTTATATAGATGACATTTAGACATTGTATGAAAATATCAACGATTTACTTTTGTTCTTATAAATTGAAAGGTTTTGAGTGACTGTTGATTAAGTTAACTTTATAGATTGCTTTTATAGTTATTCTAATTTGGTATTTTCCAATTATTATCCACATGAAATTTTTGTATTTTAACGTTTTCTGTGTGAAATATTAAAATTCATCTCATGATTTAATTAATTTTTAACTAAAACCAAACCCCATGGGCCTATCGGCTATGCCGCCTCTCCATGTAATTATTAAATAAATAAATAAATAAATGAAAGTGAATTGTTAGAGTACGCTACATGTAAAAGAGTTTATTTGCGTGTTAGTGTAATTATATGTAAACATCGTAACTTCAGAGTTGCTTCAACAAGCTGAAAGGTTGTTACTCGGAATACGTAATTAAGAACCCTAGAGGGTTGTACTTTTCTAGTGGCTTTTGTCATTTTGCCTTCATAATAAGACACTTTCGATGTTTGAATTACATTATCATAAAAAATTTACAATATTTTTTTGATACTTTTAATTAATAAAAAAATCCCATGGCAATTTTAGTAGGGAATGTTGAAGTTTTGGAATAAAATCATGTATTCTCGTCTGTTTTCTCATTAAACATACATTCCGTTTGACTAGTTGGGTTTAACAAAACTTTACAAAGTCATTCACTAAAATCCTGCGGGTTTTTATATACTTGAAGATTCTAACTAAAGGCGCTCGCACACCTCTGTGGATTTCGCAAGTCCGAGATTTGTACTGCGCACAGTATTTCACACATTCGACACAACACTCAACGGGCGAATAGTGAAATACTGTGATGTGCACACTTAACACGACTGCAGCGCCATTCGACACTCAGCGGGCGAAACGCGAAATACCATCCGTCACCGCGCTTTCGGAACGTTTGTATTTCACTCGCGATTCTGACATGAACTCCTCAGATGAAGACAAAGCTCTTATGTTGGCCGCATATTTATATTTAAATACTTTTATTGTTGAATGCCATTTATAACGGTGTGGCATTAAGGTTTCTGTCACTCTGACATAAACTACATATTAAGTCAGATCATACAGGATGGGATACTTTTTCACCGTTTCGCTTCATCCATCAGCTTTTCCACAAACGTCCACACCACATCCAACGCGCGATATTCGCGCGTTTTATTCGCCAGGCGAATGCGAATCCGCAGAGGTGGGTGAGCGCCTTTAGTTAAAATCAGTGCTCGAATTCAGCGGGAGCGGCAGGGAGCGGGCGTTCCCTTTCGAGAAATCTGTAAATTTAGCGCTCCCTTTCGTAAAAAACCAAAATTTCCGTGCTCTTTCAATAATTATTGCCGAAAAAATGTAAGAAGGTGAATTTTTTTACATTTATGACTCCTAAATCACAACCTTTGACTGAAATTCCGACAAAGGCATCTTATCTGTAGCCAAAAGCCATTTAAAATATTATTATGTTTTGAAAAAGCTGGATGCACGTGTGTTACTTGAAGATAACATTTAGAATTGTAGGGTTTTTAGATTCTATTTATTTTGGTCGGTTATGCGTAAAAGGTTTTATTGCTTTATGGTCGGCACTGTCTGTCACACTATGGTCGAACTAAAACTCTCGATAATTTACGATATCTTTCTTTGAATTGTCGGCTTTCTTATTTTAACAAAATTTCTAAAGCAGCTGTACCGCTACCATTATACTAATTATTAAAATTTCTGACGCCCATATAAAATCGTTGAATATAATAAAATCGGCCAATAATAATTAAATTGATAAATTTGTACAAAACAGTCAGAATGCTCATATTTTAACGACTTTTTCAGAACAGTGTATAGAATGTAAAAAATCAGAGACCATTTTCAGATGTACCTGTTGAAGTTGACTTACAGACATTAAACGGTATTAATCTCGATAAGATTTTGCATTTCGATGAATATATACATATGTATAGGTATCTACATACATATAGTTAAAAAAAAAAGGTCGTTTGATATTTTTTGAAAATTATCGAGCGCTCCCATTCGTGAAAATTTCCATTTCGAGCACTGGTTAAAATCTTCTATACACTGTTTTAGTTTATTTTTAACAACTAACGTTCGATTTAGCACGGTTTGGTGTCTTGTTCGAGATCGTGCACATCAGATAGTCGCGTTTATTCACATTTACCTTGACTTTTACGGCATTTTGATTTATTTTTCGATGCACTGGAGCAACACTAGGCTATATATGGCAGGGGAGGAAGTGAGGCTTCGTAATCTGGTTTTATGTTGGCGCCCATTTTGCGCAGATACGGTTCCGAGGCGCCTTTTTTACTACTTAGACACCCCTCGACCAGAATAAAATATCAGGCCATAGAAAACCTTACTAGGCCATAAAAGAACATCAGCCGATATGTCGACCGGAGGCAAAAATGGCGCAAAATTGAAAAAGAGCGAATCCCTTCTTCGATAACACTATAATAATATTCGACCGAAGACCGATTTGACGTTTAATTAACTTCTATATACATTATCGAGTTTTATTGATTCAAATCACAGTTTGATCTTTGAGTCAGATTGGTTTCTTTTGTGAAAATCTCATATTTTCATACGGGAAATTGATGTGATCTCATATTATTTTTCGATCACATCTGAATCCTTTGTTTTCACTCTAAGAAAATATAGGAGCAAACGCTCTTTTATTAGGTTGAAATATTGCTTTTGAAAGGAGAGAAAATGTATTTGGACTCATTGTCTAGTTTTTGTTGGGGAGAAAAAAATTATCAAAGGGAAAGTTTTGTACACGAGTGTGCCGAGCTGTTTTTCTTCGTTTCGTGGAAAACTTTACTATCACCGGGCACGCGAAAATTTGGCAACAAAGCTTACGCGATAAGAAAGTCGGGGAAACGTATTAAAGCAAATTATTGCATGGTTTTTTGTTTTACGTAAAATTATCAAAAGCAGTATAACGAATGCAATTAAACTGAAATTCAATTAATTTCAGCATAGAAATAATAATTGTTTAAAAAAAATATTACACACTAATTGAATTTTTACAATTTGTATAAATCATTTAAATTCATTGAAAAGTGAGTACGAGTATATTTTAAATACTAAATGGACAAAATTTTATGGCGCTCATTGAAAAAATACGGCAATATTTAAACATTTTACAGTCATTTTACACCGTTTAAAAATCTCTTTTTTTTTTTAAAAGCTTATACAGCGTCCTTTTAAAATAATGAAAAACATTTTATGCTACCATTATTTTCACATTCATCTGTATCTCCAACGTTACACGTCGTAATAAAAAAAAATACACTTTTTCAACAGATAGCAGAACATTTCTCAACCTTAATGACAATGCAACGCAAACATACAACAATGAATCACATTCAACATACATATTTATAATACAACATGCCATGTGTACATTGAATATTGAAAATAGTCGAATAAATGATCATTTTCAACATGCAATACACAATCTGTCTACTTTCATTAGACAGAACAATCAAAACAAAGTTCAAGTTATACATACATATGTCACGAATGGGAGCGCTCGATAATTTTCAAAAAATATCAAACGACTTTTTTTTTTTAACTATACATATGTATGTAGATACCTATACATATGTATATATTCATCCAAATGCAAAATCTTATCAAGATTAATACCGTTTAATGTAACCGTCAACTTCAACAGGTACATCTGAAAATGGTCTCTGATTTTTTACATTCTATACACTGTTCTGAAAAAGTCGTTAAAATATGAGCATTCTTACTGTTTTGTACAAATTTATCGATTTCATTATTATTGGCCGATTTTATTATATTCAACGGTTTTATATGGGCGTCAGAAATTTTATTAATTAGTATAATGGTAGCGGTACGGCTGCTTTAGAAATTTTGTTAAAATAAGAAAGCCGACAATTCAAAGAAAGATATCGTAAATTATCGAGAGTTTTAGTTCGACCATAGTGTGACAGACAGTGCCGACCATAAAGCAATAAAACTTTTTACGCATAACCGACCAAAATAAATAGAATCTAAAAACCTATTTTAAATGGCTTTTGGCTACAGATGCCAGTTAAAGGTTGTGATTTAGGAGTCATAAATGTAAAAAAAATTCACCTTCCAACATTTTTTCGGCAATAATTATTGAAAGAGCACATTTTGGTTTTTTACGAAAGGGAGCGCTAAATTAACAGATTTCACGAAAGGGTACGATACGTTTTCAAATTTCACGAAAGGGAACGCCCGCTCCCTGCCGCTCCCGCTGAATTCGAGCACTGGACATCCTGCAATACTCAAAATGGCCAAGTGTTTAATGTACAGTGCTTTATGAATTGAAATGGAAATAGATTGTTGAGATAAACAATGGTTTGAACAGTAAAATTTGTTAATTTAACACTTTGTCTTTGCATTGGGCTAAGCCAGTGGTCGGGAACCGGCGGCTCCGGAGCCACACGCGGCTCTTTGTATGAAAACCTACAGCTCTCGCTGTCATCCAACGTTTTGCGTGAAATACTAAATGTTGACACACAATTTACACAAGATCAAAATGAGTCCCGTTTTGCAGATTAAACTTTATAATACTTTTTAGTAATAAACTGTCGAGCGTTAAGCAATATCACGAGAATAACTTCATTAATTTCATTAATGATTAATGAGTAACATTTAATTTAATTTTGAATATACATACATATTAACAAACTTACCAATTTTGCAAGATTTTTTCCTAATTTGGCTCTTAGCTCGATAAAGGTTCCCGACCACTGGGCTAAGCATTGTAAACCATTTTTGAATACTTTTGTCATACTTACCCACCATTACGCAGACAGCAAACTTTAAAAATATAGCTTGAATAAATTAAACGTATCGTATGAATTTTCCTCACTGCACTTTCACCGATGAGATCCACACATAAGACGTCTAAACGACATGCAATAACTTTAGTTGAGCGACTCTCTCGAGCATATTAACCAGTTGGGGGTTTTGTAATCCGACTTCTAGGGTGTTTGTACGTTTAATTCTCGTCTAGCAAGTCGTGGTTATTCACGCTGAGAGACACCATGTGACTTTCGACCACTTGCTATGCAAATTTGGCACCGCGAAACACTTGCGGCTACACAGAGCCTACGGATTTGCTTTCGGCAAATTGATAGCTATTATTGCGTTCGTGTTATCATCGCTCGTATCGGGTTTACAAACATTTTCCACTACCGTATTATAATCGTGCAAATTAATTGCGTGTTGTGTTTATCTAACGTTCCGATTCGCATCCGCTCAAATATGGATACGCCGAAAACTCCGTTTCGATTGTTTTTAACGGCTCAATCGGAATATGTACAATGGGGTTTTTTTTTTTGATGAAATATTGATAAAAAATTTTTTTTTTTTTGCTAAAAAGCGTTGTGGGTTTGAATTGAAGTGTCTGCTTTTGAAGCACTGCAGCAAAAGTAACACTTTAGTCGCGCATTTCGAAATACCTGAATATGCGTGTTAAAATATTTATTATTGCATTGAAACCTTACAGCTTTTTTATTTTTAGATTTTACTCATGCAATTCCGTTCTTTGTTCTAAAATGGTGCAAAACACAACATATTTAACAATATGTTTAAGGGAAAAGGGTATAAAAAAAATTTAGATATAACTTATAGGTAAATTTGACATCAATTGAGTATTGAGAGTTGATTGTGTAAAATACCTAGGTGTTTTGTTAGATAGTAATTCCCACATTGAAACGTTTGTCAAAAAAGCATAAAGGCGCTTAGGATTCATAATTAGAGTATTCTTTGATACTGTCTCTGCTATACAATGTATTTGTGAGAAATCACCTGAGTTTGTAGTACTATATGGAACCCGTTTTACCAAGATTCCATTACTAAATTGGAAAAAATAATATGAAGTTCCATACGTACTCCATTTCCAGGTTTCGTCTTTCTTTTTCTTCTGCAAATTTTTTGTTATTAAATCCAGGAGGACATTCTCAGATCTCTGCTTTGTATTTAAGTTTTAAATAATTTATCAGATAGCCCTTACCTACTAAGTAGAATCCTTTACATTGTCCCCTAGATCTCTCAAAAATTGTTCCCCTAATTATTGGCAAAACTCCTTCATTTATAGATCCTGTCTGTCATTCAACGAAATTCCTGCACATATTGATCCTTTTCGCTATTCTTTGCCCTCCTTCAGATTTTTTTTTTATCTTTTTTTTTTTCTTGATTTTTACTCAAGTTCCTTTCCAGCCCTAACTCCTAAAGTTACTTTCTTGCTATGATTTTTTGTTTTTTAACTATTTTGGCTGAATTGTAGTATGTAGAATTATTTTTATTTTATATTGTACTTTATGAGCTATAAATCATCTTGAACAAAAATATTTTGATTTTTTAAGCATTTGCATTGAATGTGTATTTTGTTGAAAGATATCATAAGATATGAAAACAATATAAATTTACAGCATTTTTTAATAAAGTTTTTTTGCAGTCTGTATCTTCTAGCAGCGTATGTCAAAAAAATGACAAAAATTCAAGTGGCACCAAATGCACCAACTTACAGTGCTAAGCATTCATTTCACTCTTAATTAATAAAAGGAACAACCTTTGGTCTCTTTTTAACAAACGTGATTAGAATAAACAGATACTGAAACTCAAACTGGTTTATATTGTTGAGTTTCATTTAACTGAAATTCATTTGTTGCATACTTTTTTATGCTATTATGCAAGTGTGACGTAATTTGACAAAATTTGAAATATCATCGTGTTTTTTAATGACGCGTTAATTAGTTTATTACCTTTTGTTTAAATTTAAATGAATTTTCGCCGAGCAAGCGGGAAACTTTCATTTGGAACAAGCTCCGTTACGAGATTTCTCGACAGGCACAACGTATTGATAGGTTCGAGGGCGACCCACATCACCAGTCACAATCCCTTATTATTCAAGTTCGTCTCGAAGACATCTCCGTATTCTCCAGAGCTCAATTGTCTCTGATCAGCACCGGATTGATTATTTTCAACGGGGAAAAACCAGCCCTTTTCACTTGACGCGCGCGCGCGCCCACTGACTCGCCTCTGACAAACGACGAATAAATTAGCAACGCGTTAATTGAATTTCTACATCGCCAGATTAAACACTCACTCAATACGTATATTGTTTATTGCATGTAATAATATATATGTATATATATATTGTATTATGATGGTAATAAAAAAAAATGCGCGTAATAGGATTACGGCACGCTTCATTAAACCGAACACATAAATAAGACGGTGCGTCATAAAAGTGTACATATAATGTGGGAGCATGCGTATTAATTAATTCCCCCGTTGGAATTTATTCGTTTTTATTAGATTCTCGTACAGTTACCGGTTTGATTTATGCATTGAATTTAAATTGAGATTGATTCGGTGATGCAAAGTGAGGATACATACATATGTATGTACGTACGTCGCGTTGATGCGGTGACTACACGGTGAGAATGCCTCGTTCTATTACTATTATAGTATGCGTGGTACTTTTGGTCCACTGGCCACCAGGAACTTGTAATGGGGTTGCTAATGAAAACATTCCCGAATGTTGCCATACGGGTTGTGCAGGTGCGACATTGCATTTTCCACGGTCCAAAATGTGTGCAATTATGCAACGAGGGTAGGTTGGGGGAAACGGGTAGGTGGGGAGGGGTCGACGAAATGCTCTTTGCTGACATACGATCGTTCAATTAAATGTTTCGAACGAGAACCGCGTGTGAGGCGTTCTATATATGTATATTAATTTTCGACATGGTGTGTGTGTTGTAAAATTAAAATATGAGCCTTTCCAAAAAATTTTAGTTGGGCTGCTTATGACCCAATCATTGTCAGCCGTTCACCATCCACTGCTGGATGAAGGCCACATTCTTCTCAATTCATCGGCCCATCTTCCACTCGGTCCACCCTGCTTTCTTTCAAATCCTCTCGGATACCATTCCAGTATTTCACTTAAAATTTTTCATGTACTCAGCATGTTTTGACTGGCCCTCTTCCAGTCCCAAGCGAGCCTGTCATTTCGTCTCCTTGAACGTCCTTTCGTCACCTTCAATGACCTCACGTACAAAATACATTTAAAAACAGATTTACACGTGCCAACTTGGTCTCGGACAAACCTCTGACCTCTAGACAACCACATGTACCCCTCTTCTCTTCTTTTCCTCTGTCCGAGTTGGCGTCGACCAACCAGAGTCCAAAGGTGCATCAGGCCCCAGTCATCGACCAATTGAAATCAATCCAAGACTCAGCTGTTGCCCCTTCCTTATCTCCTCATCCCCGCAATCCCTCCAAACCTCAAAAAACTATATAACGATGTGAACGACAGGTTTACCTTACTTCCTCTCAAGTCGCCTACTGCTTCTACTTCACTCATACGAGCTAAAAACCCAAATATTTTGTAATTTGTTGTGATTGTGCCATCAAATAAAATTGTGAAATAAACAAACATCATCATCACCATTCAAGTGCTGTGTTTTCATTTTTACTCTGTTATTCCACCTCCAATACATAACAACTTCTTACTATCTTTTCTCGTTATATCAAACATGCATCTTTCCATGCTTCTCTGTGTGCACTGGATTTTACAAGTTTCACATCGTCATTAGTACGCATTGGTCGTATGTCTTATTTTTTAAGCATAGCTGAATGTTGGATCTATGACCCAATACGATGTATGTATGTATGTAGAGTTGACAAAACTTTCACAAAATCATCAAAGGTCTTAAGAATGTTAGATATATGTTGATGCACTTGCCTTTGCACTTTTGATGTTTCATAGTTTTTACCCATGCATTCCTCTTACGATCTCTTCTTGTTATTCCAAGCATACATCTTTCGACGCTTCTCTGTGTGCAAATATTAAAATAGAGTAAAAAATGAATAAATGAAGTTTTTAGCTGTTGGAAGTTTGGGAAGGACATTTTAGCTTTAGGATCTTTGGAGAATTGGAGCCTTGAGAGCTTTTAAAATTTTATTCTTCTTAATATTTTTTTTTTTTAACAAACCTTAAAATTATATTTAAAATATTATAAACAAACATTTAAGCAACAATTTTTTGTACAATATTTACAATTAAACTATTTAATAATAATATACAATGGTATAGGCGAAATATTATATATATGAGAGATTATACTGAAGTTGTAGATATTTGCGGGATCTTCCTCGTAGCAATTACACAAAGTTTAAACTTGAAACTAATAGTAAAGTTTCGATGGAAGCTTTTAAGATTGATTTGCAGTCTTAGAAAGTGGGTCTCGTAATATTTAATATCTCAATATAAAGCTACGAGTAAGTCAGTGGTAATTTTGAAATTATTAACATTGTACGAGTTATTCCATAGAATTGGTCTTTTTACGCATGAAAAGTTACGTGTAATTCACTCGAACGGCATACATACATATAATAAGAGAGAAAGCATTCGCATTTGTATTACGCGAACTAAATATAAAAGAGAGTCAACAAGTTCTTTTGTGAGGCGAGTCGAATAACAAACACCTTTGAATCGCTCAATGATTAGTTACAATGAACGAATCATTAATCATTTGGCGCGCGAAAATCGAACACTTTCAACACGGAGAGAATTAAACAGTCTAGTCGGGGCCATAATGCGAAAATTTTCCGCTATTTATAAAATTTCCGTTAAACTTAAATCTAACGGGTACATATTGAACACGATTAATTGGACATTTACAGAGGTATACTGCACGCCATTAATTTACACCTCACGACCGCGTTTAGTTTATTCGGGTTAGGCTTTGTTGCGGATGCACTGGACTACATACATTGTTTTCGGATGCGTTCACAGCTGGACCGTTCGAAAGGCACTAATTTAATTATGAACTAATGCGGAAGTCGTGTCGACCCTCTGGTGTGTTTTTGTCCCCAGTTTTAGCAGCAAAAACGGTGCAAATCAATGAATTCCACAGTCCATACGTCAACCGCAGCACACTAGCACTTATTCCGCTTCATTACTCTCGTCACTTGATTTTTTTTTTTTTTTTTTCGTCTTCTTCCCAATTTTTTTGCCCAACGGCGCTTGTGCGAAATCTAATAAATTTAGTGCTTATAGCTGCTGGTATAGCGATGGATCCGTCTGCATATTTTGCATATCGAACGGTTCAAATTTCCATTAAAAAATACACGCGAATTCATTATATATTTTGTATGGAGAAGGTTGTGGTTCAAAATTAATTAAGGTGAATATTTTGCTGTATGTACATATACAAAAGCCGAATTCAAGAATATTACGCAAGATCCAGTGCACACAGAGAAGCATAAAATAACAAGAAGAGATCGTAAGAGGAACACGTGGGTGAGAAGCATGACCAAAGTGGCAGATATAGTGGAACGTGTGAAAAAACTTGGTGTGGTCACATAGCGAGAACAGATGGACGCGAGAAATACTGGAAGGGTAAACCGAGAGGATGTGAAAGAAAGCATGGTAGACCGAATGAACGATGGGTTGATGAATTGAAAAGAATGTGTGGAATCAAGTGGATGCAGATTGCTCAAGACAGACAGGAGTGGAAGAGGATTGGAAAAGGTTTTCATCCAGCACTAGATGGTGAACGGCTGAAAATGATATAAAAGCCAAAATTGCGTGCTGAATGTTACTATACCGACCAATAAACGATTCTGGTACCGTTACAGCCGTGGTAACTGAATTGTTTCGCTTGTACAACTGGGTCGTTGGTTTAAGCGCTTCGCAACACGGCCATATGCGAGCGCAATGAGAAGTCGCCTAATACACACACACACATTTATATTGTAATTAAGTTATTCATTCAAAGAAACATGTTTTTAGTAGAGTTTTACCCGTTGATGATAATCGGGTTTGTTATTAGCATAAGTGACACGAGTGTGCTAATAATTATTGGTGTAACTATGGGTTACAGGAAAAAATAGTAATAATTTTCAATGAAAACGAAAGAAGTGTATTGAGCGTTCCCGAGCGAGAGACAGACGTACGTTTATTATATACACACTAGTGTAAGCCCGTTGAATATCAACGGAGCGCTTTCTCATCACCTGTACTGAAAAATAATGTTAAATTTAATAGTTTTTATAGTCGTTGCATAGATGGCGCGTTATAATACAACAACGTAACAATTTTGCACAAAGTCGCGATCCTACTAAGGAATTATATATTCAAATATAGGAGATATCGCATTATCGGCGTTGGATCACAGCGTAAGCTTTCAATGTTTCGAACCGGTGATCTTGGGTTCAAATCCCACTCGCGCGACGATCTGGTTTTTTATTTTAATTATTTACCTCGGCGAGCGTTATCAGCAGACAGACGGAATATGGCGATTATATATGTATATGTACCGTAAAACAATTTAATTTAATTTTTAACAAATATTGTTATATTACATACATATATTATATGTACAATACGCTTGAAGCTTGTTAAGAATTGTAACGTATAGATTTATTCATCTTACGGTTTCTAAAAATGCTTGTAAAAACATTCGTACAATGCTTTCGTCTACTTTACATCGTATACGGACGAAAAAAATGAATAATAAAAAAGATAAATCATTGAAATTGTAAATTTTTGACGGAATAAAATATGGTTGTTTAAGGATTAATCAACCGCCGCCAATTTGAATGAATGATTAATGAGCGAGCCTAACGAACCAAAAACAATTTGATATAAGAGCACAATTCCTACCAATAATAAGCAGTTGGAATCATTCCACATTTTTATACTCATTTCCGCGCTGAAACTTTTAAGTTTTTTAATTTAAATTTATCACGATAGTTACATTTTGAATTTTAAACCGTGTAGTGTTAACGTTAGAATTTCCTCTAATTCAAAAGCGTTCGAACAAAATGATTCGGTTAGCGCCCTCGGAAAACCAGTACGTGGAAAAGCGGGAAAATTGCTCTCCACAGTGGAAAATTTCGTCGAATTGACCGGTCAGTGGACGCATACGACAAGTGACTGGTGCGTAACATACGCCTCTATACAAAAATACCCTTTGGTTCATTACTATTCACGTCTCGTTTGCATGTTCAATGCCGAACGCACAAAATTCTGTCGTAAAACGCGCTCAATTCAATGCATCTCAACGTTTTGGAGCCTCGAGTATCTAAACGAGAGTCGATAATGTTAAAAGATCGTTTAAAAAATTCAAAATTCAATTTATTTGAATAATCTTTTTAATAATTTGAGTCAGGAATTCGCTCAGTAGTTAGAGCGTCACTTTTCTCGACGATTTTCAACCTTGAGTATCGTCATTGAAAGGTTTTGGATTTACATAACTATGTACATATTATATTCAAAAGATTGGCCATCTTTTGTTAGAATTTTCCAATTTATCTAACTAAGTTTAAAGACAATGGTTCTACCATTAGAAAGTATCTTTCCCTAGTCACTTCGCTAAAGACATAAAATATATGACCGACTTATAGTAAAGAAACAATGCTTTATATCAAGTACCTTTCAGAAAACCTTTAGAAGAAGTATTAGAATCTAAGTTTAAGCATTGAATTGAATAATTTCTATACACAAACATAGTGCTTTTTGTAAGAGTGCTAGTTTGTTGTATAAGACGTACCTATAACTTAACTAGACAGACTATTGTTTATCTTTGGGAATCGATAGACTTCAGACACTGTATAAACAAGAGTCTGCAGAGTGTATTTTTACTAGTTGCATTTAATTGTTTCAGTGTAAAATGACAACGACGTATTTTTCATATGGTATATGTATATACAAAGTTGTTTTACTTGTTCTTATCATTTGATTAGATTAAAGTTTAATCATGAGAAATAATTGGCAGATAGATTTAATGGAATATTCTGATCGTTGAAGCTTTTGAGTCAACACTAGAACGTAGGTTATTATATTTTATAATTAATATAATTGATCTGAGTATTTTTTTTGGAACATTTGCTCCTCGACAATAATGATTCGTTGGAAAGTTTGCTGGAAATTAAAATAAACTTAAACTTTTCGAGGCTATTTTGCTGTTTGAGTAAAATTAATTTTCCAAGAAATTAATAAAAGACAAGAGAGCTGACTGATAGCCATTTCATATTTTTATAATAAAATTTTTTTGCAAATTTAGTACGTATAACTTTTGCGCATATATGTATGAAACATAAATTATTATCAGTATTTTCCGATTGATTTTTTTTTTTAACGTATTATTAAATGAAATAAATTACAAATTCAACTCTTGTACTTATTCTATAATATCGAATGTTTTATTTAAACGAATGGTGTTCGGTAGTTGTTCTTCGACGACCCTTGCGAAAAACGATTTTATTGCGCTCCCTTTTCCCACTGCGTTCGTTTTCAAAACATATAAATTGAATCCGGGACAGAATTGGTGCGAGAGAAAAGTTTTGTATAATTTGTAAAATTTACAGTTATATTATACAAAACATTATTTATCTTTATGTGAAATTATTTCATTGCACTTTACATGGAATTGATGTGTTTTGCTTATAAGCACAACACTACTCAAATAAACGAAAAGGGGATGATACATTTCGGTCAACTTCTAACCTGTATTGTATTTAATTTACATTGAAAGTTCAATGTCATTTCGTAGGAGACCTTCATGTTTGAATTTCCTCACACGTCCGCAGAGATTTAGTTAGCTTTCAAAACACATAAATTGAATCAGATAAGCGTTAAGTTACGACTCGTAAATTTTGCCATTACGTTCGGCATACATTCAGGCATGCTATCTCAATTTTTCATTATGCTTATAGAAGATTTTATGACTACTGGCAATTATTATTAAAATCCATATTGGTCGTATACCATATTTTTTAACAAATTTATCCTCCTACTTACTAATTCATTATCTTTTCCTTTTTGTACTTTTCACAAAGTAACGGGAGACCATTGAACAGTAAATTTTCCTCCATCGTGTACCATTACTAATACGAAAATAATTGTCAAAAAGTAAATAAGCTTTTTTTAACAACATAATTATATGAAAGAATGCTACGTTAGATCCAGTCCACACAGAGAAGCATGGAAATATGTATGCTTGGTATAACAAGAAGAGATCGTAAGAGAAATACATGGGTAAGAAGTATGACCAAAGTGCAGATATAGCAGAACGTGTGAAAAATTTTAAGTGGACACAGCGAGAAGTATGTATGGTAGATGGACGCGAGAACTACTGGAATGGTATCCGAGAGGATGTGAAAGAAAGCATGGTAGACCGAATGTAAGATGGGCTGATGAATGTGGAGTCAAGTGGATGCAGATTGCTCAAGACAGACAGGAATGGAAGAGGATTGGAGAGACTTTCATCCAGCAGTGGATGTTGAACGGCTGAAAATGATGATGATGATGATAAATTAATGTATCACAAATATCTCAATTATTCCACATATAAACTTTAAGCGAAGCACATATACCATTTGTTATAGTGAAGTATCTTAAGATATACGTACAGTAGGTATACAATATGTACATATGGTGGTTTCCCGTTGCCTTCTGGAGAAAAAAAAAAGAGACTAAGGAATGGAATTTATTGGAAGAATTCTAGATGGTTGCAATTTTTCAATGGAATCATCTCAACAAATAAGTCAGATAAAACTGAAAAGTTCTGATCCGTCTGCATATTTTGCATATAAAATGGTTCCAATTCCCATTGACAAAATACACATGAATTCTATCTGTATTTTGTATGGAGAAGGTTGTGGTTCAAAATTAATTAAGGTGAATACTTATATTTTCCATTTTGCTGTATGTACATATGTACATATGTTATAAAAGCCAAAATTGTGTGCTGAATGTTACTATAGCGACCGATAAACGATTCTGGTAACGTGACATTTCCCATAACAGCCGTGGCAACTGAATTGTTTCGCTTGTACAACTGAGGCATTGGTTTAAGTGCTTCGCAACACGGCCATATACGAGCGCAATAAGAAGTCTCCGTATACACACACACACACACACATTATTATCTATATACATCTATATATATAAAATGTCTGTTTGTTTGTTTGTCTGTCTGTCTGTCTCTTATAGGCTCCTAAACCAGTCAACCGATCGCGATGAAACTTTCAGGACTTATTGTGATCATGCCGGGGATGGTTCCTGTGAAAAAAAATCGGGATAAAACGGAAACGGGAACGGGAACGGGCCTGCTCATGCGTCAGATAACGTACTAAGAACGGGAACGGGATCGAGATCGGGAACGGGATCGGGATCGGGAACGGGACCGGGATCTGGAATCGGGAAAAAACGGGAACGGGAACAGGAACGGGCCTACTCACGCGTCAGATAACGTACTAGGAACGGGAACGGGATCGGGAACGGGAACGGGAACGGGAACGGTATCGGGCATTGCAACGCTTGCCGGATCAGCTAGTTACCTATATAATTGAGTTATGCATCCAAAGAAACATTGATTGGCGATAATCGGTTTTGTTATTGGCATAAGTGACACGAGTCACCGTATCATCTCAACAAATAAGTTCACAATTTCTCAGCAGTGTAAAAAATGTCAAGAAAATCTTTTGACCGTATCGGGACACTAAGCACCATTACATCATCGATTTGTAAAACACCATTGAAACCCACAAACCTGTTATAACCCAACATTAAACGTATACAATAGACACGTAACTTAACCCATTGACTGCTATATTGAGAAGGTAACGCGACCACAGAACGTGAGAGCATAAGTATTTATCCAAACAGTTTTAACCGCACCTATTGAGATTAACTTTATCGACGTGCCGTTTGCATGCTAAACATTTCTAACACTACAACCTATTCCTACCGACGAACCCTCTGAATTTTCCCCATGACGTGAATATGTGGCCCCACCCCGGCTATTTTATCACCTGAACTCTCTCTCTCTCTCTCTCTAGTCCACCGGTTTGTATTTGTTCGTAAATTCGTTCACCTGGTAGCCCCCCTCATTTCCAAGCTCGGCAGATTTATGCCGAGAAACCCGCTTTTTCGGTTCGGGTCCGGGACTTTTACAATATTGGTCTCCGGTCCCGTAGCGTGTGCGAATTTTAGAGGCCTCTCTTTCGCATATAAACAACGAACGATCGATTTTATTGGGTCGCCCTGTATATATTCCGTGTGTAAGGCAGGCAGTGGAACTCTCCACTAGGATTTCGTACGCGCGAAATTGTTTCTACGTGAAAAATCGAATGTCAAATGGTAGGTTTTTTTTTATTTTTTGTGCGTACGTCGGATACTCTATGTATTTCGTAGCGTTTTATCTTGATTTGAGCGAAGTTCAACGTTGGATTTTTGGTACATGTGTAATATAGGGTGAAACGTACATATACTTTTCATGTTATTTTTTTTGATCGTTTATTTTCCATACTCTTTCGTTACAAGACATTATTATCAAAATTAAAATGAATGTTTACAATTTGAATCATTTTTCATATATGAAACAATAATTTTGTTGTAATTGACATCAAGTGGGACAAAATTCTGTCGAAAAATAAAAAAAGCTTAGAGCTTTTTTTTCAATGAGACTTTTATTAATTAATTTTATCTGTATATATGTACATATATATATTATACTTTATTCTCTTCATCATCATAATCATTTTCAGCCGTCTGTTTTGAGCAATCTGCATCCACTTGACTCCACACATTCTTCTCAATTCATCAGCCCATTTTCCACTCGGTCTACCTTGCTTTCTTTCACATCCTCTCGGTAACCATACCAGTATTTCTCACGTCCATCTGCCATCCATCTCTCTACGTATCCCAGCCTTTGTTAATCTGTCACTTTGGTCATATGTACATATGTATGTTATCCTATTACGATCTCTTCTCGTTATACCGAACATACATTTTTCCATGCTTCTCTGTGTGCACTGAATCTTGCGTAACATCCTAGAGTTTAGCATCCACGTCTCACATCCATACGTCATAACTGGCAGTACGCATTGGTCGTGTGCCTTATTTTTTAGCATAGCGCAATGTTGGATTTAAAAACAATGTTAATTCTTCCAAAAGCACTCCATCCTAGTTTCAATTCTTCGTTCTTGCTCTCTTTCACATCCTCTCGGATACCATTCCAGTATTTAACGCGTCCATCCGTCCATGTATTCCTCTTCTCGTTATACCGAACATATGTATGTACATCTTTCCATGCTTTTACGTGTGCACTGAATCTTACGTAGCATTAGTGAATTTAGCATCAAAGTTTTACATCCATAATTTTCCTATCCCATCATCATTTTGAACCGTTTAACATCAACTGCTGGATGAAGGCCTTTCCAATCCACTTCCATTCATGTCTGTATTAAGCAATCTGCATCCACTAGACTCCACAAATTCTTTTCAATTAATCAGCCCATCGTTCACTCGGTCTGCTTTGCTTTCTTTCACATCCTCTTGGATACCATACCATCCATTATTTTCGTTGTATCCACTGCAACTTTTTCACACGTTCCGCTATATCTGCCACTTTGGTCATAGTTTTTACCCATGTATTCCTCTTACGATCTCTTCATGTTATACCAAGCATACATATTTTAATGCTTCTCTGTGTGCACTGAATTTTATGTAACATTCTGGAATTCAGCATCCAAGTTTCACATCTATTCGTCATAACTGGCAGTACGCATTGGTCGTATATGCCTTATTGTTGCATTTAAAAACTATCCATCCTAGTTTTATTTAATCCTAATGTATGTATATAATTAATTCATCACATTAACACTAACCTAACGTGCGCGAGTTGTTTTACGAACACTCTTTAGTTATTGTATATTAGGAAGTTTTCCGTGAAAACTGTCAGCTCGGCGAAAAATGTACCGTGAAATATTTATGTTTGTACTACATTACAATAATAAGGACATTGATCACTTATAAATTGATGTTGATGATGATATATATAATACGCGTAATATACAGCGACCCTCGTCACGAATTATATTCGACGTAAGAAAAACATTTTAGTTAAGCGTAAACGGTGTGCCTTTCAATCGATGAATTTCCGTGGAAATTTTTCACGCTTTTCACGCGCCCTAGAAAGATAGATAGAGAGAATTTTCCTTCGCAATTGTCGGAAAAATTTTCACGTCAACGATCCGAAAAATTAGTCGGAATAGGAAAACGGGTCGTCGTCGACAGAGCAAACAGTTTTCCGTGAAAAACACATCAGTGCGCGAAATTAACTCAACGAGATGTCGCCTTGATGAGATTCGCGAATAAAAGTCGTAGAGTCTACTTGGGCTGTTTATCCATTAAAAAACACGCACAAAGCCTGTTTATACCACTGTTAATCATACTATCAGTTTTGAATAGCGTATAATGGTTAGTTCTACAATTAATGTAGAACTGTTACAAGTGTTTACGATTATCTTAAAAGCTATCCTTTTTTTTTTCAAATTTATTTATTTATTTATTACACGCCTAAAAGAAAAGGCATGTGTGGCCGATGGTACGATTGGTACGATGATGATGATGAAGAGAATAAAGTATAATATATATGTATATACAGATAAAATTAATTAATAAAAGTCTCATTGGAAAAAAAGCTCTACGCTTTTTTTATTTTTCGACAGAATTTTGTACTGAATTTTGAATGATTCAAATTGTAAACATTCATCTTAATTTTGATAATAATGTCTTGTAACGAAAGAGTATGGAAAATAAACGATCAAAAAAAAATAACATGAAAAGTGTACGTTTCACTCTATATTACACATGTACCAAAAATCCAACGTTGAACTTCGCTCAAATCAAGATAAAACGCTACGAAATAGAGTATCCGACGTACGCACAAAAAAAAAAAAAAAGGCATGTGCAAAAAAGTATGTATGTATATTCGGGTGCATAATATGTACTGATACTTATTTTTACGCAATTAATATTCGTATTTAATAAATATATTATTAAATTCAAAGCCTTCTAATTACTTCATTACAAAATTATTTAAAAGAAAATTGAAGAAAGTTTTAAACCACTGCACTGCTCTATTCGTTCTGACACACACACACACACACACACACACACGAGAAACACACGCATTTGATGCTTAAGGCTGCATACACATACGAACTTTTCTTCTCCTGCGACGAGTTTCAAGCTCGCAATTTTACCGATTAAAAATTCAGCACACATCCAATTAACCCTTTTCAACGAAAACAAAAAATAGTGAGGCCAGAACAATATCCCAATACACGTGTTTCAATAGAAAATACTCAATATAAAATAGTATTAACAGTGGGAAAAAATCCCAAGTGAAAATACATACTTTTGACTTTTGATTTGAACTGGACGACTACTTAGAAAGATCTGAAAGTTGAAAAGTACTACAAATGAAAGATAAAATTCCCGACTATAGATTTCAATATTCATTCTGAACAAAAAATTGACCGATTTTGAGACATCGAACGAACAACACCAAGAAATGGAAAAATCGCGTGATTTAAAAAACACATTGTATATCTCCGAATCTCGAGCCAATCAACATTTTTTATTATCAGATTCGTGTTCACTGGGAATAGATCTATAAGAAAAGTCATATCTCATCTCGGAAGCAAAGAAAAAGTCGTCATTTGTCGAACAGTGTAATTGGTGCACGAATTACCTTCATCCACAAATAAAAATTGAGATCGAGTAAAACGTGCAGGAACTTTTAATCGTAAAATCGACTCAACAAGAGTAGGACAATCAATTAAAGAATTTACATTTTTAAAAAAAAAAGTCCATGTCGTTCACAACTCTTCTATCAGATAATTTATGCATTTTTAAACCAAGTAAAAGAGAGTCATAACAGTATCAATAAGATACTTGAATTTATAATTAATGAATCTTAAAAATTTATTTTAGATTCTTTCTAAAGAATATGAATGAATAAAATAAGAAGGAGACCAAACAATAGAGCGATGCAGGTGTGACTTTTTTGCTTGTTTTCAAACTGAAATAACTTCAGTTTAGTTTCAACTTTCAAAACATCAAAGTTTATAATATTCATAACCTATACGTATTAAATACATTTATTATCAGGCGATCCGTTTTCAAGCTTTTGTCGCACTTCGATAAGTCTATTGTGTTGGTTATTTCTTCGTCATCGTTCAAGAAATTCGATATCGTTAAAAGAAAGCTCGTCTATTTCGTACACTATCGCCGTACTTTATTGAGACATTTTTTTTTTCCCTCTCCATATCTCATAATAATACAATATCTCGTGTAGTGTCTCGGTTGTAAACCTTATATAATCGACGAGTTGCAAAAGTTCAATCTTTAAATGTGTTTTTTATTGAAAGTATTTCAATCTTTCTTCGCCCGTCGCTTATTTCGCCGCGAAACCTTTCTATTGAAGTTTTAACTGGTTTATTTGGTATTCGAAGCGCTTGAAAGTTGGTCAGGAACTTTGTCTTGAAACAAATAGAATAAGAAGAACAAAAAAAAAAAGGGGAAAAAATTACTGATACATTTTCTTCAAACGATACTGTCTCGATTCTGAGAAACGTTGAATACTCAACGATATAGCGATCGGTAAATTTTAAAGTTGAAATTACTTCACCTTTGACACTCATTATTCATGATTTAAAATCAAAATAGTGAAGATATAGGTGTTGATAATAATTTAACTTTTAAAACCAATTTATTTAAACAGAAAAACACATTATCCGGCAACTTGTTGCAAAGTTAAAATTTTAACAATTGTTGCCTTTATCAGGCTTTATATATATTTACACATATCTATGTGGAAGGGAAGGCAATAAAAACAACAATCAAACTTTGTTGCAATCATATTGTGGTTTTTGCTAAATTTAGCGGTTAAAAATAAAACGCATTTTAAAACAGAATTTCATACAAAGCAGTACAAATGTTAAATGATAACAATTTTTGGCAAATGATAATAATTTAAAGTTAAAAGATAATAGTTTATTGGCACATAAAGGGTTCCTCATTTGTTCTACAACTTTAAAACATAAAAAAAACTACAGAAAAATAATAATATGATTGTATAACATTACAAAATACGTTTTACCTGTAAATTTTGGCATTACTAATTACACTGTGCAACAATAAAAAAACTACCAGAGCGGAAACTAGTCAATCTTTACTAAGTTTGACCCACTGAATCTGAATATGATAATGAAATTTGCTCTTGTTCATGATATATGAGCGCTTAAAAAAATGGACAATTTTACCATTTTTTTTTGACTTTTTCGGTCTGCGACCCAAAATTTAGTACTTTTAGGTTCAAAATGAATATTGGAAGCAATATTCAAATGTTTTTTCTATTCATTGTAATATTTGAAAGTTTTAAAATACGTAATCGTCTAGCAAATTTTAAACGTCAAAAATATTTTTTTCGCTTTCGGAATTTTTCCCGGTGTTATTATCACTTAGATTGGCTATTTTTTATTTATTTTAATGCATTTATAAGGATCGGTTCTCTATATTAGTATTTTTTATTTTTATCTAAACGTAAAAATTTGAAGTCGCGTTTAGAGGTGGTTGTGGTGCAGAATCATTTGTCAATATTGTCCATATGTTTTAAACGCTTATATCTCATAAACGAGAGCTAACCAACAAATTGTATTATCATATTCGAATTCAGTGGGTGAGAGTTAGAAATAATTTTTGAGTCTCCGCTCCGGTAACTGAAAAATGTAATTTTTTTTGTTGCACGGTGTTATCTGTCTGGCCAAAACCATCATATCATTATAAATTCTTACGTCAGATTCAATAAGTATGGCGCAATGCTATGGACGAATGTTGAGTCATACATTGTTTTATGCGCATTTGGCCAAGATTCGGTGCAGCCCGGATATGAGTCAGAGGTCGCAACACATAACCCCCTGCCTCTCTTCCCCTCAGTCTAAGTTGACGCTGACCAATCAGATTCGACAGTTCATCGGACGACAACCTATTGACCAATTGCAATCGACCCAGGGATCAGTCGATTTCCTTCAAAGCTCCTCTCGCCTCTCTACCCCCCCCTAAGTTTATATGTATATAGATGTAAAGATCGGAGAAAGCTTACTCTTCCAGTCTCCTCCAGTCAACAGTCACACAATCAGACGTAAACTCTTACATCATTCAATCACTCATATTCGATCACTCCAAGTTGATCTTCATACTACTAACCGGTATAGCGATTTGCTATACCGATAATTACGCAAATTTCCGAATCGCACAAACCTTTATATTTTACTGTAATTGTGCCACCAAATGAACCATTGTGAAATCAATCAATAAACAAACGATCTTCATACCATCAAGTGCTGTTTTCTCATTTTTCTCTGTTCCTCAACCTCCAATACATAACAAAATAAATGAAATTAATTTTAAAAGACTTTATTTTCAACATTATTTGCTCATTCTGTATTTTTTTACACATTTCTCAAAACCAAAATACAATTTAATTTCAAGAACACTGCATTTCTAAAATCATAAATTACCCACGTAATATTCGTCATACCCTAGCGTAGACTTAACACTTAAGGGTCATCTCCCCTATTCAACGAGGTTATCGTTAGACTCGTTCGCATTTATGCACACGAGCCGCTTCTACCAGGGGTTAATTAGCGAACCCCTTCCCACCCACCTGGACGACGAAGACATCCAACCCCTTAGCCACCGGCTATTAATCGCAATTTGATAGGAGTCAGGGTGCGGCCGTTTTCGGGGTTTCGTCTGGTGACAGCGGTTGTCCACGAGAGGTTTTGCACAAGCGTTAACCCTTTGGCGACCATCGGTCGACAAAATGGGGGTTGGGAATGGGTCACGCACCACACCACTAACGAGCTCGTACCGACCAATTTGTTATGACGTCAGTGTCGAACCACTACTCCGCGCCGTTGTGTCATCGTAGGGATTAATGGCCGTCTCGTAGGGTCGTTGGGGTCAAAAAAACCCCATCCACATAGTCTACCTAGTACCATAAGATAATTAGGCGAAAGTTCATCACCTAGGCTGCTGCCATAGACGTGATCCATTGTCTCTCTCGTATTTCAAGTGCAATGGGGTGGGTTTTTTTTTTTTGTTGAATTCTGACGGTTCTGAAGCTCAATTTGACACTTTTCAGCTGTCGCATGTCAGTTGCAGTGGTGTGAAAATTTTTACGGAAAATTGATGTCGTGTGAAAATTTTCTTTTTCGGCCCAGACTAATTGATAGTCTGATGCTTTGTGGTGTACGTGAATGGAATTTTTCGATGTTGGTTCATTTTATGATGCAACCCTTTGTTGTATGTACATACATCGTCATCATGATTTTAAGCTGTTAACCGTCCACTGCTGGATGAAGGCCTCTCCAATCATCAGCCCATCGTCCACTCTGTCTACCTTGCTTTCTTTCACATCCTCTCGGATACCATTCCATTTTTCTCGCTATGTGTCCACACATGTATTATTCTTGTTATACCAAGCATACATCTTTCCATGCTTCTGTGTGTGCACTGGATCTCACTTAGCATTCTTGAATTTACCGTTCAAGCTTCACATCCATACGTCATAACTGGCAGTACGCATTGGTCGTATGCCTTATTTTCAATGTTTTTAAACTATGTATGTTCATTCTTCCAAAGGAACTCCATCTTCGTTTTGTTTATTTTTCTTTACATCCGGTCATATTCACCAATTTTCCTAGTATAAATAACTATCAACTATCTCTATAATACGATTATCTACCGCGACTTAAAAAAACATAATTTTACTTGTATTAAAATTAAATTTTAACCTTACTTTCACACTTTCGTTGCTTTATTTTGTAAATCTTACGAGTCACATGCAACTATAACTATGTCGTCAACATTTGAAATAGCATAGTTTAACTATACATTTGTAATTTAAACGGTTAAAATTGTTTGAAAAGCTCCGCTTTCGCTAGTTGTACATAGTGGAAGCGTTTCGAAAATGTTTTATAATGCAACCGTTCGTTGAACATCTAAGACCCTGTTAAACTATTGTAGAGTTTAAGGGTCATAATTCATTTTAAAAAAACTCGCCTTTCGCCATTTGTACATAGTATAATGAAGATACGTAAGTAGAATCATTTCGATCTAATTTTATAATGCAACCTAATGTTTCATTTGTATGTTGATAGTAACACGTTAATAAATATTTCAGTTGATGGATACGTTCATTTTATAACGCAACCTTACGTTTTACGTGTACCATCTCAATGGTCATCAATATACAGATACAATCACTGATTTATTAAAATGAGCCGTTATTCAAAACACACTAAAATTAGATTTGGGTTGCATTTTACATTGTGTTCGAGTAATTTTTATTTATTTACACTGATATTTGATATGAGTTGTTTGTTTCCGTCAAAATTGACGGGTTAAGTAGCGTCATATTCTAGCTGCTGTGTTTACAAATGACACTATCACTGAAGCTTTCACACAGGCGAATTTTATTATTGGTTAATATATTTACCATGGATGAGTTTTTTGGCATTATAATTGATCATCTTTTATATAGGGCAAGTAAAAAACAAATTGACTGAGATTGATGAGAGGCTAAAGCTCTCTCGCACGTGTGCGAACGGGTTGGTTTTTTCACGTCAATTAAGACAATGAAGATAGAAGCTTTTCATTCGTTTTGGATTACTGTAATGTGACGTTTTTTAAACTGGATTTTTTCTTTCGTTTTCAGATTCAGCAGGGGGGCCGCACGAGAAGAGACTCCTCAACAATCTACTGGGTACATACAACACTCTTGAGAGACCAGTCGCCAACGAGTCAGAGGCGCTAGAGGTCAAATTTGGCCTCACGCTGCAACAGATCATCGACGTGGTGAGTTTGAATTTTACATAGGGATCAATATTTGAAGTATCAATTGAAAAAAAATCGAATTTATTCTAAGAAGTACGAAAAAATTCAATCAAAGTCTTGCCTAGCAACTATTGATCAATATGTTTGATGTTGAACTTGAAATGTAATTTTAATTCAATGCTTTTATTTATTACAGGTTTTTTTACATTAAGTATTGTCTATCATAAGCTCATTGAACGGAGGAAAAAATATCGTATAAATAATATAATTTCCTATTAACTGTTTCGCATGAGGCATTGGGTGTCTCGTATGTTTGTCAAGTACATATTTTTTCCTCCGAGAATTTTTTTACATGCTTTTGTTATAACTGAAAAGGAGCAAAATTAAATGTGCCCAAAGGAAGTAGCATAGCATATTTCATGCCTTTCGGATGAATAGCAGTCCCTGTTTGTCGCAAAATTAGGTCGGCAAAATAAATAGAGAGGGAAAATGCTAAAGAGAAAGTGAGATAGGGAATGAGTGAAATACGTGTGTGTGTGTGTATTTACAAAGGGCAATGCGTGCGCAACAATTTTGAGGTATCCCATACAATGTTTACATACATATAAAAACGTACAATGTACCTATATGTAGTCCGTTGGGAGTCCCTTTAAAAGCTACGAATGAAGTTAGCGGTAGGAAAATTCTAAATTTTCAAATTTGATTACAGTGTCGACAAGTTACTCTATGAGCTTTGCGTGGTTTGCTTTGAGAGAGTTCACTAATTTTCTTAAGCGTTTCGATTATGTTTTTGTCTGTTTATTATACATTTAGTTAATTAAGAGTTGAAAGCTTCACTCGTTTTACTACAGGTAAATAATATTATAGCGAACGTTCCAGAATCAATTTCCAGTGTGTGATAAAATTTTTGCATTTAAAACAGCTTATTCATTTTATTGTACATATGTATGAAAGTTGAACAAAATTTTTAACGAAATCCTCAATATTCAACTGTAATTTGAACTGAGAATGGTCAGAGTATAACAAATAATATATTAATCGCGAAGAAATAAAACGATGAATGAAACTATGATGGAGTGCTTTTGGAAGAATGAACATAGTTTTTAAATCCAACATTCTGCTGTGCTAAAAAAATACGACCAATGCGTACTGCCAGTTATGACGTATGAATGCGAAACTTGGACGCTAAATTCAAGAATGTTATGTAAGATTTGGTGTACACAGTTTAGTGCATGGAAATATGTACATATGCTTGGTATAACAAGAAGAGATCGTAAGATGAATACATGGGTAAAAGTTATGACCAAGTGGCAATGGGCTGGACATATCTGAGAGGATGTGAAAGAATGCAAGGTAGACCGAGTGGAAGATTGGCTGATGAATTGAGAAGAATGTGTGGAGTCAAGTGGATGCAGATTGCACTAGACAGACAGGATAGGAAGAGAATTGGAGAGGCTGAAATGATGACGATGATGATGAATAGATAAAAATAACCTCCACGAAATATATATATACATACGATAAAACTAATACGATTTTGAAAACTAATAAAAAAAAAAAACGATGAACCTTAAACTGTAAGGAAGCTTATTGGTTCCCAAAATTAATTGAATGAATCCTTGAAATATTTAACGAACCCTCTTTAGAGTCATAGTAATTTTAGGAACCGTAACGCATGAATGATTAATTAAACCCTTTGAAATATGTACATACATATGTATGTAACGCAGCTTATATCGAATCCGACATATACAGTACATTGTACATACATACATACATTGCACTATCGTGGCGTTTGTTCATTAAAAATAATAAGATTTTCAAGTATTCGTATTACCAAACGCAATTCAAACAGTCAGAGGTACCAGTAAACACTGTGGTTTCCTGATTACCAGACCTGCGATCGTTTCGCTCTCTGACTCCTTCACCTTCAGCTGAAAAGCTTTTCTTCCATCTCGAGAGCTTATTGCGACTTTGCGGTTAACTGAGTCGCAAACATCTTTTCCCCCTAGGCGAAGCGGGACAGGAGGGGTTAGCCCACACTTAATTCAATCATAAATAATAAGCCAGTATCAGATGATTGTGTTATGTCAGCTTCGCCTCGCCGAATATTAAATTTTGATTGACGCCCTTCTGAAACGAAAGACGTACGTATGAGTCGAGTGGTACAGGTGCCGACTAGTGGTTTCGCCTTTCGTCGTAATTAATATTCGCTCTGTGCCAATTAAACGTTTGATGATATTATAAATCGTAGAACCGACGTACACAGTCCAATTACACTATGTTTAAAATTGTAATTTTGTGTCAAGTATTTGAGTCGCCTAGTTCCAAATCCCGATAAGTCCACAATATATAAAAAAAAAACGAGGATAAAATATTTTCTGGTTCTAAGAATGTTTTCAAACGATGCCTTATACTTGAATTATTCCAAATACCGCCAAGTGCGCCGTAAAAAAATATTGAAAATGTGTTAGTTCCAAAAACTGACAATTGCACTATGATAAAAGCCATATTTAGAAACAAACAACGATAAGTCCATGTTTCTAATCTCAATATTTTGTTTAATATCAACAAAATTAAGTTTAAATGAGTTTAAACGCCATCAAGCGAATAAGTCTGTAGCAGAAAAACCGCGTTTGCGAACAAGTGAGTTTTATGGACTTATCGGGATTTGGAACTAGGCGACTCATTTATTTATGCAACAAACAGCTTATAGTATACAATAAAATATAAATACAAAATAATATTAATATCACACAATACACTACAGCCACAATAGTTACAAACGAACAACAGATCAAAACAAGAAAGGAACTTAAGCAAAGATAATTTAAAGAAAAGGATCAATATGTGCCGGGATTTCGTTAAATGACGAGCAGGTTCTATAAATGAAGGAGTTTAGTGAATAATTTGTGGAACAAAGATTCAAGTGAAACAATGGAGGATTTCTGACAGGTCTAGGGGGACAATGTAGAAGGATCTTACTTAGTAGGGCTATCTAATAAACTATTTAAAAGTTTAAATACAAAGCAGAGATCCGAGACCGTCCTCCTGGTTTGCAGGGAGACGTAATCACGGAAATTTGCAGAAGAAAGACAAAACCTAGAAATTGAGTACGTATGGAACTTCTTATTAATTTTTTCCAATTTATTAATGGAATCTTGGTACAACGGGTTCCATATAGTACTAGCAAACTCCAGGTGACTTCTCACAAATACATTATATAGTAAAGACACTGTGTCAAAGGACTTAAAGGGTCTGAATACTCTCATTATGAATCCCAAATTCCTATAAGCCTTATTGACAGCCTAATTACTAATATGATAATATGATATTAAGTATGACTGTATGTATGTTATCAATCGCACACGATGACAAAACAACACATGTCTGCTCTAAGTACATACGTGTAATCACTAGAGACCGGTCAGAATTGGCATGAACGTAGGCTGCAGGTACAGAAACCGGTTTGCAGGGCCGTATTGGAAATCGTCGTCAAGGCTGAAATATAGGCGAGAAGTATGAAGGAGCGAGAACGGCTTGCAAAAGCTGATGTCATCGAAAAAATCCACTTTTCGAGTTTTACGACTTTCTTCGCGGTCCAAATTATAATCGTTTCCAGGATTTCATGAACTTATTTGTTAAGACGTACATAGTTCGTTGCTAAACCTGGTGACGACAATCTCAATTTCAATTGACACCTGCAAACCGGTTTCTGTACCTGCAGCCTACGTTCATGCCAATTCTGACCGGTCTCTAGTAATCACCATCGCGTGGAATGACCCTTCACGTGAGCTCTCCACAACTAACACGCGTTTCTATTGCACTGAATGTACAAAATGGTTGTGCTTATTTAGAATTTCAGTCAAATGGACCGCAGCTCGACCGTTTTTAAAGTTTTGTCGACTGTCTGTGAAGGGGAGAGCTTTAGGAGACCCTTATTTGCTTCTGGCTTTGTGTCTACGCCCCAAACAGTTCGAGTCCACTTGCGAGTTAACGGGTTTCAAAGTCGCTGACGAGGGCCATTCGAGGAGTCCTTTTCATCAGCTCGGTGTTCTAAATAATGCGAACCATCCCTTTCTATATACATAGTAGTATAGAGTTGAGTCAGGGGTCGTAAATATTGAAACTCGAAGACTAAACAAATCTCTCACGCCCTTTATCGCACTGGCAAAACTGTGCCTCGAGCTTATCGGACGGCCTTCATACTAGTTTATTTTATTTATTTATTTTTTGCCTTTGCTTTCATTCTTCTTTTTGCCATTGTTTACGATTGTTTTGTTTGGATTTATTATGTGTAGTGTGTTTGAAGATTATTTCAATATTTTATCGCGTTCATTGTGTATTATAATGTAAACAAGGTCCTTCGCAGAGAATGTACAACAATTGAGGTTTATGATAGTGAACGTTAAGCTCGTATCGTAAGCGGGTACATATTTTTAAAGTTTGAAAATATCAGACAAACATGTTGACTTCAAATCTATGTAGTTATGTTGAAACTATTGTCGTGCAAAAATTCGACCTCGTTTTTAGATAGAATTTTAATTGTAGGATTTGAGCAGTATTAATGACAAAATTGTATAACTTCTGTATGAAAGAAAATACGTATGATAGACTATCTTACATTATTCAATAAATGAGTCGCCTAGTTCCAAATCCCGATAAGTCCATAAAACTCACTTGTTCGCAAACGCGGTTTTTCTGCTACAGACTTACATATTTGCTTGATGGCGTTTAAACTCATTTAAACTTAATTTTGTAGATATTAAACAAAATATTGAGATTAGAAACATGAACTTATCGTTGTTTGTTTCTAAATATGGCTTTTATCAGCTTTTATCATAGTGCAATTGTCAGTTTTTGGAACTAACACTGATTTTCAATATTTTTTTACGGCGCACTTGGCGGTATTTGGAATAATTCAAGTATAAGGCATCGTTTGAAAACATTCTTAGAACCAGAAAATATTTTATCCTCGTTTTTTTATATATTGTGGACTTATCGAGATTTGGAACTAGGCGACTCAAATTATGTTATATCGTAAAATTCAATGTTTTAATTTATATGCCTTTATGTCGAGCAATTTGAGCAACATTTTAAATAAACTTTGTGTACAAATTTTAACCGTAAATTAATTTATATCACGTTTATTGAGGTATTTGTAAAAGCTGCAGAGTAATATTGGAAAAATTAATTTGAGCAGTAGTCAATTTTTTAATATTCGCATCGAAGTGAAAATAAATCACGTCTATTGGTCTGGATATATGTATGTATATTCGAGCTTGTACTTTTCGCGCGTCGTTCTGAAAAGTAATCCCATTATGCTTTTTGTACTGAATTGGATTAAATCCAATAATTTAATGTACATATATACATGAAAGCCTAGCTTTTGCATTAAAAAATTAAAATTTTCCCACTCGGAAATGCATTTTTCATTTGAATCTACATATTTTATTTGTGGATGACGATACATAAGTCGATTATTTTCATTGACCTCTTTCGAGAAAATTCGGGGAAAATTTTTGGAAAATTGCCACGTACACACCTTGCCAGGTCGCATCGCGTCATTCTACAATAGTTTCGCAATAAATCCGCAGAGAATTTGGACTCGGGAACAGGAAATCCGTTCCGATGTGTCAAAAGTGAGGAAAATACGCTGGTTCAAGTTAAATTTTAATGGCATTTTCGTACGTTGCGCAAAACTTTGCTTGCAAGTTTGAAACCCACCTTAATATTCGTACGAATGACGGTCAACTTGATTTTGCCACACTTTGGGATTGCATTATAGTTAAAGTTACATCATTTATAGTTCTAAAGTGAGGAATAGTATTCAATAAAAATCTTAACGTTCCGCGTCTTTTATAGAATGGCGATAACGCATTTTGGCCGTAAAATTTCTATCGTTAAATTAATTGCGGTGGTGGTATAAAATATAATATGGGGATATAAAACTAGTGTGTAAAATTTTTCTATATACATTGTCACCGTATGTTTATAAGGATTATGTGAGATTTTTAGATGTATTTTCATTGAAAAGAGTTAAAAGTCTTACATACACATATAGTAAGTACTTCATCATATAAATTTCACACGGTGTTTTTTATTCTTGTTACAAATAAAATCGTGTAAAGGATTTTACGTTATTAAAACGACATTCGATATCATTTATGAAGATTTAATTTTAAAAACTTTCATTTATCCATATAATGTTCATCATCATCCGTTCACCATCCACTGCTGGATGGAGGCTTGACTCCACACATTCTTCTCAATTCATCAGCTCATCTTCCACTCGGTCTACCTTGCTTTCTTTCACATCCTCTCGGATACCATTTCCGTATTTCTCGCGTCCATCTGCCATCCATTCTTCCCTCTATGTGTCTACTTCAAATTTTACACACATTCAACTATATCTGCCACTTTGGTAACGCTTCTTACCCATGTATTCCTCTTACGATCTCTTCTTGTTATACCAAGCATACAAATGTCCATGCTGTGTGCACTGGATATAATGTTTATAATACTTCTTATTTACTAAAAACGTATCGTACCCTGGTCAAGTGGCCATTATCCATTTTACAATAAACGTGTGCTATTAATAATAACTTTAACCTAAAAAACCCAATTTACAATTTTATGAAGATTTAAAATAGTTGAATCACATACATAGGTACATATATGTAGTTTGAATATTTATTTACTTATTTACAAAATATTACTACAGTAACTTTACAGTTTCCCAAATCGTTACTGTGGCCATCATAAACAAACATAAATGTAGAACAAAACAACAAAAAAAAAATTTAGATGTACGTTTATACGTATCATCCATAAAAATAATACACAATAGTCAACATTTAATACAAATGTCGAGAAAAAAACATCCTTTGTTGTACAAATAAAGTAAGATGAGATTTCTTACAATTTATACGACCGAGGCTGTTTCTGAGCCACATTATGGCTGCAAAATATCCATCGTGCGCAATTTGGAAACGTGTCCATTCAATGAATGCTCTATAAATAATTTAATTCGATCGAAATGTACGCATAAAAACGGCGTACAGTTCAAATTCAACAATGACACATTAATTTGTCGATGAATCATGTCGAAATTAGCACCGATCCACCGATAAATACGAGCCGAAACAAAATTCAATAATGGCGCGCCTCGTTTTGCGCGTCCATTTATCATACAAATTGGTTTTTCTCAACTCGAGAATCGCCATAGTTTATTTATTCAAGACCCTCTCCACCTCTTCATCATCCCTCCGGTTGACGACCCTACAATATATAATTGTATTTTGGTGCGCAAGTGTCGCTAAAGGAACATTTAAAAAAAATATGTTTATATGGTTTTATATAACCGAGTTTCGTAAGGCGCGCGTGTTCGCTCACTCGGTGTATACATTTCGCTTTTCTTTTGATCGCTTTCATTGTCGCGAATAATTTAGTGAAAAGCGCTCGCTGGCAACGACGTTTCGCAATATTTATGTAGAAATTCGAATCCTATTCAAATTTAAATATTAAACGTATACATTTCGAAATATTGGCGGCGAGAGATCGACGCGGTGCCCCTATGGATTGATAATTTGCTATTTTATATACGTACATATTATGATGTACGTTTCGAATGCTCAAAAGCTTATAAATTCATTAGCGAGGACACGGAAAATTCGAAAGAGATTAACGTTGGAAAGGTAGCATGACAGCGGATGTCATTATTTATGAGTTAAATGGGAAGGAAACACGAGAATGATAATCCAGCTTCGTCATAGTATGAGCGTTTCTAGCGAGCGCGGATAAAAACGGCGTATCTTACGCTCTCTATACGAATTAACGAGAGGCTGACGTACAAAAGAGGAGTTATTTGAGTTGATTAATTTTTCCATATACCGCTTTGATGCTTTCGAGAACAAAAAGAACGAAAAAGAGTACTTTTGTTAGTAATTCTGTAATAACAAAAAAATAATGAACATTTCACTGAACGTATGCCAGTGGATTAGTGTATCTGTTTAAATTGCTATAAAAAAAAAACCAAAATATGTACATGCATAGAAAGCTAAAAATATTTCATACTTTTGTATGTCTTAAAATATGCTTTTAGTGTATATCTTTATTTTGTCAGCCGTTCTTGACATTTTAATTTTCGATTTAAACTTACATACATACAATACATTGTACTAAAAACGTTAAATTAACGTGTATCATATATTGTGTATAGTGTGTGTCTGTATGCTGATAACGCTCGCCGAGGTAAATAATTAAAAAAAAAAACAGAACGTCGCGCGAGTGGGGTTTGAACCTGAAATCACCGGTTCGGAACAGTGAGCGTTTACGCTATGATCCAAGCTAGATAATAACGGGCTCGCTACAATTTGACAATATAATTTGTCAATAGGTTCGCGACTTTGCTTAATTGTTACGTCGTTGTATTATAACGCGCCATCTATGCAACAACTATAATAACTATTAAATTTAATATTATTTTTCAGTACGGGCGATGAGAACGCTCCGTTGATATTCAACGCGCTTACACTAGTCTACATATATCTATATCTTAAATCAATGTCTGTCTGTTTGTTTGTTTGTCTGTCTGTCTCTTATAGGCTCCTAAACCACTCAACCGATCGCGATGAAACTTTCAGGACTTATTGTGATCATGCCGGGTACTAGGGACATGGTTCATGTGAAAAAAAAACGGGGTCGGGATAAAACGGGAACGGGCACGGCCTCACTCACGCGTCAGATAACGTACGGGACGAGAACGGAACGGGTCGGGACTAGGAACGGGAACGGGATCGGGATCGGGAACGGGACCGGGATCTGGAATTGGGGAAAAACGGGAACGGAAACAGGAACGGGCCTACTCACGCGTCAGATAACGTACTAGGAACGGGAACGGGATCGGGATAGAGATCGGGACCGGGATCGGGAACGGGAACGGGAACGGGATCGGGCATTGCAACGCATGCCGGGTCAGCTATGTAGTTATATTATAAAAATTAAGCATACATACATATATTAGGTATACTTAGCTTGATCAGTTTAGCAATAATAAAGCTCCAAGTTATGAGTAAGCGTTAAAACATACATATATATATTGAAATACTCAATACTGCGAAATTTTGCACTTTATACATTTAACTCAAGGTTTTGCCTTTATTGAACCGAAAGCGCTCCACGTACGCACGTACATATAATAGTATAAACCGAACGTTCTACACGCAATTCTCGCACAACAAACTTCAATATTACTTAAGTTAAGTCAAACATCGCATTGTCGATGCATAAAATCAAAATAAAACACTTACGCAAAAGGGGGGAGAGCTTCTGTAATACGAGAGAAAGCTCTCATACACACACAAACAAAACAGTATATTCAATAATTGTACGTGTAAAGTTTGAGCCGATTGTTAGTTAATGCGAGCGCCGAGTTGTTGTGCGAAATTTTCGCGTGAACTTTGACGATTAAGCATCAGGTGTACATACATACATAAATACATATACAAGTATATGCTCGTGTGTGGGTATAATATTGTAGTGTAATAATTACAACCCTTGTTTCGGCTGATCTGTTTAATAGCGGCCAGGGGAGTGGCAATATCAGTAAATTTAAAACGACTATTCCCACCCCCACTTTACCCGTGAAAGCCTCAACGTTTGAATAATGTATAAGAATGTTCACGCGACCCCTAAATTAACGGCCGATATTAATTTTAAAAACAAAGCACCGTCGTTAAACTCGCATTCGATTAGTCGCCGTTAATTTTTAACGGCTCGCCGTGTGACGGCCGTAAACCAGGGGCAGTATTAATATAACACTATAAAGATACTATCTGTCAATTTTTTTATGATTTAATTTATATAATACCGATACTGACGTGGCGTGTTGCTTATTTATTACTTTTATTACTTATTTATTTCACGCCTAAAAAGGCTTTTATACAAATAGAGAAGATATCAATACAGGAGTAAAATATACATATAATTTAAATTAAACTAAGAAGAGGAACTTACTTAAAGAAAGCAACAGTTTATACTTTACTAAATTAAGGTTATTACAGAAATAGTCCAATAAATTCCCATACTTATTGCCAGTCCCAATCAACCTAGGAATAGGAGACTGCCGATAATAATTGGTGCACGAATTACCTTCATCCACAAACAAAAATTGAGATCGTGTAAAACGTGTAGGAACTTTTAGTCGCAAAATCGACTCAACAAGAATAGGACAATCAATAAAAGAATTTACAACTCTATAAAAAAAGACCAAGTCATTCATAACTCTTCTATCAGACAATTTGTGCATATTTAAACTATGTAAAATAACCACATCCATACGTCATAACTGGCAGTACGCATTGGTCGTATGCCTTATTTTTTTAGCATAGCGGAATGTTGGATTTAAAAACAATGTTCATTCTTCCAAAAGCACTCTATCCTAGTTACATTCAGTATTATCTTGAAACAATTTCATTACTTACATAGATTATTACATAGATTATTGGGTTTCATTTTTAGAGTTGCCAAATGTTTTAATAATATTAATACCTTAAAGTTATTATTTTGTTCTTTTGTCAGAAGTAAGTTGGGGTATAACTCTGTTCTTTGGTCTCCTACTTATTCTATTCATTCTTATTCTTTAGAAAGAATCCAAAATAAATTCTTAAGATTAATTATGTATAAATTTATGTATCTTTTTATTTATAACTGTTTTATTTATAAATGTATCTTTTTATTTATAAAAAGATACATTCAACATTCCGCTATGCCAACATTCCGCTATGCTTAAAAAATAAGGCATACGACCAATGCGTACTGCCAGTTATGACGTATGGATGTGGTTATTTTACATAGTTTAAATATGCACAAATTGTCTGATAGAAGAGTTATGAATGACTTGGTCTTTTTTTATAGAGTTGTAAATTCTTTTATTGATTGTCCTATTCTTGTTGAGTCGATTTTGCGACTAAAAGTTCCTGCACGTTTTACACGATCTCAATTTTTGTTTGTGGATGAATGTAATTCGTGTACCAATTATTATCGGCAGTCTCCTATTCCTAGGTTGATTGGGACTGGCAATAAGTATGGGAATTTATTGGACTATTTCTGTAATAACCTTAATTTAGTAAAGTATAAACTGTTGCTTTTTTTACGTAAGTTCCTCTTCTTAGTTTAATTTAAATTATATGTATATTTTACTCTTGTATTGATATCATCTCTATTTGTATAAAAGCCTTTTTTAGGCGTGAAATAAGTAATAAATAAATAATAAATAAATTACTTTACGAACAGTCTACAGACAGTGTAATTAAATAATATGTATGTAGTTATAAATTTATCATTCTAATCGAAGACGACTTGACCACAGCTTAGGATGGCTAGACCGCGACGGCTGCTTTTGATTTTCCAAACGTCATAGAATATTTATAAGGGTAGTTGAATACGGTTGGGTTTGGGATAGCGAAATTAACTGTTTCGTATCTTCGAAATCCGGTTGCGATTTTCTCAAATTATCGCCGAGTTATGCGCGAATAAATTACGTCCGACACTGCTTCGCTTCTGTGAAAACTTACTGCCGGCTTTGTGAAAACGTAATAAAAATGATAAATTGTTGTGCGTTTGTAAGGAATATTAACGCCGAACAATACTGCTGTGAAACCATCCCCATCCCTTTTCTCTCCTACCCTTAAAAGAACGCTATACTTTCACCCTTACCCACCTAAGGTTAAATGATGATGATTCGAACGAGGATTGAAACCGTGAGCTTTCATTGTTACAATTAATATAGCTTCCTTTTTATATACATCAAATTCGTGTGTAATTTTTTTTGTTAACAACATCTCGATACTATCACGCATAATTTGAATTATACGAAATAAGTCTGTGTGAGTGTTTTTAATTGCGTTTTTTATAACATTGACTTTATTTTTTTTTTGATTTATTCAAATGAAATGTTAATACGCACAGCGGTTCAAAGGTTTTTCTTTCACAGATTTATATTATACACGTTTTCTGGCGCAATGCTTTTGACACATTATTTCTAAGCCTGGAAAAATTACAATAATTAAGATTTGCATCGGGGAGCAATCAAAAAGTCGTTTTACTTTGTTCGAAACTGGAAAAAAATACGCAACAATTTGTATCAATTGAAAATGATTTTTTTAACAAGCAGGTTTGATAGATTTTAATCACTATTAATTTATATAATTAAATTGGCACATTCGGCAGATTAGAAACACATATGATACACTTTATAGATTTAGATAATAAAACAATTTGAAGGAAACTTCTACCATACAGTATTTCTATCAATTTGATTGGTATAATATATTTGTTATGGTATACATATATGTTGTAGTTTCTATTGTAAACCTTGTGTTGTGCATAGAGCGTAGATTTTCTTTTGATAAAAATAGAAAGCTTCGGAGTTTTCAATTTTCAGCGCTCGCAATAATCCCAAGAGTTTTTAGCTCTCGCAGTCTGTAGATCCAATTGATTTTTAAATTATGTTATTAAAAATATACAAAGGTATTGTATTTGCAGTATCATATTCTAGACAAGAATTTTATATGTACATATCAAGGCATTTTATACAATGCTCATGCGTTTTTGGTATAAAATAAATGAATTTTGCTATCCGAATGATTTTTATCTCACCAATCCAATTTTTTTTCAAGCTGTGCATGCTATTTCTATTTCAATGTACGTAACGTAGTACATTTTACATTTTGGGCATTGTGTAAAATACCCTAGGCATTTTATACAACGCAGGATTTCACACTTTGCCCTTAACATATATATATATTCGTATATAGAAGTCAATGGATACAATATTTTCTAAAGTACATTCAAATATCGAGCATTGAAGTATTTTCACGTTCGCACATAAATATACCACTGTCAAACGCATTCAAGAGATTTACAATATTCGACGAATACAATAAAAAACTGGGTTTTTTTTTTCGCAATGCTATGATATTTCACGGATATTTCTCATCTTTTTCGATGTGAAATATTGAATGTTAAGAGCGGGTGTGCAGTGAGTGAGATGGATCTAAAAAAAGCTCGAAAAAGCTGCCCGGTCGGTTGTTTTGTATGGTGAATTTTGTCATTGCGCGTTAATTTGCCCTGTCAATACTAAATAATTTACAAAGCGTGAAAAATGGCATACGCTCACTCTTTTCCGTGTGATTTTTTCCCCTTTCACACTCGCACATGGATTTTTCTATTGTTAAATCGAACGATTGACGACGCCATTGTGCGCCAAATTTTCGTCGATATATCCCGACTGTACGACGTAGGTGATTTATCGCATAAACAAGTAGTGTATGTTAATTTTTAACAGTATGTGAATAGCGGTATTGTACATAGAAGCACAATTTCAATAATTATCAACAAATTAAACAGTAGTTATTAAAACAGTAGTTCAAATTTTCAATGATAGCAAACGAGGTGTGCGTTGATGCAAAAATTCAACAAACAGACGGGCAAAATTTTGTTGATGATTTTGATCTTGCTATTTTTTTTGTCTTGAGTCTTTGTGCTTAAAAAAGAAGGCATAAGACCAATGCATACTGCCAGTTATGACGTATGCATGTGAAACTTGGATGCTAAATTCAAGAATGTTACGTAATATCCAGTGCTCACAGAGAAGCATGTAAAGATGTATGCTCGGAATAACAAGAGGAATACATGGGTAAGAAGTATGACCAAAGTACATAATGGTAATACTGGAATACTGTAATGGTATCCGAGGGGATCTAAAAGAAAGCAATGTAGACCGAGTGGAAGATTGGCTGATGAATTGAGAAGAATGCAGAGAGTAAAGTGGAAGAGGATCGGAGAGGCCTTCATTAAGCAGTGAATGGTGAACGGCTATAAATGATGACGACGATGATGATAATATCTTTGATATAAAATCTGACAGTTCAGTTTTCAAATAGGATCATGAAATCTCCCGCCAGTTGTGTTTTATAGCCTTTAAATCTATCTCGCTTTCGGTTAAGTTAATCCATAGATTAGTATTAATCATTGTACAAACATTAAAATCTATTTTAATAGGCTGCAGAGCGCTGATATCTTTCCTTAAATTTTTATATTCTACATTATAAATTAAAATTTGTCAAAAATATAATTTTTTTCTCTCAATACATAGGGTTGTGTAATTATTGGGCAACTTTTTTGTTTTGGCCAAAACGATTCAATTCAAGCTTTAGGTGAATTTCAATTCTCGGTTCAAAGTAAACCAAAATGCAATTAGTGCCGGAGGTGGGGGGGGAAAGTGTAATTAAAATATGCAAATTTTTCGATTAAATCCGCGACGTATGATATTATTCGAAACTTCCACGCTCCTTCTTTCATCGCTTAATTAAGAATCTAAAAAGAAAATCCAACCAACGGCACCTTTCACACTTTTAATTCAGCCAAAACTTACTGGCCCATATATGAGTGAAAGTTTTTCTGAACAGGTCACGGCCGTAGTGTGGGTTTAAAGGGGTAACTGTGCCCTGAAGAATATATATGAAGTTATACCCCAATCTGATGCCAGGATGGTGGCTCTCATTCGTGAATAAAATATGCTTTGATAATAACTTTGCGTATTTTAATTAGAGTAAAAGCTAGCGCTGTAGTTTCGGCACTCGGGGATTGAGACAAAGTCCGAAACTCGATTATGTGACGAGTATTCGTACGCTTTTAGCTCTAGGGTTAGTGAATGTTTTCGCGATGAAAGTACGCCAATCTGGGTATGTGTCGATTTATATGGGTTTTTCTTAGGTTACGTGTGTTGTTTTTAACAATGGATTTTGCTTCAAGAAATAATGTCAAAGGTGAAAATGTCACACGCTCGCGTGGTCTTTCTCGAGAGATGGAAATGTCTTATGTGATCTTTCGAATTGAAATTATAATATGCTTATTCAAAAAACATAGCTACACATTTCAATTAAGTCAATCAATTATGTTCGAATAAAAAAAGCAATATACATAGGAGTCGCCTAGTTCCAAATCCCGATAAGTCCACAATATATAAAAAACGAGGATAAAATATTTTCTGGTTCTAAGAATGTTTTCAAACGATGCCTTATACTTGAATTATTCCAAATACCGCCAAGTGCGCCGTAAAAAAAATATTGAAAATCAATGTTAGTTCCAAAAACCGACAATTGCACTATGATAAAAGCTGATAAAAGCCATATTTAGAAACAAACAACGATAAGTCCATGTTTCTAATCTCAATATTTTGTTTAATATCAACAAAATTAAGTTTAAATGAGTTTAAACGCCATCAAGCAAATAAGTCTGTAGCAGAAAAACCGCGTTTGCGAACAAGTGAGTTTTATGGACTTATCGGGATTTGGAACTAGGCGACTCATAGGTTGTTTAGCTTTTCTTACGAACGCTAATTTTAGCATTAATAATTATATATTTTCCAAAAACCACCATATGTATACAAAGAATATGATGTAGCGCAGTAGTCGGAAACCGGCGGCTCCGGAGCCGCATGCGGCTCTTTGTATGACAATCTGCTGCTCTCACCGTCATCCGTTTTGCGTGAAATACAAAATGTTGACACACAGTTTACACAAGATCAATATGAATCCCATTTCCACAACATCGTGGCTTTAAGATTAAACTTTATAATACTTTTTAGTAAAAACTGTCGAACGTAAGGAAATATCACAAGGATAACTTATTTCTAACATTTCATTTATGATTAATTAAGTAACATTTCATTTAACTTTGAATATATAATTCTAAAATAATGTCTTTTTTAGCCCATCCTGAATATTCATTACTAATGTAGCATTAATAAATAAATAGTTGAATTATTGAATGTGTATATCGAAAGATCGAATATATAGTTTTATCTTTTACTTAGTATGAAAATGAACGTTTGTAATATTTTACAATGAAGATTTGTCCAAATAATTTTTTATATAATAGAATTTGTATTCACATTATACAAAGCCAAAGCTTTTCTTCGCATAATAAGGTATTAGTTTAATGGGCTCGACAATAATAAGCTAACTAAAAGATTACGCAAACCTTTAAACTTAAGCAAATTGTGTGCTTGGAATTGTTAATATAATTTTGTTTTTAAATTATTTTAAACTACGCATTGTATAGTGAATTTGCCTCAATTTCATTTAAATTAAAATCCTTTCAATGACAAAATTCTCCACCTTTCAATATATGTACATACACCAACTATTTTCGTCGAAAATTTATATACGTGGAATACATTAGCGAATTTTACGACCACCTAAAATCCGCAATCAATTTTCCGAAACGGGCGTCACACGAGCAATAAAACCTCCAGCTATCCGATAAAAACGGTCAAAGCTTTTCGAATATTTTTGAATGGCAACGTATCGTGCAATTTTACGACCATGGCACGTAAAATAACACCCACTCGACACATCTCGAGTCTTTGCAAAAGCCTCAAAGTCGCGACTGTTTCGCGAAAGGTTATTTTTTCGTCCGCTTTTTTTTTTCTTTTTATCGAAACGCGCGCTCAGGTGATTTTCGCGAGCACGACCCAGTTTCCACGTAGCCTCAGTGGCGTCTCGTTTAACCCAAATATATATACATATAACGGAACTGGGATGATGGTAAGCAATAATAAATATATATACGTGTGTAAGTAGGGTTTGCAGTCATCCTTTTCCTATTCAGACGGAGTCCCATTGTTTCTCGGATAGCGCTCTCGCTGCCAAAGTGCACCGTAAGTGCAACAGGGCTTTTCCACGAATATCGCTTGCGGATGTATTGTTGTATATGCTGTGGTATAGTTTATGTAATATATGTAGTTTTTTGATTATTCAAATCATGTCACGAGGATAGTATGCTTGATTTGGCTTTATAATAATGTTAGATTTTGTACAACATTCAATATTAGCAGCACTTATGTACAAAGGTAAATGAGTCGCCTAGTTCCAAATCCCGATAAGTCCATAATACTGACTTGTTCGCAAACGCGGTTTTTCTGCTACAGACTTATTTGCTTGATGGCGTTTAAACTCATTTAAACTTAATTTTGTTGATATTAAACACAATATTGAGATTAGAAACATGGATTTATCGTTGTTTGTTTCTAAATATGGCTTTTATCATAGTGCAATTGTCGGTTTTTGGAACTAACACTGATTTTTAATATTTTTTTACGGCGCACTTGGCGGTATTTGGAATAATTCAGGTATAAGGCATCGTTTGAAAACATTCTGAGAACCAGAAAATATTTTATATATTGTGGACTTATCGGGATTTGGAACTAGGCGACTCAAATATAAAATGATGCGTGGCTCACATTAAAAAGATCGAGTAATGCTGCTCTAAAATTTATTTAAATATCTAAAAGCTTATTTCTCAAATTGTATACAAAGTTATCAAAATGAGCTATGGTTCATTAAAATACTTTGTACAAGTGTTGCATTTTAAATTTGAATTTATAGCTATTGAATGTTATTCAGTACAGTGTATGTCTATTACTTTCATTTAAAAAATTCATTAAACACGAAAGCATCTTATACTGGCAAAATTGGTGTACATGGCTGTATGTAAAGATGAAGAAATAAAACAAAGAATGAAACTAGGATGGAGCGCTTTTGGAATAATTAGCATAGTTTTTAAATTCAACATCCCGCTATGCTTAAAAAATAAGGCATACGACCAATGCGTATTGCCAGTTATGCAGTGCACCCAGAGAAGCATGTAAAGATGTATGCTTGGTATAACAAGAAGAGATCGTAAGAGGAACACATGAGTAAGAAGCATGACCAAAGTGGCAGATATAGCAGAACGTGTAAAAAAGTTGGAGTGGACACAGCAAAAAATACTGAAACGGTGTTATAGAGACCGAGTGGACGATGGGTTGATGAATTGAGATGAATGTGTAGAGTCAAGTGGATGCAGACGACGATGAAATGTTCTTCAATACAGTGTATTTCTTTTACTTTCATTTAAAATATTCAAGAAACACGAAAGGATCTTATACAAATTATTAAAAAATCAATGAATAGCACGATTTTTCAATAAATAAAATTGTATAGCTTGTTTGTTTCCCGGAATTTATCAAGTCAGATTAATTTCAGTGAAAGCACAATATATGTACATATGTACATATACAGACGTGTGACAAAATAAATGGACCAATGAACTTTTTATTTAAATTGTATATTTTTAGTATAAAAACAAGTGGAAATATAAATAAAAACACATTTTTATGATAAATAAACAATTCACAAATCTTTTAAAATCAAAATTTATAAAAAAAATTTTAATATTTAGTAACCCCATCCCTTGCGGCTATAACGGCCGTAATCCTGCTGGGCTTACTTTCGATACAAGCATCAATCATTTCATTCATTCTTTGATTTATCCATGCATATCCGTGTATAGACGATTTTTTCAACGTTCAAATATGACTTTTGATTTGACAACAGTTTGCATAATCTGTATAAACGATCTTGAAATTTGCAACGGCGCACAGTGTCGCCGGTTGAAGTTATAGCTAGACATGCGCAATTTTTTTTATTAAATCGCGATTTCTCAGAAACTACACTATAGGTACATATATCAATCTGAAAATTTATATTCATAGTTTTCGTATAATGTATCACGACAACCGAAAGTAGCAGATTACTTTTAAATATAAACCATTTTCGGTCTAAAATGATTTTATATTATTATGAATGATAATATGTTACAAAAAAAATTCATCAACCGGAAGAGGCAGAATTTTGATTAAGAATGTGAATTTGAAATAGAATGTGAAAAAAATAAATTTCTTAGGATAAATATTATTAATATATCAAATATAAAAAAAAAGGTTATAAAATGTAAAAACGTACAAATTCAAAAACAAAATAAACAGTAAAAGGTAAAAAAAGAAAGAAATCGATATAAAAGCATGATTCGGCAAACTTCAACAACTTTTTTTTGCAGTTTCTATAAGTACATTAGTTCAACTTTAATATATATAAAAATCAAAACTGTACAGTGCCCAGTGCTATTTTAAAAGTTTCAAGAAACTTTATATTGTTGAAAAAAATTTTAAATTCGGACTACAAACAAACTAATCGAAATTTCTACAAAAGCAATTAATATTTTTGTTAAAATTCTAATAAAAAATATTAGTTAATACCTTTTCCAGTAATATCCATTTTAAAATAACTCGACGACGTTTCAGAACGCGTGACAAATCCCCTTTGCTTTGAACGCAAAAACGTAACTGGTATAAACCGGTTTAGCCGCAGTCTTTATTTCACGCGTTTGTCAAATTACCACGTGCTCGCGACGTTTCCAAATTAAATTTTGATAATAGTATTTGAAAATTCAGTTGTAATATTATGTAAAATAGTGGTACGTAAATAGTTTTTCGAAAATATTGAAATCGAAGCATTTCCAGCTAGAACTTCAATCGGCGACACTGTGCGGCGATCGTGTTTTTCCTTATTTTATGTTTATCGAATTTTCCGATAGGGGGGGGGGAAACCTGACCATAAATCAACGTACGCCAGTATTAATCCAATAAAATGGTAATAATTTTCCGCCACCGCAGCTTTTGCATGGGTGTCGCGATCGTGCCAGTCGTAAAATAATGATTGATTGGCTTTTAATCGAATAATGCCTTCTCGTTATGTCGGAATGGTGACTTAATTAGCCGCTTATCCGGCAACCGGCGCCCTATTTATCATTTTAATACACTTTATCAGCCGGGGGAAAATTCATTCACACACCATATTTTGCACACTGAGCCACCGGCTGGCTTTCTCTCACGATCCAAAGTGGATTTGACTCGTTTTGATTGACGTCTCGCGTCCAAGTTGCTCACAAGACAGAGTTTAGGGGTTGTTTATTAGCACCGTGAAGAACTGGACGGGTTCGTGTGCGTGTGTTAGATGAGTTTACAGCATTCTTGTTGAGTTTAGAGAGCTAAAATATCATAGTTTGCTAGACGTGTCGACTTTGGTAGACATCGATGCCTTAATTACGGGACAGACGCTAATTGCCGAAAGCTTGTTACGGTACACTACGTAACTGTGTTTGAAAATCCCTTTATTAGTTTCGGTGGAAAGTTGGAAGTTTTTGCCGAAAGTTTTGTTTTCATTTCGTATATAAGGTATACGCGTTACAAGCAAAGTATGAAATACCGCATTGTATAAATTGCCTAAATATTATATACAATGAGAAATACATATACCACGCTTCATAAATTGAAATAGAATAGGCACGTGTGAAAAACCCAAGTATGTGAAATATCGCACTAAAAAAAGAATCAGCTGGTCAGATTAGTAATTCGGATAGCAAAATACGTTTATTTCATACTTTTCCTAAAACGCTTAATCTATATATGTATGTATGTATATAAAAATGAATGTCTGTTTGTCTGTCTGTCTCTTATAGGCTCCTAAACCACTCAACCGATCGCGATGAAACTTTGATGACTTATTGTGATCATGCCGGTGATGGTTCATGTGAAAAAAAATCGGGAAAAAAACGGTAACGGGCCTGCTCACGCGTCAGATAACGTACTACGAACGGGAACGGGATCAGGATCGGGAACAGGACCGGGATCTGGAATCGGGAAAAAACGGGAACAGGAACAGGAACGGGCCTGCTCACGCGTCAGATAACGTACTAGGATCGGGAACGGGATCGGGAACGGGATCGGGATCGGGATCAGGATCGGGAACGGAACGGGAACGGGCCTGCTCACGCGTCAGATAACGTACTACGAACGGGAACGGGATCGGGAACGGGATCAGGATCGGGAACGGGACCGGGTTCTGGAATCGGAAAAAAACGGGAACGGGAACAGGAACGGGCCTGCTCACGTGTCAGATAACGTACTAGGATCGGGAACGGGATCGGGAACGGGATCGGGATCGGGACCGGGATCGGGAACGGGACCGGGATCGGGAACGGGAACGGGAACGGGCCTGCTCACGCGTCAGAAAACGTACTAGGAACGGGAACGGTATCGGGCATTGCAACGCATGCCGGGTCAGCTAGTAATTATATAAAACGACTGAGTATTTTATATGTACATATGTATGTATTAATATTTGGAGATCATTAGTCTACAATTATATATTTTTATCTATAAAGCATAGTATTTTTGTAACGTTTAATGCATGTACATATAGAACTTCAAAGTATAACGATTTAAGGTTTCTCAAATTGTTTATTAAGATCAAAATCATCCATCAATCATTAGCAAGTCTGAGATTTGTACTATGTATACTTGGCACTCAACGGGCGAATAGTGAAATACTGTGGTGTGCACACTTGGCGCGACTGCAGCGCCATTCGACACTCAACCGGCGAATAGCGATATAACATCTGTCACCTCGCTTTCGGAACGTTTGTATTTCACTCACGATTGTGACATGGACTCCTCAAATGAAGACGAATCTCTTATGTTGGCCGCATATTTTATATGAATGGTTAGTTAAATACTTTTATTGTTGAATATCATTTATAACGGTGTGGCATTAAGGATCGGCTGACTGTTGACAAATTCGTCTGGTTTCTGTCACTGTGACATAACCTATCAAACTCAGCTTTTCAGCTCACGACTCAGCTTTTCCACAAACGTCATATCTAAATTGAGCGAATCGCCGAAAAAATTGTGTACGAATTCCGTGCGTTGTTTGAGAGTGCAATACGTGTTAAAGTCACAATGCCTGTCACACTTAAAGTCACAATGCCTGAATGAGCCTATACCGTAAAAAGTGTCTAGTAAATTTTGTATTTTATACACTTGCTGGATTTTATTCATTGTCGGAAATATTATACACGTGCTTATAAGGTATATGCGGAAAATGCAATATGCTGTCGGTTTGGCGAGAGAGCAAGCACTGGTGTACATCGGAAAAGGAGATTTTTAATATCGGCCTCGCTTTTTAAGCTTGAATATTATTTTTTTTTTCGTGTGTGTGTGTTTGTCGAGAGGGTGTAGGAAAAAAGGCAATAAGCTTGTGTGTGCCGACGTTTTCGTATGAACCTCGTAATTTTTTTCATTGTGCGGCGAATATGCAAAAATTGGGCTCGGAATGGGGTCGTTTGTATTCTGAGAAATATTTTTTCAACGGTTTAACAAGCTTTTTCAGTTTATTTTATGAAGATGTGAAGTGTGCTGTTTTTTTTGTGTTTTTTGTTGTTGTAGTGCGTCGTTAATATAATTATCTCATTGCGCGATTCGACGGATTGAAGTTATTGGATCGTTAATTTTAACGATCGGGATTTTGTGATCGTTTATAAATTACTATGTTGTGTTATTTTCCAATGCTTGGAATTTTACCACAACGCATATGTGGAAAAATTATTGCAAATTGACTACATTTATCTAATTTGTATCACTTGATACGTCAATTTAGACCATTGGTCGGGAACCGGCGGCGCGGGAGCCACATGCGGCTCTTTGTATGAAAACCTACCGCTCGCGCTGTCATCCAACGTTTTGCGTGAAATACAAAATTTTGACACACAGTTTACACAATATCAAAATGAATCCCATTTCCACAACGTCGTGGCTATAAAATGCTTTAAGATCATTTTTCAGATTAAACTTTATAATAATTTTTAGTAATAAACTGTCGAATGTCAAGAAATATCACGAGAACATCTTATTTCTTACTACATATTATTAAGGATTAATGAATAACATTAAATTTAATTTTGAACCTACCAATTTTGAAAAGGTTCCCGACCACTGATTTACACTTATTCAACAGTTTTTATAGATATAACCAACACGTTTTAGTGTAATATGCGTGAATAATACATTATTTTTAAACTACATATTTCTTAACAAATTAATTAATAAGCCCAATTTTCAATCCCATAACAATTATTACGTGAGGTTTATAATCCAAGAATAATATAATGTTTAAGTTTTAATTATATTAAACCAGTGGTCGGGAATCATGGATAATATATTGAAAATTATTAATTTGTGAAGTTGTATGAAAATAGTTAGAGAATCAATTTATTGCTAAAAATGATTATATTATTATCTAACGTTTATAAAGCTTTTAAAGAGCATGAATTGTTTGTATATGAAAAGTAGGAAAGGGAAAAATTATATATATAATAGCCGAAATCCGTCTGTCTGTCTGTCTGTCTGCTGATAACGCTCGCTGAGGAAAAATAATTAAAAAACCACCAGAACGAGTGGGGATCGAACCCAGGACCCCAAGCTTGGGAAGAACGTCCTTAGACTAAACTGCCAAAACCAGTTGTCGGTTGGGTCCTTTTTTTTTAGACTATACCTTTACAAGGGATCGTGGCTCTGCTTTACCTATAAAATAAAAACTCTGCTTATAATACATAGATGGCGATATAAAAACTATTATATTTTTTGGTTTTTTGATTTTTACAAAATCACTTACAAAATCATAATTATTATATATATATGATAATTAATAATTATAATATAAATAGTTAATAAAAAAAAATCGATACTATCGATACTACGGGATTGCTATACATACATAGATGGCGCTATAAAACCATTATTTTTTTGTCACTTACAACCGTGCGATCAATTAGTGAGGATCTCTATTAAAAAAGCGCTTTACGTAATTTAAAATTCAACGGGCGTTGATGTTCAACGGGCTTACACCAGTTTGGATATATTCATCTTGATTTTGTGAAATTTATGTTTCAAATACGCTTTTCGTAATATTTGTATTATTTTACGTAAACGTAGGTTGAAAATTAGATCCGCCGGTTTTGATAGAAGGAGATACTCAACCGCTGTATTAGATAAATAGATAAAATATAGAATTTGGGTTAAGCTTTGTAGTATTTGTGTACTCATTCCAAAAAGTGCTTGAAATATTAGATTTTACAATAGTTTACCTTGAAACATCTACTAGCAAATTAAACTAGAGCACTATCGATGATTGACAAAACATCAAACGAAAACCATAAAGGGGAATATTCAATGCGAATCATAAAAGCTCAGTACATAACAGGCAGCGAAAGTTACATTTTCGATAGTACGCGTATAGTCAAAAGCTTCAACGCTTCAAAAGGCATTTCATAACTCGGCAGTGCGAGAACGCAAACGTACCAGCCGACAACAATCGCGCAACGAAAGCTCACCCATTACTCAAAAAGCTCAAAGCTTTCGAACACATTTTTCGTGAATCCATGGCACGTGGCTTAGCCACTCTCCGGAGATCCGGTCCGGCTCATTGAAAGAAACGATTTCGGCTTATATGTATGCTGCGAAATCGCGTATGAAAATTTAGCGCGGCAAACCTAGCGAATTTTGCTAGGTAAGGAACAAAGAGCGCATGACAGCAAAGTCGGCTTTTACCGCTAAATATTCGGGCATAACCACGTGGTGAAAACTTTAATTTGCACGGGCATAGGGGGTGGCGGGGGCGATTATATGCATACGTCCATTATATATTTGTCAGCTGTTATAATATATATATTACGTAAAGTAGTGCACAAACAATTGATTATTAATAGAATTGAAAAAAATCGCAATAAATAATGTTAGATGCACGTGGGTGGCATTAATGCTCGAATATAATAACCGAATACGCGTCTACACCAAGAAGGATTTTCCGCCGAATTCCGCCTATTCGCGGTCTTCGATGACGTTTGTGGAAAAGTTGATATGTTGTATGTAAATAGCTCTGACTTGAGTCCATGTCAGAATCGTCAGAGTGACAGAAACCGATGCTTGCGCAGGCCGATAGACTTGCGAAATTTTCTAGATTTTCCTAGCAAAATTCGCTAGGTTTTCATACGCGATTTCGCAGCTGTGTGTGAGAGCCTTAACGAACCGAACACGTGAAAAAAATTGGACATTTTTGTTGTAAAGAAAATTCGACCACATGGTTAGGCCATGTGGTTAAATAATCGTAATAAAAGTGATCCCCTATAAGTAGGGGATTACTTTTATTATGATTATAAACACTGACAGAATGATTTCATCCTCAAAATAGGCCTCAGACAACTAAGTAAACGGCCTCACAAACCGGAGCGAATTATTATTCATCTTAGGCATTCAAACAATTTACGAACATTTAGTCTCTTGGGGGAAGTCCACGTCACAAACGCAACATTTTGCAAGACTGTTTTGTCACTTTTATTTGCAATAAAAGTTTAATTACACAGTATATGTAAAGTAGATCAACTGTATTATAGTTACTTATATCCACTGCTGGATGAAGACCTCTTCAATCCTCATCCATTTGACTCCACACATTCTTCTCAGTTTATCAGCCTATCGTCCACTTGGTCTACATTGCTTTCTTTCACATCCTCTCGGATACCATTCCTGTATTTATTGCGTCCATCTGCCATCAATTTCGCTATGTGTCCCAGGCACATTTTTCACACGTTCCACTTTATCTGTCACTTTGGTCATATTTACTTCTTACCCATGTACCTCGCTTTCGGAACGTTTGTATTTCACTCACGATTCTGACATGGACTCAAGTCAGAGTTATTTACACACAACATATCAACTTTTCCACAAACGTCATCGAAGTCCGCGAATAGGCGGAATTCGGCGGAAAATCCTTCTTGGTGTAGACGCGTATTGGGTTATTCTATTCGAGCATTACTGTCACCCACGCGCATATAACATTATTTATTGCGAATTTGTTTCAATTCTATTACTAATCAATTATTTTTGCACTACTTTACGTAATATATCTATTATAACAGCTAACAAATATATAATCGCCCCCCGCCACCCCCTACGCCCCTTTCAATGCAAACTAAAGTTTTCGCCAAGTGGTTACGCCAGAATATTTAGCGGTTAAAGCCGACTTTGCTATCATGCGCTCTTTGCTCTTCACCTAGCGAAATTCGCTAGGTTTGCCGCGCTAGGTTTTCATACGCGATTTCGCAGCTGTGTGTTGCTATGTATTGGAGGTTGAGGAACAGATTTCACAATGGTTCATTTGATGGCACAATTACAGTAAAATTTGTAAAGGTTTGTGTGTTAGTATAATTCGGAAATTTGAGTAATTATCGGTTATAGCAAATCGCTATACCGGTTGATCGAACGTCCGTATGTGTGATTGAATGACGTAAGAATTTACGTCTGATTGTGTGACTGTTGACTGGAGGAGTGAACTGTGTCTATAGCTCGTGTGACCTTTACATCTATTTATAAACTTAAGAGGTCCGAGGAAGTTTGGGGGAATGGGAAGGGAATCGACTGATCCTGGGTCGATTGCAATTGGTTCACAGTGGTCGCCTGTTTTGCACTGTCGAATCTGATTGGTCGACATCAACTTAGACTGAGGGGAAGGCAAGGAAGGGGGGTATGCGTTGCAATGTATGATTCACTCGGGTCTGTCCCGAATCATTAGCCAAAATACGCAGAAAACAATGTATGCCTCAACCATTGCGCCATACTTACTGAATCTGATGCAATAGTTTGTGGAGACGTAACAGTGTGAGTGCCTTTACTTGCATTTGCACAAAAATAGAGCTACCGATACCTGTTTTGTGTGTGTGCAAGACCGGAAAACTTCCATTAGCAAATTAACTGTGGGTACGAACGACTACGACGACGCAATTCGAGCACTCGCTTTATTATTGACGGGGTGAAAATTGGCGAATTCAGTGGGTTTTGCGAATGTGTGCGGAAAACTCGATACCCGAGACGTGTGAAGCCGCCCCCTACTCCGGAAAACCTCCAACTAATTTCACTCGGTAAATATTTTATGGATTGCATGTGCGATGTGTGTGTGATGGTGATGTTGCCGGGATTTATTACCGTGAGGTCTAGTGTAAAATTTTGCACATGCGAAATTTCGTTTTCGCCCTTGAGTATGTGCGAAATAATTTTGCGTAATTTCGCTCCACACCGGCTGTATGATTAAACGCGATTTGTCTATTGTTTATGTATGTCGGTATGTTCGGTTTAAATTTGAGGATTTTGTTAGAAGGAACGGGCGCAACTCATTTTATCCTAAATGTTCTAACATGTGATGAAAATTAGTTAAAAACGAACACTCCTATATAAATTTACACTTTTAAATATATCCGTAAAAGGTGTGTAGGTAATTTTGAATAGAATTTCTGTTTCAAAATTTAATTTGAGCTGAGTCAATAATTATTATCGTTTTAAGAAAATAAAATTACAAAATGTTTTCCCAGTGGTACTTAGATTACATTTAAAATACCAACATTAGTTTGAATCGACAATACTCCGAGGTACAATCTGCATCCATTAGACTCCATACATTATTTTCAATTCATCAGCCCATCCTCCACTCGGTCTACCTTGCTTTCTTTCACATCCTCTCGGATACCATTCCAGTATTTCTCGCGTCCATCTGCCATCCATGCTTCTTACCCATGTATACCTCTTACGATCTCTTCTCGTTATACCGAGCATACATCTGTGTGCGCTGGATCTTACGTAACTTTCTTGAATTAAGCTTCCGTGTGGATGTGAAACTTGGAAGCTTAATTCAAGAATGCTACGTAAGATCCAGTGCATACACAGGAGCGTGGAAGTATGACCAAAGTGGCAGATATAGCAGAACGTGTGAAATAGTTGAAGTAAACACATAGCGTGAATAATGGATGGCAGATGGACGCGAGAAATACTGGAATGGTATCGGAGAGGATGTGAAAGAAAGCAAGGTGGACCGAGTGGAAGATGGGCTGATGAATTAAGAAGAATGCTCAAGACAGACAGGAACGGAAAAGGATTGGAGAGGCCTTCATCCAGAAAATGATGAGGATGATGATGATTGTCGAACATTAAGAATTATCACGAAGATAAAATATTTCTCACTGCTCTCCATTTCATAAATGAGTAACATTTAATTTCATTTTGAATATATAATTCGAAGATAATATGTTGCGGCTCCAAAACTTTATAATTTTGCAAGGTTTTCTCTAATTAGCTCGAAAGAGGTTTCCAACCACTGCTTTTAGTAAAATGCCTCATTTACCTAACAAGAAAGTTTTTCACTCCAGCATCATAAATCTAGACTAAAATGTTGAATTTCTCAAGAGCGTGTTTTATCAATCACATTCCTTTCGTCTAACAAACGTCTAAATTGTATTTTATTTCATTGTCGTATCATTTGAAGCTATCGCTGATCGTTTATTTGCTAAACTACGGTAAAAAAGTCCCGTTTATTACAAAATATGACATTTATGTGCGTGTCGCTCTTACAAGCGAGGAAAAACAATAGCGATTTTTCGGTTTTTCCTTTGCATAGATACGATAGGAAAAACCCTTTTCTTGCCATGCCACGGTGACATTTTTTACATTCCTTTTATATGTATGTGCCGCTGTTATCCTTTAAAGATGCGAGCTTTTCCCTCGAGATGCTTTTGGCAACGTCTAGTCAAATCTTTCGGGATCTTTCACTTGTTTCCCTCGCGTTTTTCTATTGGTATCCGTTTTTTCGCAGACAATCGTCCTGTTGGCACCCGAAAACCTTTCAAATCATTTGTTCGAAATTTTATCTACACTTCGCTTAGATTTTTACTGCGGTTTTGATAAAATTTAAATTAGGGCATTGTAAGGAATCGTAACATAATATTTATCCAATTAGCCCCTCAGAAACCAAATTGACTAAGTTCTGATTAAATTGCTTAGTTTGATATACATACATATACCAAACAAATTTCGGTGTGTGTATATTAAATAATCATTTCGGAAGCAAGTTTCTATGTCTTACAGACAGATATGACACTTTTTAGAAAATAAACAATATGAGTCGCCTAGTTCCAAATTCCGATAAGTCCACAATATATAAAAAACGAGAATAAAATATTTTCTGGTTCTAAGAATGTTTTCAAACGATGCCTTATACTTGAATTATTCCAAATACCGCCAAGTGCGCCGTAAAAAAATATTGAAAATCAGTGTTAGTTCCAAAAACTGACAATTGCACTATGATAAAAGCTGATAAAAGCCACATTTACATAGAAACAAACAACGATAAGTCCATGTTTCTAATCTCAATATTTTGTTTAATATCAACAAAATTAAGTTTAAATGAGTTTAAACGCCATAAAGCATATAAGTCTGTAGCAGAAAAACCCCGTTTTGCGAACAAGTGAGTTTTATGGACTTATCGGGATTTGGAACTAGGCGACTCAATTGTATCCACTTTATCTTACAAGTCTTATTTGAACCTGTTTATTTAAACTAAATTATCTTATACCGCAAATATCGCGCTATTATTATTTTTTTTTTGATAAAATACATACATATAAATAAGAATTGCTGCAGATATCAAAATATTTATCTAATTACTCTGACAGAATCTACATACATAACTTGAATGACTTCTGATTAAGTTGCTGAGTTTATAAACAAATCTTTCTTTTTATTAAATAAAATCATTTAATAAACAAACAAATTTTCTATGCTTTTAGTTTTTAAAAGTCATTTAATTTCGCCATTGCATGTCTTCATTTAAACTTTTTTTAATATACCTTATAAAGCAATCACTACAACGAAATAATGAAATTGAATGTTTGCGTATTTCAGGAATATGGAAGAGTACCTTTAACGATTATAATATTACATGTTTAATTTGCAAACAATATTCGAAACGTGTCAATTTTTCAAACATTATCCGATGTTTATCTTGTTATCGCGATACATTAGCGCAATAGCCGTGTCGAATTTCTCGTCAAATTTGAACGACCCCATTTTGACGACACGATCGATTTCTCGTAATGGAAATTTACGAAATTGATTAGCAGACTCAACGACAATGGCTGGAGATCACATTGTGTTTGCATCTTTTCACTAATTCATTAAATTTTGATTCGACGAGGCGAGAGAGACAGAGTGAGAGAGTTTGACAATGGAGAAACCCATTAGGTGCATCGGCAACAATGAAACCCATCAGATTCTAATTAATTGACCCCATTGTTTCTACATAGAATAGATAGGCAGATGTGTGCACTTTATCTGCTGGTTGAAAAAGTTGCGGAAAATTCAACACTCGTTCAGTTATTATGGTGTTCACGATGATGCATAAATTTTCCTGCGTATATTTGACTTGTGTGTTTTCAAAGGCGAGGGGGAAAAAAAACCACTTCTTATTGTTTGCGACTCTCGTAGATAGATACCTTGGGTTATATTTTAGCGTAATATTTATGCAAATTTAGCTCGTTTGTTGGTTGGTTCGCTGAGTATTGCGCGATAAGCTTTTAAAAATATTTTTTTACCCCCTCAGGCGAAGCTTTTGTCCGACAAAATAATTTCGAATTGACATCGACGCACGCAAAATGCGATATTTTAGTTAGTCACGAGACTTTTTTTTTTATTATGTATTTCATTTCGCCGAGCTTTTCATTTGTGTGTGAATTTAACAATTCATTTCATCCGAATCTGTATAAATCTACGTATCTCTCCATTTGGCGTTTCTCCGCGTCCAATTCAAATATTTGAAATGAGTTCTCTTTTATCTGTTGTTGGTCTCATATAAATACGTTTTATGCGGTTCTGCGTAACAATCAGTGTCATAATAGTACGCTTTGTTCTCAATGTGTTACTTTTGAAGATAATCTATGTATATTTGTTTTGATATTTTACATAAACGTTGATTGAAACATTGAATCTGTCATACGAGACTTTATTCACAATTGAATAAGTAGCTTATAATAATGTAATACGTAATACGTAAGTTCAGATGAAATTCAATTGAAATGTTCATAATATTCAAGGTTGAGTTTGTAATTTTTCATACAGAACGAGTCAATGTTTATTGAAATGTAATTTTAAAGTTCGAAAGTTCAAAAACAAACTCTTATAAGCTCTTAAGTTATACGCAATTCGACGACAATTAAAATGATTATAAATTATTTGAGAAAATATTTTACTAAATCTTAATAACTACGCTAAAGTTGTATCAAAACGAAGGCATTTTATATGAGCTGAGATTAATGGAACTTTAACTGTTTCAATTCAAATTAAACTCAAGCTCAGGACAATGCTCTCGTGTGCTCGTATTTTATTATACAAATCGCTATCCGAAAACTTGTTCAATTGGGGAACAAAGTTCTCCTTTGCGTGCACGGTACGTTCAATTCATCATACATATTATGTATGTATGTACACCAAATTGTCAAATACATATTACATGTACTACGAATGTTATACTGGCTTCGATTCCCAATACTTTTATGTTTACAACGTACACTTAAAATGTAAAAATTTCTTCTCATCCGTCAGCTTCGTGGAGTTGAACAATATGTACATATAGTGATGAGACTTGAAAAATGCGCTGTCAGGAGTATGAAATTGCGTGTGTTGTTATTGTTTTTTTTAATATCCAGCTAACAATAGTCGATTGTTGAGCTTTATTGTACTTTTATGTGTTTTATGTGCTTCATCGCTTCCAGGCTAAAGTAACAGACAGGTGTATGAAAGCGCGTTCCGGATACATTGACTATTTTCCGGAAAAAAAGCAGGCTAATTCATAATACAGAATTGCTAGTATAGTAAAGTTACACGTCATTGTAAGTTGCAACATTGAATGATAATTTTGGCATTTTTGTTGTGAATAAAGATTCAACTTATTTTATTATACTCGCAAACAGTTATATTGATCGTAGAAAGACTGTCACGAAAGGTTATTTTGAAAGCACAAAATTTATGAAAACAACAACGTAACTGACGCAACTGATTCTTACAAATAACAAAACTCAAGGCATTCTAATAAAAAAAAAATATAAATACATAATTTATAAATATCTTTAATAAATTTTGTTATGTTCAAAGTAAATACAGAATATTCCTGTCTGTCTTGTCTTGATAAATTTGCATCCACTTGACTCCACACGTTCTTCTCAATTCATTAGCCCATCTTCCACTCGGTCTACCTTGCTTTCTTTCACATCCTCTCGGATACCATTCCAGCATTTATCGCATCCATCTGCCATACATTCTTCTCACTGTGTGTCCACTTCAACTTTTTCACACGTTCCACTATATCTACCACTTTGGTCATACTTCTTACCCATGTATCTTCTTGTTATACCAAGCATACATCATTCCATGCTTCTCTGTGTGCACTGGATCATACATAGCATTCTCGAATTTAGCATCCATACGTCATAATCGACAGTACGCATTGGTTGTATGCCTTTTTTTTTTTACGCAAAGCGGAATATTTAAATAATACAATTATAATCCACGATAACACATTAAATCACCAATTTTGATAAAAAAAAAAAATGTCTCATTTGCGTTAAACTGTCCCTATTTAATAGTATTATTAGATATTTAAATCGTACTATAATTTGTAATTTATATTGAATTGTATTGAATGTTTGGACTTGGTTTACTGTTTCACCGCAAAAAGAATAGTCACTCGAGTACAAATTTTCAAAAGGAGTAACGGTACCCTTAATACTATCAACAAAATGAACAGCGTAGTAGTATTTCATTCAAACAATACTGCCGTCCTAAGCCCACTTAACGTAACTGACAAAAATTACGAAAATGAGTTAGATGTGTTTTATGGGAGTGTATTCTTGCGATTTTTTCATATCAAAATTAATGTATCTTCATCCAAAAGTGACTTTTTTAAGCTATTAAATCTAACGTATCTGCATGCGCAGAGAAATAGTATCACCAATACTTAGCGAAAATAACGTATCCAATATTTACTTCGGAAAAGACTGAATCTCTCCACATTGGAGACGAGTAGATTGACAGGTGATTTAATTGAACTATTCAAAATAATAAATGATCATTATTCATGTGAAATGACCAACCTCATTATGTTCAATGAGAACCCTCATCTAAGAGGTATATACTCTTAGACTCCGAAAATAAAAATCAATTAAGATTGTTGGAGATTCATTATTTTCAAATAGAGTGGTTGAAGTTTGGAATGGTCATATGTGTACATTAATAATGAATAATGAAGTGACGTAACTACTAAAGTATTAATTTTTCCTTAGAATTATCAAAACACAATAGAAAATAACCTCATGCACTAAAAAAAAGATTAAATAAATCAGTAATATATGAAGAAAAACACAAGTTTAGAATAAAACTTTCAAGTCCATTTATCTCGATAAGTGGGCTTGGCACGGCAGAATACTCCACGATATTACATTGAAACAGCTATTATATGCATTATTGCCAAGATTGAGTACATTTTGTGCGTCGTTTAAATATATTCAAACTGTCCGCGGAAAGTTTTATTAAAACTTTTCACGTTCGATCCGTACTTTTCGTCGGACCAGCACGCACTAGCCGCCAGATGGGTTAAACGGAACGTTAAAGTATGAAAATCCAGTAAAGGAAAGGTTGGTCCTTTCGACGTTGGTTGGTTGGGTATCCGGTGTATTTTATCTTTTGCTATTGCCCTCGTTCACAGGCCGCTGGTTGTCGGAGAAGTGCATGGTCCATAGTAGTGGTTAGCAAAACTGGCCGTAAAAATGCCGGATTATTCCGGTTAAAGTGAGGCGAGGGTTGAGCCGTCATCTGTCATAGCAATATTCAGCAGGCTGTGTACATATACTTTGAATGTTACAAAAAATAGCCCGATGGTGGCTTTTACGCTTGTGCGTAATTTTTTAATGAAAATAGTTGCCGGTTAAAGGGTACCGCTGCGAAAGAAGTTAATATTACCCGCGAGGGTCGACTAAATGTGGAATGTGACCCTTTCGAATTCTTTATTGAATGGTTAACTATTCGGACTTATGGTCTCAATCGGGTTGGCTTTGTGTGGAAATAATCGAAACGTGGAATTTTCACTCGTAATAGTGCAGTTTGTGATTCGTTCGATTTAATGTATGTACGTACGTGTATCCAAAGTGCGTTTGTTTAAAGTATAATATGTACAATAGTTGTGGAAATTTACGTGAGCTTTATGCGTTGAATCCTAAAGGAATATGATAATGTGAATTTTGAAAAGGATATCGATAATGTGTATTGTCGCAATGAATTTGCGTTGCTTTGTATCGGACAATTACTAGTACATTGTTCAATTAAAATAATATTATATTGGTGAAATACCCGTGTTGTACATATAATCGAATCATTTTTTATCTCGCAAATATGATCGGTTGATTCTGAAGAACAATTATTTGAATCAGTATTTTTCAAACTTCAAGCTACTTCATTTCGAGCATTGTAAATATAAAATATTATACCTGTACGAGTATATAAAATTGACGCGTTTATATGTTAAATCATACAAGTGCATAAAACAGTTAGTATGCATGATTGTAATATTAAGATTGCTAATGAAAAGTGTTCACTTAGCAAAATAGCTTACAGAATTGATCAAAATCACAATTTTGATCTATCGACAGTTTCAGTTCAAATTTTCAACATTTTAAATCAAAATAATGAAGCTTACCGCACACTTTTCAAATATATCTAATCGGTATAGTTCATTTGCGTTCATACGCTAAATATTCTGGCATAAATACAATAGGTATAAGTACATATATAAAACAGAATATATGATTGTAATATTGAGATTGCTAATGAAAAGTATTCACTTGGCAAAATAGCTTACTGAATTGATCAAAATCACAATTTTTGATCTATCAACAGTTACAATTCAAATTTTCAACATTTTAGATCAAAATAATGAAGCTTACCGCACACTTTTCAAATATATCTAATCGGTATATGTAGTTCATTTGCGTTTGTCATAATAGTTCATTTGCCTTCATACGCTAAATATTCTGGCATAAATACAATAGGTATAAGTATATAAAACCGTTAGTATACATGATTGTAATATTGAGACTGCTAATGAAAAGTATTCACTTTGTAAAATAACTTATTGAATTGATCAAAATCACAATTTTGATCTATCAACAGTTACAATTCAAATTTTCAACATTTTAGATCAAAATAATGAAGCTCACCGCACAAATTATAAATATATCTAATTAGTATAGTTCATTTGCATTGTCATAGTACATTTATTTCCGTTCACACGTTAAATATTCGACACTTGCGTTTTAAAGCTACTCGTACATATGTACATAGTTTACTTTATATTGAATCGTGACAGAGGTCACTGGCTATTATCGGATTCTTCGTCCCACCCGGAATTGGTTCACTTTTTTCATTCGACGAGCAATTTATTTAGTGGCCAACATTCGCGTGATCTAGTTACGAACTCAATCCGAAGAAGGAAAGCAAACACAATAAAAATACGAACGGTCACGACACGTCTAACGTTCGCGCCCACTTTTATTCCCCTGTATACATATACATATGTATGTACATTTATACATTCAATCTAGATAATTCTCTCGATTTCGGCCACACACATAGATTGCATTAAATGGTCCAGAAGTGGCACTAGGTGGCGGTCGTACGGTGTCGTATTCACGGCAATTGTGCGAATTTTCAGTTTAAATGCACGCAATAACGGGCTATCCGTGCGTCGAATTGTACGGTTAACATCGAGCGGTTAAAAGCTCTTCGCAAAAAGTTCAACTGGAATAATTGACCGTACAGCTCGCAATCTCTGCCCGAATTTACATATCGCTACTTGATTATTAAGCCGAAACATGGACCCTGGATTTCGTTCCAATTTAAAACGACATATAATACATTTATATACGCACATATAACAGATACTACATAAAGTGCGTCAGAAATACTGGGATATAACACTGTTCGACACAAAGAATGTTTCCGAGACGAGATATGACTTTTCTTATACATAGATCTATGCCCAGTGAACACGAATCTGGTAATAAAAAAATGTTGTTTGGCTTGAGATTCGAAGATATACGTGTTTTTTTTTTTTAATCACGCCATTTTTCTATTTCTTGGTGTTGTTCGTTCGATGTCTCAAAATCTGTCAATTGCTTGTTCAAAATGAATATTGGAATCTATAGTTGGGTATTTTATCTTTCATTTGTAGTACTTTTCAGCTTTCAGATATTTCTAAGTAGTCGTCCAGTTCAAATCAAAAGTCAAAAGTATGTATTTTCACTTTCAATTTATTTAATAAATACATAAATTAATTAAAAAACCTTCTAATTACTTCATTACAAAATTATTTAAAAGCAAATTGAAAAAAAGTTTCAAACTACTGCACTGCTCTCTATTCGATGTATTGACGCACTAATACACACATGCATACATCTGTGACCTAAGAGCTACCATATACAGCACAAATTTGGTCTCAGTAGTACGCGATGTAAGCTAGCTATTTTACCGATTTAAAGTTCAGCACACTTCCAATTAACCCTTTTTTTAAACAAAAAACAAAAAAATAATGTAGCCAGAACACTATCCCAATAAACATGTTTCAATGGGAAAAAATCCCAAGTGAAAATACATACTTTTGACTTTTGATTTGAACTGGACGACTACTTAGAAATATCTGAAAGCTGAAAAGTACTACAAATGAAAGATAAAATACCCAACTATAGATTCCAATATTCATTTTGAACAAGCAATTGACAGATTTTGAGACATCGAACGAACAACACCAAGAAATAGAAAAAATAGCGTGATTTAAAAAACACATATGTACATATATCTCCGAATCTCGAGCCAATCAACATTTTTTTTATTACCAGATTCATGTTCACTTAGATCTATAAGAAAAGTCATATCTCGTCTCGGAAACAAAGAAAAGTCGTCATTTGTCGAACAGTGTAATCAATGACTGCAATATTGAACACTATTTTACTACATTATGTACTACTACTAATTCTAGTTTACAACACTATTTTAATGAATCTAGTCCATAAATTCGATACTAAGATATTAAAACAAAGTAAAAGTACAAGTGTTTCCCTGATGATACACACAATATTAAAAGCACGTGCTAAATCGTTTTAATATTTCATAATAAACATCATCATCTTCATTATAGGCCGTTCACCATCCACTGCTGGATAAAAGCTTCTCCAATCCTCTTCCATTCCTGTCTGTCTTGAGCATTCTTCTCAATTCATCAGCCCATCTTCCACTCGGTCTACCTTGCTTTCTTTCACATTCTCTCGGATACCATTCCAGCATTTCTCGCGTCCATCTGCTATCCATTATTCTCGCTATGTGTCCCAGGCACATTTTTCACACGTTCCGTTATATCAGCCACTTTGCTTATACTTCTTACCCATGTATTCCTCTTACGATACTTTCTTGTTATACCAAGCATACACTTTTCTGGATCTTACGTAGCATTATTGAATTAAGCATACAAGTTTTACATCCATACGTCATAACTGGCAGTACGCATTGGTCGTATGCCTTCTTTTTTAAGCATAACTTCATAATAATGTGTACCGTTAAAACAAAATACTGATAAATAATAGAACGCTCTTATTCTAATAGCTATGAGGTCACGAAAAAAAAACAGTTCACAAACAAGGATCTTATTCTTAATTACAGAAGTAGGATCATAAAATTGTTGTGTGTTTTAGTTTGAAGAACGATTGGCATTGACCTATTGTATTTCTGTAGTCTACTTAAACGGATTATTTTATTCAATTTTGTTAAATATTATTTATCCTTACTATATTGATAACAATTTGGTTGCACTTTAAATTTAATGCGATTGGTTTAAATTGTGAAAATGTTTTTATTGTAATCGCCCGTTTTTCTGCCGCGCTCCCCAAAATTGCACACGTACAACGTTTATAAAGCTTCCATTGGATGAATCTCAACGTAAAATTTGTAGGTGAGGATAGCGAGGATAGTAGCTGGAGTCTCACAAAGGATAATAATATTTGTAGTAGCATGTGTTGTGGACATGGGTTCCTTGTTAAATACGTTTCGCTAGTTGTCCTCGCAAAACTTACCGAGTGGAGCGGTTGTGTTGTCGCAATTTTTCCACTAATCCCAAAGGTCTTGCTCGAGAACTCTTTCAGCAACGGTCTACATAGTTATATACGTGTGTGTCTTTTGTCTTGTTGTTTGCAACTTTGATATATAAAACTTGGCAAATAGGGCACATTTTAGTATATCGCGTTTACGTAATGCTTTAGTCGGGTAAACTTCTGAGCGAAAACGACTCGTCGCGTTCAACATATTTTTTCATTAAAAAATATTACACGGTTGCCTTCAGATCTTTTCAGTTGACTTGTTTGTGTTTAATTGAAAGTATTGCGTAAAGTTTGATAATTGATTGCGCGCATTGATATTGTTTATAATTATTATTCGTCAATTCATACAAAAGTGCTCTTTGGCCGAGAGAATTATTACACTCGATGTCGAGGAAAAACTTTTTCATCTGGCTTAAGTAATTTTCATGGCTTTTCTGGAACAAACTTTTCAAGTTGTGCCATAAGATTTTTCATCGACGCTAAGCTGATAGCACGGCAAGACAATTTTGACGGTTGAAATTTAATTTTCCAAGACCATTTTCCGAAAGGTCTCAATACTATAGATACGTGTATACAAGAATTCGAAAACGTACTTTTGTATATTAAATTTCGACATATTCTTTTGAATCGTATAGTTTTTTAAACACATGAATAGTTATGTCATTAAATCAATTTATACAATTATGTATATGAGTCGCCTAGTTCCAAATCCCGACAAGTCCACAATATATAAAAAACGAGGATAAAATATTTTCTGGTTCTAAGAATGTTTTCAAACGATGCCTTATACTTGAATTATTCCAAATACCGCCAAATGCGCCGTAAAAAAATATTGAAAATCAATGTTAGTTCTAAAAACCGACAATTGCACTATGATAAAAGCCATATTTAGAAACAAACAACGATAAGTCCACGTTTCTAATCTCAATATTTTGTTTAATATCAACAAAATTAAGTTTAAATGAATTTAAACGCCATCAAGCAAATAAGTCTGTAGCAGAAAAACCGCGTTTGCGAACAATTGAGTGTTATGGACTTATCGGGATTTGGAACTAGGCGAATCATATATTGAATTAATTGTCAATGCCTTAGAGATTCATGAATGGATAGCCAATATATCATATTGACCCAGTTTAGTGTATAATAAATTATATTACGTGTATTTCACAATAGAAGACGTTTACTATATACATACATAGCTGAAAACAGTTATATTAATAAATATACATTTTTTACATAACACTTTAATTTTGCTCCATATAATTTCAGTAACGTGTTTTTTTTTATTTCAGGAGTATTCGAGATTCAGAGGTGTGTTACACTTTAAATATTGTTTTTCAGATAAGCGAATGTTAACACGAGCTGACACATTTTGTAACTGTATTTTTGTAAAAGTGTACATTTTTAGTGTGTTAATTAATCAATGTTAATTTGTGCTAACAATCGCTAATGAATAATGTATTAATGCATAGCGAAGGCGTGTTTGAACGAGTGAGTGAAGCTTCAAATGTCAAAAGCTCAGCACCCGAGTCCGACAAGCAGCCATTTTTATTATGTTTTTTTCCTCTATAGCTTAATGTGCAAAATTTTAATCCGCAAGCAGCCACCCGTCGAGGATCCTCTCGTTAACATAATTTTAATGTATAAATTTGTACCAAAAAAATTGTTGATGTGTCACAAGGTTATCGATTAATGAACCTTATTTTCTGGTTTGTTTCTTTTTTGATTCCAATCTTCCGTTCTGTGCCTCTTTAGGATGAAAAAAATCAAATTCTGACAACAAACGCTTGGTTGAATTTGGTAAGTGACATGAATTGAGGTCCATCCGCCGTAACTTCGACCAAATCCCATTGTTTTTCGTCCATCTAAAGCCCCATATAACATGCGCACATCACGATGAAAAAAAAAAAAATAACGCTTTATCAATAAGTGCCGAGCTTTTGGGCGAAAAAATAAGCTTCCTAACCGTTACAAGCTTTCACACTGCTGCGAGCTTTCTTGATCAATCGTGTTAAATTGCATAGTATCAAACAAAGTGCTCTATTCAATCACTGCAAACACACACATACATACTGTACATAGATTGAGTTAACATCGATGCACACTATTTATTAAGTTTTGCCAATAAATAATCACTTTTAAACATGAAAAATACTCTGCATCACTGTACGCTCATACTATGAAATAATTTAAAAAAAATACACACACATACATTTGTAAAATGCTTTAAAAATCACAAAAAATTCAGCTTTTAAGCTGTTTTTATTTATATAAGCTTACATTTTCAAGGTGATTACTAATGTCATCAATTCACTAATATCTTCATTAAAACGCATAAATTTTAAGTCGTTTTGATTTTAGCTTACTTTTAATACTGTTTTAACTATTGATTAAGGCACTGCTTCGTTCTATTAGTACTTGTAATGAACATAACTTTTTGATCTCTTTGATATCTTTGTTTATTGTATGAAATCTATACTGTTTCAATCCAAACATGCTGTACAATACATATCTCAAACATTTGCATACACAGAGAATACACGTTTACTTTGAAATACAGTCGAGAATGAAATTTTATATTGGAACCTTTGCTGTTTTTAACGGTATTGCAATTTTTGAACGTTTTACATTACTGTGTACTTCAAGTATAAGAATGGGTTTGTTTGCGACGTTTCCGGAAAATCCGTTTTCTTTTCCCTGCAAACTGCAATGAACTTGTACCGTACAAGTTCGTTTTTACACTGGCAAAATCAGTTTTTCGATTCGTTTCTTCTCTTGTGAATATAATAACGTTCGCGTTTACTTATCTGTATGTTACATTCATACATTAAACCACACCTCGAACGGATATTACACGGCGTGCGCAAAACGTTCGAATACTTTCGATACCACGTATCCTAAGGATATTCGCTATAACGTATATAAATGTCCTACGTCAAATCGCTGACGACTGTTGGATATCCCATGAATAATAAATGAACCGGTCGCATAAGACCGGATGGAGTTTTACAATTCGAATTATTCGAGCGATAATCCGAGAAAAAGGGAGAGAGAGAGTCGACGTGAACGAATTATTACATCTATGTACATACAACTGTGAATTTTCCGTTGTGTCGTTATTCGGAAAATAACCCTTTCGTCGAACATTTGTACTGCATATGTAAATGTATTTCGAGGATTTTCTCGCGTATTGACCGTCGATTTTTCCGCGTCGTCGAACATTTTTCGCACACGCGAATTTCGAACGTAAAGTTTATACTTTCGTCAGAATTCAATTTCCTTGACGTTTCATAGCAATTCAAATACACATACGCGATTGCCAGAGTATGTATATGTATGTATGTATGTATATCGCTTTGTATACATACGTGTGTATTTCGTTTACAAATACTTTGTATCCTCGTGATAGAGTTTAGCTTGGCTGACATGCCAAAAATATCAATACAATATTACGGACGTGGATTCGTTTACTCTGATACGATTTTATTATAGTACAATAAATTCCACTGATCGTATACGTTGACAATATTTCAATATTTGAACAATGATTGGAAATATGTATGATCGTATTGAAGTTTTGGTGTAATTTTAACGATCTGTAAGCTATGTTTATCACGTACTATGTTTTTCATTAAACTTTCACTGCAAAAAACGAAAAAATTGCCTTATCTATCAAAATATAAAATAGAAATGCTTATTAGTACGTTTTCATGTTTTAGTTTAATTTAATCAATTTAAATTATGCTAATTTTTTGGATTTAGTCCTCCATATTATGTATAATCTTATTTTTCATTTATTATATTAATATGAGTAGGTACATAATTTTTTTGTAATCATATGAATAATCTTTAGCTGTTACTATATGTATGTATGTAGATAGATATACAGATCATGCTAAAAATATATAGGCATCTTAGCGTATTTAGTATTTTACTCTTATTTATAATGTGTATTTAATAACACTCTTATTTGAAAAAATCCAATTATAAGAGTGAAATCCCAATGGAGAACAAACCTTACTTAAAATCAAATTAAATCCGAGGACAAAGTTTAATTTGTTGTATGTGTGTGGACTGGAAATGCTTCAATCGAACACTGCAAATATAATTAAATATTGATTCAACACCAAAGTTTAGTATAAATTGGAAATTGTGACGATATTGTGGGTAAATTTTCCACGTATTAACCCAAAAGGCCAATAGTGTCAAAGCAACTGTGCGGAAAATGCTGTTCTCACAGTCTTCAAAGGTAAATAAGCTTACTTTGTACTTCACAGCAGTACATAGAACTATGTGTACAGTCTCGAAACAGAACATTGCACTGCACAAATAATTGCATTCAACGAACCCTAGACCAAATTCAATGAACGTTTTACAATCGAGCATTTCCCAGTGGAATCCGCCAGTGAATATACATATATATGTGTGTGTGTGTGTTTTATATTTAAAAGTGTCTGTATTTTTGTATTCTTCAGGTTTTACATTAGCATAATAACCAGAGAGAGCGGTAAAAACAATATGAAAACCTTTAGCACGGGCCCCTGTGAGGATTCTTCGATGAATAATACTGTAGTATCCATTATCAAGGCTTTATGAATATTTTAATAAGTTCATACAGTCTTGTATATAGATATTACTATGTTGTTCGCATGATTACATCGTGGGAGTATTCGGAAGCTTTTCGAAAAGGATGCGTCTCTAAAGTGAAGATAAATAAATAAATAAAGGCAGAGGAAGCTGTAAATGTGAAAAAAAAATAGTGCTATCAATATTGGGAGTTTTAGTTTGGGGATTTTACTGTGGATTCAACAAGTTGTGAACACTTGTTTGGCAACGATGACGCTTTGTATTGGAGTATTGCCAGTGTTTGGATATAAATGTATAAAATAATACATATATAATTGCAAAAAACGATGGACCGTAACATATGAATATATTTAAGGAATTCCAATGGGAAAAAACTTTTCATTATTCCACTCCGAAGAATTTTCAATCGTTTTTTTTTTTTATGTATGTGCATTGTTAGTGTCTTTTTTGTGAATTGAAGTGTAAAAAAAAAAGATGTAATAATAAAAACGACGGGAAAATGACGGGTTTTGCGGAACTTAACGGTTTTAAACACACCATTAACGACCAGTTATATTTGCGGATGTTCCTCGTTAACGATTCGTGCGAATGTTTATATACATTCTATGTACATTTGAAAGTGCATAAGTATACGCGTATATACAATAATATCATTGCTCTTGTACGACATCAAAATCCCATGCATTAATTTGGTATTATATGTATATTATAAAGTATGACTATTTGAAATGATAAAACGTGGTGATTTTTTCCACCCTTTGTTTTTGCAAATTTCTCATCGGTCATCATTAGTTTGTATCGGCGAGGATCTCAACTTGCAAATTTAACACACTTTATGTACGAATTTTCACATTTATCCCACGTCAAATTATGAAGAATACTTTTGCTTGGCTCGTTTGAATGCATCATTCCGTCAAAGTTGATACATTTACTCGCATTTTCCGATTTATAATATTCACATTGGATGTTGATGAAGTGGTTTTATATCAATTTAAAAATTTTGCAGCTATATTTTGAACTATTAAATAGTTCGTACGCTCAATTAGAACGTTAAAGTATTAAGTTATATGGAAATGTGAAACTTTTTCGGTAGTTGTAGTTAGTGATGCTATGTATTTAACCATCAGACGTTTGTGTATGTATAATGTATCGAATCAAAGCGTAGACGTCATATTAGAACGTTTACTATTATAATGTATTTAACGAGATCAGTGGTCGGGAACCTTTTTCGAGCTAAGAGCCATATTAGGCCTTGCAACATTGGCAAGTTTATGAGCCGCAACATACTATTTTCTGATTATTGTACATATGAGTCGCCTTGTTCCAAATCCCGATAAGTTCACAATATATAAAAAACGAGGATAAAATATTTTCTAGTTCTAAGAATGTTTTCAAACGATGCCTTATACTTGAATTATTCCAAATACCGCCAAGTGCGCCGCAAAAAAATATTGAAAATCAGTGCTAGTTCCAAAAACTGACAATTGCACTATGATAAAAGCCATATTTAGAAACAAACAAACGATAAGTCCACGTTTCTAATCTCAATATTTTGTTTAATATCAACAAAATTAAGTTTAAATGAGTTTAAACGCCACCAAGCAAATAAGTCTGTAGCAGGAAAACCGCGTTTGCGAACGAGTGAGTTTTATGGACTTATCGGGATTTGAAACTAGGTGACTCATATATTCAAAATTAAATTAAATGTAACTCGTTTGTGAAATGGATAGCAGTAAGAAATAAGCTACCTTCGTGATGTTTCTTAATGTACGACAGTTTATTATTAAAAAGTATTGTTGAAAAACGATTTTATGCTTTATGTAGTAATGGGATTCATTTTGATTATGTGGAAATTGTGTGTTTCGCGCAAAACGTTCGCCGCATGAGGCTCCGGAGCCGCTGGTTCCTGACCACTAAACCGGATACTTTACCGTACGTACACATTGCGAACATATAAATGTACGATTGCGATTTTATAAAATTTAATTAAAGTGGAAACGTTGAATTTATCAAATAACTAAACTGTACGCAAAGTCCTCTTGAAATTTATTATTATACGTAGCGGTAGCAATTTGTATTGATTATCTGAATCTATTAGTTCACCCCACTCTAGGCAAACTTAATCCTGAATCCTAGTACGATATAGTAAAATTTAACTGCACGTAATATTTCATGAGGTACTAGTTTATATAATACTAGCTTTATTACCCGACTTTGCCCGGGGTGTAATTAATATTCCCTCCCCTCAAACCTCAAACCACCCCACAGACGTCCCTCAAGCCCCGGCGGCCTCCTTTTAGGACTCCCTCAAGCCACGCCGGCCCCCTACCACCCCCAGATCCCCCTCAAGCCCCAGCGGCTCCTTTTATGGGCTCCCTAAAAGCTATGCCAGCCCCTTACCACCCCCAAACCCTCCTTCTTACACCGGCGGCCCCTTTTTTTGACTCCCGAAAAGCAATTTTGGCCCCTTACCACCCCACCAGACCACCCTCCTACCCTGGCGGCCCCTTTTTGGACTCCCGAAAAACTATGCTGGCCCCTTACCAACCCCCAGACCCTCCTTCTTACCCCGGTGGTCCCTTTTTTGGACTCCCGAAAAGCAATGCCGGCCCCTTACTACCCCCCCAAGCCCCCTCCTGCCCCGGCGGCCTCTTTTTGGGCTCCCGAAACACTATCTACTTAAATCTACTTAAATCTGCCGAAAACATCTTCTATCGTGTGTACTTCGTCGTTTCTATTAATCGTGCCCGAGCAACGCCTGGTAATTGACGAATGACCCATACGTACATACAAACTTTAGTGTTTTATATATTAGATACATACATGTAGGTATGTGTGAAGAAATAGTTTTTTACTGAAATTCTTCGACGATGGAATATTCTCGCATGGGATGCTCTTTCGGTATGGGATTTATAATGGGATCCCGCATCCGGGTCTCCTCTGTGGTCAAATTTGGACCCTTTGTCGTGCCCTTACGATGACCCGCACTGTTCGTCCCGAGTACTAACTATAGTCCCTTGTCCGAGATGTCAATTCGTCAAATATTCGGCTCGGAACAAACCGACACGATCGAACTGCTCACCCCTCCCCATATTAATCCCCTCGGTTCCAGTTTTGGGTTAAATACAAACCACGGTATGGTCTTTCGGTTCATAAAATCCCTGTCCCGAGATGACTACTTAGCGTGTTTACGCGCGCGATTCAACGGTCTAAATGAGACTTAAAAGTAAATGGTGCCCAACGAGCGGTCGTTCCCCGTCGCTGAGTTCTAGAGTGGTTTTCAAAAAACCCGGGAATTTAATCAGTGTTGTTTTGTGGCACTCCTTGACACTGTGACACTTTTATTATGACGATTGTGCTCAAGTGAAATGAGGTTAATTTCGTTTCGGTACTAGGATCTCGTCTGTAGTCAATCTACTGTTACAATTTTCCAATTGATTTGACGTGGATGTTACAATGCTTCTATTCAAAATGTGCATCGACTGAAATTCATCCTACTTGTCAAATCATCATCCATTATTTCTATCCACACTGAAAGGCAACGGGAAATCGCTCGAGTGTATTTCGATCAAGGTCAAAATGTTAAAAAAATCACTATATTTAATAGCCCAAATCCGTCTGTCTGTCTCCTGATAACGCTCGTCAAGGTAAATAATTAAAAAAGTCAGAACGTCGCGCTCTAGTGGGATTTGAACCCGAGATCACCGATACGGAACAGTGAGCGCTTACGCTATGATCCAACGCCAATAATGCAAAATTTATTATATTTTGTAAGTTTGCGACTTTACTAAATTGTTACGTTGTTGTATTATAAAACGCCATCTATACAAAAACTATAAACAGTACGAGTGGTGAGAAACCGATACTCAACCGGCTTACACTAGTAAAGAATAAAGCTAGTAGTATATTTTAAAAGTTGATAACGTTGACTTTGTGCTTAAAAAATGTAATGAAAATTTCAATCGCATTAGCTTTTCTAATGCAATTTATATTACATGTATTAGAGGTGGGATAACAGAGAAAAATGAAAACACAGTTACTTGAATGGTGATGAAGAATGTTTGTTTATTTCACGTTTTAAATTTGATAGGACGATCACAACAATTTATAAAAGATTTGAGTATTTAAGTCGTGTGAGTCTGTGAAGAACTGAGGCTGAATGAGAAGTGCTAATTAGCGGTTATAACAAATTGCTATACCGATCAATTGAATAATTGAATGATTGAATGACTCGTATGGCTGGATGAGTCTGGAAGAGTGAGTGAAGGAAGAGAGTGACTGAAGAAGTGAGTTAAACCTGTCCCTTGCATCGATATATAGTTTTTTGAGGGACGAGGGGTTAGGAAGGATTTGCGTATTTGAGAAAGGGCAACAGCTGAGTGTGAACTTAATCTTGATTGGCTGGCGCACTCTCTTGAAACTCTTAAAAACTAAACTCTTAAAACTAAAGCATGACGCAATCATTGTTACATTTATCGAATTTGATGCAACAAAATTCGTAGAGGCGTAACAAACAAGAAGAAAAACTTGAATTTGTCGATGTAAATGAACCATTAAAATGAAGATTCAGTATAGTTTGAACGGTTTAATTTCAAACGTAAAACAATGTGTTGCTTACATTTTTCAGAATACACGTTAATAACAATTTGAGCATTTACTTGTATGATATAATGTCTACTGTTGATTTTCCATCGTATGTTTGTATACTAGGATGACGATTGACTATTGAAAACTTAAATGTGTGCGCTTTTATATTGAATCAATAGTGCCGTGTGTATATTTATAATGTTGCGTAGTATGTTTCAGCAAATTTAACAGTGTACACACTTGAAATTAAATTCAATTCCATACATGCGAGATAATTTCCTCATAATTTTCAACGTGGCACATGACTTGCATCGCCATTAAGTCACTTTACGACCGTCCTTATGTGTTCAACCTTAATTTGATACAACCGAAGCACAAGGTGATGATGACAAGGGTCACAAACCACCAAGTCGGTGGGGGATGACTCGAATTAAAAGCAAATTTTAATTTGGCCAACGAACTCTGGTCAAAATTGCACGAAGAGCACGTGTCGCTTTTATTGCTGCGAGAGAGGAGAGAGGCCCGAATCTGCAAAGTTTGCCCAGCTTGGAACTAGCAAACTCGGGGCTCCTTTTGTTACACACTGTTGTGAAATTACAAAGAAACGTCTTACGACCTTTTGTCCTTTGACTGACTCGTTGGCAACGACCTCTAATTGCAATTAGCGCTTCCGTCTGCGAATTACATCTCACCGGTGTGTGCGTATGAGTTATTTGCCCGTTGGAAATCCGGAGAAAATTAAACCACGTCGCGACAAACGCAATTTCTTATGTGCGTATTAAATTCGTTTTCCAACAATGGTCGTATTTTTACCGGTGTATGTATGTGTGTGTGTGTGTTGGCAGTTTAATTTACAGTTTTCACTTAAGAGGGTAAAGCATTTGAAAGCTTTCGTTGGTAGTTTTCATTGGGGTCGGTTTTATTTCCCCATTTTAAAGCGGTCGTTTTCAGGTAATGCAGTCACGCTCACGCTTTAACGATGATTAGTATATGCATACATACATATATATACTGCGCAAAGATTAGTACAATTTAATTATACGTAATTGAAATTATTCAAGGCATGTACTTCAATTAAAAAAGTAAAAACAAAACAAAAATCACGACGAAAAAAAAAGTTACAAATATTTCAAATCGAATGATGTATTTTGGCCCACTAGTTACAAAAATATCTCGAGCTAAATTTCTTATACATTTTTTTTATAGTAAATCTGTAGATCCAATGACAAGACAATAGTGTAATTTTAAACCTTTGTTTTAATGCAAAAATTGTATTTAATAACAGATATTGTATGTCCAGTTTTTTTTTTAAATATTGTAAGTGACATACATCTCTTTTGCATGAAAAATATAGACGAAATGGACATAATTGAATAAGGCAATATCTTCTCAAATATACTATTTGTAGATACAGATTTAATGCAGATGAACGTTTTGTGCACGATAACTCAATTTTGATAAAAACTGGACAATATCTGTACACTAACCCATCGAATTATGTATGTATATTTAAAGCTGATTGTTAAAAATTCTACTCACAAACAAATAAAACGGTTTTAATGTTTCACAGAGCTTTGACAGCTTAAAACCAAATAAACAGAGATTCGTGTTTTACAGTTCGAATATAATCATAACCGTGCACCATATCGTTGTTTAATGATTTAAGCACACTCAATAGTACAATCAAACTTTAATACCGTTTGAATATCACAATTTACGAGCGCAATACAATGGTGAATTAAACATGATTATCGCTCGAATGCTAAGGAGATTTTGATTTGATGTGTATTATAATGGATTTATAGTTGAAGTAGGAACTTTTCTGATAATTGGATACTCTTTTTGATTCAAATACGCTCATAGAAGTTATCAATTGAACTACACGAGCTTTAACACACTCTATAATAATACGAAAGTGAATTGGATTTCTAGAATAGCCGGCATGCTCTGCGCTGATAAATTTACAAACGTTGTCAGAACTAAAACGAGGATAGTAGACATCCTTTGGGAAACTCTGGGGATCGGTAGCTCTCATCCCTGGCCATTATTACACCTTAATAACTATTTGGGTAATGCACGAACTATCTACATAAACCAAAACGATATATTCGGCACAAGCTCGGTGGATAGAACGTATTAATTTCGCACGTTGAATAATCGCGGACTGTGCGCTAATCAATAAACGTGTAGATAATTACGTGATACATGATAATTGATACGGTTTCAATTACCGAACGTGTATTACAATATTCTAAAGTATCTACCCGTGTGCGAAAATGTATTCGCACAAATCCTTTACCCTGTTGTTTTTTTTTTCGTGCTAGGATATAGGATTTCGTCCCTGTATTCCGGGATAGAGTGAAAGGAAATTTAGGGCGAATAAAATTTATCCTCACGTAAAATATGTAGAAGTGTGACGGGATTTGCATGATGCGCGAGCGAAGTAAAATATCCGAGTCTTAACCCTAAGCCTGCCACCTTCGCTCTGGTTTGTGTCGTCTCACTTCTACTTGGCTATGAGAGGGACTGTGATATAACTTCACCATGATTTCATCCTTAAAATAGGCCTCAGACAACTAAGTAATGCGTCATCTGAGGTATTCAAACAATTTAAAAAAATTTAGTCCCTGGGGGAAGTCAACGTCACACACGTAACATTTGAAAAAAATTCTGTCACTTTTGCCGTGACTAAAAGTTTATTTTTCATTTATTTTATTGTATTTAAGACAAACAAACATTACTTAAAGCTAATATTAGAATATAAACGTATTATCTACCAGAACTTGTACCTATACATAAATAGGTGCTGTTTTAAGGCTGCCAGGAATCTATCAGTTTTATCTTCATATATTTCTGAGAAATTCTGGCAGGCCATTATATTCAACAACACCCCTGTAAAAGATACTTCTCCTGGATCTACATTATTTAAAATTCTTAACTATTAACTAATTCTTGCCCCTAATATTATGACTTTGTATATTATACCCGCTTATTAAATATTTATCGAAATATTTTGGTAATAAATTCTTATCTAATTTAAAAATATATACTATTATGCACACTTTTAAGGTTTTATTTACATTCATCCAATTCAATTAATTCAACATATATGTTATAATAGTTAACCTATTGACATTTAAAATTACTCCGCATAACTCCATTTTGTAGTTTTTACAACCTATTACCCTATTTACTAAATTTAAATATGAACTTTAAATTTGAATTTTTAGATAGTATTATTATGTTAGATAAATTTTAATATAATTATAAACACTTAATTAATTGTAAAAATACTGTAACGAAAGATTATTTTGAAGGCAGAAAACTTAAGAAAACAAAAATGTAACTGTCGCAATTGAAGAAGTCGTTGATTTCAGTACCAATTTCAATCACACATATCTTTTAAATTACAAACCTTAGAACATTGTAATAAAAACAATTATATACAGAAAGGTAAACGTTTTATTTGTGTTCAAAGTAAATGCAGAATATTTTTGTTAAACTTGCATTTGTGACAATTCTACTTACCTAAAAACTAGTAACCATACGTAATGGTAACGTACTTTAATTTGTCATTTATAGTGAATTACATTGAATATTTCCACTCGATTCATTCTTTCACCGCAGACGGAATAGTCCATGTACGCGTTTTGTTTGTTGGATTCGATTGTAAACAAAGATGTTTTATGTAGATCCTTCGCAGTGTAAATATATTTACGTTTGAGCGAATCTAAAAGGAATACGGATTTATTTCCCGAAAAAAAGTTTCATTGTTTATATGAACAGAAGGGCCTTTAAAAGAAGTGAAAACACAAGTTGAACGAATTTTCAATCGATTGCGTTCATTTCGTGCGTTTCGTTTCGTTTGACGTTGAATCATAGTGAATATAAAATCAATCGTTAAGCACTTTCTATATCGAGAATCTCTTTTGTTTTAATGTGTTGTTTGATAAGACACTGTGTGAAAAACATTTTATTCTTCATGGTGAAGTATCTGAGGAAAGGTTCATTGCAGTAGTTTCGAATTGTCTTTGGAAGAGTGAGGTAACAATAAAGAAAAGACTGATTTTGACTGATTTTTTGTGTGGAATCGTTTCAACAACTTAATTAAATAAATTGACAAATCCTTACACGAAAAGGCTGATTTTGGGATATAATAACATACATTGATAATTATTTATACCTAGGACAATTGGTGAATATGACCGGATATAAAGAAGAAGAAATAAAACGAAGAATGAAACTAGGGGGAGTGCTTTTGTAAGAATGAACATACATAGTTTTTAAATCGAGCATTCCGTCATGCTTAAAAAATGAGGCATACGACCAATGCGTACTGCCAGTTATGACGTATGGATGTGAAACGTGGATGCTACATTCAAGAATGCTACGTAAGATCTAGTGAACACAGAGAAGCATGGAAAGATGTATGTCTGGTATAACAAGAAGAGATCGTAAGAGAAATACACGGGTTAGAAGTTTGATCAAAGTGGCAGATATAGCAGAACGTGTAAAAAAAAAGTTGGAGTGGACACAGCGAGAAGAATGTGACAGAAAGCAAGAAAGATGATGGGCCGATGAATTGAGAATAATGGAAGGAAGAGTTTTGGACAGGCCTTCATCCAGCAGTGGACGGTGAACGGCTGAAAATGATGATGATGATGAATTACATACAAAACTTTCCAACAGCTATAGCGATACAAGAAAACCGTCGCTTCATTTGTAATGAAATGAAATTCGATCCACAAACTTTCGTTAATCAATAGAGTGTAGGTTACAAAAAATGGGTACTCAAACTGAAGGCTCTCACACATAGCTGCGAAATCGCGTAGGAAAACCTAGCGAATTTCGCCTAAAAGCCTATCAAACTACCATCAGTCACCTCGCTTTCGGAACGTTTGTATTTCACTCACGATTCTGAAATGGACTCAAGTCAAAGTTATTCACATACAACAATATCAACTTTTCCACAAACGTCATCGAAGTTCGCGAATCGTGGAATTCGGCGGAAAATCCTTCTTGGTGTAGACGCTTTTTCGGTTATTCTATTCGAGCATTGTTGCCACTCACACGCATCAACTTTTTTATTGCGAATTTGTTTAAATTTTATTAATAACACTGTTCGACAAATGACAACTTTTTCTTTGCTTTCGAGACGAAATATGACTTTTCTTATTGATCTATGCCCAGTGAACACGAATCTGGTAATAAAAAATGTTGATTGGCTCGATATTCGGAGATATACATATGTGTTTTTTTAAATCACGCGATGTTTCTATTTCTTGGTGTTGTTCGTTCGATATATCAAAATCGGTCAATTTTTTGTTCAAAATGAATATTAAAATCTATAGTCGAGTATTTTATCATTCAATTTTAGTACTTTTCAGCTTTCAGATCTTTCTAAGTTGTTGTCCAGTTCAAATCAAAAGTCAAAAGTATGTATTTTCACTTGGGATTTTTTTCCACTGTTAATACTATTTTATATTGAGTATTTTCTATTTAAACACGTTTCTTGGGATAGTGTTCTGGCTCCACTATTTTTTTTTTTTGTTTAAAAGGGTTAATTATTGGAAGTGTGCTGAATTTTAAGTCGGTAAAATTGCGAGCTTAAAACTCGTCGCAGGAGGAGAAAAGTTCGTATGTGTACGCAGCCTTAAGCATCAAATGCGTGTGTGTCATTGAATACAACGAATAGAGCAGTGCAGTGGTTTGAAACTTATATTTATTATATATTTATTAAATACGAATATTTATTGCGTAAAAATAAGTAAAAGTTTTCACCACGTGGTTATGCCCGAATATTTAGCGGTAAAAGCCGACTTTGCTGTCATGCACTCTTTGCTCTTTACCTAGCGAAATTCGCTAGGTTTGCCGCGCTAGGTTTTCATACGCGATTTTGCAGCTGTGTGTGAGAGCCTTTAAACTGCATACTCTTTCGTTAAAAAAAATAGTTCTGCAATCATAAAACATAACTGGCAAAACTTTTCTGGCACACAACGTCCAAAAACTAATTCGAAAACTTGTTTCGTCTGTCTATGCCGGGCTTAATGGATTAAGCCAAACGAGGGTATGGATTGCGGCGGTTTAGCGACAAATTAACACGAGACTCACCGTGATGAACAACTTCTTCGAGCTTAACGAGTGCCGAGTCGAGGGTAAGAAAGAAATGAAGAAAAAGCAGACGAGCTTCGGCAATAATGGCGGCAGCGAGCTGGTGGTGAGGGTGACCATAAATAATGGCGGACCACTTCTGGCAGAGCCGTGCAAAGCCTGCGCCATTTGCGCCCGATTCGTATCCGAGAGAGCAAACGGGGGATGGTGAGGGGAGGCACTGAGGGAAAGACGTGGGAGCATATTTCACACATTTGTCAAAAGTTGGCCGTAAACGCAGATGCCGCAAACTGCCGGCTCGCGGACACCTCGCCCTCATCATCCTAAGTGCTCCTTCGTACTGTTTGTTCACGTTCTTTTCTCTCCTCCCAACCCCCCCCATCTTTTAACGCGCTCTTTATTATTTTTTTTTTTTTTTTTTTTATATACGCTTTGGTTTTTTATTGTTGTTTTTTTTTTTTTGTGCTTTTTAATCCCGTCGTCGCCCTTAAAATAGCAGAGTTTTTCAAAAGCGCATTAATCACGCGTCCCCTACTCGAAGCTTTCCCGTATATGTATGTACATACATATGTATGTACGTTGAGCGCTCGTTACGTTCTACAACGTTTGATTAAATCGGATGTATAAATGGAAATGTGCCCTATCAAGTTTAAATTGGGTAAATTTATATCAAAATAAATTTATACAATTATTCGCTGAATTTAAGAATGGTACGTATGATCCAATGCACACAGAGAAGCGTGGAATGATGTATGCTTGGTATAACAGGAAATTATCGTATGATGAATACATGGGTAAGAAGCATGACCGAAAAAAAGTGGCACATAGAAGAATGGATTAGACTTAGGAACGTGAAACTGAAAAAGAATTAACATTCCGCTATGTTGAAGGCATACAACCAATGCACATTAGACGAGGATGAATGGATTAGACTTAGGGAGAAGCGTATTTAAATATTTATACTACGGAATAATGAAACTCGGATGGAGTGCTTTTGGAAGAATTAACATTCCGCTATGCTTTAAAAAGAAGGCATACAACCAATGCGTACTGCCAGTTATGACGTATGGATGTGAAACTTGGATGCTAAATTCAAGAATGTTACGTAAAATCCAGTGCACACAGAGAAGCGTGGAATGATGTATGCTTGGTATAACAAAAAATTATCGTACGATGAATACATGGGTAAGAAGTATGACCGAAGTGGCAGATATAGCGGAACGTGTGAAAAAAGTTGAAGTGGCAATGGACTGGACACAAAGCGAGAAGAATGGATTAGACTTGAGGTCTTTATTTATACTACAAAATTATGAAACTAGGATGGAGTGCTTTTGGATGAATTAACATTGTTTTTAAATCCAACATTCCGCTATGCTTATAAAAGTAGGCGTACAACCAATACGTACTGCCAATTATAACGTATGGATGTGAAAAGTGGATGCTAAATTCGAGAATGTTACGTAAGATCCAGTGCATATAGAGAAGCGTGGAATGATGTATTCTTGGTATAACAAGAAAATATTGTAAAAGGAAGCATGACCAAAGTGGCCGATTTAGCGAAACATGTGAAAAATTTGAAGTGGACACATAGCGAGAAATACTGGAATGGTATCCAAGAGGATGTGAAAGAAAGCAAAGTTGACCGAGTGGAAGTTGGGCTGATGAATTGAGAAGAATGTGTGGAGTCAAGTAGATGCAGATTGTTCAAGACAGACAGTAATGGAAGTGGATTGGAAAGGGCTTCATCCAGCAGTTGATGGTGAACGGCTCAAAATGATGTTGATGATGATAATTATTTAATGGGGTAGGAGAAATACTACACGATATATTATGTTAACCAATTCGGCAAATACATTTCGTTGAAGTTACTTACCTGAAAATCGTATTGGTGTTTTTTTACTTTATTTTTTAGTATAATTGAAATAACAGTATGAAGAAAATTTCATTTCAAGTTGTCTTTTCTCTAAATGCTAATTTTTTACTTACATATACCGTTTTTCGAAAGGACTACATCTTTGTGTTTCAATGAATACATTTAGTTTAGTGATACAGCGGTTTTACATTAATCCATGAGTATTCCTTTGAAACTCTCCAGTCAATTAGCAGACATTTCGTTTGAGTGATACTTTTATACCCACTGTTCTAAAAGTCTTTACATTTGAATTTAAGCTGAAAAACATACGATTTTTCACAGTACAATGCGAGAGTTAATACTTTCAAATAAAAATTTCATTGAAAACAATAATAATTAATTCAATTATCAGTTGTCCTTAGTTATTATAAAATTTACAATATTGAATTGGTTCACTTTTGCATTCCAATGTACACACATTATAAAGTTCAAAACGCGCGGTAATTATTCAACTTTTATTGTACCCATACAAAAGTATACATACGTACATATATACGTATCATCATCACTCATAATGTATTTGTAAAGGCATGTGCATATGGGGTCGTTGTTTATTTAATTTAAAATTTAAAATTTATTAATGATAAAGTCTTCATCGGAGAGGTAAAGAGTGAAGTTGTGTTTGCGTTTGTAATTAACTTTTTTGAAAAGGGTTCCGCACACGCACGACGAACAATAAAAAAGTAAATAATTTATTCTCTTAACGGAAAACGATACGTTGTATGAAACAAATCGTCAATTTGCAATATATTTTATGGAAAAAAATGGAGTTTATGTTACAATGAATGTCGTGATAATTTTCGACATATTTTCATACACTTTGCTTTACGCGAAATATTCTTCACGCTCGTTTCTCACGTGGAAACCGCGTAAATCCCATAGATCAAGCGTACACACACATCCAGGTTCGTTTAGCGAGACGCTTAATATTTTACGCAGCCAACTTGTACATTTTTTTTTATACATACATATATTCATACAGAGCAAGGTATTTTCAAGTCCTACCCCCCGGTTGCAAGTCTGAAAATTTATTCCTAAAATATATAGGAACGGCAAAAGTTAGCCAAGTCTCCGAGGGTCGGAGCGCGTACGCAAGTTTTTTGATCAATTGGTTCGTATGTAAATATGCAAAGTGGATTTGTGCCACTTTTCCACGGCACAGGGCATAGATGTGGGTTTATATTTGTATCGAAATTTACCACTTGCTCGCTGATGAATATTGTATGCGGGGCTAATTTTCAGAGCATCGTTGACATTCTGCTGAAGTGTATGAACGTACAAGTCGCAGCTAATCATACAAAGTGTGTGCACCTCGGAATATTAATTTAGAAGTTGCACAATGCAAGTTAAACATCAGTTCTAACTCGCGTTATGGATGCTGGGTAGCATACTGCACTTGCATGATATAATGTTACTATGTAGTTTGCCGAATTGGACAAAGATTAGCGAGTTATAAATTGTAACGTCATCAAATTCGAATCGTTTCAGTTTTCGGTGAATGTACATATGTATGTAAAAAAATTTATGTATATCAATATATCAATGTTTAAATATTCATCGTGGAAGTCTTGCCTATAATATTATTGTATTTACTTAGGGTTATCTTAATAAAGTTAGTAAAAAAGAGATTATTACGCAAACTATGTCTGTATGGTTGTTCATTGAATTAATTTGAAGATTTACCTTACCTTCAGATTTCTAATTTTTTAATTGCTGAAATTATTAAAAAAACATTAAAAAAGACTTGTTCTTAAAATTTGCATTATAACATAAAATAAAGTTGAGGAATGTTTCAATTATAGCGCGCTATCAACCTGTTGGTCTAGTTAAAAAAAAATGAATTGGCGTATAAATTTCCACGACTCGTGAAAATTACCGGAAGCTGTTAAGAGTAATGTCTCAAGTTCCTGAAAGTTTTAAATACATCCGAATAGCTTAATAAGCATATGGCACGGCTGAATCATTACTTTTGTGACAATGATGCAAAATACATTCTACTTGAATATCAAATGTTGCCTCTTTACTATTTGACAAATATTTTACCGTCTGTCAAAGTGAAGTAACTAAGGAAATATACTCTTCAGTGGTTTCCCATTACCTTTTGGAGGAGAGAAAGGGATATACATACATATGTAAGAGACGGATAATGATTTGGTAGGTAGTAAGGAATTGTTTTGAGCGTCTCACAAATTAAATTAGATAATTTGGCAAATTCTAACAGCAGACGGCCGATCTGACTTTAGTAACATCCAAATCTTGCCAGTGACGATATTTTTATGGAAATTATTATAGATAACTTCAACTGGTTAGATTTATTTCATATGTTATATTCAAATGTTCTGTACAATTGAAATATACGTATATTGTATACACTGAGGCCTGTATAATACATGGACTTGGACAGGTGTGAAAAATGTCCGAGCTCAGGTCCGACGAGAGCTCTTGAAATATCGAGTGTCTTGTACATATGTACACTGGTGAATAATACATATTTGATACAAGATGCACATGCAGTTGGTGGTGCAGCTCGGCAAAACAGATTGTTTCTGAAAGCTTCTGTAGCCAGTACATACATATTACGGTACAGCTTCGTCCCACGTCTTCGACACGAATATGTACATTGTCTAATGCACCGTATAAAATGTGGCCTCATAAATTACCGTTTCGCTTCGTATAATACTGAAATTTATCGTTTATTATTTGAGAAGGTGAATTTTGCAGCCGTTACTCTGTGCGAATTAACTGCAACCGGTTCGCAATTCGATTGCCAGCTCGATAGGTTCGATAGTTTTATTGCCTGATTATAATTTGATTGAATAACCAATTGTGATATGTATGTACATATGAGTCGCCTAGTTCCAAATCCCGATAAGTCCATAAAACTCACTTGTTCGCAAACGCGGTTTTTCCGCTACAGACTTATTTGCTTGATGGCGTTTAAACTCATTTAAACTTAATTTTGTTGATATTAAACAAAATATTGAGATTAGAAACATGGACTTATTGTTGTTTATTTCTAAATATGGCTTTTATCAGCTTTTATCATAGTGCAATTGTCAGTTTTTGGAACTAACACTGATTATTAATATTTTTTTACGGCGCACTTGGTGGTATTTGGAATAATTCAAGTATAAGGCATCGTTTGAAAACATTTTTAGAACCAGAACATATTTTATCCTCGTTTTTTTATATATTGTGGACTTATCGGGATTTGGAACTAGGCGACTCACATATCGATGGAGCTATCGTTAGTACATACAATCATTCAATGTGATATTGGGTTTGTCTACGTAGTAGACGTTATATTTAAAGAACACAACTTGGTGGATAACTTTGTAGATTAATAATATTAATTGTAGAAAGACTGCCACGAAAGGTTATTTTGAAAGCAGATAATTAAAAACAGTGGTCAGGGACCTTTTTATAGCTAAGAGCCAAAACCTTGCAAAATTGGTAAGTTTGGGAGCCGCAACATATTATCTTCGGATTATATATTCAAAATTAAATTAAATGTTACTCGTTTGTGAAATGGATAGCAGTAAGAAATAAGCTTGTGGGACACTTAAAAGTATTATTGAAAAACGATTTAATGCTTTTTATAGCCATGAAGTTATATGTAGAAATAGGATTCATTTTGATTTTGCGCAAAACGTTGGATGACAGCGAAAGCCGTAGGATTTGGTGCAAAGAGCCGCACGTGGCTCCGGAGCCGCTGGTTCAAGACAACAAAATTGCCATTGATGTAACCGAAGAAGTCGTGCATTTCAGTAACAGTTTCAATCACAAATATCGTTCAAATAACAAAACTTTGGATATTGTCATAAAAACCAGTTAAATACTGAATCCTACTGGAACAGTTGAAATAAATCAAACAAAACGGCAATTTGAATTAAAAATGATCTGATTTATTAATCAGATCATTGGTTGTATTCAACCAATAGCTCACCTACATACATATGTATATATGAATATATATGAATTGAAAATTTAAACATTTTTTTCTATATTGTACTTTTATTAGTGACTTTATCATAATATAATGAAAATCACTATACTCTTTATATGTACTTCAAATTTAAAGGAAAATGTAAAATAATTCAATTATATATTATATTATAACACACTCTCTCGTTCTTGTCTTCATTATTATTAGCACTGAAACAAGTAAACGGTCTTCATCTAACATAATTAACATTATAAACGCATTCAAATAACCGTCGTTGTATTTAATATAAATGTGAATGGAAAAAACTTACTGCGGCGTTGTGAGTGACCTAAATGCAGTTTTTTTTTTTTTATTATTATTTATGTTTTGCATTCGTAGTACAGTTTTTTTTAGAGTGCCATTCAGTGCAGACGTTTTTGAAGGATCGCGCGCTCGTTGCGTATTATTTCGCATTTGAATGCTGGGGCCAAGAGTTTACAACGCGAAAGCTCCATCTAATCGCTTGAAAGAACCTTTGTGTTTCTTATTCAGAACGTGGCAAAGTGAACGAATGTACGAACGAACTGTATAGACAGACACAAAGTGAATCGCCACATAAGATATATGTACATATGTACATACGTACACAGCAATGAAACCTGATACGAAATCGATACGTTGGCGATTAAAACATTATTCCCCGTGTCCATTGTATTATAAAATCGACAATTTTCATCCAATATCTGAGCAGATATCAAAAACATTTCATTTATTACGTCACTGAGCATGAGTATGATCATGAAATTTTTTAATCAACCACGTACATACATATCTTGTCTAAAAGTAAAGGGAATGTTTTATTTGAGAATTTCGCTCTTTCGAAAATGGCCAATTGGTTTCTGGGTGCATTGATATAAACACTAGCTAACTAACGACGATATTATATACTAATTAACCTTAAGATAAACAAAGCGCAGAAATAAGTCCTTCGTGGTTTGAACAGGGTATTGTTTTTGAGATTCGAGAAAACTGTAATTTTGATTGAACTACATATATATATACTCTCTATTTAAACACATTACTCATACACTTAAATAATTATTAATAAATAAAAAAAAATTACACTGTGACACAAAAAAAAACTACCGGAGCGGAGACTAGGCAATCTTTATTAAGTTTGACTCACTGAATCCGAATATGATAATGACATTTGTTGGTTAGCTCTTGTTTATGAGCGTTTAAAAACATTCACAATTTTACCACTTTTTTGACTTTTATAGTCTGTAACTCAAAATTTAGTACTTTTGTGTTCAAAATGAGTATTGGAAGTAATACTCGGATGTTTTTGCTATAAATTGTGATATTGGAAAGTTTTAAAATACTTATACCCAATCGTCTAGAAAATTTTAAACGTCAAAAATATTATTTTTCTTTCGGATTTTTTTATTATGCCTTATTATAGCCAGTTTTTTATTTTATTTTTTTCGCATTTATAAGGGTTGGTTCTCTATGCCACTATTATCATATTCGGATTCAGTGGGTCAGAATTGGTGATAATTTTTGGGTCTCCAAAACGTGATTTTTTGTTGTTCAGCGCCATTTTGTATGGATTTTTTTTTTTTGGTTTAAAATCTAACCGCGCGTTGATGTCTTTAAAAAAAAAATACTATACTTTCATACTAAAAGTGCAATATATATATATATGTAAATTTACACGTTATTAATCAACTATTGATACAATGGAGCACTTATTATAATGCAACGTGGGTATTTCCAAAGGTGCTTACTTAATATGCGATATTTTTAACTGATTAATTTGAAACTGTTGAAATTGCAACGCTCGTTAAGTGTGGTATTTTTTTACATGCATATTCATTTTTTTTTTACATTTTCAACGAGCGTTTCAAATTCATTCAATATAATTGTCATGTCTGTGTGGAATATTGAAACGGATTGTGAGGTTTTTGTATGGGGGCCACGATGGTGAAGCTATGGGGCTTGGCCTGGGGCCTGCGGATGGGCCCCCCTCATGTCGCCCCCCCCCCCACCCCAAACCCCCTGTCTCTCCACAAACTGTTGCATGAATATGTTCAGTGGGTAACCTACTAACGGCCAATGTTTCCCTTTCTGTTGTGTCTTACATATAGGACGAGAAGAACCAACTCCTTATTACAAATATATGGCTGTCTTTGGTAAGTGTATATCAAAAAATACATGTGCTAAATAAAAAAAAACCATTATATTGTTTACACACACGGCAGCATCATCAATATAAAAAAAAAATCACCACTCGAACACGCGAACAAAGATTTGCGCAATTTTATTTTTCCCTATTTTTTTTACATACTTCATTAGTGACGTCTATCATTCATTTAGAATCTATTCATTTCAAAACGAATCGCCTATGAAACTTTAGTTGAACAATTCTGAATTACATACAATATAGATAATGTAGCCTTCTATTCCTATTTAGATACATAGATTTTCTTCTTCAGGTGAACAAAAATAACGGTAACACTCTTTGTAACGACTACAAATCGTTAATAGTGCATGATAAGCCTTTACCTTACAGGTCAATAGTCTGACCGGATTGCATTACGTTACCGTCTAATGAGGCCAAAGCTATTCTCACGTATTCAACTCTATTGAATCAAACTAATTGGATGATTCAATGAACATTTGAGTCGCCTAGTTTCAAATCCCGATAAGTCCATAAAACGCACTTGTTCGCAAACGCGGTTTTTCTGCTACAGACTTATTTGCGTGATGGCGTTCAAACGCATTTAAACTTAATTTTGTTGATATTATACAAAATATTGAGATTAGAAACATGGACTTATCGTTGTTTGTTTCTAAATATGGCTTTTATCAGCTTGTATCATAGTGCAATTGTCAGTTTTTGGAACTAACACTGATTTTCAATATTTTTTTACGGCGCACTTGGCGGTATTTGGAATAATTCAAGTATAAGGCATCGTTTGAAAACATTCTTAGAACCAGAAAATATTTTATCCTCGTTTTTTCATATATTGTGGACTTATCGGGATTTGGAACTAGGCGACTCATTTACAAGTTCTCATATATTGAAGAAAACAAAAATATGTGGTTTTTTATTCTATTAAGTGTAACACAAATACACCACAGTGATAACAAGATAAAAGTATTTTTTTCGATAAAAAAAGGAACACTTAAATGAAACTTTTACTGTAGGAATGAACTTTTAAAAATTCATTCATTTGACAAGCGCAATAAGCGTACTCAAGTGAATACTTTGAATACGTTTAAAAGATTTTCCAAATTGTCTCTTTCTACGTAGTACAGGAAAGGAAATATACTTGCTACAAAATGTAAAGTTTTTGGTCTTTTATCAACAAAACAAGCCGCGGGACAAAACTCGAACTTTGCCAGAGCTTATCGTCTTCGGTTGCTTTGCCAAACATGCATTATGTAAAGCTCCCCTGTCAACATATTCTATTAGTCGCAAACACATTTTGGCAAACGTGCGATCAAAATGTGCTCGGACGAAATTTAATTAAACTAATAAAAAAAAAGTGTTCAAATTTGAAATTTCATTATTGACAGTATATCATTTGGGAATTTGAAAACTTAAACCGGCTGCAATTCACATATGCATATCTGGGTTTTAAATTAAAATGTCAAATCCGTTAAATTTAGAGCTTCATATCGCATGCACGTAAATCGCAATTGATGTCTTGCACTGGACGTGCACACAGCTACGTATAAAATGCATTTGCTATATACATACAACGTGCAATGAAAATTGCACCAATTTTAATTATGCAGATGCACATCAATTCATCCGAACGGATGGAGGCAATGATAAACGCATTAATATCGCTTATCGAAAATACCCGATGCCCCGAATAAAATTAACAGAGTTATGGATACCCGATTAAAAGTTGTATTTTAACGCGGATTTTGCACCGGGATAAAAAAAATTATAAAGGTTATTTTATATTTTTATTCTCTCGAATGAAAGTTTTTCATACGCTTTTATTACGAAACTTGTAATGGATATTTTGAGCTTCGCCCGTCAAACTGAAAACAAAATTATACTCAAGTATAAAAGTCGTCTAAACATGGATATGACGTCATACTTGATAGGAAAGTCTCAAGCCGGGGTATATTTTACGATAATGTATTAAATATACAAAAAAAATAAGTATTACCATCTATGTATTATAAAGTAAATTAGTTTGACTAGCAGATTTTCATAAATTCATTATTAAAATTGGTTAAATATTGCAAAATTTACTTACTGTTCAATCTTATACAAAGTCACGAATTTGGCCATATTAATAGTGTAATGTCTTATAATGAACTTTAGTTTAAACGTTTTCCCATACTCTAAAGCAGTGGTAGGGAAACTTTTTCGAGTTAAGTGCCATATTAGGGAAAACCTTGCAAAATTGGTGAAGTTTGAGAGCCGCAACATATTATTATCAAATTGTATATGCAAAATTAAATTAAATGTTGCTCATTTGTCTAAGAAAATGAGTTATCTTCGTGATATTTCTTAATGTCTGACAGTTTATTACTAAAAAGTATTATAAAGTTTAATCTGAAAAATGATCTTAATGCTTGTAAATAGGATTCATTTAGATTTTGTGTAAATTACGTTTTGTGTTTCACGCAAAAGCGAGAGCGGCAAGTTTTCGTACAAAGAGCCGCATGCGGCTCCGAAGACGCCGGTTTCCGACCGCTGCTCTAAAGCTTTTGCTAAAAATGTTAATGTAATAAAAATGTAAAGACTCTGTTCTATTGATTCATTTACACGCGGAATTTGATAATGTAATTAATATCCATTAGTATCCATTGGTCTATGATTATAAATTACGACAGCTGGGCAAACGTGCCTATTTAATTGCCTATTTTTTTTTTTTGTTTTTATCATTCAGTTCGCGTATTTTCCAATTAATTAACGGTAGAACATTTCGCACCAGTCATAATTCATTTAATTAACCGCGTTACGTCATCGTCGACGACATAAATCTGTATCGCAACGAACAAAAGCGAAAAGAATTTCCACGACGACGACGACGATGTCGGTATCTGTCGCGAACGGTGCCATTTCCCCACCAATCTATTCATGTAAATTGCATGACTTTTCCACCGTTGAATATTCATTTAAAACCTCTGAAATGCAGAACATTCTTTGAGAGTTTTCCGGACGCGAGGATTTAACCGGATAAATTGCGAGTGGCCACCGCGGCGAATAATTTTAACCCGCAAAGTTTCACTACAACGTTTTTTTTTATTATTTTATACAAAATACACCCACAGATGCAACTTTTACGTTTATATATCAACCTAGCACGGTTGTGTGTTTGTATTAATTTTAAATCAGAGTTATAATATGTGCAGATTCGAGTTAGCGAGGTCGTGAAAGTCCACGCGCGACAAAGGGTCGTCATTCTTTTTAATAATAAAAACCATTACGGACACTGAAATTATCCGAAGACCGCAATTTCGACCCTTGCTTGTAACAGCTGTTATGGAATACCTAATGGACCAAATATGATAAAGCTAATGTGACATCGTTTTCGGAAAATATTCGGAAAGAACGCGAAAATAATGTCGACTTTTGCGCGAGAAAACGACTAAACTTAAACTCCAATCAAAGGACATTTATCGGAAAACGATTATTTTACACCTAGGCAATAATGAAAAGTTACATCGATATACCCATTTTAATATTATAAACTCATCGTCTATGTAACATCGATAGATACATACATAGAAAGGCGTGTGCTTTGAAATGAATAAGCTTAAAATACATTTTAAAACAAAAAGTCATTAGTTTTGTATGAATTGAATTTTAATATATCTGCCGTGTGTGTAGAATATACTAATATAAATAATATATATGTATAAAATAAGAAATTAAATATACAACTTATATTATAACATTAAAATCCGCCGCAATCGATAAGCCAAAAATATATGCACAATAAAAATAGAACGTATCCCATTCATTCTTTATTTTTTATAATTGAAATAAATTGTTTTTATTTAATTAATTGAGCCTTTTTGCGTCCTTAGAAACGTTTGCCGATGAGAAAATGTGAGTTTAATTTAAAATTTGTGATTAATTTCAACTCAAGTCTCTAAAGGCGCAGAAAATGGAATTTTCTTTTAATCAGTAGGTATTCTAAATAATTGATTTATATACATCAAATGTTATTTGTTTATAATTCAGTGTAAAAAGTACAGTAGTAACAACATTGCTTTGAATATTGAGTTAATTTTCCATTTAAAAATTGGGACTTCTATTCGTGCACATTGCGGCGGCTCTAGTTTTCCTATTAAATAAGCCTCCACTAAACACATCTAAATATAATAAATATATCCATAACCTAACAAATATAACTTAACCACAAATCAAAGACACACTTACTGATTAAGGGTTACTATCGTAGAAGGACGATCGATCCGACACCTGTGAGGGTATCGAATCTTTCATAATTCCGCGTTAGTGACCCACCAACAGCCATTCCTTTACAGAAAAAGACAGATCTCTCTCTCGCCAAGAGTGAATGTGACCACTTAAATAATAAAAAAAAAAAAAAAACCCCCCACCTCCCTGTTATAGTGTCGTGGTAGTATTGCAAAAAAAATAATTAAATAATTCCAGAAAGTTTCATCCTCTTTTCTCCCACCGGTTTCCCGTTCTTCCCACTTTGAGTATTGAGTGTTCGCGCCACTCACTGTTCTGTCTCTATAGATGTTTAGTTTTAGCCCAATATCCGCATGACTTTTACGTCCCCTGTCTCTCTTCTCTGTACTTTCTTGTGTCTGCTTGTTGTTTGCCGTAAATGTCTATATCTATCTGTGTAGCCGCTTATCCCGCTAATACCGCGTACGATTGCGTTTTTCGACTTACGCTACAAAAGGCCTCGCATCTTTGTATTAAATTTTCAACCGATAAATCGATTAAAATGATAAGGATATGCCTATAATAAGCAGACTTTCAAATAGTTAAAAAAAATATCAAATTAAGCCAAATTCTATATTTAAAATTACCTATAGATACATATGTACTAAATTTGATCAAAAATTTAATTAATTGAAGCATTGACAAAAATTCATACTGGCGCTTGAAAGTTTAAAATTAATTTAAATGTATGAATGCATAAGGTTTAATATAATTTTTTTTATGGCGATGAATTCACCAACGAATGCTTCATTACGCGTAATTTTTGAATTAGTATATTTACGGTTCAAATTCCAACTGCGAACGTATTGAAAATTTTGGTTATTTTAGTGTGCGTTCAATTCAATTGAATTTTAAGCCGTTTCGTGATTGTATTTAGTATACTTTATAATAATTAATTGACAGTAGGGTTTAAGTTGTCACGTTTACAATACGAGCGTCGAGCTTTAAAGCTCGCCGAGAGCTTTCGCCTCTCAATGCGCACAATAGGCCTGCGCGTTTCGAAATACGTAACCGCCATTTTACAGCGACTTTCCGCTCAATAGAGGGAAAGATATCTCCAAAAACAAAAGGGCAACAGCTTCTTTGCATACACACACACACACCAAAACAGTGTGCTTTAATCGCTTTGTGTGTATATGTATATATGTACTCGTAATACTAACCTTAATACCTTACTTGTTTGTGTCCTCCTTTTCGCTATAAACTTTTCATTTCTCGGTGTAAAATTCGGCGTCTCTCTCTTATTGTCGAAAATCTTTTACTGCTCCTACCTTTTAACCCCTAAAAACCGACCCCTGTCTCTTTAACCGAACCAAATGTCTCTCTCACACCCATAACTACGTTATTTCCTACGAGACGTAAACGTTACTGCAGTTTTGACGAGTCTTGTTAGTCGAAAGCCCACCTACGCGTAGCTGTTTTAGCTTCTCGTACGTGTTTTGCCTATTATTTACCTTTTTTTTTATTATTTTATTATAAGTTTTGATCAAAATGAGAAATTCGCATGTACTATTTTAATTTATTGCACGTTGGTATGAGCATGTCCGCTTTGTGTGTTTAATATTATACCTTTTTTGTGTGTGTATTTATTTTTTATTTAATTTAAATGTTTATACGCTCTAAAGTACACTTGAATAAATAAATAAAATAATACCGTACACTTTCAATATTCCTACATATTTTTCTTTCAAATCACTATATACAACACAAAAACGTGCATAATTTGATATGCACATATTTATTTTTCACTGTAAATACTTTGTATGTCTTGTTTTGATCCAAAAACACACACAAAACTGCTAAATTTGCTTGCAAGCTAAACAGTAGATGAATAGCGTTCACTCCCAAAAAAAAAAAAAAAAAAAAAAAAAAAAAAAAAAAAATTTTTGTCAATTCTGAAAAACAACTTTGAATTTTCAAAAAGCACATAAAAAATTCACACATACTTTTCACGCTCACACACACGAATGCCTAAACTTTCAAACACACTATACTCATTATATTATATATATGTATATATATATATATATATTCACATTTTGTTTGCAACTTGTACGTATTTGAATGAATCAATCAAATTTTTTTTACATACATATAAATCTAGTACAAGATGCATACAAGCATTCTTCTTATATACTACATTCAAATAATTAATATATTATTATATTATGAAATTGCTTTGTTGCACACAAATTATACACGATATCTCACAAGATGCGTTAATGACATTCATCAACAACAAAATTAATTTAAATTAATAAAAAAAATACCCGCTGCTTACTTATTAGCGCTGAATTATATATAATATAAACAAACTGACACTTGGCGCCGTTTAATTTTGGAGCTTATGTGTTAGACATTGTTTTGTTTTTATATAATTGTGCCCATTGAATTTAATCTCTAGTGAATATTTATACTATATATAACATCCCCCCCAGTGTAATTTTTAATTTTAATATATTATATATACTATATAATGAGAGAGGGAAATGTGTGCTTGTTTGTTGGTAGTCGGTGTCATTAGCGCTTCCTTATTTGTGAGTAGCATTTCCGGTGTTTTAGAATATTCATTTTTATAATATTATAGTCGTATTTGTTTGATCCTTTGGCCACTCGTTTTTACATGATGATTCGTGCTTCAGGAGTGGAATGACTACAACCTGAGGTGGAACGACTCAGAATACGGTGGAGTCAAGGACCTGAGGATCACGCCGAACAAACTGTGGAAACCGGATGTCCTCATGTACAATAGGTACGCAAAATAAACATTTTTTTATATATTTTAAGCTTTGGTTCGTTTATTACCCGCGTTGACAGAGACTTGTGTGTGTGCAAACAAAACGAAACAGTCAAGTGGTAAAAGCTAGCATAATAGAAACAGAGTCGAAAGCATACAGCTATCGTAAACTGTATCCTGTTTTTATTATCGTATTGTGCACTGCATCGTATGCTCGTTTATTTGAAGGAGTTAAACCTCGTAAATATGAATAAATGGCCGTGTGGAAAAAATTCAGAAGTAAACCTTTCTAAAATATTGAATATTGAACGCGTACAGTTCGTTTTAAGCTTTTTGTATCCAACTGTATTCAATGGATGCATCTTTTTTGTTAAATATTTTAAGAACGACTAGTATTTATCATAAAAAATCAGCAGTATTCATAAAAAAAAAACTGAATAAGCTTGCTTTAATATGTACAAAATACAATGTGATTAAAGATCAAATGTAAAAAAGATTTCCATTCCAAGACATTACATTTTTGATGGTGGTGCAGATTTACAGTAAATTTTGCATATTTAAACCAAATTAACGTAGTTATTCTGTCGGAAGCGCAACACTGCAATACAATAGATTGTATTGTTTGAATATTGTATCAAAAATGTAATAAAACACTAAAAGTCAGTCGTATGTTGTTAATATTGATGTATTATCTCACATATAATATGTACGCGTGTACAATTATTTTAGAATTATTTCCGAATTCGGAGACGGTAAATTTTGCATATTTATACCAAATTAACGTAGTTATTCTGTCGGAAGCTCAACAGTGCAATACAATAGATTGTATTGTTTGAATATTGCATCAAGTATGTGATAAAATACTAAAAGTCGATCGAATGTTGTAAATATTGATTTTTATTGATGTATTATCTCACATATAATATGTACGCGTGTACAATTATTTTAGAATTATTTCCGAATTCGGAGACGGTAAATTTTGCATATTTATACCAAATTAACGTAGTTATTCTGTCGGAAGCTCAACAGTGCAATACAATAGATTGTATTGTTTGAATATTGTATCAAGTATGTGATAAAATACTAAAAGTCGATCGAATGTTGTAAATATTGATTTTTATTGATGTATTATCTCGCATATAATATGTACGCGTGTACAAATTTCGAACAAATAAACTTTCCACTTACAATCCACTTGAATTATTTCCGAATTCGGAGACAAGTTATTCTGAAACCTGCGGAGAAACACTTCGGAAAAAGTTTATTTTTTCTTCCGCCACCACCGGGGAGGAAAATATACGAGGTAAAAAAAAACGAAAAAGAAAAACCTTTTTACGTGTGCCGGACGGTAAATCAAATTTCGCACAGCGAATCTCTCTCACTCTTTCTGGCTGGCAAGTTATATTCTAACGGTGATAGCTTTTGCTTTGTTCAATATTTTCCGGGTTACCTTTTGATTAGCAATTTACAACGAAACTCTTTCAGTTACCCGATAGACGGCCGCTTATACGGATAAATATCGTACACTGTCTTTTCATCTGCCCAAGTTTCGAGTTATACGCATTCAATGTAAATAAACTGCTCATTATCCATTCTCTTAATTCGTCAGCAGAAGGTGGTTTCTTGCAGATGTGGCCAGGATGATGGATAGCTCAAGTTTTTCATTTTAAACGAGCGATTTAATAAGATAAAGATTATAAGAGAGGAAACGGGAGAGAGTGTCGTGAACGCTGAATGTGACATCATACACACAGACTGCGAAATTATATTTTGCGCACAGAGAGTTATTTAATCATTTCCAAGTGCGCGAAATTTCCATTTATTCAAATTTAATCAAGGACGGTGGGGGAAAAAAGAGATTTTAACGCGAGCGTGAGAGCGAATTTTTAGATTTTCCGATCTGTTGCTATGAAATTGGACGTCTCTTCGGCCGAAACGAGTAATGTTTCATACTTGTGTATGCATATTGTATATAATTTGAAAAGAATTTTCGAACGACGAGGTTTAAGGTCCTTCAAAATAATCGAAGTTAACGAAATTGCTTGTGACTTGAGTTCACTTGGAGAGTCGCCTTGCTTCGTTCATCATCACCCCTGACAGGCTTTTATCCATCGTTTCGTCTCTTTTGTATTGACGTTGACATTAATGCATAAATAAACATGATTATTTGTGATGAATTTGAATTATTATCAAAGCGAAAGTCTCAGTAAATCACTCGTCTACGTATAACGAAAATAAGAATTTTACATAATATATTTCATTTTAACCAAAATAAATTCGAGTATCAAAGCGTACTAATAATATATTTATCATAATTTTAATACGTAGGTGTAGAGTGGTTTACAGCTCATTATGGTACACATTATAAGTGAGATCGGGGACATTTGTTTTATAGCAAATGACCTCTCCTATTAATAATATGTATCATGTACTACATAAATCATTCTATACGCATATGAGTTTTATGGGCAAAATATGAAATCTCGCATTATATAATGTAAGTAAGGCAAAGTAAATTAATTTTGCTGTTTGAATCATTTTTTATCTCACCAATCCGACCAACTTACCTGAAGAACAGTTTAGATTGAACAATTTTCTCAGACTTTAATCTTTCATAAGTACAGTGGAACCCCGTTGCATCGTTTTTCATGGGACCGTAAAAAAAAAAACGATGTATACGATAAAGTATATTTAGTGCGTAATATTTAGACGATTGATACAGAATAACGATATATGGGAGAACGATGCAAACGAGATTATTTAACACTGTTCTTATGGGTGTTTGGCCGGGACTATGAAAAAATAGCGATATATGCGAAAAAAACAATACAAGCGAGAACGATGCAACGGGGTTCCACTGTACTATTTCAATTTATGAAGCCTGGCTATTTTGGACATTATATAAAATGCTTTGTAAAAGGATTTCACACTTTGCCTGTAACAAAAATATAATTAATCTTCATTATAGTTAAAATATGTTTGGGTTTTCAGTTGAAAATTTTCATTGGAAATTTTTATACCAAATATGCTATTCAAAGTTTATTTTTATTTATGTGTAATATAGTCATGTTGCCTTTGAGTTAAATGAGCTAAAAATCAGCCTAATATATTATGAATTTTATAAGTCACTAAAGCGCTATACAAAAAAATAATTTTGGCCTTTTGCAATCGTATCTCTCATATACACGTACAATTGAGCTATCAAGTCTTACATTCAAAGTACAGGGATAAAGGGGTTTTCACCACCGATGCTAACCACCAGATAGTTCCTCTTCTGTCGCACAGATGATCCTGGCAACTTGAACTGGGCTACTTAAAAGTTTACCAATCTCGTCCGGGCAAAGCGTTTGTACTACTCGACGTGTAAACAACCCGTATAAATAACCGAGACGGGTTAATTTTGCAACCGCTCTGTAGTTATGTAAACATATCTTAAAACGTGTGTGTGTGATGAATCACTTACATGGCAACGATGTGGATTTTTTTTTACCCACGTGCTAGTATTAGTCTCGTGTAATAATTGTGATTTACGTAAGTGGAACCGCTTTGCCGTATCTTTGTGTCGGGAGAAAAGTAAGAAAACCAATGGGTCATAACCACAAATCAATGAGGCGTGCTCTCCTTTTATTGGATGAAATATATCAATTTTCTTCAGGCCAACTTTGACAATAATACGCCGAGACAGTGTTACTTTACTACAGCGCCGAATAAATAATAATATTTTGTGTGTGTGTTACTTTTCAGAATGCATTGCCGACTTGCCGTTATACCTCGACGCGGTCAATTTTGTGTATTTTTTTTTTTGCAGAATTTTGTACGTGAAAATAGTAAATATGTAGTGTGTAGTGTGTATGGAATGAAAAATTCTTTGATCAAAAAACAAACATACGAAAATTTCACCAGTAGCAATAATTCATTAAATTCATCATTTGCGCAAAACATGTACTTACCATTGTAATAATTTTAAAAAGCTTTTCATCCCACTTCCTATATACCGCTTTATTTACATAGTAATACGTAGTTTTTTTTAATATTTATTATAATGTATACACCTGAAATATTACCTATTTTAATATGTTACAATTAAATTTAAATGTATATTTTATACCCATTGCGACTCTACAACATGAAACTATCCAAATGACATTAGACAAAGTAAGACGTTGTGATTATTTAAATGAGTTGTTTTTTTTTTAGTAAACAATTCAGAATATTGGTATAAGAAGGGTGTATAACTTCTTCTAGTTGCATTCGATTGCTTTAATTTTTGGCCAAATTATAAAGCAGGATTGTGCCTATGTTTGAATGTGACTTACGCCTTTCTTCGACCTAATTCTTTAAATTCAGCATTGTTTGCTGATGGAGTACGCCAGTTGTTCAATCAGACTTTGTAACGCGCCATTTGTCTCATGTTGGATCAAAACAACGGATGTTTCTTATTGGCAGAGCCGTAATTCAGAGTGGATGTGGACCTTAAAGACCTATTGTATACCACGAGGTCTATATAGTTTCCATTTGGTGGTCGTATTTAAGACTTCTAGCCGTTGTTGTGGATCACTCCACCCTGCGGGGGTCGAGCTAGCTTGGGGGCCATTGGACAACAAATGGTTGAAAAATAAACATTGCCTCTCTCATTTAAATCCAAAGAAATGAATGAACTGCAGATGCAGAGTCGACTTCAACAACTATTTTCATAATGAAATGTCGTTCCGTTACATACCAATGGGGTGAGGTTTTATTTTTATTGTCGTCTCGCGAAGAAAGGAATGGGTTAACTTCTGGCCATGTTCCCAGTGACGTTTCGCGAACGCAGACAAGTTAAACATCACAAGGGGCGGAAAATCAAATTATTAATAGTAGAATAATCTGAAAAAATCTGAAAAGCATTTAGAGCAGCGTTTGGGAACCGGCGGCTCCGGAGCCCCATGCGGCTCTTTGTATGAAAACCTGTGGCTTTCACAGTCATCCAACGTTTTGGGCGAAACACAAAACGTTGACACACAATTTACACAAAATCAAAATGAATCCTATTTCTATGTATGTATGTACATATAAATTCATGGCTTTAAAAAAATTTAAATCAATAATACTTTTAAGTAATACACTGTCTTATAAGATTGCTTATTTCTTACTGCTATCCATTTCACAAACGAGTAACATTTAATTAAATTTTGAATATTGTAATAAATGATGATAAACTGTCGAATGTTAAGAAATATCACGAGGACATCTTATTTCTTACTGTTATTAATGATTAATGAATAACATTTAATTTAATTTCGAATATATAATTAGAAAATAATATGTTGCGGCTCCCAAACATACCAATTAGCTCGAAAAAGGTTACCGACCACTGATTTAGAGCCTCGAGACAATGAAATGTAAGCGTAAAATCAAAAATGTTCATACGGAAGTTTTAACTGTCACAATCACTTTTGAACAACGGTTAAATGTTGTCAAAAATTGAAACAGATGCTTTAAAATAACATGCACGCAAAAATGCATGTATTTGGATTGTGATTCGCGACACTTTCATTTTTATAAATTGGAGACACACTGGTTGATGTTGATATTTTCGGGAAATATTTCACTTTTTGGAACATTTCCTCTGCTAAATGTGTGTCTTTTTCATCAAAAATTACACCCAGAACTGTCACTAACTATTTGATGCAATATCTAAGCATTAAAAATCGTTTTCGAATTCCATTTTGTTTTCACGTTGATAAACGATTTTAATTGACTCGTACTGTTTAGTTCAAAAAGTGTCGAAATTGTTTAAGGGGAATTTCCCAGTGTTGGAAGTCTTGAAACGGAATACTCAATTAGTATTCTCAGTGTAATCCGTTAACATTTTAATCAATTTTATTTATACATCGTTACGTCGGAACGTCACTGCATGTTCCTGTCGTTAAGCGGCGAGTTCCGAAGCGAGCATCTCTCGCAAACAAAGCTCATTTGTCTAGGGAAACCAGGGGAGGATTTTGCACAAAGGGATGGGGTTGTGGGGTTTTTGATGGGGTTGGGTTTTCCGATTGGACCGCACCTGTCGCCGAACAACCCCTGACCCGGTCGCTTAATGGGCTTTCCGATATCTCTTAATTGTGGCTACTAACGCCCCCTACCAGTGTCGCAAAAAATCCAACAAACCTTCCGGTACACGCTGGATATCATACAATTTGATTGAACTCGAGATTAATTTTCGTGTGGTGTAATTTGTGTTCTCGTGTGCCGGTGACAAATTGTGCCCGAGTGCATTTAATTAATCTCGCGAATCACCTGTCCTTCCATTTCGAGCGACACTAAGTACGCTTTAGTGCAGTGTTTCTCAAATGCTTAACGTACTTGGCCACTCTGTGTGTGGTTGTTTTAATACGGTTGAACGCTTTGCTAGTGCTAAAATTATTAAAATATATTTTAACTTATATAAAATATATAAGTGTTGTCATTTCATTTTTGACAAAACATTTTCTTTGTATAATATAGTGAAGTTTCCGGGAAATTTTTCATGCAAATCAAGCGGGTAAAATGTAAGCAAAAAAAACGAAAAAGGAATCGATGGCTAAAGTTAGAATCTAATTGTATTATTTAATATCTAAATCAGTGGTCGGGTACCTTGTTCAAGCTAAGAGCCAAATTAGGGAAAAAATATTCAAAATTAAATTAAATGTTGCTCTTTTATGAAATGGATAGCTGTAAAAAATAAGCTACATATATTCGCGATATTTTTCAATGTTCGACAGTTTATTGTTAAAAAGTATTATTTAAATAGCCACGAAGTTATATGTATGTACTAGAAATAGGATACATTTTGATTTTGTGTAAATTGTGTTTCATACAAAGAGCCGCCGGTTTCATACATTAATATAAGATAATCGAAAATTAAATTAAATTGATGCAATAATACTGTAGTTAATTTTGTTTCGCCTGTTGACGATCAACATTTATTCATTATTGATAACTATGGCTTACAGAACAAAGCATTAGTTTTATTATTAACGGTTATAACTAGAGACCGGTCAGAATTGGCATGAACGTAGGCTGCAGGTACAGAAACCGGTTTGCAGGGCCGTATTGGAAATTGTCGTCAAGGCTGAAATATAGGCGAGAAGTATGAAGGAGCAGGAACGGCTTGCAAAAGCTGATGTCATCGAAAAAATCACCTTTTCGAGTTTTACGACTTTCTTCGCGGTCCAAATTATAATCCATCACCATGCTTAGCAACGAACTATGTACTTCTTAACACATAAGTTCATGAAATCCTGGAAACGATTATAATTTGGACCGCGAAGAAAGTCGTAAAATTCGAAAAGTGGATTTTTTCGATGACATCAGCTTTTGCAAGCCGTTCCCGCTCTTTCATACTTCTCGCCTATATTTCAGCCTCGACGACAATTTCCAATACGGCCCTGCAAACCGGTTTCTGTACCTGCAGCCTACGTTCATGCCAATTCTATATAATGTATGTATGTAGCTTCGACAAATTTTTCATTATATTTTAATACTATTACACTGTAAAATTTAATTAACATCGAATTACGTTGTGAAAATTTTCCGTTCAATTTTCACCCTCAAGTACAACATTTTTTTTTCATCTTTTATTTATTTTCCTATCATTATTTTCGACCAGCTCGAGCTCGGGAAGCGGTCTCATTATATCGCTATAAATATAAAACATACCAGCTCGTTTGTTTTCCATACAAGAAATTGTGCGGTCGTTTGTATTTTCCGAGACCAGTCCAAGGGGAATCCCCATAGAATGATGATGTCCATTCATAAATTCATGAATAGAAGGGAATGGGGATTGTAACATCACATTCAGTTCTCCCCTACGTCTCGGCTTCGAGCCTATTATGCGGCTGTATCAATCATCACGTATGCAATATTTTAAAAGCTGTCTGTCTGGAGCTTTTACGCACCCTTCAACGTCACTTTTGTATGTGTGTACGGATTTTTTTGACCCACCCTGTTGATTGGGCGGGTCTAACCCTTCCTTTACCATAACTTATTGACACGACGTGACCCACCCAGAGGTCCATGAATCATTTATTTAGACGCGATAAGGCCATAGCAAACCACTCGGGTCTTAGCCGGTGGATGTTTCACCCTACATTGAGATAAATATCTACACCGAGTCGTTGTAAAGTTATAGTGACGTTGATTTTGATTGTAATTAAATTCTAGTCGATAATGAGAGAGGTAGTTGTGACACCGATGACCCCCCACTGAGCGAGACAATATTAATATCTTGTTGACCATGTCCCAGAAGAACCGCACTGATTAAACCAGCAAGCACTTTTTAAACACGAATTTATTAAAAAAAGAATGAAAACAACATTTAAAAATTGAACAATGATGAATTGTGAAAGTATTATGTTGTTTCTTTTCAATGTATAGTTTAATTTTGTTTTTTTTTTTGTCAACCCACTTCAAAACCTATTGCACTTTATGACTATTTTTATCAAAATCAAATCCCCCCCCTATTTTTCAATATTGCACACAATGTAAATAGTATAAATTAAAAAAAAAAAATCAACTGTAAAAAATACTAAATAAAATACTTTCACAGTACAAGTGCGCAATCAAAATATTAAAATTTTAGCATTGTACTTTTTATGTTTCCAAGTTTCCATTGTAATTAATTCGGGTACGCAATGTTTTATCCTTATGCGGGTATTACACGGGGACCGTTCACTCGCTAGTTTACTAGCCGCTACTAATGACTAGCTCGTGTAATAGGCGAAGCTGGTAAACTATCGAATGTTTGAACTTACACTCGCTACTACATATCTGGCTAGTGTGACGTCACGTCATTTTGACAGTTTGAGCTAAAGTGGTTCATTTTCAGGTATATATGAAGGTTTAGTCAAAATTGTATTATTAAAAAACGCATATTTATTTTAAAAAATGTATAAAAAGGAAGTAAAAGTTAAATAGCGGCAGCGAGTGGCGGGTACACTAAGCACTTGTAATAGGATCGCTACTAGCTCTACGCTAGTAAACTAGCGAGTAAATTATCCCCGTGTAATACTCGCATTATGCTTGATAATCAAGACGAACGAAAAAATGATTAATTAAAAGTATCATTTGTACCATACAATTTCAAAGATTGTATGTAACATTTTTTAATACCATTTCGACTAATTATTTACACCGCCATGAGTTTAAAACGGTGCTAAAATTAAATTAAAGTTTTTATAGCATTTTGATCGCACTCTATCGTAAATTGGAACATTCGTTATAAATATTAAAAGAAGCAACATAAAACTTTTAACATCGTCCTTGCTTAGTCTTAAAATATCACATTAAATATACTCAATAAAATAATATCACATTTTACATTGATTTTTGTATCGAATTGACTTTGAAATACATATTACGTAGCCGACCTGCAGATATCTATCCGTATAGAGCCGAGAGGAATTTCCTTGCAATCAATTTTTTATTCCACTTCGTACGATATGATAAATTATACATATATATATATACGATCTATGTATAATTTATAATATATGACCGTATGAAAAGAGTAAAAAAAACTGATTTTTAAACTAGTTTAAATAACAAAAATTTGTGTTGGTGTCGCGTACAGTGCAGACGAAGGTTTCGACGGGACTTACCACACAAACGTTGTGGTCAAACACAACGGCAGTTGCTTGTACGTTCCTCCTGGTATCTTCAAGAGCACATGCAAGATAGACATCACTTGGTTCCCCTTTGACGACCAACACTGTGACATGAAGTTCGGTAGCTGGACCTATGACGGCAATCAGGTACACGAAAAAAAAAAAAATCATATCCATAAACACCTACAAGGAAAAATCCATCGATCATACAAAATACCCAAAAAAAAAGGTTAAAAAAAAACACACACACACACACAGAGATCCTATCACAATATAATATTTCACACGTATACTAGTATGTTCGATGGATTTTGTACGCGCTTTTGTCAATAAACATGAAATTAACATCGAATCTATTAAACAGACACACACACTCACTCTCCATTCGCTTCTCACACTTTATTCATTGATTTGTATTATACTTTTGTTAAAAAGTCGCAAAATTTATTTTTTTACTAAACACGACAGTCAATCGAGTGACTTGGTATGTGTATTTGTACTGCAAACACTTGTACCAATAATGTAATAGATATTTTTAATTATTAAATTGGCGGGCGCATAAATTAATCAAAAATTTGTCTGTACGTGCAATACAGTATATTTCAAGCTTTTAAATAGTTGTATTATAATAAAATGGATACTTTTTGAAGTCTGTATGCAAAATATAAGGAACGCATTCCGGTAATGGATATTGTTTTTTTAGGTCAAAAAATTAGATTATTCTATTACTTCCCACTGTTTTCAAAATTAAAAATTGTATGGCAACTTCCATACAATTTTTGTTTTAATAACAATTGGACCACTTTCTGATCTGGCAACATCAATAATATATTTTTTTTTTATTTATTTATTTATTTGACGCCTAAAAAAAAAAAAAAGAGTTTTACAAGAAATAATATAAACAAAAAAAGACAAGAATACAAGAGTAATGTACATATGTATAAATAGAAACAAAAAATATAAAAAAATGACTATAAGAACAGTAAAATTTAATTGAACTAAGAATAGAAACTTCTTAAAGAAAGCAGCTTTACCAAATGAATGCTCATGCAGAAATAATCCAAAAGATTCCCATACTCATTGCCGGTCCGAATCAACCTAGGAATAGGAGATTGTACATAATAGTTGGTGCATGAATTACCTTCATCAACAAACAATAATTTAGATCGTGTAAAACGTTCAGGAACCTTTAAACGTAAAATAGACTCAACAAGAGCAGGACAATCAATTAGAGAATTTACAATTTTATAAAAGAAGACCAAGTCATTTACAACTCTTCTATCAGATAATTTATGCATTTTCAAACTAAGTAAAAGAGAGTCATAACAGTTATTATCAATAAGATACATGAATTTAAACATAATGAATCTTAAGAATTTATTTTGAACTCTTTCTAGAGAATATGAATGAATAAAATAAGAAGGAGACCAAACAATAGAATTATACTCTAACTTACTTCTGACTTCGGAGTTATGATATGTTTAATATTGACGACTATAACTTTTAAAAACAAAATCCGTTGCCAGAATGCACTTTTGTGCCTACTATTGATAAAGTAAACTGTATTTCATATTATATTTGAACTATGAAAAGTTTTTTAATACTTTGCATGTAAAGTAAAGCTTATTTTTATAAATGTATCGATGAGATAGTTTCAAGCAAGAGAATTGATAAACTTCCATCAACTATTTACAGGACGACCTTAATGTACAAGTTTCGTTTAGAATCAAAGTTTAAATCCTCTTAAATAATTAAGCGCACACCAGTGAGTGATTATTACAATATGAAACGATTGATTGATTTAAAAAAAAAAAACAATTAGTGTGTAAGCAAGCGCAGACGAGACAGCTTTTTAGACTAATCAGTGTATGGGTGTGTAGTTGGCTTATAATCGTGTATATTTTATATGTTACACGCGCTGTGCTTATATGTATAATATATATATGTCACAATTGAAAGCTTTATTATATGCGAACGTCCGTTTTGATGTTGAAAAATAGAATTTTGCGTAATCTTACGACATTTTTTTTGCCCATGGGGGAAAAACTTCGGCGTGATAGATTAAAATCAGTCTAGAGTGTGGAAAGGGTGGGAAAATTTTGCACTTTTCCGAATAGGAAAACACTATCACGTTTTTGTCGTTCCTCTTACGACGTATTACACACGTGAGCGTTGAAAATTTGCATTAAAAGTTGTGCGCTTTTCCGGAGAGATTCCAATATGGGCGAACGAACTTTCCTCCAACAAAGGGAAAAGTTTTCTTTTAAACATATTTCCTCTACAACGAATAGCCTTTAACGTCTTCGACGAAACTATCATCGATGCGAAAACACGCCCAAGATTCATGTAATGTACTCGCGAACTTTTCTAATGTAACGCTGATCTATTTTATGTAACGCGATTACCGTAAAAATAAGATTCTATAAAGTACATTGTATAGGTACACATACGTGTCCGTCGCAATGAATGAATTGACATTATAATTAATGTATCATAGCTAGGTGTTTAAATGTATCGTACAGCTTTTGAGAATATCATTTTTTACATTATAATTTAAACACATTCACAAATTGACACACTTTTTTATTTTAACAATTGCGAGTGAATATAATGAATAGGTGACACGAGTATTCAATGCAAGGGAACCATGTGATAATTCGATTTTATCATGGAACGATGAATCGAATTTCTATGTACTATTTTGCATGGGGCGGAAGTGATAACGTCCCATTTATCATAAATAACGATGACATGAATAAATATTTCATCCTATTTTATATTTAAATGTGTAAAAAAAAAACCTAGGTATTCTCCTTACTAAGTGTGTCATACGAAAACTCATGTGTAAAATGAGCGCAATATTAAAGTATTGCTCTCATTTATTTATTGCATGTATTTTGTAGTTTTATTGTATGCATCCAGTAGTGTTTAGTGCTAGCATTTATTTATTATCATACAAAGGTAAGTGATGTGTTTAACATTGTGTATATGAATTTGTGTAGCAATTGTGATTTTTTTTCGATTAGATTGTATAGGTATAAAGATTTGATGTCGTGTTTGCGATCTTATCGATGTGACAGCTTAGATATTATTTTCGACAGCAATTTGAATGTGTGTTGTGATGCTTTTGAACCGGAAATTAGCTGGCGGAACTGACGGGCCAGAATCTCAAATCGTTATCATTTCACGTCAATCATTTAATGTGTCCTCGTATCATGATAAATTCATCTTAATAAAAATGTCCATATTTTACGTTTGAACGTTTTTTGTTATGCAATGACTTTACGAGAATTGTCCGTGTAACTATTCTAGAGATCCTAACGGTCAATCTTACGAGAGAGAAAAACTGTCGTGAGTAACGAGTAAACATTTCGCTGATTAAAAAGTAAAAGTGCTGAGAAAATAGGCCGTACGTTCGCTTTTTTTATTACTGGACTGTATCTGTCGAATAACTTTAATAGAAAATTGTATGTAGATTGAAGCCATTCGTGTACAGGACGTAACGAAACTATTATATTGAATTTAGATTCATAAACTAATATGCAGATATTTTAATGTATGTACGTATAATCAAATTACAGCCTGAAACCACTTTACCGTATATTTATAGGATTTTCAGATTTGATTACTATAATATGGTTGATTATTCATTTTGATATAATCACTTTTTATAACGAATTAAATACAATCAATGAATAAGCAACTTAAACTGTAAGATTTATTTAAGTTTCATTTAAAAAAAAAATCTCAATATTTCAGACATTATTTATATGTAAAAACAGTTTTCCTAATTAATAACATTTTACTGGGAAAAAATCCGAAAGAAAAATAATATTTTTTTTAGTTAATAGTATTTTGAAGCTTTTAAATATCACAGCTAATAGCGAAAACATCTGACTATTGATTTCAATACTCATTTTGAACAAAAAAGTATTAACTTTTGATTTACATACCACAAAAGTAAAAAAAAAATGTGTCCATTTTTTTAAACGCTCATATCTCATAAACAAAAACTAACCAACAAATTTCATTATCATATTCGGATTCAGTGGGTCACACTTAGTAAAGATTGATTAGTCTCCGCTCCGCTAGTTTTTTTTGTTGCACAGTGTAATCGGTCACGGAAAAATTTGTTATTATTAATACGACCAAAAACTGTAAATGTGACTCAATCTTTCAATACCTTATTTTATCTATGCAGTGTTCTAATATACTAAAGTGTTATTTAAAAAAGTTTCCAAATATATTAAAGTCACCCTGTAGGTTCAAGTGTGTAAAAAAAAAAAAAAGTTGATTTGTGTACGAGATTTGATCTGCGATATGAGATAATCCGCGCGTTCTATTCGCAGTGAGCTCGTACTCGCATAGCTTAACTGAAAATTCCTCTTCAGCATTTTCTCGTTTATTAGATTATCCTTCTTATATCTCCGAGCTGAACGTGAGACTCGAGAGCAAACAGGAAGCTGAAAATCACCCACTACTTTCAACCGTATCGCCAACGATCCATATCATTCAATTTTCCTTAACTTAGAACGCTTTGTCGCGGATAAACAGATTTATGTTTATCTCACGGTGTAGTCATAATCCAACACGTACTGGGAAATCTCATCGAAAGCTTACAATCTCACCTTTGCTAGTGTGTGTGTGTGTGTGTATTTTGCAGCTAGGGAAAACTAATGGAGAAGTAAACTTAATTAGGCTCGACGTTGTGGAACAACACTGTCGGAGTTAGCAGTTAAGAACAGGAAAAACTTTAACTGTTGAAATGGTCATATTGTTGTCCAGTGCACAACTAGAGCATTGCACTTAACCGCGCTTTACACTTGTACTAACCCATCATTTTTAATGAACACAATTGTGGTTTACCCTGCCCTGAAAAAAATGCAATTTTTTTTTTCTCACTGTTGACTTTTGTTGTAAATAATAGCGTTGCCTCCCTGGTGAAATTTTGAAAAACGATCCCTCTCTGGGAAAATGTTTGGCTCAGTGGAAAATACACGTCTTTGGCGGTTTGCGAGCGATTTATCACACAAGTCAGCGTTTCGTGGAAAACAATAAATCTATTAGTGGCTGCATTAGTCTGTCGACATTGTGAGAGTTTAGTTTAGGGCCACACACAATAATAATCTCGCAGGACCTCACAAATCATACCACGTCGATGAATCACGCACAATACCTTCTAAGCCCACGTTGCCGAGTGGGAAAAAAGCTTAATCGTAAGTTCTATTCTTTTTCGACGTCTGAAAATGCAAATTGAATATTTTTTACGTTGTTGTTTTGAGCGCAAAATAAATTCTCATTGCGTGAGCGTGAGCTTACGCCTTTAGGTAGCTTCGAATTTTTGTGAAAGCCTTGTAGAATTCAGCCAATTTGTGTATTATTGCAAAGTCAGTATTGATATGTTTATTATTAAAAATATAATATAATCCATATGAGAATTTTATAAAAAATGTAGAAACTCTAAAGCTTTAGGATTACTTAAATCCATTTTTATTGCCTTCTTAGATTATATTATTATAGCATTGAAATTTTACGAATTTATGATATATACGTTGATGGCATAAGAATTTCGTCCAATCGTTTGAAAGGAAATTAGTGTATTCATATTTTTCTTTTGAGACTTTGTTATAAAATATACCTATGTATAATATAATCCATATGGGAATTGTATTAAAACTGTAGAAACTCTATGTTTTTAAGTATACGCTCAAAACATCTTAGACTAAAGCTTTAAGATCACTTAAATCTGAGCGGAGATTAGTCAATCTTTACTAACTTTGTATAATACAATTGTACTAATACTTATAATTAATTATCTGCCAAATTTTTAAAGTGAAAAATATATACTTTTTTTACAAATTTTTTTCCCATGTTAATAAGAATTGGTTTTCTATCTCAATATTTTTTTTTATTTTATCTAAACGTACTAATTCGAGCGGAAAATGATTTTAAATTAAAGTTACTTTAAAAATTCGCTAGATAATTAATTATAAGTATTTCAAAGCAATAAAAAATCACAATCTAAAGGAAAAATATTTGACTATTGATTTCAATACTCATTTTGATTACAGCAATACTATATTTTGAGTTATAGTCCGCGAAAGCCAAAAAAATTGCAAATATCTCATAAACGAGAGCATTTCAACAAAAATCATTATCGGATTCGAATTCAGTGGGTCAAATTTAGTAATGATTTAATAATCTCCGCTCTGGGTTTTAAAAAACGTGATTAATTTTACCAATTTATAATATTCACGTTGATGGTATAAGAATTTCGTCCAATCATTTGAAATGAAATGAGAGTTTTCCGTCATTAAATCATTTTTGAAAGTAACGTAGTATGTATGTATTTTCTAATCGTTAATGTATAACTCAAAGTAGTAATTTTCTACATTGAAATATTGCGTCAATACTATACATTTTTCTAAGCCATATACATACATACATAATATAATAAATATAGTATTTTTAGGTAGATAAATTAATAATAATTGCACCAATAACAATAAAAAGGTCATTCAGTGAAAGTGCCTTTCATTATTTACCTTATAATATTATCTAATATCGGAAAATCACAGTTCCGGAACACTTTAACGTCTCGATGCGTACCTAGGCACATATATACATACATAGGCACGGATTCAAATATGCGGAAAATATGAAAATTCACCGCGCCGGAAAATGCGAGAGAGAGCCCGGGAAAATCTCCTCCGTGGTCCGACAATTAGACGCGATCTAAACGAGCGAGCAATTAAACTGCGATGCTCCTTGTGAGGGTTGACCGTATTTTTCGTTAATGACTTTTGTGGCTACGGGTCGGCTGGGGTATTTTTTACCCCCAACCCCTTACTTTAATACGTGAAATTTAACGGAGGAAATTTTATCGGTCGAATAAATTCGCGCGACGAGCGAACGTTTTCCGCCATAATAATTGCAATTGTCCTTTTTTATTTACTCATTGTCGGAAGCTTTGAATTAGCACTCTTCGGAGTCTCGTTTTTTTTTTTTTTTTAATGGCTATTAAGTCGCGGTATTAAACGTGGAACGATGTTGAAATTATTATTAGTATTATATACTTAATACAGGGTGGGTGTTAAAACACATGCGCTGTTTTCAAAAATTCATGTCTCCGAAACTAATAACACTAGGGTGATAGAAAGTGGATTCAATTTAAAGTTCAATGAAAGAACTTTTAACGCTAAAATTAGCACTTGAAAAAGTTTACAGAAGAAATGCACTTTTTTACCGTTTCAAATTATTATTTATTGAATAAATAAACCAAATGGAACCATTCGTGTATATATATTACATTCGTAACATACATATGTAGGTACATATGAGTCGCCTAGTTCCAAATCCCGATAAGTCCATAAAACTCACTTGTTCGCAAACGCCGTTTTTCTGCTACAGACTTATTTGCTTGATGGCGTTTAAACTCATTTAAACTTAATTTTGTTGATATTAAACAAAATATTTAGATTAGAAATATGGACTTATCGTTGTTTGTTTCTAAATATGGCTTTTATCAGTTTTTATCATAATGCAATTGTCAGTATTTGGAACTAACACTGATTTTCAATATTTTTTTACGGCGCACTTGGCGGTATTTGGAATAATTCAAGTATAAGGCATCGTTTGAAAACATTCTTAGAATCAGAACATATTTTATCCTCGTTTTTTTATATATTGTGGACTTATCGGGATTTGGCACTAGACGACTCATATGTACAAGGATGAACATGCTTAAAAAAATGGCATACGACCAATGCGTACTGCCACTTTTGACGTATGGATGTGAAACGTGGATGATAAATTTAAGAATGTTACAAAAGATCCAGTGCACACAGAGAAGCATGGAATGATGTATGCTCGGTATAACTAGAAGAGATCGTAAGAGGAATACATTGGTTATAATCATGATCAAAGTGACAGATATAGCAGAACGTGTAAAAAAGTTGGAGTGGATCATATTGATAATTATTTATACCGAGGGTAATTGGTGAATATTACCGGATGTAGAGAAGAAGAAATTAAACGAAGAATGACACTAGGGTGGAGTGTTTTTGGAAGAATGAACATAGTTTTTAAATGCAACATTCCGCTGTGCTTAAAAGAGAAGGCATACGACCAATGCGTACTGCCAGTTATGACGTATGGATGCTAAATTCAAGAATTTTACGTAAGATCCAGTGCACACAGAGCAACATGGAAAGATGTAAGAGGAATACATGGGTAAAAAGCATGATCAAAGTACCAGATAAGTGCCTGATACACACATGGACGCGAGAAATACTGGAATGGTATGTGACTGGACGATGGGCTGATGAATTGAGTCAACTGGACGCAGATTGTTCAAGACAGACAGGAATGGAAGAGGATTGGAGAGGCCTTCATCCAGCAGTGGATGGTGAACGGTTGAAAATGATGATGATGTCCAATGTATACAGTTTGAAATTTTTTCTTCATGCGCTCATTTTAGTATTAATTTATCATACATTTGTCAAAAACCATCATATTATTTATTATAGAAAGCTGGTAGTATGAACATTAAAATTCTACGCTTTCGTCACGATAGCGTTATTAGTTTTGGAGATATGAATTTTCAAAAATATCACCAATGTTGAAACACACACCCTGTATGTCTCGGTAATTTTGGAAACAACCCCCTCTCGTGAAGCTTATAATAAATTCCATTAAAACCCTGGTCGCCAAGACCCCTAAAGTCTCCTGTTCAGGTAAGGACCTAGCTAGGCCCTCCGTGCATAAGTGTCATGGACTGACACGTTTAAAATTTACCCACCTTACAGAATATTAATGGTGATAAAATGCATGGCTGAAGCCAAATTGCCGCCGTTGCTCTCGCGAGACTTGCTCCTAGAATAATAAAACTTCAGCTGAAAAGCTTTCTGTCAACTTTGGGCTTCACCGTACCGGCGACACAAACCGCGAACAACAATTCCACTCGAATTTCCATTTTTCATAAATGTATTAAGCGCGTATAGTTTACGTCAGACGTCTTGGCTCGAACGTGAAATCCGCTTTAAGCTATTTTGCGGTTGGAACGCAGCTTCAGAATAGCCGCTGTGAAACTTTACAGTGAAAGCTTTGTTTTCATGCAATCCATACAGAGAGCGATAAATGCGACTCGTATTGTACAATCAATGCTAGTACCGTATAGTATAGAATCTCATCGCTTGAAAAGGTTTCGATTTTTCGTAATGTAATTTAGAGTAAGAAGTATATGAGTCGCCTAGTTCCAAATCCCGATAAGTCCATTAAACTCACTTGTTCGCAAACGCGGTTTTTCTGCTACATACTTATTTGCTTGATGGCGTTTAAACTCATTTAAACTTAATTTTGTTGATATTAAACAAAATATTGAGATTAGAAACGTGGACTTATCGTTTGTTTGTTTCTAAATATGGCTTTTATCAGCTTTTATCATTGTGCAATAGTCAGTTTTTGGAACTAACACTGATTTTCAATATTTTTTTACGGCGCACTTGGCGGTATTTGGAATAATTCAAGTATAAGGCATCGTTTGAAAACATTCTTAACCAGAAAATATTTTATCCTCGTTTTTTATATATTGTGGACTTGGCGACTCATATGTCCAATTTTATTGCTCGAACCATTTTCATTTGATTTTAACACAAATTTGTTTTTAAATTGGTTTTGCGATCAACTAAACAGTTCCGTATAATAATAATGTCACATTTTAGGTTTTAGTCATTGTTGGTGTATTTTGTATGTGTGTTTATTACGTGAATGACAATGATACATCGCGACGAGTTTGGTAAGTATCATTTTAACTGTCACATTATTTAAATGAGTATATTTCGATTAATGCAAAATTTAAAATGCACGCTTGCACGAATTCTAAACGCAAATCCACTAACATTTAAGTGTATGTAATGCGAAATTATTTCAACTGAAAAAGCACGCTTTATTTTCCAACCCATCTTAATGTGTGAAGAGTTTTCTTTATGACACATTTATGTATATTATAGCGAAAAAATCATCATGTAGTATATTTTGAGAATACCCATTCAATATATAAGATTTTCTTGCACCAAAACTATGTAAAATTCGCTCAGCATGTACTTTTGCATTTTTAATGTAACTTGATTACACTTGATATACACTTTGGTTGATGCGCACATGGAAAATTATCACCTCTACTGTCTAGGATGATTTTCTGTTCACTTTATCGTGTGTTATATACTGTATGATGATGTTATGTACATGTATTAATTGTGGGAATTGTGCAGCTGGATTTGGTGCTTAATTCAGAGGACGGCGGAGACTTGTCCGACTTCATTACAAACGGAGAGTGGTATTTAATAGGTGAGACATACTTATTTATTCATTTTTCCCACATTTTAACGGTTGAGAATTCTATTTAAAATAATCTGTATACGAATTTATTTTCGACGTTTTCTAAAGAACGGGATTTGTCGATTCGATTCCGTGCAAACTTCTTCGTCGGGAGTTTGAGTTCTCTCACTCGTCCTACAATGCCATTATCCGTGGTTAAATTGAACCCAGTTAGCTGGGAGCTATTACTGCCTTATCACGTTGCTATATACGTGTGTGTGAGTAAAAAATTTAGCCTTTGTCGAAGAAAGAAACAAGTCGCCCTGGGGCTGCGAGTCCTGCACGTCTCTGCCGGCGCTTAACATTATTCTTGTGACTTCACAAGAGAGAAACGCCCCTTTGTCTCCTCTCTTGAGAGTATAGATACGTACAAACGAATACACAAAGTGGAAAGTGAATTAAAAAGAGGTAGATAAAAAACGGCGAGTTGAAGTTACAAGATAAAATATACCACTAACCGAACGCGAACGGTTTAAAATGGATAACGGGAATAAAGAAGATGTAAATTTTTAATTTTGTACAATAATTGTAGTGCGAGATTTAAAGCTCGTTAGGATAATAGCTAGGATTGGTATTATTATTATTATCATTACCGTGTTGTATTTTATTGTTTTCAAACATTAGATACATTTGACTATGACTAATGAAAACTTAACGTAGCTGACAAAAATTACGAAAATGAATTAGATGTGTTTTAGGAGTAATGGGAATATATTCTTGCGATTTTTCATATCAAAATTAATGTATCTTCATCCAAAAGTCGACTTTTTAAAGCTATTAAATCTAACGTATCTGCATGTGCAGAGTAATAGTATCACCAATACTTACATATATACAAAATAACGTATCCAATATTTACTTCGTTCACTACCTTATCATGAAAGATTGAAAAGACTGAATCTGAAGTATTCAAAATGATAAATAATCATTATTCATGTGAAATGACCAACCTTATTATGTTCAATGAGAACTCTCATACTCTTAGACTCCGAAAAGAAAAATCAAATAAGATTTTTAGAGATTCATTCTTTTCAAATAGAAAGGTTGAAGTTTGGAATAGTCATATTTATACATTAATAATGAAGTGACGTAACTACTAAAGTATTCATTTTTTTTTTAAATTTTTCCTTAGAATTATCAAAACACAATAGAAAACAACCTTATGCAACTAAAAAAAAGTTTAAATAAATCAGTAATACATGAAGAAAAACACAAATTTAGAATAAAACTTTCAAGTCCATTTATCTCGATAGTGTTGTTTTGTCAGATACGTTAAGTGGGCTTAGGACGGCAGTAATTGTTGTGCTACTTACAAATTAATATAATATGCACGGTTATTTAAACATCGAACGTCAGTTTTTTCGTATCACTACATATGTATATGATTACAATAAAAACGAGCAAAATTCAAAATTTCAATTCATTGAATATTTTTTAACTTTTACAATACTGTTTCTGCAGTGGAGTCATTCAAACTAATACATTCATGCAGTGTATCTCGGATAATATCATTTGCGATCGTGTAATTTGATATCATACATGGTTTATTATTATTACCAGTATTGATGGATTTGAATCGCATTTACGTAAATGAATATAGTTTGTGAGACAATTTCATGTATAGGTACCTCCGTGAAAGAAAGTTTCGCAGAAAATATCACTTGTAATCTTATGTGTATGGTTATGGTAATTAAGTTTTATGATTCATATTGAAATGCACAACTTTATCCATCTTCAAATTTAACAGTTTCATTACAAACGTTATCTGCTTATTTGTGGCGAAAGATTTTCACGCCGTTAGTTATGATGGATAATGCAGTTGACGGTTCCTAATTCATTTTGTATGTCAAAGTTCAACTCAATCGTGGTCTTAGGTGTGCTAAATTAAGTTTCGCAAGCAGAAAATCGCACATATAATAAACGTGCATTCGTCGTATCTCAATCTAGGATATAAATATGTTGTTTTTTTTATATTTTTTTAGGAATGCCCGGAAAGAAGAATACGATAACGTACGCGTGTTGTCCAGAACCATACGTTGACGTGACGTTCACCATTCAGATCAGAAGAAGAACCCTCTACTATTTCTTCAATCTGATCGTGCCGTGTGTTCTCATATCCTCAATGGCACTCTTAGGTTTCACACTACCACCGGATTCCGGTGAAAAGTTAACCCTCGGTGAGTTTAAACGCGTTGCAATCGATAACTGTTCATACAAATGATAATTTTTCTTGTACGTGTACATTTCCAGCGTTGATTTTTAGCAGGACATCTCTTTAGCTCGATTCGCGATTGTTCCAAATGTATTAGTGTGCGTTTAAAATTTCGGCAAGTTCAACGCTTCTATCGGTATGTGAGCTATGAAGCGTTTTTTTTTTTTTTTACTTTATTTTAGTTTGTGAAACGAACTGTGTGGTGATTGTTGAACCGTGATATTGAAGTTTTATTGGTTGTGAGAGCTTTGCGTGCGAATGTGTCGATCGATTTGAGGATATTTTGCGCTGTGAAATTTGAATAAATTGGATTTTGTTCGATTCCTGCTACACGTTTGTTCAAATGTGACTTGAACTTTTCAGGTTAACAGTTAGATTATCGGAAAATTTCGTTTACTTACAAATATTGTCAAAGTTTGTATACATAGATAGCTTATGATTGAAATACATATGTAGAATTGGGAGATATTTAAAAATTCAATCTTAAATAAATTTAAACATTTGTTGATCTTTTAAAAATAAAACAACTATCAAATATATTTCAAATGAAACAAAATAATTTGACAGTATAGAAATCTTTGCACTCAACCGCGGGTTCCCAACTAATAGGTCGCGAAGAGTTTTGTAAAACAAAAAAAAAATGTTGACTAAAATGCAATTTTCTGTCAGTTATGACGTATGAATGTGAAACGTAGATGCTAAATTCAAGAATGCTACTTAAGATCCAGTGCACACAGAGAAGCATTGAAAGATGTATGCTTGGTATAACAAGAAGAGATCCTAAGAGGAATACATGGGTCATAATCATGATCAAAGTGACAGATATAGCAGAACGTGTAAAAAAGTTTAAGTATCAGAGAGGATGTGAAAGAAAGCAAGGTAGACCAAGTGGAAGATGGGCTGGTGAATTGAGAAGAATGTGTGGGGGAGATCGTAAGAGGAATACATGGGTAAGAAGTATGACCAAAGTAGCAATGGGCTGGACACATAGCGAGAAATACTGGAATGGTATCAGAGATGATGTGAAAGAAAGCAAGGTAGACCGAGTGGAAGATGGGCTGATGAATTGAGAAGAATGTGTGGAGTCAATGGATGATTGCCCAAGACAGACAAGAATGGAAGAGGATTGGAGAGGCTTTCATCCAGCAGTGGATGGTGAACGGCTGAAAATGATGAAGTACATATATCTCCAAAATTCAAAGAAATCAGTACTTTTATTATCAGATTCGTATTCAGTGGGCGTTAATCTATGAAAAAAGTTCTACATATGTATGTATATTATCATCGTTGAACCAATTTAGTGTTGAATCACAATTTAGTCGACTATCTTTTGGTTTGAAATAAGAAGAATATGTAGAGTCAACTGGACGTAGATTAGTCAAGACAGACAGGAATGGAAGAGGATTGAAGAGGCCTTCATCCTGCAGTGGATGTTGAACGGCTGAAAATGATGATGAGTGCAATTTTCATTTTTAATCGGTGTCTTGATGTTTAAATAATATGTTTTACCTTTTTCAAATATATAACTTGATAAATGTTGGGAACACAGACTGTTCATTCGAAAACTCAACTGAAGTGCAATATTTAAATTAAAATTCATTCACCGATTACTTATTGCTATTAAAAAAAATTTAAATCATTATTTCAATGTCGAGGAATTTCCTTGAGGTTATTGAAAATTGAGATAATTTGATCAAATTTTAAATTTAGCACTTGAGTACTGAAATAATCAATTTGTACTAAAATCATATCTTAAGTGTTTAAGCATTGTAAGTTCATTCAATTCAAAAACATTTTCTGAAAAACATGCACTACACTTTTCTATCATTTGATTGGATTGGAAAACTTGACTTTTTTTTTTTTTTTTACCTACCGACGCATAATTGAATTTCAAAGGGCGAAAGCGAGGCGCAAAAAAAAGAACAATTTCGCTAAAGTTTAGCGCGAAAGCTTGCAAGTTTGCGCCGTAAATTTTCCGATTACGAAAAAGCGAACTTGCCGAAATGGCGCGAACGAGGATGCGCGCTAGGATATTGGATTTGGATGTTCGATGGCGTCTCACACATATCTGCTACATTTTAAGATACACGGGCGAATCAGTGGATTTGTTCCAGTTGTTTTAAACGTTTTTTTGCAGGTGTCACCATACTGCTGTCGCTCACAGTATTTCTCAATCTTGTGGCAGAAAAGATGCCCACAACTTCGGACGCTGTGCCGCTCATAGGTACCCAAAGTGGACACTCGCTTAAATAGGGACAAAAAGGACACGGTCTAGTTACCGATCGCACCTCGAATATATGTAAACACTCGGAAATTTGCATGCAATGATGATTTTATATGTATAGTTTGATTATTAAGGCTTTGAGTGTGGGGTTTGGGGAAAATGCCGAGTCCTTTGTAAAGGACAAGGACGCGCTCTTGTCACTAGATTTATGGATGTTGATGAACATAGAAAGTGTGGGTTTCGCTTCTAAGTAGAAGGCGTGGTGTTCGATAATATTTCGTAGCGGTCGCCATGCTGTTTGACTTCTGCTATAGTATAATACTATCTGTTTGATATTCATTTATGCCAAACAAACTCAAACAAGCGACGATTTGCGGTCTTCGCAGACAAACCTTTGTCGATCGTTCGATAGATATTTATTATAGTGGACCAAGTCCAGAACTTTGTGTCATTATATAAAATGCAAATAAAATTGTAAAAAGTATAATAAAACCCGTACTGTTCATATTAAATAACCAAACTAGTATTGAAAGCTCAAATTCATAATGTTAATGTTTGATTAGGTACACTGTGCAACAAAAAAAAAACTACCGGAGCGGTGACTAGTCAATCTTTACTAAGTTTAATCCACTGAATCCGAATATGATAATGAAATTTGTTGATTGGCTCTTGTTTATGAGCTATGAGTGGTTTTTTTTTATGACCTGTAACTCAAAATTTAGTACTTTTGTGTTTAAAATGAGTATGAGAAACAATAGTCAGATGTTTTTTCTATTAATTGTGATATTTGAAAGCTTTAAAATACTTATACATAATTGTCTAGCAAATTTTTAACATCAAAAATATTTTTTCTCGGTGTTATTATACATTACGTTGGCCAGTTTTTTTTTTGTATTGCGTTTATAAGGATTGTTTCTCTATGTCAGTATTTTTGTCTAAATCAGTGGTCGGTAACATTTTTTGAGCCCGGAGCCAAATCAGCGAAAAATCAAAAAAATGGCAAATTTTCGGAGCCGCCATATTATTTAACAAAAAAAAATATATACATATATATAAAGGTGTCCCAGCATTTACGCAAGAAGTAATTTTGATAGAAAACACAGGTTTTTAATTAAAAATTGTAATTTTTTTATTGACTCAGAAAGTATACATTATAGAGTTATGTATGAAGTAGCATATCGGATAAATGGCCTCCACGGCTTTGCTTAACTAATTTGGTTGACGCGAGTAAATTCAGGGTTAAAAAAAGTCTAATTTACAATTATTTTATTTTATTTTACGCAAAGTGTTGGATTATAAACGGAGCCGCCAATTTTTGCGCCCGAAGCCGCCGGTTCCCGACCACTGGTCTACACGTACAAATTTGAGCTGTACATATATGATTTGAAGATGCGTTCGGGATCGGAATCACAGAACGCTCATATCATATAAACCAGAGCTAACCAACAAATTTCATTATCATATTCTGATTCAGTGGGTTGGAATTAGTAATAATTTTTGGGTCTCCGCTCCGGTAACTCAAAAACGTGATTTTTTGTTGCTCACTATGAAAAAAAGTTTCATTTAAAACAATCATAAGCTTAGTAATAAAGTATGATTCGTGCATGATAACATTATTCAAATACAAAGTATCCAAATGTTGGAAAATATACGGAAAACTCGCGCGTATGAAGTTAACGTGCAGCGTACACTCTGCGAAAACACAGTCATAATACCACATTCGAGTCTGGTATTTAATCAAAATCCAGTATAATAACAAAAGGGGGGGTTTGTTTAATAATTTAAAATCATCAAAAGATTAAACTGTAACGTTTTAATGCATATTCGTACGGTTTGAAAGTGTGTCTATCGAAGCGCGCGCTTTAAACCCCGTCCCGAGCGGATTAAGCGAAAAGCCAACGTTCCGGCCAATTTATTCCCATTCTTTGGATACATTTTGTATTTTTTTTTTATCATATTGTAAAATGTGATTAATTCTTATCGCACGTGTAATATTCATCGGGTGTTATCTGCGAACGAGGCCGTTTCCACGCGTCCCTATGATGAAGTGTTTTTCCCGTTAAATATACTTTTTTTTTTTTTTGATACACGTGATTGTGAATATTATATATTATATTTATATGTAAGGATCTGTTCGTGCAGTGTTTCCTTTATGTGTACTCACAAAGGTGTTTCGCTCCTTGTCTAGTCCTTGTGTCGTAACAAGCCTTGCTGGGAGTGCTGCCGGAACTGGCAAACGAGGATCGTCACTTTGATACTTGGAGGAAAAGTCGTTATTAGATGATATTTTTTGTAATCCGTGTCGTGTTACGACATCCATTTATTGGTTTTATGTATCTGTATTGTTTGTTTGGCATTTCAGCGGTGTCGTGTAAGTATTTGCGTATAAATGACAATGAAGCTCTATTCGCAGGTTCTTTGTGCTTTTTGAGGATTGTTTTTTTGAAAAGTTTCTTGTTTATGTTAGTCATTGACTATTCAGCGGAGAGGTTGCCGACTTCAGCAGTGAATTTACAAAAGGCTATCTGTGATTTTTCAGGCGTTCTTTTTCTTATACGTTGAAACCCACTTCCTTATTTATGACCGGCAACATTTTACGCATAAAAAAATGTCGGCAAGTCCATAAAAAACAGGGCCGCACACGCGAGGTGTTAAATAGGAAGAAAATTCAATCTATAACATTGCACTGCAGGGTATGTTAGGGATGGCAGGGACTCGGAAAAGCCGGACAGTTTTATTTTCCACCGTGGAAATTTATCGTTCGGTAATCCGCGCTCGACCGGATTTTCCGATTACGTTGTTGTCGCAAATTTATACGTATTTTTGTTTAAATTTAACAAAAAATAAACTCCCCCATCGTTCTCTAGTATTTTGATTCTGGTTTCACTCGACAAGTACTGTGTGTGTTCTGAGCATTCAACAGATATCTCCCTCGCTCGACCCAGCCAAGTTCTCAAATCACATAATAGAGCAATAGTTAAACTTCTGGCTCTAGAACTGATACTATCGTGGTATGGTTCTCTTAGTCGGCGAACGCGAGTTGAATATTGAGAAGTTCTCACGTCGACTGTTACACAAGTTGTTTTTTTTTTTGTTCTTTCTCTACGTATCTTTAAAGCTGATAGGGTCGAAACGTGAAAGTAAAATTTTCCTCTACGTATAAAGTTTTTTGGCACGTTTTCTTAAGTGAAAAAAAATCTTAAGAAAATACACACTTTTAAAAGTTGGATTTCATTGCATAATTTTGTCCCTATCAAATTGATATTTTAATACGATTTTTACTCAACATATTTTGCATTATGATTGTATCAGATATTGTTCTGGGAAATTTACACTGACGAATCAAAAAAATGTCAACTCTGTTACAACACTTTATTCCAATGAAAGTCTACATACAACGTTTTATACACCATTTTATTAAGCTAAAAGATTTTTTTTTACAATACAACCAAGAAAATTGTTATATTTCAAGATCATTGTTTTATTGTAATACTTTAAATCATATCATACCGTTCGATTGAAGCAGTTTTTATGCATTGAAACAGTCAATCTAATATGCAAATCGTATTAACATTCATCAGTGTAAAGATTCCAAAGCTCACTAGCAGTGCCAATTATTTCAAAATAACCACAGTACGATCTACAGAAAATCAGTACGCGTTAAAAATCTCAACGATATTCTCTACATATGTATGTATCAGTGGTGGGGAACCTTTTTCGAGCTAAGATCCAAATTGGGGAAACCTTGTAAAATTGTGCAAGTTTGTGAACGGCAACATATTATTTTCGAATTATATATTCAAAATGAAATTACATAAATGTTGCACTTTTATGAAATGGAGTAAGAAATAAGCTTTATCGTGATATTTCTTAATGTTCGACAGTTTATTACTATTGAAAATGCTTTTTATAGCCATGAAGTTATATGTACATAGAAATAGGATACATTTTGATTTTGTTTAAATTGTGCGTCAACGTTTTGTGTTTCGCGCAAAACGTTGGATGACAGCGAGAGCCGCAAGTTTTCATACAAAGAGACGCGTGAGGCTCCGGAGCCGCCGGTTCCCTACCACCAGTATATGTAGATAGATACGAAATAAAATGAGTTCAAACAAAAAATCGACTATATTGAATGAAGGACATCAAATTGTTGACTAACAAAGTTGAGAGCTTATTTTTCAGCAGTCTACGGCGAGCGGAATAGCTGGCGCTACGATGGCATTTTCAAGACAAATGTACCCCGAAAATCCAAAATAAAAGCCCTAAAGCAGTAGTGTTGAATGTATGCCAATGAGGGTGCATCTGTTTCCAGGGGTGACCATCCTTCTGTCGCTCACGGTGTTCCTGAACCTGGTGGCAGAGACTTTGCCGCAGGTGTCAGACGCTATCCCCCTGTTAGGTACACCCCTATCAAAAATAACACACACAATAATCACTACGTCCAATTTATATTATATATATATATACATATAAATATACCCTATTTTATATATATATATATATATTTATATTCTCACCCGTTTTTTATAAAAAAATCCCACCCGCATAGTAATTTTCGACATTGTTGTTGTGTGTCGAAACGATCTGTTTTCACATTTGATTTCGTTTATTTGTTTTGGTTCAATATTTAGTAATGTGCGTTGTCAATTGTGTTGAGATTCGATTGAAAATTTAAACTGTGCCGAAAAATCGATTTTTGTATTGTAAAAAGTCTGTGTCTCAAATATAAAATGGATAAATTTTTGCTGCTCAATCAATATAACAACAGTGAGCTCTTTCAATTTTCGAAATTAATAAGACTCAATGGATTCCGTTGAATTTTTTTCAATTTTCCGATTTCAGACTTAAGCTATGATTATTTATTTAAAAAAAAAAAAGATGATTAGTATAATACTGTATATATTTTCATATAAAGTATACGCTTAAGTTTCAACGTATAATAATTACAATGTCTTTGGTTCTAAAATTATAAAATGTAATAAATATGCAAAGTTGACAAATAATTTATATGTCAATGCATGGGTTATTTTCATAATTGGGAAGTATTATATGTTACATTCGAAATTAATTAACTTTTTGAACACAGTATGATAGAATACGTTTTACGTACGTATAAGGGATGATATGACACTTTGTCTTTTTTAATTAAACGGTCGTATCGTGGTTAAAAATATCAAAAAATATATATATGTATATAACGAAGTTGCGTGTGATTTATCGACGTTATTATTTTATTTTATTTATCGTACGCGTTAAAAAGAAAACAGAACCCTTAATTTTTTGTTTATATCACAGTAGAGCATTATTTTTGTCTTTCGTGGAAATCGATTTGGCTTCTTCTGGTAGTTTTTTTTTACTGGATTTTATGAGACATAGCCAATTTTATGGATGTATGTGTAAGCTTTATAAAAAAAAAAATATTAAAAACCCATTGTTAATTTGCACATTTATAATTTATTATTATCATAAATATAAACCAGGTATGTTTAAAACCGAACTATTTCATTTATGTTTTTTTTTTGCGTAGATACGTTTCCGATTTTGTTGGTTTTATGGTTGGTTGGTTTATGAGAAATCTTACTGTTAATTATATATTGTTGTCGATTCAGTCTTTTTTTCATACACATTATACAATATATCAAACAAATACCTAAATTTAGCAGTTTGAAGTAATTGATATTATTATTACGTAAACTTAAAATCATATCCATTTTCATACCAATTAATCGATCTAACGTAAAATTACTTGTGATATTTAATAGTTCAAATCCGATATTTTCGACAAAACGGATCACGTATTTCATTTTCAAATATTATTTTCTCATCAAAAATCCCCCCACATAACTGTATTTATATCAACTATCATAAACATATTTTCTTATTCCGATTAAAATATGTGTATATAATATTATCATACTTTTTTTACCTTAGATGTTGAATTCATCATTATTATTTTTGTATAAGCATTTGATTGAACATTTTCCCTCATATCAAAAGTAAAATTTATCATCTCTTAGAAATATCATTTATAAATCTAGATAAACTTTTAAATTTTTTTATTAAGTACATATGTATATTCAATTTTGATTGATCTTTTTACTCTATTACATTATCAATAAATGATAATATTAAAGATTTTTCGTATTGCCTACATTAAATAATCAACAATACGTGCATGGCATGTTTAACTACCACCCTATATATATATTATATATATAAATACACCTGACAAATCAGCAAACAAAAAGTTATTATCATTTTCATTGTTTTTTATTTATTTGTGGTTTTAAATGTGGTTCCGTACGAGTTTCATTTTGTGTCAATTAAAACTTTAAGCTTTTGTTCACATACATATTTTTTATGGCATGGTTAATATTTGCATATTTTAAACATAATGATGGTTTCATTTTTGATTTTGTAAAATCGTCGACTTTGGAATACACAATTTCACCAATGAAATATACATTTTTTTTTGCATTATATTTATAGATGTCGTAATTTTTTGCATGTAACTATTATGTCATTAATCACTTATCGAACACCGAATTTATCAAATGACATATTTTTATGTGCATTTTTTTTATATTCTATATTGTAATTTTAAAGTTCAACGAATTAGTATTGTAATTTGGCAGCTTTGGGTCACACTTTGCTTTCTTGCATTCGATTTTAAATCAATTTTTTTTTCATTTGAAATTTTTGAGTGTCGCAGACGAAATGTAGACCTTTAGGCAAGTGTATTTTTATTGCAATATTATGACCCGCGAAGAAGTAAAGTGTTCCCAGGACTGTTCCCCTTGGTCCATGGTATTTCAGCACCATCGGCGAAGACTCACGTACGTAACCACATTTCAATATTTTATTTTAAAAATAATACACAGCTTCTCAACACGCTGGTGTACAAAAAAAAAAACTGCACAATACACAAACATATATAAATAAAACTTACACATATTTAATACATTTGATTAAATAAACAAACAAAAAAGAAAAAGAAAGATACCAAAAAATGCTGAATCGATTACTTAAGCTAAGACATTGCCTGCCTTGTTTGAAAAGTACAAAAAAATATTTTATTTCCAATGTATTTAATTTTTAAATTATTATACATATTGTTTTTAAGGAATACAGTGTGACTTTTAATGGTTTTGGTTCATAATTTTTGTTATTTAATTAATGTGATGAATATTTTCGAGTAAATTTATATGATACTTGGAGGGTTGGCCTGTTTTATATTATATTACAATACAGAACTACAACAGTTTGAGAAACCCAAGCTAGCACGTTTATATAAATATACCGATCGTTTGCACCTTTCGAGGTTCACAACAACTTTACACGACTATAGTTGTTTTTCAGTGTCTATTTATTTATTTATATATATTATATATGAATATTTATTATTGGATTATACTATTGTGTGGTCTTGAGCAACAATTGTGCAAGTTTATTTGTTTACTTTTAAGCATTAACTTTTTTTTTGGTGTATTTATTTATCTGAACGTGTACTAAAGATATTGTTGGCGAGATGTCCTTCCTGTTTTTTTTTTTTTGATTTTCATATGATTTTTTGTCGTTTTGTTGTTTTGTTTTGTGATTGTCACATCTATAAGTATCTCTCCTGCCAGTGTGTGATGATTACAAAGTGTTCAGAGCCTCTCTGAGTTTCGCGTTGTACATGTACATGTAAATGTACGTTGTACGTGTAAAATGGTACAATCAGAATGACAGTAGGCTAGTGTTTTTGTTACAGGTGTTACAATACTGCTGTCACAAACAGTTTTCTCCCTCTTGGTGGGTCACGTATGTACCAAGACCTCAGATGCCATTCCTTTGATAGGTGAGAGCTCTAGCTCAGCACCACTTTTTGTCATGGCAAAATAAACTGTATCTAAATTAAACTATCACTCTTCCAAATACAATAATTTAAATAAAAAAAAAAAAAAAAAAATAGATACGTTTTTCTTTTTAAAATCATCAAATAAATAGTTTAAACTTGCTAAACACACATTTAGACCAATTAAACAATAAAACATTGTATACTATTTGGGAGCTGAGGGTGACCGGAGACGATAGCACTGGAAAGCAACTTTTAAAAATACAATCCTACTATTATAATATATAATATTAAATTCCACAAAGGCAATGTCTCATCTTTTGTAATCGTTCCAATTAAAAATAAATAAAATTTGGCAGACCACGATTTCACAAGCGTGGTTCAAATCAAAGAAAAAAAAAAAAAAAAAAAATACAAAAGTGGTATCGTCTTTGCGTACCTCCATAAATTGGCTATTCATGTTTCAAATTACATTAAATAAACACTAACTTTGATTTAGTTAAATTGAATTTGTTAACTATGGGAGAAATACTGTTTTTCTTCATTAAAAAAAAAATATGCATTAGATAAATACGTAGTATATAACAAAAGTCAAAATCAAATTTGTCTCAACAGATATACTCACGATTCGTAGTGTGTACTGTTTTGATTTAATTAAGCTGACTTGTAAATCACTTACGCTTTATTCTCATCTCACGTTTCCCAAAACTTCCTATTTATATATTATATATCATATATAATAAGCTGAGAAACTATTTCTGTTTTTTTTTAAGTGTGCATCATGGCTTAAAGTGATTTTGAACGTATTGATTTCTCTTATTATTCTAGCGTAATAGATTCGTTTTCCTCGTTCTATCCACTCCGTCCAATTTTCTATTATATATATTACTTAAAAAGAACATAACTTTTCCTATATACAATAAATAGAAAATTATCTGCTTATGATGTGAAATATCTAAAACTTTCTTTCTTCATACAAAATTTTACTAAGAAGAGGAAAAAACTTGACACTTATGAAGTTCGCATTGCATTTTATGCTACCATCAATCTTAAATTCAATATTTACTTATAAATTTTTTTTTAGGCTAAATTTCAGACACGATAACATCAAATGCAATGTTGACATTTAAAGATTATATTAAAAACTTAACCAAACACTAAATGTAGAATTAAAATCATTTAACTGCATTGATCAATCAACTGTGCAAACTAACTACGACATGGTTGGTTAAACTTTTATATAATAAATTAAATTATATTAATTAAAACTTTTACAATAAATACAGATTGTTGCAAAGAGATTTTCGCAGTGACCTGACTACACCAAAAAAAAAAAACAATAATATTATTTATATTACTTTATTATATTTTTATTTTTATTTTTAGTAGTGCGCAGTTCGATTGAATTTTATAATGCATACAAAAAAAATTTAAAATACTACAAATTCAATGGAAAAACGCTTTATATCATAAAAAAATCACACTATCATTGATACCTTAAAATTCATTGTTAAACATACACATTGTACATACTGCTAAAATTGGCACTTGATAAAATAAAAATAAATGTTTACAGGATGGTGTTCGCCAGGGGCGCAGTCCAACTATAATTTAACATATATATATACTTATTTTCGTTTGTTTTGTTTGATTTTTTGGGTTTGTTACGTATTATTTTTTGATTTTAAACAACAGACTGTGCTAAAAATGCCTAAAATAAATAAATGTACTGATTTAAATTGAGCAAATTGAAATATTATGATGGTAAAAGAAGACAATGATTAACCGAGTGGCGGGCGGCTAGTACGACCGCTTCGCTCAGCAAACCTCCAAGTATCAAAACATATTCTTGCTATCCCTATAAAGAATTGTCTATCGTTTAGTTGAGTCCCAGGTTCCCCCCAGGGGCCCTTGGATGGCCTGTCTTTTGTATCTGTCGCTTTGGTCTTGTGTCTGCTGCACTTCTTGATTGTTCTTACCAGGCTCAGCTTTTAATTGCATGCTAGCTCTTTGTAAAAGAAAAAAAATACGTAAAAAAAAAGCATATGCCACTACACACATACATATATACTACATATGTACTTACTGCTACCAGCTCTTTTGTACGCTTCATTGTATGTCATTGTGCTTCTTGTGTGATGTGCTTGTGCGAAATCTCAAAAGATGCAACGATGCAATGGTGGTGTCGCTAATTAACCGATTGTGTTTAAAACTCAAAGGTTCACATCGAAAATATAATATACATATGTACCGTTATAAACATAAACACATTCAATTGATTGATGTATGATACGTGTGTGTGTAAATAAACGCATTTAAACTTTACACAACTTACTAAAAGTTTAACGAGGTATTTTCAAATCGAAAGCTCACTGTGCTCATGTTTATGGTGGTTGTAATATTTTCACATTTCTTGTATTTATTTTAATTCCAGCACGAATCGAATTGTACTGGAATGCAAACGTTAATAATACATTTACATTCCATCAAAAATTTGTTAATTTTTGGTAGTTTTTAAACAGTAATTAATACTGGTATATATGAGTCGCCTAGTTCCAAATCCCGATAAGTCCATAAAACTCACTTTTTCGCAAACGCGGTTTTTCTGCTACAGACTTATTTGCGTGGTGGTGTTTAAACTCATTTAAACTTAATTTTGTTGATATTAAACAAAATATTGAGATTAGAAACATGGACTTATCGTTGTTTGTTTCTAAATATGGCTTTTATCATAGTGCAATTGTCAGTTTTTGGAACTAACACTGATTTTCAATATTTTTTTACGGCGCACTTGGCGGTATTTGGAATAATTCAAGTATAAGGCATCGTTTGAAAACATTCTTAGAACCAGAAAATATTTTATCCTCGTTTTTTATATATTGTGGATTTATCGGGATTTGGAACTAGGCGACTCATATGTACATTCCGTCTGTCCGCTGATAACGCTCGCTGAGGTAAATAATTAAAAGGCACGAAATGTCCGCGCGCCAGTGGGATTTGAATCCGAGATCACCAGTTCGTGACAGTGAGCGCTTACGCCATGATCCAAACTAGATAATAACGGGCCAGCTATAATTTCTCAATAGGCTCGCGACATTGCTAAATTGTTTTTATTTATTTATTTATAAAAACGTCCCGCAAGACATTACAGATATAAATCCAGATCGTCATGCAGGGAAAATCGTCATGTTGTATTATAACGCGCCATCTATGCGACAGCTATAAAAACTATTGAATTTAATATTATTTTTCAGCACGGGTGACGAGACCGCTCCGTCGATATTCAACGGGGTTACACTAGTAATAATAGAACAGTGTTAAAATCGAAAGCTTCAAAAGCCAGGCTTCAAACGCAAATTGTACAAAGTTTTCTTATTATTTAAATCTGTTTTTGACTTTTTAAACGAAACCTTCATATGTATGTCCACCGTAGACGCGAAAATTCAAACTATAACTTTCCAAAGCTCAATTTTTCATATAAAAACGATGCTCACATTTGATAATATCAAACTCAATACTCTCCACAGTAAATTACTTCAAATATTTTATTACACACTGTAAATTTCAATGTACATACATACATATGTACATATAATCAAACAGAGTGAATTTGGCTCACAGCAGTCTTTTTCAGTCAAACTTTTCCGAGACACGATTCGACCCACTTATTCGAAGCCAACACTGAAACACTACGTATTGAATTAAAGTGCACTTTGGGGCAATTTCGACGGTATATCATATCCGGAATGCAATTTGACGGAGAGCACGCGTACATCCCGAAGCTTTCCGGAATATCGATGAGGTTCTGATGCCAATTCCGGGTGTCGAACCAAAGTCCAAAAGTACGTGGCCGGCCAACTCTGAATTTTTATATTCAAGTCCATTCGCCGCACTAACTTTTAGTGGATCCTACAGGATCAATTTGGCACCGGTGGGGAAAACCACGAGAGAGAGATTTTCGGCCATTTGCAAACAAACGTTGAAACAAAAAAACCAAAGAGCGCGTTTCCGTAATCACTACATGTAACAAAAAATAAATTAAAAAAACTCATTCAAAACCAACTACAGTACACATGTACCTTTTGTGTACGTATGTTTGATGCGGTTTTCGTATCGCGCTGAAAACCGCAAATTGTAACTATTGTTTGTTAACCGTTTGCTTTGACCGTTCATTATGCTGCTGCGGTTATCGTTGGACGCATCAAATATGTAAAGCCGAGTTGACACGTCGCTCGTGTTTGATGTTATGGCAGTGCTGAAAATGTGAAATGTTCACACTATCCATTCCGCTGACGAGGTTTTCCAGTCGGTGTGCAAAATTTTCCACTCGCTGAGAAATGTTGTTACATATATATGTACATATGTATATATGAGTCGCTTAGTTCCAAATCCCGATAAGTCCACAATATATAAAAAACGAGGATAAAATATTTTCTGGTTCTAATGTTTTCAAACGATGCCTTATACTTGAATTATTCCAAATACCGCCAAGTGCGCCGTAAAAAAATATTGAAAATCAGTGTTAGTTCCAAAAACTGACAATTGCACTATGATAAAAGCTAATAAAAGCCATATTTAGAATCAAACAACGATAAGTCCATGTTTCTAATCTCAATATTTTGTTTAATATCAACAAAATTAAGTTTAAATGAGTTTTAAACGCCATCAAGCAAATAAGTCTGTAGCAGAAAAACTGCGTTTGCGAACAAGTGAGTTTTATGGACTTATCGGGATTTGGAACTAGGCGACTCATATGTATATAGATACTAGGCTTTGTTCTCAAATTTACTACGTATGATATATTGTATTTAATTATTATAAACGGGCATTATTATTAACGGTCCCTTATCATTTTCGTGACAACACTTAAGGTATTGCGAGCGTTGGCTAGCTTGACTTATGGCAAGAACAGGTGGTTTAATTTATTATTAATTAGTTGTATTTATAATATAGGTACGTTCATTAAAATTATCGAAAACGAGTTAAATTGTTTTTTTTGAGAATATTCTTATAATTTTTATACACATTTGATGTGAATAAATTCAACAAAATTCTGTTTTTAATGAGAAGATTTTTTTTCCAAAAATAAACTAGCTATCTGTCCGTTGCTTGGCTAGCAATAGTAAGTAATTTGACAGCTCGTAAAACGTATATGGTCATAATACGCAACGGTTAAGGCTCAATCGCCAATTCGGAACAAAAATTCTGTTTTGCAGTGAGCAGATTTTTCGCTTATATATATATTAATTCATATACAATACACAATTTAACATACAAACTGAACAAATTTGAACTATGTACATACATATGTAAGTTGAAATAAATAATTTCAATCTAAATAAAATCACAAGAATCGTAGCAACTTTTGAGATTTTACTAGTAGTGAACTTGCTTGATGTTAGATGTCGTATTATTATTATTATCTAAAATAGAATTTTATCTACTAATTATATAAAATGTCCTTGTGATAATTTCATACTAACTAAATAAGCTTAACAACATCAAAAATTATACTTTCATTAATATACCATACGTGTAAAATAAAATAAAGCAAAAAGAAATTGAAATGATCACAAATATATACATAAATTATATTATGCTAAAAAGCATGTATTATTTTTATAAACATGTCATTATTTTAAATATGTATTACATTTGTGGAAGAGTGATGTTGCGAATGTGAATTAATCATTTTTCTCACATCCCTTTATTTGTTTATATTTTGCGTATGAAAGATTTTCCATTTTTGGCAAAATAACAATTCCAATTATATATTGAGTATGCAAGAGAATATAAAGTTTGCGATTGAAACGATCATAAAATCATCAAATTCTTTCAATAATAAAAAAAAATAAGCCCCCATTAATTCGGAAACGACTTCAAAGCGTACATTTTATAATGTTTAAATTTCAATTAATTGTACGTTGAAATTAATATCAATCGGATTTGATTCCCGCTAAATTCCCACGTGAATTCCAAATCCGAATTATTACGCTTTGATATCGGTTCGTCATTTCCATTTATATTCACATTTTATTATAAAACGATCATTTTTAATATCCATCAAAAGAAAATGAATACTTGAATAAAGAATTTAAAAAAAAAAAAAAAAAAAAATTCAATTTAATTTTGTGACATTTTATTTTAACATGTTTTAACCCTGTGATGATACAGGTACATATTTCAACTGCATTATGTTCATGGTGGCTTCGTCTGTGGTGCTCACTGTCGTTGTGCTCAACTATCATCATAGAACAGCTGACATACACGAGATGCCTAATTGGGTGAGTTTCATAATCCCTAAATAGAATTCTTAAAACCCTAAGTACTTAACTGGTGGACATTCGACACACTGTTTGATTCCCTCAGGCTTACTCCCAATAATTAAATAATAATTTCCGCCAACTTCAGTTGCATTTAAACAACACCCCTGTACAAGATATTTCTCCTGGATCTACCTTATTTTAAATTCTTAACTATTAACTAATTCTCACCCCTTGTATTATGACTATGTATATTATACCCTCTTATTTAATATTTATCAAAATATTTTGGTAATAAATTCTTATCTAATTTAAACATAAATATTAACATGCACACTTTTAAGGTTTCATTTACATTCATTCAACATATTATACCTTTTACCAGTTAATCTTTTGACATTTAAAATATTATCTTTAATTACCCTATTTACTAAATTTAAAAATGAACCACAATATTTTTGTATTTCTACATACATATATTTCTTAATCTACACAATAATCCAACTTTCTTCGCTACTTTTTTAATAATCATCTCACCGTATACATAATTTAAAATCTAACTTATTATCAAGTATTATAACTCCTAAATATTTAAAACTTTAAACTATTTCTAATCTTCTATCATGTATATTTATATTTAAATTAGCATTATTAAATTTTTTTTATAATTGACTATCATAACTTTTGTTTTATCAACATTTAATTTTAATTTATTATTACCAAACCAATTTTGTAAACAATTAAATTCTATAATAAGTTTAATGTCCCAATTCCTAACCAAACTCCTAAACTGACCAAGCTCAACATAACAAACCTTTCAAATCCATAAATATACACGCTCATCTGTAAATACAAAGTGTCAATAATTGTAAGATCTAGAGAATTTCATAGTTAAAATGTGCAAACGTCATTTTTTTTATAAGGGAAGTACTACATAAGTAATTATACTTTTACATAAAAGTGCTCACGTATTTTTCACCAAAATTAATTTTAATGTTTCCAATTTGCATCGATATCCTACTACAGTATTATAAATCATATAAATACATCATCCAAACCGAGTTTGTTTGCCGATCGTGATTGGACGCTCATCAGAGCATCTATCACACACATACATACATACATACATATAAAGAGATAGAAAGTTATGGTATGTGATTGTGGTCGTTGCCAAATCCGAAAGCTTTAGACATTCGTCGACAAATAGTTGGAGATCTCTCCGACCAGACAAATTTCCAGAACGTTTCCGGAAAGCGCATTCAACGAATTGTGCAGGTGAACTAGGAGTTTGATTGCTTCGAACAAATATCGAATATTCCCCGATTTCGACGTGCATTCAATCGTGCCGGTGCACGGGATAATTGAATCATATCGTCAGACGAATGTGATGGAATATTTTGGGAATAATCCAGGTGTTAGCTCAGTGGAAAAGCGTTGATTAGAATTTGTTCCATTGCTCTTATCAATATTTGGATGGATCGATGATAGTGGATAAGTTTAGCATGCTCCTTTCAAAATTTTCTGAGTTAGCTTAAAATTTCATCACACCTAACATTATTCTTAATAACCATTAAATTAATTGTCCCATCTTCCATTTATCCATAATATATCTCATTTGTTTTTAAGCGGAAAGCTTATTAATATTGTGTAGAACGGACACATTTTATGACATGGAACAGACCGTTTGAATTGGTAGCAGAAGTGGGATTTTTTAAACTCTTGATCTAAATTGGCCAAAAAATTGTTTGTGGCCAACCCATGACTTTATACGTACATATTTGAGGAATATGAAGAGTAACCAAAAAGTCAAAAAACCGTGCACAAAGAAAATCTATCACTTTCGGTGGGCGGATTTTGATAAAAACCTTATCAACTCTTAAATTTTATATAGAAATTATAAATATAAGTTTGCAACTTGTCGGTTAAGTATATAGTTTTGGAAATATTGCATGGTAACAGGATTTTTGACTTTTCTACAAGAAAACAAAAAAAAAACACAAACTTCCGGTTGACTGATTTTAATGATTTATTTTTTCGTAACTAGGTATTGCCTTACGGATAATAATATGACAATATTTAAAAGGCCGAAAAAAACAACAAAATTTCGTACAAGAGTAAACTGCCACTTCCGGTTGGCGGATGTTGACCAAAATCATAATATCTCTTACACCTTACGTGAAAATAATAAATATGAAATTTCAGGTTAAAAAGTACACAGACACACAGACATCATCCAGAAATCATGAAAATGTGATCGGTAATGTAAATGTACCTGAAACAAATCAGTCAAAATCTCGAGGTCGAATTTTTGCACGATCGCAATACTTTATCCGATTAGGATAAAGTAAAAATTCTGTAGTAACAAAATACAAAAATAGACAGATAAAGCAATTGACTATATGTATATGTAGGTAGTATATGATCAAAGCTAAATCACTTTGAACATAAACTTGTTTACCCAAAGCTACATATGTATGTATGTACACCCGATTCTCTTTTTGCACGGGGGATACGTTCCAGAGACTACCGTGTAAAAGAAAACCGTGTAAAAAAACCGTGTAAAAAAAGATACAGTGGACATATAAAAATGGGATATAGGTTCCATTACTTAAAATCAACTCTAAATATAAAATTCTCAAACTAAAAAAAAAAAAAAATTTAATTTTTTATTTATACAAAAAAATATTTTCATAAGTTACATATAAATGAATTAATAAATTTACATGGTTTTCGATTTAAATTTAATTTAATATAAAAAATATATTCATTCAGTGTCGCATTGGGCATGTTAAAAATCCGTAAATTTGACATAATAACAAACCATAAAAAAATCATTGTCAAAAATATTAACCCTGTAATAGGCTCGCTAATTTATTATTTTACACCAATGTATTTTTTTTGTTAATTGTTTAAAACTTGAATTAATTTTACTAGTTTCAGAGTTTGTTGAGCATTTATTATTTCATACATGAAAAAAGCATTTTTTTCTTTTCGTTAATTTTTCATCAATTCCATCGATTAATATGGTGTTATCGTAAAATTAAACACATTCCTAAAACGAAAAATATTGCAACATGCGACAAGATATAATATTATATATCAGAATATTGAAATACAAAGCAGAAAAAGTAATAAAAGTTAGAAAACTAATGAAAGTGACAAATTTTAATGAACTCTTTGCAACCAGTGCAACACAAAAATTTTTTTTGAAAACCGTGTTAAAGCAAAAAAAATCAGTGTAAAAAAAGTAATTGGTACGTTATCTTGAACCGTGTTATTTCGGTGTACATATGTAAATATATTACAGACTGATGCGTTTCTTCCTTGTTTCCCTTCTTTCCCTCTCCAGATTCAAAATCCAACGGAAAACCACAATAGATTAACCTTTCCCTTGTTCTTTTACTATGACGTTCAAGTATTTGTTAAAAAGTTAAGTGGCAAGTACTCCACTTAAAGAAGTAGATTTAGTATAAAGTGCTGTTAATAAGGTCTGCGTACATTTGGTCGATTTTTATTTTCAGATAAAATCCGTATTTTTGCAATGGCTGCCATGGATGTTGGGCATGTCACGTCCCGGCAAAAAAATAACCAGGAAGACGATAATGATGAGCAACAGGATGAAGGAGCTAGAGCTGAAGGAAAGGTCATCCAAGTCTCTGTTGGCAAACGTGCTTGATATCGACGATGACTTCCGGCACGTGGCTAGTGGAGGACCCAACAGTGCCGCGTCTACAGGAAACTTAGGACCCGGGTAAATCCGAATTGCTATTTTACAAATCAAATAAAAATTAATCGATTGGCGCTTTGCATAAGTATAATGTGCGCCAGGTGACGAATTTTCCATAAATTTGAAATTTAATAATCAATTGCCCGTGAGCGCGCTTGACGTCGCGTACAATATGGATTAAAATTAATTTTAAAAATATGCAAATTTTCAGGCCCTTCTTTGTGCGCGTTTGTAATTTGTGTGAAAATAGCCTCGCTACCGTCGTCGTTTAATTTTATTATTTTTGCATAGTGTCATCTATAAAATTAGCATGAGACCTGAAACTAACCATGAAAAGTCACCGTTTGAAAAACGACGACTATCTTTTGGTTCAGCAAATGAGATATAACTTTTTATAGATTTACATATGTCTACTGAACACGAATCTAATTGGTTCGAATTTCGCTCGTTGGATTTTATGTATATAAGTACATATATGCTTAAAAAAGAAGGCATACGACCAATGCGTACTGCCAGTTATGGCGTATGGGTGTGAAACTTGGACGCTAAATTCAAGAATGGTACGAAAGATCCAGTGCACACAGACAGGCATGTTTGGCATAACAAGAAGAGATCGCAAAAGAAATACATGGGTAAGAAGTATGACCAAAGTGGCAGATATAGCAGAACGTGTGAATATTTTTAAGTGGACATAGCGAGAAGAACGGATGGCAGATGGACGCGAGAGGTACAGGAATGGTATCCGAGAGGATGTGAAAGAAAGCAAAGTAGACCATGTGGAAGATGGGCTGATGAATTGAGAAGAATGTGTGGAGTCAGATTGGGTCAGATTGGGTCAGATGTGGAGTCAGAAGTGGGTGCAGATTGCCCAAGACAGACAAGAATGGAAGAGGATTGGAGAGGCCTTCATCCAGCAGTGGATGGTGAACGGCTGAAAATGATGAAGTACATATATCTCCAAAATTCAAAGATATCAGTACTTTTATTATCAGATTCGTATTCAGTGGGCATTAATCTATGAAAAAAGTTCTACATATGTATGTATATTATCATCGTTGAACCAATTTAGTGTCGAATCACAATTTAGTCGACTACCTTTTGGTTCAGCAAGTGAGATATAACTTTTTATAGATTTATGTCTACTGAACACGAATCTAATTGGTTCGAATTTCACTCGTTGGGTTTTAAAAGCCATCTATGTATGTATGTACATATCTCAAAAAATCGAAGAAATCAGTACTTTTATCATCAGATTCGTATTCAGTGGGCATTTATCTATGAGAAAAGTTCTACATATGTATATTATCATCGTTGAACCAATTTAGTGTCGAATCAACGGTAATTTACGTCAGTGCCGTATTATAGTGATAGTTTGACTTAAAAAAGTATGATATTATTTCATTTATATGAAGTTTCACCATAGGATGTTTTTTTATGTAGCTAAAAACTTGAGTGAAATAAATTTAATATTGATTTTCTTGACAAATAGTATGTGCATTAAACTCTTGTACATTGACGTACGTAACAAAAACTTAATTAGCATTCTGAGAAAAGTTTAGTATCTTTATTATATTACGAAAAGGGTTACTAGGCACAGTTAAGACTCTCTTATTCATACAATACGAATCGTAATTCAACGGGGTACAAACTTTTGGATTCAGCTGACTGAATTCATTCGTTATTGTTTCTTCGAGCTTCGATCGTTTATTTTCGCAAGTCGGAATTAGTCCTCATTGTTAACACACGCACACACAAAAAAATTCTACAAACTGTACAAGAATGGCCTTAAAATTATAGGCACGCAATTTTCGCTGGCGAACAAATGCGTTCGTTTATTGCAAAATTATTGCTAAAGAACAAATTGACGGATGGCAAGCGGAAATAATAATTACAAACAGACCGAAAATGCGATGGCTAATTGAACGAGTTTGTTTCGGTTCCTGTGAAATTATTGTTTTGGGCCAAAACTTTAGTTTCGCTCTCGATAGAAGTTTTGACTGATTCGATTGTTAATAAGAACACAAAGTTACACAGGCGTCGAAATGACAATATTGACAAATTGTGCGAGAATTTTTCGATATAAATTTTGCCAACGTTTTCCCCTTTGAGCGAAAATTGTATCCACGTAATAAATAGAGTGATCGATCATACGTTCCATTTACGACCCTATCAGCCGATATCCTAATTAGTGTAACGTATTAAATGAACCATTAATTCACTCGATATTGATGGGTTTCCAATATGGTCGAAAGCACCTTTACACCGTTCGGTATTTGCACGAAACTATTAAACACAGTATTATTATTATACCTGTATATACATATGTACAGTAGGTATTATTTACTGGTTTTGAAATTAAAAATCTCAGTCAAATATGTACTTTTAATATACGGCTAGTCTAGAAAGGAAATTTAAGCTATGTACATATGTAAGTATAAATTGAACATCTTTTTTGTACTAAATTCTGTTTCTTTTAACAATAGAGAATGCAGTTCGTATCTCTCATAATTAGAGAGACGAAGGCTATACGCGATTGATACATTTGGTGCCACTTGAATTTTAGTCCTTTTTTAGCAGAAACAGATAATAACACTCTTTTGTTAATAAATAAATAAACCATGTTATTATTATGGCACCAAATGCATCAATGTAGATACTCAAAGATACTCAAACTCAAACTGCACATTCAATTGTAAAAAATAGCAGACATTATTATTTGCAATGTCTTTAAAAAACTTGCTTTTTAATAAACCTAGTTTAGTGTTTAGTAAAATTATGTTTCTATTCAGAGATAAAACCGTTTTCTATAATCTGTTACGTAGTTTGGTTCTATCTTTACATTTTGCGTACGTCTGTGAATATTTCAGAGTAAATTTATATACGTTTTTTGTACATATGAGTCGCTTAGTTCCAAATCCCGATAAGTCCATAAAACTCACTTGTTCGCAAACGCGGTTTTTCTGCTACAGACTCATTTGCTTGGAGGCGTTTAAACTCATTTAAACTTAATTTTGTTGATATTAAACAAAATATTGAGATTAGAAATATGGACTTATCGTTGTTTGTTTCTAAATATGGCTTTTATCAGTTTTTATCATAATGCAATTGTCAGTATTTGGAACTAACACTGATTTTCAATATTTTTTTACGGCGCACTTGGTGGTATTTGGAATAATTCAAGTATAAGGCATCGTTTGAAAACATTCTTAGAATCAGAACATATTTTATCCTCGTTTTTTATACATTGTGGACTTATCGGGATTTGGAACTAGGCGACTCATATATAGTTGAATCCAATTCGTTGTACGACATTCAAACTTATGTAGTTTAATTTAATAACTAAAATCTAAGCAATAAGATAATAGTCACAGTCGTGTGGAATTTAAACCAAGCAAGTATGTACATATGTAGTTAGTGGTAGTAAGTTCGACGCGAAATGTACGAGTTTCGTTAAAATCGCTGTTTCCGTATAAGTGTAATGGATCGCATTGTAACAGAAAACTTTACGTATAATTTAACTCGCTTGTTTCACAACCCCACCACCACCATCACCGCGTTAAAGTTAAGTTAACTGTGTCAGGTAACCTATCGTAGAAGCGGTCGAAAACAGAAGTTTGCATGGAAATTTACACGGTAGTGCAAAACGCTCTCTCACACTCCACAAGAATGTTCACAAATCGATTTGATTTTGAGTTTATAAACGTTTCAGAGCCGAATTTCGAAGGAGTTTCATAAGGCCAGCGACAGTAGAGGACCAAAGCAACGCACTGCCGCTGTCCAGCACTCATCGAGAGCTTCATAATATCCTCAGGGAGCTTCAGTTCATCACTGGAAGGATGAAGAAGGCTGATGAAGAGGCTGAGCTCATTAGCGATTGGAAATTTGCCGCAATGGTTGTTGATAGGTCAGTTGATGTTTTGATACTAAAACGAAAAATACCATACAAAAAGTCAATTAAAAAACCGGAGTTATTCTCAAAAGTCGATATCTTCGGAGCTAATAACGAAAACAAATAATTTTCATCTCGAAATTGTCCCCTATTTGACGATACGGTGTTATTTTTATTACGTTTCAAAGTTGTGTAGCAAATAAAGGGCCATAAAGAAGCATTCATGCATCAATAAGCTATCAAGTTGATTACTATCATTGGTGACTCTTATAATGCTACAAACATAACAATAGACTGAGAAAAAGATACACTACTATAAATTTTGTTTATCTAGTACATTATATTGAAAAATCCATTGAATTGAATGTCAAAACTTTTGTAGAGCACCAAAATAAATCACGAGTTTGGCGATTGCTGCTGTAAATACAGTAGACGTTTAAAAAAAAAACTGTAATATATCCCTCTCTAATCGTGTTCTTGGTATTTTGGTCGGATTGAATTTCCAGTGTCGTTGCTCTCGTCCTTTTTGTTTTCTAATTAATCCGTTCGTTCGTTCTGTACTACGAATGAAATGGAAATTATTTCAAAGCGACCCTCGACTCGGGACTAATTCGAGATTTTATTATGTAATAGTAGTTGAGACTTTGCCGGTGAAATAATGGTTAATTGTGTTCAACGTTGTACGTGCGTCTGCTATGTACATACATATGTATGTTTGTATGCTGCCTTTATATAAATTTGTTTTATAATTAAAAGCGAGCGTTTGTTATGCTTTGAAAAATGATACAATGCGAGTGGTTGTAAGCTGTAATTTGGAACGGATTTTTTTGCAATGGGATATCTCGCTTTGCTTTGTGTGAGATGTGAAGTTATAATATGTATATTGTAGTCTCGGTTGTTGAATTAATTTTACGAATGCAGAATTTAAATTCAATATGTATAATTATTTTTTTTCGCACAATGCAGTCACAGTAGGTAATCATATTGTAGAGATAGTTGATAGTTATTTATACCCAGGACAATTGGTGAATATGAAAGAAACTAGGATGGAGCGCTTTTACAATTGGATGTTAAATTCATGAATGTACAGAGAAGCGTTAAATGATGTATGCTTGGTATAACATGAAGAGATTATAAGAGGAATACATGGGTAAGAAGCATAACCAAAGTGGCAAATATAGCGGAACGTGTGAAAAAATTTAATTAATAAGTGAATGACTGAAAATGATGATGAAAAATTAACGAAATAGAAGACTAATGTGATATTTTAAGTTTTAAATTTAATGTTAACAATTGCAACTGTATGTAGTTGATTTGAAAAAAAAAACTGAAAGTGTTATTACAATTTTTATTTGATTTTACTGTCTATTTATGTCTGTTTTATTTAAATATAGGTACTTACATATGTACATGAGAGATATGGGAACAGGAAATCTTTATATTATTAGAATAGTATATTTATTCACATTAAATATTAAATCACCAAATCACAAAAGTCAACTGCCTAAGCTTTTTTTTTGTGTATCTATGTATATTCACGCAAAGTGTGAACTCCCAACATTTTATAAAATGCCTAGTCAATTTGTACGATACCGTAAAGTATAAAATTTTTTTATCTTATCAATCTGACTAGGTGATTTCGAATTTAAACCACTTTTTCAGGTGCTTATCCTTAAAGCTTAGTGTTACATACTTGCTGTTTCTATTTCAAGTTATGAAACATTGTACATATTGCACTTTGCCTGGCCGTTTTGAACATTGTATAAAATACTTTCATGAATGATGTCACACTGTTGCATAAACATTAGAATCCATAGTTTTAAGAAGCCCCCATACAATTAATAAGTAAAAAAAATCAATTGCTTTCAACTCATACGGTTGTTTTGTCAAATTTCAGGTTTTGTTTGATCATCTTCACGCTGTTCACCATAATTGCTACGGTAGCGGTGTTGTTGTCTGCACCACACATCATCGTTCAATAATAGTTAATTAGAGCATTATTGCATTGTCGCCATATCATCAAAGCCGAGATCGGAGACAGAGCTTGCTCAAGAAAAAAATAAAAATATATTATATCACGTGCGCTTCACACCGCCATCGCAATTTAAGCAAAAGAGATGTACTTAATGTTAAGTAAATAAAGTATAAACAAAATGGACACTGAACGACACCACAGTGTGACTCTTTTAAGTGTGCGAAAAGTGGACACCACGTGCATAAACACATTTCTCATAATAATAGTTAAATGTATTATCGAGATCGAACATTAACAATATACATATTATTATATAAGTATAAATTTAGAGCAGTGCCGATTGACAACACTTAAAGACAGCACTGCCAAAGAGGACATTGCGTTTCAAAAAGCACGCTCACTCACACATACCAATTTAATAAAACTATAAAAAAACATGAAAAAATAACACTAATAATAATTTATTATATACACTATACATTAAACTAAATACTGCCATTTAGTACGGTTTATTTATTTGAATGTGCGCTTCGTCGTGATTTTTCTAGCGTTGTGGAAAATTGCACAGGAAATACATAAAAAGCTCTCGGACGGTTTATTCATACATACGTACATATTTCATAAACGAATGCAAATTATCTTAATCGCAAACTTTATTAATAATACTAATTAAAATTGAAATAATAATAATAGTAAGTAATCATACATTAATAAATAAAAAAGGAAATAATAATAATAAAAAAAAATTGATAAATCGCACAACGTTGTTAACATTCTCGATACTGTTGCTAGTTGAATAAATAATAAATATTGTATGTATAAAAAAAAAAAAAACACTTTTAAAATGAATGATGCGCTTTTTCGTTTATTTATTCATTATATTTATAACTGTCTCGATTAAGTACAACAGCTGATGAACCGGAATTGAAATTAGTTTGTAACGGTGGCAAAAAACGGCCTTCGGTTGATAGTTAATAAGTGTTTTATGGATCAAACAGACAACAATTCTACTGAAATTTCGACTATCATTAATAATACAGGTATTTTATTGTTCATTCAAAACGACTACTCTTCAAACTTTCGCTCGAATATATTTTTTTAACAATATTTTTTCGGCAGACTTTAATACTGCATTTTTACAATGAAAATACATACAATATATACATATATGAAATTCTATATAAAAACACAATCTTTACATTTCAATCTTGACATAAAATGAAATAGTGCAATTAAATATTAAATAAATTGAATAAACTAAAAAAAATAATGTTCAAAGACAGAATCGAGGATATATAATTTTAAATATGGATTTGTATTTAATATTAAACTTATGAGCGTGCTTGTAATCAATCGTACACATACATATATATTTATACCTAATTCTTTTGATTTGATTTTTATAACATTCAGAATGTAGTCAAACTATGCTATAATCAAACTTTTTTGGATTTAATTAAATTTAAATGTTTTCTTTATGCAATTGAAAGAATTGGACATAACATTGGTATAAAATGTAACGGATATGTGCTTCGCTGTTTAAGAAAATCAAATGACAAAACTATTCGATCGTTGTGTATTCGGTGACTGCAAGTTTTAATAATACGAGGACATGTTGTATGTGAGTGTATAATCGCTTAAGTTTACTTCACGATAAGTGTATAGTTGATAATGGAATAATAATAATAATAATAATGAAAAAAATTTAGATACATCATAAATTGATTATAAAAATAAATTAAAAGTAAAGTTTATCTTGTTCAATTGTTATTGGTTAGTAAAAACGAATTTTTGTATAAATAATAAATAAAAAACGTATGGGTGCATGGGCCCGCGGTGAACCGTATATAAAAAAAATTGTATTTTCTATGATTTATCTGATTTTTTAAATGAACGTGTCAATTTAATTTTATAATAAATTAATTCAATAATAATTATAGGCGAAATTCTATTTTGTTGTAACGTTTATTATTATTATTATTATCGTTTTATATATTATATATTGTATTAAATCGGGTACATTAGCGGGAAGCGACCAACAACCGTGGCACACCATATGCAATGTAAGGCGATTTCGTCTAATTATTATAATTACGATTTAAATATACATAAAAGTGATTGGCTGTATAAATTAATATTTTAAAAACGTCTTTATTATATAATTAATTAAAATATTGTTCTACATATTCGAGTGGGGGGGCGAGCGGTTTGAGAAGAGGGAGATAAAAAAAATTATCAATATAGTTAGACTTTACGTGTATTCAATTTCACTAGATTCTAGTTTCAAATTTTCAATCTATAAAAGTATATTTATCCGTATATGCATACATACATATATATTTATGTAAATTTGATTTTATAAAATCGTGAGACGAGAGAATCAAAAACTATTAACTATTAACCGTACATTTAGTGACTATACACGTTCGTTCGCGACGAGTTAACTATTAAAAAAAAAATATATTATTAGTTTGTCATAGACTAACCGCTAGATTAGTGTATTTTAAACGAAAATGCAATACTTGATATATTAATTGTTTTATTTTTGGATTTTTAATTTAAAGTGTACCTTTATTTTACACTCTGTAGTTTGAAAAGTTTGGTTTTGATATTCAAATGTTCCTGTGTTAAGTTTTGATGTTAAATAAATAGGTGTCTCCATTTTTTCATTCAAATATTTCATGGTACGACAGGATAAATCTTTCATAAACATAATAAAGTATTATTATAATATAACGTTTATTCAATTTATACTTTAATCGATATGGAGATTTATCATTTATTATCGAATAAATTATACTGTACCGTTTCGACCAGTGAGACTTGATCAATAATAGTATTGAACTCTGAGTCATTCCAAGTGATAATCTAAGATTCTTAAACGTCAATTCAATTACAAAGTCGATACAGTGTATGATTTGTTCAAACTATGTTGTTTTTTTTTTTAATATGTTGTGTACTTTTTACTGATAAAAACTGTTTTTTGAATGTTAGATTACTTGTGTATCAGCAATACGCTTACGTTGATTGCTCATTACTTTGTATCGTATTTAACGTGTACTTGTATATTATATTATAAATGTATCCACGTGTCGAACGTTACGAGCGTGACATTAATGATGATCTCTCTCCATTGCAACTGTAATCAAATTCCACACAATTGTAATCGTCGTCATTGAAACAAAATCTTCTCGCGCTGTAAGATTGTATTTACTGAATCAATCTTCGTTCTCGATTCATCGATATTCTCTAATTAGTATCGTATTTGCTATTTATCATATAATCCAGTATTCATTACTATTGTACTACTAACTACTTCTTACTTAGCTGTTTAATATGTAAAATTATCTAGATGAAAAAATAACATAAAAAAATACCCAATTTCAAATTTGTCAATCTCAGGATTAGTTTTTTGTGTGAAAAAATTCCTACACACGCTTACTCGACAAATGCTATTTATTGGTATTGGTTTTAGTGAATTTAAAATGTATTTAATTTTACTACTACGACTCTATATCCATTTAAAACGATTGGACTTTCTATTATAGATAATATAAAAACATAATATTGCTACTTTTGCTTAAAGGTAGATCAGAAATTTTGAAGACCAAAATAATAATGGAATAAATTCAATCGAGGAAAATACTTTCTTGTTTTTAAACATATTTGGCAAAGAATTTAGCAAAATGACACAAATTATTTCTAATAGTTTTAAGATAATAGAAAAAAAAAATATGTAGCATAGGTAGAAATTGAACATTACATATTACAAAAATATATATATATATATATATATTAATACATATAATATATATGATATAAAAAAAAACTTAAGATTCTTAACTTTAACAAAATAAAAATTTTATCGTAAACAGATACATATTACCTTTTTCTATTGATTATCGCGGTTTTGTACTGACCGTACAAATTTAAAGTCAATCATGTCAATAAACATTGTATTTAAAGTCATTAAAAAAAATTAAACTAAAATAAATAATGCATTTGATGTAAACTTGATAACAATAAATAAATAAATAAATAAAAACATAGATTATAATTAACAAAAACTAAACTATTCAACGGAAAAATCCAGTGGGGATTTAAAAAAAAAGTGAAAAGTAAATAATTCTTAAGTGATTTATCCACTGAGTGGATTTTTTTATTAGATTGTATTATTAATGTTATTTTACTGTATTAAATATAACATTTAAAAGAAATTTATTTTAATGACATTACAATAAAACTTTCAATATGATTTTATGATTGTTTTGTATTATTAAGGTAAATAAAAACAATGACTGGGACTCTGTTTACAAAAATGTCATTTGAAACAGACAATACTTTTTTCGGTGGCTAAGGAATTTGATAATTATTATACTATATAGTCATAACGGGAACAAATATTGATTTAAATACTTTTTTAAACGAATATTTCATTGGCGGTGAGCAAATTGTAGACGTAAAAAACACTCTTCATACGAAAAATTGTATTGTGTCGAGTTAAAAATCGATTTTAGTCCATGATTTGCTTCAACGACCAGCATTAATCTTATGTATTAATTAAACTACGATATACAATGTATTTTAAATTCGACCAAAACTCACGATTACATTTAATTTCGCTTATATTTTTCATTGAGTTCCCATTGAAATATATGACTTTATGTAAACAGAGAACTTTAAAATTTTAGTATCTTAAACGGATACCTCGTAAAATAAAAATGATAAATAAATAAAAACCTATTAAACGAAACGACATTTAAAAAAAAATGCACTTTGGATAGAGTAAGTGTTTAATTCGTTTGTTTTTTATTATTGTGTTGAATTATTTTAATGGTTATTGACATGGATGTATAAAAAAATTTTGTGCATTCAGTATAGTTTATTGCTCATGAAATTGATTTGAATCAATGTTTTTTTGTATCTTATGATTGTTCTTATTTGTAAAATTATTGACATCAATATGAGATGGCGCAATTAGTGGTCACATTCCTCTGAAGTTTATCTCTGTTGACCAAATGACCAAAACTTAAATGCGCTGACACGGGTACAGTTCGGAGGGATGATGACATGTCCATTTGCTGATACGAAACGTAGGTTGCCAAACAAAAAAAAAAGAATATATTACCAAAAAAAGTATATATAATGAAATATGAAACGGTGTTTAGCTCAAATGTAGAAGGGAATGTGAGTAAAAAGACGGAAACGAGGTGTGTAATCTATTTGTAAATCATTTATAGATATTTTAGCAATGGCGTTGTCAAATAAGAAAATTCTATTAATTGAACGGTGTGTGTATTTTTAATTTAAATTTTATAAAACATGGTATTTAAAAATGAAACCTTGAGTTGTAAAACTAAAACGGTTAGTGATTCAAAAAAAAAAAAAAAAAAAAAAAATGCGTAAATTTGAAGATCACGTTAGATAATCCTATATACATGAGATATGTTTTATTGTAAACTTTTAACGACTGGAAATTAAAAGAATAATATTATGTATCTAATACAAGCTCCTATGGAGATTTTTATATTTAAATATATAAAACAAAACAGACTAAAACAATGTAAAATAAAAAAAATAACGGGTAAAATATTACATTATAAAATATAGCATGTAGTCCTTGGTTTGTAAATTTAAAATGTGAAATAAATAATTGATAATTATTATAATGTTGTGTATTATTTATTGGTACCAATCCACACACTTTATACATATATGTATATGTACATACATATGTACGCTGTAAAAACAATTCATTTCAGAGCAATCTTTAATAAAACACGGATTAATTAATTACACACGGTTTAATACGCTTCATTCATCAAACACATGCAAGTACAACTGTGCATAATATTTTTTAACAACAATAAAAGGAAAATATGAAATATCGTTATTATATTTATATAATATTTAATAAATTCAATTAATTTAAAATATTAATTAGCAGTCTATTATGATATGTATCATTTTCAATTGGTTGTACAGTCATTTTAAAATATATTATATATAATTTATATAAATATTTTCCCATACAGCAGCATTCTTTCGTTTTGGCTCTAACACATTTAAATCCGCTATACGTGAATTGTACACTCTCTACGCTCTTGTTCTTTCTTCTGTTGGTATCTGAAACACAATACAAACGCGATTTATACATTGAATTATAAAATGTAACATACTGACATAAGAATTGTGTACTTACTTATCGATGAGTATTGTTATATCGGGCGGTACTGCAATATTTGAAATGGTATCGCAGGCAGGACGAGGAGATGTTATCCTCGTGGAGTTTGAATCGCCTTCTCCTCGACCGTTTAAGTATATACTGGAATTAAAATGCTTAAATTAACGTAATGTATTAGTACAAGTTGAATTTGTATCGACTGGATGGCTATAATGATTTTTTAGTTGTTTCAGTATGATTAAATAAATTGTCTCTATGAATGAGAATATTTGAATACATGCAAATATATGTATGTAGTTCAAGAGGGTTATATATGTAGACTAGAAAAATTCGATTCGTATGATTGCTTGAACTATTTTTCAGTATTTTCAGATGCAAAATTATTCATGACGCATGCGTTTTCACGTGTGGGAAATGTGATCAAAGCATGCAGTGATTTATGTTACTAAATATATGCAACCACTACAATATGAGTAAAATATATAAAATATGTAGATCGAAAGCAATTGAAAAGTTTATGTACATATGTCTATGAAAAGTATTTTGTATAAAAAAAACTTGTTTGTAAATAAAGGCTAATTACACTTAAACTATATTATTTAGTTAGAAACACTTTCCTTGTAAGAATTGATGTCCAAAAATAGTTTTTGTAAGCTATTTTTTTTTTATATGATAAACAATAAATAGCAGTAAAAATGCATTCATAAGATGATTAAAAAACATTCAATTTAACATGTGGAAGTAATAACCTTTTTTTATCTTCTTCTGTAATAATTTTGAAGTTCATCTATATATTTATATGTAGTACATACACTCATATACCAAAATGACCATATTGAATAATCGCATTATATAGGTAATATTTCAATGTGGTACTTTAAAACATTGATTGTAACAAATCTAACAGTGAGATGGTTCACTTGTCTCTAATACATAAATAGCGAGCAAAATAAAAAATTTCATTAAAACTATGTATGTACCTATGTCATAGATGTAGAATAGCATAGATTGGCCTTAGCGCCCGAAAAATGACATACAAAAAGGGCATGCAAAATGCATGCATTTTGCTTGACTTTTTTTTTGTGGGAATTCCCCGCACTTTAGACCCCCCGCACGCCCCCGTTGCTTCTGACGCTTTCTCCAGCCAAATTTGTTTGGAATGGCCTATCTATGATATTTTATATCTATGACCTATGTACTCTTATTGAGTGTCTTACTCGGCAAGCGCACAAAGGCCCGTTTTGGCGCTCGGCGCGTACAGTCGCGGCCTTGAAAATGGGCCACGAATATTGTTTAATTCTAAAACGGTTCAAATGTCAAAATAAGGAGAGAGATAAAAGGCGTGCTTGAAGGCGGTGCATGTGTCAGGAAAAGCGCGTGGTAAGGGTCAGGGTACCTGAGGTCTACCTGCTGCATCGTGCCATCTGCAACCGCCCTGGAGTATAACTTCGTTCACCGCTCAATGGAGATGCACACCTGGACCCTGAAAACCCAATAATGTCAATAATATTTTCTAGTCTGACTTATATTTTCTGTACTATGAAGGCGGCCAGTAATTGTTTACTGAAGGAGGCATAATAATTGATATCAAACTTTACCTCTTCACTATTTGACATACTTTTTATCATCCGTTAAAGTAACCAGGGAAAGATACTCTCCAGTGATGAAACCATTACATTCTAGAGTAGGGGTTCTTAACCGGTGGTTAAGATTAAGATTTCAGGGGGTCCGTGATCAGTGTAAGAAAAAGCCCACCCTTGGAACATTTTAACAGAAAGGATTTTATCTATGGGTTGGTTGGCTTACCTGGCACATATTTTTAACCATATGAATGAGATAAAGAATGGACATATATTTAAATCTAACATTCCGCTGTGCTTAAAAGAGAAGGCATACGATCAATGCGTACTGCCGGTTATGACGTATGGATGTGAAACTTGGATGCTACGTTCACACTGAGACGCATGGAAAGATGTATGCTTAGTATAATAAGAAGAGATCGTAAGAGGAATACATGGGTAAAAAGTATGACCAAAGCGGTAGATGTAGCGGAACGTGTGAAAAAGTTTAAGTGGACACATAGCGAGAAGAATGGATGACAGATGGATGCGAGAAATACTGGAATGGTATTCGAGAGGATGTGAAAGAAAGCAAAGTAGACCAAGTGGAAGATGGGTTGATGAATTGAGAAGAATGTGTAGAGTCAAGTGGATGCATATCAATCAAGACGGACAGGAATGGAAAACGATTCATCCAGCAGTGGATGGTGAATGACTGAAAACCCATTGTTAGAAGTTCTTTACCGAGATGGAGTTACAATACAAAATGCTCTGTCAATATTTTTGAAAAGAGATATCTGCGAACACTTGGAAACATTACAGAATTCTTTTTTAAGTTATATCTATCTTGATGGCATGGAAGTTGAACCGTAGATCCGCAATCCTTTTCTTTCTGATATAAACTGTATCGAAGATGCTGACCTAACCAAGGATGAACTCATTGATCTTTAGACAAAAACTTACTGCAATTTGAGTATAACTCAAAAAGTCTTGGAGATTTATGGTGTTCCTAACCTCGTTTTGTAAAGTGAGCTATAGAAGTTTTAATTCCGTTTGCAACAGCATATCTATGCGAATCGGGATTTTGAACACTTGTAACAACGAAAACCAACAATTTTAAATCCAACATGACATGCGTGTTGGATTGTCAAATGCTATACCACAGTTTAATGTTGTTATTCAAGATACAACAAAAACAACAACTTAAAAACTTTATTCTGAGAAAGGGTCCGTGACTTTCATCTGACTGGTAAAGGAGAAAATAAATTATTAATGGTAAATTGACCTTCACGTACTAATTGGAACAACTTTTTCCATATAACAAAAAAAGGTAAACAATCCTTGTTCCAGAGGGAATAAAATAGAGATTGAACGGACATTGATTTGGTAGGTAGGAAGGAGTTTTTTGGATGGTGCCAATTTTGCAGAACCGTTTCACATCTCAGTTAGATAAATTGATAAATTCTAACAGGAGACGGAGATCTTGCCAATGACGATATTTAAACGTCGAAAACCTTTTGACATACGGTTTTGGTCAAGAGTCTAACGCTGAGCTATCACCTGGCTTATATTATAAAATTCGTTGGTTATTCTTCACTATACTGACAACATGCTAATTAGAGCATAATCATTTTGATTAACCTTTCGCCATCGTGTTTCCTGGACTATCGCTGTTATCATCCGAGTCCGTAGTTGGTGGATCACGATGTTTTCTCCTTTCCCAAGCAGCTCCTCCAGAGCTTCTTAAAGATTTCCCAGCACTGCTTGATCGGCCACTGGGCAAGCCGCCGAAATGGTTAGTCCTCATCTCGACGGTCATAGCTTTTGATAAAGTTGATTCATCTGTGGTTCATTGCCATTTTAAATCTTATTCACATAACTAAATGTATGGTGTTAAGCAAATGTATCAGTACCGTATTCAAAAGTATCGCATCTATGCAAACGACGATGCTTACGATGATTTGTCGGAACTCTGGCAGGACCAGCTTCGTTGTCTGGCATGCCAAAAGTGCGAAAATGAAGTGCGTGTTCTCCTCCTGAACTTCTGACACCAGCTGCTGCCACTCCGAATGTGGCATATGGACTTATCTCGTACAGTTCTGAAGTATGTACATTATTTAAGAATATTAAAAAATTATGATTGGGTAATTGATCTAAGAATTTATCATTATATGTACCTGAAGAGTCATCGTTTGATTTTTCGTTTCCGTTTATGGAAGATGACGAGTATAATTTTTGTCCTTCTCTTAGCTTTTCTCGTTCCAATTCGTTGCTTTCGCTTAATTTACGATCGTCTCTCGAATAATGATTGTGAAATAAACAACGGAATCTAAAAATCAGACATCAATAATTTACATAGCAATAAACATAATTTTTTATGTTCATCTTTTCCACTTAAGAACCTCTAATCATCAACAGTAGTTAACATTGGTGATTTTATAACCTTTTTAAGGTGAGTGTATTGTGTTGAACAACATAAGTTCTGAAAGGAATTAGGACACTATTTCAAATTATTTTAATTGCAGTGTAAAATCGATTCATTTTGAATGATATGGAGCATTTTATCATCTTTAACATGGTTAAATTCTAAAAGTTATTGATAAATTTTGTTTTTGTTCTTCAGTGGTTCTTAATTTTTTTTATCTTTTTACTTTCCATTAGTAATCTTTGAATGTAAATAATTAATAAAATATGGATAAACATACCGCCTAGTTCTAATTAAAAGGCATGCCAACAGGAATAGAGCAGCTAATAGCAGAACAGCACTAGCTACTGGGAGTAAAACAGACCCTCCTATTCCACCAGATTGAACTTCACCAGCTAGTGCTACGCTTGGATCCAATGCAGGTATTCTCCCTAGTTAAAATCAAAAGTATTTCACGAAAAGTTCTCAAATTGCCATGTATAAAATTTTGATTTTTTTCACCTCCATTTTCTTTAGTAGTGTCAACGTTCAACTCTGCATTGGTAGTGCCAGCATCGTTGGTTAAAACTAATCTTAATTGATACCACTGAGCTGCAACGAGTTGGCTCAGTACTAAATTATCTATCATTGGACCCTCGGCAGCCACAATCCAATGCAGTTCTCCAACTAGTCTATACTCCACTCTTAATTTGGAGATGGGACAACCACCATCCCTCCACGTGTACAAATTCAACTTGATCGACGTGGAGTTTGCGATGACGAATTCGCTCGGTTTCGGTGACCTCGGAACTATACATACGTTAAAATTAGATACTAATGATATTTTAATTTTGATATCATTAATAAAATTTCAAGTACCTGATCCTCTAGTACTCGTCGATAATATTTCGCTGATGGTTCCAGCCGCTACTCTATTATGAGCTTGAAGTTTGATCATGTACAATGTGCCACATTGTAAGCTTTCCAATACGTACGAGTTTACTTCCGGTGACAATTCGGCGACTTGCCACGTTGTTTCCGTTTCCGTTTTATAAAATAGTGTATATCCTATATAAAAAAAAAATTGCCAATTTAAATACGGTGGTTCTAAAAAATTTATTTACTTTTCAATCAATTTGAATTGGCATACATTGGTTTAACCTCTAACAATACCTACCTAAAATTGGAGAACCACCATCGTTTGGTGGTTGCCAATGAATTTTTATGGTCGATGCAGTTGTGAATTGTAAACCGAGCGTTGTAGCTGATGGTGGAAGTATAGCGATTACAGTATAAGTAATCGAATCTTCTCCGAAGAGATTCGAAGCCGAACATGTAAAATTTCCAGATGATGTTGTATCTAATTCTGTATAAAGAAATTATAAAAAAAACATTTAAAAACTAGTTCAAATAACCTTAAATAATGTCTTAAGTGGAATTTACTCACTATGTATATTTAAATTTCCTTCTGAAGTGACTTGATAATGTGAAGCATGAGTGATTGTTATGGAACGATGAAGCCAACGTGCTCTTGGTGGAGGATTTCCAACTGCATGACAAGTCAGTAATAATTGAGAACCAACTGGTTTACGAATGACTTGACTGAACGATGCAATTCTACCCGGTGCTGTAAATTATATTAACAACTCATTATATATCATTGAAATTAATACAATTCAAATGATATTATATGTATATCTAATGTGTATTTACCTCTAACATTGGCTCCTTGAGCAATGATTGAAGTTGGTTCTCCTTCGCCTGAACCAGAAGTTGCCGACACCCAAAACTCGTACAGTTGATGCTCAGCTAAATTTCTAACTTCAAACATCAGATCTGAAATCTTAGTACCATCCACTGATACCGTCTGACTGGAATGCTTTCCAATTCTAAAATATATGTAAGATTGGGCGGTAAAGAGTTGACCTAAACAGCAATAAAATAAACTTTGACAACCAATAATAGTTTATACCTTCCCGCTTCTCTGTGGTATACAGTATAATGTGAAATTATTCCATTTGGACTTAAAGGTGACATCCAACTAACGAGTATTGATTCACCCGTCATTGCTAATGCTTTGATTTTTTGAGGCGGTGAAGGTGCTACAAAAGAAAAAAATATTTTTATAATAAAAATTAGTATCCAATTGTAAGATTATACCTATAAATATTAATACAATCTTACTATCTTCATTCGTAGTGCAGAACACTGCAGAACTCCTTTTACCATCTCCAGCGTTTGTATATGCCAGCACTTGTATGGAATAATTAGTATACTTGTGCAAACCGTGAATGTACGTCTCTGTAGTCGATATTCTTTTTACTTCACCAATATTGTACTCGACTGAAAATTAAAAAAAAAAAGTGTTTCTCATAGAGTACAATATAAAATATAAAAAAATATTAATTCCACATAACAAAATACAGCCAAAATAGTTACAAACAAACAACAGATCATAACAAGAAAGGAACTTAGGAGTTAGGGCTGGAAAGGAAGGAGGGTAAAGAATAGTGAAAAGGATCAATATGTACCGGGATTTCGTTGAATAACGAGCAGGATCTATAAATGAATGAGTTTTGTGAATAATTAGTAGAACAAAGTTTCAAATGAAACAATGGAGGATTTCTGACAGATCTAGGGGGATAATGCAAAAGGATCCTACTTAGTAGGTAAGTGCTGTCTGATAAATTATTTAAAAGCTTAAATACAAAGCAGAGATCCAATACCGTCCTCCTAGATTACAGAGGGACGTAATCACGGGAGTTTGCAGAAGAAGAGGAAAAACGAAACCTGAAAATGTAGTACGTATGGAACTTCTTATTAATTTTTTCCAATTTAGTAATGGAATCTTGGTAAAACGGGTTCCATATAGTACTAGAAAATTCCAGGTGACTTCTCACAAATACATTGTATCAAAGGACAAAGGAAGGAAGGAATTTACTATCTAATAAGACAACTACTCGTACAAAAACATAGGTCTCTCACACAGACAACTCTCAATACTGGCGTCTGCCCAATAAATAAATAAAACAATACGGGGGAAGCAAGTCTGGAGAATGTGATATGAAAACATGTATCTATATTAACGAGCAACTGATCTGCATAAGTTCAAGATACAAATTATAGCTTACCTAGATCTCTAAGTTGTGGCGTATATAAAACTTTATATCCTTGAATAAGTCCACCGTGTTGAGCTGATGGTGGTGGTCTCCAAGATACTTTGATACCAACTGGCGACAGTGGTAAGCAAGATACTCCTAAAGGAGCCGCTTCAGGTACTACAACATCAATACAAATGTATCATACCAAATCATACTAAAATTCTCATTTAATTTCGAAAAAAATGTGTCATACCTCCTTCTTGTGTGGTTGCTGTAGCAGGTGCCGAAGTAGGACCAGCTGCAACTCCATTGAAAGCTTTTATAGCCACACCATATCTCGTAAACTTCTTCAGACCAGTCAGAGTAAGTTCAGTGCTCGCCCATCCATTGACAGTTGCTGATCTGCTTGTGTTTGTTATACCAGCTCCGGGAGATAATTCGTACCAAGTTATAGTATAACCCAGCAAGTCTCCGTTCCACGACTCTCTAGGTGGAGCTTGCCAATTTACGTGTAACTCACCGGGACCAGCAGTTTGGATTTGTAAATTGTGAGGAGGCTCTGATGGGGCTGTTGAAATGATAAATAAACTATAAATAGATACATAAGTTCATTCTGCGATTAAAAGTCCAAAGGCCAACTTATGTACCTTCCTCTTGAGTTTTAACAATAACCGGTTCAGTAAATTCACTCTGTTCGATTTGATTTATAGCTTGGATTCGAACAGCATAACTATTGTGGGGTTGCAGTCCCGATACCAATGCTTCATACTCTGTAGTTAGCTCGTTTGTACTGAAACGACAATATAGATACATATGTAAATAACATACCGAAAAACACTCACTACTGAATATGATTCGCTCTGATTACGTTGTAATGATATTGCTTTTAATCGGTCCCCCTTTGATCAGTGAATGTATCGAAATATTCTGAACTATAGCTTCTTCCCAGTGCACTGGTCCTTGCAGTATATTAAGTGGAGAATGTTGAACGGCATATCCCAACAATGGGGAATTCCCATCGAAACCCTGAGCCCAACCCAAACGAGCTGAACGACTTCCGACTTCCAACACTACCAACGAATGTGGTGGATCGGGTTTTTCTACAAAAAAATATCATCAATTAGTGTCAATTCATGTTCTTAAATCTTCATTGATGCACAAATGATCACCTTGGACGGATAAATAAATTAAATGATCACTGTGACCGAACGCATTTACAGCTTGACATTTATACACCCCTGAATCTTGACGATCAGTTCTGCTTATAAACAACTGAGATCTCAATCCAGAGTCGGTTTTCACTTCAGATGTACTTAATCTGTGTAAAATAAAAATTTATTGCATCAGAATTCAGATTATATTGTTCATCGCCAAATCTAATATATAAAACGCTTAAGTTTGTATGTACATATGTACGTATGGGTCATTCGTCAATTATCAGGCGTTGCTCGGGTGCGATTGATAGTAAATAGTAGATGTTTTCGGCAGATTTAAGTAGATTTAAGCAGATAGTGTTTCAGGAGCCCAAAAAGGGGCCGCCGGGGCAGGAGGGGGGTCTGGGGGTAGTAAGGGGCCGGCATTGCTTTTCGGGAGTCCAAAAAAGGGGCCGCCGGGGTAAGAAGGAGGGTTTGGGGGTTGGTAAGGGGCCGGCATTGCTTTTTGGGAGTCCAAAAAAGGGTCGCCGGGATAGGAGGGGGGTCTGGGGGGTGGTAAGGGGCCGGCATTGCTTTTCAGGAGTCCAAAAAAAGGACCGCTGGGGCTTGAGGGGGGTCTGGGGGGTGGTTTGAGGGCCGGAATGGCTTTTTGGGAGTCCAAAAAAAAGGCCGCCGGGGTAAGAAGGAGGGTTTGGGGGTGGTAAGGGGCCGGCATAGATTTTAGGGAGTCCATAAAAGGGGCCGCCGGGGCTTGAGGGACGTCTGGGGGGTGGTTTGAGGGCCGGAATGGAATTTTGGGCTCCCGAAATAATTTACTAAACAAACACTATATTACATTATATTAATTAAACCCCGGGCAAAGCCGGGTAATAAAGCTAGTTAAACATAAAAATTCATACCTATACGTATTCAAATCAAGTCTATTCATATTGTGCGTCCATTGTATTTGAATTGGATTATCTCCAATGACATCACACACTAAAGTAATTGGTTCGTTTCGTCTTGCGGTAACATTTTTGGAAGATGTTTCAAATCTTGCTGGTTCTATTATAATACATTATCAATTTATTAATAGTATTAAACTTATACTGTTAATATGCACAATTCAACATCAAGCTTACCATTGACTGAAACGTATATGACTTTTGATAATGGAGTTCCAATACCATTATCAGCTTTACACATATATTGTCCTTCATCATATGAAGAGGCACCTTCAATCATCATTGTTCCGTTGCTCATAAATTTGAATCGTCCTCCTAAGTTCACCAATGGGACAAAATCACTACCCATTTGACCTGTAAAGTTTATCAAAAGTAAGTATTAACCATATAAGAATGTCTTTTACCACAATTGAAGTGAAAATACTACCTTGTTGTTTCAACCAGATGATTTGTGGCGGTGGAGATCCTCTTGTTTTGCAGTGAAGACTCAATATGCCACCAGCCAACGTTGCAGTATCTTGAGGTTCGTTAATCCACTTGGGAGGTACTGTTTCCACGTGTGCAATAAAAATTGTGTAAAGCCTCAAATTAATATCGGTCATTGGCGGCATATTTTGAAATTTCAGCAAAATATGTATGTATGTAGGAATGCGTTCGCAAATATATTGTGATACTGCATTTTGAAGCATGCGTTTCGCTAATGATGATTGTACATAACAGCAAATGTAACAGTGACGTAGTTTGTACATTTTTTTTTTTGGTACGTTTAATATACATATTAATCATATGATCAAATCTACAGCTGTAAGGATTGTTTAACATTGTATACTTTGATTTTTAAATACAAAATACGGAGTGATTAGTTTAAATGGAAACGGATTTAAGCTTGGAGTACAAATAATGCTGTATTACATGAACTTTATGTAATGATTCCGGTAACAATACAACACCCAATTTAACCGTTTGAGCTATAATAATAAATTAACACTAAAAGGTAGATGAAGAATATTTAAAAAGTCAGTCAGTTCTTTGCTCTTCCATCACAATCGTATATTGGCTATTTTTTACTATGTTCAAATTATATGTACATTCGTAGTACATATAAAATAATATGTGCGAAAATTCAAATTTTTTAACAGGAGATTAAGCAGTTTCAGTTTAAGTATCTACATATATGTATCTTCTAACTGCATCTGTTAAAAAGGGACAAACATTCGAATAGTACCATTACACACTATTGGTATATGTATATGTATGTATGTATGTACCAATAGTGTGTAACGTTCGTCTGTATATTAATGAAAGCGACAAACTTCTTTTTAAGATACGCGGTTAGAAAAAAACGAGATTCAAACTCAAACTGCATATACTCTGGTTAAAAAAACACACATCATAACTATAGCTAAATAATATATTTTTAATGAATTTCAGCAATCATCATCATCACCATTTTCAGCCGTTCACCATCCACTGCTGGATGAAGGCCTCTCCAATCCGCTTCCATTCCTGTCTGTCTTGAGTAATCTGCATCCACTTGATTCCACACATTCTTCTCAATTCATCAGCCCATCTTCCACACGGTCTACCTTGCTTTCTTTCACATCCTCTCGGATACCATTCCAGTACTTATCGCGTCCATTTTTCTCGCATATGTGTATATTTGCCACTTTGGTCATACTTCTTACCCATGTATTTATTTTGCGATATCTTCTTGTTATGCCAAACATATATCTTTCCATGCTTCTCTTTGTGCACTGGATCTTTCGTGGCATTCTTGAATTTAGCGTCCAAGTTTCACATCCATACGTCATAACTGGCAGTACGCATTGCTCGTACGCCTTCCTTTTTAAGCATAGCGCAATGTTGGATTTAAAAACTATGTTCATTCGTTCCAAAAGCACTCCACCCTAGTTTCATCCTTCGTTTTATTTCTTCTTCTTTACATCCAGTCATATTCACCAATTGAGTCGCCTAGTTCCAAATCCCGATAAGTCCATAAAACGCACTTGTTCGCAAACGCGTTTTTTCTCGCTACCGACTTATTTGCTTGATGGCGTTTAAAACTCATTTAAACTTAATTTTGTTGATATTAAACAAAATATTGAAATTAGAAACATGGACTTATCGTTGATTGTTTCTAAAAATATGGCTTTTATCAGCTTTTATCATAGTGCAATTGTAGGTTTTTGGAACTAACACTGATGTTCAATATTTTTTTACGGCGCACTTGGCGGTATTTGGAATAATATTTGGAATAACCAGGAAATATTTTATCCTCGTTTTTTATTTATATATTGTGGACTTATCGGGATTTGGAACTAGGCGACTCAATTGTCCTAGGTATAAATAACTATCAGCAATAATCTTTTAAACGGTGGAATAACTCCAACAAGCTTTAGCTTCAGTTGATTGTACATGTTTCCAATTTGTCCATAATCCGTTATTTGTAAGTTTAATTTGATCATAGGTCGTAATATGAGATATTAGATAGAAAGTATAATATTAACAGTAGCATATTCACCCTTGAAGCGTTATCTAAATCCACTGCAAGCATAGCGTTGAAAACAGAACAAAAAATTTATAACACTTTGTGCGATGTGCATATAAAAGAGAAAATTACGTGATAGATAGTGGTGTGTGTGTGTGTGAAAATCGACAAATTGTGCAATAACAATAATTAAGGTGCAATTGGTGAATGAAAGTGCGACGGGCTGCAAGTCTTGATGTCCTGCAAGTCCTGCAAAGGAATCGTGCCAAGTGCTACAGCGAAATTACTGTGGTGAGCTAATTTTTTAGACGAATTTTGTGCACGGGTGCCGTTTACCATTTTCAATTTGTGCACTTGGTGTTTGTATGATGAAAATGGTTACGTTTTTGAGGACAGGTGCAACACTTTTACGGGACCACCGTTACGCGAAGAAGAAGGAGTTTGAACTGCTCCATTGAATTTAAACCGATTGAAAGTCTTTTTCTTCGGTTTTTTTGATGTTTTTGTCAAGTTCAAACTTCTTGTTCTCACGTCGTGTCCATGATGCTGTGCTTTTTTGACTGGTGGCGGTGCGACAGTGTACCTTTGACAATCAGCTCTGCAGTAAAGTTAACTTTGGCCGCGCTGTTGCTGGCCACACATGTGTAAAGTCCACTGTGACGAGACGACACATCTTTAAAAACTAGATTACTGAAAAATTCAGCACCGCGTTCCTCAACCTGGAAAATTTTACTCAGTGATAGGTTCCACTTTGACAGAAAATTCGATACTAATTACAAAAAAATGCATACATAAGAAGAAAATACAGTGTTAAAGTCAACCATAAGCTATGTATGTAGTTCAGTTGGAATGGTGAGCTACAGCTTGATCAAACTCAGTTAAGAAACAATAGTTAATGAAGCTTTTAACTCCAGCTGGACAATGTAACGGTTCTATTACAATAGAATTGTAATATTGGATATAATATATTTTTTATTTACTTTGTAGTTTCTATCTAATTGGTTCTACGAAGACACTCGAATGAATTTTTTTCAGAATTGAGATATTGAATGATACGATAGATTTGTTGGTGCGTATCCAATGGAGGCAAAATAGTTCAGGATAAGAATCGTATGTATATGCATCAAAATCATCATTATGTAGAAAAGTTCGCATCAAAAACATTACAATTTATAGTAAATCTTATTATGATCACATTGTTAAATTAAAGAATTACCTTGAAGCTTTAACTGAAAAATGTAAATGATTCTATTACAATAGAATCGTGAACAACACAGAAAGGAAAACAGTCACGTATTTGAAATATTGGATTCAAAATTTTTGATATGATTTGATTCTTTGTATCTTGCTTATATAATATATTTTAATTTACTTTGTTTTTTCTAACTAATTGGTTCTACGAAGACACTCGAATGAGACTTTTTCAGAATTGAACTATTGAATGATACGATAGATTTGTTGGTGCGTATCCAATAGAGCAAAATATGTAGTTCAGGATAAGAATCGTATGTGCATCAAAATCATCATCATGTAGAAAAGTTCGCATCAAAAACATAAGAATTTATAGTAAATCTTATTATGATCACATTGTTAAATTAATGATTTACCTTGAAGCTTTTAGCTCTAGCTGTACAATGTAATGATTATATTACAATAGAATCGTCAACAAAAGAAAGGAATACGGTATACATATTTGAAATGATAAAATTTGATATTCCAAACAAAACTTTTGATATAATTTGATTCCGAGTGTCTTGCTTATATAAGATATTTTTATTTACTTTGTAGTTTGTAGTATGTAGATATTGAATAATACGACAGATTTGTTGGTGCGTATCAAAATCATCATCATATGTATATTTATATATAAACCACCTTGTACATATAAGATTGGTTCTACGAAGACACTCGAATAGGACTTTCAGAATTGAGATATTGAATAATACGATAGACTTGTTGGTGCGCACCCAATAGAGCAAAATATTTCAGGATAAGAATCGTATATGCATCAAAACCATTAGAATTTATAGTAAATCTTGTTAAAGTATCATTATGATTACATTGTAAAATTAAAAGATTGACCTTGAACCTTACAGAAAAACATAAATATTATCATACATATATTAAATTTGACCTGTGTTCCATACAAATTAAGCATCAACGTAAACAAAATGTAATTACATTTATTATACACAATATACTACCTTTCATCTGAAGCTGTCTCAATCAAAATATTACACACATATTAAATACGAGAATTAGTTACATAAAACCCTTACAATATCCAAAATGAAATTTTTTCGAATCTAAGCTAAACATTCATCGGTAAAAACGGCACAGTGTAAAACTTACTTGGAGCGAAGCTGGTATCGAAAGACCGTCTTTATACCACGAAAAGTAAACTGGCATATCACCGGAAGTCACGCTGCAGCTCACTTGTGCCCTTCGTCCTTCCTGTAGGTTTCCCGGAAATGAAAACGGTTCTATTTCCGGCGGATCTGTCAAAGTAAACGACATTGTAAACATACCGTGCGTGAAGTTTTGGTTTACAACTGGGGTTAGTTTGCAACGACCACAATGCATTTTGTACATACTGTTAACAATGAGTTGTATGTCTCGTTTCGCTTGTTGTCCCTCGGCTGCAGTTACGGTGCATATGTATGCACCAGCATGGGTGCTTTCGACTTTGGATATAATTAAGCTTCCTTCGGGCCCACTGTGCGAGTTCACGTTGGCCGGTATCGAATTTCCATTAGAGCGTTCCCATTTCACTGAACTGGAACCATTTCGACGGTTTAAATACACACATTTTAACTGTAGTGTTTGAGTGTTTTAAGTTTTGAGTATATTACCTGATTGGATATCCGGAGTAAGGACAGTAGAGGACTATTTCCCTTCCGGCTACGGCTCTAATTGGACTAATGGAACGGACGTACGGTGGACCTGAAATATTCCAATTGCATGAACGAATAGTGTGTTATATTGTTTGATCGTTTTTAGTAAGTGGAATAAAGTTGTATCTATATATATAAAAATCAATGTCTGTCTGTTTGTCTGTCTGTCTGTCTCTTATAGGCTCCTAAACCACTCAACCGATCGCGATGAAACTTTCAGGACTTATTGAGATCATGCCGGGGATAGTTCATGTGAAAAAAAATCGGGAAAAAACAGGAACGGGAACTGGAACAGGCCTGCTCACGCGTCAGATAACGTACTAGGAACGAGATCGGGATCGGGACCGGGAACAGGAATGGGATCTAGAACAGGAACGGCATCTGGAACAGGAACAGGAACGGGACCGGGAACGGGTCTGCTTACGCGTCAGATAACGTACTAGGAACAGGAACGGGAACGGGATCGGGCATTGCAACGCATGCCGGGTCAGCTAGTCTAATATATAAAACGCTTAAGTTTGTATGTATGTACGTATGGGTCATTCGTCAATTACCAGGTATTGCTCGGGTGCGATTAATAGTAAATAGTAGATGTTTTCGGCAGATTTAAGTAGATTTAAGCAGATAGTGTTTCGGGAGCCCAAAAAGGGGCCGCCGGGGCAGGAGGCGGGTCTGGGGGGTATTAAGGGGCCGGCATTGCTTTTCGGGAGTCCAAAAAAGGGGCCGCCGGGGTAAGAAGGAGGGTTTGGGGGTTGGTAAGGGGCCGGCATTGCTTTACGGGAGTCCAAAAAAGGGACCGCTGGGGCTTGAGGGGGGTCTGGGAGGTGGTAGGGCGCCGGCATGGCTTGAGGGAGTCCAAAAAGGGGGCCGCCGGGGCTTGAGGGACGTCTGGGGGGGGGGTTTGAGGGCCGGAATGGCTTTTCGGGAGTCCAAAAAAAAGGCCGCCGGGGTAAGAAGGAGGGTTTGGGGGTGGTAAAGGGCTGGCATAGCTTTTAGGGAGTCCATAAAAGGGGCCGCCGGGGCTTGAGGGACGTCTGGGGGGTGGTTTGAGGGCCGGAATGGAATTTTGGGCTCCCGAAATAATTTACTAAACAAACACTATATTACATTATATTAATTACACCCCGGGCAAAGTCGGGTAATAAAACTAGTTGATAATAAATGAACATATGATAATTACATAATAATAGCTTGAATTTTGTTTATTTATAGTGAAGTAATCTGAAGTAAAGGGAAACACTTATGTACATATACCTTAAGGGAGATAGATTTATTTACATTCCCATGACAAAATTGGAAAACCAAATATTAATGACGCAGATGAGAATTAAGATAGAGTGAGATATTGAAATTGAGAAGACATAAGAGATGGAAATTAGCATAGACTCATAGAGCATGATGTAGAGTAGAAATTAAGTTGAAAGTTTGCACGAAGTAAATCATCATTATTCTATCCATTAACCTGGATCTTTGTGTTTTTGGACCTGTTTTTCCCCACCAAAAAGAAGACATGTAAATTAAGATGAGGTATGGAATGCAAATTAATGGTAGGTCGTCTCAAACCCTCTCCAATCCTCTTCCATTCCTGTCTGTCTTGAGCAATCTGCATCCACTTGACTCCACTTTCTTTCACATCCTCTCAGTTACCATTTCATTCTTCTCGCTATGTGTCTTGTCCATTTTTCACGCGTACTGTTATATCTGCCACTTTGGTCATACTTAGAAACCCATGTAATTCTTTTGCGATCTGTTCTCGTTATACCGAGCTTCCCATGCTTCTCTGTGTGCACTCTTCTACTCGGTCTACCTTGCTTTCTTTCACATCCTCTCGGATACCATACCATCCATTCTTCTGTATCCACTCCAACTTTTTTACACGTTCCGCTATATCTGCCACTTTGGTCATACTTTTTACCCATGTATTCCTTTTACGATATCTTCTCGTTATACCGAGCATACATCTTTCCATGCTTCTCTGTATGTACTGGATCTTATGAAGCATTCTTGAATATAGCGTCCAAGTTTCACATCCATACGTCATAACTGGCAGTACAGTAGTATCATTCTTCGTTTTATTTAGATCTGGTCATATTCAACCCTAGGTATAAATAACTATCAACTATATCTACAATATGATTATCTACATAAATGGGAGGTAAGAGGAATAATTGAAGTAAGGTTGTGTCACCTTAATCAAAGGAATAATAAAGACAGCAAAAGTTAGTGATTGAAAATAGTAGTTAAATTATTGATATTGGAATATTACCATAAATGTTAAGTCTCGCAGTATGAGTCATCTCGCCTAACGAATTAGTAGCTTTACACGAATAAAGTCCACCATCTTCAGAGCGCACACTAGACATGTTCAGATGACTCACAACATCGCCGTTTTTCGCCAAGTATTGACCAATTTGATACCTGCAAGAGCAAAAAGCATTCAGCCAAGAATCACAACCACACTTTAATAGATTCAGAAGACTACCGAGACCGACCTGAGACCACGAGACATAGTCATCAACGGCTGACCATCCAACAACCATTGAAAACGAGGTGGTGGAGCACCGGAAGCAGAGCATCGCAACGATACAGCAGGACCACTGCGAAGTGCCTGCTCTATAAACGTGTACTGCAACTCTGGAGCCGTGTCTGAAAATCAAAACCACAAAGTCACTCAATTGAAAAATTCGTTTGATTGGCCAGGATTAAAGGACCTAGTGCAAGTAAGCACCTCCTAGTCGAAGCTCCGCGCTAGCCTGGGCACTTTCCACTTCGTTTCGCACAAAGCACTGGTACATGCCAGCATCGGTTCGACGAACCGAAGTAAGTACCAGAGATAGTGCACCCTGAACCCTGGCTCTACCGTCACTTGATGCTGAATCTAATCCGTCTCCGACTGATATGCCATCGTGTAACCACTGGACTGGACCGAGTGGTTCTCCGGATACAGTGCAGTTTAGTACGGCAGTTCCGCCTGAGTTCACAATCTGTAACAAAATCAAATGATATATGTATGTTGGTATAGATACAATTTTAAGTACAACAGAACGTATGCTTTGGGAGGATGCTGAACATTGTGTAAAGCAAGTGTTCAAATACGTATGTGCAACGGATAGTAAATAATGTGTGACATACATATATATGATTTATTGCAGTATGTGGCTGTAATCTGCTACTATATCAATAGTAGTTTGAATATTCCGAGTTATTGTTGTAAAATTTTAGTATTGTTGCAGACAAATTTGAGTATTTGAAATACGTATTATTGACATGTCTTCGTTTTATGTTGAGTTTTTAGAGTTTTTGGTAGTTTAGTAAGCATTACGTCAATACCATTGTTTATATGTAGACTACATTCCCAGTATAACATCGCCCGTATGGAATAATGCCTCCAATACTAACCAATCAAAGCTTCAAGTAGTCCAAAATAAATCATTAAAAATCATTTATAACACGCCCATATATACTAACCTAAAAAGACTACATTCCCAGTATAACATCCCATTAGTCGTAGATGTCACTAACAGATTAACCAGTAGATTCCATGATGGAATTACCAATAACCACACTAACAAATTAGTGAAAGGTCTCGGTGATTATAGCAAGATGTCTTTACCCATTAGGTATAAACACAAATTACCTAAACATAATTTTCTTTAGATCGCTGACTCTAAAAAGTATTTAATTATGTATAATATATTATAAACATTTGATAAGAATTGTAAATAGGTTTTTGAGCTTTTTCTCCTATTATGCTTTAAACACTAACATTAAAATAAAAGAATCCTTATAAATACTAACAAAATGAACAATGTGTAAAATAGATAATGGTCACTGGACCAGTAGCTATTAAAAAATATTTAAGATGTATCGTGAAAATAGTATAAGAACAATAAAAGCTTTTTTTTTTAAATAATAAAAAAAATTGTTTATATGTATGTACCTACATAAATATATACATAGGTACATATGTGTGATAAAGCAGATATATATACGTATATATTCATTAAAGATCAGTAAGAAGTATGACCAAAGTGGTAGATATAACGGAACGTGTGAAAAAGTTGGATTGGACACATAGCGAGAAGAATGGATGGCAGATGGATACGAAAAATACTGAAATGGAAAGTAAGTATGTACGTATAATAATAAGAATGAACATAGCTGTTTTAAATCCAAAATCCCTCTGTGCTTAAAAAAAAAGGCATACGACCGATGCGTACTGCCAGTTAAGACGTATGGATGTGAAACTTGAATGCTACGTAAGATCCAGTGCACACAGAGAAGCATGGAAAGATGTGTGCTCGTAATGACAAGAAGAGATCGAGTGGACGATGGGCTGATGAATTAAGAAGAATGTGTGCAGTCAAGCGGATAAAAGTTATTGTTTTATTATTTAAATATTTTCTATGGTATATTAATGAAAGATTTCATGTAAAAAGTTGCGGTCAATTGAAAATTTAGACATTTTATGAACAGTTAGTTGGGGTATAGCGATAGAATTTCGTGAACTTTCACCGCTGTGGGTATTTATTCTATAACGACGCAAATTTTACGGATTGATCGAAAATTCGAATAGACTCTCCCCGTTAAGTGAAAGTTGACTTTGCATAAAAGGAAAATTGTGAAAGCTTCCCTGTCGCTTTGCGGAAGAAAGTAAATTTTATGAATTCGGCCCCGGCAAAAAGCCACTCCATCGCGTCGGTGTCAATTACGCCATTACGCGTCTTAGATTGATCATGTCGTTATGCCGCTACCATGGGTATTATTATTTTTATTATTATTCAGAAGATGGAGGTAATAGAGGGAAGGGAAATTGGTAACGAAAAGAGGACGGCTTATTTTCCGATACAAAAACGCGAGGTTGTTTCCTATGGGAAATTATTTTCGAGTGTGGGAATGTAAATGGTTCAACCGAGAAGTTCACGGATCGAGAAGTGTTATTATATTTTTCTTCCAAAAGTGGTCTAGGTACTTGATGTCAAACGTTGCCTCTTCACTGTTTGACATACATTTTACCGTCTGTTACAGCAGTGCTACTCAAACTTTCTGATATGGCGGAACGGCAAATTTTTATCAAATTTTCCGCGGAACGGTACCCTATATATAAAATACTATTTTACAATAAAAATATATATTTATATTTTCTTGAAATTTTATTAATAAAAAAAAAACATGAAAAAACGATGATACAAAAATGAATTTATTTATTATGCAAGCATTGAGTATGTAACATATTTTAACGCTTTTTTATAGGGCAAAACTATTTATTTTCCATTTTTAATGAAAACTTAATGAAATTTGATTAATATCGATATATGGATCTTGGATTAATTATTCAAAAAAAACGTAATGACTTGTAATAAGCCCCAATGGGAGATCAATTATAATGCCACCTAACTTTCAAAAAAACAATTTAATGAGGCATGCAAGGTGGCAAACATATCGACCTCTTTTATTTATGGTAAAATTAAATGATTTCCATGATTTATAATGAAAAAATATACTTAAATGATCTAATTGTTCAAATTTATTAAAAAAATTACAAAACTTAAATTGAAACATAAATATTACGGAAGAAAATAATACCAAAACATTAATTGAAAATATAAAATTAACAATGATAAGGTGATAATAATTTATCCTCTATACAGACAGTTAAGGTATCTTTCAGTGGGATAAATGGATTTCGAATCCATCCAGTTCCTTTCCGAGGATGTTCTTCTCCTGGAAAGTACCACTCAAAACGTTCTGCCAAATTCTTTAAGTGTTCGCTTGTGATATTTCAAAGAGATATTTTATTAATATCTTCGCCTTTATCGGCTATAACTGACGCTAAATTATGAAACATATCATAGCAATCTCTCGTCATTCGACTTTCCATATTTCCAACTTTCGCTTGTATCCGTCGATCTTATCCATCATAAAACACGAAGTCATCCTTCCCTGCATGGAGGTGTTAAGCTCGTTTAAATTAGAAAATATATCAGTCAAATACGCCAGTTCAATTCAATTTAAAAAATGGTTATATGGAAAAATTATCTTTGAAAAAAAAATACGCCAATTCATAATTTTTTTTAATTCAAAAACGGTAAAAAAGTGCGTCAGATTTGCGGCTATCGCCGCGGAACGGCAGGCAATCGTTTGCGGAACGGCGCCGTTCCGCGGAACATAGTTTGAGTAGCACTGTGTTTATCTCCGCCTGACCGGTGCGTCATAAAATATGATGCAATAATACAATTGATGTCGAATAAGCAGTGAAGTAACTAACAATACTCACATTGAGCACAGCAATACTATATTTTTATTTTGACCAAATACCAAAATTGACCATTTTTTTTAACGCACATATCTCATACACAAGAAATTGTATTATCATATTCGGATTTAGTGGGTCAAACTTAGTAAAGATTGACTAGTCTCCGCTCTGGTAGTTTTTCTTGTTGCGGTGTAATTAATTATCCAATTCTATTTCTTAGTTAATAGGAGGCATCACATCACATTTATTTAGATAAGGCCCTATTCACATTATTCTCTTCATTTTGTAAAATCACATATGCAGCAGCCACAAGGACCACACTTTCAGTTTGGTCCATGATCCCTTAGCACACAATGCGTGTAAACACAAAATCTGGGCAATAATAAAACAACAACTAATTGCCGGCAATCATTGAGCCACACATTGCTGGGACACATATTCTGCCGTCCTAAGCCCACTTAACGTAACTGACAAAAATTACGAAAATTCGTTAGATGCGTTAGAGTGTATTCTTGCGATTTTTCATATCAAAATTAATATATCTTCATCCAAAAGTGACTTTTTTAAGCTATTAAATCTAACCAATCTGCATGCGCAGAGAAATAGTATCACCAATACTTATACGAAAATAACGTATCCAATATTTACTTCGGTCACTACCTTATCATGAAAGATTGAAAAGACTGAATCTCTCCACATTTGGAGGTGATTTAATTGAAGTATTCAAAATAATAAATGATCATTATTCATGTGAAATGAACAACCTCATTATGTTCAATGAGAACCCTCATCTATGTACATAAGAGGTCATACTCTTAGACTCCGTAAAGAAAAATCAAATAAGATTGTTAGAGATTCATTCTTTTCAAATAGAGTGGTTGAAGTTTGGAATAGTCATATGTATACATTAATAATGAATAATGAAGTGACGTAACTACTGAAGTATTCATTTTTTTTTTTAATTTTTCCTTAGAATTATCAAAACACAATAGAAAATAACCTCATGCACTAAAAAAAAGTTTAAATAAATCAGTAATTGAGTAAATTGAGTGGGCTTAGGACGGCAGTATTGTGCATGTGATGCTGAAAATGTTGCTGGATGGTTGCCGAGCAATATTGTTGAAAAATGTTGCTCGTTGTATTTACGCTCTAATCATTGAGCTACGGTCTACCTTATATTATGTAGAAGTATACATTTAAAAGGAAAACTTTCAAAAGCTCGCTGAGTTAGCCGATCGATTGCGGTGGAATTGGCGTCGAAAGGTGTTTGTTACCTGTGACAAATTGCAACGACCCGGTTCGCTGGAACCTGACCGGTTCACCCGACCCGGTCGATCGCTACATATTCGCCAGTAGGTCGGGGTTCACATGCTCTCGACCTCATCCCCTATCTCACCCCTAGGTGAGCTAGTGCCAAAATCAATTAAGCTCCACGTTGATTAAGAGCTTTTTTTTCCACCCCGTTTTTTTTTTTCGAGCGAGCTTTTGATTGCAAACTCTCGGTCTCTGGACGCGTGTGCAATTTCGACCATTTGACCCGTTCCTCGTTGACTTGACGGGATAATCTAATCTTCAAAATTGCAGACACTCCCTTCTCCTCTCTCTCTCTGTCCTGCTTGTTTCAATTCGATCTCTCTCTCTCTCTCCCTATTTCCATATGCGCTTGCATTCGTTGCAGTAATAGTCAACTGACACAGAAGTTAAATTTAAATCAAACTGTTAATAAAGAAGTTAAATTTAAATCATAAGTACAGCTGGTGGTGTTTTTCACAGGGGTGTATTAATGTATAATGCCCTCTCGGAGTGCGTCAAGTCTTCTAAGACAATAGATGCATTCTTGAAAAGTGTGAGGAGACACCTCTGTGAGAGATAGTAGTTATGTATAAGTATAGTGTATAATGTGTAATTGATTTATGTAGTTGTTATAAATATATAATAGATGTAAGTAAAATTAGCTAATTAGCTATTATTATATAAAATAAATAAACTATGACAGGAAAGCTCTCACTTTGTTAAGTCAATGTGTGATGTAATTTTAATTAATTCAATATCTAGCTATATCGAATTCCAGTTCTTTACTTGTTTGTATTGAGTTGTCAACGTACAATTTAAATCAAACATATGTTACAGAATTTAAGAACACAGAGAAGTATGGAAATATTATTGTATGCTTGGTATAACAAGAAGAGATCGCAGGAGGAATACATGGGTAAGAAGTGTGACCAAAGTGGCAGATATAGCGGTACGTGTGAAAAAGTTGAACTAAACACATAGCGAGAAGAATGGATGGAATTAATACTGGAATGGTATCCGAGAGGATGTGAAAGAAAGCAAGGTAGACCGAGTGGACGATGGGCTGATGAGTCAAGTGGATGCAGATTGCTCAAGCCAGACAGGAATGGAAGAGGATTGGAGTGGCCTTCGTCCAGCAGGGGATGGTGAACGGCTGAAAATGATGATGATGATATGTTACACTAATAAATTAAAATAGCACGGATAAAAAATTATTTTTTGAGAAATACTGCACGAAAAAACTGGTTGAAATTGTACTTCAGGATCAGCTGCTCAGATTGATGAGATGAAAGTTTTATTTATTTCATATTTTAAGGCATTCTATAAATTGAATAGGCATTTTATACTTTCACATATACATATATTACAAAATCGTTCACTTAAAATGAGTCTACTCTTCATTTTAACTCGATTAAATTTTTAAATTGAAAATCGAAATGGCCACCACCATATAAGCAAACAAAGACGGTTCTATTTTTCATCAACAAAAATATAAACGTAAAGGAAAATGTTAACGAAATCATTAACGACGTACATACATACATATGTACATCAAAATGATAAACAAATTTCGCAAAATTTTCATCGCTTAATTGCCGTCAAAATTCAACAAGACGACGGTAATACTTTTCGTCGAATTCGAATTAGCGTTTTGCGCTCGAGTGGTTTTCAATGCGAATTTCTCCTAAGTAGGGTAAATAAGAAAGTATACAATATTCAATTTATCTACACAAAACCCACCTACCCATGAAATATATTTGAACCGTTTCGAATCAATTCGACGAATAATTTACGAAATGTATTTTGAAGCATAATGTCTACAATAATCGAAATTCGTTTAGTCGTCCATTACATTTTACTGTAGTTAATTGAACTCGTATGCACTTGTGTGTAAGTCGTGAGTTTTCGATGTATCGATTTCGCTTCACTTCCGGTTGTTTACCGTTACTTTACGGCCGATTTAACTCGTCGGATGGACAGACATCCTATTGCGGAAGTGAAGTTTGCGTATAAATTTGCACGTCTGTAACCGGATGAAATATGAGCGGCCGCCGCGAATTTATCTCGCACTCTCACAGTCCTGTCAAAGTGTCACAAGTTCTCAACTTTCGCGATCCCCTTTCCCCATTACCGTTATTATTATCGTTGGTTATTATTATCACCGGCGGGAAATGCAGACGATCGGGGAAAAGGGAGGAAAAGAGCCGGGAGTTTTTCCTCTGGGAAAACTTCTGACGCCGACTCTGAAACATTACGTTGTGGGCAAAATTGAACCAAGTTCAAATTACGTTTCCTAATTCAAAATTATAAATCAAATAGTAAACATGATGTATTTTATTGTTACTTTTGTGCAATGAATTTCGTGACACGTGTTCTTTATATACCAAATAATAAGTCAGCAGTCAAAAACGACGATAGACTAATCGGTGATGTTATTTCATTATCACCCGTATTGAACTCGCATTGAAATCAGATTTTTTAAATATATTATATATTATATATAAAACAGTAATGTTTGTATGTACGTATGGGTTATTCGTCAATTACCAGGCGTTGCTCTGGCGCGATTAATATAAACGACGAAGTACACACGATAGTAGATGTTTTCGGCAGATTTAAGTAGATTTAAGCAGATAGTGTTTCGGGAGCTCAAAAAGGGGCCGCCGGGGCAGGAGGGGGTCTAAGGGGGGGGCAGTAAGGGGCCGGCATTGCTTTTCGGGAGTCCAAAAAAAGGGCCGCCGGGGTAAGAAGGAGGGTTTGGGGGGTTGGTAAGGGGCCGGCATTGCTTTTCGGGAGCCCATAAAGGGGCCGCCGGGGCTTGAGGGGGCTGGGGGGGGGTGGTAGGGGGCCGGCATGGCTTGAGGGAGTTCAAAATGGGGGCCGCCGGGGCTTGATGGACGTCTGGGGGGGGTGGTTTGAGGGCCGGAATGGCTTTAAGGGGTATCAAAAGTTGAAAAAAAAAAAAAAGTTTACATGTTCAAAAAAGTTCAAGTTCAAAAAAATATATATTGTTAGAAAAAAACTCGAAAAATCCTATAGTGACGTCATAGCGTTACTATACTCCCTAAAAGCTATGCCGGCCCCTTACCACCCCCCCCCCCCCCTCCTGCCCCGGCGGCCCCTTTTTTGGGCTCCCGAAATAATTTACTAAACAAACACTATATTACATTATATTAATTAAACCCCGGGCAAAGCCGGGTAATAAAGCTAGTACTATTATAGAGTTAAATCCAACTTGAATAGCTCTGTAAGTTGATAAGGCCGTGTTCCGTAACCGAGATAAGCAACGGACATAGTGTGGTCAGCCATTTTACGGTTAACTTGTCTGGTGTTTGACTGTAAGGTTATCTGATATGTTGTAAAATTGGCTTAACTGAAGAATAAAGTAATCCGCACATGCTTTGTAAACTAATCAAGACCCCACCGCATATACGTAACGATATTATAAGTTTGTATGCTTCAAAATAAGTTATATTTTATGTAGAATGAATTGAAATAAAAAAAAAAAAAGCACTCATTTAAGTAAAAATTAGCCGAACCTGTTCAAAAATTAATTTCTACTTATTTTGCACGCGCAACCAAATGCAAAAGCTGTGTTTATTTTAATAATGTATTATTGTACGGTGAAATCCATTACTGGTAAATTTTTAAAATCGGGCACTTTGACGCATTAGCTTTATTTATTTTTAACGTAAGCTTAACGATCGAATAATATGTTTGGGTTTAAGTCTGTCTGTTTATTTGACACAATTTTAATTATTTTTGTTTTATGTATTATATATCTAATTTTTTCCCGAAGCCCATAGTTTCCTCTATTGTTAGAAAATGATTTTAACTTTATGACAAAAAAAAAACTATATGATAGTAAAGTATGATAACCTTTTATATAGAATTCTTGTTTAAATAAAATCTATATATGTACATATATGTATATAAAATGTCAATGTTTGTCTGTTTGTCTGTCTGTTTGTCTGTCTGTTTGTCTGTTTGTCTGTTTTGTCTGTCTGTTTGTCTGTCTGTTTGTCTGTCTGTTTGTCTGTCTGTTTGTCTGTCTGTTTGTCTGTCTGTTTGTCTGTTTTTGTCTGTCTTTTGTCTGTCTGTTTGTCTGTCTGTTTGTCTGTCTGTTTGTCTGTCTCTAAGTTTGTCTGTCTGTTTGTCTGTCCGTCTCGTTTGTCGATGTTTATCTGTCTTTTGTCTGGACTTCTGTTTGTCTGTCATGTTTGTCTGTCTTTTTGGGTTTGTCTGGTCCCTCTGTCTGTTTGTCTTTTGTCTGTCTGTTTGTGTGTCTGTTTGTCTCTTAAAAAAACCGATCGGGGGAAATCATGCGGGGATGGTCCCTGTGAAAAAAAAAAATCGGGGAAAAACGGGAACGGGAACGGGAACGGGCCTGCTCACGCGTCAGCTAACGTACTAGGAACAGGGGAACGGGAACGGTAACGGTAATGGGAACGGGATCGGAAACGGGCCTGCTCACGCGTCAGAAAACGTACTAGGAACGGGAACGGGAACGGAAACGGGAACGGGAACGGGATCGGGCATTGCAACGCATTCCGGGTCAGCTAGTAATAAATAAATAATAAAATATTGTTGAATATTATTTTTACTTTCCCATTTTTTCATACATATTTTACGTTTTTCGCGACCCACTAAAAATCGGCGACCCACAGTTTGAGAAACACTGCAATAGATAATAAGTTTATTTCGTAATTTTAGTCAGTCTGTTCATTTTCACAATTTCTTCTGTCTGTCCTGTTTATCCATCTGTCTGTACTTTTGTCGATTTAGTTTTTCATTGTTCTATCTGTATTTATGTCAGTCCGTCTACCTGTTTATCCATGTATTTGTTTTGTTAGTCTTTCGTTTTTCCGTCTATCTGTCTATTTACAGTTAAATTGTAATCGGCAGCAGTGAGTAGTGATCGCATCACAATGAAAAGGCATTTCCTCGGATTTCCCCGATCGCATTATCCATCTGGATTATTCGATAGCCAGGAGTATGCAACAGTGGAATACGTTCACCCTCAGGGATCGCCAACAATTTACGAGCGAACTCATAGAAAAATCGCGCAAATCCGAACGACTCCCGCAAGCATAAATATAACGGGGCAGCGCGTAAGGGTTATTTATGTACGTGGCCGCGAACTAACTCTGTCGAAGAAACGGCAAAAATATACCCACACATGTATGCGAAAATATAAAAAATAAAAAAAAGTGAACCGGAACAACCCCTATTCGATTTATTCGCACGATAGGTCCGACGACAGGCGACGATTCAAATCCCACTTCAATAAATTGAAGTGGGATTTGAATCTGGAAACCGCGGGCAAATTGTGTGTCACACGCGACCTTATTGTTATTCAAATTTCGCACCGTTATTAATGTGTTGAAAGAAGTTATACGTGTACAGGTACATATACATAGGTCTTGTGCAGAATTTCGTCGTGTTATTTATTTATCATATATGTACGTATGCAGTGTATATTATACATGTGTATTTTATTTCATTTTCGTTGAGGTCGAATCTCAAATCTAATATATTTTTCAGGAACTTTTCCGAAAATCAAACTGCGCGGTGCGGCACGTTTCGGGTTTTCGTCCCGTGATCCCGGAAAAGTTCCTTTAAATATTCGCTGGGGATATTTATTTCAGACGACTTGACGTTTTCGATATTATCTTTCTCCTTTTTTTTTTTTTTTCACGCACAATTATAATCATATCATACATGTAAGGTATAGTAAATGTGCATACTCACCTGAGTATTCAACATAATATGATCTTCGATAATATTAATACAACAATACAGCATGCTTATGATTATTATAATTGTATCATAGTCACATTGGCAAGAGTTAATTTTGAACTAATTAAATTTTCATTTGAATTTTGAATTCAGTCAATTTAGATATGAAAAGACTATTTTACACCAAAAATGGTTCTATGATGAGATATATGTACAATGTACATACATACATAACTTTTTTTGTAGATTTATACCCACTGAAAACGCACAATTTTCCAACATCTTGGTGTTGCACAATCGATTTCTCATAATTTGCTAATTTTTAACTACATAGTTTAAGCCCGTTGAATGTCAGCAGACGTGTTTTTTGTAAGTGATAGTAACGATAGAAAAACGTGTTCATTCAACGTGCTAACTAAATAAATCGATCAAATGTTTTCGTAATTAATTACGTGACAATTTAGCAAACTGGCGAACCTACCAAGGATTGATATTATCAAATTATATGAGCTCTCCCATCACTGGTGTTGAGTGAACGCGTTAGGCCCGAGCCTCACCGGGCAACTGGTCTACCGAGCAGAGCATTGAGCAATTTGCTCCGCCGACTTAGTTGCTCACATTGCGATGTTGATTATCTTTAATTATTATGGAAATTCAAAACTGACCCGCAGAATCGGTTTCTTAGACAATTCTATAAATGAATTTTTTTCGTTTTATCTTTTGTCCAAATCCAGCTGTTCATTGTATGACGTAGTATCCGTTGCTTACATGCATGCGACTGAATCTTGACCAGTGCAAGGGGACTGGAACGTCTCTCTCTCGTGCAAATAGAGTGCGAGCGGGACAACGGCGAGTGCATCACCTCTGTATGATTTATTTACGTCACTTTCAAAATAGACAAATCTTTAAAAAAAAATACTTATTTTTTTCGTGTTTCTTATATAAAATTGCCTAATAATCATATTATAATCTCGTCGGTTTTGGCCTCTTACAGAGCTATACACTTTTATGGAGATGTTTGTATCAGTCTTTTTTGTTAATTTCAAGATTTGACGAATCTTTGAAAATAAGAAGAAAAATAGGGATCTGGACTGAAACTTTCGTCGGAAATCACTATCTGTGTGTAGTGTTTATCTCGTAGTATGAAAAATTCGTCTTTTTTTTTCGTTTTTCGTTTTTTTGAAAAAAAAAATTATTTTTTTTTCATGTTACCTGTACAAAATTGTCTAAGGAATCCATATTTGAAGTCGGATTTGGATTTCCATGCCAATATAAACGTCCTTTCGGGTCGTGAAAATCGCGAGTCTCCCTGAGTTGCCGTGACGGCATGTAGTCGTCGGTAGTCGTCCTTAGTTGCGGAGACTGAGTTGCCCGGTGAGGTCCGCTCCGTCTTAACACGACACGACGACTAAGGCCGACTAGTCTGCAGACTAGTCGGCAGACTAGTTGCCCGGTGAGGCTCGGGCCTTAGCGCTAACTCACCCAACCTGGTGATCATGGGTTCAAATTCCACTCGCGACATTCGTGTTTTTTTTCAATTTTACCAAGGCGAGCGTTATCAGCAGACAGACAGACGCAATTGGGATATTATATATCTATATAATTTTCATATTAATCGTCCAGCCTGTTGAAAAAGTTAACAATATTTATATATGTATTTAAGGAACTTTTGAGTATAATCAAAAGACGATTATTTTAGGTTGGGTTATATTCTCCATACTATAATATTCAAATTTGATACGAAGAGATCTGTACATCATTTGATGACAAATTCGAAACATTGTATTGAAAGCTTCATTAAATTTATAGTCGTTGACAGAATGTGAGCAACATCAAAGCCCATAACAGTGACAGTTATAGTCTGACAACGGTCTGTTATACATACATATAACCGACTCATCTCTACAGAACCGTCATCAACTTAGATTGCAATCGATTAGAATTGCATTCACGTGACATTTTATCCGTACAAAACGTTCGTTTTGCGCGTTAATTCACATTGCAACTTCGTATTGCGGTCACGGCCCGGTACGCGCACTCAACTAACTTTGTTATATCGGACAAAATTCGCTGACATTTCGCTTGGGGCTTTGAATTGCGAAATGCATTAATGACAATGGCGACCCGGAGCCTGGAGTCTAGAGTTCAAAACCCGGACAAAGCTCGCCAACATACATACATACATATGTACATAGACAACAATTGATACAGGTAACGAACGACCTGCTATACAGTGTTAATTTGCGGTCAAATTAACGAGCAGTGACCTATTAATATGTACATTTGTCTATCAGAATATGTTTCATTTTTTGGTATGTGATGGTATGCGTGTCAATATTTCAGAGAATCCGTTGGCTTAAGCCAGTGGTCGGCAACCTTTTTGGAGCCCGGAGCCAAATCAGCGAAAAATCCAAAAAATGGCAAATTTTCGGAGCCGCCACATATTATTTAATAAAAAAAAAATATATACATATACGGATTTTAATGTTATTTTAAAAAGCTAATGCGATTTTTGAACTGGTACATTTTCGGACAATTTACATAAATTCGGAACGTATTTAGTGTTCTTCAATTGCATCGGTGCATTAAATCTTTCGTCACTTAATTGATTACGGTACGAATTTTTCACAAATTTCATCGAAGAAAAAATTTTTCACAATAAAATTGTATGTGGAACCAAAAAGCGTCGAGATGCAAAATGGCTTCCTGACGTTCGAATAAACACTGAACAACAAAAAATCACGTTTTGTAAAACCCAGAGCGGAGATTGGTCAATCTTTACTAATTTTGACCCACTGAATTCGAATCCGATAATGATGCGATGAGTATTTAAAAGCAATAAAAAATCATAATCAATAGAAAAAATATCTAACTATTGATTTCAATACTCACTTTGAGCACAGCGATACTATATTTTGAGTTATTTAGATTTTTATATTTTTTAGATTTTTTAAATCGCGAATATCTCATAAACGAGAGCATATCAACAAAACTTCACGATTTTATGACTCAATTTGTCATAGTTTGGTTTTATGTTTTCTCTGGATCCATATTAAAGGAAGGCAAGTATGTAAAAAAAAAACCAACGTAGCTAATTTGGTTGACGCGAGTACATTCGGGGTCAAAAAATCTAATTTGCAATTTATTTATTTTATTTTACAAAAAGTGTTGGATTATAAACGGAGCCGCCAACTTTCGCGCCCGGAGCCGCATGCGGCTCCAGAGCCACCAGTTCCCGACCAATGGCTTAAGCGTACAAATTACGATCTTCGCTACAATAATAGGGCATAGAAAATCCGCCGAGAAAAAGATGATTGATGACGTGAAAAGGAGTATTGAACTAATTCTACAATTATAAACATACAGATTAGCTAATATTTCAAAGGAAATTTCATACTCTCTGTCAACAAGTCAACATGTAGTTAATTGTGTTTCAACGATCGGAATTAATACATATGTACATACATTTATCTTGACGGCTATTTACACCTAGGACAATAAGTTAACATGACTGGATGTAAAGAAGAAGAAATGGATGGAGCGCTTTTTGAAGAATGAACACAGTTTTTAAATCCAATATCCCGTTATGTTTAAAAAATAAGGCATACGACCAATGCGTACTGACGGTTATGACGTATGGGTGTGAAACGTAGATGCTGAATTCAAGAATGTTACGCAAGATCCAGCGCACACAGAGAAGCATGGAAAGATGTATGCTATAACAAGAAGAGATTGTAAGAGGAATACATTGGTAAGAAGTGTGACCAAAGTGGCAGATATAGCGGAACGTGTGAAAAAGTTGAAGTAGCAATGGACTAGACCAGCAGTCACCAACCTACGCCCCGCGGGCCAGATCCGACCCGCGAGAGATTTTCATCCGGCATAAAATTTAAAATTTTTGACCTGATCGTGATATTTTATACAAGAAATTGGTCAAATCCCTTCACAATTTCTATTTGGGTATGGTTTCCAGGTAGTTAAGACCCAAATGAAATGCAAAAAGCAACTTTCCGTTCGTCTTTTATTTGACGACCGTTCGTCATTTGTTTGACGACGTTCGGGATTCCCGTATTTTAACAAAAAAAAATCACTTTCTTGGAAAAGTGGCATAGTTAATCTCTTGCAGGTGCATATCCTGAAGATGCAAGTTTTCGGACAAATCGTCACTCATCTCATCATCTCATTCTCGCAACAGAAGTTGGCAAGAACACTAGTTGTTACATTTATTAAAGTACATATCTTTATAATAAATAGTTTATTGATTTTTTTTAATATGTATACGAAGTTAGGTTAGTTAAAGGGTGGCTTCAATTCAGTTTTCGATTGACACATTTTTTCGTCGATATTTGTGAAAAAAGTCTTCTTTTCGCGAAGTTAGGTTGGGTGCAGAATGGCTTCAATTCAGTTTTCGATTGACACATTTTTTCGTCGATATTTGTGAAAAAAGTCTTCTTTTCGCGAAGTTAGGTTGGGTACAGGATGGCTTCAATACAGTTTTCGATTGACGTATTTTGTCGTCGATATTTGTGAAAAAAGTCTTCTTTTGGCGAAGTTAGGTTGGGTATAGGATAGGATGGCTTGAATACAGTTTCCGATTGACGCATTTTTTCGTCGATATTTATGAAAAAAAAGTCTTCTTTTGCGAAATTAGGTTGGGTACAGGATGGGCTTGAATTCAGTTTCCGATTGACGCATTTTTCGTCGATATTTGTGAAAAAAAGTCTACTTTTCGCGAAGTTAGGTTAGGGTATAGGATGGATTTCAGTTTTCAATTGACGCATTTTTTTCGTCGTTATTTGCGATTGACGCATTTTTTTTCGTCGATATTTGTGAAAAAAAAAGTCTACTTTTCGCGAAGTTAGGTTGGGTACAGGATGGCTTGAATTCAGTTTTCGATTGACGCATTTTGTCGTCGTTATTTGTTGAAAAAAGTCGATATTTTCTACTTTTCGCGAAGTTAGGTTGGGTACAGGATGGCTTGATTTCAGTTTTCATTGACGCATTTTTCGTCGATATTTGTGAAAAAAAAGTCTTCTTTTGCGAAATTAGGTCGGGTACAGGATGGCTTGAATTCAGTTTTCGATTGACGCATTTTTTCGTCGATATTTGTGAAAAAAGTCTTCTTTTGCGAAATTAGGTTGGGTACAGGATGGCTTGAATTTAGTTTCCGATTGACGCATTTTTTCGTCGATATTTGTGAAAAAAGTCTACTTTTCGCGAAGTTAGGTTGGGTACAGGATGGCTTGATTTCAGTTTTCAATTGACGCATTTTTTCGTCGTTATTTGTGAAAAAAGTCTTCTTTTGCGAAGTTAGGTCGGGTACAGCATGGCTTGATTTCAATTTTCAATTGGCGCATTTTTTCGTCGATATTTGTGAAAAAAGTCTTCTTTTTGCGAAGTTAGATTGGGTACAGGATGGCTTGAATACAGTTTCCGATTGACGTATTTTGTCGTCGATATTTGTGAAAAAAGTCTTCTTTTTGCGAAGTTAGGTTGGGTATAGGATGGCTTGAATTCAGTTTCCGATTGACGCATTTTTTCGTCGATATTTGTGAAGAAAGTCTTCTTTTTGCGAAGTTAGGTCGGGTACAGCATGGCTTGATTTTAGTTTTTAATTGACGCATTTTTTTCGTCGTTATTTGTGAAAAAAATGTCTTCTTTTTTGCGACGTTAGATTGGGTACAGGATGGCTTGAATACAGTTTCCGATTGACACATTTTTTTCGTCGATATTTATGAAAAAAAAAGTCTTGTTTTTTGCGACGTTAGATTGGGTACAGAATGGCTTGAATACTGTTTCCGATTGACACATTTTTTCGTCGATATTTATGAAAAAAGTCTACTTTTCGCGAAGTTAGGTAGGGTACAGCATGGCTTGATTTCAGTTTTCAATTGACGCATTTTTCGTCGTTATTTGTGAAAAAAGTCTTCTTTTTGCGAAGTTAGGTCGGGTACAGCATGGCTTGATTTCAATTTTCAATTGACGCATTTTTTCGTCGATATTTGTGAAAAAAGTCTTCTTTTGCGAAGTTAGATTGGGTACAGGATGGCTTGAATACAGTTTCCGATTGACGTATTTTGTCGTCGATATTTGTGAAAAAAGTCTTCTTTTTGCGAAGTTAGGTTGGGTATAGGATGGCTTGAATTCAGTTTCCGATTGACGCATTTTTTCGTCGATATTTGTGAAGAAAGTCTTCTTTTTGCGAAGTTAGGTCGGGTACAGCATGGCTTGATTTTAGTTTTCAATTGACGCATTTTTTCGTCGTTATTTGTGAAAAATGTCTTCTTTTTGCGACGTTAGATTGGGTACAGGATGGCTTGAATACAGTTTCCGATTGACACATTTTTTCGTCGATATTTATGAAAAAAGTCTTCTTTTTGCGACGTTAGATTGGGTACAGAATGGCTTGAATACTGTTTCCGATTGACACATTTTTTCGTCGATATTTATGAAAAAAGTCTACTTTTCGCGAAGTTAGGTAGGGTACAGCATGGCTTGATTTCAGTTTTCAATTGACGCATTTTTTCGTCGTTATTTGTGAAAAAAGTCTTCTTTTTGCGAAGTTAGGTCGGGTACAGCATGGCTTGATTTCAATTTTCAATTGACGCATTTTTTCGTCGATATTTGTGAAAAAAGTCTTCTTTTTGCGAAGTTAGATTGGGTACAGGATGGCTTGAATACAGTTTCCGATTGACGTATTTTGTCGTCGATATTTGTGAAAAAAGTCTTCTTTTTGCGAAGTTAGGTTGGGTATAGGATGGCTTGAATTCAGTTTCCGATTGACGCATTTTTTCGTCGATATTTGTGAAGAAAGCCTTCTTTTTGCGAAGTTAGGTTGGGTGCAGAATGGCTTGAATTCAGTTTTCGATCGACGTATTTTTTTGTCGATATTTGTGCAATTTTTTATTATTTATCGTCTTTTTAACTGATATCTGTGAACAAGTATGTATGTAGCTACAGGGAGGAGCTAAACTTGCTAACGACTTCTAGTATCATGTTAAATCGTTTGAAACAAAACTGGAGTTATTTAAAAATGACCTTGTGCAAAATAATTTTACTCATTTTCCCTGTGATAATTTGTCTAAAAATATACCTATTTCGATTTTCCAATCGAAAACAGTATGCACAATATTAAATTATTACAGATAGCGTTCGAAGATCGATTTATAGATTTTAAGAGCAATTTAAAAGCGTTTAAATTTTTCCAAAATCCATTTGATACGATATTGAAGAAGATTTTCAATTAGAATTAATCGATCTTCAAGCGAATGATGGTTTGATGTCAATATTTAAAAATGAAGCGTTAATTAAATTTTATCCTATATTAGAGGAGTCTGATTTTATCCAAAAATAAAAGCATTTGCTAAAAAAATTGTATTAATCTTTGGTAGCAAAATGAAATATGTATATTAAATCAAAAAATATGGAAATTTTTTTACATACATATGTACATATGTATGTATATAAAGTGTATATGTGTGGAGTCAAGTGGATGGAGATTGCTCAAGACAGGCAGAAATGGAAGATGATTTGAGAGGCCTTCATCCAGCTGTGGATGCTGAATGGCTGAAAATGATGATGACGACGATGATATTGTATGTCTCAATATAGGTACATATATAGGTACTTTTAAAACTATCCAATTTGTTTTTGAATTTAAGTTCGAGGGAAGGCGCAGATTTCTGAATGCTTAAAATATAATCTGATACATATCGTATCATATAAATGCAATACAGTAGCATTGTGTTGAATCATTCCAAAAGTTATAATTCTCGATGTATTCCAGTTTACGGGCATACGAAAAACCATAACTTACCTATGAATGATAATCGCACTGTTGTACGAATCGCTGGCAGTTGAACGGACCAGTTCTGGTCACGAGCCTTAGAACCATATTTTACCGTTAAAATATATCACAGTGTCGTTTAAAATTGCGAAAACGGTTCCGGGGTAGTTGTGGGTAAACAGGATGACACAATTTAAACACATACATACATACTATGTATGTAGTAAAACTTTTGACAATTACACAGTGCATATACATACATTGTATGTGGTTTTGTTGCGATACGGCCTCCGTTTTCATTACGGTAATGGGGTTTTACGTTTGTGTGTTTGTTAGTATACGTGTGCACGCAATTTAATAACATTTCATCGAGCAAACAATAAACTTCACAAATGACTTCCGATGCGGTGCTTCGAATAAATATCCACTGGGTTTTATTGTGCCGTGTGCCAGTGATGTTCAAATGTTCGTTCGTAGAGCTTAAAGCTCTTATGATAATGTATGATAAGATTGTTAGATTTTTACGCACAGTCATAGACATTCTTGATGTCGAGATATTTCTCAAATATTGTACTCACTTACTAGAACTACATTAATACTATAAACTATACGCTTAGATAAGATTGGATGGTGTGATGTGAACTATAAGTTTACTTACTAGATCAGTGGTCCGGAACCGTTTTTGAGCTAACAGCCAAATCAGGGAAAACCCTACAAAATTTGCAAGTTATGTAGCCGCAACATACTATTATCGGATTACATATTCATAATAAAATAAAATGTCACTCCTTTATGAAATGGATTGCTGTAAGAAATAAGTTATCTTCGTGATATTTCTTAATGTTAGTTTATTATTAAAAAGTATTTTATCTGACAAACAATCTGAAAGCTTTTTATAGCCATGAAGTTGTGGAAAATGGATTTATTTTAATTTTGTTTAAATTGTGTTTCACGCAAAACGTTGGATAACAGCGAGAGCCGCAGGTTTTCATTCAAAGAGCCGCATGAACCATAAGATTACTAACATCGCGTGAGATTAGATTGTGTGAACTATGTACAATATACATAAGACTAGCACTATATTATGATGTAGATTATAAGGTTTGTTAAGGTATTGTTCATAAACAAATTATTGTAAGATTGAGTTGCTTACTCTTTTTTTAAGAGTTAGTCGAATGAAATGTATGTATGTACATATGTATGATTAGATTCAAATAATATGGGAGCACACTTCGAAAGACCCAGCATTAAAAACATTAATTAATAAACTTACGTATCAAATCAAAATTAGAATCAAACAAATTAAAAATGAAGCATGGTCAAAAAAATTAGAAAAATTAAACTCAGTAGATGGCTCTCTTTGGAAATTAGCTAAATCAATTCGCAGGACAAAAATCGCGATTCCTCCATTAGATGATGGAGTGAACTCAGTGACGCGAGATTGCGACAAAGCAGAACTCTTATCGAAATCATTTCAAAAGCATCACACACTCACACAACACTACCACCACAAATCAACGCATAACAAAGTCAACCAGTCCATCAAAACCCTCACTAAAAATGCTACTAATAATACTAAAAAATATAAAATTGGTCCATCCGTGTGAAATCCAAAATATAATTCGTAACTTAAAAAAATAAAAAAGGCACCTGGACGCGATGCAATAGATAACGTTATAATCAAACAACTTCCATTTAAAGCCCTAGTTTCATTATCTAAAATATTCAACTCTTGCTTATTAACTGGATATTTCCCAGAATACTGGAAAACAGCAAACGTCATTCCGATTCCAAAGCCTGATAAAAAATCACAAAAACCCAGCCAATCATCGACCCATTAGCCTACTCTGTACTCTCTCAAAAATTTTAGAAAAAAATCATTTACACTCGCTTACTTAAGATTTTAGACAAAAAATTGATTAACGAACAATTTGGATTTCGCCACGGACATTCCACGACCCAACAATTAACAAGACTAACCGAATACGTAACGAAGAACTTCAATATGAAGAGAAGTACCGGAATGGTATGTCTTGACATAGAGAAGGCTTTCGATACGGTTTGGCACGATGGACTCATTCATAAACTCCTTACTAACAAAGTACCGAACTACCTAATACATATCATCAGATCATACCTAACTCACAGGAAGTTAGTGGTTAACGTAAATACTGAAATATCCTCACCGAAATCAATCTCAGCAGGGTCCCACAGGGAAGTCTGCTAGGCCCTCTCTTATTTGCCATATATATTAATGACATACCCATCCCAAAAAAAACTGTCACATAGCTCTATATGCAGATGATACTGCTTGCTTCACAAGCAGTATAAAACCAGAGGTTATTCGCAGAAACCTTGAACTAGCCTTAAAGACACTGACGGACCACTTCACTAAGTGGAAAATTAAAATTAATCAAAACAAAACAGACGCGATTTTCTTTAGTGTACGAAAACATAAACCAAATTCAGATCTGAAAATCCCATCTGGAGAAAGTCTGAAATGGCAAACACAAATAAAATACTTAGGAATTACATTCGATAAGAGAATGAGATGGGCCCCACATAGAGGCGGCGAAATGCAAAGCAATTCGCGCCATATCTTCAATATACTCTATATTCAATCGACATAGTGCCTTATCACTACATAATAAAATTAAAATATATCGCGCACTCATACTACCCTTACTAACGTACGCTGCTCCCGTATGGAATAATGCCTCCAATACTAACCAATCAAAGCTTCAAGTAGTCCAAAATAAATCATTAAAAATCATTTATAACACGCCCATATATACTAACCTAAAAAAGACTACATTCCCAGTCTAACATCCCATTAGTCGTAGATGTCACTAACAGATTAACCAGTAGATTCTATGATGGAATTATCAATAACCACACTAACAAATTAGTGAAAGGTCTCGGTGATTATAACAAGATGTCTTTACCCTTTAGGTATAAACACAAATTACCTAAACATAATTTTCTTTAGATCGCCGACTCTAAAAGTAAGTATTTAATTTAATTATGTAAAATATATTATAAACATTTGATAAGAATTGTAAATAGGTTTTTGAGCTCTTTCTCCTATTATTCTTTAAACACTAACATTAAAATAAAAGAATCCTTATAAATACTAACAAAATGAACAATGTGTAAAATAGATAATGGTCACTGGACCAGTAGCTATTAAAATAGATTTAAGATGTATTGTGAACATAGTATAAGAACAATAAAAGCTTTTTTTTTAAAAAAAAAAAAAAAAATAATAATAATAATATGGGATAGTAGTAATAATTAGACAAAACTTGGTAGTAAAAGGAATTTAACTTAAGAAAGGGGGTTCAAATTAAATATATGTAGACTAGCGGTTGGGAACCGGCGGCTCCGGAGCCGCATGCGGCTCTTTATATGAAAACCTGCGCTTCTGGCTGTCATCCAACGTTTTCCGTGAAACACAAAACGTTAACACAAAATTTACACAAAATCAAAATGAATCCTATTTCCATAACTTTACGGCCATAAAAACCTTTAAAATCGTTTTTCAGATTAAACTTTGTTATAATTTTTAATGATACTGTAGCGTTGTGAGACCGCGTGGCGATCCCGCCAAAATAGACCAATGGCGTTCTGATCGCCTACTATAAATAGAGGCACGATTGGCCTCAGAGAGGATTCTCGCTCAGGATGCTGGACCGAACGGACCGTTCGGCTCCAGTGGAATAAACCTCTTACAACCAACTTCGATCTTTCTCTCCGTTCATGGAACCACCCTTCCTGCCCACGCAACAATACATACACTCTTAAGTGCTAAGAAATATCACAAAGATAACGTATTTTTTAAAACTATCCATTTCATCGATGAGTAACATTTAATTTAATTTTGAATATACATAAACATAATCCTAAAATAATATGTTGCGGATCTCAAGCTTACCAATTTTGCAAGGTTTTCTCTAATTTGAGTCTTATGTATATATAGACCATTTAAAGATAAAATTGATTTAGTTTATGGGTGTAAAGGTTGCGCTACAATACGCACTTACATAATTATTATGTAAGATAGTTTAGAATCAAGTTCGTTGTTTAGTTTAATCAAAGGTAAAATTATAGTGAGTTGAGTTTAATATTTAACTCAGTATATGTTAAGCTGTGGATACAGCGTAATAGTTTAATTCAAAAGAAGATTATTTTGTACTTTCCATAGCAAACAATACGCTAAGCTTTCCAACAATAAAGCGGATTGTTATTCACACAGTATTTAATTCGATTCGGTATATTTTATACCGAATTTTTCACTGTCCTAAATTTATTCCACGTACAAATGGCGCGCTTTAAATGTAACTGCAAACGTTCACGTACATAATAATTACTGTACGCGAATTCCGTTTTGTAATATGATTGTTAAATTTCGCTTTAACACTGCGGCAAATTGAGTTCTGTCGCTGCAAAATTGCATTTTTCAATGCATCGCGCGTCTGCACTCGTCCACTAATTCCAATTAAAATTGCAAATTGAAAACGGTCAAACGGTGAATATTTTATTGCGGTCAAATATAATAATATAACTGTACGTAAACAACAACCAAAAACGGAACGATTGAAATCAATTTTCGATGACCAAAAACAATAGTTCAGTTATTGAAATGTAATCATGTAAAAGTCTAGTTCAGAAAAGTCCGAGTACTATCTTATTATACATATATATAATAGCCGAAATCCGTCTGTCTGTCTGTCTGCTGATAACGCTCGCCGAGGAAAAAACTCGCTAAAAAACCAGAACGAGTGGGGATCGAACCCAGGACCCCAGGCTTGAGAGGACTCGCACTAATGCTATCCGCTATCGCCCTTGGTCAATTTAGTCCTTTTTTTTTTTTAAACATTACCTATACAAGGGATCGTGACTGCTTTACCTATAAAAGGGATCGTGAATCTGCTAATAATACATAGATGGCACTATAAAAACTATTATTTTGTTGGTTTTGTGATTTTTACAAAATCACTTACAAAATTATAATTATTATATATATATACTAGTGTAAGCCCGTTGAATATCAACGGAGTGGTTTCTCATCACCCGTACTTTACCCGAGTGTTTTTGGGTGGTTGAGTATTGTACATGTGTATTTAATAGTTTTTATAGTTGTTGTATAGATGGCGCTTTATAATTAATTATTTAATTATATGTATATATAATTGTTATTATAAAGCGCCATCTATACAACAACTATAAAAACTATTATATATTCATATAATTTAGCAAAGTCACGAACACTTGCGAGGGTAAAGTCATAGCGTTATCAGCAGACAGACGGATTTCGGCTATTATATATATAATAATTAATAATTATAATATAAATAGTAAAGTAAAAAAAAAATCGATACCGTGCTATCAATTAGTGAGGATTGCTGTAATACATAGATGGCGCTATAAAAACTATTATATATTTTTTGTCACTTACAACCGTGCGATCAATTAGTGGGGATCTCTATTAAAAAAGCGCTTTACGATATTTAAAATTCAGCGGGCGTTGATATTCAACGGGCTTACACTATTAGGTATATATGTATAATAGCCGAAATCCATCTGTCTATCTGTCTGTCCGTCTGTATCGTTCCAATTTTAGTATATGTGCTGCCGAAGCAGGACTGTCTGTCCGTCTGTAAAAAATTTAAAAAAAACCAGAACGTCGCACGAGTGTGATTTGAACCCGATATCACTGATTCGGAACAGAGCGCTTACGCGGTGAGCCAAACCAGATGATACGAGATCCCTAAATCGGTCGAAAGTTTGCGACTTTGCTAAATCGTTACGTTGTTGTATTATAACGCGCCGTTGATGGCGCATTGTTGCATAGATGCAACAACTATTAAATTCAATATTATTTTTCAGTACGGGTGATGCGAACGGTCCGTTGATATTCAACGGGCTTACACTAGTATTTAATAAGTGCTTATGTTTATAATTTTTCAACCCTTCTCGTCTAGATATGGGTCAAATTTGACACGACCTGCACTTTAATACTGATACGAATATAGAAATAACAATAATTTTTAGACATTGGAATTTTATTATATTTAGAAAGTATATTTGATCTCCAATCCCCTTCCATTCCTGCCTGTCTTGAGCAATCTGCATCCACTTGACTCCACACATTCTTCTCAATTCATCAGCCCATCTTCCACTAGTCTTTCACATCTTCTCGAATACTATTCCATCAATTCTCGCGACCATCTGCCTTCATCTCGCTATGTTTCCACTTCAACTTTCTCACACGTTCTGCTACATACATATATCTCCCACTTTGGTCGTACTTCTTCATGTATTCCTCTTGCAATCTCTTCTTCTTATATAAAACATACATCTTTCCATACTTCTCTATGTGCACTGGATCCAAGTTTCACATCCATACGTCATAACTGGCAGTACGCATTGGTCGTATGCCTTTCTATTTTAAGCATGGTGGAACGTTGGATTTAAAAACTATGTTCATTCTTCCAAAATCACACCATCCTAGTTTAATTTCTACTTCTTTACATCCGGTCATATTCACAACTTAAAAATCTGCTTTGTGACAGCGAAGCATTAAAATTATAATATCTGGTACGGGAAAAAATGTATTACTTTCGCGCTCATCGTACCGCAGCTTTCAACTTTGAATATCATTACATTACATCACATTAAAAAGAAAATCAGAACGAAGGGGCAAAAGAAAAGAGGAAAAAAACCGGGTCTTTTCCGCATATTCGAAGCAACATTTTAACCTTTTCACGTCGAAAACTTTCCGCGTTAACAAGACGCGGCTACACGCCCTGCATAAGGGTGAACCGCAAACAACCGAAACCGACACAACTTTCCCAGTAAGACGAAGGAATGATGGGAGAAGAGAAAGGGGAGAAGAGGGTTCATCTCCTTTCAGGGTCCAGATTTTGAAAGTATAACGGAAGCGGATCGATCGACAAACATATCCTGCGGATAAGGATATGGCAAACACTCAAACGGCAAATAAAAACCTCATATCTTCGACGACACACTATACTGCAGTATTGGGAAGTTCCACGTCACACACACAAAATTTGTTGGGTATAAAAATTTTACTACTACACTTTGTGGATAGCTTGTATTATGATTGTGAGTACTTATAAGAGCTCCGTGTTAACTCAAAAAATAATCCCTAAACTTGTACTGACCATTTTGTATCGATCTTTCGACTGGTCAACACGGGTAGTGACTTCGTGCTACTTTGCAAAGAAATATCTTCCTTTACGTCTTCAAGATATCTCTAAATTTTTTTTAATTGTATTGTATATATCCTAGAGAATTATGTCGTGATGTTAGATCTTGAATTGAATTGTATTTATTTCTCTTATACGACAAATACTGGATGATTCATATATGAATCAGCATGCAATTGTATATGCTTGTATTTAGTACTTTAGCTAGAATACGTATTTTTATATATTAGATAGCGATGCCTTTTTCGACTTGCCGGCAGTGATGATGAATTAGATGACGCGAGCGACGAGGAAGATAATCTTATTGTTTCGGAGACATTGCTAGATAATTATTTAGAAAATCATAATGTGCCTCCATTAAATATTACTCAAATAGAATCAATTGAAGAATCTTCAATATCAAACAATCATCCTAATGATCAAGTAGAATCAACAGAACCTACTACATCACAAAATAAACCTAATTCAGCATCTTCCAAAGTCAGGGAGTTGTTGTGGAAAAAGATAAAATTTCAAATATACCATCGACATTTACAGGAAATTCGTTGATGCCAGATTCAATAACAAAATTAGAAACGCTATATCAATATTTTAAATATTGATACGGCAATAACTGTGTTCAATAAGGATAATAATTGTTTCAAAACTTTTCATGAAACCATAACGAATGCACGATGATGCATATATGAATCATCCACTTTTTCTAATAAAAAACAATGAAAAATTAAAACACGATTTATTAAATCATTTTTCCCATAATCTAAATACGATTTAACACCAGCCTATATGTTTTATTTTTAAATATAAAAAAAAATCATGCACTGTAGGGTTAATTGTAGTGTAACGAAGTGCTAACGTAACTGTACTGAAGAAGACATGCAATTACAAATATCTTTCAAATAACAAAACATACGACATTTTGTACTATGACTTCAATACAAACTTGTTTATAAGACACATACCTGTAGTTGGGGATGTAACTGGGCCGACAGGTGTGATGATACGAAAAGTCTCGTCTCTTGAGTTCTTTCTCCCAAAGCACTTTCAGCTCTGCAAGCCCATCTTCCAGCATCTGAAGGTTCGACTCTCCTGAGACTGAGCAAATCGCTGGATACCGACACTCTCAGCGATGGTTGGACCTCTCTAAAGATTCCCTCAGATTCACGCAACCATCTAGTGAAAATAAAAATCAAAATAAATAAATCATACGAGGGCAGAGCCGTGTCGTAAATAACGGAATTGCGTAAGCCGCTTAGCAAAATACCCATATCGGATAGTACGACGCTAATATTTCGTGTGTAATTAAGTTGTACAGTGTGCGATGATAAATCGTTGGATTATTTATGTATATAATTTTTTTTGTGTAGAATTAAGCTTTTAACATTAAAGTTTTACCTGTACGTGTAATGTGTGTGGGGTTGACAGAATGTGCAGTGGAAGCTTTGTCATTTTTCATGTCGATATTTACGATAATGGAATGTGGATTAAAATTACATTTATAAATACAATAGAGTGTATTTATTATGATTCACGATGAAGCCATTAGTGATTGTTGCTTTTTTGTGGCATGATTCTAATGTGAACAAAATAAATTGACAAAATGTAATTTATCATAATTTTGTGACTTTTAAGCTTTTTTGTATCAATTGTCAATACTTTATATTATTAAAATATGAAGTATAGACATTTGTATGAACAGTATGTATGTTAAATACAATATGAAAACAAATATACAATGGCAATAAAGTCCTCTTTTATTAACAAGAGTATACGGTTTGGGTATCTGTTACTTCCAAACCATTTGTGTTTAAAAGGTACAAAAATTCGAGTGACAAAATATACCAATAGCGTTCATTTATCTCTTTATGTAGGGTGATGAAATTTTGTTCCTTATTAACACACGTGATAAGAAGAAACAGATACTTAAACTCAAATTGCATACTCTGTTGTTAAGATAATAGACTATGTTCATAAATCAACACAGCCTACTATACTGCCGTCCTAAGCCCACTTAACGTAACTGACAAAAATTACCAAAATGAGTTAGATGTGTTTTAGGGGTTATGGGGGTGTATTCTTGCGATTTTTCATATGAAAATTAATGTATCTTCATTCGAAAGTGACTTTTTTAAGCTATTAAATCTAACGTATCTGCATGCGCAGAGAAATAGTATCACCAATACTTAGCGAAAATAACGTATCCAACATTTACATAGCAAATTCAACGTATCTGCGTGCAGATACGTTTTTTCGTCTAAGGATAATGCAGTTACGTTAGTTTAGCTAAGGAGCTACCGAAGCATTTGGCTTAGCTAAAATAACGCAACTATTAAAATACATATGATTTCCTTAGCAAATTTCACGTATAGCACTTACGTTATTAAAATTAAGTAGATTTCCTAAGCAAATTTAACGTAAGTCTAAAAAAGTGACGTAACTACTAAAGTATTCATTTTTTTTTTATTTTTCTTTAGAATTATCAAAACACAATAGAAAATAACCTCATGCACTAAAAAAAAAGTTTAAATAAATCAGTAATATGTATATGAAGAAAAACACAAATTTAGAATAAAACTTTCAAGTCCATTTATATCGATATTGTTGTTTTGTCAGTTACGTTAAGTGGGCTTAGGACGGCAGTATAAGCGAATATAACTTGAAAGCTAACCACATAAAAAAAATAATCCACACAATCTTTTGCAGATTTGTTTAAACGAAACATTTAAAATTAAATTCTTATGAAAAATCAACATTGTGTGTTCTTTCATTGTGTGACTCTCCAATCCTCTTCCATTCCTGCCTGTCTTGTGCAATCTTCATCCACATGACTCCACGCGATCTTCTCAATTCATCAGTCCATAGTCCACTCCGCCTACCTTGCTCTCTTTCACATCCTTTCAGATACCATTCCATTTTTCTCGCAATGTGTCCACTTCAACTTTTTCACACGTTCCGCTATATCTGCCATGTATTCTTCCTACGATCTCTTCTCGTTATACCGAGCATGCTTCTCTGTGTGCACTGGATCTTACGTAACATTCTTGAATTCAGTATCCACCTTTCACAACCATACCATTCCAGTATTTCTCGCGTCCATCTGCCATACATTCTTCTCGCTATGTGTCCAGCCCATTGCCACTTCAACTTTTTTACACGTTCTGCTATATCTGCCATTTTGGTCATATGCACTTCTTACCCATTTATTCCTCCTACGATCTCTTCTTGTTATACCAAGCATACATCTTTAGTAACATTCTTGAATTTAGCATCCACGTTTCACATCCATACGTCATAACTGGCAGTACGCATTGGTCGTATGCCTTAATTTTTAAGCACAGCGGAATGTTGGATTTAAAAACTATATTCATTCTACCAAAAGCGCTCAATCCTAGTTGTATTTCTTCTTCTTTGCGTATGCCTCTGTACAAACATTGACAGTAATTTCTTTCTGCTTTGATGGATGAAAAGTTAAATGCACTAATTCCTTCACACATTTGACCTCTAGTACTACATACATCTAAACTTTACACCTAGTCAAAACATAACGTTTACGAGACACTATAAAAAGCTCCCGTTAAACTACAACGTACAAAATCCATTCCTGCCTGTCTTGAGCAATCTGCATCCACACGACTCCACGCGTTCTTCTCAATTCATCAGCCCATCGTCCACTCGGTCTACCTTGCTTTCTTTCACATCCTCTCGGATACTATTCCAGTATTTCTCGCGGCCATCTGCCATCCATTCTTATCGCTATGTGTTTACTTCAACATTTTCACACGTTCCGCTATCTCTGCCACTTTGGTCATACTTCTTACCCATGTATTCCTCCTACGATCCCTTCCCGTTATACCTAGCACTAGCTTTATTACGCGGCTTTGCCCGGGGTGTAATTAATATAATGTAATATAGTGTTCGTTTAGTAAATTATTTCGGGAGCCCAAAATGGGGCCGCCGGGGGAGGGGGGTCTGGGGGGAACTCCCTCAAGCCATGCCGGCCCCCTACCACCCCCCAAACCCTCCTTCTTACCCCGGCGGCCCCTTTTTTGGACTCCCGAAAAGCAATGCCGGCCCCTTACTATCCCTTAGACCCCCCTCCTGCCCCGGCGGCCCCTTTTTGGGCTCCCGAAACACTATCTGCTTAAATCTACTTAAATCTGCCGAAAAAATCTACTATCGTGTGTACTTCGTCGTTTCTATTAATCGTGCCCGAGCAACGCCTGGTAATTGACGAATGACCCATACGTACATACAAACATTAGTGTTTTATATATTAGATACATCTTTTCGTGCTTCTCTGTGTCCACTGGATTCAGCATCCACGTTTCACATGCATGCGTCACAACTGGCAGTACGCATTAGTCGTATGCCTTCATTTTTAATGTTGGATTTAAAAACTATGTTCATTCTTCCAAAAGCGCTCTATCCTAGTTGTATTTCTTCTTCTTTGCGTATGCCTCTGTACAAACATCGACAGTGGTTTCTTTCTGCTTTGATGGATGAAAAGCTAAATGCACTAATTCCTTCACACATTTGACCTCTAGTACTACATATGTACATCTAAACTTTACACCTAGTCAAAACACAACGTTTACGAGACACTATAAATAAATAAAAAAAAAACTTAATTTTCGCACGTTCGAGAGATTTCTGCAAAAGTTTCCACTCCGATACGGCGACAATGTGCTAAAATGGCGATATTCTTCGACGCGCGCGCGCGTTTTAACCTCAAAACGCATTCATACATATACGCCCGCTACAGAGGGATTAACCCCTAGCGCGCTCGATGCGGTCGAGTAATAGAGTGTGCCGCGTTGCGGATGCCTCTTCCATACCATTAAGTCATCAAAGTTTTACAGCTGAAACTTCTTTTACGAGCCGGGGCGCCGCTTTACTGGTCCATTGTGCTACGGAGCGCGCCATTAACTTTTACTGCGACTCAAAAATACGCAGTGCAAACGCGACAAGGATGATTGAAAAGCAAAAAATAACGAAAGGCCCCCTTTTCTCCGGATCTGACGATACAATTTTCAGACTATATTGTTTTTTTTTTTTATATAAAAATTATGTTTGTATGTAACGATATTTTCCAAAATTCGATGCTATTATGCATATAACGACAAAATTGATGCTAGTCAGACTTTTAGATTAAAATTCTAAGAAAAACATTCGTAGTGTACTTTAAACTAAGTTTGTATATAATGCAAATTTTTAATATATATTTACTACATGTGCAATGTATCGTATACTGCCGTCCTAAGCCCACTTAACGTAACTGACAAAACAACAATATCGAAATAAATGGAATTGAAAGTTTTATTCTAAGTTTGTGTTTTTCTTCATATATTGTTGATTTATTTAAACTTTATTTTAGTGCGTGAGTTTATTTTCTATTGTGTTTTGATAATTCTAAGGAAAAATTTAAAACAAAATGAATAACTTAGTAGTTACCTCAATTCATTATTCATTTATAATGTATACATATGACTATTCCAAACTTCAACCACTCTATTTGAAAAGAATGAATCTCTAACAATCTTATTTGATGTTTCTTTTCGGAGTCTAAGAGTATGACCTCTTAGATGAGGGTTCTCATTGAACATAATGAGGTTGTTCATTTCACATGAATAATGATCATTTATTATTTTGAATACTTCAATTAAATCACCTCCAAATGTGGAGAGATTCAGTCTTTTCAATCTTTCATGATAAGGTACCGACCGAAATAAATATTGGATACGTTATTTTCGCTAAGTATTGGTGATACTATTTCTCTGCGCATGAAGATACGTTAGATTTAATAGCTTAAAAAAGTCACTTTTGGATGAAGATATGTACATTAATTTTGATATGAAAAATCGCAAGAAAACACATCTAACTCATTTTCGTAATTTTTGTCAGTTACGTTAAGTGGGCTTAGGACGACAGTATACTCAGTAGGAAAAGTCATGGAAATATTGGAATTTTCCGTACAACGAGCTAACAAGAAATCAATACTTTTATGCATCTATCTTCTACTTAGAGTAGTGGTCGGGAGCCTTTTTCGAGCTGAGGCCCAAATTAGGGAAAATCTTGCAGAATTAAATGTCACACATTTATGAAATGGATAGCGGTAAGAAACATTCGCGATATTACTTAATGTGCGACAGTTAATTACTAAAAAGTATTTAATGCAACGTCGGATGATGGCGATTTGCATACAAAGAGCCGCACGAGGCTCCGGAGCCGCCGTTTTCCGACCGCTGACTAAGAGCTTTATTTTTATATAATTGGCGATCTTCCATCTCTTTGTACGGAAAAAAAATGTACGTTTTACAATAAGCGAGCGCTTACATAGGCTTCCATTCGGTACATGAAAATCCTTGTAATCAGAATGCATACATACAATGTATATACATACATAATAAAATTTGAGAAATCATTATTTGATCTAAATGTACATACATATTTAGACATGAGTTGGTTTTCAGAATAATAAGAGACAGATTGTAAGCGTATGAATTGAGTCATTCGATATTTGCAACAATCTGCAAAAAACATTCATTATATTCATTTGTATGTACCTATGTATGTATGTATATAGAAGACTAAACTAATTGGATAAGTACTTCATTGACATTTTTTCCATAAAATGAAATCAAACAACGTTTTGTTAGCTCAGTATTAAAAATACAAGTATTCCAAACAAAAATTACATTAATTTTCTATAGCTTTTGGGGTACACGTCGAATCACTGGAGCAATTTTGACTTTGATCAAAATCAAACAAACTCGACGCGCACATTGCATCAATTTAATTCGAACACTTCAAAGGAGTACCTGTTGCTTTGAGCAGGCACACCTACCTGTACACCATAAAAAGTAATTTTTCCGTAAATATACATACATACATACATACATATATTAAATACATATAAATAAACCACTCACGTGACAGTCGGAGTTGGGTTTCCTTCGGCCGCGCAACTCATGTGAACGTCTCCACCTCTCTTGACTGTCAGTTCAGGAACGTGCAGGGTTGTTATACGAGGCGACGATGTCCCTATATTTTCTGCAAACACACAAACAAATATATACAGAGCACATTCCGCTTGGAAAAATATCGTTTTTGGCGCTTTTCACCCCCACAACGCACACGCAAGGCGAAAAATCAATGTTTTCCGATTTGAACTAGGGGCTTGCAATCTCGGAATCCCGAAACGCCACGCAATTACTTCACCGCGAAATCCCAAGACTTTGGCATAATCAATTCTGAAATTTCCGCGCTTAGTACGTATTGTATGGTTTTCTGTATAAAAACAAATAATTAAAAATTACTTTTGAATCGAACTTTCAGTTTATTTATTTATTTATTTAAAATACATGAGCAGGCGGCATCGCCGATGAAGCCCAGGGGTCTGTTATGTATAATTTGTATATATTATACAACTTTTAACCATTTATATTTGAAGGATTATAATAATCCATTTATGTTCAAAAACTTCGATAAATCGAGATGATTTATAAAGAGTATTTGTATTTTTAGAAGTTACTAGCTGATTTGGCAGCCGGTTCCAAACTTCGACCACTATTTAAAAATGATGAGTCTCTGACAATTTTGTTCGATTTGTCTTTTAGGTGTTTCAGTCACTTTTATTAAACGTGATGAATTGGACATTTGTATTTATTATTACGTATATGAGTCGCCTAGTTCCAAATCCCGATAAGTCCATAAAACTCACTTGTTCGCAAACGCGGTTTTTCTGCTACAGACTTATTTGCTTGATGGCGTTTAAACTCATTTAAACTTAATTTTGTTGATATTAAACAAAATATTGAGATTAGAAACATGGACTTATCGTTGTTTGTTTCTAAATATGGCTTTTATCAGCTTTTATCATAGTGCAATTGTCAGTTTTTCGAACTAACACTGATTTTCAATATTTTTTTACGGCGCACTTGGCGGTATTTGGTATAATTCAAGTATAAGGCATAGAACTAGAAAATATTTTATCCTCGTTTTTTATATATTGTGGACTTATCGGGATTCGGAACTAGACGACTCATATACACTATTTTATAATTTCTATTAGATCGCCTCTTAATCTCCTCGTCTCCAAAGATGTGAGACTCGTTTTCTTTAACCATTCATTATAGGGTAGAAATCAAAGTTCAGATGAAAATTTTTGTATTCCTTCTTTGGACCCTTTCTAAACATACAATGTCTTTTTTGAAATTAAGGTTCCAAACATTTACAGCAAATTCTAATTTAGGTCTAATATTGATAGTAATTTATACCTAGGACAATTGGTGAATATGACCGGATGTAAAGAAGAAGAATAAAACTAGGATGGAGTGCTTTTGGAAGAATGAACATAGTTTTTGTATCCAACATTCCGCTATGCTTAAGAAAGAAGGCATACGACCAATGACTTATGGATGTGAAACATGGAAAGATGGAAAGATGTATGAATCATGGAAAGATGTATGCTCGGTATAACGAGAAGAGATCACAAGAGGAATACATGGGTAAGAAGCATAACCAAAGTGGGAGATATAGCGGAACGTGTAAAAAAGTTGAAGTGGACACATAGCGAGAAGAATGGATGGCAGATGGACGCGAGTAATACTGGAATGGTATCTGAGAGGATGTGAGAGAAAGCAAGGTAGACCGAGTGGAAGATGGGCTGATGAATTTGAGAAGAATGTGTGGAGTCAAGTGGATGCAGATTGCTCAAGACAGACAGGAATGGAAAACGATTGGAGAGGGTTTCATCCAGCAGTGGATGGTGAACGGCTGAAAATGATGATGATGATGATGATTTATAGAGTTTTAGTCACCCTTTAAACTATTTATACCCCCGAAGAGACAGGGCTAAAAAGTTTAATGTCATCAGCAAATACCGGAATTGTTTGAATTTAATATCACTCACAATGTTGATTGTTGATTTTTTGTAAATAAATTGTGTTCGTGATTTCAATCCCCAATTTGAGCATACACGCGTGCGTATGTTACGCCGTCGACCGTAACATTCGACAAGTCTCCGAATTTCAAACCACACACGCTTTGATGTCGAAGAACTTTTAGTGGGTTGTGGGATGATGTGAGGGGGTTGTAAACGGCCCCGGTCCGAAGTTGTTAACCTTTAGCGCGCGTGGCTCAATTAGCGAACGCAAAAGCAAACTTTTGCACTGAAGATTGTATGGGTAAATATCGTGTGGGGGTGTGTGAGAGTCATCCATCATTTGTAACTGACATACGAATGGTACAACCTCTTTGTTTTCCTTTTGAAATAAATGTGCGGATCGAGATGTAGCCAAACAGTGAGACTTCAGCCTTCTGCTGAAAGTAAGTTCTCATTTATTTATTGGGCATCTATCATTTTATCTTTGACGTTGCTTTGTCGGTGAGAAATGATGTATTTGACACACTTACGATGTGGCTCAAGTAAGTAGCTCATTGATAACTAGTGTAAGCCCGTTGAATACACTGTACGAAAAATGCTTCAGAGACGAGATATGACTTTTCTTATAGATCTATGCCCAGTGAACACGAATCTGGTAATAAAAAAATTTGATTGGCTTTAGATTCAGAAATATATGTGTTTTTTTAATCATGCGATTTTTCTATTTCTTGGTGTTGTTCGTTCGATGTCTCAAAATCTGTCAATTTTTTGTTCAAAATGAATATTGCAATCTCTGTATAGTTGGGTATTTTATCTTTCATTTGTAGTACTTTTCAGCTTTCAGATATTTCTAAATAGTCGTCCAGTTCAAATCAAAAGTAGTGTTAAGACAATTCATTCCAACCTGGTGATACTCGCGCGCAAAGTTTTTTAATCATTTACCTCGGCGAGCGTTATCAGTAGACAGACAGACTGACGGATGTCGGCTTTTATATATATATATATTGTAAGTCCGTTGAATATCAACGGAGCGTTCTCATCACCCGTACTGGAAAATAATATTTAATTTAATAGTTGTTGCATCTATGCAAAAATGCGCCATCTATGACATGTTATAATACAACAACGTTACAATTTAGCAAAGTCGCGAGCCCATTTTTTATTATATACAATATAAATAGTCAAGTTGAAGCCTGCCCATTATCATCTGGTTTGGCTCGTCGCCTAAGCGCTCTGTTCCGAATCAGTGATACCAGGTTCAAATCCCACTCGTGCCACGTTCTGGTTTTTTAATTATTTACGTCGGCGAGCGTTATCAGCAGACAGACAGACATACAATACAATATATATATATATATATATTTATTTATTTACAAATTATACCATAGTGACATAACAGGTTTCCCCAATTCGTCACTATGGCGAGTATATATAATATATATATAATAGTATAGGACAGTGGTCGGGAACCATTTTCAAGCTGAGAGCCATATTAGGGAAAACCTTGCAAGATTGGTTCAGTTTGGGAGCCGCAATATATTATTTTCAAATTATATATTCAAAATGATATTAAATGTTACACATTTATGAAATGGATAGCTGTAAAAAAAAAAGTTATCTTCGTGATATTTCTTAAAGTCTGACAGCTTATTACTAAATTGTATTATGAAGTTTAATCTGAAAAAACGCTTTTAAAGCTTTTTATAGCCATGAAGTTATGGAAATAGGATTTACGTTGATTTTGTGTAAATTGTGTGTATTTCACGCAAAACGTTGGATGACAGCGAGCGCCGCAGGTTTTCACACAAAGAGCCGCACGCGGCTCCGGAGCCGCCGGTTCCCTACCGCTATCAAAAGTTATACATGTATGCCTATATAAAATGTAATGAATACAGCCTTATCACATACCTACGACTTGAAACTTTGTAGGAGGACTTCTTCTCCTCTCGCTCGTCAAAGTGTTTTCAGTCGAACAGGAAAATCTCGCCGAAGCATCTTCCGGTCTAACGTTTCGTATATGCAGTTGGTTTCCAGTCACCACAAAACGTCCACCTGAAACAACAAAATAACAATTTATACATACATTTCCAAACATACAGACAATTTATCGGAATTGTCTAATTATACAACAGTCCGAACGTTCGCTATTCCGGACGTTCGGTTAATAATGCGTGCCACTTAACGTGACCAATTCTGTGCACAGTTTCAAATTTGCGAAATTAACAAAACGCGAATGTTGCGAGCGTTGAATGACAGGTTTGATATTCGAATGCGTTTCCGGTTTAATCGGTTGTATTGAACGCGTTGGACAAAGTCGACCGAAAATCACATTACGCATTCAATTTAATTACCGGTTTTAATTTAAGCAGTAAATTCAAACAATGCCCTTTTATTTACGTATACATATGTAAGCGTATGAGTGTGTATAAAAACATTCAAAAGTCAATTTTAAAATTATATATATATAATAGCCGAAATCCGTCTGTCTGTCTGTCTGTCTGTCTGTCTGCCTGTCTGCTGATAACGCTCGCTGAGAAAAAATTATTAAAAAACCACTAGAACGAGTGGGGGTTCGAATCAACGTCCTAAGACTAATCTGCCATCACCCTTGCTCAATTCAGACCTTTTTTTTTTTTTACATTATCTACAAAAGGGATCGTATGTAAGTCTGCTTTACCTATAACATAAAAACTCTGCTAATAATACATAGATGTCGATATAAAAACTATTATTTTTTTTTGTTTTTTGATTTTTACAAAATTATAATTATTAGGTATATATATAATCTAATATATAAAACACTAAAGTTTGTATGTATGTATGTACGTATGGGTCATTCGTCAATTACCAGGTGTTGCTCGGGCGCGATTAATAGAAACGACGAAGTACACACGATAGTAGATGTTTTCGGCAGATTTAAGTAGATTTAAGCAGATAGAGTTTCGGGCCCCAAAAGGGCCGCCGGGGCAGGAGGGGTCTGGGGGGGGGGGGGGTAGTAAGGGGCCGGCATTGCTTTTCGGGAGTCAAGAAAAGGGGCCGCCGGGGTAAGAAGGAGGGTTTGGGGGTTAAAAGTTTAAAAAATCCAAAAATCCTATAGTGACGTCATAGCGTTACTATAGCGTAACTATACTCCTTAAAATCTATACCTGCCCCTTACCACCTCCCAGACCTCCCTCCTGCCCCGGCGGCCCCTTTTTTGGGCTCCCTAAAAAATTTACTAAACAAACACTATATTACATTATATTAATTACACCCCGGGCAAAGCCGGGTAATAAAGTTAGTTATAATATAAATAGTAAAGTAAAAAATTTCCAGTGGGTATCGGGGATCGATCGATTTGGGTAATGGGGATCTCTATTACGATATTACGATATTTAAAATTCGTTTTACGCTTTACGAGCGCGCTTTACGATATTTAAAATTCAGCGGGCGTTGATATTCAACGGGCTTACACTAGTATGTACATAATAGCCCTATTCCGTGGGTCTGTCTGTGTGTCTGTCTGCTGATAACGCTCGCCTTTATAAATAATAAAAAAAAACCAGAACATTGCGCGAGTGGGATTTGAACCCGGTATAACCAGTTTGGGACAGTGAGCGCTTACGCTGTGATCCAAACTAGATAATAACGGGCCTGATTCAATTTGACTATATATATCTTAATAGGCTCGCGACTTTGCTAAATTGTTACGTTGTTGTATTATAACGCGCCATCTATGCAACAACTATTAAATACACATATGCCTACTCACCACACAAACACTCACAGTACGGGTGATGAGAAACCACTCCGTTGATATTCAACGGGCTTACACTAGTGTTTCAATATTTATGTAGTTTGATTTATTGTCGTTTTGAAAAAAAAAATGAAGTTTTCATTTCTGTTTACTGAACTTTATACTTTTGCTCGTACGGATTTAAATTATCATGTCTTGAACCAAAAAGCGAGCTAAGAGCCATATTGATGAAGTTTAGAAGCCGCAACATATTCTTTTCAAAATGAAATTCAATGTTGCTGTAAGAAATGAGTTATCGTCATGATATGTCTTAATGTCCAACAGTTTATTACTAAAACGTATTATAGAGTTTAATCTTAAAGTTGTGTAAATAGAATTCATTTTGATTTTGTGTAAATTGTGTGTCAACGTTTTGTGTTTCGCGCAAAAGCGAGAGCCGCATGTGGATCCGAAGCCGCCGGTTTCTGACTTTTCATATTTTGTTTAGCTTTGACCACACTAACAACTTAATAAAATGTCTCAGTGATTATAGCAAGATGTCTTTAGCCTTTAGGTATAAACACAAATTACCTAAACATAATTTTCTTTAGATCGCTGACTCTAAAAAGTATTTAATTATGTAAAATATATTATAAACATTTCATATGAATTGTAAATAGGTTTTTGTTCTCTTTCTTCTATTATGCTTTAAACACTAACATTAAAATAAAAGAATCTTTATAAATACTAATAATATGAACAATGTGTAAAATAGATAATGGTCACTGGACCAGTAGCTATTAAAATAGATTTAAGATATATTTAAATAATAAATAAAAAATTTACGTCGAATACGCTTTGTGCTTAGTAAATGGTCTTTTACAATTTTTTTTTATAATTACGAGTTATATTGAGTTTTACGTTTCAACTTACATATTTCCGCACAAGTTTTTTTAACAGTGTTTTCAATTTTGTATATTTTCATAACACTTCGATTCCACGTGCAAAATATATGGAAATGCTTTCAACATAATTCATTGCCCTCGCTCGATTCATAAGATTTTTTTTAAGATAAGGTCTGTCAATTCTACAGATTGGGTAATGGCGTGACCGTGAGCGGCCTAACTCACTTATTTTTGAAATTCAATGTAGTCCATTAAAAAAAAAAAAAAAAAATACGACTCAAAGCGCCATCTCGATTGAATGTGTGTCGTGCGTCGATGTTTATTCAACACACATCAAACGTCACATGTTCGAATATTTGCCAGCCATTTTGCAAATAATACAAAAAGGCACACTCCCACGCACACATACATACATATATACGTTCTATTGAATGTATAGAGGGCCTTTAGTGTGCGCCTTTTCGCAAGATGGAAATGTGAGTGGGTGCAGGACGCGCGCGCGGTTAATATTCATTCGGTTCTAGGTCGACCGCGAAAATCCTCAAAGGGTCCTCTTTTATTCGTAGGCCCTCAGACGAAGGGCCCGAAGGGACCCACCGATGAACCGAAACGCTCGTTGAACCCCACAGGCGATCGTCCTATTACACCCTCATCCAGAGTCGAGTGGAAATAAGACAAAACCACACTTCCGGACGAATTTTAACCCGATCGTTGTAATGAGATCGACGCGACATGGGAACTGTTCTATAAAACCTCTATGCCGCACTGGAAATATTTCTTCTTGTAAAGGTTGAGTATTTGATATCGAGCGTTGCCTTTGTTACGTCTCTGCCTGACCGGTGCGTCATGAATATGATGTAATAGTACAACTGAATGTCGAGCCGAAGTGACTAACCACGGACTTTTGGTCTTATACGCATTTAACTTGAAATTCGTCATACATTGTTATTTTCTGCACATTTAGCTAAGATTCGGTACAGTCCGGAATGAGTCAGAGATCGCGACACATAACCTCCAGCCTCTCTTCCCCTCAGTCTAAGTTGACGCTGACCAATCAGGTTCGACAGTGCATCGGGCAACAACCGATGACCAATTGCAATCGACCCAGGGATTAGCTGATTTCCCTCTCGCCTCTCTAGCCCCTTAAGTTTATATATATGTATGTACATAGATGTAAAGGTCAGGAACAACTCACTCCTCCAGTCATACTCTTCAGTCAAACAACTAACCCATACGGATGTATAATTTAAATCATACATTCGATCACTCCAAGTTGACTTTCATACTACTAACCGGTATAGCGACTTGCTATACCGTTAATTACGCAAATTTCCGTATCGCACCAAAACACAAATCTTTATATTTTACTGTAATTGTGCCACCAAATGAACCATTGTGAAATCAACAAACAAACGATCTTCATAACATCAAGTGCTGTTTTCTCATTTTTCTCTGTTCCTCAACCTCCAATACATAACACCTTTCACTATTTGACAAAAATTTCACCGTCTTTCATTGAGAAGTAACTAGGGAAAGATACACTCCAGTGGTGAAACCATTGCCGTTTGGAGGGAAAGATGGAAAAAAATTCGGGTGTGGGCAACCCATGACTTTATCCATATATTTGAGGAATACAAAGAGTAACGAAATTAATTTTTTTAGTACGTAAGTAAATAAAACGCATGCACACCACCACACCAACCAACATACATACATATCATGAAATTACTGTATTGAGTGCGCGCGCGTATGTAAAATACGATTTTCGGCATATATTCAAATAGGAAAAACTGCCACTTTCGCACGTCAGATGTTAATCAAAATCACAATATCTCTTACGGATAATGTGAAAACTATAGATATGAAATTTCGACAAGATCGCCGAAGCAGTTTTGGAAATATTCTGTGGTAACAGAATTTTAGAATTTTCTACGAGAAAAAAACCCTACTTTCAGTTGACTGATGTCAAATCCAATATCCAAATTCATTATGTCTGTTACACCTTACGTGAAAATAAAATATATGAAATTTCAGCCTGATAGACTTGATAGTTTTGGAGAAAACACACATACAGGCACACCCACACATAAGTACACAGACATACAGCCATACAGACATTTTCCAGAAATCATGAAAACGTGATCAGGGGTACAAATACAAATCAGTCAAAATCTCGAGGTCGAATTTTCGCACGATTACAATACTTTATCCGGACTATGATTTGGTACAGGGTATTTCAAACTGTGGGTCCCGACCCATTGGTGTAATGAAATAAATAAAATGGGTCACCGAATTGGTCAGTTCCTCTATCATTGTTAAATATTGTCAATGAAGATATTTTAAAAGAATTAAAGCTCGAGATATTGTCACATTTCACTTCTCTATACCAAAGCTTCGATTACTATTTTCCAGTGCAGAAATTTGAAACAGTAAAAAAAAGCCTTTGGTAGCCCTGAATCAATAATTGAGTTAAACATTAATCCTGAAGAGGAAGCTGAATTTATGCACCTTATTAGTACATTTACACTAAAGAATGGTTTTCAGCAATTAAATTTTGCATCATTTTGCATTGTTTAAAGCAATATTATAAATTGGGAAGAGGTAATAGAGTCTTCTCACAACAAATTCATAGATAAAGATACTATTTTACAAGCTATTGCTGATCAAAAAGTAATAAATAGTCATTTTACCTCAGATAAAGATTTTTCCTTGCCACACTCAAGCTACACAGTGAAAATAGTGACAAAAGTCTCTGCTACTGTTTGTGGACCCTTAAGGTGAGATGGTTTATTACCTCTACTATCTACATAGGTTATTTTTAAGTTTTTCTTGTTGGATTATGGTATGACTTTTTCTATGTTTTTTGCTCTTAATTAGTAATTTAAACATGTGTGTTACTTATATGCATTGTCTTAAACCAAATAAACGACATGTATTTTATCTGCGTTTTAATACCGCACATGAACCTTTCACTTTTAGCTCAAATCATATTTTTTCTAAATTTTTGCCCCTTTGGGGCAGTATAAAGAATTAAAATATCGAAAAAATAATTATACCGTTTCTTTTGTACCTACATAGCCATAGAGCAACTATCCCAAGCCCAAGTATTTTGATTAAAAAAAAAAATTTCGCTCCACCCTAATATCCAGGTAATGTTAATGACGATATTTAAGGCCGAAAGCTGCTAAGAAAACCTTTCGGCATGAATCAGTGAACTTAAGCCTTCATTTAAGAAAAAAACGTTCTAACCACTGAGCTATCGTCCGGGTTTAAATAACGCCAAAAACTGTGGATTATTTATAAAACGCCTCTCTAAATCTGATCAAAGAAAAATTGCCAAGTCTCAAAATGATTAACGTTTCGATTTCGATTGCGAGTGGGACATTCCAATTATGGTCCAAGCTCGTTTCCCGAGGTAATTTATAAGAGTAATAATATCGCCGGGGTTTGGGGGTCAAAGGTACGTGTGTGAGACCTTTAAAGGGTCATTAGGTGTTCCGAACGAACGGAATCGGATTAACGGTGTCGCTACGCACTGATTAGACTCGTATATCCGGAATTCGGGAAATGTGGGTAGTGACCAGTGGTCCTAGAGCAGTGATCGGGAACCTTTTCCGAACAAAGAACCAAATTAGGAAAGTTTCGGGAGCCGCAACATATTATTTTCGAATTCTGTACATGTTCAAAATGAAATTAAATGTTACTCGTCAATGAAATGGATATAAGTATTATAAAGTGGATTCATTTGATTCATACAAAGAGCCGCATGCGGCTCCGGAGCCGCCGGTTCCCGACCGTTGTCCTAGAGCGATCGCCTTACGTGTGCCAAATTGCGAAATTAATCCCAACATCGTACGTTCCGCAGTCATGCACAATATTATATTATAATTTAGTAGCCTGGAAAATTGAAAACCCTTTGTCTGCTGTTGAAACTGGCTGTAAATTTAGATTAAACGATTTACAATCGTATAACTTATTTCTTAAAATAAATTGTAAGACTATTTTTTTACAAAATCATTCCACCTATCTGTCGGTCTGTACAACTTTCAACTTTCTGTCCGTCTTTCCACATAATTTTATCTCTACTTTTATGTCATTCTGACTGTTGATCTGTAAGTCTTTTTGTATGTTTTATGTCTGTCTGTCTTTTTGTTTATCTGTCCATTAATAGTCGGGGTAAAACGTTACAACAGTACTCTCTATGACCATGTGGAACCTAAAGGCCCTCGCTAACCCAACCGAACAATTTGACGCTTGACGTCAGTGACTGATATAATTCGCATTGGTGCTAATCAACGACGATAGAGGGCGCCAAGCGTCAAAACATTCGCTCGGATTAGCGAGGGCCTTAATAGACGAGATATTTGACATTTTTCTTTATACATGTGGGATCTGGTTTGTGGCGATCGTAGGAAATGATAGATATCGTGTTTGTAGTTTCAATGTTTATTGCTCCCCAAGCACATGTGTCACTCCGGGTTATCCAAACACAACAAACTACTATCCCTCGCACCCTCGCTAGCGTTCTTGTCACCTCGTATGCCTGTTCGCCACATTCACTCAAAAATCATTCCTACATAGATATAATATATTAGATAAGTCAACCAGAGATAGATTACAAATATTACAAAATAGAGGTATGAGATGTATTTTAAATGCGGATAGGTATGCTATTATAAAAAAAGATAATGATTGAATTAAATTGGTTGAATGTGAATGATACTTTGAGAATTTGTATGTTCGTATTTATATTTAAGTTAGATAATAATATATTAACATCATATTTTATTAAATTTATTTGGAGAGGAATGGATGTATGTGAATATAATTTAAGGAATAACAATAATTTAATTGTAAAAAATGTTAAAATAAATAGAAATAGGAGAAGCATCTTGTACAGAGGTGTTTTGGACTATAATAGACTGCCGGATGGAATTAGAAGTTCCAAAACTATTGATACACTCCTGGCAGTCTTAAAAAAACATCTCTGTACAGATGCTTAGTTAAGGATTATAATTAATTAGCTTAAGCTACTATATTATATAAATAAATAAATAAAAAAGGCCCTCCACAAACCTGAGCGGCATCGCTGCGTCAAACTGACGCCCCTATCGCGGACCCTTTCGCACCGATATATTTAACCTTATTTTTAAACCTAACCTAACCTCATATGTCCATACAATACTATACATATGTACATAAAAAGTTTCAGTTTCACTGTCCGTCTCCTGTATTGAAATTGTTTCAGGAATATTCGACACAATTCATCAAAATTTGAATTATTATTTTTCTCCTATAGTTACTCACTCACATGTCAATAATAAATGACCCGACAGCTTCTCCGAGCAATACTCTAGTTAAATATAAGCTCAATATACTCTGTAGGTATGTAATTTGTTTATTTATACTATATGGTAAAATATGTAGATTAAATTTAAAAATTTAATACGAGTAAATTGTAAAGTCAATAAAATCAGAGTTTGTTTAATTATACTTAAATATTTATAATATTGTTTCCAGGTGATTGGTTGAATAAGTTGGTAATATGGTATTGATTAAAAATAAATATTTTTATTAACACGTAATGTGATGTAAAATACTACTAACAGTTAATTTTATTTCTATATGACCGGATGTAAAGAAGAAGAAATGAAATGAAGAATAAAGAATTTGGAAGAATGAACTTGGAATTTGATTGAATGAAAGCATACGACCAATGCGTACTGCCAGTTATGACGTATGAATGTGAAAGCCAAGCAAAGCCAAGGCGAGCTTAAGCCAATTATATATAATTGGTTTAAGCTACTGTATTATTGTATACTGAGTATTACCCGTGAAAAAAACAATATTGCATCTGGACAACGCCACGTACAATAAAACTAGTGGCATATATTTATTTCTTATATTTTGTATATCAGTAGTCGGTTTCACTTAAAATTTGAATTTGTCACACTTTTAGGGGGCGCGCAAAACTAGCAAGGACATTTTTAAACATGCACACACAAAACCAGTACCCCGCAGTGATATTGCGTGAAATATGACGCAATTAAGGTAATATTATCGCGTAAATATTATCTTTAATTACGTTGGCTCGCGTTCGTCGTTCGGCCATTGTTCGCTGGCGATTCTTCACCTAGGGTGCACGACCCTCGGCTTTATTAGCCCATTTTCCGGTAAACCCTTTAGAAACCGGGGCCAAAGTGTTGCGCATATTTCAAAAAAGATGTTTTCCGACCGGAAAAATAAAAAAAGACGACACGAAAAGCGGGGGGACCGTGCGGAAGAAATGCGAAATCGCCTTACCAATATTTTTCCCCTTATTCGTATTTTTTTTAAAGGAAAGGGCGAAACAACAGCTTATCTGGAGGGAGGGGGGGATGCCTCTTTTCATGAATATGAAAAGAAAGTGCGCCTCACCGATAAGTTAAAACGAAAATTGCTCGGCTAACTCTGCGCCGACACGGCTCTCGCAAAACTCTTCCGGTACAAATGGGAAAAATCGCAAGCAAGTTTTCAGTGGTGAAAGTGTGCAAAAGAAAAGAAATTCACAAAGCACATTCAGATTTCGAGGCAAAGAGTTGTCGAACAAATGTGTATAAGCAAACATATGTATGTATGTATGTATGTACATACAAATATATTGGTTTTGTATATATATATATTAGGTAGTTCCTGTTTTCAAAAAAGGTGATAAATCCAATATCTCAATCTATAGACCTATCGCACTTCTCTCTGCTCCAGCAAAGCTGTTTGAATCAATAATACATAAATATCTCTTTAGTCACTGTGAACCTTTCTTGATTGATCAACAACATGGCTTTAGACCCTCTCGGTCTACTGTAACAAATCTGTTGTGTCTCTCTAATTTTGTTACTAAGTCTTTAGATGCGAATAAACAGGTTGATATTGTATATACGGATTTCGAGAAGGCTTTTGATGTAGTGAACCATGAGATTTTATTGGAGAAATTAGATCGTTTTGGTATCTCCAATAGTCTCATGTTACTCTTCAGAAATTATTTTGTGAATCGTAAGCAATATGTTGTCCATTGCTCTAAATCCTCGCCAGAACATAGTGCTCACTCAGGAGTACCACAGGGTTCAAACTTGGGCCCTTTACTTTTCTTGATTTATGTTAATGACATAGTTGATGTCATTAAATATTCAGAATTTCTACTTTTTGCTGACGATCTTAAACTATATAGATCAATTGTAACTACAATGGATTCCGCTTTATTACAATTGGATCTTGATGCTGTTGCAGCATGGTCAGCAAAAAATAGCTTGTACTTCAGTATTAATAAATGTTGTTCTTTACGTTTTTTCCAGATCCCATAATCATGTATCTACTGTTTACCATATTCTTGACAGTGACCTAAATATGGTGGATGAGTTTCGTGATCTGGGAGTCTTATTTTCTTCTAAATTTAGTTTTGGGCGTCATATAGACGGTGTATGTATGAAGGCCTCTAAATTATTGGGTTTTGTTCTCAGAGTGAGCAAACCTTTCCAATCTGCCATGGTACTTAAGATTCTGTATGAAACACTAGTACGGACTGTTCTAGAGTTTTCTTCAATTATATGGAGTCCTTCTGATAAGGCCCATATATCTAAACTTGAAAAGGTTCAGAAAAGGTTCCTTAGGTATCTCTATATGACAACATATGGACGGTATCCTTGGATGTACCCGAGTGGCTTCCTTTTGGGTGCCCTGGGATTTTACTCTTTGGAATCAAGAAGAAAGGTCTACCTGGGTAAACACTTCTACAAGCTGATAGTTGGTTTGATACACAATCCTCAGGTTCTTATGGAGCTTGAATTGTGGGTACCGAGTCAGCTTAGATTTCCCAGGCAACATCTTTTGCTTTATCCATCGGCGGCACGTACCAATATAATGCTAAATTCTCCGGTTGCTAAAGCTATTGCTTTACTTAACCTGGTGGCTGACTCTATCGATATATTTTCTTGCAGTTATGCTAACCTGGTAGAGACTATGCTTAGATTATAAGATTTTGTGATAGATACACGTTATGCATAACATGTAACATATTATTTTATGATTCTTGAGCCTTTCTGTTTTTTTTCTTTATAATTTTTTTTTTTTTATTTCTTCACATATTTTATCTAACTTTTTTTTTTTTTTTTTTTTTTTTTAAATTTTTTTTGTATAATTATATTATATGCTATGTTTATATTCTATGTACACACATCTATCTAATGTTTCTAAGTTTTTATTGTGGTTTTAGGATACTACATATATGTGTACATGTATATATTGTTTTCCCTGCATGACGATCTGGATTTATATCTGTAATGTCTTGCAGGACGTTTTTGTAAATAAATAAATAAAATAAATAATAAATAAATATATTATTTTTTCAGTCGCACGAAACTATGTACATAGAATGTGTTGACGTTGGAATATTTTCCGTACGAAAGCAATTTTTTTAACGAAAACTTCGTTTGAATGAAAAATCTCATTCGAATTATTATATTTTACTAGTGTAAGCCCGTTGAAGATCAACGAATGTTTGAGTTTTTATAGTTGTTGCATAGATGGCGCGTTATAATACAACACGTAACAATTTAGCAAAGTCGCGAGCCTATTAATATTATATATGTATTAATATTTAAGTTATACAATTTAAAATCGTTTAATCTAAATTTACAGCCAGTTTTAACAGAAGACAAAGGGTTTTAAATCTCCAGTTGACTTATCTAACATATTTAATAATGAACCACAACACATAAAATGAGGTATAACAATCTATATGTATATATAAAAATTAATGTCTGTCTGTTTGTCTCTTATGGGCTCCTAAACCACTCAACCGATCGCGATGAAACTTTCAGGACTTATTGTGATTGCGCCAGAGATTGGTCCTGTGAAAAAAAAAAATGGGAAAAAGGGGAACGGGCCTGCTCACGCGTCTGAAAACATACTAGGAACGGGAACGGGATCGGGCATTGCAACGCATGCCGGGTCAGCTAGTTATATTATAAATTATTATTTTAGTTTCTTAAGATAATAATTATTTTCTTAGCCGACATAATATTCCTACCTTTTTTTATTAAAAATTGACCGTGTAACTTACATAAAATCTAACCAATCATCCAATATTATACCTAAATATTTGAAATTATCAACTAGTTCAATATTTATACGATCACGAGCTCAGAACAAACATTAAATCACGTATAAATTCGCGTGTCGGCAACAACCAGACCCTCTAAATATCCATCTATTTTGGAATGTGGAGCACGAGCGTGGACATTAACGGGAAAGCATCAGCCGGCGAAATGTAGCGTGAATCGGAGGCTGTGTTTTCGCAGACCGGAAGCGGTCGCTCCATTAGACCGGTTCGCGGTTTTTTTCCCGCAACTTCCGGCCGGAAGTGACGTAGTGTGTTCGAGTCCGTTATTACATTTTGCGCGAATCCCGTCTACGGATCGCGGGCCGAACCTTTTAACCCCCGAACGCCCTAATGGTGGACCCAAAAAAAGCGGACCGTCACTCACGAGGCCGTAATGCGAACGACATTCTTCCCTTTCTTCGGCGGAAATGTTCCCCAAATCGTACCCCGTATAGATGGACCCAAAAAAAAAAAAAAAAAGCACACGTATATATGCAGGGGAAATCGGAGGTAGCTTATACAAACATATATAGAAAATCCACCGAATATAAAAAAAAAAAAAGTTTTTCGACTATATTTCTATTTAGTTATAAAACATCAACTAGTTCGAGTTTTGTATGCTTGAAAAAGAAGGCATACGAAGCGAACCACACACACACAAATTGTGTGTTTGTGAATAGTGAATAATATGAATTTTCACTAAATGCAACAATAAAAACGCTCCGTTTCTTTCACGCGCGGACACGTTACGAGTGTAACAGAGACACTATTGTTTTGTGAAATACAGCATGTTCCTTCAGTCTTCGATTTTTATATCGTTTTTTGGTTTAGTTTAATAGTTTAGTTAGATTATACCGTATCCAGAGAAAAATACAAAACCCATTTTATATGACACTAGCTGACCCGGCATGCGTTGCAATGCCCGTTCCCGTTCCCGTTCCTGGTACGTTATCTGACGCGTGAGCAGAACCGTTCCCATTCCCGTTCCCGTTTTATCCAGATTTTTTTTCACAGGAACCATCCCCGTCATGATCAAAATAAGTCTTGAAAGACAAACAGACAAATTGATTTTTTTATACATATATAGATAATACTAAAGAATAAGCCAAAATACCAAAAATTTGTAGGTACTTGACAAAATCCTGGAAGATCACTGACATAGTATACTGTGCCTACCACCCTACCACCCAGAACTAAACCCTATAGAGTTACTGTGGGGTATTATTAAGGGTCAAGTTAAAATTAAATATTAAAAAAAATTTTTGCATCAGTCTGTATACTAAAATGCATATGTGTGTGTGTGTGTGTGTTTTGCTTCAACTTTAGCTGCGCGACCTATACTGCCAGTTAGGACGTATGGATGTGAAACGTGGATGCTAAATTCAAGAATGTTACGCAAGATCCAGTGCACACAGAGACGCATGGAAAGAAGTATCGGTATAACAAGAAGAGATCGTAAGAGGAATACATGGGTAAAAAGCATGACCAATGTGACATGTATACCGGAACGTGTGAAAAAGTTGGAGTGGACACATAACGAGAAGAATGGATGGCAGATGGACGCTCAAAATACTGGAATGTTATCCGAGAGGATGTGAAAGAAAGCAAGGTGGACCGAGTGGACGATAAGCTGATGAATTGAGAAGAATGTGTGGAGACAACAGGATGCAGATTGCTCAAGACAGACTGGAAAGGCCTTAATCCAGCAGTGAATGTTGAACGGCTGAAAATGATGATACCGATACCTTAAATTTGATGAGAACCATTATGTTATAGTTTGCGTACATACATATATATGTCTGGTTAAATTTAATAAATTTTTGTAATTTGGTTTTGAAAAAGATAACGTCAGAACATCTTGTTAGTCTTCAAACTTGTCTATACAACGCTTTAGAATCAATTTGCAGTTCTTATGTTCAACTATTAATATTAATAAACTTTATGACACTAATACAAAGTTTGCAACATTGATTGAAACGCTCCAGCATAATAATTGCAAGGAATGAAAATATGTTAATTATATTAGTATAGTTTATCTAAGTTTGCATTAATCGATATTCCTTGAATTTTATGAACCATACAATACCTATAGTTCCAAGCTATTCTAACTTCGTAAGAAAAAGTTTGATTATACAGAGCATTAAAACTGTATTGGTAAAGTATATTGGAATAAATTTTCGGATTTGTTGTTAAAATTTAATTGAAAACTTTATACTATTTATGCAATTATATGCGTGCGCAAACCTACTAAATTTCATATCTGAACAACCGTAAATAATTAATGTCTTCGGGTGAGATGCGAGGCAATTTCACTTCTTCCGAGTTAATCGCGTCCATTAGTCAGTGCCCCGGGTTCGGTGTTTATTAAAATTTAAACCGTTTCGACCTTATTAAAATTTAATTGTCCTTGTTCTATACTCGTCTATAATATAGACTCTATGGCATAACTAAGTATTCAGGATGTAAGGTATTGCTTGAATCGTATCAAAATATTCTATTGTCAGATATCATTAATTATGCAAGGTATGTCAGTCTTACCTGTGTCTGAAAGTCCTGGAAGCAGCATTGAATCGTCCTTATACCAGGCATTGACTACTACGTAGTCCTTGACAGCTGGAGGGACGACACAACTCAGTATAGCAGTGCTGGAAACACTGGCTCTAGTTACAGCCACTTGAACGTTGTACTCTTGCCAGACCACTGAAATAAAATAAAATATATCGTGAGAAAGACCGTATCAAAAAAAAAAATGGTCCAAAAAGTTCTTCGAGATCAGCTGATCAGATTGGTGACATAAAAAATGATTCAGATAAAAAAAAGGCATTGTATAGAATGTCACTTGTGTGTATCGTAAGAAAAGGTCATTTATATATTGATCAATTTTTTATTGCACCATCAAAAAATATTTCGTTTGTAGTTAAAATCAATTTGAAATGAAGTCATTTTATGATAATGTTAGTATTATATGTATAATCAAATCTGTATTAAAGATTATTATATATATGTATGTATAATAGCCGAAATCCGTCTGTCTGTCTGCCTGTCTGCTGATAACGCTCGCTGAGGAAAAAATATTAAAAAACCACTAGAACGAGTGGGGGATCGAACCCACGACCTTAGGCTCGAGAGTCATCACGCTAACGCTCTACTCTATCGCCCTTGGTCGGTTTAGTCCTTTTTTTTTAAACATATCGTGACTCGGCTTTATTTACAAAAGGGATCGTGATTCTGCTAATAATACATAGATGGCACTATAGAAACTATTTTTTTTTTTTTTTGTTTTTTTTGATTTTTACAAAATCACTTACAAAATTATAATTATTATATATATTATAATATAAATAGTAAAGTAAAAAAAAAAATTTTTTTTTTGAGTGGGTATCGAAAGCGTTCAATTAGTGGGGATTGCTATAATACATAGATGGTGCTATAAAAACAATTTTTTATTGTTTTTGTTTTTTCGATCAATTAGTAGGGATCTCTATTAAAAAAAGCGCTTTACGATATTTAAAATTCAGCGGGCGTTGATATTCAACGGGCTTACACTAGTTATCATATAATATTATATACAGTAGATAATCATATTGTAGTGATAACTGATAGTTATCTATACCTAGGGCAATTGGTGAATATGACCGGTTCTAAAGAACAAGAAATAAAACGAAGAATGAACATAGTTTTTTAATACAACATTCCGCTATGCTTAAAAAATAAGGCATACGACCGATGCGTACTGCCAGTTATGACGTATGGATGTGAAACTTGGACGCTAAATTCAAGAATGCTACGTAAGATCCAGTGCACACAGAAAATCATGGAAAGGTGTATGCTCGGTATAACAAGAAGAGATCGTAAGTATGACCAAAGTGGTAGATATAACAGAACGTGTGTAAAAGTTGAAGTGGACACGTAGCGAGAAGAATGGATGGCAGATGGACGCGAGAAATACTAGAATGGTATCCGAGAGGATGTGAAAGAAAGCAAGGCTGATGAATTGAGAAGAAAAACAGGAATGGAAGAAGATTGGAGAGGCCTGAAAATGTTGATGACGATATACATATGTATTAATTCAATTTTATACCATTGTGTGAGTGAGAACTGATTTTTTTTTTGTATTTTAAAATAAATTGAATAGAATTTCAAAAGGAAAATAAGAAGCTAGGTTTTTTATGTGTACTATAAATAATTGAGAGCATCTGAAAATGCAGATAAGGGATTTACACAATCGTAATATTCGCACGAGGGTCGTCTGAAACGGGTCTGCCTGAAAGCCTCTTTGCGTGCGCCAATTGATAAATTCGAACACGCTTAAAAGCATTTTCGCATAGCATAAAAGGAGAATGAATAAAATTTGTTCTACTGTGACTGAAAAATAAATATAAAAAAAAATTAAACGCTTTGTTTTGTCGAAGAGTTAACAAACCGTGACGACGACGTTTACGCGACTCTTTTTTTTTTTTCATACTATATTTTTTTTTCGTTTTCGAGAACAACTTTTGTGATTGCGTCCTGGCAAAAATGCCACACTGTTTTCTTTTTTCATACACATATTGTGTTTATACAGGGGATGAGTGTGGGATTGCGGGAGGTGGGAATAAAAACGTTGAACGTTTTGTTTGTCGACGAATCGATGTGTGTGCTCGGTGAGGTACCTACGTACTTCTGGAATAGGAAAAAAATGGAGCAAAGGTCTTCGAGTGACAAAAACAGGGCCATTTCCAGGGAAAAAGTGCCCAAGCGTAGTGAAAAGGGCCTCGCGGGGAACAAACCGACGATAGGATCAACAAACTGAAGGAAAATACCAAACATTTGCGATCGCGACTTGTTAGTGAGCTTTCGTATATCTACTAACTCGTGTGGACACAGCTTAAAAGCTATTTATCTGATGGAAAAAACGTCAAAAGTATGCCCATGGCAATTGCACTGTGAAACATTTCAAATTAAATTTATACCTACATAGACCTGTCTGCGTTTGAAATTAAATTTATCAAACGTGTAATTCAGTAGTTGACAAACAAATTGTTGTCTCCGCTACTATTATGCAAAAATAATATAATATGTAGGCGAAATTGTATTTCGTGTTTCGTTGTTCTTTGTCGACAGGATTAGACAGCTAATTACGTGGATTACATTTTCACAGCGTTTCTCAAACTTAATAAAGTTTTCATTATTTATTCAACACTGGAAAGGGCTTATATTTCGCAACGTGTTTTTATATCTACGCTATTGATAAATTAAAAATGCTTTTATATTAAAATGAAAAAAATAATAATAGTTTATTCCAGACGGCAAAGAGGGTAGTGTAATAGTAATAATAATTATAATAATTAATGTAATGTTTTTTTGGTGGAGAACTAGTTTTAATTAATTACACTGAGCCATAATTACATATAATTGAGTCGCCTAGTTCCAAATCCCGATAAGTCCACAATATATAAAAAACGAGGATAAAATATTTTCTGGTTCTAAGAATGTTTTCAAACGATGCCTTATACTTGTATTATTACAAATACCGCCAAGTGCGCCGTAAAAAAATATTAAAAATCAGTGTTAGTTCCAAAAACTGACAATTGCACTATGATAAAAGCTGATAAAAGCCATATTTAGAAACAAATACCGATAAGTCCATATTTCTAATCTCAATATTTTGTTTAATATCAACAAAATTAAGTTTAAATGAGTTTAAACGCCATCAAGCAAATAAGTCTGTAGCAGAAAAACCGCGTTTGCGAACAAGTGAGTTTTATGGACTTATCGGGATTTGGAACTAGGCGACTCAATTAATTCTGATCAGCTGAGTCCTAATATGAATATGTCAATGAAATATCACAATCAATGGAAAATACATTTGACTATTGATTCCAATACTCACTTTGAGCACATGTAATTAGACCGCAAAAGTCAAAAACATGTAAAAATTGACCAACTTTTTAAACGCTCACATTTCATAATCAAAAGCTAACTAACACATTCAGATTCAGTGGGTCAAACTTAGTAAAGATTGACTTAGCTGATTATTAGCTGAAATTAACAAACATATGCTGAAAACTTCATGTATCTATTATATTTAGTAGATTGTCATTGCAACATTCCAAAATACTTCAGACATAAGTATTTTAGATTATAATAAGTGGGAGATTAACCTTTTAATATTATGACGGCAATTAATTTGATGAATTGCAATTTAAAAGACTAGTTCAATTAATTTATAATTACATATGTAGATCAAATATTCATTTTAAATTTTCGCCTATTTGTGTAATTTCAGCTGTAAATTTAATACTATAAAATAATAATACATATGACGGTGTTGAAGTGTAGAATTATTTTTTTAAAATCACTTAACCGGAAGTGTTATTTTTGAATGTGCAAAAAGCGTCGCTTACATTTTGCCACTTTCCACTGCGGCACATCGATCACTTAACTTTCGCGTATATACTTTTCCATCGCGTCCGTTTGAATTGCGGCAAAACGGAAAAGCGTTTTTATTATACTAAGATGAATTCGAAATGAATGCGAGATAAAAGAAAAGAAGAAATGGGGCGTATATAACACGAATGCGAAATGAAAAATTAGCAACAGAGTTGCGATCACGCAAGCGCAAAAACAACACTCGGCGGCCATTCATTAATATAATAACAGACTCGCCTTTTACGAACGCGCTTTTGAATTTTCCTTCGGGGAAAAACTAAAGTCGAGAAAGGAAAAGACGCGAATATATAATCAACGTTAAATCCGAACGATTTTTTCCCCCACGAAAGGATAGAAATAAGATTTTTCCCCCGGCGACTGCATCGTCGAATGCGAACCTCGGCAAAAGCTCCTTTTGAATTCGATTCAATCCACTTTCTCCTATTTCCAGCTGATATTTCCAAAAAGGGGTGTATATACACACACATACAGAGTCCTAATTGAATATCAGAGTGATACTCGGAACCGGAAGTTTAATGTTATCATCGAAACGCGTTCATATTTCACGCTCCGATTCCCCGCGTCCAACTTCGCGCCCATTCGTTCGTGTGACGTTTTCATGCATAATTCATGTTTGCACAATACATTTTGTCTTGTGTGTTTGTACACGAAACGAGTATATAATTAAAACGGCTCCCAGTTTAAACACGCCTACGTATACACACATTTATGTTTCACAGTTCAAAAAGGGCCAATGTCAGATTATGTATGTATGTACGTCATGTCAAATATGCTTCATATATAAATGTCCATAAACAACGGCGATTGCTGATCGGTAAATTATTAAGGCTCGTGGTTTTGATTTCTGACATGATTGAATGATACATGTATTCTGCCGAATATCGAGATAAATGGACTTGAAAGTTTTATTCTAAATTTGTGTTTTTCTTCATATATTACTGATTTATTTAAACTTTTTTTTAGTGCATGAGGTTATTTTTTATTGTTTGATAATTCTAAGGAAAAATTAAAAATAAAATGAATACTTTAGTAGTTACGTCAATTAATTATTCATTATTAATGTATACATACATATTCCAAACTTCAACCACTCTATTTGAAAAGAATGAATCTCTAACAACCTTATTTGATTTTTCTTTACGGAGTCTAAGAGTATGACCTCTTAGATGAGGGTTCTCATTGAACATAATGAGGTTGGTCATTTCACACGAATAGTGATTATTTATTATTTTGAATACTTCAATTAAATCACCTCTTAAATCCCCTCGTCTCCAATGTGGAGAGATTCAGTCTTTTCAATCTTTCATGATAAGGTAGTGACCGAAGTAAGTAAGTATTGATGATACTATTTCTCTGCGCATGCAGATACGTTAGATTTAATAGCTTAAAAAAAATCACTTTTGGATGAAGATACATTAATTTTGATATGAAAAATCGCAAGATACACTCCCATAACGCCTAAAACACATCTAACTCATTTTCGTAAATTTTGTCAGTTACGTTAAGTGGGCTTAGGACGGCAGTATTGTGAAGGTTTCTAGTTAATGAAATCCAGTCAAGCCGTCTTCTGTTGGAATTTGTTCATTTATCTGACAGTTAAGTTAGCCCAATACAAAATTGTCACCGCGTAACATTCTTCATACAGACCATTGCATTGTATTGTTCCATTATTTTTTTCCCTCCGACAAGGAAATAGCATGGTTATATGTATTAATTCACAAAGATGGACTATAATGTTTCTACCAAATGCAAAGAGACAACATTTGATACACACTAAAACTTCAAATGTACGCCTACTTTCATCTACAAATGTATTATCTCGATCTAGATATAATATAACGTCCATTTTTTTTGAAATACTTAAAAACAACATATCTGTTATAATGCTGAAAAGTTATTTTCTGGATAGCAATAGCTTTGGGGCCAGGGCAGGTCAACAACGGTTAGGGGTCGTCAATGAAGCCTCTACCCCATTCCACTTTCAAACATTGCCTCATTTCAGTCAATATGCACGTGACAGCAATACGTTACTCATAAGGCTACTATGTACATAGATTCATATTCTAGAATCTAGATGAAACTGCGTGCTATAAATAAATAGGCAGAGTAGGCTATTCAATACGTATACGTTCTCTAAATACAATGATATATTTTGGCACACTGTGTAATAGTGTGGAGCGATCTTGCATGAAGAAATATATTTTTTCATAATATCAATCACACCTCCATCATAACTGAAAAATATCATATAAAAATATTAATGTTTAGTACTGCCCCAAGCTATATATGTACTTGAATATTGGGAAAAAATATAAAATGTACCAAGAAGAGGTAATAGAGTCTCCTCACAACAAATTTTACAAGCTATTGCCGATCAAAAAGTAATAAATAGTCATTTTATGCTACTGCTACATGCTACTGTACTGTACTGTACTACTGTAATTACCCCTAGTATTTAGGTTATTTCAATTTTTTTTTTGGGATGTTGGTTTGATATTTCCATTATTTTTTGTTCTTAATTAGTAACTGAAACATATGTATTACTTGTATGCATTTTTTTAAAATCAAATAAACGACAAGAAATGTATTTATCTGCGTTTTAATACCGCTACATTAACCTAACACTTTTAGTTAACAACACATTTCTTCTTAATTTTTGACACCATTAGGGCAGTATAAAGAGTTAAAATATCAAAAAAATTGTTTTGTTTACCCATGGAGCAACTTTTCCAAGCTGAAGCATTTTGATTTTAAAAAAATATATATATTTGACTCTACCCTACTGAATCCATACTACGCATTTAAAAATAATCTTGAAACATACGAAAGCTTCTTGTACATATATTTATGACCTCAATTAGAAAAGATTCTAGTGTTGAAAATGAGATTTTCCGTCGAGAGTGCCCACTCGGATCCTACAATGCCTTTGACAGGTCGTTCGGATAGATTTTTAGGTACACGACGAGGGATAGAATTTGGGTAAAATAGATTTTTCACCAGCTCGAAGATATATCCATTATCCTTCAACGACATTAAAAAAAAGGCGGGGTAAAAGTATATAGGAGAGGCAACGATTGACATAAATTATTCGAGCCTTCAAAACCTACATTTTGCGCGCGCGAGAGACGCGCAACTTGGAAAGATTCAATAAAAGATAAAAGCAGTGAATTTTCCCTTTTATGCCTAATATATGCGCACACTTCAAACGAACCTAATTTTGCGTTTTTACAATTTATATATACTTTTTTTTTTGGTTTACCAAATCATTGAATCGATTCTAATTGATTATGAAGGCCTCGGTTTGATCGATTCATACGAGTCCATTCAATTTACGCAACTGTTATACACAAAGGGTCACATCACGTGAAGACTGTGATTTTACGTAAAATAAAACAGACGTTTCTTTTATCATCAAAGTTGCTGTCAGTCTTATTGAAAAGTTTTTGTGTGAAAGTTGTGTATGAAGAATCTATTCTGCATTTACTTTGAACATTATTTTGTATTTAACTGTTTTAATTACACTGTCCTAAATTTTCTAATTTGGAAGATATTTGTAGATATAGAGCAGTGGTCGGGAACCGGCGGCTCCGGAGCCGCATGCGGCTCTTTGTACGACAATCTGCTGCTCTCACTGTCATCCAACGTTTTGCGTGAAATACAAAATATTGAAACACAGTTTACACAACGTCATGGCTACAAAATATTTTAAGATCGTTTTTCAGATTAAACCCTTTAATACTTTTTAGTAATAAACTGTCAATCGTTAAGAAATATCACGAAGATAACTTATTTCTTAATTCTTACATTTCATTGATGATTAATGAGTAGCATTTAATTTAATATTGAATTATAATTCGAAAATAATGTTGCGGCTCCAAAACTTGGCTCTTACCTTGAAAAAGGTTCCCGACCACTGATATAGAGCTATGCGGAATATTTTAAATGTCAATAGTATAACATATGTTGAATGAACTGAATTGGATGAATGTAAATGAAACCTCAAAAGTGTGCACGCTATTATATATTTTTAAATTGGATAAGAAGTTATTAACAAAATATTTAATAAAAGGGTATATATAATATACATAGTCATAATATTAGGGAAAGAGTAAGTTAATAGTTAAGAATTTAAAATTCAGTATCTTGTACAGGGGTGTTGTTAAATATAATGGCTTGCTAGAAATTCTCAGAAATATAAATAAAATTGATAGATTCCTGGCAGCGTTAAAACAGTAGTTTATTTTGTAATTTTAGCTTTAAGTAATGTTTGTTTGTAATTAGCTTTTTAAGCTATCTTAAATAGATAAATAAATAAAACTGGCATCTGAAATGCAAAACTTCTTCCGTTGCGTCATTCACGCATTTGAGCTTTGTTGTAAAAATAATGTAGATCTAGTTTTATAATAAAAGTTATGTTGACTCACTCTATATTGGTTTAATTTGGCGATAGATCTAAGTTGAACTTTAACAAAGTGCTAACTGTAGTTTTTACACTGTTCAAAACTTTCTTTATAAATCTTATTGAGTATACTGGTCGCCACAACTATCTCCAGTCACATTTTGCTGACGCTAAAGAAAAGTGCTGAAATCTGAGAAATAAATTTCATCTCGCAGCGAACGTTGGGCCATATTTACTGGCCTCTCTCGCCAACAAGTTTAGTTGGTTTTCTTACACTGTTCATACACAAGGGACCACCATCACAGGACTAGTGCTTTATTCGGTCCAACCCACAAATCGAAAGTTATAATTTTGTTATACAGCAGTGGGAAAAAATATTGCACTGCGGAGTTTATGTGTAGTTTTGGAATGAATGTGTCCTTTAAGAAGGTCTCCGGTACATTTGTTTACTGGGTGTTCTTGGGGTTGTTCACGCTCTGTGTGCCAGACAGATATAATAGTGGGGTAGGAAGGAAACTACCCCAAAGCCGACATAAAAGGATCCGTGTGCTGAAAAATTACCGGGCCAAATTAAATCCGTAGCCGAGAGAACAATGGTCTGAGCGAAAACCTGAGACTCCTTTGTGCTTCAATTCACGCTTTGTAATCTCTTAGATTAGGTATGTATGCTAGAACAATTTAAATGTAAACAAATCGAAAATATAATATACTGAAAATCGTCCAAACTCTATGTTTTACAATAATTCTCTTATTCGAGGTTCCCAAAACTTTGCTGAGGCATTTCAGCTTTATTTGCCTAACCTAACCATTTCAGTTATATTTTAAATAAATCGCAAAATGGAAGATGCACTGATGAAAGGTATGGTGATGCTTGTTTTTCCACACTCTCACTCGATCAGTTCACATTGACTGACGTGGAATGTGGTTTCAATAAGATGAAGTCAAAAAGATCAGCTGGACCAGACAGAACATTTGGATTGAAAAATTGCAAAACTTCATTAGGTAGAATCAATTTTTAACTTATCTTTAAATTAAAAGTGAATTTAAATGTTGATAATGCAATTATTTAAGTTTGTGCCATATTTTTAGAATAAACTGAAAGTATTTATTGTATAATGAAAAAGTTTATGGAAAATTTTGTGTAAATTAGAAAAAAAGTCGAATACAAATTCCAATTAAGGGCAGAATATCGATATTAAAAGAAAAATCATTAAAAATTCAATTGGTATAATTTGATATAATGGTATAATTTATTTATATTTATTTATATATATATTATATTTATTATATTTATAATTTATTTATGTACATATGTATTTATAAGAAGGAGAATGAACATGGTTTTTAAATCCAACATCCCGCTTTGCTTAAGGAAGATGGCTTACGACCAATGCGTACCGCCAGTTATGACGTATGAATGTGCAACGTGGATGCTAAATTCAAGAATGCTACGAAAGATTCAGTGCACACAGAGTGGCATGGAAAGATGTATGCTCGGTATAACGAGAAGAGATCGTAAGAGGAATACATGGGTAAGAAGCATTGATATAGCAGAACGTGTGGGCAGATGGACGCGAGAAATACTGGAATAGTATTCGAGAGGATGTGAAAGAAAGCAAGGTAGACTGAATGGACGATGGGAAGAGTATGTGGAGTCAAGTGGATGCAGATTGCTCAAGACAGACAGGAATGGAAGACGATCGGAGAGGACTTCATCCAGTAGTAAATGGCGAACGGCTGAATATTATGAAATAATGATGATGTATAATAAATCGGTTCAGGGTCAAAATCTATATATATATATAAAATGAATGTCTGTCTGTCTGTCTGTCTCTTATAGGCTCCAAAACCACTCCGATACCGTTCCCGTTCCAGATCCCGTTCCCGTTCCCGTTCCCGTTCCTAGTACGTTATCTGACGCGTGAGCAGGCCCGTTCCCGTTCCCGTTCCCGTTTTTTCCCAATTTTTTTTCACAGGAACCATCCCCGGTATGATCACAATAAGTCCTGAAAGTTTCATCGCGATCGGTTGAGTGGTTTAGGAGCCTATAAGAGACAGACAGACAGACAAACAAACAGACAGACAGACATTGATTTTTATATATATAGATGCACATTAAATCAATGTTTCAAACCGCATATAGTACTATTTTACGGTCATAGATGTCACTCATTATTTTTTTTCAGTGAAATTTTCAATGCTGATACATACAACGTTGGAAATTTGTAATTTATTTTTTAACTTCATCGATTTAGGACTTCGATGATTTTCATTCTTGTTATGTCCTTCGTCAAAAAAAATCACATACAACGTTAACATCCTAGGAATTTCATAATAATTTTAATATAATACCACGAATCAACTTAAATAAACCCGCCAGAACTTTACAGAGGACGAAAGTTCGCTTCAGAATCCGAACAATAAAGCGATGGCAATTAACCGGCAAGTTAATCGAAACGATTATTGATACAACACGCGCGCGCGTACACTGCGCGATCGATCGATCTCATCAAAAACAATATTTGGATTGAGAAATGAGTTTTGTTCGCGGTCGTGACCGACAGGGAAGGTTTCCGGTCCAACCTCACAAAAGAAAGAAATAATAATATTTAACCAGGCGAAAGTGATTCCATCGGAAATGTTGATCACGTTCCGGGTATGGGGGCCAAACCCGGTTCGAGAGTGACGTGTGTAGTAGCTGGGGCGAAGGTGGATGTCAGGGCAAACGAAATGAGGGGTCGCGGTCCAGGACCTTTAAAATATACCACCTGATACTAAAGTATATGAAAATAGTATAAATTAAAACAAAATAACACGCCCTTGTACATCGGAGACGAATTAACGTTCATACTCGTTATCATTCAAAATTTTGTTCTTCTACAATGTACATTATATTATATACTAGCTGACCCGGCATGCGTTGCAATGCCCGATACCGTTCCCGTTCCCGGTCCCGATCCCGATCCCGATCCCGATCCCGTTCCCGTTCCCGTTCCTAGTACGTTATCTGACGCGTGAGCAGGCCCGTTCCTGTTCCCGTTCCCGTTTTTTCCCGATTCCAGATCCCGGTCCCTTTCCCGATCCTGATCCCGTTCCTGATCCCGTTCCCGTTCCCGTTCCTAGTAAGTTATCTGACGCGTGAGCAGGCCCGTTCCCGTTCCCGTTCCCGTTTTATCCCGATTTTTTTTCACAGGAACCATCCCCGGCATGATCACAATAAGTCCTGAAAGTTTCATCGCGATCGGTTGAGTGGTTTAGGAGCCTATAAGAGACAGACAGACAGACAAACAAACAGACAGAGAGTCATCACGTTAACGCTTACTCTATCACCCTTGGTCGGCTTAGTCCTTTTTTTTTTTAAACATATCGTGACTCGGCGTTACCTACAAAAGGGATCGTGATTCTGCTAATAATACATAGATGGCACCATAGAAACTATTATTTTTTTGTTTTTTTGATTTTTACAAAATCACTTACAAAATTATTATATAATTATATAATAATTAATAATTATAATATAAATAGTAAAGTAAAAAAAAATAATCGATACTACGGGATTGCTATTATACACAGATGGCGCTATAAAAATTATTTTTTTTTGTCACTTACAACCGTGCGATTAATTAGAGGGGATCTCTATTAAAAAAGCGCTTTACGATATTTAAAATTCAGCGGGCGTTGATATTCAACGGGCTTACACTAGTATGTATATAATAGCCCAATTCCGTCTGTCTGTCTGCTGATAACGCTCGCCTCGGTAAAGGCTGAAATTCAAATTTAATTTAAAAAAAACACGAACGTCGCGAGTGGGATTTGAAGTTTGAAGTTTGATTTGAGTTAGCGCTAATGCGTTCACCCAACACCGATGATAGGAGGCCTCCTATAATTTGAAAATATTAATCCTTAGCACGTTTGCGACATTGCTAAATTGTTACGTAATCAATTACGTCAAACACGTCGTTGATGTTCAACGGGCTTATACTAGTATGTATGTAGATAACGTTGAAAACTTTCAATGCTACTGTAAAGTTAAAAGCCCGAGACAACAAGTGTCAAAATTTTGACTTTGCATTAGGTTTTGGTACTATTTGATGAACTTTACGTGTCAGCAACACTTTTTTCCCTGTACATTTTGACATTATTGGTACACGTTCCATAATAATGTAACTGTTATTTCGTAGTGTTGATACTTGTTACCTTTGTATAATGTTACAGACATAGTGCAAAATTTAAAAATGTATACAATGCCCAAGCATTTCACAGTATGCCCAAAAAGGCCAGGCAAAGTGCAAAATGTATGTACTGTAAATAAAATACCTGTAACACAATAGCTATGCGTACTGCCAGTTATGACGTATGGATGTGAAACGTGGATGCTAAATACAAGAATGTTAAGTAAGATCCAGTGCACACAGTGAAGCACGGAAAGATGTATGCTTGGTATGACAAGAAGAGATCGTATGATAAATACATGGGTAAGAAGCATGAACAAAGTGGCAGATATAGCAGAACGTGTGACAGATGGACGCTCAAAATACTGGAATGCGAGAGGATGTGAAAGAAAGCAAGGTAGACCGAGTGGACGATGGGCTGATGAATTAAGACGAATGTGTGGAGTCAAGTGGATGCAGATTATTCAAGAAAGACAGGAATGGAAGAGGATTGGACAGTCCTTCATCCAGCAGTGTACGATGAACGGCTGAAAACAATATTAATAGTTGTAAATTTAACATTTCGCTTATAAACTTACTAACAAACTCAAATTCGGTGCTCGTTGTTACAACGTAATTGAATAATGTTACGTTATCCGTTAACCCAATATTACTAATAATACAACAATAAGACTGTAAGCAAACGAAAATGTATTGATTCAACCTCAAAACGATTTATAAACATCCTGTAGCGATCAAATCACAACATATCATTATTTATGCATATTATTCCAATGTTATTAGCGTAGACTCGCTCGAGATAAATCAATTTCGCGTAAACGCCACTGAAAACAACACGAATGTACGTATATAAAGTTTTTTTTTCAGAAGGGAGCAATTATAAATACAAAATCCGTAGGCTGAATACTTTGGGTGATTTATTTATTTACGTTGTAGTTCTGCTTGTATTATTGCAGATAATCTAAATAGCGACATAAAAGAGATTTAGTACTGAAAAGCGGTAGACGCAAGTAGAAAAGTTAGCAACCACTCGTTAGTTTCAGTGGATGTATCTTTATATAAGTATTAACCGTTATTTACACTCGGTATACGTACGAGTGTATTATTCAGTAAATAAAAATAGCATAGAGCAATGAGTTATACGTATTTTTTTCGTCCGTGCGAAATTAAATTACGACGAGATTGGTATACCCTAGGGACAACGTTCGATGCTTTACGCCAGAGAAACCTTCGTAGAGATGAAAATTGATTTTTTTTTAGCCCTTTTGAATTCCGACAAAGCGGCTTAAGTGGACGATGAAAACTGATAAAATCGGACAAGTGCGTATCGCTCAAGTTTGCGAAGCGTGCTCGAGTTCGGTAATAAAACTAGTCAAAGTCAAAGTGTGCTCGAGATTGATACGTCAAAATTTTGTGTCAAACTTGGATTAAACGCTTCCGTTTCCTCTGGAAGGGTTTCAGGGCAGTTTTGCTTTACTTTGACGTACCAAACTATGTACGGGGAAACTTGTACGCTTTTCCAAGGCATTAATCAGTGGCGCAATCGCGACAGGAAGCTCGCCATTCTAGCAGACTCTAGCGTTACTGTCATCGCACCGTTAACAAATGACCATTTTTATCAACGATCTAACAAGTTTTTTTACAGCTGAAAAACGTACAAATTGCTTAATACGAGGCCTGGGAGTTTTGTCGGGGTATGTGCTTTTTTTTTTAGAGCTGAAACTGCCAATCGGAAATCATTACTGTTGTAAACGTTACAACGTTCAATCCGTTCGCCTACAAACGGGCAATGTTTCAAGCGATTAACTATGAAATATGTATGGCGGGGAATATGTTTGAATTTTTACTGCAATTTATTAGCAAAATACGTGGGCTAATATTATACCGTATAAAATGTATTGAAAAGTGTGGCAATATATCAACGATAATATGAAACGTCGAGTTTTATAAAATGTTCATTAGTGATTAATTACTTAATAACCTCTTTGATTATGTTTACGGAACAATATCATTATTTAAACAAAATGTAATAAAAAAGTTTTGTCGTAGGTATGTATACATACATATACACCCGATTCTCGTTTTGCACGGTTTTGAAATAACACGGACCAATTATTTTGTTTTAACACTGTTACAAAAAAATAAAAAGAAAAACAGCAGTAAATGGGCACGTTTATTGTAGCGACTCTGAATGAATATTTTTTTTTATATTAAATTAAATTTAAATCGAAGATCATGTCAATGTTAAATTAAAATTAAAGTATTAAAGTATTAATACTTTAATACTTTAAAATTATTATTCTGTTCACTTGTCAGATGTAAGCTAGAGTATAGCTTTATTGTTTGGTCTCCTTCTTATTTTATTCATTCATATTCTTTAGAAGAATTTATAAATTCATGTATCTTATTGATAATAACTGTTATGACTCTCTTTTACTTAGTTTAAAAATGCATTAATTATCTGATAGAAGAGTTATGAATGACTTGGTCTTTTTTTTATAAAATTGTACATTCTTTAATTGATTGTCCTACTCTTGTTGAGTTGATTTTACGACTAAATGTTCCTGCACGTTTTACACGATCTCAATTTTTGTTTGTGGATGAAGGTAATTCATGCACCAATTATTATATCTCCTATTCCTAGGTTAATTAGGACTGGCAATAAGTATGGGAATTTATTGGATTATTTCTGTATTAGCATTCATTTAGTGAAGCTCAAGCTGTTGCTTTCTTTAAGAAGTTCCTCTTCTTAGTTTAATTAAATTTTATATGTACATATATTACTCTTGTATTGTTATCTTCTCTGTTTGTATTTTTTCTTGTAAAAGCCTTTTTAGGCGTGTAATAAATAAATAAATAAATAAATGTACTACTTCATTGTGTATGTAACTTGTGAAAATATTTTTATATACACATGTATAAATAAAAAAATAAATTCTATTTATTTTTGATTACATATGTAGATACATATCTTTTTTTACGCGGTTTTTTTTTGCACGGCAGTACCTGGAACGTACATACATATCTCCATGCAAAAAGAGAATCGGGTGTATGTAAAAACATTTCATACGAAAAACGGTATAAAATTTGATTCAAATCACGATTTCTCAAATATGCATATATACCTACCTACTCTATTCTATTCAATTAACGAAAACGTATTCATTGCCAATCTAATTCATTAACGTTCTACTTAATAAATTCGCATTAAAATATAACAAAGAGCCTTTAAAATCTACACGACTAAGTTTATATTTATATTCTACACACATTTTCAATAATTTTCTCGATTTTTTATACTTTATAAGCAAAACCAATTCCTATTTATCCAAAAATTTGAAGCGTACATATAATTATAATACATTCAACAATAAAATTATTTAACTTATCAATCATATAAATATGTGGCCAATATTAGAACTTTCGTCTTCATCTGAGGAGTCCATGTCAGAATCGTGAGTGAAATACAAACATTCCGAAAGCGAAGTGACAGATGGTAGTTTGCTATTCAGCCGTCAGAGTGCGGAACGGCGCTGCAGTCGTGCCAGTATGTGCGGTTCATTATAAATTACATTCAACAATAAAAGTATTTAACTAATCATTCATATAAATATGCGGCCAACATTACAGCTTCGTCTTCATCTGAGGAATCCATGTCAGAATCGTGAGTGAAATACAAACGTTCCGAAAGCGAGGTGACAGATGGTAGTTCGCTATTCAACCGGTAGAGTGCGGAACGGCGCTGCAGTCGTGCCAGTATGTGCGGTACATTATAAATTACATTCAACAATAAAATTATTTAACTAATCATTGATATAAATATGCGGTCAACATTAGAGCTTTCGTCTTCATCTGAGGAATCCATATCAGAATCGTGAGTGAAATACAAACGTTCCGAAAGCGAGGTGACAGATGGTAGTTCGCTATTCGGCCGGCGGAGTGCAGAATGGCGCTGCAGTCGTGCCATTGTGTGCGGTACAATTGACAGACTTGCGAAATTCGTGCGATTTCGCACGAAATCCGCAGCGGTGTGCGGGCGCCTTTATTATGCGATGCACATCAGTCGAGAGCCTTCGTTAAACCAAGCACGACTAGAGTTTCACGTATTAGTATAATATCAAGAAGGAGACTTTCAAACTTTGCACTTCTCAATATGTTTACGGCAATAGTTGGCCATGTTTTGCAGTCACGCTCTGCTGCACGGCATTAAAGTCCTCGCGTTCGATATAGAAGTTGGAACAGGGACACGTGTGTGTGTGCGTTTTAGTGCACATGTGTTGGGGAATTAGTGTCAGTGTTGTTGTTAATATGCACCTGCAGTGACGTGCATTTCCCTGGAGAGCACTACTCCTACACTGTTGGCTGCTCTGCATCTGTATGCAGCTCCGTGCACATCCTGGCGATAGTCCTGTGCAGGGAATCCCAAAAACACCAGGGATCCGTTGTCCATTGGGAGCCTGTAACGAAAACACGTATATTTGAGTAAAAATTGTATATTGCACACGAACGTTGCATGGATTGAATTCAAATCGAATGAATCTCACAGGGCAGTTCTACGCGTAGACAGACGGTACTATCGTGGTGTATTATTTTATTAAAGTATTGCTACGGTACTCTATTTTCATATGGTCACTACTTTTTACTTTATTTATTAGTGTTTACGATATTCTGTATTTACTATGAACATTTGGAAATTTTTTTCTAGTTTTTTGTTCAATTATGTATTTAAATTATATATATAATAGCCGAAATCCTTCTGTCTGTCTGCTGATAACGCTCACTGAGGAAAAATTGGGGAAAAACTTGGCAGAACGAGTGGGGATCGAACCCATGACCCCAGGCTCGAGTTACTCGCACTAATGCTATTCGCTATCGCCCTTCGTCGGCTAGGTCCTTTTTTTTTTAAACATTACCTTTAATTAAAATAAATAGGAAATGAGGAAAAATAATTAAAATACCAGAATGAGTGGGGATCGAACCCGGGACGCCAGGTCGGGAGTTACCACAGTTAACGCATAAGCCACGGCCCGTTGCTGTGATGGTCTTTTTTTTTTTTAAACATTACCTACACAAGGGATCTTGACTCTGCTTTACCTACATACCTACCTACCTACCTATAAAAAACTATCATTTTTTTTTTTTTTTTTACTTACAAAATTATAATTATTATATATGTACATATGTATATAGGATATATATAATAATTAATAATTATAATATAATAAAAATAAGGTATAAAAAAAATTATCGACCTGGTTATTAATTAAATTATCGAAATTATCGTTACCGTTGGATCAATTAGATGGCGCTATAAAAACTATTACTTTTTTTTTTTGATTTTTAGTGGGGACATAGATGGCGCTATAAAAACTATTATTATTTTTTTGTTACAACTCACTTACAAAATTACTTACATAATAGCAGAATAATTAATAATTATTATAATAAAATATTAAAGTAGAAAAAAAATTTTTTTCGCGCCATCTATGCAATATTAATATTATTTTTCAGTACGGGTGATGAGAACGCTCCGTTGATATTCAACGGGCTTACACTAGTGTTTATATAATAACGTGCTTTTGTTTGAATGATATTTGTGATTTATGTTGGTATTAAAGTGCATGTCTTATTCGGTTATTTTGCTTTCTTTCTACGATTCATCATCATCATTTTTAGACGTTCACCATCCATTGGTGGATGAAGGCCTCTCTAATCCTCTTCCATTCCTGTCTGTCTTGAGCAATCTGCATCCACTTGACACCACACATTCTTCTCAATTCATCATCCCATCTTTCACACGTTCTGCTATATCTGCCACTTTGGCCATACTTCTTACCCATGTATTCCTCTTACGATATCTTCTCGTTATACCGAGCATACATCTTTCCATGCTTCTCTGTGTGCACTAGATCTTACGTAACATTCTTGAATTTAGCGTCATAAATACGTCATAAAGTTCGCATTGGTCGTATTTTTTTTAGCATAGCGGAATGTTGGATTTAAAAACTAGTTTCATTCTTCGATTTATTTCTTCACGATTAATATAGGGCTATTGTTATACTCTGACCATTCTCAGTTCAAATTAGTTGAATAGACTAAATAGTTAATCGACCAAATGAACTTTACAATATGAACCCTATCATACGTCTACTATTTTAAGTTCACATTACTTGCGTATATTCACGTAGCTAACAGTCAAAAGTGTTAAAATAATTTACGATGTACTGATGTGGTGAGAATAATTAAAGTAACGGTAATGGGTAACTTCTCCCTCAATGCTTTTTACTATGTGGTTATATAGCTCATCGAAAGCATGAAAATAATCATTAATATATGCGGGTTGGGATTAATTTAAGCAACAGGAATAATAAATTTATTAAACTAAGGAGATACAGCTGTGATGCAACCAACTGATACAATCATGAATAGAATCTCTCCTCCCCCAAATATTGTAAATGGGTATTTAAGCTAAATAAAAGCTCATCTCTGGGCTTACTCTTTTAACAGACATACGCCACGTCACTTGTATTCTCATTTATAAATTAACTAGCTTTATTACCCGGCTTTGCCCGGGGTGTAATTAAAATAATGTAATATGGTGTTTGTTTAGTAAATTATTTCGGGAGCCCAAAAAAGGGGCCGCCGGGGCAGGAGGGGGGTCTGGGGTGGTAAGGGGCCGGTATAGATTTTAGGGAGTATAGTAACGCTATAGTAACGCTATGACGTTACTATAGGATTTTTCGAGTTTTTTTCTATCAATATATTTTTAAAATTTTTTCAACTTTTTTTGGAACTGATTTTTTCAACTTTTGATCCCTAAAGCCATTCCGGCCCTCAAACCACCCCCAGACGTCCCTCAAGCACCGGCGGCCCCCCCTTTGGACTCCCTCAAGCCATGCCGGCGGCCCCTTTTTTGGGCTCCCTAAAAGCTATGCCGGCCCCTTACCACCCCCCAAACCCTCCTTCTTACACCGGCGGCCTTTTTTTTGGACTCTCGAAAAGCAATGTCGGCCCCTTACCACCCCACCAGACCACCCTCCTACTCCGGCGGCCCCTTTTTGGATTCCCGAAAAACTATGCCGGCCCCTTACCACCCCCCAGACCTCCCTCAAGCCCCGGCAGCCGCTTTTTTGGACTCCCGAAAAGCAATGTCGGCCCTTATCCCCCCAGACCCCCCTCCTGCCCCGGCGGCTCCTTTTTTGGGCTCCCGAAATAATTTACTAAACAAACACTATAATTACATTATATTAATTACACCCCGGGCAAAGCCGGGTAATAAAGGAGGGATGCGGGGATGTGGAGGGGTGGGTTAGGGGGGGGGGGGGACGTACGTACTTAAATCTGCCGAAAACATCTACTATTGTGTGTACTTCGTCGTTTCTATTAATCGCACCCGAGCAACGCCTTGTAATTGACGAATGACCCATACGTACATACAAACTTAATTGTTTTATATATTAGATAATTAGCTAATATTATATAAAATAAATATTGTATGTAAATATGTACCTATGCATATAATAGGTTTTACCTAATTTGACTCTTATCTCGAAAAAAGGTTCCCGACCAATACTCTAAATTGTACAATTATTCACACACACACACACACACACACATACAAATTCAAGCTCAATCAGAAAACATCTACTATCGTGTGTACTTCGTCGTTTCTATTAATCGCACCCAAGCAACGCCTGGTAATTTACGAATGATCCATACGTACATACATACAAACTTAAGCGTTTTATATATTAGATATATACATATATGTGAGTTGTTTATTTAATTTTTTATTTTTGTCATTGCGTGTATGACATTATCTTACTTAAACATTGTAAGAGTGTAAAAATATGTATTTATATAATATAAAATTTCGATCGCTATAGTAATATTACACGTACTACGTACTTGATTTGAAAAAATAAAGTAAAATTTGAATTTCACACACGAGGTAATTTTCCTTTGGAAAAGTTAGCGCACAAACGGTTCGCTCGGCAACAGAATCCGCGAGAGTCTTTATCAACGCTGAAAGTGGGCACGCGATTTTCATCAAAGTTTGTCCAAAATTTCGAATTAACGCGCACTGCGAAATTCAATGAGACGTTCTCGACTTTACTTCGGCAAAGTCGTGAATAAATGCAAACTTTTGCCGCTTGTAAATTTAATTAATCTAGCAAATGGAATCGCGCGAGCGCGTTAGTTTGACGCTTTCAATACGTAATTATTCGAAGCTGTACGGCAACGCACACACCGGAAATTACAATTTATTTTATATTCATATTCGTGTGTATATATGTATGTTTATCGTATAAATTTAATATAAATACAAAGGTCTATGTAGTTAGACCTTTGCGTTTCATTCGAGAGCAAAGCACGGGAAACTGCTTTGAGCAGCTTTGTGCCGTTACTTTGATGTCACTTTATAGGCACTTCTACTTTTAGTTTGGATAACAGATTTTATTTTAATAATTACGTATACTATGCCAGTAATAATACTTGCTTAATTTATTCGTAATTTTGTATATTAGGCGTGCTGTGAAATTTATACAGACGCAAATGTATGTACATAGTAGATATTTGTATGAAATTACGCATCAATGTTGCAAAAGTATTATTCATAGCAAAATTTTTGCATTAAATATTAATTTTCAATAGCTTTCTCATAACATATTTAACAATCAAGACAATTTTCCAGAATTTTCTTATTGAAACTGCTATGGAATAAGTGTCTTTTGATTATATTTTCCTATAAGCAAAATTTCAATGCAAATTACATTCAAGCAGCTTAAAATGATACTTAAATTCATTAATCCAATATAAAAATTGAAACATTGTGGAAAAGCTTACGTAAACACATTCACGTCATAAAATTCGCAACAAACTCACAAACGGACGACGGTACATAAAAATAATAAATTTCAAATGAAAATAGACCACATGCATACTTCAAAAGATTTTCTTTGTTTGGATGAGGCTTTATTCTCAGACAACAGACAGTGAAAATAAAATATTCACGGTTCACATTAGTGCACCGGATGCTGGGAGTATTCTGCTCGTTTGCGGAAAAGCTCTCGAACGATGCTTTTCAGGTCAACGACACACACGGCATCAGAAATGCACTTTAACAAGCGTTTAAATGTGTATAATAGAACAATGACGATGATAATAACAATAAAATAGTGGAGGAAAACGTATTAATGATACGTTGCGTTGAAAGAATACGTCGTATAATATCGTCTGGAGAAGTTTTGACGACATTTATAGCGGTGGAATATTGCTATAGAGATTTTTTCCGAGAATCATTGTGAAAAGTTTTTCAATTTCTTTGTGTTTTCCGCTCAAGACAAGAATTGCGTTTTCTTCCGCTTTTCCTTCACGCTCCTATAGTTTCCCAGAGATATTGTATAAATTACCCAGAGCTACTAACAAACGTATGCGAAAGCGGCTCGTTTCCCATTCGCGTAATATTTTTCAATTTTGTTTACACAAAGGAATATAACTTCTTTGTTTATTATTATTATTTTCGAGTTAGATTTGTTTCATGTTCCTCTCGAAAATATTTGCCATTTTTTTTTTGTTCATATTTTCATTCCAATTCCCCATTCATACACATCACGAACACAAAACTTAAACTAAACGTCGCTAAATTATCAAAAGCTCAAACTGAAATTCAATCTATAAACTAGAATATCCGGGCAAGTCTCGGATCTTCTCAGAAACGAAGACGAGTAAATCCAATCAGTTCAGGTTACATTTATACAACATTTAGTTTTGATTTTAAATTCCATCTCAAAATGATAAATAAACATCTGAATATCAAATTAATTCATATTTGTTTGTTATTGAATTAAATTTGATCATCCGCAATATATTTTCATATTATACAATTTTTTCCATTGAATAAATTAAAATAATATTTTGCAATATGGAAAGAGAGACTAATCTGAATATGCAGATCAGAATTCTTCATAATATTATACGAGCGCTCTGTGGAAAAAATTCAATATTTATAATAAAATATGCTTTCATGAGATATTCCTCACACCGTGTCGAGGTGATATTTTTTAAGCTCCTTACTGAAACTACTGTGAAGATAATTTGTATGTAGAAAAAAGCACTCGTAAAAACACGTACTTTTGTTATAAATAAAAATTCAACTACACAGCTAAGTCGATAACTTTTATTTAAATCATAAACACTTGTACATAGTAGCTCTATAATCTATATTAATTGTAGAACGACTGTCACCAAAGGCTTATTTTGAAAGCAGAGAATTTAAGAATACAAAACTATGTCTGGCGCAACCGAAAAAGTCTTTATTGCGATTTTTCATATTAAAATTAATGTATCTTTATCCAAAAGGGACTCATTTAAGCTATTAAATCTAACGTACATATCTGCGTGCGCAGTGAAATAGTATCACCAATACTTAGCGAAAATAACCTATCCAATATTTACTTTGGTCACTACCTTATCACGAAAGATTGAAAAGACTGAATCTCTCCACATTGGAGACGAGGAGATTAAGAGGTGATTTAATTGAAATATTCAAAATAATAAATAATCATTATTCATGTGAAATGACCAACCTCATTATGTTCAATAAGAACCCTCATCTACATAAGAGGTCATACTCTTAGACTCCGAAAAGAAACATCAAATAAGATTGTTAGAGATTCATTCTTTTCAAATAGAATGGTTGAAGTTTGGAATAGTCATATGTATACACTAATAATGAATAATGAAGTGACGTAACTACTAAAGTATTCATTTTTCCTTAAAATTATCAAAACACAATAGAAAATAACCTCATGCACTAAAAAAAAGTTTAAATAAATCAGTAATACATGTATGTATGAAGAAAAACACTAATTATCTCGATATTGTTGTTTTGTCAGTTACTTTAAGTTGGCTTAGGACGGCACTATACAAGTAACAAAGTATCGGTGTATGTACCTATAGAATGTATGTACATAGATACTGTTACAGTTAAACCCACACAACACAGCACGATTACGTATGTAGGGTAACAGTAGTAATAGGAAATAGGCAAGTCCAAAAGTTTATCGACGATAATTCCGCATCGTGAGTAACGCAGGTCGGAACCGGAATACTTCTACCCGCAGAAACGAAATAAAACAATTTCAGGTAGAGGAAATAGTGGAATGGTGGGTTTTCAGGTGAGTCTGCGCTTGGCAATTTATAACGAAGAGGAAGCTTTTAATGTTGGGGTCGGGAGCCCGTTATTATTTGGGGTCTGTGGCCGCAATATTTTCCTCTTAGCTCCCCGGTGCCCCTAATTGAATTATTTCTATTTAGAAAGGGACCCCCCACAATCCCCAGGAACGTGTCCAACTAATGACGTTACACGAATCGTTCACGCCACTGTGAGTCGGCTTTATCTGACGCAGTGCTCGAAATGGAAATTTTCACGAATGGGAGCGCTCGATAATTTTCAAAAAATAAATCAAACGACCTTTTTTTTTACTATATGTATAGAAAATGTACGTACATTTATATACATACATATATTATAACACCGAAACACTTACGTAACATATGTACACCAATATAAATGAATTTATGGTTGTATATATTAGGTTATTAGTATTATTATTATAGAAACTGTATTACATACATACATGCACAATTTACACAGTTAATTTTTTTTTAAATTTGAATAATTGTTAATATCACTATTTAGTTAGTCACGTGCAGTAATAATAATTCAGACAACTTAAAAATGTTGCTAGAAAAGTGTTTGTTAGTGATGAAGTGCAGTAATAAAATATAAATAAAAAAAATAATCAAGCGATTCCCGATGATAGATTGAAATTGCAAATACGTTCGGTAAATTCAAGTTCTCTCATCAGAGGGACAGGCAAGACTGAAGTATTTTGAAACTTTGGTTCCTTTAGTATAATGGTAGCGGTACAGCTGCTTTAGAAATTTTGTTAAAATTATCGAAATGACCGATGCCCCGAGAGGGACCCGTTGCAGTTCGACCATATTGTGATGGACAGTGCCGACCATAAAGCAATAAAACTTTTTGCGCATAAAACCGTCGAATTCTAAATGTTATCTTCAAGTAACACAAGTGCATCCAGCTTTTTGAAAACATAATAATATTTTAAATGGCTTTTGGCTACAGATAAGATGCCTTTTCGGAATATTGAAATGTAAAGAATTTAACTTTCAGTCAAAGATTGTGATTTAGGAGTCATAAATGTAAAAAAAATTCACCTTCTAACATTTTTTCGGCAATTATTATTGAAAGAGCACGGAAATTTTGGTTTTTTACGAAAGGGAGCGCTAAATTTACATATTTCACGAAAGGGTACGCTACGTTTTCAAATTTCACGAAAGGGAACGCCGCTCCTTGCCGCTCCCGCTGAATTCGAGCACTGATCTGACGAAATACCTGCATAAGAAAATCTATTATGGTAGCGAAAAAGTCTCCGTTGTACTTTCATTAATTAATTCAAGGTATGTATGATGTTTGTTTTTAAGAATTCTGAGCTTTATTGTCGAGGGATGTTGTTGTACTGTATTGTATTGTATGATTGTGTACGTGAAAAAAAAAAAAAGCAAGCATGATAAAAATGTTGGAAAGTAACGTGTGCTCAGGTTTGGACTCTCAAGAGTAATATTACTATTAAGTTGTATGGAAATTTCAAGTATCAAAGTTTTCATCTCACTAAAGTCGACCTGAGGTATGAAATTTATTTTAATATATGTACATTACATAAATAAATGTCTACACACACTACAATAAATAAATAAAATCTGATGAATATTTATCATCATCATCATAATTTTTAGCCGTCCACCATTCACTGCTGAATGAAGGCCTCTCCAATCCTCTTCCATTCCTGTCTGTCTTGAGCAATCTGCATCCATTTGACTCCACACATTCTTCTTAATTCATCATCCCATCTTCGGATACCATTCCAGTATTTCTCGCGTCCATCTAATCTTCTCGCTATGTATCCAGCCTATTGGCACTTCAACTTTTTCACACGCAGTGGCAGATATATGTATGTAAATACTTTTTACCCATATATTCCTCTTATGATCTCTTATTATACCAAACATAGATCTTTCCATGCTACTCTGTGTGCACTGGATCTTTTGCTTAACATTCTTAAATTTAGCATCCATTTCTGTCTGCTTTCAGCGATTTGCAATCTTCCATTCGGTCAACCTTGCTTTCTTTCACATTTTCATAAAATCTGATGAATATTTATCATCATCATCATAATTTTTAGCCGTCCACCATCCACAGCTGAATGAAGGCCTCTCCAATCCTCTTCCATTCCTGTCTGTCTTGAGCAATCTGCATCCATTTGACTCCACACATTCTTCTTAATTCATCATCCCATCTTCCACTCGGTCTACCTTGCTTTCTTTCACATCCTCTCGCATACCATTCCAGTATTTCTTGCGTCCATCTGCCATCTATTCTTCTAGCTATGTGTCCAGCCTATTGGCATATGTACATAGCTTCTGCTATACTTTTTACCCATATATTCCTCTTATGATCTCTTATTATACCAAGCATACATCTTTCCATGCTTCTCTGTGTGCACTGGATCTTTTGCTTAACATTCTTAAATTTAGCATCCATTTCTGTCTGCTTTCAGCAATTTGCAATGTTCCATTCGGTCTACCTTGCTTTCTTTCACATCCTCTCGGATACCATTCCAATATTTCTCGCTGTGTCCACTTCAACTTTTTCACACGTTTCACTATATCTGTTACTTTGGTCACGCTTCTTACCCATGTATTACTCTTGCGATCTCTTCTTGTTATACCTAGCATATGTATGTATATCTTTCCATGCTTCTCTGTGTGTACTTCTTGAATTTAGCATCTACGTTTTACAGCCAAACGTCATAACTGGCAGTACGCATTGGTCGTATGCCTTCTTTATTTAAGCATAGCGGAATTTTGTATTTAAAAACTACATACAATCATTCTTCCAAATGCACTCCATCCTAGTTTCATTCTTCGTTTTATTTCTTCTTTTTTTCATTCAGTCATATTCACCAGTTGTCCTAGGTATAAATAACTATCAACTAATTCTAAAATATGATTATCTACTGTGACTATGTATGCTTTGCGTGCAAAATTCATTAAACATAATTTTAGTTTTATTAATTCATTTTAATTGTGTTCACAATCACATGCAAGTATAACCATGTGTCGTCAGCGAGGATGAGAATTATTGGTATGTAATATAAAATTTTAATGCTGGTATGAAGAATGTGCTTAATGAAAATTAAAACATTTAAATCACGCAATAAAATACATATAGTTAATTTTCGTGTTATGTTTGTTATTTTGTTTGAAAGGTAACGGTATTTAAAATTAAACGATGAAAATCTGTCTGTTTTATTTTCGATCGAAACTTATGTATACATGACGTTATAATGAATCGTTTAGATTCTTATCCTTGTTTTAATTGGTCATAAATATTAATATTTTCCAGAAACTAAAATTATATAAGTGTAATAATTTCAAATGAGCAAATTTTCTCTGGTGTAATATAAATAAAAAAATCGCCCACATTGAAGAATACATTATTATTCGCGTGGCACAATTCGTTCTAAATAATTATTTTTTTCTACAATTTCCTTTGTCTTGTACCGAAAAATTTCGATGGAAAAAAATTATTATCAATCGCATTTTTACTTTAATAAGCGCGCAGATTCGATTTGACGCAAAATTTGAGCGGAAAGTTGCCGAGTACAAAAAAAAATTTTGTACGTAAACCGAAGTGCCAAAGCAAAAGGGAACGAATTAATATTCACAATCGGTCCGAGCTTTTTCGCACACAATAAAAAACAATAAAGCGAAAATTAAATTACGAAATTAACTGTGAAAATTAAATTAACGCAGAGTCGGAGCGCGCGTATTTCACGATTTATCCTGAAAAGTTTTTTCCCCCTGGAGGGTTTTTCGCGTAAGTGGGGAAAATTTTGCGTACATTTTTTTTTTGCTTGTATAAAAATCGTACCAGCTTTACAACGACACAAACGTAGCGAATCTAAAATTTGTACTAGAAACAGAAAATACACACACGTGTATGTGTAATATTATATTATTAACGATACCCGGTAAAGGTATAATTGGGTAAAGGTAAATATTAAAGTTTATTTGCCGCTGCCGCCTCGGAAACGAACGGCTAATCCGGACATTGCTGTTTCAAACGGAACGTTGTTTATATTAATCCTTCTTTAATTGCGTATTATAATTACGTTCTCGTTGTGCAAACATAACCTGATTTTTTTTTAAAGTAATATATAAAATTACAAGGATTTTAGTCTATATATGACCCGTAAAGAGTAAAGGCGCTCGCACACTTCTGCGGATTAATATTTTCCATGGGAAGAAAACGCAATAATATCGCGCGTTTGAAGTGGTGGGGAGTTGTATTGCATACCCACAAGTGGCGCTGCCCACACCACTAGCGATTTCGTAGCGGAATCCGGCGCGGAATCGCCGTACACTATTTTTTCGGCGATATGACGTTTGTCGAAAAGCTGATCGAAACGGTGAAGAAGTATCCCTTCCTGTACTTCAACGATAAAAGTATTTAACTAACCATTCATATAAATATGTGGCCAACATAAGAGCTTCGTAAGAGGAGTCCGTGTCAGAATACTGAGTGAAATACAAACGTTCCGAAAGCGAGGTGATAGTATTAATTTGCATTTCGACCGTTGAGTGTTGAATAGCGCTGCAGTCGTGCCAAGTGTGCGCATCACAGTATTTCGCTATTCGCCCGTTGAGTGTTAAGTGAAGTTTCTGTGTCGAATGGTGCTGTAGTCGTGCCAAGTGTGCGCACCATAGTATTCCGCTATTCGGCCGTTGAGTGTCGAATGGCGCTGCAGTCGTGCCAAGTGTAACAAAAACGCTATAGGTACTTGTATTTACACGTAAGAATAATTAAATAATAGAATTGTGTAATAAAATACACAATAGTTCTGTAATAATGAACTATAAAATTCGATTTAAATATGCGATACTAATAATTAATTTCGATACAATATTTCGAATGAAATTGAAACGCTTTAAAGTTTATTTAGGTATATGGGCACCTTACACGGTCAATATTATTGACAATACCTTATCATATTGAGAATAATATTGACCGTCTCAGGTGGAAATATTGATGGATTGAATTGAGCCGGATTCGACTTTCCAAACATCCGTGTCAATAATATTGACCGTGTAAGGTGCCCTATAATACAGAAAATATTTCAAAAAATTGCAAGACTCACTGAAAAATTCATATAACTATTCAATTTACATTTCAAATAAGTTTTTGAACAATTAGTCATATGCTTTTGAATTTATAATTATACTGACGACAATATTTTTATGTTACTTGTAACGTAACTAGATATTTTATACAATGTCCAAAATGGTGGCTTCATAAATTGAAATAGAAATAACACTTAAGTTTGAAAAGACAGCATGAAACTGGATCATATTGTTCCTAAAGATTAGTTGGCCGTATTGGTAAGGTAAAAATGATTCGGACAGTAACATTAATTTGACTTTTTACATATGTACATACTTTGCCTAAAACGTTAAGGAATTTTATATATACAATTTGGGGCATTCACATTTTGTTTGAAACATATATACTATATAATAACTAAGTACACTTTCTGATTTTCATTGGAATAAAAGCTTAAGAGCATATTTTCATCACACTTATTCAATTGTGTTCACTGAGGTTTCCAGGAATTGTAGCTCGGAAAATATTTTCTTCTAGCATATGTAAGTTTATCGAATTGAAAATATTATAGTAACATTTTAGATAGTTTATGCGTTGAATAATAAATTAAATGACGGATGTTTTTATATGTATACCTATAGAATAGCAAAACCATATTAAAAAATAAATTTATCCCGCTCATATTGAATTATCTATTCAATTCGGGTTGCGTCATTTAAATTCCAATTTGATGTGAGAGCGTTCAATTTGACATCTTAACATGTGTCCTTTACATATTACAGCTGAAATTGAGCCTCGAGGCCAACGTTTCAATATTCGAGACGTCTTATCAGAAATCCAATCCCTCTTCGAACATACATATAATACATATGTATGTACATACTTATTAAATTCTAGGAATTGGTAACGTTACGCAGCTCTACACACATATTTGTAGATACTGACATATATTTACGAGTTCAAAAACAATAATATATAAGAGTATGCCAAAAATTGTTTTTATTATCGTTACATTATTATTATATTTGTAAAGAATACAAAGCTTGCGGCAATTTGTATCCAAACGTATTATATGGAGCTTGTGTAACATTTTTATTTAATTTTATTAATGACACGTTTCTAATACCCGATCAAAGATGAAAAACCTTTAACGCTGCATAAACCTTTCCTTGAGTTTATATTCGATAAAGTTTTCCGGGGGCTCTGAATCAAATTAACATATTTATTTATACGCTCATACGTTTCTACATACATACTCATGTATTCAATTGGTTCTGTGTTTATCGAATTCAAATTGAGACAACATTTACAAGCGAAATATTAGACCATCGCTGGCAAAAGTACATAAAACAGCATTTAAATCGTAAATTTTTATATACATAGAAGTAGACCAAAAGTAGCATTAAAATATGTATTGCGTCATACTGTGTATCTATTTATTTGAAATGGTACATTAATTTGTACACGCAAGTATTTTTGTGAAGTCATGGTTCGTGCTTTAAGGCATTGTTATGCACTTTTAATGAGATTTTCCTTTTTAAGTGTATCGAGCATTGTCTCTTCTCTTTAAGACAGACATTTCAATGTCTGTCACAGATAAGTCAAGGGGGAAATATACTCTCCAGTGGTTTCCCTTTGCCTTCAGAATGAGAATGAAAGAAAAAATGGCAAATTTATTGTATCTACCAGTGTAAACCCGTTGAATATCAACGCATGTCTGTGTGGGTATGCATATGTGTATTTAATAGTTTTTATAGTTGTTGCATAGATGGCGCGTTATAATACAACAACGTAATAATTTAGCATAATAAGTCGTAGAGCTTATTGAAAATTAATATTGTCAAATCGTAGCAGGCTCGTCATCACCTCCGTTTGGATCATAGCGTAAGCGCTCACTGTCCTGAACTGGCGATCTCGGGCTCAAATCCCACTCGCGCGACCTTCTCGTTTTTTAATTATTTACCTCGACGAGCGAGCGTTATCAGCAGACAGACACCGACACACAGACAGACGGAATAGGGCTATTATATGTATACGTACTAGTGTAAGCCCGTTGAATATCAGCAGTCACGATCCCTTTTGTAGGTAACGTTTAAAAAAAAAAACGACTAAATTGACCAAGGGTGATAGCGAATAGCATTAGTGCGAGTTCTCTCGAGCCTGGCGTCCTGGGTTCAATCCCCCACTCTGTCTGGTTTTTAAATAATTTTTCCTCAGCGAGCGTTATCAGCAGACAGACAGACAGACAGACATACGGATTTCGACTATTATATATATAATTAGTGTAAGCCCGTTGAATATCAACGCCCGCTGAATTTTAAATTACGTAAAGCGCTTTTTTAATAGAGATCCCCACTAATTGATCGCATGGTTGTAAGTGACAAAAAAAAATAGTTTTTATAGCGCTATCTAATTGATCCAACGGTAACGATAGTTTTTATAGCATCATCTATATGTAGGTAATGTAGGTAATGTAGGTAAAGCAGAGTAAAGATCCCTTGTATAGGTAATGTTTAAAAAAAAAAAGACTAAATCAACCAAGGGTGATAGTTTAAGCGTTAGCGTGATGACTCTCAAGCTTGCGGTCGTGGTTTTTTAATAATTTTTCCTCAGTGAGCGTTATCAGCAGACAGGCAGACAGACAGACAGACTGACGGATTTCGGCTATTATATACATATATAATACCTATACATACATTACATAGATAGGAAAAATTTTACGCGTTGCTAATTTTGTATGAAATACTAACTGAAACATTTTTATTTACAACAAATGTAACTTAGAACTATCTCAAATTAAATTGTTAAACTATCACAGTAGATATTATGAGACAAAATTAATAAAATTAGTAAAATTTAAACATTGCTACTTCACTTACCCCATAGGACACTCGACATTGTTCATCATTATAATATACCCATACAACAAATCGCAACAGCACGTCACATTGAATCGAAACACAATAGGGACAATACGCCACTGGCAATTATGACGATGTTGTACGTGACCGGATGGTAAACACGTCAACTAGAGATACATATCTACCTGCACATTTATCCCGAGATACGAGCTTTCGCTTCGACTATTATTAGAAGAAGGGTTGTGACCCATTTGATCCGCGCCCTTGCCTCCTTGTCTACAACCCGAGAACAAGTGAGCAGATCGTGTACGACCTAAGGGTTAGTTTTGAGTTACAAATCTTGGTTTGTGCGAACGCGATCGATCAATCGCACAGCTTGACCCCAGGGGCTCTTATTAATCACGGGGACTAATAACCCGTAGCCTGATTGGCTATTAGTCAACCTGTACACTATCATTGGTCGTATGTGTAACTAGATAACCTGATGGATGTGGAGGAGATATGGTGGGGAATGTGGGAATGGGTGGGTGGGAAGTCGTTCATCAATATTGCTTTCTTGCTACGGCGATAAATTGTGCAAATATACGCGATTAATCATGCGGATATTGGAGCACGACATCTAGCAATGTATTCGATCGCTTGTGGTGTATCCAAATTTTTAACCGTGTTTTATGTACCTACTAGCTTTATTACCCGGCTTTGCCCGGGGTGTAATTAATATAATGTAATATAGTGTTTAGTAAATTATTTCGGGAGCCCAAAAAAGGGGCCGCCGGGGCAGGAGGGGTTTGGGGGGGTAAGGGTCCGGCATAGATTTTAGGGAGTATAGTAACGCTATGACGTCACTATAGAATTTTTTCGAGTTTTTTTCGGTTTTTTTGGATTTTTTTCAACTTTTTTTTTTTGGAACTTTTTTTTAGAACTTTTTTTTTGAACTTATGAACTTTTTTTTTTAATTTTTTCAACTTTTGATACCCCCTAAAGCCATTCCGGCCCTCAAACCACCCCCAGACGTCCCTCAAGCCCCGGTGGCCCCTTTTTGGACTCCCTCAAGCCATGCCGGCCTCCTACCACCCCCCCCCCCCCCCCCCTCCTATCCCGGTGACCCTTTTTTGGACTCCCGAAAAGCAATGCCGGCCCCTTACTACCCCCCCCCCCCCCCCAGACCCCCCCCCTCCTGCCCCGGCGGCCCCTTTTTGGGCTCCCGATACACTATCTGCTTAAATCTACTTAAATCTGCCGAAAACATCTACTATCGTGTGTACTTCGTCGTTTCTATTAATCGCGCCCGAGCAACGCCTGGTAATTGACGAATGACCCATACGTACATACATACATACATACGTACAAACTTAAGCGTTTTATATATTAGATATATGTATGATTAATGTATGTAATAGAATATCTTTAGTTGGATGAACACTATTTGGGATGATATGTGGTACCGCGTGTGGACGAGTGTTGTAGATTTCAAAATTTAAACGAGAGTGATGATACAGATATTTATTCGTTGAGTTTAGTATGAAGTTCAGTGAATCCCTAATGAAAAATTTTATATACATACATATGTATGTATGGTGGCAGATATAGCAGACTATGTGAAAAAGATGAAGTGGAAATGTCATTCTTCAAATTCTCAAAGTAGATATACTGAATATAAAGAGTAACCACTTCACATTTTACCGTCTGTCTTAGTAAAGTAACAAAGGAAATATACTCACTAGTAGTTTCATGTTGCCTTCTGGAGAGGAAACAAAGAATGAGAAAATAAGTTAGTAGGTGATAAGTACCTTTAAGTTCAATTAATTTTGTACGCAAAGTGTAGTCACAGTAGATAATCATATTGTAGAGATAGTTGATAGTTATACCTAGGACAATTGATGAATATGACCGAATGTAAAGAAGAAGAAATAAAACTAGGATGAAGTGCTTTTGGAACAATGAATATTGTTTTTAAATCCAACATTCGTACTGGGTACAAATGCATACTGCCAGTTATGAAGTACGGATGTGAAACTTGGATGCTAAATTCAAGAATGTTACGTAAGATCCAGTGCACACAGAGAAGCGTGGAAAGATGTATGTACATACATACATACATATGTATGCTCGGTATAACAAGAAGAAATGGCAGATATAGCGGAACGTGTGAAAAAGTTTTAGTGGACACATATAGAGAAGAGTGGATGGCAGATGGACGTGAGAAATACTGGAATGGTATCCGAGAGGGTGTGAAAGAAAGCAATCTAGATCGAGTGGAAGATGTGCTGATGATTTGAGAAAAATGTGTGGAGTCAAGTGGATGCAGATTGCTCAAGACAGACAGGAATGGAAGAGAATTAGAGATGCCTTCATCCAGCAGTGGCTGGTAAATGGCTGAAAATGATGATGCTTTTATAATATAATAAATCTTTAACGAATTCTATATGAATCACTAGTCAATCTCTCAAAATATGTATTTTCATTAAAGAATAGTCTTTACCGAGGTTTCGAAATAATGCCTATATGAAAATTAAAAGTAAAAATATTGAAAATCATTAGTCCATTAATGATATCAAATACCACTTCAAATGTTGATTTAAAAACAAATGTGCATTAATCCCAGTAGAATCACGTCAAATTCAACTATCGAATTTCAAAGTCCACACACCGATCGCATAACGAAATTATGTACACAAAACTCAGAAACCCCAAATATCAAAACTAGTCGAATTTCAACGAGAATGTTTCAATTTGAAATTTAACACTGCATCGAGACGCGAAATCGTACAACAATAACAAAAAAAAAAAACATAATCCCTCGAAACCAAAAAGTACATACATAGATGCGAAGCTTCGATAGTGCTCTCGTCCAGACCCGGTATCGAATTACATACATATGTATGTACATCTACACAATACGAAAGGCTTCGATTGCAACGTTCGCTCGTCCGATACAATCGTAAAAGTGCTGAATCGTACATACATACGTACGTAGAGCGAATAAACCGACCGCGGTTAAATTAAACCTAATCGAGTGGACTTGTGGAGCATCCTTTAGTACGTGCCGCTTTTCCGGGAGTCGAGTTTCCCGGGAAATGGGGCGGTTTTCCCGGATAATTCTATATATCCTTCCCGAGAGCGGGTCTCGCCAAAGTCAAAGGATTATTAAACCCGGTACAGATTTATTACGACGAGCTTTTATTTCGAACGCTTACGGTGCAATTTAACTTTCGAGCGCATTTCGGCTTCCGTCGTAGTTTTCCACCTGGTGCCGGGAAAATTGCCGGAAAAGCCGTACTCTCCTATGGTCTGTTTAATATCATCCGTCTCCACGAGCTGGTGGACCATATTCGGGGTTATTAAATTAAGGAAAAGTTACACTAACGCGGTTAGCAAAATGTGCACACACGCCACTCTATGTGTGTGACAGGTTAGGCTTATATGAATAATAATTGAGGCATTACGAAACTTTCGTTGGACTCTCACACGTTTCGAGTAAAATTAATTAAAAATTTCCGGGTCGAAAATTATTATGTACTCTGATTTGTGTGATGGCATTGCGAAAGTTTCAATTTTCGCACGAATATTCAGTGTTGTGTAATTGTGCAGTGTATTGTGCGATGCAAAATGTACGGACGATAAAAATACACGGCATGTAAGAATTAGTTTGTATATTTAATTTTTTTACAAATTATACAAGTGGTCGGCAACCTTTTTTGAGCCCGGAGCCAAATCAACGAAAAATCCAAAAAATGGCAAATTTTTGGAGCCGCCACATATTATTTAATAAAAAAAAATATATAGGTATACATACATATATACGGATTTTAATAATATTTTTAAAAGCTAATGCGACTTTTGAACTGGTACATTTTCGGACAATTTACATAAATTCGGAACGTATTTAGTGTTCTTCAATTGCAAAAAATTTTTCACAAATTTCATCGAAGAAAAAAATTTTTCACAATAAAATTGTATGTGGAACCAAAAAGCGTCGCGACGCCAAATGCAAGCTTCTTGACGTTCGAATAATTCACTGAGCAACAAAAAAATCACGTTTTTTAAAACCCAGAGCGGAGATTGGTCAATCTTTACTAAGTTTGACCCACTGAATTTGAATCCGATAACGATTTTTCTTGATATGCTCTCGTTTATGAGATATTTTTTTTAACTTTTGCGGTCTATAACTCAAAATATAATATCGCTGTGCTCAAAGTAAATGTTGAAATCAATAGTCAGATATTTTTCCTATTGATTGTGATTTTTTATTGCTTTGAAATACTTATAATTAATTATCTAGCAAATTTTGAAAGTCAAAAATATATTTTTATAAACGGAGTCGCCAACTTTCGCGCCTGGAGCCGCATGCGGCTCCGGAGCCGCCGGTTCCGGACCACTGAATTATACCATAGTGATATTACAGGTTACCCCAATTCATCACTATGGCCAGACAAGAGCAGGAACATATAAATATTTGACATAATCAAATTATATTAAATTAAATAATACCTTGAAATTATAAAATAACAACAATAAATATAAACAAACCATATTGAATTAAATTAAATAATAACATAAAATTAACAGATATAATATGTATAAAATTAGCTGCTATAAGTTCAAAATCATTGATTTTACATTATGTATTCATCATATTGTATGTAGATATAGTTGATAGTTATTTATATCTAGGACAATTGGTGAATATAACTGGATGTAAAGAAGAGGAATTAAACTAGGTTGGAGTGCTTTTGGAAGAATGAACATAGTTTTTAAATCCAACATTACGATGCAAAATAATAAGATTTTTTAACAAAACCTGTTTGTAAGCAGTAGGTACTTCGGTTCAGAGAACATTGCACGTTAAAAATATGTAGAAGCTATACGGACACTATGAACATAGTAAAAATCTAAGGCATATGACCAATGCGTACTGCCAGTTATGACGTATGGATGCTAAATTCAAGAATGTTACGCAGATCCAGTGCACACAGAGAAGCATGGAAAGGTTTATATATGTATGTATGCTCGGTATAATAAGGAAAAGTGGCAGATATAGCGGAACGTGTAAAAAAGTTGAAGTGGACATATAGCGAGAAATACTTGAAGTGGACGATGGGCTGATGAATTGAGAAGAATGTGTGGAGTCAACTGGATGCAGGTTGCTTGCCCCACCTTTATGTATGTATGTATGTATGTACACAGGTAAAGAACTTCGTAAAAATCGTAATTTCCATTGTATTTTTTACATAAATAATATCTCAATATAAAAAAAATGACGTCAAAATTTCTAGTTCTATTAAATCGAGTATTGATTCATCAGTTGATGTTATATCAACGCGTCTTTAAATTTACTTTAACGTCTCTATTAGTAATGAAATTTAAATATTTATTATTTAAAATTTTACTACACCGTTAAAAAAGTTCGCAAATAATTAATACGCATTGAACTAAAGCGTTCGCCGGGAAAAAATATGATAAAAGTCCGCTTAATTACTATCAAAAATCTAATTTGTATGTTTTCGACTTGATTTTCTCATTAAAATTTACCGTTTTTTTATTTTTTCTTGCCTTGGACTTTTGTGCGCGGGGAAAAAACGACCGAGCAATTTATTTCGCGAAAGATGAATGTAGTAAAAACTTCGGTCCCGTTTTAATAAATTAATTAAAAGCTCCCGCTATTTTTGGACGATTTCGCGTAAACGTCGCCCTGAGGGTAATCAGCGCCTCTCAAACTGTAAAGTTAAACGATCAAAGTTGCCTAAGACCTGATTCATTATGCACTCAAACTGCGGTGACACAATGGACCAAGACCGAAAACGATACCGGACCACTGAAAAGCCTAAAATACAATTTACCCTCATTAAATATCAACGATCAACTTTGAAAACGATTTTCAGCCACTTACTATATAGTTAAATTTTATTAATATCGATTAAAAACGTTTAAACAACTTAAACTTACCTTATAAACTATGAAATATACATAAATGTACTATGAACATAACAGGGTCAAATATTTCATAATTAGTTGTGTGTGTGTGTGTACCTGTGCTATTTATTGTATACGGCGTCGTCTTGCTGAGCTCATATTGTATGTTTAGGCCAGTGACACAGTTGCATAAGCCAAAAATTGATCACATAATCTAGTGACATAACAGGTCGTTATAAAAACGATGAATATTTATACTGATCGTAGATGAACAAGAGTAGGTATACTATGTATTTGCAGTTTGTTGTATTCAATTGTATTTATCTTTTTACTACAGATGTATGTATGTATGTAGGCTCGTATGTACATATATAATACATAAATATAGTACCGTTATTTTTCAAAAATTTCACGTTGATATTTTTAAATTGAATTTGCAAACATTGCTAATTAAAAAGGGTTATAATTAAAAGACTACGGGCAAAGCTAAGTATCTGAGAAAAAATTCTGATTCAACCCCTACTAAGTGTAGACTTTTAATAAATTTAAAGGTCAAAAAATAGATTAATGTAAAGTAATTTTATATTTAGAACAATTTCAAGGTCATATTCATTTGGAAAATTTAATATAATCAAACTATTGTAAATGTGTGTGTGTGTGTGTATGGCCGTGTCACGAAGTTGGGCTAGTGATCCAATTGTACGGGCAACCGTTAATAGTTTGGGCAATAGTTTGATCAAACAATTTGGCTACCACGGCTGTTCGTTCGCATGCAACGTCACGTTACGGGAATTTATTATCGGTCGTTATAGTAACGTCAAGTACGCAGACTTCGCTTAAATATATAGCGATTTTCGAATGTATGATATGATGAATTAAATAAAGGTTTCAAAAACTGCAAAATAGAGGTACATACATATGTGGTGTATTTTAAATGTTAATAAATAACTAGTATATGATATAATATGTTGAATGAATGTAAATGAAACCTTAAAAGTGTGCATGTTAGTATATATGTACATATTTAAATTAGATAAGAATTTATTACCGAATATATTACGATAAATATTTAATAAGACGGTATAATATACATACATCGTCATAGTACTAGGGGTAAGAATAAGTTAATAGTTAAGAATTTAAAATTCGGTAGATCTAGGAGAGTGGTCGGGATCAGGCGGCTCCGGAGCCACATGCGGCTCTTTGTATTAAAACTTGTTGTTTGCATAAAATACAAAATGTTGACACAGTTTACACAAGAACAAAATGAATCCCATTTCCACAACGCGTCGTGGCTATAAAACGCTTTAAGATCGTTTTTCAAATTAAACTATATGTATAATACTTTTTAGTATTAAAAATAAACTGTCGAACGATAATTTATTTCTAACTATTGAAGATTGATGAGTAATATTTAGTTACATTTTGAATACATAATTCGAAAATATTATGTTGCTGCACCCAAACTTTTTTGCAAGGTTTTCCCTAATTTGGCTCCTAGCTTGAAAAAAGTTACCGACCACTGATCTAGGAGAAGTATCTTGTACAGGGGTGTTGTTGAATATAATGGCCTACCAGAAATTCTCAGAAATATAAATAATATTGATAGATTCCTGGCAGCCTTAAAACAGCACATCTGTACAAGTGCAATTATATTATAACTAGTGTAAGCCCGTTGAATTTCAACGGAGCACTCTCATCACCCGTACTGGAAAATTATATATTAAATTTAATAGTTTTTATAGCGTGATCTATAGGTAGGTAATGTAGGTAGTTAGATAGGTATGTAGGTAAAGCAGATTCAAGATCCCTTGTATAGGTAATGTCGACGAAGGGCGATAGCGAATAGCATCACTCGTTCTACCAAGTTTTTTCCCAATTTTTCTTCAGTGAGCGTTATCAGCAGACAGACAGACGGATTTCGGCTATTATCTATAAGTTTATTTTGTAATTTTAGCTTTAAGTAATGTTTGTTTGTCATTAGCTTTGTAGGTTATTTTTTTAAAAATAATAAAATAATGTCATATGTATGTATGTCTGAGTCAGTTTCATCTTGAGTAACTTTGGTTTCACAGCTTCTTTGAAGTCCTCGACTGGTGCCAAAACCACCCAGCTATTAGGGTCCATATATTACCAACATCACACTATTTATTGCATATTGTTTAATTAAGTATCAAAATGAAACAATGTTATTTTAATTAAATAAATAAACGTGCTTGTGATATTTTATATATCGTGTACTTTTTTCTCTTTCAATACATTATGTAGGACAAATTTAGCAGTAGGACAGTAAAAGATTTAATTTTGTTTTTCCCAAACTACCGCAAAACATTCAGTGCTCATTCGACACGACCAATCGAAGCGTGCATACAAAATGAAAATGTTTAACGAAACCTTCGACAGAATAGAAAATAGACTATAGCGGAGCGGCTCCGAAACGAAACGAAATTACCGAGCCCCATCTGCGCAAGATCACCGAACGGCAAAAAATAAAATAAAAAAATAAAGTAAAATGGAACGATCTTCTCGCACGGATAGAGCAACAGCCACAGATGGTCGGAGAACCCTATATATTGTATGTAGCATCTCTCTGTCCAGACATATTGTGCGGCTCTAGACTAGGAAACTGGTGAGCCCTTGAAATACTTTATCTGATTAGCCCTCGGCTCCATAGTCGAGCTCTGATCTGAGTTGGCCGATAGCCAAAGGGGGTTTGAAACCATCCCCATCATCCCCCTTCAGTCGTTACGCCTCATTTCGTACAGCTAGGAACAATCTGAAAGAGGAAAGGGGGTGCTCTTGTAGCCCCTCAGTGCCAACAAGTGAGGCTTAACCGGGGACATAACAAGACCACCCCATAATTAATTCCAGGCCAGAACTCAAATCTTGATCGTAGACCTCCCCCCCATCCACTCTTCACTCTTCGCTTGTGTTTTAATTGCGCTCGTTACGAGTCGACTGTAAAAATTTTAATATTGCACAAGGCGAAAGTGAACGTTTACTTTTTGGCTTGTATTTTTTTTTTTCCTTTTAATTTTTTTTTTTTTACTCACTTTTTACAACGGTATAAACGAAATTTAAAATGAAGATATACGTATTTCGTTCATTGGAGTATGAAATTTTTCCCTTTCGACTACTATGTACATATGTACTGCCGTCCTAAACCCACTTAAAGTAACTGACAAAAATAACGAAAATGAGTTAGATGTGTTTTAGGGGTTATGGGAGTGTATTCATGCGATTTTTCATACCAAAATTAGGTAATGTATCTTCATCCAAAAGTGACTTTTTTAAGCTATTAAATTTAACGTATCTGCATGCGCAGAAAAAAAGTATCACCAATACTTCTCTCCACATTGGAGACGAGGAGAATAAGAGGTGATTTAATTGAAGTATTCAAAGTAATATATAATCATTATTCATGTGAAATGACCAATCTCATTATGTTCAATGAGAACCTTCATCTACATAAGAGGTCATACTCTTAGACTCCGAAAAGAAAAATCAAATAAGATTGTGAGAGATTCATTCTTTTCAAATAGAGTGGTTGAAGTTTGAAATAGTCATATGTATACATTAAAAATTAATAATGAAGTGACGTTACTACTAAAGTATTCATTTTTCCTTAGAATTATCAAAACACAATAGAAAATAACCTCATGCACTAAAAAAAAGTTTAAATAAATCAGTAATATATGAAGAAAAACACAAATTTGGAATAAAACTTTCAAGTCCATTTATCTCGATATTGTTGTTTTGTCAGTTACGTTAAGTGGGCTTAGGACGGCAGTGTATATATGCTCTATGAGCGTGGTGTTTTGTGTTTGATTAGTGAAATATGAACGGTTTATTAATTCAATATTTGCACAGCTTTAAACTTAGCCAATAGAATATTATGTCGTTATTTTATTGCATCGTTACATTATTTTGATGGCAGCGGTGGGATCATACCATTATTCTGGTGGCAGCGGTGAAATTCCCGATAAGAAATTTTACAATGAAAATCAATGACATTTTAAGGTATAGGAATAATATTGGTTAACAAAATAGTTTTTTACTTTATCCATATCGAATAAAGTATTGTGTAGTGCAAAAATTTTGGTGGATGTCTGTAAAATCGCTTTAACTCAAAAACCGTTTATTTATAGTAAAATTGTCTTTAAGGATATTTTTAGATTAGGCATTTACATATCTACATATGTATGTATCATCATCATTTTTAGCCGTCCACCATCCACTGCTAGATGAAGGCCTCTCCAATCATCTTCCACTCCTGTCTGTCTTGAGCTATCTGCATCCACATGACTCCACACGTTCTTATCAATTCATCAGCCCATCGTTCAACTCGGTCTACCTTGCTTTCTTTCACATCCTCTCGGATACCATTCCAGTATTTCTTCCATCCATTATTCTCGCTGTGTCCACTTAAACTTTTTCACACGTTCCGCTATATCTTACATACCCATGTATTCCTCTTACGATCTATTCTTGTTATACTGTGCATCTTTCCATGATTCTTTGTGTGCACTGGATCTTACCTAACATTCTTGAATTTAGCATCCACGTTTCACATCCACACGTCATAACTGGCAACAATGTTCATTCTTCGTTTTATTTCTTCTTCTTTACAGCCAGTCATACTCACCAATTGTCCTAGGTATAAATAACTATCAACTATCTCTACAATATGATTATTTAATTTTCGTAATTTGGCTATATGTTTGGAAGTGTCCTTTTGAAAGGGGCTTTGAATGTACAAAATATGAGTCGCCTAGTTCCAAATCCCGATAAGTCCATAAAACTCACCTGTTCGCAAACGCCGTTTTTCTGCTACAGACTTATTTGCTTGATGGCGTTTAAACTCATTTAAACTTAATTTTGTTGATATTAAACAAAATATTGAGATTAGAAACATGGACTTATCGTTGTTTGTTTCTAAATATGGCCTTTATCAACTTTTATCATAGTGCAATTGTCAGTTTTTGGAACTATGTAACACTGATTTTCAATATTTTTTTACGGCGCACTTGGCGGTATTTGGAATAATTCAAGTATAAGGCATCGTTTGAAAACATTCTTAGAACCAGAAAATATTTTATCCTCGTTTTTTTTTATATATTGTGGACTTATCGGGATTTGGAACTAGGCGACTCATATATTCTTTGAACTTTTAACTATGTACATCTCATCTCGCACGTTTCATTCTGAAAAATGCAAAAAAAAAAAATATCCCAGATCGATTATCCTTTGACACACCTCTCGTTAGTAGAGACTATTTCAAAATTGCCCGTAATTAGAGACGCCACCGAGTCAATTAATTGATACAATAACAGAGAAGAAGCGGCGTCCGCGGACCGGCAAACGCGACCTCTGGCCTGGAAGCTCCAAAGACAAAAAGCTCGGCGGAAATGGCTGCTAGCCGACTCAATCATAAAGCTGCGCCAGTGCCGCGGGGGATCGCTCTAATTAGTATTGCGGGGTAGATAGACGAAGGGTGGGCGAACAAGGTGGTAAACCAGCGGCCAAAAGGTTAGGGTGGGTGGGAAAAGGGGGTGGTGGAAAAGCACCGATCCGGTGAGTGATTGAAATAACCGAATTCGTCTGCAGAAGCAGGTAACCGAATAATAATGTGACCCGGGGGTCACAAATGGGGTCACTTGGATGGGTAAAAGTATTTTAGTATTTTAATCGTACGGATACGTTTGTATTGTACAATTGGATTTTTTTATATTTTTGGATTGATATAAATAGTATTTGTGAGGGTGTTTCTACATATAAGGGGCAAAGTTCTGAGAAATGTGTTGAAATTTTATTGTTCAAAAAACAAAATATACATGTTGAATGTTTGACGGCAGAAATGAGCTTAATTTGAATTATATATATATAATAGCCAAAATCCGTCTGTCTGCTGATAACGCCGAGGTAAATGATTAAAAAACCAGAACGTCGCGCGCGAGTGGGATTTACACCCGTAATCACCAGGTTGGAATGAGTCGTGCTTACACTATCATCCAAAGGAGGCGATGACGTATGTGCTATAATTGGCTAATATTAAATCTTAAAGTGTTCGCGACTTTGCTAAATTGTTACGTGTTGTATTATAACGCGCCATCTATGCAACAATTATAAAAACTATTAAATACAAATATACTCACCCACACAAATATTCGTTGATATTCAACGGGCTTGCACTAGTACATATATAGCCCTATTCTGTGTGTCTGTCTGTCTGCGCATAAAGCGCCATCTATACAACAACTATAAAAACTATTTAATACACATACATAAACCCCAACCACACAAACACTCGCGTACAGCACGGATGATGAGGAACCACTCCGTTGATATTCAACGGGCTTACACTAGTCGCTATATATTATAGCCCTATTCCGTATGTCTGTCTGCTGATAACGCTCGCCTAGGTAAATAATGAAATAAACCCGGTATCACTGGTTCGGAACATTGAGCGCTTACGCTGTGATCCAAACGAAGGTGATGACGTGCCTGCCGCAATTTGACAATATAAATTATTAATAGGCTCGCGACTTTGCTAAACTGTTACGTTGTTGTATTATAACGCGCCATCTATGCAACAATTATAAAACTATTAAATTTAATATTATTTTTCAGTACGGGTGATGAGGAAGCGCTCCGTTGATATTCAACGGGCATACACTAGTTATGTATATAATTGCTAAAATCCGTCTGTCTTTCTGTACGTCTGTCCGTTTATCTGTCTGCTGATAACGCTTGCCGACGTAAATAATTAAAAAAAACCAGAACGTCGCGCGAGTGGTATTTGAACTAGGTATCACCAGGTTGGGAGGAATCATGCTTACACTATCTTCCAAACGGAGGCGATGACGTATGTGCTATAATTGGCTAATATTAAATCTTAAAGTGTTCGCGACTTTGCTAAATTGTTATTGTGTATTATAACGCGCCATCTATGCAACAATTATAAAAACTATTAAATTTAATATTATTTTTCAGTACAGGTGATGAGAAACCGCTCCGTTGATATTCAACGGGCTTGATATTCAATAAAAAAATTCCGTCTGACTGTCTCTCTGTCTGCTGATAACGCTCGCTTCGGTAAAGGAAAAACTAGAACGTCGCGAGTGGGATTTGAATACGTGATCACCAGGTTGGGTGAGTTAGCGCTAACGCGTTCACCCAACACCGGTGATGGGAGGCTTTCTATAATTTGAAAATATTAATCCATAGTACATAGGTTCGCAACTTTGCTAAATTGTTACGTAATCAATTACATCAAACATGTCCGTTGATATTCAACGGACTTACACTAGTAAATATATGTATGTATGTATATTTTTAGGATTTTAATTAATTTGGATGCAAATAGATTAACAATCGTACAGGGGGAAAAGTCATTATTTTATGTCACTGGCTAAAATGATACAAAATGAACTACGTTAAAGCTTGAGAAAGACCGGATAAATAAAACTGGTTCAATTTTTACATCAGAATCAGTTACAAATGTAGTTAGATCAGTGGTCGGGAACCTTTTTCGAGCTAAGGAGCCAAATTAGGTAAAACCTCGCATAATTGGTAGGTTTATTATATTATATATTAAAAATTAAATTAAATGTTACTCATTAATCATTAATAACAGTAAGATATAAGTTGTCCTCGTGATATTTTTTAACGTTCGACAGTTTATTACTAAAAATTATTATATCTGAAAAACAATCTTAAAGCATTTTATAGTCACGACGTTGTGGAAATGGGATTCATTTTGATCTTGTGTCAACTGTGTGTCAAAATTTTGTACTTCACGCAAAACGTTGGATGACAGCGAGAGCCGCAGGTTTTCTTACAAAGAGCCGCATGCGGCTCCGGAGCCGCCGGTTCCCGACCACTGCACCAAATCATACAAGTGGCGATATGTTTAGTAGTTTTCTTATATGAAACTAGTCAAAGAGTAAGCTGTAAATAATTGAATGTCCATATCAACATCATAACCGTTTTAAACCGTATATTATTCACTGCTGTATGACGGCTTATCCAATCCTAAAGTGATTCGGATAGAAGATTTATCGCAAGACGCGATAAAACAATCAGGCATTTTATACAATGTGGAACCTCACACTTCGTCTGTCATTTACCATTCCCACATCGAGGGCATACGTATTGATTAATCCAACCAAAGAAAGCTCAAACGGAACGTGTTCCATTTTGAATTATGAATTAGTGCGTTAATTGAAGCGGACACGTTCACGCCAAACAAACGAACCGATACAAAAATGTACGCAGTCGACAGAGTAACGTCAAAAATAAATAAATAAAAACGAATTTCCAATGCGAAATACATTTTTTTTCGATACGGAAAATCACTCGTAATTCCCGTCCGTCTGTTTACAATCGTACAAGGAAACGAATTAGGGATTACGATCGTTACGCTCTATTGCGGGAATTTCGGTACGCGGGGATGGGAATAATCGTCGATTGGGGGGAAACGGGGATGATGATGATTATGATGATGAAAAAAATAGGACGAAAGGTCGCTTTTTAAAAGGGAAAATGTCGCATTAAAACCATCCCGACGGAATCCATGAAAAAATATCGCACAAACGTGTGTCGCTTGACCTTTTCTGATCTGCGGCGACAAAAATGGTGGAAAATCGTAATGATTATGAAAACTCCGCTCGTGTATGTTTTTCTGTCTATATATGTATGATTTTTTTATCTCAAATTTTACTTTAGGCAATGTGCCCCTATATACGGTACACATTCCACGAATAAACCTTATCCGTACAGTAGTAAAAAAGCTCGAGTGACCAACGCAAGACTTTATCTTGAAATTGTATGTGCATCGCGTATCACATTTTTATGGCGCGGTTCTAATAAAAGGACGAATGACTAAATGTAACTGAATTATATGCCTTTGTGTAAAAGTATACGTGTTTCAACGGTCGAAAGCATCATCAGAACTATTAGGTATTGTGTTTGAAACATTCGTTCGACGCCATTATATATATAATAGCCGAAATCCGTCTGTCTGTCTGCTGATAACGCTCGCTGAGGAAAAAATGGGGAAAAACTTGGCAGAACGAGTGGGGATCGAACCCGTGACCCCAGGCTCGAGAGAACTCGCACTAATGCTATTCGCTACCGCCCTTGGTCGGTTTAGTCCTTTTTTTTTTAAACATTACCTATGTATAATTAAAATAAATAAGAAATGAGGAAAAATAATTAAAATACCAGAATGAGTGGGGATCGAACCCGGGACGCCAGGTCGGAAGTAATCGCGCTAACGCATACGCCACGGGCAATTGATGTTTGGTCCTTTTTTTTTAAACATTACCTATACAAGTGATCGTTGATTATCGTCGATTATTATATATATAATAATTAATAATTATAATATAAATAGTAAAGTAAAAAAAAAATCAATACTATGGGATTGCTATAATACATAGATGGCGCTATGAAAACTATTTTTTTTTTGTCACTTACAACCGTGCGATCAATTAGTGGGGATCTCTCTTTAAAATTCAGCGGGCGTTGATATTCAACGGGCTTACACTAGTTTTATATAATTGAGAATGAACATAGTTTTTAAATCCAACATTCCGGTAAAGTTTAAAAAAGTAGGCATACGACCAATGCCAGTTATGACGTATGGATGTGAAACGTGGATGCTAAATTCGAGAACGTAAGATCCAGTGCACACAGAGAAGCATGGAAAGATGTATGCTTGATCTAACGAGAAGAGATCGTAAGAGGAATACATGGGTAAGAAGCATGACCAAAGTGGCAAATATAGCAGAACGTGTGAAAAAGTTAAAGTGGACACATGCGAGAAGAATAGAATGGTATCCGAGAGGATTTGAAAGAAAGCAAGGTAGACCGAGTGGAAGATGGGCTGATGAATTGAGAAAAACGTGTGGAGTCAAGTGGATGTAGATTGCTCAAGACAGACAGGGATGGAAGAGGATTGGAGAGGTCTTCATCCATCAGTGAACGGTGAACAGCCGAAGATGATGTGTTTGTGTTGAAATATTGTTACAATGATATATTTTCATGTGGTGGCTAATTTTTTTTAGATTGGTAATGCTGAAATAATAGTCACACTTTTTTGAAAAAATGTTTGTAAAATTTTCGTGTATGACTTTTTGACTTTGAATTTTTGTATCTTTTGATTTATTTTAACTATCCCAAAAGGGTTCTGTATTTAACTGTTTTTATTATAATATCCAATTGTTTGTAAGTTGGTACTAAAATTTTATTTATTCACTTGCTTATTATTTTTTTTTTTTTTCGGTTATTTGAGTTTGTCTTTCTACAATTGATATAGAGCTTATTGTGAATGTTTATAATTAAGTAATCCACTAAGCTGCGTAGTTAAATTTTTATTCGCAACAAAGGCTTCAAATGATGCGTGTGTGACGTGGAATGACCCCAAATTAAGCATAAGCATACAAGTGTTTAGGTAGTATTACTTGATTTCATATGAAACATATATAAGCAACTGAAAACGGAAACGTACATAATATAAGCATACAATAGGTAATACACAAAACGATCAATATTGTCCAAAGTACTACAAAAATTAGGTACATTTAATTTTCGTAATAAAAAACCTAATGGTAATAAAACGACGTCAACTTTCATTATTTGAATTGACAGAATCAGCGATTGAATTACCAGACAACGCATTTCCTCAAATTTGAACCGCAAAATTGTCTCTTTTCGGCGAAGACTAATGCCATCATTACTGCCTCGGAATTTTATTACGGCAAGGTGGTCTTTTTTTATTATCATTTCCTCCAGCCTCACTCCATCAACTCCAGCCAATTATAGAGCGAGGAAAGAGAAGGAGAAGCGACGAATTGAAACACCTCTATAACAAAACCCAACTTTGGAGTTAAATTTCAAAGAAAACTCAACACCGCACGATGCAAATGCGAGGATGCAGCAAATAAAACGCAACAAACAAAAAGGTAAACCGAAGAATGTAGGTACATATTTTTGCTTAATCCAGCTTTTGACGCTGTAATTTGCAGGCAAAATGCTTCCTCTTTCGTGCGAAAAGAAAAAAAACCTAGTATTCTTTCGTCGTTTCTGTAGTTTTAAAGTTGCAGTCGCAATTCCGGGAATTGCACCACAATCGACGTTGCATTTTTAGCGGGGTGATATTTACCTCCACACAGGAAGACCAACAGAGTGTTGTTGGTCTGTTTGTTCGGGAAAAACCCATCTACATTCGTTAGCTTCACAAAGGCAAGCAAAGCGACTCGTTTCTGTCAAGATGAGTCATAATTACGATTTTAATATTGCGCTGCTGCGGTCTCGACTTTTAATTGCTTTGTACGAGTATATAAATTTATTGTAATCAAAATGAGTGCAATTTATTCCCCGATACCGTACAATGGGAAAATGAGCTAAACAAATGTTATCCATTCCGAATTTTTGTTGTACGTCAAATCAAATATTGTACATCAAATGAGTCCACAATATATAAAAAAAGAGGATAAAATATTTTCTGGTTCTAAGAATGTTTTCAAACGATGCCTTATACTTGAATTATTCCAAATACCGCCAAGTGCGCCGTAAAAAAATATTGAAAATCAGTGTTAGTTGCAAAAACTGACAATTGCACTATGATAAAAGCCATATTTAGAAACAAACAACGAGAGGTCCACGTTTCTAATCTCAATATTTTGTTTAATATCAACAAAATTAAGTTTAAATGAGTTTAAACGCCATAAAGCAAATAAGTCTGTAGCAGAAAAACCGCGTTTGCGAACAAGTGAGTTTTATGGACTTATCGGGATTTGGAACTAGGCGACTCAAATACTGACTTACTTATTATTATTCAAATGGTCAATATTATTGACTAACAGTTACTGTTAAAATACATTACTATTAGGATGGTATTGAATTGACTTTTGGTATGGAATGTTATTAATGAAATAAGTTACATCGCACTCGAGTAAATACTACGTATGATACCCACAGTATCATAGGAAGGAACTCTGCAATGCTTAGTTCCTCTTAGAGATTGCAATCCCAGAGACGATTTTCAATCTCAAGATTATGGGATTACTATCTTTTGAATCCCAGAATTGCAGAGGATTTTTAGGTGAAACATAGATCAAATGAATCTAAAAAAATTACTATAAATTTATTTTTAAAAAATTTGTATACCTGGTTTTCAGACTATATTCGTTAGGGGCCTCATGTGAAGCGAGAGGAATTGGAGATTAAGGTTTTTCAAACTGTGGGTCGCAAAATAAATAAAATGGGTAACGAAAAACGGAAAAAATCATGACACCAGAATGGGCAGCTCCTCTATCATTGTTTAACATTGTCAATGAAAATATTTTAAAAGAATTAAAACTCGAAATGTTGTTACATCTCACTTCCCTATCCCAAAACTTAGATAACTATTTTCCAATGCAGAAATTTGAAACAAAATCCAGACAGACAGACAGACGGATTTCGGCTATCTATATACATATGTACATATATAAAAATCAATGTCTGTCTGTTTGTCTGTCTCTTATAGGCTCCAAAACCACTCAACCGATCGCGATGAAACTTTCAGGACTTATTGTGATCATGCCGGGGATGGTTCCTGTGAAAAAAAAATCGGGATAAAACAGGAACGGGAACGGGCCTGCTCACGCGTCAGATATCGTACTAGGAACGGGAACGGGAACGGGATCAGGAACGGGATCAGGATCGGGAACGGGACCGGGATCTGGAATCGGGAAAAAACGGGAACGGGAACAGGAACGGGCCTGCTCACGCGTCAGATAACGTACTAGGAACGGGAACGGGAACGGGATCGGGACCGGGAACGGGAACGGCAACGGGTTCGGGATCTGGAACGGGAACGGTATCGGGCATTGCAACGCATGCCGGGTCAGCTAGTTATATATATAATGAATACTAAGTTCTCTACTTAATTCCTTTGTCAAGTTTGAAGTATGCATTACTATACAGAGTAGCGCAGAGTCTGTCTGGATAGCCGCGGATCGCTCGCATACATACTGCGCCCACACAAACACTCACAGTACGGGTTACACTAGGGATTTTCCAAGATCACGTCTGAACATCAAAGTTTACACATACCGAGCGTTGTACACGGCATATAATACATACATAGTTGTTACCGTGACTAATTACGGCCGGGTAAGCCAGGTGCGTTAATCATCCCTAGATTCGCCCAGGCCACTCTCTTATTGTTCGCAGCAACTTAATTACTTTTGAGTAGTAAATAACGGGGCGCCATTGTTAACAAGTCCTTTGTATACCACCGTAACTCCAGGGTGGGCAAGAAGTCCCGCACACTTGGACAAAACGGGCAGGAAAATCAGAGAGAAGGGTTCGTCGACCTCGTAGACTAATAAAAAAAATCGAGGAAAGGTACCCGAGGAAAAAATCCCATTTACAATCAAATAAATTAACGCGTCTAATCCTTTATTATGAGGGAGCGTGGGCCAATCGTTATCCCGTGGGATTACAGTGCGGTGACCGAATTGGGTTCCAGCAAAGGATTTTGCAACGTAAACGTAAACAAAAAACCCCCTACCGCGTTGTTTTTGCATTGTTCTATTATATAGTATCTACATATAACATATGTATATTAAAAATAACAAGTACAACGTTGTTTTCGGTACTTTATTGACTGTGTGCATAGTTTATTCCGGTGGAAATATTTTACTTTAGATCGATGGGGTTATATTATTTCTACGCGTGATATTATTTCTGTACCATTTCCAAGAATATTTCCAACTGTGTACATATGTATGTATGTACATATGCTTGATTCGGTTCCGTTTGCAGGTTATTACGCAAATTGGAAAATAAGTTGGGCAAACAAACGAACGTATGTATGTTATTATGATGTGTATTTTCAAGATGATATTAAAACAGTAAATAATTATAATTAGGGTGAAATAAATTGAATAATTTCTGTATCAAATTTACAACCTGAACGTTATATACATATGTGGCGTATTTGAATATCAATCGTTGCCTCTTCACTGTTTGACAAATATTTTACCGTTTTAAGTAACCAAAGAAAGATACTCGCCAGTGGTTTTCCATTGCCTTCTGGAAAGGAAAAGGGAATAGACGGAACGGAGAATGATTTGGTAGGTAGTAAGGAATTGTTTCTACGGTGCCAATTAAGTTAATAATATCCAGGTCTAGCCAGTGATAATAATTTTAAGGTCGAAAAACTTTTTCGACATGAAATAAATATACACCAGAGAATATGCTATATTTATCTACAATATATGTACTTCTATCTCATCATCATCATCATTTTCAGCCATTCACCATCCACTGCTGGTTGAAGGCCTCTCCGATCCTCCTCCATTCCTGTCTGTCTTAAACAATCTGCATCCAAACTCCACATATTCCTCTCAATTCATTAGCCCATCGTCCACTCGGTCTACCTTGCTTTCTTCCACATCCTCTCGGATATCACTCCAGTATTTCTCGCTATGTGTCCACGCTCCGCTATATCTGCCACATTGGTCATGTTTCTTACCCATGTATTCCACTTACGATCTCTTCTCGTTATACCTAGCATACATTTGTCCATGCTTCTCTGTGTGCACTGGATCTTGCGTAACATTCTTGAATTTAGCATCCACGATTCGCATCCATACGTCATAACTGGCATAGCGGAATTTTGGATTTAAAAGCAATGTTCATTCTTCCAAAAGTGCTCCATCCTAGTTTCATTCCTTTTTATTTACATCCAGTCATATTCACCAATTGTCCTAGGTATAAATAACTATCAACTATCTCTACAATAGGCTTATCTGCAGTGACTGCGTTTTGCGTCCAAAATACATTAAACATAACTTTAGTTTTATTAAAATTAATTTTTAATCCTACTTTAATAGTTTCGTTGATTGCGTTGCTTAGTTGCGTAACATTCTTGAATTTAGCATCCATACGTCATAACTGGCAGTACGCATTGGTCGTATGCCTTTTTTTTTAAGCATAGCGGAATGTTGGATTTAAAAACAATGTTGATTCTTCCAAAAGCACTCCATCCTAGTTTCATTATTTTTTTTCACAACCAGTCATACTCACCAATTTTCTTAGGTATAAATAACTATACTTCTATCTATAAATTAATAATCAATTTTTAACAATTGAATGTATTTATTTTATATTCTAATGATTAATTAGTATCTATACATGCATATGTCCAGTTTTTAAAATGCAGTTAACTTAGCTAAGTAAAAACTAGTTTTTTTTACTTTATCCTAATCGGATAAAGTATTGTGATCGTGCGAAAATTCGACCTCGAGATTTTGACTGATTTGAATCAAGTATCATCCCCTGATCACGTTTTCATGATTTCTGGAAAATGTCTGTATGTCTGTGTGTCTATCAAGTCTATCAAGCTGAGATTTCATCTGTTATTTTGACGTAAGGTGTAAGAGCCATAAAGAATTTGGTCAACATCAGTTGACCGGAAGTAGGGTTTTTTTCTTGAAGAAAATTCTAAAATTCCTTAACCACAAAATATTTCATATCTATGGTTTTCACGTTAGACCTAAGAGATACTGTGATTTTCGTCAAAATCCCTCTTGCAGAAATGGCAGTTTACTCTTGAACGATTTGTTGTTGTTGTTTTTTTTATTTTTTTCGGCCTTTTAAATATGTAGTATCGTCACAATATTGTAATGTTGTACTTCTGAGAGAAATTGCCAGTTACGAAAAAATAAATCATTAAAATCAGTCAACCGGAAGTAGGGGTTTTTTTTTGTCGAAAAGTTTACCACAGAATATTTCCGAAACTGCCCCGGCTATCAAGTTGAAATTTCATATCTATAGTTTTCACCTTAGCTGTAAGAGATACTGTGATTTTGGTCTACATCTGTTTTTCCTATTTGAATATATGCCGAAGATCGTATTTTATATACGCGTGCGCACTCAACATAGTAATGTTGGTTGGTGTGGTAGTGTGCATGCGTTTTATTTACTCACGTACTTAAAAAATTAATTTCGTTACTCTTTGTATTCCTCAAATATGTGGATTAAGTCATGGGTTGGCCACACCCGAATTTTTTTATATACACATTCTCCAAAAGGACGTATTAAGTTGGTTTTTTTTTTTTTGGTATCGCTTTGATACGATCTCATATCGCTTAGATTGCGATTTGAGACATGGCAAAATATTAAGTGGAGTCCTCGCACAAACGAACAGCCGATTTAAGTTAGATATCTAGGCATATAAGCGGTGTGGAAAAGCACCGTTCGCATTTTAAGCGTTCGGAGCTTTTACGCGGCGTGAAGAAAACGAATGGAAATATAAACCACGCGGCCGGAAAACTTTGACAAAGAAAAGGCGCAAACTTGAGCCGAAACGTTTTTACGAGGTGTCGGCAAGAGAGAAGAGGAGCGGAGAGATAAAATGAGAGGGGTATAGGAACTTAGGAGAGTGTTGTATAAATAGGGAAATGGATGGAAATAAGGAAGAAGTTGAGAGCGCGGTTTCCAAGCGCAACTTCCGCAATAACCCTTTATAATTACGCGGTACGCTCAAGTGTATAAATGCGGGTTTCGGATTGCCCGAACACTAGACGACAAAATCTCGACGAAATTTTAAACCTCAATCCAATTCAAAAGTGGTGTCGGGAAGCGCTCTGATTAAATTTAACAATAATAAAGTATACACGCGTAGTTCAAATTGGGTTTATATGTGCGCGCGAAGCTCTAAACTCATCCCTCTAGAAACAAAAATGATGAAAAAACGTGGAAATCTCTACGCTGTAATTTGATATGAGAAAAAGTTAAATTCGAGCCGGTCCTCGAGTCCGAACAAGCTTTTTTTTTTTTTTTTGTCGAATGAGTGTGGGTTTTTGTGGAGCTTAACTCACAATGCCCGCAATATTTCCACGCAACTATAATACGACGAAATGGTAGACGTGTTTTCTGGTAATCCACAAGTTTTTCAACTCGTGAAACTTTTCACATTCCACAAAATAAACCCCCCCCCCCCACCCACCGTGTTGCAATAAAGCTAAAGGAAATTGCTAGATAATATTATTACATGGTCGTAAAGTGGAACAATTATTGTGTATACACTTTTAATATTACATTACTAAAATACTCAATAGTATGGAGATTTTAGCAAAATAATATTGAGTATTTATCCAGTTACTGTCAAAAATTTATAAATCGTATATTAGACCTAAACTAGAATTTGCTGTTAATGTTTGGAACCCTAACTTTAAAAAAGACATTGTATGTTTAGAAAGGGTTCAAAGAAGGATAACAAAAATGCCATCTGAACTTCGATCACTATCCTATAATGAAAGGTTGAAGAAAATGAGTCTCACATCTTTGGAGACGAGAGGATTAAGAGGCGATCTAATAGAAGTCTACAAAATAATAAATAATAAATATAAGTGCCCAATGCAAAACCTCCTTACTTTCAATAAAAACGCACATCTCAGAGGCCATACACGGAAATTACTAAAAGACAAATCGAACAAAATTGTCAGAGACTCATTTTTTTCAAATAGAGTGGTCGAAGTTTGGAACCTTCTACCAAATCAGCTAGCTACTTCCGAAAATACAAATCTATTTAAAAATCATCTCGATAAGTTTTTGAACACAAATGGATTTTTGTAATCCTTCAAATATAAATAATTAAGAATTGTATAAATGTATAAATTATGTCAGACCCCTGGGCTCCATCGGCTATGCCGCCTGCCCATGTATTTTAAATAAATAAATAAATAAATATATATCAACAAAAAAGTAATCCTTATACTCGGGAAATTGCGGCTTCGGAGCCGCATGATAACTTGATGCTCATAATCACAAAATTGCGTTGATTTATACTTACAAATATTTTTTCCATACTAGTCGTACAAACTAAATAATCATAAAAAGCTTTATATCGTTTTGTATTGTAATTGTAAACGACAACTACATATGTAATTTCATACGACTGTCTATTCCAGAACTAAATTGTTTACCTCTGTCGCGTTCTAAGCTTATGCGAATTTATTGCTACCTGTGGCTAGATTGCCAAAAATTATGCCTTAGTTTGTATGAGTAAATTTTAAGCATAGGTACATATAATTCGAAAATGATAAGTTGCTGTTGCCAAATTTGTTAATTTTTCAATATAATAAGCTATAGTAATCAAAATTACTTATTAATTTGTTGTTAATTAATATTAATTTGATTACTATAGCTTATTATATTTGTAAGCCAAAATATTACCTAAACCTTTATCTCGAATAAAAATAATCGCAAGTTCTTTTTTGAGCTTCATTTTAAAAAGAGATATGAAATCCTACGAGGGTAAGTTTCAATTGAAAAAATAACTACATGGAGAAATAATGAGTGAAATAGTACACCCAAACACATTATAATTAAAGAATTTATACCAATAAAAAAAAGTTATTAACCTTTGCAAAACGTAGTCACTGTACTGTACGTACTGCACATTGTAGAGATAGTTGATAATTATTTGTACCTATGTAGAACGATTGGTGAATATGACTGGTTGTAAAGAAGAATAAATAAAACTAGGATGGAGTGCTTTTGGAAGAATTAACATAGTTTTCAAATCCAACATTCCGCTATGCTTAAAAAAATAGGCATACGACCAATGCGTACTGCCAGTTATGACGAATCGATGCTAAATTCAAGAATGTTACGCAATATTCAGTGCACACAGAGAAGCATTGAAAGGTGTATGCTCGGTATAGCGAGAAGAGATCGAAAGAGCAGATATAGCGGATATAGCGGAACGTGCACGTGAACACGAACGGATGTGAAAGAAAGCAAGGTAGACCGAATCGAATATGGGCTGATGAATTGAGAAGCATTCATCCAACAGTGGATGGTGAACTTTCAACGGAAAAAATTCAACCACACCCTATGTTATAAAAATTCAATACGCACAGTTGATATCCGATACAATTTCAACGCATTCAATTAGCACACATCAACTAATGGGTTAACGAGCGCACCATTGCACAATCCGATAATAATACAACATCAACCGTGAAAATTCGATAGTTAAACCTATCGTGTCGCACACACAACACCATACTATGTAATCCCCTATCTAAACAATCGATTTGTTCCACAGCACACAACCGGTTCGACAACTTTATAGCCAGACAGAGTATAGACTGGGTAGGGGAGAGCCACACATATCGCACCTGTAACCAGTGTGATATATGAGTCGACATTAAATCATAGGAATGAGTACAAATGCGGCCCCGGGGAACGGGAAGCTGGGGCTCTCGTTCTCGGAAAACCGCAGCCAAATTGCCCACGGAACTTAATGAACCAAAACGGACTGATATCCTCGCGAGGACGATAAAATGATGGATCACCAGTCCGTTGTATCAGGGATCGTGTGAAGGTTGCTTCAATGATCAAATGTGTGTATTGTGCGACGTAATAATTGAGAATTTCCCAACGGGAGTCCGGGAAAATCCGTTTAAACCGATAGGCGGCTGAATGAATGCAAATTTCGCCTGCGACAATACGAAGTTAGTCTCTATCGATCGGAATATATTATGTGTACATAAAACGAATTAGTGTATACCCACTGTTCAATGGTGAAGTGAGTGATTCTATCAGCTCGACATTTTCCGTTTGATTGTGATGTTTTGTTGCTCATTGCGACCAATGCGTAATGCCAGTTATGACGGGTGTGAAACTTGGATGTTAAAATCAATAATTTGACGCAAGACCCAGTGCATACAAAGAAGCATGGAAATATGTACATATGCTCGGTATAACGAGAAGAGATCGTAAGAGGAATATATGAGTATGAAGCATGACCATTGTGGCAGATATAATGGAACGTGTGAAAAAGTTGAAGTGGATACAGCGATAAATACTGGAATGGAGGATGTGAAAGAAAGCGAGGTAGACCGAGTGAACGATGGGCTGATGAATTGAGAAGAACGTGTGGAGTCAAGCGGATGCAGATTGCTCAAGACTGGCAGGGATGGAAGAGGATTGGATTTGTGTTTGATATATTATTATATCTGCCAGTTATGACGGATGCGAAACGTGGATGTTAAATTCAAGAATGTTATGCAAGATCCAGTGCACACAGAGAAGCATGGAAAGATGTATGATCGGTATAACGAGAAGAGATCGTAAGAGGAATACGTGGGTGAGAAGCATGACTAAGGTGGCAGATATAGTGGAACGAATCAAAAAGTTGAAGTGGACACATAGCGAAAAAAATGATTGCGAGAAATACTGGAATGGTATCCGAGAGGATGTGAAAGAAAGCATGGTAGACCGAGTGGACTATGGGCTGATGAATTGAGAAGAATGTGTGGAGTCAACTGGATGCAGATTGCTCAAGACGGCAAGGAATGGAAGATGATTGGAGATCAGTTGATGGTGACCAGCTGAAAATGATGATGAAGAAGGCGAGATGAAGGATTAACGGCGAATTTTAATTTAATTATAATTTTAAGTTTTTATAATTTAGTTTTAATTTTAAGTTTAAATTTATTTGCGAAAATAGAATAAGACTCGAATTTTTTTATATAAAATTTTTATGAAAATCTGGTATAAAAAATCAAAACCTCTCTTATCACACCTATGTACATATGTATGTGTGTGTTTCAATTGAAAAATAACTATACGTAAATCGTATACTAAAATCAGTGGTCGGGAACCTTCTTTGAGCTAAGAGCCAAATTCGGGAAAAACTTGCAAAATTGCTAAGTTGGTGAACCGCAACATACTATTTTCGGATTATATATTCATAATGAAATTAAATGTTACTCATTTATGAAATGGATAGCGGTAAGAAATAAACTATATTCGTGATATTTCTTTATGTTCGACAGTTTATTACTAAAAAGTATTATTGAAAAACGTTTTGTGTTTCGCGAAAAACGTTGGATGATAGCGAAAGTCGCAGGTTTTCATACAAAGAGCCGCACGAGGCTCCGAAGCCGCCGGTTCCCGACCACTGCACTAAATCATACAAGTGGTGAAATGCTTAGTAATTTTCTTATATGAAACTAGTCAAAGAGTAAGCTATCAATAATTGAATGTCCATATCAACGTCATAATCATTTTAAACCGTTTATTATTCACTGCTATATGAAGGCTTGTCCGATACTCATCCATTCCTCTCTATTTTGAGCAATTTGACTCCACACATTCTTCTTAGTTCGTCAGCCCATCGTCCACTTGGTCTTCCTAGCTTTCTTCCACATCTCGGATACCAAATAATTCTCGCGTCCACCTGCCATTTATTCTTCTCGCTATGTGTCCACTTCAATTTTTTCATACGTTCTGCTATATCTGCCACTTTGGTCATGCTTATTACTCATGTACTTCTTTAACTATCTCTTCTTGTTATACCAAGCAAACATCTTTCCATGCTTCTCTGTTTGCACTAGATCTTGCGTAACATTCATGAATTTAGCATCCACAGTTGACATCCATACGTCATAACTGGCAGTACGCATTGATCCATATAGCATTTACACATTTTTAACATGCAATGTACTCTGAACTGAAATCCTGCCAAAAAAAAAATTATAATCGTATTGTTTTGCATTTAAAATGCAATAAAGTATAAAAATGAAGTTAAAAACGTATTTAAAGCTTTCAAAAAGCATTCAAAACGATTCACAAGTTACGTATCTAATTACGTTACTCTTGCAAGTTCCTGTGGTGTATGTATGTGTTCCCGTTCATCCCAAAGGGTGTTCCCCTGGAAACTTGGCAAATTGAATAACAAGAGACATATTGATAAGTTCCACTTCTGTGAACTAAAGAACGATTCTTGAACGAAGTTGAACAGCGCCAGTTTGCATAGACTTGCAGTGAAAGCCGAACGGAAATGAGTTTTATAATATTGACAGAACATAAGAGTAGACAGGCATAAATAAGCCTTTCCGTAAATGATTTCGATTATTCTGAATCGGAATAAAAAACATTCCGACGATTTGTAATGCATGTGCGAAGACTAGAAAATATGGTTCGAGTTCAACACAGTTGTACATTATTAATGTGAATTTGATAATATGATATTCGTATTCCACGTTCGGTTTTCTATCCAAGAAAAGTAATCTTCCGATCTAGCCCGAAAACTATCCATACAATATAGACTATAAATGAAAAACAACTTCGTTATATTTTATTTCAGTCTTTTATCCATACGTTTCTTCGTTCTGTGAATATACATACTCGTAGATACGCGGAAAAATAGAGAGAGTTCAATATTTCTACAATAATAACTACATCGGATTCTGATTCGAATACAAAGGATATCCTTTGACAATAAGTTTTCTTTTATCGCGCACATACTATTACTATAAAATATTGATAAGATCAGTATACCGTTATCGCGTGTATGGAAGAAAAGATGAATATTTCAAATATGAAACTATAGCCATACGTAGAAACTGCACAAATACACGGAATTATTCGTATGTACATTTTTATACGAGTAAAAACAATATTATAACAATCAACAGAACACACAAAATTCCTAGTACAATTCAGAATACAATAGGGAAACATTCTGACGAAATTGCTTAGAAATATTACCTTTTACTTTCTATGATTTTATAGAACTCAAGGAAAACTTGGAAAAATAAGATATTTTTCTTTCGGGTACTATTTCGATGATTCCAACTAAGACTGCGTAAGAATAAACGATGATTTGTTGATTTTTTTTACATTTAAAATTGTAGATCATAGTTGTGACCATATTGAACCCTTGTACGTCAATAAATTATTAATTTGATTATCTCCATTTTACATACATCATCATTTTCAGCCATTCACCATACACTGCTGGATGAAGGTTCTCTTCCATTCCTGTCTGTCTTGAGCAATCTGCATCCAGTTAACTCCATACATTCTTCTCAATTCACCAGTCCATCATCCACCTGGCCTACCTTGCTTTCTTTTACATCCTCTCGGATACCATTCTATTTTTCTCGCTATGTGTCGACTTTTTCACACGTTCCGCTATGTATGTATATCTGCCACCTCGGTCATGCTTCTTACCCATGTATTCCTCTTACGATCTCTTCTCATTATACCGAGCATACATCTTTCCACGCTTATCTATCTGCACTGGATTTTACGTAGCATTCATTAATTTAGCATCAACATTTCACATCCATACGTCATAACTGGCAGTACGCATTGGTCGAAAGACGTTTTGGATTTAAAAACAATGTTCATTCATCCAAAAGCACTCCATCCTAGTTTCATTCTTCGTTTTATTTCTTCTTCTTTACAACCAAATCACATTCACCAATCGTCACCAAATAAATAAATAATTGTATCAAACTCCCTTATGAAATTTGCTTTTTTTGTATATTGTTTTCAAGCGCTAATTTTTCAATTAAAAATATTCTGTTCGGCAAAATCCACCATATCATTATACTACTACATACAGAATACTATATTAGTTACTAATTAATTACATAATCCTTAACTAAGCATCTGTACAGAGATGTTTTTTAAAGACTGCCAGGAATTTTTCAATAGTTTTGGAACTTCTAATTCCATCCGGCAGTCTATTACACTTTAAAACACCTCTGTACAAGATGCTTCTCCTATTTCTATTTATTCGAACATTTTTTATAATTAAATTATTTTTATTCCTTAAATTATATTCACATACATCCATTGCTCTCACAATAAATTTACTAAAATATGATGGTAACATATTATTACCATCTAACTTAAATATAAATACGAACATACAAATTCTCAACGTATCATTCACATTCAAACCAATCTAATTCAATCATCATCTTTTTTATACTAGCATACCTATTCGCATTTAAAATATGTACATCTCATACCTCTATTTTGTAATATTTGTAATCTATCTCTGGTTGACTTATCTAACATATTATATGTATAAATAAAATTGTCAAGTATCTTGTCTATTAAGGCCCTCGCTAATGCGAGCGAATGATTTGACGCTTGACGTCAGCGACTGATGCCCTCTATCGTCGTTGATTAGCACCGATGCGAATTATATCAGTCACTGACGTCAAGCGTCAAATTGTTAGGTCGGGTTATCGATGATCTTTAGGTTCCACATGATCATAGAGAATACTTTTGTAAGGTTTTACCCCGACTATTAATGGACAGATAAACAAAAAGAGACAAACAGACATACACAAAATCTCTAGTTGACTATATTAGGAATAGCTTTATTACCCGGCTTTGCCCGGGGTTTAATTAATATAATGTAATATAGTGTTTGTTTAGTAAATTATTTCGGGAGCCCAAAAAACGGGCCGCCGGGGCACCAACCCCCAAACCCTCCTTCTTACCCCGGCGGTCCCTTTTTGGACTCCCGAAAACAATGCCGGCCCCTTACTACCCCCCCAGACCCCCCTCAAGCCCCGGCGGCCCCTTTTATGGGCTACCGAAAAGCAATGCCGGCCCCTTACTACCCCCCAGACCCTCCTTCTTACCCCGGCGGTCCCTTTTATGGACTCCCGAAAAGCAATGCCGGCCCCTTACTACCCCCCAGACCCCCCTCCTGCACCGGCGGCCCCTTTTTGGGCTCCCGAAACACCATCTGCTTAAATCTACTTAAATCTGCCGAAAACATCTACTATCGTGTGTACTTCGTCGTTTCTATTAATCGCGCCCGAGCAACGCCTGGTAATTGACGAATGACCCATACATACATTCAAACTTAAGCGTTTTATATATTAGGATAAAGTAAAAACACACTTACCATTCAAATCCTACTCTACCAATCACACTTTCCAACCCTTACTACACTACTAAAGAAGGCATACGACCAATGCGTACTGCCAGTTATGACGTATGGATGTGAAACTTGGACGCTAAATTCAAGAACGCTACGAAAGATCCAGTGCACACAGAGAAGCATGGAAAGATGCATGCTTGGCATAACAAGAAGAGATCGCAAAAGAAATACATGGGTAAGAAGTATGACCAAAGTGGCAGATATAGCAGTAAGGGTGAAAAAGTTGAAGTGGCAATGGGCTGGACACATAGCAAGAAGAATGGATGGCAGATGGACGCGAGAAGTCCTAGAATGGTATCCGAGAGGATGTGAAAGAAAGCAATGTAGACCGAGTGGAAGATGGGTTGATGAATTGAGAAGAATGTGTGGAGTCAAGTGGATGCAGATTGCTCAAGACAGACAAGAATGGAAGAGGATTGGAGAGGCCTTCATCCAGCAGTGGATGGTGAACGGCTGAAAATGATGATGATGATGACTACACTACTGCATCGAATTTCAACCTATTTTCCAACGACCAAAGGCGATTGTGACACCGAAAAATCGCTAACATCCGTACACAACTATAACACATCGCGCCAGTCATTACTCAGTATTATGCCCGAGAACGACCGATACATCACACTTTACATTTTACAGAAAACACGGACACACATAGAGACACACCCCTATATAGGAATTTGTATGTAGGACGCGTTGTTCGGTAGTGTGGCTAATTAATTTGTATAGCGTTGGCTGGGGCACGCGCGCTCATCCCTTACGCAAATGAGCGCCATGAATCTTAATAACGCCATGTCGGTAGAAGGGGGCCAGGGGGTTGGTTCTGCGCATTTGAATAAATCTAATGAGAAATTTAATTATTATTTCCCCTAATCACGACGAGGCAAAATCGCAAAATTCGCGTGGCTGGCCTGGGGGGTGTTAATGGCCAATTTAACCCGAAACTATGTAGGCGCCGAATACGAATGCCTTTCTGGCCAGGTCCCCGACGCGCTACCAAATTAAGACTTATACTGGTGCTATAAATTTAAACTATTCTAAAAGTTTGACACCCTCCACCGATTCCTACCCATTCCCCGTTTCGCTGAAAAGAAACTCGAGGAGATTTGACGGTTGCGTATCTCATTAGTGGCCCTGTTTGCGAGAGTCGTGCGTGAAACGCTCAAAGCTTGTACGATGTTATGTATTGGAGGTTGAGGAACAGACAAAAATGAGAAAACAGCACTTGATGGTATGAAAATCGTTTGTTTATTTATTGATTTCACAATGGTTCATTTGGTGGCACAATTACAGTAAAATATAAAGATTTGTGTGTTAGTGCGATTCGGAAATTTGCGTAATTATCGGTATAGCAAATCGAATCGAACGTATGATTGATCGTACGTCCGTATGAGTGATTGAATGACGTAAGAATGTACGTCTGTGTGATTCTGTTGTGACTGGAGGAGACTGGAAGAGAAGTGCCTTGAGGAGTGGGCTTTCTCGATCTTTACATCTATTTATAACTTTTAAGGGGGGCTGAGGTTTGGGGGGAGGAGGAAGTCTGCTGATCCTCGGGTCGATTGCAATTGGTCAATAGGTCGCCTGATTTGCGCTGTCGAATCTGATTGGTCGACGTCAACTTAGACTGAGGGGAAGCGAGGCAGGGGGTTTGCGTTGCAATGTCTGACTCACATCCGGGCTGCACCGAATCTTTAGCCAAATGTGCAGAAAACAATGTATGACTCGTTCGAGGTATGACGAATTTCATGTTAAATGCGTATAAGACCAAAAGTCCGTGGTCGTTGCTACGGCTCGACATTTAATTGTACTATTGCATCATATTTATGACGCACCGGTCAGGCATGGACGTAACAATGAGTATGTATGTGAAGGTTTATAACATGATGAAATCAATTAGTTGTATTGTCCTGGCCGTTGCTTGATTGTAAGCTTCGCTTACATTTATTACATTTTATTACTATATGGAGGGTTCGTACAGGTTTAAGTGATTTTTTCGGGGCAATTAGATTAGATGGGATTATAGTGGGAGTTTTATGTATGTTGTGTCTAAAGCGGGTATTACACAGGGATAGTTTACTCGCTACGATCTTGGGTCTACTGACCGGCACGTATAGCTGGTAGCGAGTAGCTAGTAAACCTATTCTGCCTGGAAATGGACTTGAAAGTTTTATTCTAAATTTGTGTTTTTCTTTATATATTACTGATTTATTTAAACTTTTTTTTAGTGCATGATGCTATTTTCTATTGTGTTTTGATAATTCTAAGGAAAATTTAAAAAAAAAAACATGAATACTTTAGTAGTTACGTCACTTCATTATTCAATATTAATGTATACATATGACTATTCCAAACTTCAACCACTCTATTTGAAAAGAATGAATCTCTAACAATCTTATTTGATTTTGAGTATGACCTCTTAGATGAGAGTTCTCATTGAACATAATGAGGTTGGTCATTTCACATGAATAATGATAATTTATTATTTTGAATACTTCAATTGAATCACCTCTTAATCTCCTCGTCTCCAATGTGGAGGGATTCAGTCTTTTCAACTTTTCATGATAAGGTAAATATTGGATAAATAAATATTGATAAAAGTAAATATTGGATACGCTATTTTCGCTATGTATTGGTGATACTATTTCACTCCGCATGCAGATACGTTAGATTTAATAGCTTAAAAAGGTCACTTTTGAATTAGGATACATTAATTTTGATATGAAAAATCGCAAGAATACACTCCCATTACGCCTAAAACACATCTAACTCATTTTCGTAATTTTTGTCAGTTACGTTAAGTGGGCTTAGGACAGCAGTTATTTTGTACGGTACCTATGTATGTACATACAGCTATTTCTATGCAGCTTGACCGGTGACTGGATTTTTTATCGGTCGTTATAGTAACGTGACTATGACGTCAAGTGACGTATGTATGTACATATGTACAATATGCTATAAGCTAAAGATTAATTAATAAAATAAATAAATAAATGGGTAACACTCGTAGAAAAGCTATAAAATTTTTCTTCGATTGCTTGTTCGACGCTTTGCAAGTGCATTACTGTAATTTTTATTATTGTGGTAAATTCGATTGATTTGTAATGTTGCATGTAATACAGTATGGCTAATGTTTTCTGACTAGTGTGTAATGAAAGTAAGAGGCTTGAGTATATAAAGAAATGTGCATATACAATAATAACGAGAAAGTGCTATGTTATACAAATCACAATCAATTTTATTGATAAAATGATATTTTTTTTACACTTTTGCAATAAAATAACTTTAACTCTAACATACATACAAGTACAGACGACGACAAATTTTTCACGTTTTCAGATTAAGCGAGAAAAATTTAGTTTTAGTTTCTGTATAGCGCGTGACTTACATATGTATGTTCGGAGGGCGATAAAAGCTTTTAAAATTTATAAAAATAATACCTATGTATGTTATATATATATATGTATAATCCCAGCCATGAAATTATAAAATTGCATGTGTTTTAACGGTGAGCACATATCATTAATTAAAATGTACCCACTCAACGCCAGCAAGTTGGCTATCTGAAAAAACTAAAACACTCGTTCAAAATACATATGTATGTATGTAGTACATACATACGTATACTGTATGTGTATATATTTATCTGTCCTCTTTTCCTCATACCATTCGTAGTTGTGAGAGCCCTAGGCACCCTCCAATTTGCGCGTCGCAAAATTTTCCGACTACCCGACGGGAAAACACGTGTTTCCACCGCAAGTGAATTGCACTTGTCGTATTGCACATGCACTTTTAAATGCATATATGTACACACACACACTCATATTCCCAATCATATTTTTTTCACGTATTTTTTTTAAAAAGTTGGAGAGCAATTAGAGTAGCATTATTTTATCATGTCTGTCTGCAATGTTATGTAATTTGATTCGAGCTTTAATGCATTTTGAAACGCAGTGATAAAAAAAAATACATTTGAAAACGTGTAATATGATAATATATAAATATTCATACTTTTATATTGAAATTTAAGTTCCTGATACAATTTACAATTTTTACATGTAAAAGTTAGTTTTTCAAAATCCAGATAGCTTATTGTCTTGAGTGAAAATTCCCCGTATGTTAAAAGATTTCTCAATGCTTTTCGATCATAAATATTGTCATTGGAAATATCTGTAACTAAATCAAAATCGGCTGTCTCCTGTTAGAATTTGTCAACTTATGAGTGAACTTTAAAATTTGCTAGACGTATAATTATTTTAAAACTTTCAAATATCATAATTAATATTAAATATACTAATTAATTAATTAGTTGTCTGGCCATAGTGATGAATTGGGGTAACCTGTAATGTCACTATGGTTTAATTTGTAAAATAAATAAAGAAATAACAAAAATATCTGAATATTGCTTCCAATACTCATTTTTAATACAAAATTACTAAGTTTTGAGTTACAAAAAAATGTAAAAATTGTCAATTTTTTTAAACGCTCATATCTCATAAGCAAGAGCTAACCAACAAATTTGATTATCATATTCGGATTCAGTGGGTTAGAATTAGTGATAGTAAAATTAATAATTAGTAATGTGTAACTCAAAAACGTGATTTTTTTTTGTTGCTTAATGTTATCAAATCATAATCCCCTCTAGAAGGCAATAAGAAACCACTGAAAAGTACATTTCCTAAGAGACCAAAAGAAAATATCAAAAATGAAGCAGCTTAAGCTGTAAATCGAGTAAAAAGGTAGTTTTTACAGTAAGGCCAGTGTTATTACTCACCGCTGACGGCGCTAAATTGGTTAACGTATTAAACTAGCGTGAGTCTTGGTTACGCCAAATATAACATAAAACTACACACAACAAGCATGACTCTTATAATTTGACATCTTTGAGAAAATGACTTCAGTATAATGGTTGAAAATAATAATACATTATATTAAAACTGGGGATTCAATTAAAAATTCATATCCAAAACGCGTCACACGTTAGATCGTTTATCACTTCAACTTTTATCGCGTGAAAATATTCAAAACCGACGGAAAAGTCTCGAGAAAAACCGGAAAAAACTTCAAGCTCCAACCCCTTAACCAGTTTTCACATGTAGCATATATTATTTGGAGCTTTGTATGTATATGGTTTGTCTTTTGGTGTGAGAACGACGAAAAAACAAAAACAAAAAAAAATGGATTTGTACGAGACGTATGTACGATCGCATACATCTGTCACGCGTATTTCGACCTATCCTGTACATACGAGGTGAGAAAAAATGCAAATGCGACCATTTTGTACGTAAGCGTTCAAAAAAAAAATAATAATACAACATAACGAAACGTGTAAAAAAAAATAAAATATACGAACGGTCAAAGTTGCGTATCATCATTATTTAGATGGATTTAATGTGAGGTTGAGTTGCTTTTTTACAAACGCAAACATAACTGACCACTTAAACCTAACGTATACTGTTTTATTTTAATTGGTGCATTTTGTGTTATATACAGTTTAATAATATTTTCAGAAATGTATTCATATTATGAATAAATAAAAGTGGTTTCACACTAAATTGGACGTTAATTAGAGGAAAGTTTCCTGTCATACGACCAACATTTGAATAAACTTTAGCACGTTTTGTGAATAAAAAATTGACTGCACATCTTAGTGGATAGCTTTTATTATAATTACTTGGAAAGTGGTGTGTGAATAGCTTTTATTATAAAAGCTTTGTTATAATGAAAGCTATCCATATACCATAGTATTATTTTAATTGTTGTAAGACTGTTACGAAAGGTTGTTTTGAAGGCAAGAAATTAAATAAAATAAAACGCAACTCAAGAAATCATGCATTTCAGTACAAATTTCAATGACACATATCTTTTGAATTATACAATTTATAACACTATAATAAAAGCAGTTCAATAAAAAATCTTATTGAAATATTTATATTAAATCAAAACTTAAGTTTTTTAGCGTACGTTAAAAGTAAGGGCTGAAAACACACGCAACTTTCACAAAAATTCACACAAAAATTGAAATCATCATCATGATCAATTTCAGTCGTTCACCATCTACATAATACTGGATGAAGGCCTCTCTAATCCTCATTCCTGTCTGTCTCGAGCAATCTGCATCCACTCTACTCCACAGATTCTTCTCAATTCATCAGCCCATCGTCCACTCGGTCTACCTTGCTTTCTTTCACATCCTCACGAATACCATTCCAGTATTTTTCGCGTCCATCTGCCATCCATTCTTCTCGCTATGTGTCCACTTGTGCAATTTTTTGTACAATTATATATATAATAGCCGAAATCCGTCTGTCTGTCTGCTGATAACGCTCGCTGAGGAAAAATTATTAAAAAAACACTAGAACGAGTGGGGGATCGAACCCACGACCTTAGGCTCAAGAGGTATCACGCTAACGCTCACTCTATCGCCCGTCCATGAGTTTGTCCTTTTAAACATTACCAATAGTTAAAATAAATAGAAAATGAGGAAAAATAATTAAAATACCAGAATGAGTGGGATTCGAACTCGGAACGACAAGTCGGTAGCAGAGCACGCTGACGCATGAGCCACGGCCGCTACTAAGACAGTCCTTATACAAGCGCTCTTGACTGCTTTACCTACATACCTACCTACCTATAAAAACTATAATTTTTTTTTTTTTTTTTTACTTACAAAAATTTTTATTATTATATATGTATATAATAATTAATAATTATAATATAATAAAAAATAAACTGGGTATTAATTAAATTATCACTTACAAAATCACTTAAAAAATAGCAGAATATTATTATATATAATAATTAATAATTATAATATAAATAGTAAAGTAAAAAAAAAAATTTTTTTCCAGTGGGTATCGGGGATCGATCGATTTCGGGTAATGGGGATCTCTATTACGATATTACGATATTTAAAATTCGTTTAACGCTTTACGATATTTAAAATTCAGCGGGCGTTGATATTCAACGGGCTTACACTAGTTTTCATATAATAACTCAATAATCTAATCTTGCTCGTATGTATGTATGTTTGTACATATATGTATATTATATAAAAATTTTCCTCCGTGCACTTTTTTCCACACTTTTGAGTACATAGTAATATTTTTATAAAAAGAAAAGCCCGCTCAAAAGAAACGACTACACTCGCGACAAGCTTTTCGCATAGAGTCATTTTAAAATGAATCGCTCGGAAAATGTGAAAATTCTCTAGCTTTGGCGGAAACGGAAACGCAGTATTTCACCCGTTGCACTATGCACGTCGACATCCGCCACGTAAAACGTATACGTTTCGCAAAAGGCAAAAAAAAATTGCATACACACATACAGAGCAATATATTTATGTTGAAATTTCACCCCACGTGTTCCCCAACGAAAAGCGTTCTTTGAAAGGGGGGTTGTTTTTGCCCCACGACGTGTACTCTAATTATGAAAATTAATTAATATGCCCGTCGCTTTGATAAACTACACAAGTTATACAGCCTGCCAATGAGCGAGAAATGTCGAAAATTAATTAGCACAATCACCGCAATTTCCACAAGACAAAGAGGGGGTTAGTATTAGTAGTGGTTGTATCTAGTAACCCTTTCACTCCAAACATGCAGACTTTGGTTAATTTAAATTGAATACAGTGACGCATCTTTATACTGAAACCTAGTTATTATATCGTACATATATGTATACTGATAGTCGGTACAGTGACGATGTACCTTTCCTTACCTTAACCCTACAGTGCATAGTGATTCATATATGAACCGCTGTGCATTTTTGCATATAACTTTGTGAGGAAGAGATTTTTTTACCTGAATGCATGGCGATTCAATTGTGAACCAACCACCCACCAGATGTTAACTCGAAAAATAATCCCTAAACTAGTACTGACCATTTTGTATCGATCTTTCGACTGGTCAACACGGGTAGTGACTTCGTGCTACTTTGCAAATAAATATCTTTCTTTACGTCTTCAAGATATCTCAAAATTTTTTTAATTGTATTGTATATATCCTAGAGAATTATGTCGTGATGTTAGATCTTATACGACAAATACTGGATGATTCATATATGAATCAGCATGCAATTGTATATGCTTATATTTAGTACTTTAGCTAGAATACGTATTTTTATATACATATTAGATAGCGATGCCTTTTTCGACTTAATCGAAAACATACCTGCCGGCAGTGATGATGAATTAGATGACGCAAACGATGAGGAAGATAATCTTATTGTTTCGGAGACATTGCTAGATAATTATTTAGAAAATCATAATATTTATGAATTGACAATACTTGTGCCTCCATTAAATATATATTACTCAAATAGAATCAATCTTCAATATCAAACAATCATCCTAATGATCAAGTAGAATCAACAGAACCTACTACATCACAAAATAAACCTAATTCAGCATCTTCCAAAGTCAGAGATATGTTGTGGAAAAAGATAAAATTTCAAATATACCATCGACATTTACAGGAAATTCGGTGATGCCAGATTCAATAACAAAATTAGAAACGCCATATCAATATTTTAAATATTGATACGGCAATAACTGTGTTCAATAAGGATAATAATTGTTTCAAAACTTTTCATGGAACCATAACGGATGCATATATGAATCATCCACTTTTTCTAATAAAAAACAATGAAAAATTAAAACATGATTTTTTAAATCATTTTTCCCATAATCTAAATACGATTTAACACTAGCCTATATGTTTTATTTTTAAATATAAAAAAAATCATGCACTGTAGGGTTCATAACAATGCAAGTTTCACAGGAAATGTTTTGCGCTGTGTATTTAATGAAAATGCATGTACTGTATAACAATCGTACAATGCTTTAAAATCTACATTTCATACCTTTGATGAAAGCTTTCAGCACTTGAAACTTTTCAGTGAGCTTTTAAATAGAAGTTGAACATTTACATAAGCAATGTTTTGAGCAATGCAATACAAAACTGTGAAAGATCAAAAGTGAAATATGCATATTTCTACGTTTTATAATAAATTATAATATAATGTACCGTCTACGAAATAATACTTATTCATCGTATTGCTTTCATTGAATGTATAGGTACAAAACGATTCATAATACAATGTATGATCGCCGAAAAAACCTATCGTTATCGTGTGACGATCGATAAGGCATAAAAAAAAGTGTAATAAAAGCTCACATTTGAGCTTTAGAATGTAACGTGATTTTGGTGGAAACTTTACAACAAAAAACATTATGCGAAATTACATTTTGCTTTTATTTAATAAAAAAACAAAAAAAAAAACAGTATACGAGTACATACATATGTATACAATTTCACGGTTATAATGCGGATGAAAAATATCGGAAACAGATTAAGAAGTTCGTGCCGATTTAATACCATTAGAGCTTATTTCATTTTGTAATATTTTTACAGTCGAACGAGTGTGAATAAACTGCGTAAATACCATTATAATTTTATTATTGTTTGTTTTGTATATAATAATAATATAAATACGATTAACCAATCGGGACCAAACTTTGCGGAGGTACTCCAGATAGTCTTACGATTTTTTTATACACAGATAATAAAATGCATAAAATTTTATCATGTTACAGTCAAAGAAGGAAATCCCGCATTATATAAAATTCTCAGGCATTTTATACAATACCCAAATTGGTAAATTGGCAAAATTCAAAATGGACTGCGCTGCACAAATTGACATAATAATAAAAATTAAATTTTGAGAATCAGTTGCTCAGATTGATGAAATAAAAAATGATTTGAACGGCAAAATTTATATTTCGTACTTAACATAAAACGTTTACGCACTGTATAAAATGACCAAGAATTTTATACCTTGAAAAATCGACATTTCTTTACATTACGAAGTTTTATGTACATATGTATATGTTTTTCAATTTATTTATTCTGTATTAAAATCGTGTTTGTGATATTTTTAAGTAATTCAACTTGCATTGTTCAAAAGCATTGTCAAATAGACAAATTATTCTTCGAAATTAGTGATATTTCAGAAAATGTAGTAGTGCAATGAAAATAAAAAAAAATTTCTTTTCGTAAAACTGATCTATCAATACAAAAACTGAAACTCACATTATATAATATAATTATACTAGCTACAAATAAAACAAAATTTAATACTAAGTATGTCCTGCTTTATTTCGCAATATTGCCTCAATCCTTTGAGGCATCGATTCGACCAATGTTTCTAAATAATCTTCCGAAATTTTGTCGTACCATACTTTTTGAAAAGTGCCCATTTAGTAGAAAGTTTTTTTTTTTAAAGGTACTTCATCAACATCAGCATCATTTTCGGCTGTTCACCATCCATTGCTGGATGAAGGCTTCTCTAATCCTTTTCCATTCCCATATGTCTTGAGCATCTTCCACTCGGTCTACCTTGCTTTCTTTCACATCCTCTCGGATACCATTCAAAGTATTTCTCGTTATATGTCCACTTCAACTTTTTCACACGTTCCGCTATATATACCAATTTGGTCATACTTCTTATCCATATCTTTTACGATATCTTCTTGTTATACCAAGCATACATCTTTCACTGTGTGCACTGGATCTTTTTACGTAGCATTCTTGAATTTAGAGTACAAGTTTCACATCCATACGTCATAACGTACACATTGGTCTTAAGCCTTATTTTTTTAGCATAGCGGAATGTTGGATTTAAAAACAACGTCAATTCGTCTTTACATCCGGTCATATTCACCTATTTCTACAATATGATTATCTTAATTCATTAAGCTTAATCTACTAACTCATTTTCTTATTATTTGTTTCCGCTCCAGAAGGCAACAGGAAACTACTAGAGAGTGTATGTATTTCCTTTGTTACTTTACTGGTTACTCTTACATACATAATATTCAGTATCTACTTTGAGAATTAGAAGAATAACAAATGAGAGTATTACTAATTGAAACAGTTTGCTATTCGTATATTTTTCTTTCACAGGAAATACTTTACACTTACAACTAGTAGTATGTATGTATGTATGTACATATATATAAATAGGGTTTATCCCTTTAGAAAATAACGTTGTGTACTAAAAGAAAGCGTCAAAAAAAAAACAAAATAAAACAAATAATGAGGATTGATCGAATTAGGGTAACCGGTTTCCCGGAACCGTTCCGGGACATCGCTTGCCTCGAATCCGGAACAATTTGACGGAAAACCGTTTTAGCGCGAAATTATTATAATTTCGCGAGCGCGCGACATCTGAAAAGCCAGCTCGCTCGTTTCACCACATCGATTTTCTTTTTAATTAAAAATTTTCATTACGCCACATTCACCTAGTATAAATGGGCGATTGAATTTTTTTTTTAATTCCGGTTCACAGTAAAATAATAATAGAAAAGGGGGGAGTGGGTCGATATGATCTGCGTCGAGGATTAACCACGACAGCAATAACGGGCTAAGCTTTGTTTCAATTACGTCGTGGTTGGGAGTTTTGGAGGTGGGTGGGGGGCCTAAAGAGGCCTTTTTTGCCCCCCCCCCCCCCGGTCAACCGGTCTGTGGGGCCTCAGGGGGCCAAACCACAGGTACACTTGCCATTGACGTTCGTTCCGATTTTGAAATCCCAATTAATTGTCGCCTGTTTGCTTTGCTCGGCATTCGCGGCATCTCAAAGTGCGGTTGGTGTTGGCGACGACCAATCCCTAACAAGCGTCCTACCTAAACATACCTAAGCGTGCCTAAGCTTCTATATAGTCCTGTGGGGTTGAATGAAGGTGTACTTGTTTTAAAATTTCGATATTTTCCATAGAAAAGTTCGATAACGAGGCGCTACGCCGTGGCACGTTCAAGTGACTTGTTCGTATACGAGGCAATTATACGTACAACATACATATGTATGTATGTACATACATACGTAAAGATTTATGTGAATATGCGCATTTTTTATGTAATGTATACTGCGTTAATAAATCATGTCTATGTTTGACATTTTTAAGGACAACTTTTGCTAGTTTGCCGTATGGAAATCGATCGTTCGTTCTGAGGCTAAACATGTAATATGACTGCTGAGTGTGCTAAAGAGAATATCAATAGCGTTTTTGAAATTGAAAGATCTCGTATTATATTATATTTCACGTTCCCGTTCCCGATCCCAGTCCTGATGCCGTTCCTGTTCCCGTTCCTAGTACGTTATCTGACACGTGAGCAGGCCCGTTCCCGTTCCCGTTTTTTTCCGATTTTTTTTTCACAGAAACCATCCCCAGCATGATCACAATAAGTCCTGAAAGTTTCATCGCGATCGGTTGAGTGGTTTAGGAGCCTATAAGAGACAAACAGACAAACAGACAGACAAACAGACAGACAAACAGACAGACAAACAGACAGACAAACAGACAGACAAACAGACAGACAAACAGACAGACAAACAGACAGACAAACAGACAGACAAACAGACAAACAGACAGACAAACAGACAGACAAACAGACAGACAAACAGACAGACAGACAGACAGACAGACAGACAGACAGACAGACAGACAGACAGACAGACAGACAGACAGACAGACAGACAGACAGACAGACAGACAGACAGACAGACAGAACAAACAGACAGACAAACAGACAGACAAACAGACAGACAAACAAACAGACAGACAAACAGACAGACAAACAGACAGACAAACAGACAGACAAACAGACAGACAAACAGACAGACAAACAGACAGACAAACAGACAGACAAACAACCGGACAAACAGACAAACAAACAGACAGACAAACAGACAGACAAACAGACAGACAAACAGACAGACAAACAGACAGACAAACAGACAGACAGACAGACAGACAGACGGATGATGAGAAACCGCTTCGTTGATATTCAACGGGCTTACACTAGTACAATAAAATAGCCGAAATCCGTCTGTCTGTGTGTGTGTCTGTCTGCTGATAACGCTAAAAAACCAGAACGTCGCACGATTGGGATTTGAACCCGATACCACTGATTCAGAACATAGAGCTTACGCGGTGAGCCAAATCAGATGATATAGGGCTGGCTACAACATGACTATTTATAATAAATAAATAGGTTCGAGACTTTGCTAAATGGTTACGTTGTTGTATTATAACGCGCCATAGATGGCGCATTGTTGCATAAACTATAAAAAAACTATTAAATTTAATATTATTTTTCAGTACGGGTGATGATAATGCTCCGTTGATATTCAACGGGCTTATACTAGTTATATATGTATATAATAACCGAAATTCGTCCGTCTGTCTGTCTGCTGATAACGCTCGCCTCGGTAAATAATGGTGCGAGTGGGATTTGAACCTGGTATCACTGGTTCGGAACATTGATCGCTTACGCTATGATCCAACACCAATAATGCGAGATCTCTTATATTAAAACATATTAATCTTTAGTAGGCTCGCGACTTTGCTAAATTGTTACGTTGTTGTATTATAACGCGCCATCTATGCAACAACTATAAAAACTATTAAATACAAATGTACTCACACACACCAACATATGTACGTTGATATTCAACGGGCTTACACTAGTAATTAATAATTTTGTATGAGTAATAAATGAAAATTTCAATACTTGACATATACATATGTACGATGTTATATTTCTACTTCTGATCCGTGGAAATTTACCAGTATTGTTGTGTAAATATTTTAACTAAGTACATTTTATACAGAATGGATATTAATAACGGCACCTGTTTGACTGACGTATTTAATTTGTAAAATTTCGTTTCAATTAAACATTCATACGTCAGTTTAGTTGATTGTTTTCATTTAAGACTCTTGTACGGTTAGAAAAACAAAAGGAAAATATTATTGGGTGAAATACGTTTTTACTGTGAAATTTATAAAATAGTGCTAGTTTTGGCATTTATATTTATTCATTTGGCAAAAACAATTATAGCATTAGAAAGCGGATAAAATTTACTTCAAAATAATATATTTTTCATCACTTTTACATTTTAAGTTTTGGAGATATAAATTTTTGAAAACTTGACCGATTGTTTTTATATACTATACACACATATGTATACTCGATTTTAGATTTGATTTTAAAAATGTAGTCTATAAATTGATTAATATGTCAAAGATGACCGTATTGATAGAGATTGGTATGTTACCAGAAAAAAATACAGAATAGTCAATTATTCGACACTGTAATGATTTAATGATACGATAAAGAATGAAGTAATTATCAAACGCAAACAATAAATGTGAAACAAAGAACAATCGCGAATTGCGAACAACCGAAAATTAATTATCGATCGAACCGTGCGGTTGTTTCGAATTATTAGCACGTTGATACGAATTATGTCGACACGCATAAAGCTTAAAATTAATTATGAATCGTCCGAAAGGATTTTTAATAATAAAAGGTTATATTCGAACAATCGATCATAAATTTAATAATTCCATAAAATATTTTGCGCTTCCATGTAATATAATATATGTACACATTTTTCATAATAATATATATACCTATGTATACTAACTAAAATTTTAGGGATTAGGAATGATTGAGACGTTTCAATGTAGGTATTATATGGAATGTTTCAATATTATAATATTGTTTGTGATATACCGCACAAACCGTAAGATTATAATATTCCGCTTAGATTGTTAATGTTCATAACATGATCCCGTAAAGCGATTATGATAATTCGCACTCGGTTGATTAGTTATAATTGGTTTATCGCGCTACATCTCTTCACTAGTAATCGTATATGACGAAAATAACACGTATTTGATAACCAAATTTCGAGTAAAATATAGAAAAACCCATTAAAATTATACACGAGAACTTGAAAAGCTTTTAAATTAAACGCAAAACCTTGTATGTATGTATGTAGATAGACGCACACTTTATCAGATACGAGTTTAGAAATTAAATTCTACATATAAAGTACAATCGTTTGAATATATTGGAGATTGTAATTTAAATGAAATACGTTTTGTCTGCTTATAACATGCATTTTCCGATGAAAAATGTACTTCAACATATTATTTGAAAGAATTTGAAGTGTAACAATGTTTCACTCTTTGCAAAATAATATTGTGTATAATATTCTAAACAATATGTTATTACGTTGAACTCTACATACATTTATATATGTAGAGTTCAATAATTTACTTAGCGTCTAAAACTAATGAAAGACGTCGTTTATTAGACTATGTAACTGTTTATGACACGTTTCAAACTATTCGTACGTAGATTAAACTTTACTTTGTAAATTAACTACACAATATGATGAAATATCTATGTATATAATATACATACATAGTTTAATATAAAAATGTTTTTTTTTTTTTCAAAAGTCAAATTTAAGCGAAAAATGTTCAATGATAAAATCATAATATTCAATTAGATTCTTTCGAATTTCAAGACAGAAACTCATTAATTTTCCTTTTCAAAACTTCAAATTTGCGTCTTTAAAGAATTAATTGAATTTCCGTCCAACAATTTATATATATGTATATACATACATATACATATGTATACAATCATATTTTAAATTAAAGTACAATTTGTATATGAATTTCATATTGACGAAAGCATGAATATTATAGTTTCGCAATAAGTCTACAACGCGCCTGAGCTTTTGCTCGCGTTTCATGAGTTATTTATCGTTACCATGGCAGCATTTTAGATAGCTAGCACATCTTTCGCTTTTACATTATACAATACAGCCAGGCAATAGCCCAGTGGTTGAAGCATTGGACTATTAAGCCAAAGTTCAATGATAGATTCAAAGATCAATATGAATCCCATTTCCACAACGTAATGGTTATAAAATGCTTTAAGATCTTTATAATATATGTACATAGATAATACTTTTTAGTAATAAATTGTTGAACGTTAAGAAATATCTCGAGGATAACTTATTCCTTACATTTCATTAATGATTAATGAGTAACATTTAATTTAATTTTAAATATACATATAATTCGAAAATAATGTTGCGGCTCCCAAACTTACCAATTTTGCAAGGTTTTCTCTAATTTGGCTGTTAGCTTGAAAAAGGTTCCCAACCACTGGTTTAGACAAAAATAAAAAATACTGACAGAGAACCAATCCTTATAAATGCGTTAAAATAATAAAAAAAAACTGGCAAACTTAACGCATAACAGGGAAAAAATTTCAAATTAAAAAAACATTTTTGACGTTTAAAATTTGCTAGACGATTACTTAAGTATTTTAAAATTCTCAAATATCACAATTATTATTAAAAAAAATCTAACTATAGCTTCTAATACTCATTTTGAACACAACAGTACCACATTTTGGGTTACTGCAAAGGTCAAAGAAATGGAAAAATTGACAATTTTTTTAAACGCTCATATCTCATAAATAATTTAATTATAAAAATTTTTAGAATAAATAGAAATAGGAGAAGCATCTCGTGTTTTGGAGTATATATGTATGTAGGTAATAGTCTGCCGGATGGAATAATTAGAAGTTCCAAAACTATCGATAAATTCCTGGCAGTCTTAAAAAAACATCTCTGTACAGGTGCTTAGTTAAGGATTATATAATTAGCTTTAGCTACTGTATTATAAAAATAAATAAATAAATAAACGAGAGCTACCCCACAAATTTCATTATCATATTCGGATTAAGTGGATCACAATGAATTGAATAATAATTTTCATTGTTGCACAGTGTTATCGGACAAATATTACTTTTACCGTACTTTACATTATATAACGTTATCGGGGCTAAAATAAGGTTGCATAATTTCATAAAATTATTAAAAATGAATTTTTGTTATGTAACGTGAACGGACACCCGTGACGTTACGTCAGCCAATATTATACAAAATCAAAATATTCCACATTAATTCCACACACGCATCGAAGCAAACGTCACATTTTACTTTCGCAAGTTAAACATTATTATGCTAAAACCTGTAGAAGTGATGTATCTATTGTACCCGAAGACCAGTACCATCCAACGCTTGAAATTGAATTCCATCTCAACTCTGCTGATTCAAGTTCAGATGGGCTTCAAAGTCAATTTCATATGAGAGTGAGAGTGGTTGGATATTCGGTGATGTGGATTTTGTAGATCTGAATTCGGTTTTGCTGGGTTCGAGCTGGGGGCGGGTTTACGAGTGCACTGACGTTAGTTCTGCTCTAGCACTTTTTTATGAATTAGTATACTCGTCATTCGATGAATGTTTTCGTAAAAGACGTCCTAGGATAAATAGCAGAATTTACCCAAAGTGGTTCTCAAGCGAGTTAATTTCCATCCTCAAGGATAAATACAATGCTCATAAACGTTGGAGAAAGTTTAATAATCCCGCTGATCACAATGAATTTCGCAGTTTGCGCGCTCAATCAAAAAGATTAATCTTATCTTGCCACAGCAATTATATAAAAATATGTGAAAATGCATTGCGCAGTGATCCGAAATCTTTTTGGAATTTTGTGAACGCAAAACGTACTACCCAATCTAAACTGTCAATTATGTCTAAAGGAAGTGAGACTTTCGAAGGTCCCGAAAGCATTGCCATGGGCTTCGCTCAACATTTCCAGTCAGTGTTTTCTGACTCTCCTTCCTCGTTTAATTTCAGTGATGGTTGTGGTCTCTCATCGTCTCCATGGTCACCCACTTTGGTAATCATATCACAAAAATCAATTTGACATTTGTGATATGGAGTATGGTTTCAAAAAATTGAAATCAATTAGATCTTTTGGTCCAGATTTGATACCGGATTTCATTTTAAAAGGCTGCCAATTAAGTCTGTCAAATCCACTTCAATTTATCTTTAATTTATCGCTGAAGACGTCGTCATTCGCAAACTCATGGAAATGCACGAAAGTCACGCCGATTCACAAGAAGGGTGATAAATCGCTAATTGACAATTACAGACCAATTGCCATAGTTTCTTCGCCAGCCAAGTTAATGGAAATCATTTTGCATAATTACATCTACCATCATGTAAAACCATTTCTCATTGACCAACAACATGGTTTTCGCCCCGCCCGGTCTACAACAACTAACCTCCTGTCTCTCTCCAACTTCATCACGAAATCGATGGACTCGAACGTTCAAGTTGATGTGGTTTATACTGACTTCAAAAAGCGTTCGACAAAGTCGATCATAGTATTCTTATCCGTAAATTGTTTGATCTCGGTTTTTCATATAATATCACAAAATTGTTTGTTGATTATCTGAGTGGGCGTTGTCAATTCGTGAAATATGAATCTCAATATTCCAATGTGTATCCCACATTCTCTGGAATACCACAGGGTTCCAATTTGGGTCCATTCGATTATACATATATATATATATATATTTTTTTACTACCATTATTTTATATATAATGTTTTTTTCATGTCTCGCCATAGTGACGAATTGGGGAAACCTGTTATGTTACTATGGTATAATTTGTAAATAAATAAATAAATAAATTATATATTTCGGCAATAAGCTCGGGCAAACATGGAAAATTGAGCCGCTTTTCCGATGCGAATTTTCCGACGACGCGTTATAAATTTACGGGGATGATGACGCGCAGGGGCGCTAAGCTTCCGGCCCGCGGGCGTTTTAATCTTCAACGGCGTCGGCCGATAAGCCTCGAAAAGTGGCCCTAACAAGGGAAATCTGTTTAGGGTCACCAACATAAGCCCCCATACCCTTAAACTACCCCATACCCCTCACCAAACAAAACGAATGCCGGCTTACTGAGCGCAGGCTGTGAATATTGGATGAGGGTCCGAAGTTGACCACACCGGACCGTACCTAATCGCCAGATTTCCTGAATAAGTAATCCCGATGATCAATAGATCGAAGCGAATGGGAGTGATGTGTTAAGCGAGTTTGTACACATACTGTAGAAGGGGGGGGGTGGGGGTGGGGTGGGGGGGGATTTACTATATTAATGGATCAAGTCCATAAAATCGATACTTGGATATTTAGACTTAAAGTTAAAATTAAGCCGCGTACTCATTAGCAAACATGCGCGTGTATTGTAATGCACGCTAATGTGGACGCCATGTACACACTTGCCGTGCGAACGACTGCGAGCCCCTTTGTGTTCGCGCCAAAAACCGACACCACGAACGTTGCAGAGCGCGCAGAAAGTATGATAATACGAGATGATAAAAGAAATATATATGTATATATATACCAATGTCCTTTATTGGAGCGCTTGGTACAAGAGTCAGCTACGAACTGACTAAGTATGTACATACATATATGCAAACAGTGTATTTATATATGTAAATCAACTAGCTGACCCGGCATGCGTTGCAATGCCCGATCCCGTTCCCGTTCCCGTTCCTAGTACGTTTTCTGACGCGTGAGCAGACCCGTCCCCGATCCCGTTCCCGTTCCCGATCCCGATCCTGTTCCCGTTCTCGATCCCGTTCCCGATTCCGTTCCTGCTCCTAGAACGTTTTCTGACGCGTGAGCAGGCCCGTTCCTGATCCCGTTCCCGTTCCAGATCCTGTTCTCGTTCCCGATTCCGGTCCCGTTCCCGTTCCCGTTCCTAGTACGTTATCTAACGCGTGAGCAGGCCCATTCCCGTTCCTGTTCCCGTTTTATCCCGATTTTTTTTCACAGGAACCATCCCCGGCATGATCACAATAAGTCCTGAAAGTTTCATCGCGATCGGTTGAGCGGTTTAGGAGCCTATAAGAGACAAACAGACAAACAGACAGACAAACAGACAACAAACAGATAGACAAACAGACAGACAAACAGACAGACAAACAGACAGACAAACAGACAGACAAACAGACAGAAATTGATTTTTATATTTATAGATACTATAAGCTGTTTGTTACATAAATAAATAAATTAATTAATAGATAAATAAATAAATAAATAAATGAATAAATAAATAAATAAATAAATAGATAAATAAATAAGTGAATAAATAAATAGATAAATAAATAAGTGAATAAATAAATAAATAAATCTATATACATACATACATACATACATATATAAAAAAATCAATGTCTGTCTGTTTGTTTGTTTGTTTGTCTGTCTCTTATACATAGGCTCCTAAACCACTCAACCGATCGCGATGAAACTTTCAGGACTTATTGTCATCATTAATCAGCTGTCTACATATATTGGAAGTGGTTGAAACATTTTTTTCACATGGTTTGCATGTAATTCACCCTTTTATACTTTGCGCGCGCTCTGCAACGTTCGTGGCGATCCACTCGGCGTCCACATTAGCGTGCATTATACGCGCATGTTCGCTAATGAGTACGCGGCCTTACATACATGTTGCTGCAATTCGAAACTTGTACCGCTATTGTTAAAAGTTCTGTCATTGATACACAGTGTGCGATAGGAAAAATTATGATTTCATCCATTAACTCGGTCAACCCCTTATGTGTACACTGTACAGGTATATGTATGTATGTATATGTACTATTGACACAACTTGAATGTTTCCATAGTTCGATTTTATGGGTGAAACTTTTTCCGATTTGCATTTTTCAAACTTTGCCTTGCATATTGTGAGATTTTCCCTGATAAAAAGTGTATTGCGTGTTTTACATATGTGGAGTGAGTAAGCTATGTAGGTTGTGTTGATATTGCACTTTGGCTCTAATTAAATTGTCGCAAATACGGGAGATTGACTAATTTTCAGGGGTTAATTAAATTTTATTTACTCTCACTGTATAGGTATGTACATATATCAGGAGTGTTGGTTTATGATAACGTAATTTAACAACTCATATTTCTAGCAAGTTATAATGTTTGAAAATTAATATTAAATTTAATGTATGTATGTACATACAGTACATTAAGATGGAGCGACATTGCAAAAATTAAATATCGGCATTGTAAGACCTACCAAAAGTTTCGTTGTATCATCCGTATTCTCGTAAAAATACTGAAAAAAATCTGTTAATATATCTTCAGGCCTCTACCTGAAGGCGAAACAAGAAAATTTGCCTATTAATTTCGAAATTTTAACAGAGAATACAAAATTTTAGATAACATGCTCATAAAATTAGCCTAACTTTATTGAATATTATAAGTACTTTTTGTAAAAATCTAATTTATTTACGAATTCCTTGAATTATTCAAATAAGTGTGAATTTGTAAGCGCAGTGAAGGGAGGCATACGAGTAATAAATATAAGTATATACGAGTAATGTAATCTATGCATAGTAAAAATAAATACTAATTTTCCAATTAAAATTGCGTTTGGAAACAATCAATTGGAAATTTTCATACAAGTAAAAGTGTTAAGAAAAAAGTGCTGGTAGAGAACAGAAAAACTTTTTTTAATTAAGCAGATTTTTTTTGACACAAGAGATATGATGTAGAGGCAACTTTTTATAACTATTTCAAAACGAATATCCAAAAAAAAAGTACATAAAATGTTTTGATTTAGATATGACATAGAAATTGAAAATTCTCATTTATTTTATTGTTTCTCCCATCGAAAATTCTTAATATAGGGTAAAATTCTCTTAAATTTTATAAATTATGTATAACAATTTTGTTGTCAGTTAAATAAATAAATACACGAATTGAACATACTTTTTACTGACGCGTTTCAATGTACCGTTTGCTTTGTCATACAAAAATTATTTTAAAAATATTATTTTACAAAAATTTCAAACGTGCGATCCTTTTGTAGAAGAAGAACTCCAATTTTTTTTTACGAACCACCCAATACATATTTCATTCGAATAAACAACGAAATATAAGCAAGAGGCGATATAAAAACGCTCGCACGCGTAAAAAAAAAACTCACACATCAAAACGAAAAGAGAAAAAGGGAGAAAAAATTGCCACTACGACTACGCAACACTCCGCATGGAATTTTCCGACAAAGTGAAATACGAAAGCTCTTTCTTTATAAAAGCACACATACACATGAGCCAGACGTGTGGGACTAAAGGGGATTGTTTCATATTAGAGATGGTTACATTGTCCTGGTGTAATTTGTCGCGAGGCAACATTCCATCCCGCAAAATGCACACACTTTATTTTCCCCATAGTGCATTTCCGTCGATTTAACCCTGCCACGACGTCTAATGTCATTGGTCGGGGTGTGAGATCAGAAAATGGGGAAAAACCGAAGAGTTCAGACGTAAAGACTTATGTTAGAAATGCGACTGCAGCTTTTCATGTGGAAAAATCCGGATGAATAGCGGAAAGACCTGATCAAAGACTGTTCCACTTTATCTATGTCTAGAGATAAGACGTTTTCCAGCCGTGGAAATGCAATGACGAGTGCATGCACTTATAGGTTTATATATATATAAATTCAATTCAATATATAACGTGAAAATTTCAAGAGAATTTTCAGTCCACGGTGATATATGTACATATGTAGCTTGCATAATATACACATACATACATACATCATCATCATCATTCATCATTTTCTGTCTGTCTTGAGCAATCTGCATCCACTTGACTCCCCACATTCTTCTCAATTCATCAGCCCATCTTTCACATCCTTTCGAATACCATTCGAGTATTTTTCACACGTTCACTTTGGTCATGCTTCTTACCCATGTATTCTTCTTACGATCTCTTCTCGTTATACCAAGCATACATCTTTCCACGCTCCTCTGTGTGCACTGGATCTTGTGCAGCATTCTTGAATTTAACGTCCATACGTCATAACTGGCAGTACGCATTGGTTGTATGCCTTCTTATTTAAGCACAGCGGAATGTTGGGTTTAAAAACTATGTTCATTCTTCCAAAAGCACTCCATCCTAGTTTTATTTCTTCTTCTTTACATCCGGTCATATTCACCAATTGTCCTAGGTATAAATAACTATCAACTATACACATACATATATAAAATATATACCCAAGTGATACGCACTTGGAAATTTATACACAAAATTCCGTACATCAAAAGGAAAATTTTATAATTATTTAATGAGGATTTTTACTCCATAAATATTCATTTTTCTGTAGGTATATAACCTACATATGTATAATATAAAAAAATAAAAGTTCTTTGAATTGAAATTTGTCTTAATATCTCTATATATGTAAAATTTCAAGGCTTCAATTCCGTATATATGTATGTAGAGCGCAATGGGAATCTACTGAAGAATATATTGTCACAGACATTGTAGTAATCTTTAAAATATTGTCTAAAAGTATTATTATTTTTGGGAAAATACTTAAAAGGTGAATTAATGTGTTTTTTCTTAGTTCCATCAGAGTTTTACTCAAAGTGCTTTCCAGCGGGTGTTTGAACACGGGTAACGCCAGGTACTCGGGTAGTAATTAATAAGTTTTAAATTTTCAATTTTACGTTGAAGTAAAATTTGAATCGCCTTAATTTGCAAAAAAAAAAAGACGAGGAATGCCCCTCATTTTTGACAAGTTCCATTTTAATAGAGGATGTCCTGCATCTCTCGTCCTTCGTCCTTTGAAAAGAAACGAAGCGGATTAAAAATATATCAAGGCGAAATTGGATAATTTGCTGTGACGGCTTTATGGTGTGCTGTCATTTCGTAGAAACTCCCAATTTACATATTCAAATACGGAAAAGAAGAAAATACGACTAAACGAAAATAAACGTAGCAAATCCCAGCTGGATATTCAATTAAAAATATATATACACATTCAGTGACATTTTCGCAACTGAAAATGTATCGAAGGGGATATATGTATATACATACGTACATATGTAAAAAAAAAAAAAAAAACGTTTTGGTCCTTGTACATATTTGGGACTATGTTGGTATTATAAACGTTATGTTAATGAGACGGCTCAATTTCTACCCGGCGAAAATTGCAATAATCTCATAATACCCTTGCCGTATATGTAAATTGTCCAGTAGGTATATGCTAATCGATTTAAGGGATGTGTGCTGGCAAAAGGGATGCTCAAAACTTGGCCGACGAAACCCTAGAAGGTAAACTTCTACCAGAACAGGTAAGCTCAAAGTACTTTAACTCAAGTTTTCCCCTAACAAGAAGGCTCAACAGGAAATCTGCCATTTGGAGCAATCAATAACGTATAAAAATTGCCTATAGTGAAATATTTTAAGCGTCAAACGCCTCGAGAAACTCCAAGGAATCGTTTAAAATTATATACATAATCGGTGATGGAAAATGCGAGTATTTCCCATTAAAAATGAAGTGATTTAATATTATAAAATGCATTTGAGAACGTTTTTCATTAAAATATGTTCAATTCAAAAAGTGTGATATTTTAAAATGTAGTTCTCCCTTAAAAATGAAACAAAATTGATATACATATGTACATATGAGTCACCTAGTTCCAAATCCCGATTAGTCCACAATATATAAAAAACGAGGATAAAATATTTTCTGGTTCTAAGAATGTTTTCAAACGATGCCTTATACTTGAATTATTCCAAATACCGCCAAGTGCGCCGTAAAAAAATATTGAAAATCAGTGTTAGTTCCAAAAACTGACAATTGCACTATGATACAAGCTGATAAAAGCCATATTTAGAAATAAACAACGATAAATCCATGTTTCTAATCTCAATATTTTGTTTAATATAAACAAAATTAAGTTTAAATGAGTTTAAACGCCATCAAGCAAATAAGTCTGTAGCAGAAAAACCGCGTTTGCGAACGAGTTTTATGGACTTATCGGGATTTGGAACTAGGCGACTCATATGTAGGTAATGTAAATAGTCAAAAATTGATTGATACACAATGAAGATGAACTTTCACAATTCGACTTTTCCTATCCAAGTTTGAGCATATATGTACATATATATGTATATGTACAATGTAAAGCACAAAACATCATTATGTTTATTAGTACTTACGTGAGCTTTTATCATGTTTAGACTCCCAATATAAACTTTGGAATAATTATATAAACCGTCTATTACTAAAAACGACAGTTAATAGTTAGAGATAAATCTCAAATAAAACCGAATCACAAAAAACGCCTAGTTCCAAATCCCGATAAGTCCATAAAACTCGCTGGTTCGCAAACGCGGTTTTTCTGCTACAGACTTATTTGCTTGATGGCGTTTAAACTCATTTAAACTTAATTTTGTCGATATTAAACAAAATATTGAGATTAGAAGCATGGACTTATCGTTGTTTGTTTCTAAATATGGCTTTTATCATAGTGCAATTGTCAGTTTTTGGAACTAACGCTGATTTTCAATATTTTTTTACGGCGCACTTGGCGGTATTTGGAATAATTCAAGTATAAGGCATCGTTTGAAAACATTCTTAGAACCAGAAAATATTTTATCCTCGTTTTTTATATACATATTGTGGACTTATCGGGATTTGGAACTAGGCGACTCATACATACATATATAGATTAACACAATTAAGCAACGACAGTATGAATGTAGGCTTAAAAATTAATTTTAATATAACTAAAATTATGTTTAATGAATTTTGCACGCAAAACGTAGTCACTGATAGTTTTATGTATACCATGGTGAATATGACTGGTTGTAAAGAAGAAGAATTAAACTAGGATGGAGTGCTTTTGGAAGAATGAATATTGTTTTTAAATCCAACATCCAGTGCATACAGATAAGCATGGAAAGATGTATGCTCGATTTAATGAGAAGAGATCGTAAGAGGAATACATGGGTAAGAAGCGTTACCAAAGTGGGAGATATAGCAGAACGTGTGGACAGATGGTCGCGAGAAATACTGGAATGGTATCCGAGAGGATGTGAAAGAAAGCAAGGTAGATCAAGTAGACGATAGGCTGATGAATTTAAAAAAGATTACTCAAGACAGACAGGACTGGAAGAGGATTGGAGAGGCCTTCACCCAGCAGTGGATGGTGAACGGCTGAAAATGATATACATACATATGTATATAGAGCATTTTTCATTGGGAAACTTTCAGCATTATGATATTTTTATCCCATTTAATTAAAGGAACATTATGCAAACAAACGCTCGGCGCGCAAAGGAACGAGCATTTTACTCGTCATAACCGGGTAAAAGTATACGTTCTCTTAAAGATATTCAAAGCGTCGGGGCAAAAATAAAAAGCGGCGGCAAAAAATAAAAAAACTCAATAAGGGCTACGTCCCTTAAACGAGTTATACAAATAATGAATTATTCAATAGGGTACCGTCTGTCCCGGGGTTCTTTGGCTCCGGGTTCAACTTCCACGTCGAATCAACTCGATCTCTCACAAAAGAAGTAAGTAAGCTGGGTCCGCGATTTCATCGAATAGGAGTTTCTCGCCGGTCACATTAAGGGTTTCCTCTCTCTCTCTCTCTCTCTAGGTCGTGTTTATCGAGAAACAGAGAGTTTTAGCCCTCGCCTAAAGGGTCTCTAGATCCCCTTCCTTCCTTCGCTGTGCTCCGGGACCGAGTGTGTACTCGGGTTCACTAATTATCGCGAAAATACGAACCGGGAGAGTTGAGTTTGCCCGGCGATTCGACTACGGCCACATTCAAACATGCCTACATACACATTCGGGTGTATAAGCTGACTTATAGTGTATGCACTTAATATATACATAATATGAATGTGTTTTGAATTTAATTTTGAATTAACTTGTCAGAAAATGTGTTTGATGGTTGTGTTGCAGCTAGATTTTTAGGATGTATTTAAAATGCCACGTGTATTTTTTCGATTGAATCGACTCGTATGTATTATTTTGTGTTAAAAAATATAGTCTCAAAGACTAAAAACTGTGTTACATGATCAATATTATTTATTATGTAATAGCCGAAATCCGTCTGTCTGTCTGTCTGCTGATAACGCTCGCTGAGGAAAAATTGGGAAAAAACGTGGATGGGGTTCGAACCCACGACCTCGGGCTCAAGAGGTATCGCGCTAACGCTCACTCTATCGCCCTTCCATGAGTTTGTCCTTTTAAACATTACCTATAGTTAAAATAAATAGGAAATGAGGAAAAATAATTAAAATACCAGAATGAGTGGGGTTCGAACTCGGAACGACAATTCGGTAGCTGAGAACGCTGACGCATCAGCTACGGCCAATTGCTTAAAGGGTCCTTTTTTTTTTAATATTACCTATATTACCTACATACCTACCTACCTACCTACCTTTTTTTTTTTTTTTTTTTTTTTTTTTTACAAAAATTATAATTATTATATACATATGTACATACATATATAATAATTATTAATTATAATATAATAAAAATAAAACTGGATATTAATTAAATTATCGAAATTATCGTTACCGTTGGATCAATTAGATGGCGCTTTATAAACTATTATTTTTTTTATTACAACTCACTTACAAAATAGCAGAATATTATTATATAAAATAATTAATAATTATAATAAATAGTACAGTAAAAAAAAATATTTTTTTTTGTGGGTATCGATAGCGTTCAATTAGTGGGGATTGCTTATAATACATAGATGGCGCGATAAAAACTTTTTTTTTTTTGTTTTTTCGATCAATTAGTGGGGATCTCTATTAAAAAAGCGCTTAACGTAATTTAAAATTCAGCGGGCGTTGATATTCAACGGGCTTACACTAGTATAATATAGTAGCTTTAGCTAATTAATTATAATCATTAACCAAGCATCTGTACAGAGATGTTTTTTTTATGACTGCCAGGAATTTTTCAATAGTTTTGGAACTTCTAATTCCATCCGGCAGTCTATTATACTCCAAAACACCTCTGTACAAGATGCTTCTCCTATTTCTATTTATTTTAACATTTTTTATAATTAAATTATTTTTATTCCTAAAATTATATTCACATACATCCATTTCTCTCACAATAAACTTACTAAAATATGATGGTAACATATTATTACCATCTAACTTAAATATAAATACGAACATACAAATTCTCAACGTATCATTCACATTCAAACCAATCTAATTCAATCATCATCTTTTTTATACTAGCATACCTATCCGCATTTAATATACATCTCATACCTCTATTTTGTAATATTTGTAATCTATCTCTAGTTGACTTATCTAACATATTATATGTATAAAGAAAAATGTCAAGTAGATATCTCTTAGGAATCAATCCATTTGTGTTATTTTATATTATTTAAAAAATATGTTTTAAAAGCTTTGTAAATTGATGTCAAAAATTATCTTACCACACATATGAGTCACCTAGTTCCAAATCCCGATAAGTCCATAAAACTCACTTGTTCGCAAACGCGGTTTTTCTGCTACAGACTTATTTGCTTGATGGCGTTTAAACTCATTAAAATTTTGTTGATATAAACAAAATATTGACATTAGAAACATGGACTTATCGTTGTTTCTAAATATGGCTTTTATCAGATTTTATCACAGTGCAATTGTCGGTTTTTGGAACAAACACTGATTTTCAATATTTTTTTACGGCGCACTTGGCGGTATTTGGAATAATTCAAGTAGATATAAGGCATCGTTTGAAAACATTCTTAGAACCAGAAAATATTTTATCCTCGTTTTTTTTTTATATATTGTGGACTTATCGGGATTTGGTACTAGGCGACTCATATGTACTTTGACTGTATTTCATTTAAAATCGTGAAATAAGTTTTAAAGTGAAACACTTTATACCGCATTATATTATATGTATGTAGGTATATACTGAAGCTTTTTGACTGCGAACGAAATTTTTTTTAAGTCAAACCCAAAGCTAGCAAACGTCCATGATTAATCTGAGGAAAAGATAATTTTTTACTAGAATAGCGTAAGCCAGGGGTCGTTAACTATTTCAGATTACTATTTAAAATTTTCGATGTATATTCTTGTAGATAAAAAAATTTTTTACGTTTGAAGACATGTATTTCCGGTTGTATTCTTACTGTTAGAATCAGTTCACTACTATTGACGTAATGCTGAAAATACGTTTATAACTTTCTCATTTTCTGCATTTCCATTCGTCGCTTTTTCCAACTTCAGCGTCTCTATTTTGTTTGTGAGGCACGTTTCAACGCGAAAAACGTTTTTACAATCTTTCGCCGCTACCGCGGCGAAAGAAAAAAAATGAAATAAAATAACGACGAAGAATACTATATTGCCGGCATAATTCAGACCGACTTTTTCCCATATATTTTTTTTTCAGTCTATCCACCGTTGAAGGCTTTTCCAAGTCTTTCCGCTGAAAAAATCAAAGGGAAAAAGTACGATACGCCTGCAGATCCCATCTGATGTGCTTCCGCAAGCTAAATATACGTATTTTTGTACATTCACGTTAATGATATGCAAACGTACAACGTGAGGCACACGATAAATCGTAAGTTGGCCGTGCCTTTGGTGATTCCAGAAAGGAAATTAGTTTTGCGAAAATGGCCATACGTTCGTATTTTTGGTAGTGGTATTTTGTCGCGCGCGGGTCAAACCGTGAAAATTGCGCGAAAAAGGAGGCGCTCGTTTCAATCTTGAAAACGTGTTTATTTGCGCTATATATATGTAAATTTTGTGAATACGTTAACCTGGGCAAATCTCATATGAGCCGAGCATATTTCAACGATGAAACTATAAACGGGCCTAACCCCGTATACGTGTCTGGCCTTTTACCCGTTACGTATGCATCGCCAATTGCGGAAAAACTGGCCAAAGAGACAAAGGGTTTTCCGCGAGGTTTTCCACTCTTGCAATATTGGGATTTGCGCTATGAATGTTTTATTATAAAATCTCTGTTTGTGAATGTATCATATCGTATTTATTATCGATGTTATTTTGGTATGGCTATTGCTTGTAATGGATCAATCAAACCAGACATTGCGAACTGTTTTTTTTCAACCAATCGTTAGATGTGAAAATAGATCTTTCATAATAGTTCATTGAATACTAATATTCAACGAGTGGACATTTTGAACAAAATTGTCTTTTAAAGTGCTTTAATTTAAAACAGTGGTCAAGAACCGCATGCGGCTCTTTGTATGAAAACTGCGGCCTTCATTGTCGCTTAACTTTTTCGTGAAATAAAATCAACACTTCAAAAAGGGTGTTTGAAACATAAATTTCACAAAATCAAGGTAATTGTATCCTAATTTTTCCCATTCTGTAACATCATATAATCTTTATATCCTTAGCTATTCATACAGCTCTTCACAAATGAGTAGCATTTATTTTAATTTTATTTTTCGTTTTAAAATATACCGATGTGACTTTACAGGTATCCCTAAAACGCCACATCGGCCAGATACATAATATAAATATAGAATTAAAAATGAGAATTATAATAAAAATATTAATAATGATAACAAAACCAAAAATAATTATAATAATAATATTAAAATTGATAATAATAATAATAATATTAATAACAATAATAATAACAGTATTAAAATAATAACAAAATAATTGCATAAGAAAATAAAAAATTATATATCAAAAAAATCCAAAAATACTGACAAGTTGCTGTCAGAGATCATGAACAAGTCAACACTCCTAGCAATCCGATTTAAAAGTGTTATCGCACTCGATACCGGCGAGTTGACGAGCATACAGGTTCGTGCGTGCACAGGCAAGAAAAGAGACCGCGCTCGAGACTCGTTAGGAATGCTCATGGAACCCATAAACGAAGCTCCTTGAGAATCTTGGGATTATCTACCCGACCCTTTAATAATCCAGAAAAATGTTTGATCAAGCCAACTTTTCTCCGAGTTTCCAATGATCTGTATCCCAACATTCCTAATAAAAATGCACTGGGATACAGAAACGGGTAAAAACCATACTCCTTCATATACAGGTGCCGAAGAAATTTCTTCTGCACTCTCTCGATAAGTAAACAGTACTTCGCCTCAGAGGGGCACCAAATCTCGGAACCAGACTCCAATATACTACGGACTAAAGCGCCATACAGAACACGCAGCACAAACAGGTTGTTAAAATGACGCGCTTTCCGCATGACAAATCCAAGCATCCTAGAGGACCTGTTACAAATGTCTGCGATGTGTCTGTCAAATCTCCATCCAGCCTCGAATGTAACTCCCAAATCCTTGGTGTATGACACTCTCATTAGATCACTTTCACCGATATTGTAAGAGTGAAGTAATGGAGTGTAGGATCTGGAATAGGAGACCACTTGACACTTACCGATGCTAAGAGGTATATATGTATGTATGTATAATCAGAAAATAACATATTGCTGCTGCCAAACTTGCCAATTTTGGAACTTATTCCTTGATTTGGCTCTTAGCTAGAAAAACGTTCCCGACTACGGGAACGGGAACGGTCCTGCTCACGCGTCAGAAAACGTACTAGGCAGTGGCGGACTGGGACTGAAATCAGTGCTTGCCAGGAGTCAAAGGGGGCCCACCCAGGATTAAAAAAATTTGTCTCCCCCCCCCCCCATATAACAAAATTTTCTTCTTTTCATCACGCTAAAAATCAAGGGTAAAAAAAATAAATAAAATTTTCAAAAATGCATGAATCAAAAATTAAAAGTGCAATTATGTATATTTATATTTATTTTTATTAATTAGAATATGCACGTACTACACGTCTTACTGGCAATCAACAGAAATACAAAATTTATAATTTAAAATACATAATCTTGATGTTGGAAATGGGCCCGTGCAAAAGGGCCCATGTAAATGGGAAATAAAAGCAGGTATTAATTAGTTCTTTGTGTATATCGTAAGAAATTTGTTTTGTTGAAATATCCTGTAAATTTTTAGTTAATATAGTATATAATTAGAAATAGTTAAAAAGTTATTTAATTTTACTGAGGGCCCATACTTTCTAAGAGATAGCGGGGCCCACTTGCCATCAGGCAATGTCGCTTGTATGGCCAGTCCGCCACTGGTACTAGGAACGGGAACGGGAACGGCATCGGGCATTGCAACGCACGCCGGGTCAGCTAGTCATCCATAAACACATAAATATCTACTTTGCATAAATCATAAATCGCCCTACATGTACAATGTACATACGTATGTACATAAGTGTGATATTCAAAGCCTAAATCCAAAAATTCAAAAGCTAATCAGGAAGGAGTTCTTTGTTGTCATTCCAGCGTCGTTGTGTGCGTCGGTTTGCAATTAGCGTCGAAAAAATGGACGCGTTTCCGGCGTGTCACAGCAGGAAAGGAAAGGGGGAGGAGAAAGGTAGGGGGTGGTAGAGTTTGTTCGCGTTGGCTGGCGACTTCCGGTTTGAGCGCGGAAAAGCGGAAGCTTCCGCGGCGATGGCGACGCGCGTCTGCACTTCCGGTCTGACGACGCGAATAAATCACCGTCGAGCAACCGGGAAACTATAAATTAACGCCATTCTCGGAATTAAAGCGACGCCTACACTGTCCCGATGATTGTTGTTTATTAACTCTTCGCGTTGTTGTTAATATGATTTTGTATGAAATTATCTTTTAATTGCATCGGCGAGTTTGTATATTTGTCAATGTTTTACATTGTTAAATCACTGTACGCCCAATTTCATTTTTGAAACGATTGCTCTATTTGCTAATGGGTGTAAAGAGTTCTAATGCCGCCACTTCACCATCGCGCGAATGTTCGTGAAATGTTGGCCTTAGCGCTGTGGTCAGCTGCCGCTTGCTCGCCCGTCCAGAGCGCTGCTATCGTATCGCTAGTGGCGCCACTCTAGTGTCAACTAAAAAGCGGCAGCGAACGAAGTGTCATCGTGGCTTTGTATAACTGACATGAACGTCATCGGGGGACAATACCTCAACAGTAGGATCGAAATCTCAAGGTCGAGTTTTCGCACGTTTGCAATACTTTATCATACTATGTACATACGATAAAAAAAATACAATCAATAGGGGATCATCAAACCAATGACAAATACTTTGAATCTTTTACTTTGAATAAATCTTTTGAATTGCAATTTTTACGTATTTTATCCCACTTCATTAGGCTTTAAATGCAAGTACACCCACCCCTTGATTTACACTTTTTTTTTTAATAAAATACTGCTGTGTTGTTTTACGCAGTTGTGCGAGAAATGTGCTTATGATATGTACAGCTGTCCTTTCCCTAAATTTTGACCATTTTTGACAAATTTTGACTAAAAAAAAGTCTTTTCTGTTGATCAGTCGTTGCTAAAAATTTAGCAGCAGATACATTATTATTAGTTTTCTGTCCAATATTTTGCCATCCATTACCATACCTCTTTTATTAAAAAAAAAATTCTAGGAAGCCGATTTTTATAACTTTCAATAAATATTTAGATGTAAGCATTTCTTTTATTTTCTCTTTTCCATATATTTGTTGTTCTCCATTTACACGGTTTCGATTTAAACAGTGATTTTACGCAACCTATCTACCGTTTAAATCAAGGTATGGGTGTATTTCATTTTAAATACAATAGTGCACTTATACAGTAAATTATCTACAGAATTCCTTGAATAATTTAATTATACGATACTTTTCATTGTTTTAAGCACCATACCGAGTAAAATTCGCTTCCAGTTAATTTAAGCACAAATCTGTCATATTATTGGGCAAACGCAAGTATTGAGAGTTGACTCTGTGAGAGACCTAGGTGTCTTATTAGATAGTAAATTATCTTTTAATTCCCACATTGATGTGGCTGTCAATAAGGCTTATAGGAATTTGGGATTCATAATGAGAGTATCCAAACCCTTTAAGTCCTTTGATACAGTGTCTTTACTATATAATGTATTTGTGAGAAGTCACCTGGAATTTAAGAAGTAGTACTATATGGAACCCGTTTTCTCCCTGCAAACCCAAGATTCCATTAATAAATTGAAAAAATTAATAAGAAGTTCCATACGTTCCACTCCATTTCATTTATAGATCCTGCTCGTCATTTAGGTTTTGTCTTTCTTCTGCAAATTCCTTTCCAGTGATTACATTCTCCTGTTGTTCGTTTGCAAACCAGGAGGACGGTCTCGGATCTCTGCTTTGTATTTAAACTTTTAAATAATTTATTAGATACTAATTAGTAGGATACCTAGTAATTGTACACAATCGAAGCTTATTATGAAATTCTATATAATTTCAGCATATTAAACAAAATGCGGTAAAAATTCATTACTTTCGCTATGGACGTAACAAGAACCTACTATGTATACACTATTTAGCTTCACAAATTTAACCAAGTTGATTTTAAAAAGCCTACTACGACAATTTTAGAACATCATCCGATATGAATCGCCGCCGTTTAATTAGTAACAATATAGCGTGAATACACAATATCCTGCGTAAGTGACGCGTATGCGAGGAATTATAGGGGTAACGTTACCATACTCCCTTCTCAGGTTACTGCTCATTGAGTAACCTAATGCCTCAGTGCAAGGCTAGAGGGTCCTCGTACACGGCAATTTCAGGACCAAATTCGAGGGTTGCATCGCTATTAAGTCCTTTTACGATCGCCTCGGCTCAAGCGGACTTAATTCGAAACCTCAAACCCTACCCGGACCCAGGAAAAGGGGTGATAACACACTATAAACACATTCATGTATGTATGTATGCGATATATAAAACACTAAAGTTTGTATGCACGTATGGGTCATTCGTCAATTACCAGGCGTTGCTCGGGTGCGATTAATAGAAACGACGAAGTACACACGATAGTAGATGTTTTCGGCAGGTTTAAGTAGATTTAAGCAGATAGTGTTTCGGGAGCCCAAAAAGGGGAGTCCAAAAAAGTGGCCGCCGGGGTAAGAAGGAGGGTTTTGGGGGTTGGTAAGGGGCCGACATTGCTTTTCGGGAGTTCAAAAAAAAGGCCGCCGGGGTAAGAAGGAGGGTTTGGGGGTGGTAAGGGGCCGGCATAGCTTTTAGGGAGCCCATTGAAGGGGCCGCTGGGGCTTGAGGTGGGTCTGGGGGGGGGGGGGGTGGTAGGGGGCCGGAATGGCTTTAGGGGGTATCAAAAGTTGAAAAAATCAAAAAAAGCGAAAAAAACTCGAAAAATCCTATAGTGACGTCGTAGCGTTACTATACTCCCTAAAATCTATGCCGGCCCCTTACCACCCCTAGACCCCCCCTCCTGCCCCGGCGGCCCCTTTTTTGGGCTCCCGAAATAATTTACTAAACAAACACTATATTAAATTATATTAATTACACCCCGGGCAAAGCCGGGTAATAAAGCTAGTGCGATATAAAATAAAGTCGACTTGGTATCTCCTTTGTAAGTAGTTGGTTGTTTTTTTTTCCGGGGTTAATTAGGTGATTTTTTTTTTTTTTTTTTTAAATATGCCCTTTTCGTGCGAAGCATGATTTCTCGCTGTGTGCTTTTTTTTCGCACTGGAAATTTTTAAGGTTTCAATTAGGCGAGCGGCAAAGGCAAATATTTTTCAATCTGCTCGGCTTTTAGCCGGGGCGTGTTAATAAAACGCGGCTTAAAAGAGCGTTGTGCAAAAATAAATGTTTTACGACGAACGCTGAAAAAAAAAAAAAAAAAAAAAAAAACAGGGCGAAAAAGTGTATTTTCGCACGCTCGCGCTATCACAAGAGTAAACAATAAAAAAGGTCCGCAAAGAATGAGAAGGTCGGTTTCTGAGAATAGTGGGGGAAAGCTCACGGGTTGGGGAAAATTTGTTGTTTCATTAGAAAAACCTAACTGGAGATTTTTCCGGAGCCAGGTGTTGTTTCGTTGTTTGCCTTTAACGGTGAAGAAGCGATACGCGCGCGCGCGCGCGTTTAGTCGTCTCATAAATATGATAAATAAAAAAAAAAAAATATTTAACGCTTTTGCAAGCTGTTCCCGCTCCTTCATACTTCTCGCCTATATTTCAGCCTTGACGACAATTTCCAATACGGCCCTGAAAACCGGTTTCTGTACCTGCAGCCTACGTTCATGCCAATTCTGACCGGTCTCTAATTATGACTAACTGTTTTGATATCATTATATATACAGCCCAACCCTAAGACAATTGGTGAATATGACTGGTTGTAAAGAAGAAGAATGAACATTGTTTTTAAATCCAACATTCCGCTATGCTTAAAAAAAATGGCATACGACCAATGTGTACTGCCAGTTATGACGTATGGATGTGAAACGCGGATGATAAATTCAAGAATGTTACGCAAGATTCAATTGCACACAGAGAAGCATTGCTCGGTATAAAGAGAAGGGATAGTAAAATGAATATATGGGTAAGAAGCATGTGGTAATGGAGTAGACCAGTGGTCGGGAACCGGCGGCTCCGGAGCCGCATGCGGCTAAAATCGCCTATAGGTATCGCTAATACAGCCTGTCTGTCAGAAATGATGTTTTATTTTGATCGAAAATTTTAACTGGAATTTATGAAGTTAAATGTCGATATTCATATAAAGCAAAATAAGACTTTTTTGTTCAAATGAATAATTTAATCCACTCGAAATTTGTCATTGTTCCTTTTAGTACAAAACCACAGAAATATTTCCAATTATTCAACTTTGTATTCAGGCATGCTTTGAATGACGTTCCGGTAAACAATTCCAATTTTAGTTCGGTTTCAATTTTGATTCGATTAATTAAAAGTCGTTCGTTCAATAGGTCAATTGTGGACGCAAATTTGAATATCAAAATAAAACATTTAACTTTCGCCATGTCGCGATTTAATTTAATAATTTTCGCCCACGCAACTCTCGCTGGATAATATTATTTAATATAATCCAATGAATGAAACAAAGATCTATCTATACAGAAATAGGTGTATAAGTGTCTACCTTGTGATGCAAATCGTAATCGGCTCAGGATTCGTATTATTCAAATGCGGCATCTTTAAATTTGAATGTTTGCGCAAATATACATATTTACCCACCTATAAAAGCTTTTATTATCCGCGCGCGAGCTTTCGAATGAAACTTTTAAATGACGCAAAACCGAGGATGCATAAAATGAAAATTTGAATTCGGTATATTTACGATGACTGTCATAATAAAATATTCAATATTAAACTAGACAAAAATATTACGTGGTCTGGAAATTTATTTAGTTTTTGTGTGAACGTACATAATTACGGTGCTGTTATTTTACGAAATTTTAGCAAAAAGCACACTTTGCGACGGTAGAGAAAATTACAAAGGATTACATCGCATAACGGAGATGTGTCGGGAAAGCCACGTGTTAAAATTAAGTAATCAATGTTTTTAAATTCTGCATTGACAGACTTATATAAATAGTTTTTAATATAGATCTTATTAAGATGTAGGGCTTATTTGAGATAAAATAGAAGTAGAAGAGAGACAGAACAACTTTGTAAAGTAGTTAGACTCATTACAAGATGAAAGAACTGCAGAAGAAAATCAAATACATTAAATGAAAGGATGTAATCCAGATGGGGAAAAAGTAACCGAAAGCATTAGAGAAGGAAAGGAAATGCGATCATTTAAATTCTGTTCTTGTTTTTCTTTTAATTAATCCTTTAAATTGTCACCGATCATGTTACACGACTATTATTCTTTATGGTTTATTCTTAATTATGTATAAGTTGTCTGTTTATATTTTTATTTATTAATTATATTAATTTTTATTTTAACAACAAGGATTACACTACCCTTCAACTTGTCTGAAATAAATGAAATTATTATCATTATTATTTATTCATTGATTTCTCCCTGTTTAAAAAGTCTGTAGAATTTCAAGGATTACATTATGTTATGTTCATTTAGTGCAGCGGTCAGAAACCGGCGGCTTTGGAGCCCCATGCGGCTCTTTGTATGAAAACCTGCAGCTCTCTCTGTCATCCAACGTTTTGCGTGAAACACAATTCTTTAACACGATTTAAACAAAATCAAAATAAATCCAATTTCCACAACTTCATGGCTATAAAAAGCCATCAGATTAAATATTTTATAGTTATAAATTGTCTAACATTAAGAAATATCACGAAAATAACTTATTTTTTACAGCAATACATTTCATAAAGGAGCAACGTTTAATTTAATTTTTAATCATCATCATCATTTTCAGCCATTCACCATCCACTGCTGGATGAAGGCCTCTCCGATGCTCTTCCATTCCTGTCTGTCTAGGACAGTGGTCGGGAACCGGCGGCTCCGGAGCCGCATGTGGCTCTTTGTATGAAAACCTGCGGCTTTCGCTGTCATCCAACATTTTGCGTGAAACACAATTTACACAAGATCAAAATGAATCCTATTTCCACAACGCGTTGTGGCCATAACGTTGCAACTTGTTATAAATGATTTTTTAGATTAAACTTTATAATACTTTTTAGTAATAAACTGTCGAACGTTATAACTTATTTCTTACAGCTATCAATTTCATTAATGATTAATGAATAACATTTAATTTAATTTTGAATATATAATTCGAAAATAATATGCTGCGGCTTCCAAACTTACCAATTTTGCAAAGTTTTCCCTAATTTGGCTCTTAGCTCGAAAAAGGTTCCCGACCACTGGTCTAGGACAATCTGCATCCAGTTGACTCCACACATTCTTCGTAATTCATAAAACCCATCGTCCACTCGGTCTACCTTGCTTTCTTTCACATCCTCTCGTACACCATTCCAGTATTTCTCACGTCCATCTGCCTTACTTTGAATATGTAATCCGAATATACTAGTATGTTGCGGCTCCATAACATGCAAATTTTGAAGGGTTTTCCCTGATTTGGCTCTTAGCTCCATAAAGATTCCCTACCACTGATTTAATGTGTCAAAAATATAATAAATTGTAAACTTGTAGATAACGAGGCATTAATCTGAAAAGTTTCACAACTACTAACTAGTATATGGATATGTATGTATATGTATATGTATGAGTGTAAAAAATCCGATATTTTTATTCTGAAAATAACAGATGAACTTTTCCTATTATACCTCATATACGAAAAGAGTAAAAAAAAAAATGGTAGTATGCAATGATTTTTTTCCATTTGAACGCTTTTGTTAAAAGGGGAAAACCAGCTTTACAGCATCAACACACACACACACGCTAAAGTAAAACTGTATAACGACGTCTGATAAATCCGAGGACAAAGAGGATCAGCTAGGGGTTTTCTATCTTGATAACCGTAATGTTTAAACCAGCATTTAATACCCCTGGCCGAGAGAGTCACGAATGCGCCCTGGAGCCAATGCATTAGTCTGATAAAAAAAAAATATGTACGCCCGCAAAACTTTTCCTGGCGCACAATGGAAAACCCATATCCATAAGCATGTTTATACATACATACAGCTTTTTTTATCCAGAGCTTTTTGTCGGCAGACCTCTCCCGAGTTGTCGTTAGCAAATGAAGTGGAATGAATGAGACACGAAGACCCTTCTTTGGCTAGGCGACGATGAGTTTTCGCGGTTCACCATTAGCTGTGATTACTCTACACTACACAGTGTCGAAGTTTTTCCAACAAATGCGTATCCAATATATTTGTAGGTCACGTGCTGAACGATTCTTATACTGTTATGTGTCGAGAATCATCACTCTTGGTGAGCAAAACTGTTGGCGAATGGAAAAAAAACCTATAAAACTTTGTTAGCTCAAACGCGTAAATTTCAATTTAAACACACCAGTATATCAGTTACGGGCAAAGTGTGAAATCTCGCATTGTATTAAACACGTTAGCCTTTTATACGATGAATCAAACGGCCAGACAAGTGCGAAATGTACTACGCAAATTGAAATCTAAAGTTTGAGAAAGATTGCATGAAAAAAACTGGTTTAAATTATTCTTCAGGTTCAGCTGGTCAAATGATTTGAACAACAAAACTTCATACTTTGCTTAAAACAGTGTATGTAGCAGTGCTTAATGATTCAATTACTTAGTGAAAATTAGTAGTTGTTGTACATAAATAACACTTTTCGACAAATGACGACTTTTTTTTTGTTTCCGAGACGAGATATGACTTTTCTTATATGTAGATAAATATTCGTATTTAATAAATACATAATTAAATACAAAACCTTCTAATTACTTCATTACAAAATTATTTAAAAGCAAATTGAAAAAAGTTTCAAACTAGTGAGTGCACTGCTCTCTATTCGATGTATTGACGCACTAATACAGCACAAATTTGGTCTCAGTAGTACGCGATTTAAGCTAGCTATTTTACCAATTTAAAGTTCAGCACACTTCCAATTAACCCTTTTTTAAACAAAAACAAAAAATAGTGTGGCCAGAACACTATCCCAATAAACATGTTTCAATAGAAAATACTCAAAATAAAATTGTATTAACAGGGGGAAAAAATCCCAAGTGAAAATACATACTTTTGATTTTTGATTTAAACTGGACGACTACTTGGAAATATCTGAAAGCTAAAAAGTACTACAAATGAAAGATAAAATACGCAACTATAGATTCCAATATTCATTTTGAACAAGCAATTGACATATTTTGAGATATCGAACGAACAACACCAAGAAATAGAAAAATCGCGTGATTTAAAAAAACACATATATCTCCGAATGTCGAGCCAATCAACATTTTTTATTGCCAGATTCGTGTTCACTGGGCATAGATCTATAAGAAAAGTTATACCTCGTCTCGGAAACATTTTTCGTGTCGAACAGTGTAATTAGCTTTAAGCAAGCTTCTGATATCAAACGAGTCTTTCTACATAGTTTGTGTTCATCGATGCAAACGAACCATAAGTGACAGTTTCAAACTTTAGGATTCTACTATCCGTTCTAAAGTTCCTTGTAAGTACATTATGTTTGCATATATGTATGTACGTAAATACAAAGAAGTTGTATCAATTGAATCGTTTTAACCAGTACGATAAATTGCGTTAATTTAAATGTACATAAATAATAACACAGTATAATGTAAATTCGATCAATTAAAGGACATCTCATCGAGCTCAAAAGTGACTCGATTTTCTTTATAGGTATGTTAATTAACATCTGGGGCACATCACTGTCAAATTGCATTTTAAAACACACTTGTTTCTTAAGTGGAAACGTAATTTTTCACGCGTCGGCAGCTTTGATGTGTTGTTCGTTGTTGTTGTTTTTTTTTTTTTTTTTTTCTCGCGTAAGCAAAGAGTTATTACTCTATTTGTATAATGTTGTCATAAATAATTCCGAAAACGAGGCAGTCAAGGGCAAAAAAATAAAATACCCACACATAAAAAAAGGTACGTACGCGGGGGGGGGGAGGGGTATCCCCGTCATGGGATTTTTTTTTATTGTTTTTTTTTAACTCCATTTTTACCTTTTTCATTTTGGAAGATAATAGCGCCCGTAACGGCCATTTCGAGAGAGTGTGGAGACGTTTTATGAAGCGGGAACTCATCATACGAAATAAGCTCAGTCGGCTCTTTCGACGAAGACGACGTGTCCTATATAATAAAATTGTACGTACTATAGTATATATTTATGTATGTATATAAATTCGAGCAACGTCGTCTAACGAATAAATGGAAATTAAGTTTTTTTCGCTATGTAATTTTTCAAGCTGAAAAATTCGTTGTATAACCTTGTACTCGAAAATTTATGAACTTAATTCGTTTTGCTGAAAATCTTGAGAATATAATTATTCATACTAAATCTTAATGACGAACGTTTAACTTTACAATATAATTGTTAATAGTTTGTGAATGAGAAAGCACAAATAACAACAGTTTTTAATATTAAAAAGCACACTGTAGGCACTTTTTTACCATATTTTAGCCATATTTTTCATAGAACATAAAAACACTGTATAAGAATGAAGTAAAACGTTTTCATCTTAAACTCAAATTAAACCACAATTTAACAAAATTTTTAATTGAACATTACAACACTGGTCACAGAAAAGCTGTAATTTTCAGTCAAATGATGCATTCAAGTTATTATAGTAATGTTATTGTATTGTAAAATATGTACAAGGGAGCTTAAAATTTTCCACACAAATAAATACTGTAATGAAACGCTTCCATTCGTTGAACATCGAATTTGTGTAATACTTCTACAACAAAAACCTCAAATCCTATTTACGTAATGAAAACTCGCAAAATTTTCATTACATAAATATATATTCATCATCATCATCATTTTCAGCCGTTCACCATCCACTGCTGGATGAAGGACTCTTCAATCCTCTTCCATTCCTGTCTGTCTTGAGCAATCTTCTCAATTCATCAGCCCATCGTCCACACGGTCAACCTTGCTCTCTTTCAGATCCTCTCGGATACCATTCCAGTATTTCTTGCGTCCATCTGCCATCCATTCTATGTCCAGCTCATTGCTACTTCAACTTTTTCACACGTTCTGCTATATTTGCCACTTTGGTCATACTTCTAAACCATGTATTCCTTTTACGATCTCTTCTTGTTATACCAAGCATCTCTGTGGGCACTCGATCTTACGTAGCATTCTCGAATTTAGCATCCAAGGTTAACATCCATACGTCATAACTGGCAGTATGCCTTATTTTTTAACCATAGCGGAATGTTGTATTTAAAAACATTGTTCATTCTTCCAAAAGCAATCCATCCTAGTTTCATTCGTCGTTTTATTTATTCTTCTTTACAACCAATCATATTCACCAATTGAGTCGCCTAGTTCCAAATCCCGATAAGTCCATAAAACTCACTAGTTCGCAAAAGCGGTTTTTCTGCTACAGACTTATTTGCTTGATGGCGTTTAAACTCAATTAAACTTAATTTTGTTGATATTAAACAAAATATTGAGATTAGAAACATGGACTTATCGTTGTTTATTTCTAAATATGGCTTTTATCAGCTTTTATCATAGTACAATTGTCGGTTTTTGGAACTAACACTGATTTTCAATTTTTTTTACGGCACACTTGGCGGTATTTGGAATAATTCAAGTATAAGGCATCGTTTGAAAACATTCTTAGAACCAGAAAATATTTTATCCTCGTTTTTTATATATTGTGGACTTATCAGGATTTGGAACTACGCGACTCAATTGTCCTAGGCATAAATAACTATCAACATTACAACAATGCGCACAGAAAAGCTGTAATTTTCAGTCAAATGATGCATTCAAGTTATTATAGTATTGTAAAATACAAGAGAGCTTAAAATTTTCCACACAAATAAACACTGTAATGGAACGCTTTCATTCGTTGAACATCGAATTTGTGTAATACTTCAACGACAAAAACCTCAAATCCAATTTAAGTAATGAAAATTCGCAAAAACCATAATAGGTATAAATTTTCATTACTTAAATACTGTATATAGGAAAAAGCGAAATGTATACACAAATTTAGCATCAAACAATTAAATTTTGTCCTTGGAAAATAAATTAATTCGCAGTCGTAAATTATTCGAATGAACAAATTCGTATTTCTGTTTCCGTTCGCTAACGACGAACGGCTCGAATGCAATAACGACGTCGTTAATGTAACGTCGAGACGTGAAAACTCGTCTGAAACCGTGAAAAACTCACACACACACACACACAGAGTTTTCCACCATCTGAACTAAATGAAAAATTACTCGGGGAAAAGTTCACGCCATTTTGTTGTCGGGAAAACCGTCGCTTTTCCCCCAAAGGACAACAACCGCACGTTGTAGTGTCATTAACGAACACACACGCTAATGAGAGCTCAGATACGAATCTTTCGTGGAAAAGAAAACGGACGAAAAGTCTATTTTTTTACACACGACGACTCGTACAATTGTTATAAAAAAGGAACCCAGTGTAAAAAAGAGGTCACACGGATGGAAAATCGTAAAGCAGCCCCTATCTGACTGTTCAATGTCACATTTTATCATATTTATACGTTGAGTGTACATATAGGGTACGTATGTGTTTTCCCGAATAGAATTTTCGCCGTTATGAAATTGTCGCTTTAAATATTTAAATAAATGCAAACGACACTGCGAATTGTGCATCGAGCCGTTCCACGCGCGGCAATGTTTGCGCAATACAAATAAACAAACGTTTCGAATGTTCGCAGTAAGCAATTCTCTCATGTACATACATACATTCGAAAGCAAGAATATATTATCGTGGCAAGTTTGTGGTTTAGAATTATGCGTTTCAATAATTTTGCATGTATTACGAAAAACTTGGATATTGTTCTATTTTATGGTTGTACCTATACATACAAAATAAGAATTTATTGCTTCCATTGTTCTGAATAGTTACTCTTTATGCATCATTCTACGGTGATGTTTTGAGTAAATCAATTTATTTTTCTACTTCCGTCTCATGTACCCTATTTTTATATTGAATAAAATCTATATTAACCCCATACTCTTACTCTTCAAGTGTGAAATTCCCGCATTGAATTTTGGGCCATGTAAGAAATCAATGAATTTTGTTATCCGAATCAGCTTTTATTTCACTAATCTGAAGAACAATTTTAAGCAGTTTTTTTATGCAACTTTAAAGTTGAAGTGACAACCATATTGTAGATAATTATACCTAGGATAATTGGCGAACATGACTGGATGTCAGGACAGATAAAACTATGCTGGAGCGCTTTTGGAAGAATGAACATTGTTTTTAAATCCAACATTCCGCTATGTTTAAAAAATAAGGCATACATATTCGTACTGCCAGTTATGACGTATGGATGTGAAACGTAGAATTCAAGAATGTTACGTAAAATCCAGTACACACAGAGAAGCATGGAAAGATGTATGCTTGGTATAATAAGAAGATATCGTTAGAGGAATACATATGTAGATAAAAAGTATGATTAAATTGGCAGATATAGCAGAACGTGTGAAAAAGTTGGATTGCACTTATAGCGACAAGATTGGATGGCAGATGGACGTGAGAAATACTGGAATGGTATCCGAGAGGATGTGAAAGAAAGCAAGGTAGACCGAATGGAAGATGAACTGATGAATTGAGAATGTAGAGGAATGGAAGAGGATTGTAGAGGCCTTCATCCAGAAGTGGATGGTGAACGCCTGCAAATGATGATGATATTATAATAAATCTTTGTTGAATCTCTCATTCACCTTTTATGAATTCCATATGAATCTCTATTCAATGTATGTATTTTAATTAAGGAATTGAATCGACCATAATTCAAGTCTTTACCGAGATTTATTATACCTAAATGAAAATTAACTAACTTTGCATTTCATTTTAGGCATATTACAATATTTTTTAAGTAAAATTGTCGATTTAAACACAAATGTAGAATCACATCAAATTCAACTATCGAATTATTTCAAAGCCCACACACCGATCGTATAAGGAAATTATATAAATAGGAATAGAAGAGGATTGGAGAGGCCTTCATCCAGCAGTGGATGGTAAATGATGAGCTCTTTATGCGTGCTATTTGTATTTCAATTTATGAAACGCAGTACACTTTGCCTTAACATTTTGGACAATGTATAAAGTTCTTTCTAATTGTGACAAAAAATTTAAATCAATTATCTTAAAGTGTGTCAACTTTCAATTAAACCTCCAATAAATACAAAATTTAATCCTTTTTCGACATAAAACTTATTTTCCATTTCCAGAGATTATTCTCGTGCATTTTATAAATACAAGCTACACATTCAAAGTCAACATCAGCGCATTTCAACGTCTGATACATTTTATAAACACGAATTGTTTCATCACACGAAGACTACATACTTCTGACTGGCACGAACGTAAAAACATACTATTATAGTATTATGTATGTAGTAGTAGTACGTAGTATGTAGTAGTAAAAAATTTGCCGGCTAGCAAGGAGGAGTTCCGTTCCCCGGTGCCGCATTAGCGAGAGTGATGACTCGCTCGCATCCGACAAATGGCCGGATTACCGAGATAAAGCCAACCTCTTCACAGATGACTTCTCATTTCTACCGCTATTGGATGAACAAAAAAAAAAAGAAGAAAAAAAAAGTTAAAGTACGACCGACCGTTGTGAAACCGAGAGAAACGGACGAATTCGCTACGATCAATTCCTAGTAAACTATCCCACATTGTACACAAGTATAGGGTATGTATTGTATTGATTGAGACTCACCTGAGATTTGGTATGGAGCTGACAGGAGAACCGTCGACTAGGTGCCAGGATATTGTCGGTGGAGGAAAACCGTGTGCCGAACAAGGAGCACTGGCTCCAGTGCTGTTGCTGAATACTAATTTGGATGGTGGCTCTTGCAGAAACACTGGACCGTGGTCTTGACACTGGCAAACCTTCCATTTGAAACCTTTAAAGGATACAAAATAAACATTCAATATAGAATCTTACAATTTTCTAGTCTAACAAGCCATACATTTACATATTCTATATTAATTTAATTTTATATTTACATATTATCTTTGTTGAAAGTACCTATAAATGTTTTAGAAGTGTAAAGTTCATCTTTTTGCAGATGACACTTTAATATATGTATGTGATAGGTAGTGATGTTGATGAGATGGCTAATATTTTAAATATAGAATTAAATTATATAAGTGATTGGTTGTGTGAAAATAAATTATAACAAAAATGATGTGGTTGAATAGTAAAAATGTGTTGAATGAAGTTAGGATTAATGATACAATTATTGAAATAGTTGATAATTTAAAATATTTGAGAATTCACATAGACTCTAAACCAGGGGTTCTCAACCTTTTTTGCTCCATTCCCCCTTTTACCATTGTTCAAAATATAATTCCCCATATGCATATAATGTTGAAAATATTTTTTTTTTTATATTAGAACATATGCATAAACATTTATTTGGATTATTTTTATAATAGAGTTTTTCAAATTACTAGCAATAAAAATTTTTGATATTCATAACTAATTACTAAAGTTACTGAAACATACTTCAATGAAAAAAAAAACAGTTGTAGTTTGTAATGTATGTAGTTTATTTTATTCAATGAAGATTGTCAATGAGAAACCTGTGATTGTTTTTTTTTTTTACTAATACTTGGATACGCGGAGGAGTGCTTGAAAGGGCACATCGCAGATCATTTTCTACCTCCAATCTACTTCGTTGCTTCGATTTCATGTGCAATAAAGTTGAAAAGCCAGATGGAAGATTCGTGCAAAATGGAAGTAATGCACGAATAGCTATTTCTGCCACATTTGGGTAGGAATCGCACATCTTGGGCCAAAACTCTGTGATTGACGTCTCATCGAAAACATCTTTTGCTCCAGAATCAGTTTCAGTATCAGTCAAGATAAAAGGGGGGAATTGGGACCGAATTTTAATTCGTTCCCAGGAATTTTAATTTCCCCCCCAGGAATCTTAAAATTCCCCCCCTAGGGGGAATTCCCCACCGGTTGAGAACCTCTGCTCTAAACTGAACTTTAAGGTACATGCTGATTATATCATTTAAAAAAATGGCTAGAAAAGTTGGTGTTTTATGTAGGTTAAGAAATATTTTAAGTAGAAAAAGTAAGGTTTTAGTCTATAATACAATTGTCTTGCCACATCTGGTTTATTGTGCCACTGTACTTAATATGTTCAGTGGCCAAGATTTAGATAAAATGCAAAGGTTACAAAATAGAGCTATGAGAGATATTTTGAATGTTGGTAGGCTAAAAAGTATTAGAAGTACATATGTTAAATGAATTGGGATAGGTGAGTATTAGAAATTGTTTAAAGTTAAGCACATTGTCTTTTGTTTATAAGTTATTGCCAAATTATTTTAAGAATTATATCATTAGAAATAGTGATATCCATAGTTATTGTACTAGAAATAATAACCAATTAGTTGTAGGTAGAGTAAGGAAAACAGACAGCTGGTGGTGTATTAATTACATATGTATAATGCCCTCCCGGAGTGCGTCAAGTCTTCTAAGACCATAGATGCATTCTTGAAAAGTGTGAGGAGACACCTCTTTGAGAGATAGTCGTTATGTATAAGTATAGTGTATAATGTGTAATAGATTTATGTAGTTGTTATAAATATGTAATAGATGTAATTTAAATTAGCTAATTAGCTAATATTATATAAAATAAATAAATAAATATAATGCATACTATCTTATATATCATCTTAATCCGTGAGCCATCTAAGATTCGCTGACGACATAGTGCATGTGATTGCATGTGATTAACAAAATTAGGCAACGAAAGTATGAAAGTAGGCTTAAAAAATTTAATGAATTTTGCAAGCATAGTCACAGTAGATAATCATATTGTTGATAGTTATTTAAACCTAGGAAAATTGGTCAATATGATTGGATGTAAAGAATGAAACTAGTATGGAGTGCTTTTGAACGAATGAACATTGTTTTTAAATCCAACATGCTTAAAAAATAAGGCATACGAACGATGCATACTGCCGGTTATGATATATGAAGGTGAAACGTTGATAATGCTACGTAAGATCCAGTGCACACAAAGAAGTATGGAAATATGTATGCTCGGTATAGTAAGAAGAGATCATTGGAGGTATACATGGGTAAGAAGTATGACCATAATGGCAGATATAGCAGAACGTGTGAAAAAGTTATAGTGGATACATAGCGGGTAATACTAGAATGGTATTCGAGAAGATGTAACAGAAAGCAAGGTAGACCGAGTGGAAGATGGGCTGATGAATTGAGAAGAATGTGTTGAGTCGAGTGGATGTAGATTGCACAAGTCTCATGGAATTTAAAAGGATTGGAGTGGATGGTGAATGGCTGAAAATTATGATGACTATCTTATATAGAGAAAATTTGTATTATAATTCTTTACTAGTTAGCACTTACTTGTAATAATAATATCTCGAGGAGTTTAATGGTTTTAATTTAATGCATTGATACATGCTCTACGGTTTAAAAGTTAAAGCAAACACAAAAAGTTCAGTGACTTTTCGCCCACCAATATAATAAAGAATAACATTGAATAATATGTTGATTGTGGACATACATAGTATACTTTGAAGCATCTTTCACAGTATTTTAAGCACAAAATCAACAAACAACATGTCCAGCCTAAGTATAGAGAGTTTTCATCGTGTAATTTATGTACATTTAATATCGTATAAATTACCAGTTGTGCGTAAAAATGTGACGCAACAAGCTTTGAATGTTTACGATCATATACATAAGGTATACAAAATGTAATAGGCTTTTCAAGTCATTCGTCATATAAATTTTCCCAAGTTGACACATTTTTATTACTTAATTGTTATTAATTGATTTTCAGGTATAGAAATAATCTTAATAAATACTAAACTAATTAAGCCTGTTCCATATACATATGTACTTCAAGTGGAATTCGAATTGTGATTCTTTTGTAACTTTATACGTGTACAAACGTAATACAGTGAGCTAATCAATTGTTAAATAAACATTACCGCAGAACGATAAAGACCACTTTAGTCGACAAATAACACGCGAAGTAACACAATAAAGCAAAATACCAACACATGAAGTACCAGTAGTCCTAATGATATTTTTCACGCAACAAAATTGACGTTAAAGCTCGCCGAGATAATTATCATTGTTTCAACGTACGTGACATTATTCTTAAAACGTTCGTTTTTATCGCGCAAGCAGTAAAAAGTCAGTAACTGTTACGGAAACTCTTTTTGCATATTGCGTATGTATGTATTGTGAATTGAAATTACATTTTTTACGACACGCTCGTCATTTCGCCGGTTACGATAACTCAAAAATATACAGAGTGATCATTAAAAAAAAAACGGATAAATTCATATCTCGGATACTAATAACGATAAGACGATAAAAAAAAGCATTTTAAAGTTCGTATTGTCCTCTTACTAAAGATATGGTTGGCAAAATAATAATTGCCAAAGACAAAACTAGCACTCCATTATATTGTGTAAAGTCCAATTAAAAAAAAAAATTAAGTTAATGGTAGTTTCTTTTACAAACAGATATGGTATATTTATTGTTTAAAATTCACAGTCACGATAAAATATGGACTTTCATTTATAACGGCTCATACATACACGGAAAATTCATGTAATATTACATATATTCATATTTAACAGTATACAATTCTTAAATGATTATAATCAACTAAAATGGACAGGCTAATTGATTAATATTTGAAACGTAAAAATATAATAGGAATAAATTAATAAAAGAAAAATTGGAGTATTATCGTTTGAAATTTTCCTTATTGCATTCTTTTTTGGGTAAATTTATTTCAAAAGCTAACTTTGACATTAATAACACTGTTTTAAATGAAAAATGGTTCAGAGATGAGATATAACTTTTTTTTATAGATTTATGCCCATTGAAGACGAATCTGTTATTTAAAAACGAATGATTTTTTCTTTTCTTGCTTTTGTACAGTCTATTTCTCAAAATCTCTGCATTTTTTGTTCAAAATGAATATTGGAATCTATATTCAGATACTTTACCTTTCATTTGTAATATGTCTCATCTTTTAAATCACTCTAAAAAGCCAAATTCTTTATCAATTCGTCAAAAAACACCACATTATAAGAAATGTGACGAGATGAACAGAACTGTAAAATTTTTTTGTTTTTTTTACTGAGGCGTTATTAGTTTTGGAGATATATTTTTTTTGAAAAGGTATCGTTTCTTTTTGCCCACCTTATGAATTTACCGTATGAAATTTCCTCATAACATACTTTTTTGCATAAATTTATTTTTTAAAGCTAATTTTGACATTAATAACACTGTTCTATGTATGTACATGTAAAACGGTTCAGAGACGAGATACAATTTCTCTTATAGATTTATTCGATCATTTACCTCGACGAGCGTTATCAGCAGACAGACAGACAGATTTCGGCTATTACATTATACTAGTGTAAGCCCGTTGAATATCAACGTCCGCTGAATTTTAAATATCGTAATATAGTTATAGAGATTCCCATTACCCAAATCGATCCACCTCGATACCCACTCAAAAAAAAAAAATTATTTTTTTTTTACTTTAATTATAATAATTATATAATTATAATAATTATAATTTTGTAAAATCAAAAAACAAAAAAAAAATAGTTTCTATAGTGTCATCTATGTATTATTAGCAGAATCGCGATCCCTTTTGTAGGTAAATCCGAGTCACGATATGTTTTAAAAAAAAAAGGACCCAACCGACAACTGGTTTTAGCAGATTGGTCTAACGACGTTCTTCCCGAGCCTGAGGTCGTGGGTTCGATCCCCACTCGTGCTGGTGGTTTTTTAATAATTTTTCCTCAGCGAGCGTTATCAGCAGACAGACAGACAGACGGATTTCGGCTATTATATATATAATATATATAATGAGTTATTACATAGTTTCGGGGATATATTTTTTTTGAAAAGGTTTTTTTTTTGCCCACCTTGTATATGTATATGTATGTATGTATTATATAATAGATATAAGGGACATTTTTCGATGGAAGATAGGTAGATACGAGAAAGGAAAAGGTAAATGCGATTTTTATCGCTGCGAAATTCAACCGTATTATCCGGTGTAATCGGCGCAGCAGATACCGGATTCCAGATTCACAGGAGGGGGAGGGGGTTTGAAGGAGAAGGGGTGAGTTTCCGGCTTCCGGTACAAACTGACCGAGGGCATCTGATGGTCCGGAAGATACCGGATCGGACGGTGCGCGAATAAATCATGGTCCGCGATAAAAAATGGAAGAGCGGGGTCGGCGAGACCCCGAAAATAGTGTTGCTTTGGCCAGATCCGGATTCCGGATTACCGGTTTTTTTTTTCCCCGCGGTTCCGGATTACACGCACGGTATCACCGCTGAATTCGCGGAGAAAAGCGCCGAATCGCCGGCGGCCGTAAAAATCATCAATTTTCCGCGACGCGCATTTTCCGGCGCGCGGAGAAAATTGAAAAAATTTTGACGCCCGATTGGGAGAATTCGCTCAAATAAATAGCGCGATTTAAATGCGAAATATTTAAGTGATATTTCAGATTGAATTTCGTTCGTCGGAATTGTACGCTTTGCTATTTTTGAATTGATAAAAAATGTTGCAGCGTGTACCTACATATGTACATATGTATATGTATGTACATAAAATATGTTGTATAAAATTTCAATCATTTATAATATACATACTAGCTGACCCGGCATGCGTTGCAATGCCCGATACCGTTCCCGTTCCCGTCCCCGACCCCGTTCCCGATTCCGTTCCCGTTCCCGTTCCTAGTACGTTATCTGACGCGTGAGCAGGCCCGTTCCCGTTCCCGTTTTTTCCCGATTTTTTTTCACAGGAACCATCCCCGACATGATCACAATAAGTCCTGAAAGTTTCATCGCGATCGGTTGAGTGGCTTAGGCGTCCATTGCTTTTAAAAATTCTAAATAATGATAATGAATACAGTCACAGAATCCAACTGACACGAGATTTAATGATCTTAAGGCGTTGCGGAATTTAAATATGTCTGTATTTGACAATTATTTGGGTTCCTTTTTTTTGAAACCCAACCCATACTAACCCAATAGCACATATTAAATGTATTTAATTAGCTTGGTGGTCAACTTTTAAAAAGTCATATATTTCTCGAAATATACATATATGGGTGTCGGTTTTTTTGAATTATTGTAAAAGTTAATTTTATTTCACATCATCAATCCTTAAAGCTTGTATGTATACTGAAACTTTTTATGATACCCTATACGCGTAGGTATATTAAATTGAATTGAAAATTTTATTCATTAATTAATTTGTTAGAAAGCAAATTAATCATATTTCCTATAATTTGGGAGTGAAGTCTTTGAAATAAATATTATTCTGGGAAAAAATACAAAGGTTAGGAAAATCAACAAGAAATAACTGAGGAATAAAGAATTATTATTATCTCCTCTTCGTACATATTATTGTAAAAGTTGATAAGTGAGGTCATTTAAAAAATATAAGAAGTTTCTGTAAGATACGATTAACGACGAATTTTCTAAAAATCATAAAAACGTAAAAATTTGACGATACAAAATCAGTTAAAGTTTCAAAGTTGAATTTTCGCACGTTTACAATACTATATCATACTACGTACACGGATAAAGTAATAAAATAATAAAAATCATTTATTTATACCTTGTTTTATATATAATATTATATTTAATCATATTGTAGAGATAGCTGATAGTTATTTATAACTAGGACAATTGGTGAATATGACCGGATGTACAGAAGAAGAAATAAAACAAAGAATTAAACTAGGATGGAGTGCTTTTGGAAGAATGATCTGAAACTTGGATGCTTAATTCAATAATGCTACGTGAGATCCAGTGCACACAGACAAGTATGGAGAAATTATGCTAGGTATAACAAAAAGAGATCGTAAGAGGAATATATGGGTAAGAAGTATGACCAAAGTAGCAAATATAGCGGAACGTGTGAAATAATTGAAGTGGACACATAGCGAAAAGAATGGATGGTAGATGGAGGCGAAAAATACTGAAATAGTATCCGAGAGGATGTGAAAGAAAGCAAGGTAGACCGAGTGGACGATGTATCGGTTGATGTATTTGAAAGAGTGTGTGGAGTCAAGTGGATGTAGATTGCTCAAGACAGACAGGAATGGAAGAGGATTGGACAGGCCGATGATGTTGATGAATCTTTAATTTTGAAATGACACATAGTCTTTAAAATACCTATAGGTAATAAATTGCTAAGCTATGTATGTACATACATATTATGAATCTGTTATACAAAAATAATGAAATTAATATTAGTTGCCAAAGTCAATTTTCCCAAAGATTTTTTTTTAAAAGTGTAGTTGTTTCACTTTAAAACTCAACGGCCTGTAATAAGTGTGTTTGCCAGAAAGAGAAAGAGATAAGCTTCAAGTGGCCGTGAAAGAGAAAGTCATAAAAATATTTTCCGCCTAAGCTGAACTGGAACGCAATTTGTTTGATGTGAATTTTCGCACGTTTGATAACGTTTAAATATGTAATCGCGTGCTTATAATTTTCTCGCTTTTTGTGAGCATTTTTTCCATACATTTTAATAATATTAATAAGAGCGATAGTGTCACAAGATTTATAAAATATTAATAATATATTTAGATCGTATCCTTTGTAGTGCGTTACTTCATTGACCTGTTTATGCCTTTTTTTGTTTCATTTTGTAATTTATTTTTTTAATTAACATCTAGATTAAGTTGCGTCATGCCCTATTTAGACGTTAGGTACATAAATTCCATATTATTGGAATATTAGTAAAGAGCTCTCATACTAAGGAGTGTCATATTCATATTTGAAGCACTTACATACATACATACATATGTACATACATATGTACATACATATGTACATACATATGTATTATATATATAATAGCCGAAATCCGTCTGTCTGTCTGTCTGTCTGCTGAGAACGCTCGCTCAGGAAAAATTATTAAAAAACCACTAGAACGAGTGGGGGATCGAACCCACGACCTTAGGCTCAAGAGGTGTCACGCTAACGATCACTCTATCGTCCGGCCATGAGTTTGTCCTTTTAAACATTACCTATAGTTAAAATAAATACGAAATGAGGAAAAATAATTAAAATACCAGAATGAGCGGGATTTGAACTCGGAACGACAAGTCGGTAACCGAGAACACTGACGTATTGGCTACGGCCGCTGCTAGGAGAGTCCTTTTTTACCTATATATGTACATACAAGCGGTCTGGACCTACATACCTACCTACCTATAAAAACTATAATTTTTTTTGTTTTTTTACTTACAAAATTATAATTATTATATATGTATGTATATAATGATTAATAATTATAATATAATAAAAATAAAACTGGGTATTAATTAAATTATCGAAATTATCGTTTCCTTTGGATCAATTAGATGGCGCTTTATAAACTATTATTTTTTTTTATTACAACTCACTTACAAAATCACTTACAAAATCACTTACAAAATCACTTACAAAATAGCAGAATATTATTATATAAAATAATTAATAATTATAATATAAATAGTAAAGGAAAAAATTTTTTTTTTTTTTTTTTTCGATTAATTAGTGGGGATCTCTTTTAAAAAAGCGCTTTACGTAATTTAAAATTCAGCGTGCGTTGATATTCAACGGGCTTACACTAGTCTAATATATAAAACGCTTAAGTTTGTATGTATGTATGTACGTATGGGTCATTCGTCAATTACCAGGCGTTGCTCAGGCACGATTAATAGAAACGACGAAGTACACACGATAGTAGATGTTTTCGGCAGATTTAAGTAGATTTAAGCAGATAGTGTTTCGGGAGCCCAAAAAGGGGCCGCCGGGGCAGGAGGGGGGTCTAAGGGGTAGTAAGAAGGCCAGCATTGCTTTTCGGGAGTCCAAAAAAGGGTCGCCGGGGTAGGAGGGTGGTCTGGTGGGGTGGTAAGGGGCCGACATTGCTTTTCGGGAGTCCAAAAAAAAGGCCGCCGGGGTAAGAAGGAGGGTTTGGGGGTGGTAAGGGGCCGGCATAGATTTTAGGAAGCCCATTAAAGGGGCCGCCGGTGCTTGAGGGAGGTCTGGGGGTGGTAGGGGGCCGGCACGGCTTGAGGGAGTCCAAAAAGGGGGCCACCGGGCCTTGAGGGACGTCTGGGGGGTGGTTTGATGGCCGGAATGGCTTTAATGGGTATCAAAAGAGGGCCCCTTACCACCCCCAGACCCCCCTCCTGCACCGGCGGCCCCCTTTTTGGGCTCCCGAAATAATTTACTAAACAAACACTATATTACATTATATTAATTACACCCCGGCAAAGCCGGGTAATAAAGCTAGTATGTAGTATACAAATGAACATCATGACTAAAGAAACCATCCATATATCAAATTAATTAAACGGAACGAAGTTTTTAACGAAATCAAAGACACTGCGTTGGTAGTAGTCTTTCTGAGAAATTTCTAAGTACTTTCTAAGTAAAAAGAAAGTTGAGAAAATGATTTAGCCGCGTTTCGCCACCCCATCGTTCGCCATAACATCGTTACGATGCTGGACGAGGAGAAAACTTGCAGCAAAGCCTGGATAATGAGTTTGTGCCAGAAGTACCTGGCCAGTGACCCACACTTGTAAAATAGCCTCTTCCTCTATTTTCCATAGCAAAAATAAATAAACTTGAAAAGGAAACTGACGTTGAAAACTGAAAATCCCTAGTGCTCATAGAAAATTGTCGATTACTAAACACACTGAATATTCAACTCAACGCTCTCGATGTTATTTACTGAAAAATGACATTCAAACAAGTGATGAATCAATTTGCATATAGTAAATTGAACACTAGTGGGTAGTAGATGCAAACAATGATGTTTTATTTTGCATATTTTAAAGTGCTCTTTGCATGTTTCCATTCAACTGAATAAAATTGGATTGTTTATGTTGGTATATTATGTATATCAGCATCATCGTTTTCAGCCGTCCAATCCTCTTCCATTCCTGTCGTTCTTGAGCAATCTTCTCAATTCATCAGCCCAACTTCCACTCGGTCTACCTTGCTTTCTTTCACATCCTCTCGCATACCATTCCAGTATTTCTCGCGTGCATCTGCAATCCATTCTTCTCGCTATGTGTCCACTTCAACTTTTTCACATGTTCTGCTATATGTGCTACTTTAGTCATACTTCTTACCCATGTATTCCTCTTACGATCTCTTCTCGTAATACTGAGCATACATCTTTCCAAATTATCTGTGTGCCCTGGATCTTGCGTAACATTCTTGAATTTAGCATTCACGTTTCACATCCATACGTCATAACTGGCAGTACGTATTGTTCGTATGCCTTCTTTTTTAAGCATAGCGTAATGTTGGATTTAAAAAAAATGTTTATTTATTAATTTGATATTAATAATAATTAATTTACAAATTATTAATTTGATTATCTCGTACATCATTTTCAGCCATTCACCATACACTGCTGGATGAAGGTTCTCTTCCATTCCTGTCTGTCTTGAGCAATCTGCATCCAGTTAACTCCATACATTCTTTTCAATTCACCAGTCCATCATCCACCCGGCCTACCTTGCTTTCTTTCACATCCTCTCGGATACCATTCCATTTTTCTCACTATGTGTCCACTTCAACTTTTTCACACGTTCCGCTATATCTACCAATTTGGTCATGCTTCTTACCCATGTATTCCTCATTATACCAAGCATACATCTTTCCATGCTTCTCCATCTGCACTGGATTTTGCGTAACATTCATTAATTCAGCATCCACATTTCACATCCAGTAGTACGCATTGGTCGTAAGCTTTATTTTAAAGCATAGTGAAATGTTGGATTTAAAAACAATGTTCATTCTTCCAAAAGCACTCCCTCCTAGTTTCATTCTTCGTTTTATTTCTTCTTCTTTACAACCAGTCATATTCACCAATTGTCCTAGGTATATAAATCACTATCAACTATCTCTACAATATAATTAAATATATAACATCGTCCACTCAGTCTACCTTGCTTTCTTTCACATCCTCGCGAATACCATTCTAGTATTTCTCGCGTCCATCTGCCATCCATTCTTCTCGCTATGTGTACAATCTAACTTTTTCACACGTTTCGCTATATCTACCAACTTGGTTATGCTTCTTACCCATGTATTCCTTTTACAATCTCTTCTCGTCATAACTGGCAGTACGCATTGGTCATTTGCCTTCTTTTTTTAAGCATAGCGTAATGTTGGATTTAAAAACAATGTTCATTCTTTCAAAAGCACTCGATCCTAGTTTTATTTCTTCTTTACATCCAGTCATATTCACCAATTTGGTATACTACATATGAGTCGCCTAGTTCCAAATCCCGATAAGTCCATAAAACTCACTTGTTCGCAAACGCGGTTTTTCTGCTACAGACTTATTTGCTTGATGGCGTTTAAAACTCATTTAATCTTAATTTTGTTGATATTAAAACAAAACATTGAGATTAGAAACATGGACTTATCGTTGTTTGTTTCTAAATGTGGCTTTTATCAGCTTTTATCATAGTGCAATTGTCAGTTTTTGGAACTAACGCTGATTTTCAACATTTTTTTACGGCGCACTTGGCGGTATTTGAAATAATTCAAGTATAGGGCATCGTTTGAAAACATTCTTAGAACCAGAAAATATTTTATCCTCGTTTTTTTATATATTGTGGACTTATCGGGATTTGGAACTAGGCGACTCATATGTACATACATATATACGAAGAATTATTGTAATATTAATGTCGCTCTCGTTACAACGTAATAAAAAATTATTTCCATTGCCGTACAGCCAGTGAGATATATAGTACTTTTTTGTTCGCTTATTATTCCCAATGGCATATCGATCCGCAGTGGTACATAACCATTAGCAGTGGCGCGAACGTCGAAACTTTCGCCGCAGGATTCGCAATTTATTAGAAAATTACTAACAAGCGGAGTCGAAGGGGGATTTCAAAAGTTTTTCGGTGTAGTTCGGGTACTTGGGTACTTTCGTCGGTGGTTTTAAGTCTCTCGCCTGGTAAACATAAGTCGACTGGCAACATGTGGAGCTCTTCATCACCACTCGCAAAAGCAGTAGAATGAGGTGGAGGGTCTATCGTACACGAGGATTCAATCGCCTTACTTTGCAATTAAAAGTTTGTTCCCGAGTCTTTGGTTACCATTATGTGAAGAAACCAAAACCGACGAGTGGCAAAAACTGTCGTTTTGAAATTGAAATTATTTCACGGATTTGTAATTTATTAGCGAGCACTCGACTGTCACTTTGATTGGAACTTCTATTGCTGCTGCAACGTAACATAAACTTGCAAGCGACGGAAAAAGTTTGAGAAACATAAATGAAAATATACATGTATGTTATTTTAATGGAAAAGTGTGTGACTACGTTCCATATCTATGTACATATATACATATATATAAATCAATGTCTGTCTGTTTGTTTGTTTGTCTCTTATAGGCTCCTAAACCACTCAACCGATCGCGATGAAACTTTCAGGACTTATTGTGATCATGCCGGGGATGGTTCCTGTGAAAAAAATCGGGATAAAACGGGAACAGGAACGAGCCTGCTCACGCGTCAGATAACGTACTAGGAACGGGAACGGGATCAAGATCGGGAACGGAACCGGGATCTGGAATCGGAAAAAACGGGAACGGGAACAGGAACGGGCCTGCTCACGCGTCAGATAACGTACTAGGAATGGGAACGGGAACAGGATCGGGACCGGGAACAAGAACTGGAACGGGAACGGGAACGGGATTGGGAACGGGAACGGTATCGGGCATTGCAACGCATGCCGGGTCATGCCATATACGTATATAAATCAATGTCTGTCTGTTTGTTTGTTTGTCTCTTATATATAAACCATGTCTGTCTGTTTGTTTGTTTGTCATGCTTATAGGCTCCTAAAAAAAAATCTAAACCGATCGCGATGAAACTTTCACGGACTTATTGTGATCATGCCGGGAACGGTTCCTGTGAAAAAAAAATCGGGATCGGAAAAAACGGGAACGGGAACAGGAACGAGCCTGCTCACGCGTCAGATAACGTACTAGGAACGGGAACGGGATCTGGAACGGGTACGGGAACGGGATTTGGAACGGGCCTGCTCTCGCGTCAGAAAACGTACTAGAAACGGAAACAGGAACGGGATCAGCGCCGGGAAGCGGGAACGGGAACGGGATCCGGAACGGGAACGGGATCGGGAACGGGCCTGCTCACGCGTCAGAAAACGTACTTGGTACGGGAACGGGAACGGCATCGAGCATTGCAACGCATGCCGGGTCAGCTAGTACTGATATATAAATGACACGTATGAAATCTTAAGTTTTAGGGTGACTGTATGAAAAAAAATTCGGGTGTGGCCAACCCATGACTTTATCCATATATTTGAGGAATACAAAGAGTAACGAAATTATTTTTTTAAGTACGTAAGTAAATAAAACGCATGCACACCACACCACCAACCAACATACATACATACATTTCATGAAATCACTATGTAAAATCTTCGGCATATATTCAAATAGGAAAAACTGCGTCTTTCGGTCGTCAGATGTTCACCAAAATCACAGTATCTCTTACAGCTAACGTAACAACTATAGATATGAAATTTCGACTTGATCGCCATGGCAGTTTCGGAAATATTATGTGGTAAACTTTTTGACAAAAAAAAACCCCTACTTCCGGTTGACTGATTTTAATGATTTTTTTTTTGTAACTAGCAATTTCTCTCAGAGTACAACATTACAATATTGTGACGATACTACATAAGGCCGAAAAAAAAAAAAAAAAAACAACAAATCGTTCAAGAGTAAACTGCCATTTTGACCACAGCTCACGTGAAAACTATATGTAGATATGAAATTTCGACAAAATCGCCGAAGCCGTTTTGGAAATATTTTGTGGTAATAGAATTCTAGAATTTTCTACAAGAAAAAAACCCTACTTCCGGTTGACTCATGTTGACTAAATTCCTTATGGCTCTTACACCTTACGTGAAAATAATAAATATTAAATTTCAGCTTGATAGTTTTGATAGTTTCGGAGAAAACACACACATACAGTCACACACACACACATAAGTACACAGACACACAGCCATACAGACATTTTCCAGAAATCATGAAAACGTGATCAGGGGATGATACCTGATACAAATCAGTCAAAATCTCGAGGATGAATTTTCGCACGATCACAATACTTTATTCGATTAGGATAAAGTAAAAACTAGTTGAAATCGTTCTTAAGAATCAGCTAGTCAAATTGGGGATTGACATTTTTTTTCATACTTAGGCATTGTATAAAACGACTTGGCATTTTATACAAAGCGGGTATGTATTTTACATTTTGCATGTAACGTATACACTGATCAATCTGGAATGAGAATTAAAATTAGATTATGTACCTACTAGAAAATGTTTAGATTGTAAAATATCAATGATTAGATTAAAAGTGTCATTTTTTAATGTTCGTCACTTAAATAATATTAGAAAATAAAACACGGTTGTGAACTAATGTTCACATTGAACAGATTCGACCACAAAATAAATGAAGATTAGGTATCTGATTTTATACTCGACATATATGTACTGTCATATACACCCTATTCTCTTTTTGCACGCCTTTTTTTTTTGCACTGTTTTGCTTTTGCACGGTCCACGAAAACGAACCAATTTTTTTTTTTTTATGTTTTTGACACTGATGTTTTTTTTTTACCACGGTAACAAAAAATTAAAAATAAAAACACGTTTTCACGATTTTATGGAAAATGTCTGTATGTACATACAAATGTATGTATGTGTGTCTGTGGATCTGTGTGTAGAATCGCTAATAACTCAAAAACTGTTTATCCTATTACACTGAAACTTCATATTTATATGTTTTTTGCCGGACATTACAATCAAAAAGGCTTTCAAAAATTTTCGTCAACCGGAAGTGGTACCTACTCCCCTTGAAAAGTCACCTAATTTTTGTGTAATCTTTGAAAATTTTTTCAAGTAAAACTGTGATACACATTAAGCTGAAATTTTGCATGTGTAGTATGTATAATATATATTTTTTATATTAAATTAAATTTAAATCGAAAACCATGTCAATTTATTACTTCATTAAGTATGTATGTACATAACTTATGAAAATAAGTTCGAGAATTTTGCATGGTAGTCCCTAGAACATATCCCCGTGCAAAAAGAGAATCTGGTGTACATATGTATGTATGCATGTATAAATCTGTCTGTCCGTCAAGAACATTCGACACGTTGCTCTAGTTTACATTGTACATTTGAACCCATAGTTACTCGTTAGTTCATTCATACGTCAGTAATATACACTCGTTAAACGACAACGAGCAATACTCTAGTATGTATATGTATGTATCACACTTCAAACGATATTTTATAACTCTAATCAGCAAATTTTCCTTTATTTTAACCAATTTATACACATACATATGTAGTATGCGTATGCTCGAATATACATATGTATGTAACTCTCAACAAGAGATCTTCTCACGGCAGTGAGCGAACGCACATGCAAAAACATTTGATACACGTATAATTAACCACTCGACATGTTAAATTCGCGCTCGGAATATAATACGCAGAAATAAATCTTTCGCTTCCCTCACTCTATAGACTTACATACACAAAACATACATACATACATGGGTGTAAGAGGAGACTCAGAGAGCGTATCTCCGATTACGCGGAAGCTGGCAATAAAAGCAAACACATAAATCTGGTGTGCCATTGCGTACGAGTTGGTACGTATCCTATGTACGTGCGCGATATCATATCCGGTTACGTGAAATTATAATCGGAAAAATCGCGAGATACCGACATGAGCCTTCTCCCCCATGTATAATATATGATGCCAATAATACTCCATAGTATAAAAATCACTCTAGTAATGTTACATGACATTCGAAAGTGCTTTTTATTCAAGTGAATACGTTTAACTGTAACTACTGCGCCTTTGTATACATCAAGACCGTGAGAAATGAACGCATATTTATACCATTTATATTTTTATAATTATACAATGTAACATTTCTTGGGATATATTATCTCAACGGTATTATATGGGGCCCATTTCTCCTTCAATATTTCTATCAACCTGCAAGGAAAAAATATCACAGTGCACGGTGCAGTTGTCACGAAAAATTGACAGCTTTCAAAATGAAGCTCGAACTATGGCATGTAAAGTTAGAGAAGAAGAACTTTGCCCCATTTCCACAGCTGAACACATATATTGAAGAAAATGAGCTTAACGTCGATGACTATATCCTTGAGGTTTTGAAACAGCATGTTTCAATGTTCTTAGCGAAGAATATTCTCACTATTTTACTGACCTACCAGAATTTGAAAAATACCATCGTTTGTACTCTCCATTAGTGATCTGCCTTCGGAGGACAATTTAATTCAAGAACAGTGTATTGATTTAATAAATGATGGGGGTGCAAAACATGTTTTTCGTTAGTGATTGTAGTGATTTTTGGATTAATTAATCCCAATGTTGCAAAGAGTGCTTATTCCATTCGCAACCACCTATAAGTGTGAGACAGCTTTTTCCACAATACTTGCTCTCAAAACAAAATTTCGAAATAGATAAGACGCGACAAAAATGACATGAGAGTTGCACTGGCCAAAACAAAGCCAAACATAGAAGAACTGGTTCAGGCAAAGCAGATGCATCCATCCCATTAAAATTTTAACTTAAATGTAATAACTAAGATGTACGTCATATTATCTGAATAAATAATTGTTTGTCAAAAAATAATTTATTCACAGCAGCCTATATGCAGTGCCGCACCGTGGGTATGTGGCACCCTTTTCGTGAAATAATATTGATTTTTTTATTTTTAACCCTACAGTGCATAGTGGTTCATATATGAACCGCTGTGCATTTTTGCATATAACTTTGTGAGGAAGAGATTTTTTTACCTGAATGCATGACGATTCAATTGTGAACCAACCACCCACCAGATGTTAACACAAAAAATAATCCCTAAACTTGTACTGACCATTTTGTATCGATCTTTCGACTGGTCAACACGGGTAGTGACTTCGTGCTACTTTGCAAAGAAATATCTTCCTTTACGTCTTCGAGATATCTCTAAATTTTTTTTATTGTATTGTATATATCCTAGAGAATTATGTCGTGATGTTAGATCTTGAATTGATTTGTATTTATTTCTCTTATACGACAAATACTGGATGATTCATATATGAATCAGCATGCAATTGTATATGCTTATATTTAGTACTTTAGCTAGAATACGTATTTTTATATATTTTCAAAATTAGATAGCGATGCCTTTTTCGACTTAATCGAAAACATACCTGCCGGCAGTGATGATGAATTAGATGACGCGAGCGATGAGGAAGATAATCTTATTGTTTCGGAGACATTGCTAGATAATTATAATATTTATGAATTGACAATTCTTGTGCCTCCATTAAATATTACTCAAATAGAATCAATCTTCAATATCAAACAATCATCCTAATGATCAAGTAGAATCAACAGAACCTACTACACCACAAAATAAACCTAATTCAGCATCTTCCAAATTCAGAGAGTTGTTGTGGAAAAAGATAAAATTTCAAATATACCATCGACATTTACAGGAAATTCGGTGATGACAGATTCAATAACAAAATTAGAAACGCCATATCAATATTTTAAATATTGATACGGCAATAACTGTGTTCAATAAGGATAATAATTGTTTCAAAACTTTTCATGAAACCATAACGAATGCACGATGATGCATATATGAATCATCCACTTTTTCTAATAAAAAACAATGAAAAATTAAAACACGATTTTTTAAATCATTTTTCCCATAATCTAAATACGATTTAACACTAGCCTATATGTTTTATTTTTAAATATAAAAAAACATGCACTGTAAAAGGGACCGCTACGCAAGAAATTCTAAGTTTGATAACCGCCGGTATACATGATACACATTTGGTAATGGCAAAAATCAAACACGGAAGAGAATTGGCCATTTTCCACCCAAGGTAATAAGAATTTAAATTTCCCCATAAATATTTCTCATACGCGGGTGTTTGCCAAGGCGCTAAACGGATTCCGAAGAAGGGGGCTAGGATAGTTTCCCGAGTTAATGCCCGCGGGGAGAATTAAGATTAGATCCCCGAGGGTGGCAGCAAAATGTTTACGGAAGCCTGGATTTAAGAGAAGGGGATGAAAGAGGACCGCAAGATTTAATGGGAAAGTCACGGAGAACGCGGAAAAACGCTCGGAAAAACGACGCGAGCTTTAACTGTTTGGCGACACAATGAATATTTCATGCGCGAACGTTACCGATGAAACATATTTTCCACTTCTTGTCGTTTCCCACACTACCTCTTAGCTTTCAACCCATCTCTGATTTATACTTAGTTTGAGCTGGAGCGTGTCTTTCGGATACACGTCGATGATTCATTGATGAAGAAACCGGAATAGAATCGAAAACAGTCGCCGTCGGATTACGAACAAAATAGACAGTTCGGAAGAGATCGCATACGATGCTTAAATCGGCTTTCAGCGAGTACTTTTATCTTGACAAATAAACGGCATTGCATATTTTATTATAAGATAGATTGAGACTAATGTGTAGATAAATAAGACAGGTAAATATGTAATAATTGACTATGTTAGATAATTATTTACTATTCAATCACAATCGTATAAATGAGTCGCCTAGTTCCAAATCCCGATAAGTCCATAAAACTCACTTGTTCGCAAACGCGGTTTTTCTGCTACAGACTTATTTGCTTGACGGCGTTTAAACTCATTTAAACTTAATTTTGTTGATATTAAACAAAATATTGAGATTAGAAACATGGACTTATCGTTGTTTGTTTCTAAATATGGCTTTTATCAGCTTTTATCATGGTGCAATTGTCAGTTTTTGGAACTAGCACTGATTTTCAATATTTTTATACGGCGCACTTGGCGGTATTTGGAATAATTCAAGTATAAGGCATCGTTTGAAAACATTCTTAGAACCAGAAAATATTTTATATATTGTGGACTTATCGGGATTTGGAACTAGGCGACTCATATCTACGCATGTAGTCTGTTTTATTTATTTTTTTACTTTATATGGTAGTATAAATAAAGTATTGTAATCGTGCGATAATTTTACCGCGAGATTTTATCAACAAGAGAGTATGCAGTTTGAGTTTTATTATATGTTTCGTCTATCGCATCCGTTAAAAAGGGACAAACATTCAAGTGGCACCAAATGCACCAATAGCGTGTAGCATTCGTTTCACTATTTGTCGATGAAATTAACTTTTATTCCTTTTTGAATGGATACTGAAACTCAAACTGCATACTTTCTCGTTAAAAATCATGATCATATTATGAAAGCTGTTCACCATCCACTGCTGGATGAAGGCCTCTCCAATCCTCTTACATTCCTGTTTGTCTTGAGCAATCTGCATACACTTGACTCCACACATTCTTCTCAATTCATCAGCCCATCTTCCAATCGGTCTACCTTGCTTTCTTTCACATCCTCTCGGATATCATTCCAGTATTTTTCGCTGTGTCCAGCCTCTTCTTGTTATACATCTTTCCATGCTTATCTGTGTGCACTGCATCTTGCGTAACATTCTTGAATTTAGCCTCCATGCGTCATAATTGGCAGTACGCATTGGTCGTATGCCTTTTTTTTTAAACATAGTGGAATGTTGGATTTAAAAACAATGTTCATTCTTCCAAAAGCACTCCATCCTATGTAGTTTCATTCCTTCTTATTTACATCAGGTCATATTCACCAATTGTCCTACATATAAATAACTATCAAATATCTCTACAATATGATTATCTTTTATGAGTACGCCTTGCGTGCAAAATTCATTTAACATAATTTTAATTTTATTAAAATTAATCACTTTCACACTTTCGTTGCTTTATTCTGTTAATCTATTTTGTAATAACTACATATGTCGTCAACGAATCTTAAAAGGCTCAAAACGTATAAACTATAAAAAAATATACATATTATGTAATTGAGTTATAGTGCGTATTGATGAAAATTATTTGGTTCTAGAATGAATTACAATACATATTTTCAAAATATGTTTATAGTACGACCAATCAAAATTTCACGGTTGAAAAATATATCACAACGTATATACGTATATTTTATACTAGTACGTATTTATCGTCGTACGCCGTATCATATTTTCGTCTTAATTTGAATTTCAAGTAAGAAACCTTCAACTTTGGCGCTTAATCGCCGTTAAGAGTTAAGCGAAACGGCAAATATGCCGGAATCGCGCTTCTCGGATACACAATACGAAACCGTAGAGGGTTTCCGAAACCTTCCCGCAACTGAACTAGGGAAGGTTTCCAAATTAAGGGCTATCCTGGGAATTTCAGCTGAAGAAACTTCACCGCCGGTGTAATTGTCTCCGTTGGGTCGTATTTTTTAACCGGGGAAAAAAGTCATAATTTAATTCAAACTTTGAACACGACAATTTTTTTACACCTCATTCGTTCGGCAGAATACAAAAAATTATGGAATTTGTGTTTGGGCATACATTAATACCATATTATGTCAAAAAGTCCTTCATACAATAATACAACGTGATTAAAGACACATGCATACTTTTAAGTAGTATAATACGTGTAAGTACCTAAATTCAAAAATTTTACGCAAGAACCAGTGCATACAGAGAAACATGGAAAGATGTATGCTCGGTATAACGAGAATACCAAGAGTATGTAAAAGAAAGCAAGTCAGACCTAGTGTACGATGGGTTGATGAATTGAGCAGAATGTGTGGAGTTAACTGGATGCAGATTGCTAAAGACATACAAGAATGGAAGAGGATTGGAGAGGCATTGATCCAACAGTGGATGGTGAACGGCTGAAAATGCTGATGATGATTATGACAAATAAGTACATAGGTGTCGAAAAATTAGATTATCACAAAACCTGAAAAAAAAGTAATCACTTCCGGTTGACGAAAATTTTTGAAAAACTTGTAGATTTTATAAACGATTTTTGATCTACGTACATCCACTTAACACAGACAATCTCCTAAAATCTTGAAAGGGGTAAGATTACGTTAATAGTTAAGAATTTAAAATTAAGTAGCTCCAGGAGAAGAATCTTGTACAGGGGTGTTGTTGAATATCATAATGATCTGCCAGAAGTTCTCAAAATATGAATAAAATTGATTGATTCCTGGCAGCCTTAAAACAGCACCACTGTACAAGTGCTAGTAGATAATAAGTTTATTTTGTAATTTTAGCTTTCAGTAATGTTTGTTTGTAATTAGCTTTTTAAGCTACCTTAAGTAAACAAACGTCACCAGGAAACGATACCCAATACATATCAGTCAAATTTTTGCGTGATCACAATATGTACATACATACTTCATCATACTACGTATATGGATAAAGTTTTACAAGGAAAAAAACTATTGAACTAAAAGCTTGAGCTAAATCATGATTTAAATCTATAATTTTAACCCTACAGTGCATAGTGGTTCATATATGAACCGCTATGCATTTTTGCATATAACTTTGTGAGGAAGAGATTTTTTTACCTGAATGCATGGCGATTCAATTGTGAACCAACCACCCACCAGATGTTAACTCAAAAAATAATCCCTAAACTTGTACTGACCATTTTGTATCGATCTTTCGACTGGTCAACACGAGTAGTGACTTCGTGCTACTTTGCAAAGAAATATCTTCCTTTACGTCTTTAAGATATCTCTAAATTTTTTTTATTGTATTGTATATATCCTTGAGAATTATGTCGTGATGTTAGATCTTGAATTGATTTCTCTTATACGACAAATACTGGATGATTCATATATGAATCAGCATGCAATTGTATATACTTATATTTAGTACTTTAGCTAGAATACGTATTTTTATATATTAGATAGCGATGCCTTTTTCGACTTAATCGAAAACATACCTGCCGGCAGTGATGATGAATTAGATGACGCGAGCGATGAGGAAGATAATCTTATTGTTTTGGAGACATTGCTAGATAATTATTTAGATAATTATAATATTTATGAATTGACAATTCTTGTGCCTCCATTAAATATTACACAAATAGAATCAATCTTCAATATCAAACAACCATCCTAATGATCAAGTAGAATCAACAGAACCTACTACATCACAAAATAAACCTAATTCAGCATCTTCCAAAGTCAGAGAGTTGTTGTGGAAAAAGATAAAATTTCAAATATACCATCGACATTTACAAGAAATTCGGTGATGCTAGATTCAATAACAAAATTAGAAACGCCATATCAATAGTTTAAATATTGATACGGCAATAACTGTGTTCAATAAGGATAATAAGTGTTTCAAAACTTTTCGTGAAACCATAACGAATGCACGATGATGCATACATATATGAATCATCCACTTTTTCTAATAAAAAACACAATAACAATGAAAAATTAAAACACGATTTTTTAAATCATTTTTCCCATAATCTACATAAATACGATTTAACACTAGCCTATATTTTTTATTTTTAAATATAAAAAATCAAGCACTGTAGGGTTAATTATGCATATGTAAATATACAACATGAACAAAACCGTTAAGAAACTGTCAAAAAAATACAATCATTAGACGACTATATAATAACTACATATACCCTGTGCAAAGTATGTACTTTCTGCATTTTATTTATTGTATAATTAAATAATTACATATCTTGGATGCAGTATTCTCAACAAGACATCATCATTGACCATTTCCGAAAGTATAGCATTGTGCAGAGTATAGTTTAGTGACAAGTTCCGTGTTATTGTAACGTGTTAACACTTGGGTTATTAATACTTGTTACCTATGCTTTACACAAACAAAGTCTATTTAAGCACCTAGCGAGACATGAAATAACACACAGACACAACGTTACGTGCAATCATTGAAATGTAAGACCGCCAACCAAATAAGGAGATGTCTCGTTATACAGTTATTACGTTATCCGAGTGCAGAGTGCAAATATTCGAGGCACACAGGGCTGGGAAATGGGAATGGGAAAAGGGGACTCGTCTCTACCGCCATGTTGTTTATATGCTAATGAACCCGCTACGAATATACCCGGATTTGGTTCTACCCTAATGGAACTGCACCGCAGGGCTGGAACCAGGCTTGGCTATTTTTATCCCCTATTTGCATTTTGAATGCACTTGCAAAACGCAATTTTCGCCGTGGACTTTGTGGGCCCTTAAACGGACGCGAATTTGTGTGCCAACCCTGACGTGTGTCACACAGGCATAGTTAGTTTAACTCGTATTGTTACCGCGATGCACTGTTATGATGTGCTATTTGACCACGGGTCGATTCGGTTAACCCTTTGTGTAAATTGTATATGGAAAGTTTTGATCGAGGTGTCGCTTAAATGGTTTAACTTTGTGACGTTTAGTTTAAAACGCAGTTGTTACTGTGTGTATATTCTCCGATTTGGTTTCTGCTAATGTTTCACAATAATATATGGTATATATAACTAGTGTAAGCCCTTTGAATATCAACGCCCGCTGAATTTTAAATATCGTAAAGCGCTTTTTTAATAGAGATCCCCACTAATTGATCGAAAAAAAAAAAAAAAATTTAAAATAGTTTTTATAGCGCCATCTATGTATTAAAGCAATCCCCATTAATTGAACGCTATCGATACCAACTCAAAAAAAAATATTTTTTTTTTTTTACTTTACTATTTACTATATTATAATTATTAATTATTTTATATAATAATATTCTGCTATTTTGTAAGTGATTTTGTAAGTGAGTTGTAATAAAAAAAAATAATAGTTTATAAAGCGCCATCTAATTGATCCAACGGTAACGATAATTTCGATAATTTAATTAATATCCAGTTTTATTTTTATTATATTATAATTATTAATTATTATATACATATATCACAGGAACCATCCCCGGCATGATCACAATAAGTCCTGAAAGTTTCATCGCAATCGGTTGAGTGGTTTAGGTGTCTATAAGAGACAAACAGACAGACAGACAGACAAACAGACAGACATTGTTTTTTTTATATGTTCATATAATAATTATAATTTTGTAAGTGATTTTGTAAAAATCAAAAAAAAAAAAAAAAAAATAGTTTCTATAGTGCCATCTATGTATTATTAGCAGAATCACGATCCCTTTTGTAGGTAAAGCCGAGTCACGATATGTTTAAAAAAAAAAGGACTCAACCGACCAAGGGCGATAGAGTATAGCGTTAGCGTGATGACTCTCGAGCTTGCGGTCGTGGGTTCGATCCCCCACTCGTTCTGGTTTTTTAATTATTTTTGCTCAGCGAGCGTTATCAGTAGACAGACAGACGGAATTCGGCTATTATATATACATATAATATAATAAACCATAGTCTATTTTTAACGAGAGAGTATACAGTTTGAGTTTCAGTATCCGTTTCTTGTAACACGTGTGTTAAAAGGGATTAATGTTCGTTTCATTCACAAATTGAGAGATGAATGTTACACGCTATTGATGCATTTGGTGCCACTTGAATGTTTGTCCCTTTTTAACAGATGCTGACTTTGAATTTTTGCACAATAACAAATCTGTACTATATTACGTATATGGATTAAGTAAAAATGGCAATGAAGTCTCAGAAATGAAAGTTAATAAAATGAAATGGAAATGTGTTTTTGTGATTAATGCTTTTGAGTTTTTCTGAAAGTTTTTAAGTTTACTTGTATGTTTTCTGTGAGATGTTGTGATTTATACATCAAAAAGTTGTTTCTTTTAAATTATGATGATTGTTTGCTAATAATGTAAAAAATACAAAGACAGGTATGCAAATTAATTACATTCTAAACTTAGAACTGAAAAATTAAAATCAAATAAATTCTATTTTGATAATAACTAATTAATCACACTCTTACTATAATAGTTCAGCTTATCTAACTATGCTTGTATTAATTCGCATTTGTATAGGTATATTGTGTGTGATATTAAATAATTCAAAAATTATTTATACGTTTAAAAAAAATTAATTCCTCATATTCCAAAAATACCACAGCGTGCGGCTGACGCATAATCAAAGATTCATAGCGCTGCGAAAAGGTTAAAACCCTCAACCCGCAAAGACTCCTTTATGAATATTTATTAATCGCCGAAAAACTTTTCACGCCAGAAAGTACACACACATCTAATAAAAAAAATACATATAAAATATAAAGATAATGTACGTGCGGCAACCCTGGTTATCCGACAGCCATAAATAATACCAACGGCAAACTTAACTCTCGACTGTCGGTATTGATTTAACCGGATTTCGAGATATTGGACCACTACCGTCTCCGCCACAGCGTTACACAAACTCAAATATTAATTATATAATTCGATCGTGTACGGAAATTATTACTATTATTATCGCACCGAAGTTTCCGACGTTTTAACTTAGATTGCGTTTCGGCGTATCCAATTAACTCTTAAAGTGTGACTGTTTAACGGCGGAAGAAGATGATGATGAAAAAAGAAAAACAGTAAAAAACCGGTTTGTAAATTTTTAATCTAAACTTTGCTGCGACGTGAAGTTAAATCGAAAAAGTCAAAAAGTCACAGACGACGAAGAAAAGTCTGCGTGGAATCTCAAATCGATGCGGAAACTATTCTGAAATGTCAATTAACTGAATTGACATTATCCGTAATGAGAAAACTATACACATAATAATTACAAGTGAATTCCAAAACTAAATGTTTATAAGAATATATTTATATGTATGTATAAGGGTCTAAAATTTTATGCCCAGAATTTTTAAAAACTTTTATTTATCCATATAATGTTCATAATCCTTATTATTTACTAAAAACGTGTCCGGTCAATTGGCCATCATCCATTTTACAACAAATGTGTGCTAATAATAATAAGGAAAATAATCTTACTTTATCGTTAGTGCTTGTTTTTACACTAGGAAAGCTTAAGCTAAAAAATCCAATTTACAATTTTATTTTTTAATACAGTACATAATATATATGGTATGCCTGCAGACATATTACTCTTAATTTTGTGACTTGGTGTAATCGGAGGTTTAAAACAGATTATTTTTCAGCAGGCTATATTTATACCTGAAAGATAATGTTACACATTATCGTAATCACCGAGTCTTTTTACTAATTTGTTAAAAAGTCTCTGTGATTACGATTGCCTCTTTGAATCACAAATAAAATAGCTGAATGTGGTATTTATTTTCCATTTTGAACATATGTATGAATATACAATAAACATACATATTACTGTATTTTGCTTAATCTTTTATTTTCATTTCATAATTTATTTATATTGAAATTTTCCCCAATATATGTATATATGTAAGTCTTAAATAATATATAGTATATTTGGTAGAAGTTGAAGGAGAACACATTGTGTACTTAAAATCAGTTTGATTTAAAAAGAAGTAAACGGTTTGGAACCGTCGAAACGAATTGTAACTCACACTTTTCATTTGAATGCTTTTTAAAAGCCACACAACCATTTACCCTAACATTGTCAACTTCTCCTCATCATCATTTTCAACAATTCACCATCCACTGTTGGATGAAGGCCTCTCCAATCCTCTTCCATTCCTGTCTGTCTTGAGCAGTCTGCATCGACTTGACTCCACACATTCATCAGCCCATCTTCCACTCGGTCTACCTTGCTTTCTTTCACATCCTCTTGGATATCATTCCAATATTTCTCGCTGTGTCCACACGTTCTGCTATATCTGCCACTTTGGTCATACTTCTTACCCATGTATTCCTCTTACGGTCCCTTCTTGTGATACCAGGCATGCTTCTCTGTGTGCACTGGATCTTACGTAACATTATTGAATTCACCATCCATACGTCATAACTGGCAGTACGCATTGGTCGTATACCTTATTTTTTAAGCATAGCGGAATGTTGGATACTTCTCCTATATACATAGGTACAAAGATAGCCTATTTAGACAAGGATAATAACTGAATTCGCTCTAAACCAAAAACATAATTTTCAACAATCAATATCTCCAAACGTCATATAACACATATATATAACAAGTACACACGCAGATAGAAGAAACGCTTGATATCTTAATAGCAGACACGCAAGCTTTAATTATTAATTAAAAGGTGACCCTCACTCAGGGTACGAAACACTTCCTTTGGACATTTCTGGATAGGAAAGCTCGAAAAGTTCTTTTGTTGTTTGATTGATGACTGCGGGAGCAGACCTGGAGAGCCTTTCATACACCAAATCGGGCAATAACACGGTTTACCATCATGGTACCAAATCGCCCAAGGAAACGGTAATTAATTTCAAACCAACCCCCTACCCTTCAGACCCTTAATTCTTTCGCAAATCGTGTTTTTGTTTAACATCTCCTCCATCTGAGTGAGGCGTCGGTCGCCGACCAAAAAAAAAAAGTAAAAACCCAATTACGCGTAACGAATTTAAACACCTGACCCTAAAAAAAGGTAAAGGTAAAGTAAGGAGATGTTTGATTTATTCGCGTATTCTGTAATGTTAAACGGAATTCAATATCGCGTTGTTATTATAACGTTTGAATGATGAAACGCGAGCGCTTCGCACAAACCGTAAGGTATAAATGCAAAGATTAAATTTTGCAGTTCAAATATTGTATTGAAAATCTGCGATGTAAGATGAATCAGATATGAGAGCGTTGTGGTAGCGAGCTCAAATCCAATTATAATCTCGCATAAATTATATTATCTGTAATTTAACGTGCTTTACTATGTACACATATATTATATATATGTACATATATACATAATCGAAGAATGAAACTACATAGGATGAAGTGCTTTTGGAAGAATGAACATAGTTTTTAAATCCAACATTCCGCTATGCTTAAAAAATAAGGCATATGACCAATGCGTACTGCCAGTTATGACGTATGGGTGTGAAACTTGGACGCTAAATTCAAGAATGCTACGAAAGATCCAGTGCACACAGAGAAGCATGGAAAGATGTATGCTTGGCATAACAAGAAGAGATCGCAAAAGAAATACATGGGTAAGAAGTATGACCAAAGTGGCAGATATATGTAGCAGTAAGGGTGAAAAAGTTGAAGTGGCAATGGGCTGGACACATAGCAAGAATGGCAGATGGACGCGAGAAGTACTGGAATGGTATCCGAGAGGATGTGAAAGAAAGCAAGGTAGACCGAGTGGAAGATAGGCTGATGAATTGAGAAAAATGTGTGGAGTCAAGTGGATGCAGATTGCCCAAGACAGACAAGAATGGAAGAGGATTGGAAAGGCCTTCATCCAGCAGTGGATGGTGAACGGCTGAAAATGATGATGATGATGATATACATAATAGCCGAAAACCGTCTGTCTGTCTGCTGATAACGCTCGCCTCGGTGAATAATTAAAAAAACAGAACGTCGCGTGAGTGGGATTTGAACCCGGTTAGGCTTGCAACTTTGCTAAATTGTTACGTGTTGTATTATAACGCGCCATCTATGCAACAACTATAAAAACTATTAAATACACATATACTCACCCACACATCCGTTGATATTCAACGGGCTTACACTAGTTATATATACAATATATATACAATAATAGCCGAAAACCGTTCGTCGGTCTGTCTGTCTGTCTGCTGATAACGCTTGCCGAGGTAAATGATTAAAAGACACGAATAATCCGCGCGCGAGTGGGATTTGAACCTTTGATCACCAGGTTGGAATGAGTCGACGCGATGACGAACCTGCTACGATTTGACAATATTAATTGTCAATAGGCTCGCGACATTGCTAAATTGTTACGTTGTTGTATTATAACGGGCCATCTATGCAACAACTATAAAAACTATTTTTTTTCAGTACGGGTGACATGAACGCTCCGTTGATATTCAACGGGCTTACACCAATGTAATATAGATAATGATAGTAAGTTTGGAAATTTTTATTCACTACTAACTACAAGTACAATCTTACATTTTTATCTAACAATTTTAACCTACAGAATTTTCACTCGCGTTTCATGTTCTATCTACTTATTAAACAGATAGCTTAGGCATTTCATACAATTTGGAATTCACACATTGCTACATACATACAGTATATTATATGATGTACTTGTTTATCCTTCATTCGTCAATTAATTTGCTTGAATCAAATTACGGCAATCGCTAATCAAATGGAAAAAATCTGTGCAGTTTTTTTTAATATATACATATGTACATACGTATGTATTTAAGATTGGGCGTTTCTTAATGAAAAGACAAATAACTTATCGGACGAAAAATCCGAGTGGTTTTTCGAAAGTCCTCATTTTTACTTTATTTTATTTTCTGTCCAGTGTGCTTTCGTTGATTTCTTATTAAATGCCGGGGAAAAATGTCAAGACGTCCTCGGAAACTTGAAAAGCAATTTGGAAAGGCTGTGAAATTGTCGAGACCGACAGAAATCCCGACGACGAAGCTTTCGCTTGGTGAAAAATAAAAATAAAATAAAAGAAACTATTACGTAATAGTCACATCTGCCAAAACTAAAAAGGTCAAATTTAATACGACACGAAGTCAAAAAGTTTTTCTATCGCTGAAAAAAAAGTTAAAAAGTCGTCACTGTGTGACTTATGATACAGTTAAAAATAAACCATGTACAATATACACCATGTATGTATGTGTATACCTTCATATACATATGTATACTCACGTGAACATTTTTTCTTATACATATTTAATATGTATGTAATACTTTTTTTTTAACAAAAAGTAATCATACTGTTTAAATCTTGACATTTCTAACCAACAAAAGAAACGAGGATTATTAATAATGAAAAGTTTGACACAAATCAAAAAATATTCGTTGATTTTTAATCTACTTATTAACATTATTCATAAATGATCAATTTTCTGAAGCGAAAACCTCGCAACTATAAATCGACGATTCTTAAAATAAATTTCATCAGAAGCATAAACATTATTTTATATTAAATTTGAACGTAATTAACCATTTCTAATAATGTCCTATCTACATGTCAATCAGCAAATGGACTTCACTATCAGATCTAGGTCCTAATTGAGGACTTAACCCTTTCGGTACTTTGGCTAAACCTTGTGGTGATTTCAAATACAAAATGAAAACTATAAAGCGGTCAACTTTACGCAAAGAAAATCACTACACACACTATAAAATGTTTCCACTCATATTAACGCACCAAACTCAACATTTTTGAATACGCACAATTCAAAAACTTTATTTTGAACTTAATAAGCCGCATATAACGATCAAAAGATAAACAAACTTTTGAGATGTGGTATTGCATAACATTGTAGGTGAACTGGACACAAAGCAAAAGGAACCAATATGCATTTTTTCTTAAGGTGGCGTAATTGATATCAAAATATACGTCTTCGTTCATTGACAAACATTTTAGCATCTATCATTGTGAAGTAATCGGGGACAGATACTCTCCAGTGGTTTCCCATTGCCTTCCGAAGGGGGCTGAGAGGGAGAGGAGAGGACATTGATTTGGTAAATAGAATTGATTTTTTTTGGTACAGTCTCACAACTACATATGTTAGATAAGTTGGTTTATTCTAACAAGATATGGCTGATTTAGATTTTGTAATATCCAGATCTTACCAATGACAATATGTATGGTTGAAAGCCGTCAAGTAAAGCTTTCGACTTATGGAGATCGTACCATGGACCTTTGCTAAAGAGATCAACTAACAACGAAACCATCGCCTGGTTATACATATGTACATACATATGTATGTATATTATAACTCAAATAAATCTAAAAAGTCAAAAATTGGATGCAACAAGACAATAAGAAGAATCTACATTTGCCACGCTATCATATGTACATACATACATATATTATATAGGTAAAGGTAGAAGGCAAGAGTGGAAGAGGAAGACTATGAAAATAATATTGAACCAGACAATAAAACGCTATAACTCTACCAACGATGAGGTCGTGAAAACAAGGCCACTGACAGAAATAGTTAGAAAAAGGTTCATAGACAAGGATCTAATCCTTAATTTCAGAAGAAGACGCTAGTAAGCGTAGTAGGATGAAGCGATAGTAAGATGAAGTGATAGCAAGATGAAGCGATAGTATGATGAAGCGATAGTAAGACGAAGCATTAGTAAGATGAAGTGATAGAAGTATGAAGCGATAGTAAGATGAAGCGATAGTAAGATGAAGCGATAGTAAGATGAAGCGATAATATGATGAAGCGATAGTAAGATGAAGCATTAGTAAGATGAAGTGATAGAAGTATGAAGCGATAGTAAGATGAAGCGATTGTAAGATGAGGCGACAGTAAGATGAAGCGATAGTAAGATGAAGTGATAGTAAGATGAAGCGATAGTAAGATGAAGCGATAGTACAGCGGTCGGGAACCGGCGGCTCCGGAGCCGCATGCGGCTCTTTGTATGAAAACCTGCGGCTCTCGCTGTCATCCAACAAAATCAAAATCGTTTTTTTAGATTTAACTTTATAATACTGCAGGATGAAGGTCTCTTCAATCCTCTTCCATTCCTGTCTGTCTTGAGCAAACTATATCCCCTTGACTCCACACGTTCTTCTCAATTCATCAGCCCATCTTTCACTCGGTCTACTTTGCTTTCTTTCACATCCTCTTGGATACCATTCCAGTATTTCTCGAGTCCATCTGCCATTCATTCTTCAGCCCATTGCCACTTCAACTTTTTTTCACGTTCTGCTATATCTGCCACTTTGGTCACACTTTTTACCCATGTATTCTCCTTACGATCTCTTCTTGTTATACCGAGCATACATCTTCCCAGGTTCCTCTGCGTGCACTGGATCTTTCGCAACATTCTTGGCAGTAACTGGCATAACTGGCAGTACGCATTGATCGTGTGCCTTCCGTTTTAAGCTTAGCGGGATGTCGGATTTAAAAAATTTGTTCATTCTTCCAAAAGCGCTCCATCCCAGTTTCACTCTTTGTTTTATCACATATAATCTGGAAATAATATGTTGCGGCTCCCAAACTTAACCAATTTTGCAAGGTTTTCCCGAATTTGGCTCTTAGCTCGAAAAAGGTTCCCGGTAAGATAAATTTTTACGCAATATCATAGAGGAAGAGTAAGACTTAAAAAAGGACACGTGAACCGTATACTACATAGAACGCTATAATTCTACCAACTATGTGGTCAAGAAAATAAAGGTCAGCGACTTACTCGTAAGTAGTTGAAAGAAAGCTCACAGACAAGGAGCTTACCCTTAATTACAGAAGAAGAAGAAGAAGAAGAAGTCGCATAAATTTTAACTATTATTACAAGATTACGTTGTCGAGAGCGTGCAGAGTCGCGTTGACGCCAACTGGCGCGCTTCGCGCTTTGAGGAGCTTTCGGAAGCGGATGTTCCGAATTTTCCTAAAGTTTTGTTTACGTCATTTGTGGTAGCTGGTGCAGACGAGTGCCTAATAAATTACAGCTGTCGTGGTAACAAATGGACGTGCGTTAGCGGTCGACGCCTCCACCTGCCACGCGGATTGCGGACTCCAATTCGCAAATTGTTTTTTCGTTATATAAAATTTTCATCTTTACGACCAGCTACCCCCCTCGTTCTACACTTCAGATCCCCCCGCAACCCCTCCACTTGGAAACGCCGCGTCAAATTATTTCAACCCTTACTAAATTTCCATTTGTAACGGGGGTCCGCGTCGTCCCCGCGTAATTACGCGGAAAGCTCGCGCTCGCGCCGATACGCGTGTATAATTTGAAAAAATCGCAAAAGGAAAAAAAATCCCCATCAAATATATGACGGTTGTAAAATTGAAAAAAAAAAATTGTATCCCAAATTTTTCGTATTGATTTGTTTGTTCAACTAAAGGCACTCACACACAGCTGCGAAATCGCGTATGAAAACCTAGCGAACTACATATGTACCTACCGAGTCTACTGGCCTGCAAAAGCATCGGTTTCTGTCTGACTAGCCTATCAAACTACCATCTGTCACCTCGCTTTCGGAACGTTTGTATTTCACTCACGATTTTGCCATGGACTCAAGTCAGAGTTATTTATCAAAGTACGCGAATCGCGGTATTCGGCGGAAAATCATTCTTGGTGTAGACGCGTATTCGGTTATCTGCTACCCACGCGCATCTAACATTATTTATTGCGAATTTATTTTATTTATTTATTTATATAATACAGTAGCTAAAGCTAATTATATAATCCTTAACTAAGCACCTATACAGAGATTTTATTTATTTATTTATTTATTTATTAGACGCCTAAAAAGGCTTTTACAAGAAATAATATAAACAAAAAGATAAGAATACAAGAGTAATGTACATATGTATAAATAGAAACAAAAATATAAAAAAAAAAACTATAAAGAACAGTAAAATTTAATCGAACTGAGAAGAGAAACTTCTTAAAAAGAAAGCAGCTTTACCAAATGAATGCTCATGCAGAAATAATCCAAAAGATTCCCATACTCATTGCCGGTCCGAATCAACCTAGGAATAGGAGATTGTACATAATAGTTGGTGCATGAATTACCTTCATCAACAAACAATAATTGAGATCGTGTAAAACGTGCAGGAACCTTTAAACGTAAAATTGACTCAACAAGAGCAGGACAATCAATTAGAGAATTTACAATTTTATAAAAGAAGACCAAGTCATTCACAAGAGATGTTTTTTTTAGACTTCACCAATCGTCACCAAATAAATAAATAATTGTATCAAACTCCCTTATGAAATTTGCTTTTTCTGTATATTGTTTTCAAGCGCTAATTTTTCAATTAAAAATATTCTGTTCGGCAAAATCCACCATATCATTATACTACTACATACAGAATACTATATTAGTTACTAATTAATTACATAATCCTTAACTAAGCATCTGTACAGAGATGTTTTTTAAAGACTGCCAGGAATTTATCAATAGTTTTGGAACTTCTAATTCCATCCAGCAGTCTATTATACTCCAAAACACCTCTGTACAAGATGCTTCTCCTCTATTTATTCTAACATTTATTATAATTAAATTATTTTTATTCCTTAAATTATATTCACATACATATGTACATCCATTCCTCACACAATAAATGTACTAAAATATGATAGTAACATAGTATTATCTAACTTAAATATACATACCAACATGCAAATCTTCAAAGTATCATTCACATTCAACCAATCTAATTCAATCATCATCTTTTTTTACTAGCATACCTGCATTTAAAATACATCTCATACCTCTATTTTGTAATATTTGTAATGTATCTCTAGTTGACTTATCTAACATATTAAATAATGAACCACAATACATAAGATGTGGTCTGATTTGTGATCTGTGATTTGTTTCAATTCTATTAATAATTAGTTGTTTTTGCACTACTTTACATAATATATCTATTATAACAGCTAACAAATATATTGACGTATATAATTATTGCCCCCCCCGCCACCCCCCCAATGCCCCTTTCAATGCAAATTAAAGTTTTCACCACGTGGTTATGCCCGAATATTTAGCGGTTAAAGCCGACTTTACTGTCATGCACTATTTGCTCTTTACCTAGCGAAATTTGCTAGGTTTACCGCGCTAGGGTTACGCGTACGCTTGTGCAGTGAACGAAATCAAATCGGTAAAAAAACCTAATTTAGATCAATGTAAATAAGTACCTTTTTCAGTACTCTAGTAGATACTGCCTGTTTGTTTTTGTAAGAACGTATAATAATGCATGCGGAAAATATATTCATACACAAATATTAAAAAATATCATACTCTATTATTATAATTTTAGAAATAGTATTTAAATGAGCTATATTTTAGTCGAAATATAAACAATTTTAATTGCATAATCGTTGAATAACAAACAAACAGCTTTTTTTCCTTGAGCAACATGGTAATAATTAACTTTAATTTAAATATCATGTTACTTGAAACTATTCCATTAGAACAGTGGTCAGGAACCTTTTTTCGAGCAATGAGTCAAATTAGGGAAAACTTTGCAAAATTATTTACAATTAAATTAAATGTTACTCATTAATCATTAATGAAATGTAAGAAATAAGTTATCCTCGTGATATTTCTCAACGTTCGACAGTTTATTACTAAAATGTATTTTAAAGTTTAATCTGGAAAACGAGCATTTTATATGCCATGACGTTGTGGAAATGGGATTAATTTTGATCTTGTGTAAATTGTGTATTGACAGAGAGCCGCAGGTTTACATACAAAGAGCCGCATGCGGCTCCGGAAGCCGCCGGTTCCCGATCATTGCATTAGAACATGTCGTAGTTTGAATTTAGAGTTTCGTAGAATGCCAAATAACGAAATTTAGCCTATAGCATATTAGGTTAGATTAATCAATTTAAATATAATTAGAAATAGCTTTGATATTTCAGCATTTGTGTAAAATTCTCATTCGCCATCAAATCAGCAGTACATATAAATCAGATTTTAATCACACTTTAGCCGTCCCAGATGTATTTTTACAACGCGAGCACATCCTATCAATCATGTAAAAATCATTTACACACAAAACCATCATCACTCACCCGAACTATACAGGGTGTGCTCTCAACGTCGTAATATAATATTATTTTATCACACAATTACACTGTATTTCTTTGATTGACAATAGAAACTTTTCGCAAACGTACGTACACCATATAGAATATACATATGTATGTACATATGTGTCGCCTAGTTCCAAATCGCGATAAGTCCATAAAACTCACTTGTTCGCAAACGCGGTTTTTTTCTGCTACAGACTTATTTGCTTGATGGCGTTTAAACTCATTTAAAACTTAATTTTGTTGATATTAAACAAAATATTGAGATTAGAAACGTGGACTTATCGTTGTTTGTTTCTAAATATGGCTTTTATCATAGTGCAATTGTCGGTTTTTGGAACTAACACTGATTTTCAATATTTTTTTACGGCGCACTTGGCGGTATTTGGAATAATTCAAGTATAAGGCATCGTTTGAAAACATTCTTAGAACCAGAAAATATTTTATCCTCGTTTTTTATATATTGTGGACTTATCAGGATTTGGAACTAGGCGACTCATATGTACGTATAGATATTTCACTGTTAATTACCGAAACACACATTCGCGGCGTATAATTTCGTGAATTATGTCGTACAATATCGTTATTACAAATAGTGTAGTGTCTCAGTCACTTCAGAGCCGTGTTCAGTCAGGTTTCCGTTTGCTATATTAATGTTTATACGTGAATTGTTCGCAATGGAAACCGCTCTCTGTCTCACCTTTAGAACCCCGAGAATGGATAGGGCCCCCCAGGCCCGAATTCCAAAAGTTACCATAATGGTTACTAGGCAGATGAAATGGGATATCGCATAAACACGACGACACACCTATCAATTCTCAGCCAAGGTTTTCTTCCGAGCGATAGAATGACGCGAATTTATGAGACACTTCTCTACCACTCTTTATCATGGATACGATTTCCATTTTTTTTTTTTTTTTCGGTTTCCCATCGAAAATTTTGTAATGCCGACGTGAAATTTCGCTCTACAGGATGGGCATAAAACAGTTATCTATTTTATAAAAATGTATATCTGCTAAATTAATTATGCTACGGTGTTGAAAATATTAATATTAATAAAGTGCCTAATGTGTGTGGCTATGTGTATATTTATGCTGTATGGAAAATAGCTAAAATACTTAAAATTTGCTAGACGATTACTATTATTAAATATTTTAACGCTTTCAAATATCACAATGAATAAATAGCGAAAACATCCGACTATTGCTTTCAAATTACTAAATTTTGAGTAACAGACCGCAAAAATAAAATAGTGTCAATTTTTTTAACGCTCATCTCATTAACAAAAGCTAAACAACAAATTTCATTATCATATTCGGATTCAGTGGGTCAAACTTAGTAAAGATTGACTAGTCTCCGCTCCGGTCTTATCTACCGGCAATAAGCTAGTAATTTATGCGTGGTTTTCTGACGAGATATAAGCCTTCTTGTAGATTAATACTTACTAAACACGAATATGATAGTCTAAATTAGCTAAAATTTTTTATAGATTTATGCCCACTTTACACGAATCCGATTTTTCTATTTTTTTTTTGATGCTGTACATACATACAGTCATTTTATGGTCAAAACTCACATTGTATTCAATATATAAGTCGCCTTATTCCAAATCCCGATAAGTCCATAACACAATATTTATTAGACGCCTAAAAGGCTTTTACAAGAAATAATATAAACAAAAAAAGATAAGAATACAAAAAGTAATGTACATATGTATAAATAGAAACAAAAATATAAAAAAAATGACTATAAGAACAGTAAAATTTAATCGAACTGAGAAGAGAAACTTCTTAAAGAAAGCAGCTTTACCAAATGAATGCTCATGCAGAAATAATCCAAAAGATTCCCATACTCATTGCCGGTCCGAATCAACCTAGGAATAGGAGATTGTACATAATAGTTGGTGCATGAATTACCTTCATCAACAAACAATAATTGAGATCGTGTAAAACGTGCAGGAACCTTTAAACGTAAAATTGACTCAACAAGAGCAGGACAATCAATTAGAGAATTTACAATTTTATAAAAGAAGACCAAGTCATTCACAAGAGATGTTTTTTTAAGACTTCACCAATCGTCACCAAATAAATAAATAATTGTATCAAACTCCCCTTATGAAATTTGCTTTTTTTCTGTATATTGTTTTCAAGCGCTAATTTTTCAATTAAAATATTCTGTTCGGCAAAATCCACCATATCATTATACTACTACATACAGAATACTATATTAGTTACTAATTAATTACATAATCCTTAACTAAGCATCTGTACAGAGATGTTTTTTAAAGACTGCCAGGAATTTATCAATAGTTTTGGAACTTCTAATTCCATCCAGCAGTCTATTATACTCCAAAACACCTCTGTACAAGATGCTTCTCCTCTATTTATTCTAACATTTATTATAATTAAATTATTTTTATTCCTTAAATTATATTCACATACATATGTACATCCATTCCTCACACAATAAATGTACTAAAATATGATAGTAACATAGTATTATCTAACTTAAATATACATACCAACATGCAAATCTTCAAAGTATCATTCACATTCAACCAATCTAATTCAATCATCATCTTTTTTATACTAGCATACCTGCATTTAAAATACATCTCATACCTCTATTTTGTAATATTTGTAATGTATCTCTAGTTGACTTATCTAACATATTAAATAATGAACCACAATACATAAGATGTGGTCTGATTTGTGATCTGTGATTTGTTTCAATTCTATTAATAATTAGTTGTTTTTGCACTACTTTACATAATATATCTATTATAACAGCTAACAAATATATTGACGTATATAATTATTGCCCCCGCCACCCCCTATGCCCCTTTCAATGCAAATTAAAGTTTTCACCACGTGGTTATGCCCGAATATTTAGCGGTTAAAGCCGACTTTACTGTCATGCACTATTTGCTCTTTACCTAGCGAAATTTGCTAGGTTTACCGCGCTAGGGTTACGCGTACGCTTGTGCAGTGAACGAAATCAAATCGGTAAAAAAACCTAATTTAGATCAATGTAAATAAGTACCTTTTTCAGTACTCTAGTAGATACTGCCTGTTTGTTTTTGTAAGAACGTATAATAATGCATGCGGAAAATATATTCATACACAAATATTAAAAAAATATCATACTCTATTATTATAATTTTAGAAATAGTATTTAAATGAGCTATATTTTAGTCGAAATATAAACAATTTTAATTGCATAATCGTTGAATAACAAACAAACAGCTTTTTCCTTGAGCAACATGGTAATAATTAACTTTAATTTAAATATCATGTTACTTGAAACTATTCCATTAGAACAGTGGTCAGGAACCTTTTTCGAGCAATGAGTCAAATTAGGGAAAACTTTGCAAAATTATTTACAATTAAATTAAATGTTACTCATTAATCATTAATGAAATGTAAGAAATAAGTTATCCTCGTGATATTTCTCAACGTTCGACAGTTTATTACTAAAATGTATTTTAAAGTTTAATCTGGAAAACGAGCATTTTATATGCCATGACGTTGTGGAAATGGGATTAATTTTGATCTTGTGTAAATTGTGTATTGACATTTTGTATTTTACGCAAAACGTCGGAGGACAGAGAGAGCCGCAGGTTTACATACAAAGAGCCGCATGCGGCTCCGGAGCCGCCGGTTCCCGACCATTGCATTAGAACATGTCGTAGTTTGAATTTAGAGTTTCGTAGAATGCCAAATAACGAAATTTAGCCTATAGCATATTAGGTTAGATTAATCAATTAAAATATAATTAGAAATAGCTTTGATATTTCAGCATTTGTGTAAAATTCTCATTCGCCATCAAATCAGCAGTACATATAAATCAGATTTTAATCACACTTTAGCCGTCCCAGATGTATTTTTACAACGCGAGCACATCCTATCAATCATGTAAAAATCATTTACACACAAAACCATCATCACTCACCCGAACTATACAGGGTGTGCTCTCAACGTCGTAATATAATATTATTTTATCACACAATTACACTGTATTTCTTTGATTGACAATAGAAACTTTTCGCAAACGTACGTACACCATATAGAATATACATATGTATGTACATATGTGTCGCCTAGTTCCAAATCCCGATAAGTCCATAAAACTCACTTGTTCGCAAACGCGGTTTTTCTGCTACAGACTTATTTGCTTGATGGCGTTTAAACTCATTTAAACTTAATTTTGTTGATATTAAACAAAATATTGAGGTTAGAAACGTGGACTTATCGTTGTTTATTTCTAAATATGGCTTTTATCAGCTTTTATCATGGTGCAATTGTCAGTTTTTGGAACTAACACTGATTTTCAATATTTTTTTACGGCGCACTTGGCGGTATTTGGAATAATTCAAGTATAAGGCATCGTTTGAAAACATTCTTAGAACCAGAAAATATTTTATCCTCGTTTTTTATATATTGTGGACTTATCGGGATTTGGAACTAGGCGACTCATATGTACGTATAGATATTTCACTGTTAATTACCGAAACACACATTCGCGGCGTATAATTTCGTGAATTATGTCGTACAATATCGTTGTGCAAATAGTGTAGTGTCTCAGTCACTTCAGAGCCGTGTTCAGTCAGGTTTCCGTTTGCTATATTAATGTTTATACGTGAATTGTTCGCAATGGAAACCGCTCTCTGTCTCACCTTTAGAACCCCGAGAATGGATAGGGCCCCCAAGGCCCGAATTCCAAAAGTTACCATAATGGTTACTAGGCAGATGAAATGGGATATCGCATAAACACGACGACACACCTATCAATTCTCAGCCAAGGTTTTCTTCCGAGCGATAGCTTGACGCGAATTTATGAGACACTTCTCTACCACTCTTTATCATGGATACGATTTCCATTTTTTTTTTAGTTTTTTTTCGGTTTCCCATCGAAAATTTTGTAATGCCGACGTGAAATTTCGCTCTACAGGATGGGCATAAAACAGTTATCTATTTTATAAAAATGTATATCTGCTAAATTAATTATGCTACGGTGTTGAAAATATTAATATTAATAAAGTGCCTAATGTGTGTGGCTATGTGTATATTTATGCTGTATGGAAAATAGCTAAAATACTTAAAATTTGCTAGACGATTACTATTATTAAATATTTTAACGCTTTCAAATATCACAATGAATAAATAGCGAAAACATCCGACTATTGCTTTCAAGTACTAAATTTTGAGTAACAGACCGCAAAAGTAAAATAGTGTCAATTTTTTTAACGCTCATCTCATTAACAAAAGCTAAACAACAAATTTCATTATCATATTCGGATTCAGTGGGTCAAACTTAGTAAAGATTGACTAGTCTCCGCTCCGGTCTTATCTACCGGCAATAAGCTAGTAATTTATGCGTGGTTTTCTGACGAGATATAAGCCTTCTTGTAGATTAATACTTACTAAACACGAATATGATAGTCTAAATTAGCTAAAATTTTTTATAGATTTATGCCCACTTTACACGAATCCGATTTTTCTATTTTTTTTTTGATGCTGTACATACATACAGTCATTTTATGGTCAAAACTCACATTGTATTCAATATATAAGTCGCCTAGTTCCAAATCCCGATAAGTCCATAACACTCACTTGTTCGCAAACGCGGTTTTTCTGCTGCAGACTTATTTGCTTGATGGCGTTTAAACTCATTTAAACTTAATTTTGTTGATATTAAACAAAATATTGAGATTAGAAACGTGGACTTATCGTTGTTTGTTTCTAAATATGGCTTTTATCATAGTGCAATTGTCGGTTTTTGGAACTAACACTGATTTTCAATATTTTTTTACGGCGCACTTGGCGGTATTTGGAATAATTCAAGTATAAGGCATCGTTTGAAAACATTCTTCGAACCAGAAAATATTTTATCCTCGTTTTTTATATATTGTGGACTTATCGGGATTTGGAACTAGGCGACTCATATGTACTAAGAGATTTTTACGATTCAATTCAAATCGTTCCAAGTAACTGTCTAATATATGTATTTACATATATGTATGTATATGTACATACATAGACAAATGTCAAAAATAGTATGTGCGTTTATTTGTTATTATTATTTCTTATTGAAACACGTTTTATGAAAGTTTTTCCGTCTTTTGTTGTACTTTTCGATTGTGTAAAAAAGTAAGCGCTTGAAAGCACATATTTTAGTGCAAAGTCAAAATTTTCAAGAGAATTTATCGAAATTATACTTTGTTTACGTTTTGTTTCCATTTACTGACCTCTGTTAAGATTTATTGATTTGAAATAAAATTATTAACTTAAATGAGTCTTTACATATTATATTGGCAAACAATTAAATTTCTGAAATACAAGTCCTCACTTATTTATATTTCTAATTTATGATTCTGTTTTATTTATTTATTTATTTTCTTTTTAAATCGTTACATAGATGACAAGAGTTATACTACCTTTCTTATCGTCTGGAATAAATGATATTATCATTATTATAAAGACCATCCTGTGTGCTTTCCCTCAGTTTGTAACAAACGTGCACTAGAAAGGGGAGAAACAAAGGTTTTCCTTGATAAACATCCGATAGATATACGAGTATATATGTGTGTGTGTGCATTTGTGGTATAAAAGAGTCGTAGAAGCCACATTTTTATGGTTTATTGGCCGTATATTATTTGCATGTAGTCGCATTAACGGTGAGTTAGTATGGCAACGGTTAATGGTCCGAGACTCCATTATCATTAACTTGCCGAGCTCTCGATGAAATTTTCCTAAATTATGCGCGGCGAGATATATCAAATTATGCCGGGGGAAAAATTAAATTAAATTTTCCGACAATGTTATTATCATATTTATGCTAGTATCCCAGAAATTTCGCCAGTACTAAAAGTGACAATAAATTATTTAAGTCTTTTTTGGTACATCGGTATAACGTTAAAGAACGACAACGTGATAGGAACTTACATACATACATAATATATCATATGAATTTCTTTGGTTGATATATCCTTAAAGTTTACTTAAGGGAATTTATTAAATTATGCTTTTAAGGAATACTTTTATATTACAGTAAATGTATATTGTAAGTGGTCATCAAAATTGATGGACAGAGATAAACCTCCCGCGTTTTTCTTCTTCTTCTAACTCTTTAACGTTCCGTGTCTATCTTTCTTTCTTCCGTCCATCTCGGCGTAATCTAATCTAACCAATATTTCCCCAGTGACTGATTTACATTTATAAATAATTACAAATTATATAAAATCAACAAAAAAAATTGAGATCAGAAACCAGGATTTTCCATTGACGATGCGTTTAATAAAAGATATTTTCACATGCATTTTCGGACATTTAAAGGAGAAATATATCAATTTGGAAATAATACACGTTTACTTAAAAAATATTTAACCTGTAGCGCATTTTTGAGATTCTTTAACTTAACTTTAACTTCCATAGTTCCAATGCCGTTATATGAAGATATGCATTTTATAGGAGTCGATATGAAAAAAAGTATTTAAATTATTTTGACTGGAAATTATGAAAAATGAAAATATTTATACCACACGACAAGAGTTTAGAATCAATTTCTTTGTCTTCCATAGAAAAAGTAAAATATAATAAACATTTATAAAATTAATAAATATATAGAAATTATAAATATAGACGGACTTCAAGTAAATAATTTAAAATAATGCTTAAAAATGCGTACTGCCAGTTATGACGTATGGATGTGAAACGTGGATGCTAAATTCAAGAATGCTACGTAAGATCCAGTGCACACAGAGAAGCATAGAAAGATGTATGCTTCGTATAACGAGAAGAGGTCGTAAGAGGAATACATGGGTAAGAAGTATGACCAAAGTGGCAGATATAGCGGAGCGTGTGAAAAAGATGAAGTGAGAACAATGGATGGAAGATGGACGCGAGAAATATTGGAGTGGATCTGAAAGAAAGTAAAGTAGATCTAGTGTACCATGATTTGATGAATTGAGAAGAATGTGTGGAGTTAACTGGATGCAGATTGCTCAAGACATACAAGAATGGAAGAGGATTGGAGAGGCTTTGATCCAGCAGTGGATCGTGAATGACCGAAAATGATGATGATCTACATATGTACATATGTATGCAAAAATCAATGTCTGTCTGTTTGTCTGTCTGTTTATCTGTCTGTTTGTCTGTCTGTTTGTCTGTCTGTTTGTCTGTCTGTCTGTCTGTCTGTTTTTCTGTCTGTTTGTCTGTCTGTTTGTCTGTCTGTTTGTCTGTCTGTTTGTCTGTCTGTTTGTCTGTCTGTTTGTCTGTCTGTTTGTCTGTCTATTTGTCTGTCTGTTTGTCTGTCTGTTTGTCTGTCTGTTTGTCTGTCTGTTTGTCTGTCTGTTTGTCTGTCTGTTTGTCTGTCTGTTTGTCTGTCTGTTTGTCTGTCTGTTTGTCTGTCTGTTTGTCTGTCTGTTTGTCTGTCTGTTTGTCTGTCTGTTTGTCTGTCTGTTTGTCTGTCTGTTTGTCTGTCTGTTTGTCTGTCTGTTTGTCTGTCTGTTTGTCTGTCTCTTATAGGCTCCTAAACCACTAAACCGATCGCGATGAAACTTTCAGGACTTATTGTGATCATGCCGGGGATGGTTCCTGTGAAAAAAAAATCGGGAAAAAAAACGGGAACGGGAACGGGTCAGATAACGTACTAGGAACGGGAACGGAACGAGATCAGGCATTGCAACGCATGCCGGGTCAGCAAGTAAGTAATAAATAACAAAGAAGAGACACTCAAGAATAGATAATTAGAAATCTAGTTTGCATGAAATCCTTACTTCTATAATATAATTAAACTTTGCGCCATATAAACCATGTTCAATTGCAACACAAAGGTTGGACACCCGTCTAGCACTCAATCACATAATATCATACGAGTATTTTAAAGGCTTAAATCTATATATATAAAAATGAATGTCTGTCTGTCTGTTTGTTTGTTTGTTTGTTTGTTTGTCTGTCTCTTATAGGCTCCTAAATCACTCGATCCTGAGCACAGATCGTCAAGGATCATCACTTTTCCAACATGTTCAACATACGGATACCACCTTACTACACCCAGGCACACATACACATTACCCCACAAACAACTCACAACCATCTACACTCGACCTCGTTCTCGTCAGAAACTCTCCAACTATATCACTACCGGTGACCCTTCAGGCCCTATCTTCTGACCATCTTCCAATTATGTTTTCAATAGAGGGAAAACTAGAAGAAGTCCCCAAACGTGGATGGAACTATAAAGCGGCAGACTGGAAGTCGTTCAAATCTTACGTGAACGACCACACAACTCTTACATCATCTACTTTAAAAAAAAAGTGACATTGAGAACTCCATCACTCAATTGACTGATACCATAACTAAATCCAAACACCTTCATATACCAATCATCCAATTCACTTCGCAAAATATAGAAATCACAGACTTTGTTAAATATCTTATCATAAGTAAAATAAATTACGTAAAATCTGGCAGAGAACAAAAGATCCGACACTGAAACCTTTAATTAATAAACTTTCATATCAAATTAAAATTAGAATCAAGCGAATTAAAATGACACTTGGTCAGAAAAATTAGAAAAATTAAATGCAATAGATGGCTCCCTCTGAAATTAACGAAAGCGATCCGTAGATCAAAAAAATTCGATCCCTCCATTGAGTGATGGCGTGAACATGGTGACACGAGACAGTGACAAGGCGGAACTCTTAGCAAACGCATTCCAAAAGCATCACACACTCACACATCACTACCATCACACACCGACATACAACAAAGTCAACCATTCTATCAAAAGCATATTAAAACTGATATTAACAATACTAATTCTGTGAAACTAGTCCATCCGTGCGAAATTCAAAATATAATTCATAGTTTAAAGAATAAAAAAAAAAGCCTGGCCGTGACGCAATAGATAATGTAATCATAAAACAACTTCCGTTCAGAACCTTAGTATTATTGTCAAAAAATATTTAACGCCTGCTTACTCACTGGGTATTTCCCAGAATACTGGAAAGTCGCAAAGTCATTCCACTGCCGAAGCCAGGTAAGGACCCAAAAAAACCCAGTCAATTACCGACCCATCAGTTTACTTTGCACTCTCTCTAAAATTTTAGAAAAAATCATTTACTCGCGCTTACTAAAAAAATAGTTGATAAAAATCTGATTAATGAACAATTTGGTTTCCGCTCGGGACATTCCACAACCCAGCAGCTTACCAGATTAACTGAGCACGTGACGAAGAACTTTAATATGAAGAGAAGTACGGGGATGGTGTGTCTCGACATAGAAAAAAACCTTCGACACAGTTTGGCACGATGGACTAATTCACAAACTAATCAATAACAAAGTACCCAACTACCTTATTAATATCATCCGATCATACCTAACCGATATAAAACTAATAGTTAACGTAAAAGACGAACCATCGATGCCGAAACCGATCGTGGCGGGAGTTCCACAGGGAAGTTTGCTAGGGCCACTCCTATTTGCCATATATATAAATGATATTCCCGTTCCAAAAAAAGTGCCACTTAGCACTCTATGCAGACGATACTGCTTGCTTTACGAGCAGCACCAAACCTGACGCAATTCGTAAAAAAATCTTGAATTAGCTTTAAAATCATTAAACGACCATTTTACAAAGTGGAAAATAAAAATTAACCATACAAAAACGGACGCTATATTCTTTAGTGTTCGAAAGCACAGGCCGAGTTCAGAACTGAAGATCCCATCAGGAGAAAGGCTGAAATGGCAAGCTCAGTTGAAATATTTAGGAATAATATTTGATAGAAGAATGCGCTGGGCCCCACAATTAGAGTCAGCGAGGTGCAAGGCGATGCGCGCGATGGCAGCGGTCTATCCGTTGTTCAACCGTCGTAGCGCTTTGTCACGATCCAATCGCATCAAAATGTATCGCGCCCTAATACTACCAATATTAACATACGCTGCGCCTGTTTGGAACAATGCCTCCACCACTAACCATACTAAACTGCAAATCGTGCAAAACAAAGCCATCAAAATCATATATAACACCCCCATGTATACTAACCTCAAAACGCTTCACTCGCGAAACAACATCCCACTTGTAACTGATATTACTAACAAATTAACCACGAAGTTTTACCAAAAAACTACCAATAACCACGCTAACAAATTAGTAAAAAGTCTCGGTGATTACGATAGTGTGTCATTACCATTCAGGTATAAACATAGGCTCCCGAAACATAATCTGTTTTAAACCTCCGTTTACAGTAAGTCACTAGAAATAAGAATTTAATGTATCTGCATGCATACCCTATTTATTATGTATTGTATTTAAAAAAATAAAAATAAAATTTGTAAATAGGTTTTTTAGCTTAAATTTTCCTACTGTAAAAACAAACACTAACGATAAAGTAAGATAATTTTCCTATTACTACTAACACACATTTATTGTAAAATGGATAATGGCCACTTGACCAGGAACCATTAGGATACGTTTTTTTAGTAAATAAGAAGTATTATGAACATTATATGGATAAATAAAAGTTTAATAAAAAAAAAAAAAAAAAAAAAAAAAATCACTCGACCGATCGCGATGAAACTTTCAGGACTTATTGTGATCATACCGGGGATGGTTCCTGTGAAAAAAAATCGGGATAAAACGGGAACGGGAACGGGAACGGGCCTGCTCACGCGTCAGATAACGTACTAGGAACGGGAACGGGAACGGGATCGGGAACGGGATCAGGATCGGGAACGGGACCGGGATCTGGAATCGGGAAAAAACGGGAACGGGAACAGGAACGGGCCTGCTCACGCGTCAGATAACGTACTAGGAACGGGAACGGGAACGGGATCGGGATCTGGAACGGGAACGGTATCAGGCATTGCAACGCATGCCGGGTCAGCTAGTAGTATGTATATAAATTAGATATTTATCTCACCACAATGCACCAGAAGGAACAGCAAGATCAGCTTCTCGAGGGACTGCATCTCTGTAATCGGATTCGTCGATTCCGGATTCGTAGTACTTCACGGTAACGAACGTCGTCTCGATTCGATTCCCGGTTGCATTTTCCGGCACGAGTTTTCCGGCTCACGTGCGCCACACCCGGGAAAACTCATTTCCTCTCAGTCCTTATTGACCACGACTGATTTTCACCGAGTGCCAATGCACGTGTGCAAATATCCACAACTGTCCTTTTTTCCGATACACCACAACAATTTCCGGTTCAAATCTTCACACAGACTTCGTACATATAAAACTACCTGAAAGCAAAACAACAACGGAATTAATTAATTTTTCGTTTGATTTATACACGTCGATACGGCGAGATTGTGTTTTATTGTGCCGACGTTTTGCCCGTGCCCATTAAGGGTAGTATTTTTTAATTGAGGTTAAAATATTTCGTATTCGGAGTTTATCTGAAGCACGCACAAACCGCTATTTGACCATTTATTTGCCTTAAATATCTGATAAGGCTTTAAATACAGACATTCTGTTCGACGTTAATGGCTCGAAGGAAATGAAATTCGTATCGAAACGAATGCTCACACGTAAGTACACGCTGTAGAAGTTCGTTTCGTTCACTAATAAAAAAAAACTGTACCTATTCCGTCTTCCATTCTCGTTTGAATGCAATAATAATATTAAGATCGTAATCTTCCAAAGTCTACTTTTGAAATTCACCTCTTTTTCTTTACTTTGTCCATATTTTTTTTGTTGTTAAGGGAAAAGTTGTTGTGAGTATTATTGTTTGTGAGACGTGTGCAGTGGCGGTGATTCCTGGGGAAAAAGGCTTTATTCGCCCCAATAAACATGAATAAAGTTTCGAAAGCGTATTCAAAACGTTGGAATTGCGCAAAATGCGTGTGTTTATTTTATTTTTTTTCCCTTTTTGTGAAAGGGGAAAACTTGTTTGAGTTCGTTCTTGTTCTGCGAGGGTCGTATAGCTCAACGTATGCCGCGCGCGTTCGTTAAAAGAATTTTAATATTTCAAAATGCCAATTCTTTTCAAAACTACTATAAAAATGCATTTATAAAACCCTCATCCTACTATATTCAATTAAAAATCATTTATTTAACTGTTATTTTTGAGGCTTTCATTGACATTGATTGAACGCATATGAACAAGTAAAACTGGGGCAACAAATCAATCAATTAATAAGTCTTTTTGAAGGAAAGTTTTATGTTAACAGAATTTAATTGTCATTTACCTTACAAATCTACAATCAGAATGGTCATACAAAAAGGTGGAAATTCGTTTAACAATAATATAATCGATGTTTTTATGACTTATTGATGGAGAATTCAGAAGTTTATTTTATCTAACTATGTACATTGGTTTTTCATTATAACTTTTATCTGCGGTGTGTCAAAATATAAGTTTATTTTAATGTGAAAGGAGTATTATGTATAAAAATGTTTTCAGTTAGAACATAAGCTACCGTAAAACATGTTTTTTTCTTAGCACATTCAAGTGCTAACTGCTAATCGACAAGTGAGTGATCTACGGGCCTGGACGAGTTGAAAAATATGCTCCAGGCCGAAACTAAATCTAAGTTAAAGGCACATAAAAACGAGGGGCGAAATTCCTACGTACATACATATGTATGTATGTATGTTCAACTGCCCGGAGATATTTATGAGTTTGTTTGCCGATAGTTTGTCGGAAAGTTTTCCACCTTTCTCGACCGATGCAGTCCAGGAAAACTTTCCAATATCCGTTAGAACCAATTGGAAAAGTCGACGATCTTTTCGACGTTCGATTTTTGCAATGCCAAATATATGTATGTGTATATTCAAACGCTGAAAAGTTTATTTGGGTGAACGCATTGAATCTCGAAGTTTATTTCGCAAGAAATTTATTATTATTTGTATTGATTGTGATAAAGCGTAAACTGCGTTAATCATTTTATAAACGAAATACATTGCCGTTCATTAAATAGAACCGAAAATGTTTCTGTGCTATACTTTATACGGAGAATTAAGCTTCAGAACGTGTTTATGCATTATTTATATTCCATTAAAAGTTTCGGTTGTAGTATAAACAGAAAATTTAGACTTGTTTACCCCGAAGTGACTGTTGGTCTTGGTTTCTCAATATGAGAGTAAACACAGCCGTCGGATTTATTTTACCAAAATTACCATTTCACAGTGTTCGTTAACCGAACTGTATAATCGAGTTTTTGACTTTGCACAAAAGTCTAACCTTTCATTGTATACGTATCTTAATCAGAAAATTTACACAGTGTATGATGAATTTCTCGCGTGGGATTTTCATTATAAAAAAAAAACACAAAATCATTATCAAAAGAATTTAATTCGTTGTTTGGACTTGGTTTTGTTTTGTGTACAAACAAAATTGTTTTCTAATGCAAATTAGGCCGTGTATTTATATGCAAGAGCGTACGATAAATTGTTTTTAAGATTAAGATATCATATACATTAACATTTAAAAATGAAAAATTTCTTCATATTAACAAAAAAAAAAAAGAGAAAATTTACACCCAAAACGCGAGACTGAAGTTAGATATATTATTTTTAATCAAACGACTGACATTTAAACGGTTCAAACGAAATATAAACTCACGCACATTTGCTACAATATTTAAATAAACCTACGTGTAACCTTAAACGTACGCTATACATTTTAATACAAATTAAACTGAAAAAGTACCACTCAAATATGCTTCTGTATTAGTTCTTTTTCTTACAAAATGCTCGGACAAGTGTTGTTTTTTCAAAAGTGGTTATTTTTGGACGCTCATTTTTAGTGACTAAGACATTTTTTCCATGTCCAAAAAAAAAAGTGAACATGTAGTACGCAATCAGGACTATAATTTGCAACAAAAAAATTGACATCTGCTGTCATCCATATTAGGGAAATTTATTATAATCATTTTTCCGCAGAAGCATACTTGAACGTTGCGTAAAGAATAACAGCGATAATTTTACAAGTGTCAGTTCGTATGATTTCAAGTCAAACTAAAAACGGTTTTTCGATCAAAAATACAGTGTTAAAACACAGTAATACTTACAGTCAAATCTAAACAGTAGAAAACATTCAAAAGTTCAACATATGTATGTAGCACACGGATTTTATTACGATTATTAAGATACGTCGAACGTTCATTAACAACTATTATATTAAATTTATATATATGTATGTATGTAGGCTATGGATATAAATTTATAATAAAACGACGTTTTGAACGTGTCAGATCGATCGCGTTTAACAAGTGTCCTGAATTTGCACGAACGGGCACCGCGAACGGCACGTGGCCTCTCGTCCTCTCGTCCGTTTCCGTTCGCGCTCGTTTCCACAGCCCGAGAACACACAGGGGTGAATTTCCCGAGGGGGGCGAGGGGGAATTTTCCGAGGGGGATTTTTCCGAGGGGTGGTGCCGGGACTTCGGAATAAATCGGTCCCGGCGCCGCCCCTAGACGAGCGCGCTCCGGCTAGGCCGCGTCGCGACTGAATCTGTGCCTTCGTTTTGCTACCCCAGGTCAGGTCGGACAGACAACACCCCCACTTTGGCCACCAACTACCCCTTATATCTACCCCTATATATACCCCTATATATACCCCTATATAAACCCCTATATAAACCCGCCACACCCCAACCACCGGTGACGCCCTCCACCTCCGCGAACACGTCTAATCCGGACTCTGTCGGACTTATTAGCCTAATTTATTCATATGCGAACCCCATCTATACGTTTGAACCCCCTGTACGCTTTCCAATCAAACCTTATTTCAATTGGCATTAAAAAAAAAAAAAGTTTACTAGCGGGCTAGTAAACTAGCTCGTGTAATAGGCGAAGCTAGTAAACTATCTGTCTTTCTCGGCCGAGCGAGTGATGGGGGTATTACGCAGGGCTAGTTTACTCACTACGATCTAGCTGGTTTGGTGGTTTACGAGTACAAAACCACGTGTAATAGGTGAAATTAGTAAGCTCGCCGGCTTTTTCGCAGAGTTCGAATGTTTAAACTTTACTCGCACTCGCTCGGCTGTTTCACAGTCATTTCACAGTTACGGTTTTGAGGTTAAGAGCTATATTTTCAGTATTTTGTATTATTTTCTGTGTTTTTGCTGTATATCGTCAGGAACTTGGCGATATGCTCACAATTCCACTTCATTTTCATTGACAACTCACAAGTTGATGATAGCGCCTCTAGCGGCAGCGAGTGGCAACATTTAGAGAGTAAACTTCACACGTGTAATAGGTTTACTAGCTACTCGCTGCTAGCACTACGTGCGAGATTGTAACGAGTAAACTATCCCTGTGTAATACCCGCTTGAAGTTCGAATGTTTGAAAATTTTACTCGCTACTATCTGACTAGTGTGACGTCACTTCATTTTGACAGTTTGAGGTTGAGCGGTTCATTTTCAGCTTCCAACACACACATGTATGTATGAAGATTTAGTCAAAATTGTATTATTTATTATTATCCGCATTTTTCATAATCACCATCCATTGCTGGATAAAGGCTCTCCAATCGTCTTCCATCTCTGTCTGTCTTGAGCAATCTGCGTCTACCTGACACCACCCATTCTTCTCAATTCATCAGACCATCTTCCACTCGGTCTACCTTGCTTTCTTTCACATCCTCTCGGATACCATTGCAGTATTTCTCGCCATCCATTCTTCTCGCTATGTGTCCCAGGCACATTTTTCACACGTTCCCCTTTTTGTGTCACTTTGGTCATGCTTCTTACTCATGTATTCCTCTTACGATCTCTTCTTGTTATACCAAGCATACATCTTTCAATGCTTCTCTGTGTGCACTGGATCTTACGTAGCATTCTTGAATTTAGCATCCAAGTTTCACATCCGTACGTCGTAACTGGCAGTTTTCATAATGAATAATAAATATATCGTTTATTTATTATAATAGTTTTATTATAATAACAATTTGCCTTCGCCCTTCGTCGTTTGCTGTTCGGTTCGCCGGTGTGGACCCACCTTTATTATTTGTCGAGCAGAGTAAAGTGGGTGGACTATATTCAAATATTTCAAATAGTCTTGTCTTTGCGTTGTCTGTTTAACTGCAAATTTACTTTCCCCAGAGAAAATTACACAGTTGCGTAATGCAACGAATACACATCTTAAGCATATGCAGGTTTAGGCCTGAGGGAAACCACCTTGTGATTGAATAAAATTAAAACTGTATGATGTTCTCTTTTGATTGTATTTAAAATACACCACAGAAAACCATTCGCGACCCCATTTAGGGGTCGCGACCCATAGGTTTGGAACCCGTGCGAGTTAGTAGAGTGTTTCGTAATTTAATGAAAAATGTGTTGCCACTCTGTACATACATATACATATATGTATGTATATATAACAATTAGATACCATTTGATGGACCAACCATTCAAGTTCTTTATTTATGCTTGATATCGCCAGTAAGATCTTTATGCCTCAACATTATTCTGAACGTTTTCGAGAAGAGCTAAGTGGAATTTACTCAAAATTTTATAATTATTTATAATATGAACAGTTCTTGGTAAACCATGAGCTTTTGTCGTTTTATTGCCAAGATTTTCGAATTTACTTGCTTCAGAGAAAACATTGCGTGATCCAACGATCGTACATATTATGCATATATGTACATATGTATGTATGTATAGTTAGAAAGTAATTTTTCTACGTTTTTGACAACATTTTACCGTTTGTCACTGTGAAGTGTCGTGGGAAATTTACTCTCCAGTGGTTTTCCGTTACCTTTTGGAGTTGACGTACATATAGTAAAGAAAGAAAGTACAAAGAATTGGTCGGTAGGAAGAATGTAAGGTACAGTGCTAATTTTTGGATAATCTCAACAACTGATAAATTTTGACAGTTTTATAATATTCAAATCTTTCCAGCAGCGATACCAACAGTAAAAATCTGACTGTAAAATCTTTCTAATGTATGGGGATTTGAAATTCGTTCTCAAAGTGTACCAATTTATTGTTGTATTTATAACGTTACAATTTATATTTCACATATAAAATGTACAACAAGGATGATATAAATTACTCGAACAATCGTTAAGATTAATACGATAGGAATTGTACAAAATTATATACCGCACGGAAAAATATTGCTGAAAAATTGTATTGTACCATTTTTTTTATGGTTACATCCAACAATGGCTAATATCAAATTCAACTCGCGTTGTAGACAGGTGGGATAAATAATGCGAATCACCTGGGGAACGGGAACGAAAGTTATATATTCACATCAAAGGTAGATACATAGATACATAAACATTGAATTGTTTTTTCAATGACCGGATAAATAAATATTACACGTTAATATAAAATTGAAACTATATTTACATAAATACATATATTCGTGAATTGTGTCAACCTTGTTAATAATTCAAAAATAAATAAACATTCAAAGAGATATGTATATTTTATAGATGAAGAAAATACAATATATTTCGATGGAATACGAAAACCATAAAGAAAAAACCTTTTTATGTAAATGGAAACAGTGCGCGGAAATTATTGTTTTTTGATCGTAAAAAAAAAACCTCGTAGATCTTTATCGTTTATTCAGATGCGATACTGAATAAATGATGTATTTAAAATAAAATCTGTGCGACCAACACGCAACTTGTTCCTTTTGTCTGCTTCAAATTACGAAATTTCAATTGCGAAAAGCACTTATGGAAAGTGGAATGCGGAAAAGCGGGCGGAAAAAATCACACATTTTAATTAAATTTTCAACTAGCTTCACCCTATTTCAATTGTGCACTCATAAAGCGTATGTTTAGAATAGTTTTAGATTTTACTAAGTGTAATTCCTAATTAAGTGCTAATATCATACAATTTTTAATATTAGTATGATTCGATACTCAGTTCTTGATTATTTATTTTCTATCTGTACATATTTCTATTTTCTGTTTTATTATGGTTTATATTTCTATTTTCTGTGTTTATAATCTATTTCGTTTATTTTTAATCATCATCATAATCATTTTCAACCGTTCACCATCCACTGCTGGATGAAAGCCTCTCCAATCCTCTTCAGTTTCCTGTCTGTCTTGAGCAATCTGCATCCAGTTAACTCAACACATTCTTCTAAATCGTCAAATTGGTCTACCTTGCTTTCTATCACATCCTCTCTGATACCATTCCAGTATTTCTCGCGTCCATCTGCCATCCATTCTTCTGGCGATGTGTCCACTTCAACTTTTTCACACATTCCGCTATATCTGCCACTTTAGTCATACTTCTTACCCATGTATTCCTCTTACGATCTCTTCTTGTTATACCGAGCATCCATCTTTCCATGCTTCTCTGTGTGCACTGGATCTTGCGTAATATTATCCACGTTTCACATTCATACGTCATAACTGGCAGTACGCATTGGTCGTATGCCTCATTTTTTAAACATAGCGGAATGTTGGATTTAAAAACTATGTTCATTCTTCCAAAAGCACTCCATCCTAGTATTATTCTTCGTTTTGCCATCCATTCTTCTCGTTATGTGTCTGCTTGAATTTTTTCACACATTCCACTATATTCACCACCTTGGTCATGCTTCTTACCCATGATTTCCTCTTACGATATCTTCTTGTTATACCGTGCATACATTTATCCATGCTTCTCTGTGTGCACTGGATCTTACGTAGCGTTTCGCATCCATACTGGCTGTAAGCATTGGTCGTATGCCTTATTTTTTAAACATAGCGGAATGTTGGATTTATAAACTATGTTCATTCTTCGTTTTTATCCATGTTAATTTTTTAACGAATGACAAAAATTGAACTCCCTTGTCGTCTAGAATAAATTAAATTATTATTATCATTATTAATTGAATTTCCATCGAATATTTTCAATATAATAAATTTCCTTTGTTTAAAAAGTTTTCCGTTAACACCCCAGGCGTAAAACAATCTACGCCCCGTTAACACTTCAGCTTCATAAATCTTCATCGGATAATTGAAAATGAGCACTTTTCCTTATTTCCACGCGATAAACAAACAACAGGGAAAAACTTTCAGATGCACATACGATACAAAAAGTTCGAACAAAACCAATATAACACCACCTTAACCTTTGTGGAGCATAAAAGAAATCACACACAACGAACGACAATGAACAAATTGAGTAAAATCGGTGCCAAAACGGTATTGTGCAAATTAACCTTAACACCCCCTCCCAACCCCTCACTTAAATTCTGGAGCACAACCTTTCGTTTTATATGGCATTGTCTCGCTCTAGCGCGATATTTTCGTCTCTCTCTGCGTTTTCGGGAGCCACCGGGAATCGATACTGGACCCCGTGGGAAACCGGGACCAACAGCCACACCATTTTTCAAAAAAATATCATACATATCTGGTATAATATATTATTATGTGTGCTGTGTACAAAACTCGACGCTTGCATCTGTGTCGTAAATCAAAAGTCGATTTTGTGATTTCAACGCTGTTGCACTTCGAGCGAATGCATTTCCGAAACTCGTAAAGCGAATGCGATCAGAATTAACGATGCTGTTACTCCTGTAGAAGCATTTCAAATTCGCGCAGAGTATTTCTAGTACATACATATACAGTTTAAGTGTAAAAATTCACGTTATAAGCTCGTTGACGCAATATTACTACTAATATTTTCAAAGACTCGTTAATTTTGTTATGTATTGGAGGTTGAGGAACGGAGAAAAATGAGAAAACACCACTTGATGGTATGAAGATCGTTTGTTTATTTATTGATTTCACAATGGTTCATTTGGTGGCACAATTACAGTTAAATATAAAGATTTGTGTGTTGGTATAATTCGGAAAATTGCGTAATTATCGGTATAGCAAATCGGTTATAATATATATAATATAATGAATGACGTAAGAATTTACGTCTGATTGTGTGACTGTTGACTGGTGGAGTGCAGAGAAGTGCGGTGATTCTGACCTTTACATCTACATATATATAAACTTTAAGGGGTTAGAGAGGCGAGGGGAGGTGAGAAGGAAGTCGACTGATCCTTGGGTCGATTGAAATTGGTCAATAGGTCGCCTGATTTGCGCTGTCGAATTTGATTGGTCAACGTCAACTTAGACTGAGGGGAAGAGAGGCAGGGGGGTATGCGTTGCAATGTCTGACTCATCCCGGACTGTCCCGAATAAACTGAGGGGGAATTGAGGAATCGGCGAGAGGGGCATATGTTGTGACCTCTGATTCGTCCGAAGGTATGACGAATTTCATGTTAAATGCGTATAAGACCAAAAGTCCGTGGTCGTTGCTACGGCTCGATATTCGGTTGTACTATTGCGTCATGAGTATGATATAACAATTTACAGACCAATAACACTACTTAAAAAAACTACCGGAATGGAGACTAGTTAATCTTTACTAAGTTTGACCTACTGAATCCGAATCTGATAATAAAAATTGTTGGTTAGGTCTGGTTTATGAGATATGAGCGTTTAAAAAAAATGAACAATATTACCGCTTTTTTGACTTTGGCGGTCTGTAACTCAAAATTTAGTCCGTTAGTGTTCAAAATGAATATTGAAAACAATAGTGAGATGCTTTTGCTATTATTTGTAATATTTAAATAATCGTTAAGAGCTAATCAACAAATTTCATTATCATATTCGGATGCAGTGGGTCAGAATTAGTATTAATTTTTGTGTCTCCGCTCGGGTAATTTTATACGCTTTTCTAAACGTTTGCAATATTTATAATATTAACTAGAGTATTGCTAGTTGACGATCAGCAGTAGCAGTACGGGAAACAATTTAAATTTTAAATCATATGTCTCTTTATCCGTTTTTTTCTTTATACATTCGCTTCATTAATTGGGATCAAACTTTGCAGATGTACTTAATATGATATTCTACCTTTTGTATATGTCTTAATATAGGGTATTTTAATGTAATTAGATATTTTTTTAAATATGCAAACAAAAATACGTATTACAAAGTTTCAGTAAACAAATAATATCCTTTTAGGGATTACTAAATTACTAGGGTATAAAAAAAGCTACTTAGCGTTGTGTGAAAAGTGCTTTTTGTTTTATGAATCGATCGGACGCAAATAAGTGTGCTTATTTAAATTTTCAATGAAAACAAAACAATTGTATCGAGCGTTATTGATAGACAGACAGTCAAACAAACAGACACACAGCCTGACAGACAGACGCTTTTATACGTTGTATTACTTTAATAAGCCCATAAAGCTATGTATGTACATGACGGGTGTTTGATTGTCATTGTTATTTTCACTATTGAAAACAGCACAAAGGGATTTGATTTTAATTACTTAAATATATTTCAACGACCGTTTCATTAGTCAAATTAAATCAAAAGCGTTTTTCGCGTTTAAAATCACACGCACCCAGAGTGCACTTTAAAAATGGTATAAAAAATCGCACAAAACCAAAAATAAAATACGTTCATGTGAAAATTTCAACCCCGCTCTATACTCGCACGTCATAAATTGATCTGAAATTAAACCGTAAATAATATTTATCTCAATTTTTGAAAAAAAGCGCACGAAACTTTACCCAGTTAACACCGCCACCGGGCATTGTCGCGCTGAAAACATTTTTTTCACCGTGTTTCGAAAAAAAACATGAAAATAACACAATTTCATCGTAGCGATTTTCGAGCTCACTGCGGTGGAAATTTTCACTGTAGACTCTTAGTCGTTTCTTTGAAGTTTAATTAAAATAATGGCGTTTTAAGGGATGTGTTATTTTCAAGTTTTGCCCCCCGCACCTCCAAAAAAAAAGATTTAACGGAAAGAAAACGGCTCAACGGCTGGTGACGTTCATAAATTAAAAAAAAAAAATACATACATCCACAACATTCTAAACGAAACATATATTTTACGCGTGTGCAATTCTAACGTGTGGAATAATATGCTTAAGATATTTTTCTTTTTTTCATCTCACATGAAAAGTACTCGTATCCGAAAAATTACCGTATCCTTTTGTGCGCGGCTGGTCTATTATCGTGCGCACTTAAGTAAAGAATTCCTTTCAGAAAGGACGATGTGCGACCTACCCACGACTTTCTCATCCCCAAGCATTGTGTGGCTCCTTTTGCCACCCCTATTCTCATCTCCGGTTTTGCTTCCCTTCGCCACGTTTAATGGAAGTTTTTTTTTAAGTCGTACCAAAAAATAACAGTCGGACGCGCGCCGATTCCGAAAGTCTCTCTCATTCTCACTTTCCACTCTCACTCATACCAATGCACGTTGTAAAATTCAGAAAATTGTATAGGTATACTTGTAAGGAACGGATTACGATTAACTTTTGACTCTTCAATGTTTGGGCGAATTGCTAGCGCGAATTAAGTTGTAGGCGAGAGGTTGGTGAATAAAAAATGATTTATTCAAGTATTCAATACAAGAGTTGATTACGAACTAACCAAAGCTTAAACCGTGTGGGCATTTATATGCTCCGGTTTGGTGAGTGTCACGTGGTAACTGACACGTGTGTGATTCATATAAATGATGAGTAGTATAATAAGGTTAATTGTGGTATCTTAACATATAGGTTAGCTGTGTTGTAATCGTTAAACGTGTGGGCCCGTGGCAAGTATGACACGTGGCGATCGATAAATATGCGTAATGCTTATCAACGGATGTGCGTTATGGTTTATTAATGAATGTGTAATTGTAAACATTAAAAGTGTGGAGATGTGGAAATTATGGACACGTGGCGATCGATAAATATGCGTAATACGCTTATCAACGGATGTGCGATATGTTTCATCAATGGATGTCAAATTCCGATCAATGGATGTGTAATACACTTATGTTAGGTGTGCTTGTTTTATATTACTAAAGTTAGTTATCTTATAACTAGGAACACGTGGCGATGACGTGATGGGTCTGGTCAGCCCATAACTCGCGCTGTTGAATCACAAATGAATTCCAAGCCCATTTACTGCTAGATGTAACAAAATGCACATTTGATCGAAAAATCCATTAACATATTCAACCGATTAGCGCTAACTGCATAGTTGACTTTAATGAATTTGCATCCGTTTAATTAAAACACAAATCAAACATGTTTAAAAAAGAAGGCATACGACCAATGCGTACTGCCTGTTATGACGTGTGGATGTGAAACGTGGATGTTAAATTCAAATGTTACGTAAGATTCAGTGCAGAAAGATGTACGCTTGTTACGACAAGAAGAGATCGTAAGAGGAATACGTGGGTCAGAAGTATGACCAAAGTGGCAGATACTGAGAAATACTGGAATGGTATCCAAGAGGATGTGAACGAAAGCAAGGTAGACCGATTGGAAGATAAGCTGTTGAATGAAATTGATAAGAATGTGTGGAGTCAAGTGGATGCAGATTGCTCAAGACAGACAATAATGGAAGAGGAGTGGATGGTGAACGGCTGAATATGATGATGATGAATATAATTATCTTATAGCACTAAAGATCCAGTGCACACAGCGAGGCACGGAAAGATGTATGCTTGTTACGACAAGAACAGATCGTAAGAGGAATACGCAGGTCAGAAGTATGACCAAAGTGGCAGATATATTGAAAATTAGTTTTATTAGTGTGTTTTCAAATTCATCATTTTCAGCCACTGCTGGATGAAGGCCTCTCGAATCCTCTTCCATTTCCTGTCTGTCTTGAACAATCTGCACCCAGTTGACTCCAAACATTCTTCTTAATTCATCAGCCGATCATCAACTCCACTTCAACTTTTTCACACAATCTGCTGTATTTCTGCCACTTTGGTCATACTTCTTACCCATGTATTCCTCTTACGATTTCTTCTCACGTTTCACATCCATACGTCATAACCAGCAGTACGCATAGGTCGTATGCCTTTTTTTTAAATCAACTTCCAACGTTGAAAGTCGATCATATCCTAAAAATTGTGATTGAAAGTTCAGTGTTTCGATTTGAATCGACCTTTGGAAAATGATTTTTGCACTTATTGTCATTATAAGAGGATTCTGTATTTAACTTTTTACTAAAATTTCTTAAGTTTTGTATTGAAATTGATACTGAACGGTATAACGGTTTGTTTTCTTGAATCTTTATACAATTATCATTTTCAGCCGTTCACCATCCACTGCTGGATGAAGGCATCTCCAATCCTCTTCCATTAAGTAATCTACATCCAGGTGACTCCCCACAATCTTTTCAATTCATCAGCCCATCGTCCACTCGCTCTACGTTGCTTTCTTTCACATCCTCTCGGATACCATTCCAAAATTTCTTACGTCAATTCTTCTCGCCATGTTTTACAATCTCATCTCGTTACACCGAGCATACATCTTTCCATGCTTCTCTGTGTACACCGGATCTTGCATAACATCATAACTGGCATTGGTCGAATGCCTTATTTTTTAAGCATAGCGGAATGTTGGATTTAAAAACAATGTTCATACTTTAAAAAGCACTCCATCCTAGTTTCATTCTTCCTTTTTAGTACATTTACATATAATTTGTACTATGTACATACACACATACATACTTCGGAATATAATAAATTCAATCCTTGAACATTTTGATCAATACTTTTTTCAATGGGGCCTATCTGTTATCTGTTGCGGGGTTTCTATTCAATTTATCATGCAATATTTCACTACGCATTCAAACTTTACTTACATACACCCCAAAATCAGCATTTTTTCATATAATTTCAACAAAAATTACAATATTAATGTAATCAAACAACGAAATGGACGCGCACGGGAAAAAACTCAAACCACTCAGAGTCATACATACACATATACAATAAGGTGGAAATGTGGCAATCGCAGAAATTTCGCGGTGAGGGGGATGCTGTCTGATTTAAGCGAGAGGAAAACTGAAAGTGGAACGAAGGAATGGTATGGGGATGGTTTAGGTGGAGTAGAGGGTGTGAGAATTTGGCGCCGGTGCGTTTTACGAGCGATCGCTTTAGGGGTTGAAAGATATCGGCGCGTATGCAGCACGGCGTGAGATGAATTGCGGCCTACGGGTAATTTCATTTTCCGTAGCCGACGCCATTTTCCGTAGTGTTTCCCGGGCGGGCCGTAGCGTAAGGGTCACATGCCAATATGCCCCGGGAAAAATTCGCGAAAGTCACTTCCGGTCGGGGTTCCCCTACCCCTTCCGCTACCCGCCCCCCTTACATTGGATACGAGTCTGCAATAACAATGAACCACATCGAATAAACGCGTGACATGATCAAAAGTTACGATATTAATATCTATGTATGTATGTACATATGTACTAGCTGACCCGGCATGCGTTGCAATGCCTGATCCCGTTCCCGTTTCCGTTCCCGTTCCCAATCCTAGTACGTTTTCTGACGCCGAAGTAGGCCCGTTCCTGATCCCGTTCCAGATCCCGTTTCCGATCCCGTGTTCCCGCTCCTAGTACGTTATCTGACGCGTGAGCAGGCCCGTTTCCGTTTTTTTCCGATTTTTTTCACAGGAACCATCCCCGGCATGATCATAATAAGTCCTGAAAGTTTCATCGCGATCGGTTGAGTGGTTTGGGAGCCTATAAGAGACAAACAGACAGACAGACAAAAAGGATGAAAAAAATCGCCAATAAGTGCGAACATATCGAAGAGGAAGCGGTGATTTTATATATTATCAATGGTCTCGGTTGCGAGGAACATGATAAAGGAACGCTTATGCAGCCGAATTCGGTAGAGGAACTCAAGCACAAAATAAGACGGGGGGGATGCAATTAGGAGGATCCAACAATCCGAGAGCACCAAGCCACAGAAGGAGTTCAAAGCCCAGTCCCACCCGATAAGAAGCAACCGACCGCAACACATGGCCAACTCTGACAGGGACAGACGCTGCTACAACTGCGGGGGTGTGGGCCACTGGTCCAGCGAGTGTAGATCAAAAGAAAAGGGGAAAAGATGGTTTAAATGCAATAGCTTCGGTCATATCTCGAGAGAGTGTCCGAAGTCGAGAGAAAGTACACCTCAGGTGCTATGATGAGCGAGCATATGCGGGAATGAGACGAGAGGACTGAAAGGACGTGCGAGAGTAACGGCAGTTGTCGAGTACAACCCGGAGGGTTACGATGTGTTGATTAAACAGACTTAGTGAACGAGACTATTGGTTTCATTTCGATCATCGTCCCCAGCCTTATCCTACATTTGGGGGCTCGTCCGGGATACATCAAGATATGCGGGATAACGGCAGACGATCGTCGGCGAAACCAAAACGAGTGACGAGTGAGGTTAAGTTTGGCCACGAGCAGACCACGTGCAAACCACGTGCGGCGAAACCACCTTTTCAAAATGGCGAGTTTGGGTACAAGCCCAAGAATAGCGGCGAACATTACACGGTTCCCGCTGAAGTCGGTGAAGGCGCTTCACCAATATATCTTCGGGGAAGATGGAGACCGAACCCGAAGACGGAAACTACGCGAGTTTGAAGGGTTCGCACACAGTGCGGAATCGGACGAATTCCGAGTAAAACTAGAGTCAATTGCGTTAACGATTCCTGTATTGCGGGGAATCTGCAACATGATGTGCATCAACCCAGATGCGGTGGAACCGAGTGAGCTGTCCGCGTCCATATTGAACGAGCTCCTGGTCGGAAGCATCGGGAGATCAGTCGACGAGGAAGAGGACGAGGACGAGGACGAGGAAGAAGAGGAAGAAGCGGAAATAGTGAGCAGCATTGCTAGTTCACGCAAGTCCGAGCAAGCGGCGGCTGCGGCGCAAAGAAAAAACTTCTGCGTCAAAGATTTTGAACCGTACGCGCCGAGGTTCGACGGCAAAAGCAGCGGCTTGGTGTCGCAATGGATCCAGAGCATGGAGGAGCAGGCGAAGATATTCGCATGGACAGCTGGTGTATGGAAGGAGGTTTTGCGAGGGAACTGCGAAGCAATTCCTGGAATCCGAGAATGGGCTGACTTCGTGGACCATTCTGAAAAGAAAACTATTGAAAGAGTTTGGAAAAAAAGCGAACAGTGTCGACGTACACAACGAGTTGCAGAGGACAAAAAAGGACGTGCGAGAGTAACGGCAGTTGTCGAGTACAACCCGGAGGGTTACGATGTGTTGATTAAACAGACTTAGTGAACGAGACTATTGGTTTCATTTCGATCATCGTCCCCAGCCTTATCCTACATATATATTGTAGATAGATGTTCTATTCGTACAATGATACTAGCTATACGTAAAATGACAATACTCACCGCTGGCGGCGTTTGAATCGACGTTGTGTTGGAATCATCCAGCCTGGCGCTTGTCATATGGTGTGTGTGGCGTGGAGCTTATTGGATTAGATGGAATAAAAAAAATGGAAAATTTTTTTCGAATGTCATATTCAATTTTTATTAAAGCGTCCAAAATTTGACCGTGCAAAGACAAAGTTGATTTTTTAATAAAATACTATTCCCAGTTCAGTTTTAAGTTGTTAAATATGACTTCAATTAAGCAACGAAAGTATGAAAGTAGGATTAAAAATTAATTTTGATAAAACTAAAATTATGTTTGATGAATTTTGCACGCAAAACGTAGTCACTGCAGATAAGCATATTTGTAGAGATAGTTGATAGTTTTTTTTTTACCTAAGGCAATTTGTGAATATCACCGGAAGTAAAGAAGAAGAAATTAAACTAGGATGGACTGCTTTTGGAAGAATGAACATTGTTTTTAAATCCAACATTCCGCTATGCTTAAAAAATAAGTCATACGAGCAATGCGTACTGCCAGTTATTCAAGAATTCTACGTAAGATCCAGTGCACACAGAGAAGCATGGAAAGTTGTATGCTCGGTATAACAAAAAGAGATCGCAAAAGGAATACATGGGTAAGAAGTATGACCAAAGTGGTATATGTACATGGGTAAGAAGTATGACCGATGAACCGGAAACAGAATGGATGGCAGATGGACGCGAGAAATACTGGAATGGTATCCGAGAGGATGTGAAAGAAAGCAAGGCATACCGAGTGGAAGATGGGCTGATGAATTGAGAAGAATGTGTGGAGTTAACTGGATGCAGATCGCTCAAGATAGACAGGAATGGAAGAGTGGATGGTGAACGGCTGAAAATGATGATGATGAAATATGAGTTGCATTTATGTATGTTTTACAGTATTTCTATATTATGTGTAAGTTTGATGTATCGTATGGTGAAATTTCTGTATTCTGCATTTCTTTACTCTTCCGTCGTCTGAAATAAAACCCTTTATTATTATTTATATTATGTTCTTTAGACTGAATCTACAATTATATTAATGTATCATTGCTATTTCTCGATTTGTGTAAAAAAAAATATGTATCTCAGCTCTTTTTTCGATAACTAACCTTTGCTTGTTCATTTGTAGTTAAAACGGCGACCTTTAAATGTCATTGATATTATATTTTAAAATTTTACCATATCATGCTAAACGCCCGTAAATGTTTCAAGTATAAATTAAAAACATTTTTCATATTACTTTTTTTTTTTTGCGCGCTGAAAATACAACACGGTTGTGCAACTTAGATGTAAGATAAATTCAACGTAAGTTTACTTCGCGAAAGAAAAGTGTGAAACAAGAAGTTTTAATATGTATTTATGTAAGCTTTTCACTTGTACATACATCCATTACTTGTCCCGTAGAGGTTTTTTCTCCATCAATCAGTTGAACGTTGAAATATCCGATTTTCAAACACGATATTATTTCACCCTCCACAAACTGTCCCGTAAATGTTTAATTCGTTTTTATTACAATTTTTACCGAATTGAACTTTTCATACATAATATACGGTGTGTGTGAATTTTCTCGGTTGTTTTTTGAGACGTTGCGTCGAAAGTACAACCTGTTAAAATCTTATAAAGGGGATGCTAGAGGTATTTTGCGCCTTAATCAAGACTATACGACATCGGCTGGGACTTATAAAAATACGATAAAAACCCGCAATAAAAGTTGAGCAATAAAAGCTGGGTTTTTCCGGTCGGTGCGAGGAGCTTTCGAAACCCAGAAATTGGAAACGTTCCATTTTCATTAACATCCTTTTTTATATCGGCGCCAAGTAATCATGGAAACTTTTTATGCTCTTATGGAGAATAAATCATCTTTGAGCACTTGCTTGAGCCTGCAAATTTAGCCGTTTTATCTTGCGCATTAAGAAATATCTTATGAAATTTTATCGTGTGGTTTTGATTGGTTTAGTTTGAAATATATGCTTATGTTGTTATTGCAATGAAATAAAAAGTTTTCATCTGCTCAATGTGTAAATGGACATATTTTTGGTACTACAGTCAAACTTTTCATTCCTAAAAAATCTGAAAATTCATATTGCAAATAAACGTATTTACGCAGCATAAGTATGGACTAGAAACGGCGGCTCCGGAGCCACGTGCGGTTCTTTGTATGGAAACCTGCGGCTCTCTCTGTCATCCAACGTTTTGCGCGAAAGGCAAAACGTTGACACAATTTCCACAAAATCAAAATAAATCATATATAATGACTATAAAAAGCTATAAAATCGTTTTTCAGATTAAAGTTTGTAATAAACTGTTGAAAATTAAAAAAAATAGCTTATTTCTTACAGCTATCCATTTCTTAAAAGAGCAACATTTAATTTAATTTTTAATACACTATAATCCAAAAATAATATGTTGCGGTTCCCAAGCTTACCAATTTTGCAAGGTTATCCTTAATTTGGCTCTTACTTTGAAAAAGGTTCCCGACCCCTGGACTAGAGTCTTAATTATTAATTTGTTGTGTCTTTATCTTTTATTTCTATTATATTGATTTAACTTTACTATGGAACTTTTGCTAATTTGTAACTGTCAGAATTGTTGCTTTATTCTACAATTAAATATACCCATATATTCTTTTCTGGATTTAAAAAACGCGTGTGCACTAAGATTGTGATATTTTTAGTAATTCATTTTAACACTTTTCTACAGTTTTCCGTTTTAAATTACTAAGTTTATACAAGCTTTCTATCTATTTTTATACATTGACTTTAATATTTCATATTTTACGTTTTTAACGTTGTTTCTACAATATTTTGATTATAATGTCAAGGGTATGACTTGTATGATAGAATAATTTCATTTAAAATCACTTGAAAGTCATCTTTTTCTGTTGTATCATATCTCTATAAGCTTCATTCATTATGTTAATAAAATGTGAGAGCTTTGCAATGAAAAGTCGCATATTGACATTTTTGCATTTAGAAAGGATCTTTTCGCGTTCAAGACGTGTTTATGACTTTGCAAGGCGCTTCATTTGCGGAAAAATTAAAATTTTCCCCACAGATGAGCTTATCAATTTGTAATTTGATATGCATAAGGCTTATTTGGGATACACTCGAGAAGAATAAATTTACATAAGTATTCAAATCAGAAACACAAAGGCGAATCTCATTTGCATGCGCGCTCTAAAATAATCCAGGGCCGGGTCAACGCAAACGATACAAAAAAAATTATATTATATATACATATATTAGAATTTATACCTATGCGGGTACTTTATGTATAAATTTAAAATATTTTACCCCTGTTACTGAAATATTACGTCAATTTTTCCAACGCGGTGGAAAACCAATCCGAAAACGAATGAAACAATTTTTTTTTTTCAATCTCATGGTACAAAATTTCGCGTAGAGAATTCGAACCGTTGAATATTTATTATTACAATTTTCCCAATATCGCATAACAAAATGATATAAAAATAAAAATCAGATGTTTTTAAATTAAAACCGTTTATTTTAGCCGTCGAACGTTCCTTATGTATGTACAATAACATTTCAATAAATATTATATATAATAATAATTATAAAATCAAACATCGTATCTCATACATTACAACCATGCATTCTATATAATAGATATTTAATAGATATAAAATTTCGCAATATACAATTCCAAATATGCTTTCTTAAGTAATTTTAACCCTTAAACGGCAAACATATATATGTATAATTTGTATATATATATATATATATATATATGTACGTGTGTATATAATTCAACGTTTTTTCAATTGATAATAAATATCTTGTGTGCGTAATACGTTATTCGGCTGAGTTGACGTCAGTTCATACATGGATGGTGAATTCACGACGCTCCTGCTCCTGCCTGAACCTGAAAATAAATTAAAAAAATTAATATATATATTAATAAGTTAGATGATCGTTGAAATGTATTAAAAAAATTGGCAATTGTATATATTTGTAATTAAAAACAAATCACAAAATCTTTGACTGTTTTCTAAAACACTATGTACTTTTTCAATCCAACTTTTAGATATGTACATATAAACAAAATTTTTATAGATCTTATGAATAATTTACAACCTACATATATCTACTATAAGATGTTATCATCACATTTTTTTACAACAATTGGAATATCAAAGTATAATAGCGTCGATATTAAATGTCGCACGCTCACTCTTTCAATGAGCCTTAAATTTAATACGTTGATAATAATTAATGTGTACAATCTATTACAAGGCATTTTTATGTTAAAGTGCTTGTTACGTTTCACAGCGTATTTTTACTTTATCCATAATTTTTTCATCTCAAAAGTTTACTTAAAAGTTAATCGAAAATCAATATGCTTTTGTGATGCGCAATGAATTCATCACACTGAAACGCAGTAGAATTTAGTATGACATAATAGTAATTTTAAAAATTTGACATTGTATGTACATACATATGTATACATTGTAATTGATTTATCTACTAAGCTGTGTACTGTTAAATTTTTATTGACAGCAAAAGTGTTCTTCAAACGTTGCGTGTACGACGCGAATGATCCTAAACAAATTTGACGATAAGTATACGAGTATAGTTTTACTTGATTTCATATGAAAATTGTCGTATATACCTAAACAATAGAAAATGGAAAGTTACATAATATAAACACACAATAGTTTTATATCGATCGCTATTGTCCAAGATATACATGCACAGGTATACTGTGATTGAAATGTATAGCTTCTTCAGTTGCGTCAGTGAAAATTGTGTATTTTTAAATATCTTGCCATCAGAAAATCTTTACGTAATGGTACTTCATCATCATCATCATCATTTTGAGCCGTTTACCATCAACTGCTGGATGAAAGCCTCTCCAATTCTCTATCATTCCTGTCTGTCTTAAGCAATCTGCATCCACTTGACACATTCTTCTCAATTCATCAGCTCATCTTCCAATCGGTTCATCTTGCTTTCTTTCACATCCTCTCAGATACCATTCCAGTGTTTCTTGCGTCCATCTGCCATCCATTCTTCTGGCTATGTGTCCACTTCAATTTTTTCACACGTTCTGCTATATCTGCCACTTTGGTCATACTTTTATCCATGTATTCCTCTTACGATATCTTCTCGTTATACCAAGCGTACATATTTCGATGCACTGGATCTTACGTAGCATTCTTGACTTTAGCATCTATGTTTCACATCCATACGTCATAACTGGCAGTACGCATTGGTCGTATTCCTTATTTTTTAAGCATAGTGGAATGTCGGATTTAATAACTATGTTCACTCTTCCAAAAGCACTCCATCCTAGTTTCATCCATCTGCCATCCATTATTTTTGCTATGTGTCAACTTCAACTTTTTCATACGGTTCGCTATATCTGCCACTTTAGTCATGCTTATTATCCATGTATTCCTCTTACATCTCTTCTTGTTGTACCGAGCATACATCTTTCCATGCTTCACTGTGTGCACTGGATCTTACGTAACATTCTCCACGTTTGTGGTTAAATTTTTCCGTTGAAGGTTCACCATCCACTGCTGGATGAATGCCTCTCCGATCCTCTTCCATTCCTGTCTGTATTGAGAAATCCGCATCCACTTGACTCTACACACTCTTCTCAATTCATCAGCCCATATTCTATTCGGTCTACCTTGCTTTCTTTCACATCCGTTCATGTTCACGTGCACGTTCCGCTATATCTGTCACTTTAGTCATGCTTCTTATCCATGTATCCCACTTCCGATCTCTTCTCGTTATACCGAGCATACATCTTTCCATGCTTCTCTGTGTGCACTGGATCTTGCGTAACCTTCTTGAATTTAGCATCCATACGTCATAACTGGCAGTATACATTGGTCGTATGGCTCCATTTTTAAGCATAGCGGAATGTTGGATTTAAAAACAATGTTCATTCTTCCAAAAGCACTCCATCCTAGTTTCATTCTTCGTAACAGTACTTATACAATAACAGTACAGAACGTTTATAATTATAAGTGTTTATATTTGTAATAAATTTTACCCACTGTGTAGTTAAATTAATAGTACACAGTGTCAAAGTTTTCTTCAAATTTTGCGTGTATGACGTGGAATGACCAGAATTATATACATTTTCAAAGTATGTATGCACAGTTGAATTCGACAACGAGCACAGTCTGATCGGAAAAACGAATATTTCCCCCATACATTCGAAACGTACAGGCAGACTTCGGAATAGTCAATTTAGTCTCATTGAATTTCGCTCACAATGCGAAAGTCCCCTCATCTCTAGGTAAGCGACCTACATACCTAAATTTATACACGTAAAGCAGTGATGCACAACCCGCGGTCCGCGGGCAGCATGCGACCCAAAATGACAAGTACTTCATTGAATATAAAGAAATTCTATGTTTGATATGTTAACAAATTATGCAATAGCAAAGGAATATATGTATGTACATAATCTGAATCGTCACTAACAGAAAACCATACATACAGTGCTGTTTTATTTTTATTTTTATTTAAGACTATTTTTTCACGGGTAGAGATTTGCGACCAAAATTCATTTTTTTGCAAATGTGTCACACTCTCTTTTTTTCATTTAATTTTTAGACAGTTGTTTTCAAGACACGTACTTTAGTGTTAGTTCTCCCTAAAATATCGTCAGTGCACAACGTTTACGAAACAATATTGAAAATTCGCCGTGATTCCCATTTATGTATGTATAATGGCAGTAGACATTAAAAAACAGTTCAGAGCCTTTCTTGATGAAATCGATGCTGAATATAATGACCCATTGTACTACTGCGTGGTTCATTGGTTAAGCAGAGGCAAGGTTTTGAATAGATTTGTGTTACTTTTAAAATAAATCAAAATGGAAGATCCTAAATAGCTGTGTGACTTGGAATTTCTGACAAATATTACAACACACCTTAATGATCTGAATCTTCGATTACAAGGGAAAAATCATTACATCTCAGACTTGTTTCATTCACAGCTGAGAGAAAATATCTTTCCGCACTGCAAATAAATGTTATATTTACATGGCATTGATGCTTGCCACATCATCCGAATTCAAGAATCTTTTGAAAGGAGATTTTGTGCGGCCCTATGAACAGTGCTCGAATTCAGCGGGAGCGGCAGGGAGCGGGCGTTCCCTTTCGTGAAATTTGAAAACGTAGCGTACCCTTTCGTGAAATCTGTAAATTTAGCGCTCCCTTTCGTAAAAAAACAAAATTTCCGTGCTCTTTCAATAATTATTGCCGAAAAAATGTTAAAAGGTGAAATTTTTTTACATTTATGACTCCTAAATCACAATCTTAGACTGGAATTCCGACAAAGGCATCTTATCTGTAGCCAAAAGCCATTTAAAATATTATTATGTTTTGAAAAAGCTGAATGCACGTGTGTTACTTGAAGATAACATTTAGAATTCGAGAGTTTTTAGATTCTATTTATTTTTGTCGGTTATGCGCAAAAAGTTTTATTGCTTTATGGTCGGCACTGTCTGCCACACTATGGTCAAACTGCAACGGTCATTTCGATAATTTACGATATCTTTCTTTGAATTGTCGTGTTTCTTATTTTAACAAAATTTCTAAAGCAGCTTTACCGCTACCATTATACTAAAGGAACCAAAATTTCAAAATAATTCAGTCTTGCCTGTCCCTCTCACGAGAGAACTTGAATTTAGCGAACGTATTTGCAATTTCAATCTATCATCGGGAATCGCTTGATTATTTTTTTTATTTATATTTTATTACTGCACTTCATCACTAAAAAAACTTAATTTTGTAGATTTGCCATCATGCTGGACTCGGACACAATTTGATCATTTTAAAATATTAATGAATGGTTAATTGTAGAAAATAAAGGTTTAGGTTGCTTTTCTTGTAGATCAGTTAAAAATTTAGGAATCGATTCTGATAAAAATTTACGACTGTCAAAATCGTGGCAAAACTGTTCTGTGTTTCCCAGGCAGTACGAAAGAAAATTAATAATATTGTCTAAGGAAAAAAATACACCTACATAAAATTTCTGACGCCCATATAAAATCGTTGAATATAATAAAATCGGCCAATAATAATGAAATCGATAAATTTGTACAAAACAGTCAGAATGCTCATATTTTAACGACTGAAAGAGTTTTCAGAACAGTGTATAGAATGTAAAAAATCAGAGACCATTTTCAGATCTACCTGTTGAAGTTGACTTACAAACATTAAACGGTATTAATCTCGGTAAGATTTTGCATTTCAATATATATACACATGTATAGATAGGTATCTACATACATATATGTACATAGTAAAAAAAAAAAAGGTCGTTTGATATTTTTTGAAAATTATCGAGCGCTCCCATTCGTGAAAATTTCCATTTTGAGTACTGCCTATGAACAATTAAAAGATGGATAAATTGGCCCTTCTATCCAATAGGTTGTGCACCACTGACGGGAAGGATGCGGACGAGTGTATGCGCCCTTCGGAACCGATAGACAATTCCTTTGTAAATTGTTATACAAACGAACCGTGCCCTTTGCAAACGTAGCGGAAACCTCCAGTGATTGTTTTAACGTTACCCCAATTACCTTTCTCCGGGTTTTCCCCGTACCGGAATACCCCAAACCCCCCAACGGCGATTATTCAAAACGCGCATTATCGACGCAGTAAATACGCGGCGAATCTCTCCATCCATCCGATGCGAAAAGCAAATCTGCAAACGCGTATCAGATCGGAATTAAAGATCCGGCACGTTTCGCGGATAAGTGGAATTTTTCACGTGTACTATGGGTGTGTTCTCCCCGTGGATAAATTTAGCCTGGCAACAAATGAGACAGAACAATTCTTCTTGTCGTAGCAAATTGGTCGAGATGGCGGATAAGAACCGCGAGCATTATACACTTGCTCGTTACTTTCTTGTCATACATAAATGTGAATGTGTGTGTGTTTCTGTGAGAAGAGTATTTTACTTGTGTATTGTTTTATTTGTTTATGTTATACAGCCAAAGTGTGATTGTATAAATTGCCTAGATATAGCCGGGCAAAGTGCATAATGTACTGAAAAAAAAGATAGCACGTATGAATCTAAACTCCGGCATAGACTTCATGAAAAAAATTCGGGTGTGGCCAACCCATGACTTTATCCAGATATTTGAGGAATACAAAGAGTAACGAAATAATTTTTTTAAGTACATAAATAAAACGTATGAGCTATAAAAAATCGCCGGAGCCGTTTCGGAAATATTTTGTAGTAAAAGAATTTTAGAATTTTCTACAAGAAAAAAGCCTTACTTCCGGTTGACTAATGTTGACCAAATTCCTTATGGCTTTTACACCATACGTGAAAATAATAGATATGAAATTTCAGCTTGATAGACTTGATAGTTTCGGAGAAAATACACATACAGACACACACACACATAAGTACACAGACACACAGACATACAGACATTTTCCAGAAATCATGAAAACGTGATCAAAATCTCGAGGTCGAATTTTCGCACGATCACAATACTTTATCCGATTAGGATAGGAGTAAAAATTGTTCTCGTGATCAATTGGTAAAATTGGTGGGGGAAAAATGATTCCGACGATAAAATTTAGTAAACGCTTTGGCATTGCATGTCTGTCTGTCTATTTATCTGTAAGTCTCTCTGACTGTCTGAAGAGGACCACATGAAAAGGAGTGATTCTTCTCGAAAAACTGGTAATAATGTAACAAAACGAAGTTATGTTTTCGTGTTTCGAAATGTATGTTGTATTACATATTTATGAAAAATCTGCTTTATATATGTAGTATAAAAAAATCTGCTTTATATAGTTTTTATATCTGCTTTATAGAATATCAACGAAGCGGTTTCTCATCACCCGTACTGAAAAATAATATTAAATTTAATAGTTTTTATAGTTGTTGCATAGATGGCGCGTTATAATACAACAACGTAACAATTTAGCAAAGTCGCGAGCCTATTGAGAATTAATATTGTCAAATTGTAGCAGGCTCGTCATCGCCTCAGTTTGGATCATAGCGTGAGCGCTTACTGTTCCGAACTGGTGATCTTGGGTTCAATTAATTATTTACCTCAGCAAGCGTTACCAGCAGACAGACACACACACACACACAGACAGAATAGGGCTATTATATATTCAAATAGCTAAATTTAAAAAGACCTTCCAACTAAAATATCGATTAAACATCTCATTATAAAATAATATAAAGCATAGTGTTAAACGTCTGGGCATTATAGGCAATGCCAAAAATAGTCAGGCAAAGTGTGTAATGTACTACGCTTCATAAATTGCAATAGAAATATCATGTACAGAAAAAGTAAAATTTGAGAAAGCCGGATGAAAAAAACTGGTTCAAAATGTTCTTCGAGATCAGCTGATTAGATTAGTGAAACGAAAAATGATTCGAACGACAAAGTTCATTTTTTTCACACTATGCCTGTAACATTTATGTACATATATGTATATTGTAGATAAGGGTAGTAAAAAAAAATTGTAATGCTTTTGTAATTTGCTACGCACACCCAGTGTTCGGTTACTCGAGCTCGTTGTAGATAATTATCTGAAGTATCGAATTTCCAGAGGTGATGCTTAAAATGAGTAAGGGGACTTGTCCGTGATATATACATAATTTCTTTTGATTAAATTATAATTGAAATTTGTACAGTGAAATTGTTTTGGTACAGTTTTTTAATACACTATTGATAACTTAACCATATACCAAATTTAAAGTGGTTGCGATAATTTAATTTATTTTAATCAATATACATACATACATATGTATTCACATTTAAGTTTTTAGTTTCACTTTTTCAGCTTTTAGTTTCACTCTTTCAGCTTTTAGTTTCACTGGATTCGGAAATCGTTCTACGCTAGTTTTATCAGATTCGGAAATTGTCTATACTTTTTTACAAGTCCCCTATTACTCTTAAGGTCACACCAAAAAAGAATCAACGTTTTTCTATGATACCTACATTTTTTTTTAGTGTTTTAAGCGTCAATAAAACCAATAGCTAGTGTTGAAATTTAAAATTTAACGATTTGTTTACTGTGATAAAGTATTGATTCACCTTTTATATTCACTCAAGAATACATAAAAAATTACTGTACGAGAGTTTATTTTGATTTCTGATCATCTAACTTTAAATTTGACTATGAATAAACAGATTTAAGCCGAATTTACGTAATGAGTACCTTGATCATTAATTTATCCATAAGTGGATAACGACACATTATGGGACGTCCCACAGCAAACATAAAATATAAAAGACGATATATGTACATATGTATGTAAGTAAGTAAACACAAACTTGGACAGTAAAAAACAGAAGCAAAATACCAATGCAACGAAAGTAGGCTTAAGAATCAATTATGTTTAATGAATTTTGCACGCAAAACGTAGTTACAGTAGATAATCATATTGTAGAGATAGTTGGTGGTTATTTATAGCTAGGACAACTGGTTAATATGACTGGATGTAAAGAAGAATAAATAAAACAAAAAATGAAACTAGAATGGAGTGATTTTGGAAGAATGAATATAATTTTTAAATCCAAAATTAAGATGCAAAACAATGAGATTTTTTAACAAGATCTTTTTGTAAGCAGGACTTCAGTTCAAAGAAATTTAAAAATAAAAAGAACTTTAAAGCACTTTAAAAATATGTATTTAGATGCTATGCGGACACTATGAACATAGTTTTTAAATCCAAGACTTTGTACGTTGTAGTTTAACGGGAGCTTTTTATAGTATCTCGTAAACGTTGTGTTTTGACTAGGTGTAAGTTTAGATGTAGTACTACATACATATAGGTCAAATGTATGAAGGAATTAGTGCATTTAGCTTTTAATCCATCGTCAAAGTAAAAAGAAATCTCTGTCAATGTTTTTACAGAGGCGTACGTAAAGAAGAAGAAATAAAACTAGGATGGAGCACTTTTGGGAGAATGAACATTCCGCTATGCTTAAAAAAAAAGGCATACGCCCAATGCGTACTGCCAGTTATGACGTATGAATGTGAAACGTGGATAATAATACGTAAGATCCAGTGCACACAGAGAAGCATGGAAAGATGTATGCTCGGTATATGACCAAAGTGACAAATTGACATATGACATATGACAAAGTGAAAGAAGGCAAGGTAGACCGCGTGGACGATGGGCTGATAAATTGAGAAGAATGTGTGGATTCAAGTGGATGCAGATTGCTCAAGACAGCCAGCAATGGAAGAGAATCGTATAAGCCTTCATCCAGCAGTGGATGATGAATACAATTTGATCTATAAAAAGTCTCCATAAAGCTTCAATTAAAAAAAAAAAAACAGTGTGTAGCCGCCACTTACTATAAAAGTAAAACTTCTTTGCAGTGTAAAGCAAGCGGAGGATAGGTTATGTGAGAATGACTTCAAAACATTGCACACATTTTGCTCAAACAATGGAGCGATAAAAGCGACTAAATTTTGAGGGCGAGGGGCGGTACGGGCCGCGGGTAACTATCTCTGTCTCGCATCAACTCATAAGAGCGAGAGAGACGGCAATATCGTTTTACCCGTCCGTTCGGTCAGTTTGTATAGAAACGACACGAAACGATTTTCACTACCGTGCCAATAGAAGTTTTACTTCAAAAGCTGACACCAAACAACCAAACACGTGCTATGCAACAGTAAAGATACACTGAACGTAACCCAGTATCATTTGGTAACGCAACACAGCACCGTACAAAATCACCATAGACAGCACAATCAGGTCCATACACAAGCTAAGGGAAAGAAGGGGGGTATGTAATGACGTTGCGACAAAACGTTGTATGAATATTCCGGCTTTTTTACAGGGGGGGTGGGAAAATGGGGTTGAACCGGAACCGCTTTGCGGAAGAGTATGCGCGCACGATCAGGAAGGAAAACGGGTCGGTTCCCGTGGGCCACACTCCCGTGACGATCGTATAAAATAATGGCCACCCCCATACAGCTACAGGGATAAGCTCTAAAGTTCGCCATCAACCTCTTACTACCCTTCCCCTACACCCCTGAAGCCTACATCTGCCTGCTTTCATCTCGTCACCTTCGGGGCGCCAACGATCCTTAACGTTCAAAACTCCTCGATTCCGGCTTGAGAAGTTATACGACGACTCGTATTGCTCTTATCTACTCAACGGCTGTCGTTTGCGCCTCGCGTCGAATCGCTTTCCACGCGTGCCCATAAAAGCGATCGCTTCCGGAAAATTCGCTCGGTGAGTTTTCCGGGCATGTACTGGAAGACGCGCGTCGTGATAGTTGTCGCCGTCGTACGCGTAGACTGTCTTTAATGCAAATCTTGTTGATTACACTCTCGGATGATGTCTTTATTCAATTGTGCTTAGAGGCAACTTTTTAGAGCTTTTGTTTGTGGTAAGATCGGGTAAAAGTCTCTATGACAATTGGGGTCTCAGATGCACTCAATAAGGAATCTGGTGTGATTGTTAAGGTTCTAAGAAGTTGTTTTCATCTAAGTATCATCATCCGAGGATAAGAGATGATAAATCGTTGAGCTCCAAATACAAACACAGACTGGAGAACCACACCAACAATCTGGCCAGGGAGCTACTAACCAACAAATTAGTAAAGAGGCTGAAGAGACTTAGACCTCTAACGTCTGGTGTGATTGTAAAGGTTCTTAGAAGTTGTTAAGTGTATTTTTTATCATCTAAGTATCATCATCCGAGGATAAAAGATGATAAATCGTTGAGCTCCAAATACAAACACAGACTGGAGAACCACACCAACAATCTGGCCAGGGAGCTACTAACCAACAAATGAGTAAAGAGGCTGAAGAGACTTAGACCTCTAACGTCTGGTGTGATTGTAAAGGTTCTAAAAAGTTGTTAAGTGTAATTTTTATCATCTAAGTATCATCATCCGAAAATAAGAGATGATAAAACGTTGAGCTCCAAATACAAACACAGACTAGAGAACCACCCCAAACAAGCTGGCCAGGGAGCTACTAACCAACAAATAAGTAAAGAGGCTGAAGAGACTTAGACCTCTAACGTCTGGTGTGATTGTAAAGGTTCTAAGAAATTGTTAAGTGTAATTTTTATCATCTAAGTATCATTATCCGAGGATACGAGATGATAAAACGTTGGGCTCCAAATACAAACACAGACTGGAGAACCACCCCAACAAACTGGCCAGGGAGCTACTAACCAAGAAATCGGTAAAGAGGCTCAAGAGACTTGGACCTCTAAAGTCTGGTGTGATTGTAAAGGTTCTAAGAAGTTGTTAAGTGTAATTTTTATCATCTAAGTATCATCATCCGAGGATACGAGATGATAGAACGTTGGGCTCTAAATACAAACACAGACTGGTGAACCACCCCAACAATCTGGCCAGGGAGCTACTAACCAACAACTCAGTAAAGAGGCTGAAGAGACTTAGACCTCTAACATCAGGTGAAATGCCAATTGGTATTATATTATTATGGGTACCCACAAGCTATGAAAGAAGGGAAAAAATGTCCCGAATGTCTCGAGAAGAACAGATAGCATCATAGTCAATCGAAAAAAAAGTATCATATCTACACATTCTAAGCCTATCCATTTAAGAGGGAAAGTTGTTGAAAAGTATAACTGGTTTCGCTCAAAATCACTCACAGTTCAATGGAAAGAACAGAAATATGTATAGGTACATTGCGGTATTAAATTTTACAATGCATTCTGACCATTCCTGTCTGTCTTGAGCAAACTGCATCCAGTCGACTCCACACATTCTTCTCAATTCATCAACCCATCGTCTACTCAGTCTACCTTACTTTCTTTCACATCCTCTCGGATACCATTCCAGTATTTCGCCATCCATTCTACTTGCTATGTGTCCACTCCAACTTTTTCACACGTTCCGCTATATCTACCACTTTGGTCATACTTCCTACCCATGTATTCCGCTTACGCTCTCTTCTTGTTATGCCGAGCATACATCTTTCCATGCTTCTTTAAGTGCACTGGATCTTACGTAGCATTCTTGAATTTAGCATCCAAGTTTCACATCCATACGTCATAACTGGCAGTACGCATTGGTCGTATACCTTCCTTTTTAAGCATAGCGGAATTGAATTTGAATTTTACCCACTTAGCTGTGTAGTTAAATTAATATTGCACAGTGTCAAAGTTTTCTTCAAATATTGCGTGTATGACGTCGAATTCGACAAAGGGCACAATCTCGAACGAAAAAACGAATATTTATCGGAATAGTCAATTTAGTCTCATTGAATTTCGCTCACAATGCTTCTTATCCATGTATTCCTCTTACGATCTCTTCTTGTTATACTGAGCATACATCTTTGCATGCTTCTCTGTGTGCATTTTTTTCTTAAATGCAATATTTTACTATAAACTTTTAAAAAAACTGATCGTTCAAAGCAGGCGTTAGACTTTACGTAAGAGCTTTCGATCGAATCGATATAAGATACGTTCGAAACTTTGAATGAAATTTTCAGGCAGATGGAATGCGACTAGAGGGGGGTCTGTTTCGGGGGGTAAAAAAAAACAGGGGATGGGGCAAACTCAGAACTGTTAGGGCATCCTTCAAGTTTCTATCATTCTTCAATATTCGGGAATTCTTCGCGGCGACAGTCGTTCAATCACCGGCAAACATTCGCAACCCCCGGGATGATAACTCGAATTACGGCCTTACAACCACCACCAACCCCCTCATACTTGCCATTCATCGAAAGGGGGAAGAAATGGGAGGAATGGGGAGTGTAACGTGACGTATGAATTATATTTCAAACGGGGATCGAGCCCGCTAGGCCAACTTGACACGCCGGGATAATTTGACGATGGAGAGCCGTAGGGGAAGGTTCTATGCGACACAAGAAATTTAGGGGGTGTAAGCGTGTGTATGGCTTACACAAAGCGCAAAGATTATTCTTTTGATGCTCCTTATATATTATATAATAAAAAAAAAATGACGGATGACGTCGACGAGATGATTAATACGCTTTGGGGATTCCCGTGCGCGCGACTAACTTGAGGCTATCGTCGACTGAAATTCGACAAAGCGACATGCCTCATATAAATGAGCTTATTATAAAATACTAGTGTAAGCCCGTTGAATATCAACGCCCGCTGAATTTTAAATTACGTAAAGCCCGTTCCCGTTCCCGTTCCTAGTACGTTATCTGACGCGTGAGCAGGCCCGTTCCCAATCCCGTTCCAGATCCCCTTCCCGTTCCCGATCCCGATCCCGGTCCCGATCCCGTTCCCGTTCCCGTTCCCGTTCCTAGTACGTTATCTGACGCGTGAGCAGGCCCGTTCCTGTTCCCGTTCCCGTTTTATCCCGATTTTTTTTCACAGGAACCATCCCCGGCATGATCACAATAAGTCCTGAAAGTTTCATCGCGATCGGTTGAGTGGTTTAGGAGCCTATAAGAGACAGACAAACAAACAAACAGACAGACAGACATTGATTTTTATATATATAGATAGATATAATAATTATAATTTTGTAAGTGATTTTGTACAAATCGCCATCTTTGCGCGTTATAATACAACTAATTCCAATATATGTATAATCGAATCCCAACTCGAAAAAAAAAAAATTTTTTTTACTTATTAATATTTATATTATAATTATTAATTATTATATATATAATAATTATAATTTTGTAAGTAAAAAAACCAAAAAAAATTATAGTTTTTATAGGTAGGTGGGTAGGTATGTAGGTAAAGCAGTCAAGAGCGCTTGTATAGGTAATGTTTAAAGGATAAGGACTGTCTTAGCAGCGGGCCGTGGCTGATGCGTTAGCGTTCATGACTACCGACTTGTCGTCCTGGGCTCGAACCCCACTCATTCTGGTTTTTTAATTATTTTTCCTCATTTCCTATTTATTTTAACTATAGGTAATGTTAAAAAAAAAAGGACAAAATCGAAAACGGGCAATAGCGAATAGCATCAGTGCGAGTAACTCGAGCCTGGGTTCGTGGTCATGGGTTCGATCCCCACTCGTGCTGCCAAGTTTTTTCCCAATTTTTCCTCAGCGAGCGTTATCAGCAGACAGACAGACAGACAGACAGACGGATTTCGGCTATTATATATATAATTGGTAATATGTATATATGTATGTTATGATAAGTTTTCATATAACAATTTAAAAATTTTATCTGGGTCGCGTACAATTTCGGTATCGCATTCGCAAACACTACATAACAGGCTATAAAAGTTTTTTTTTCTTTTTTCATATCGGTCTTTATTGCTGTCGAAATTTTATTAGCGAGAGTTGTTACGTAAATGTGTTTTGTCGATGGTTTTTCTTCTCTCTGTATGTCTACGTGACAGAGTGACATTTATTATATTGCACTTCTTTAGAAGCTTTCACACGGTCACATAAGGCAATATTAAACCTTTTTTTTTTGTCCTTTGAAATGGTATATAATATCGTTCGCCACGTTTTAGAAAATTTATGGTATTGTAATGTGACGCTTGTAGAATAATTTTTTTATGATTGTGTGATAAAAAGTGATATACATACATTAATTACAAGGAAGTAAGCGTATAACTTTTATTATAATAATTATAAATGCTGTATTATTAAAACTCGTCACTATAAGCATATTGTAGAGATAGTTGATAGTTATTTATACCTAGGACAATTGGTGAATATGACTGGTTGTAAAGAAAAAGAAATAAAATTAAGAAGGAGTGCTTTTGAAAGAATGAACATTGTTTTTAAATCCAACATTCAGCTATGCTTAAAAAATAAGGCATTCGACCAATGCCAGTTATGACGTGAATGTTAAATTCAAGAATGTTATGCAAGATCCGGTGCACACAGAGAAGCATGGAAAGATGTATTCTCGGTATAACGAGATGAGATTGTAAAACATGGCGAGAAGAATTGACGTAAGAAATTTTGGAATGGTATCCGAGAGGATGTGAAAGAAAGCAACGTAGACCGAGTGGACGATGGGCTGATGAATTGAAAAGATTGTGTGGAGTCACCTGGATGCAGATTACTTAAGACAGACTGGAATGGAAGAGGATTGGAGATGCCTTCATCCAGCAGTGGATGGTGAACGGCTGAAAATGATAATTGTATTCAAGAAAACAAACCGTTATACCGTTCAGTATCAATTTCAATACAAAACTTTAATAAAAAGTTAAATACAGAATCCTCTTATAATGACAATAAGTGCAAAAATCATTTTCCAAAGGTCGATTCAAATCGAAACACTGAACTTTCAATCACAATTTTTAGTATATGATCGACTTTCAACGATGGTAGTTGATTATATACCATTAAAACATTTCATATTAATATTATATTTAATACATTCGTTACAAAAGCGACAGCATAGTCTTAAACAAAAGCCAGATCCAACAAAACGAACGTTTTAACCCATTTACGTCTTCGCCACAATGCCGTCATTGTGCCGCAACGTCTTTCTCCTTTTGTGGCACAATATGTACGTTAATCTTAATATATACCGACAACTTAAACTACAATAAATAAATACAATACATTTCCAGATTGCGTGGGATGTTACGGCGATGGAAAAACAATATAAATATCGATACGTTCGAACTGAATTATTACGTACGTGGTTATTTTCGGCGAAAATGAACTGTCGATACGCGTTTGTCACACTCGACTTATTTACCGCGAACAAACATATTTTTCCCGTGTATTTATTTATTTTGTATTGTATACGTATGGTGAATTTTCAGACAAAAACGTATTATTTATATATATGAAATGAGTTTGCGCTCGTATCTCTTCAAGTTTCGCGCACGGAAAGCTCGAATAGTTTTAAGTGCTTTTGACTACTCTGATGCGAGATGGTAATAAAACTATCGGCAAGAAGTTGCTGAAAGCCAAGTTAGTTTGCGGGATTGATTAATAAAATACATCTGGGCCAATTAAGCGAACACGTGGTAAAGTACGGGTCCGAGTTTTCGGTGATAAACGACGGACACTTCTATTATTCCGACATGCATTTGTAGCTGTCTGGAGGAGAAGTGGAGAAGCCTTGTGGTTCAACTATAAAGTAGAATTGTCGTATGTGATGAAGGAGAAAAAAAAAAATAAAAAAAAAACGCAAGCACAAAGGAAAAACCTGCACGATTTATATACCGGTGAAAATTGTGACCGTTCGTTTTACCGGTTCGATTTCGCTTTGAGGTATTTGAATGGTTTCCAAAGGAATCGATCGAGCAAATTAACTATTGTCAAAGAGTGCTGACGTATGTTGAACTTTAGCTCATGCATTCAAAGGTATCTAATTATTATTTATATACCTACTAGCTTTATTATCCGGCTTTGCCCGGGGTGTAATTAATATAATGTAATATAGTGTTAGTTTAGTAAATTATTTCGGGAGCCCATAAAAGGGGCCGCCGGGGTTTGAGGGGGATCTGGGGGGGTAGTAGAGGGCTGGCATGGCTTGAGGGAGTCCAAAAAGGGGCCGCCGTGGCTTGAGGGACGTCTGGGGTCACTTTGAGGGCCGGAATGGCTTTAGGGGGGTATCAAAAGTTGAAAAAAATCTTTTGAAACCGAAAAAACTCGAAAAAAATCCTATAGTGACGTCATAGCGTTACTATACTCCCTAAAATCTATGCCGGCCCTTTACCACCCCCCAGAGCCCCCTCCTGCCCCGGCCCCTTACCACCCCCAAACCCTCCTTCTTACCCCGGCGGTCTTTTTTTTTTCCCGAAAAGCCATTCCGGCCCTCAAACCACCCCCCAGACGTCCCTCAAGCCCGGCGGCCCCCTTTTTGGACTCCCGAAAAGCAACGCCGGCCCCTTACCAACCCCCAAACCCTCCTTCTTACCCCGGCGACCCCTTTTTTGGACTCCCAAAAAGCAATGCCGGCCCTTTACTACCCCCCAGACCCCCCTCCTGCCCCGGCGGTCCCTTTTTGGGCTCCCGATACACTTAAATCTACTTAAATCTGCCGAAAAAATCTACTATCGTGTGTACTTCGTCGTTTCTATTAATATCGTGCTCGAGCAACGCCTGGTAATTGACGAATAACCCATACGTATGTACATACATACATACATACAAACTTAAGCGTTTTATATATTAGATACATACAGGGTTGCGACGCATTCGTCATTCAATTACAAAACGCTCTACTGGCTAAAGAGTGGAGGTTATCTGATGTATTTTACAGAAAATCAAAAGAGGATATGGTACAGTTTTAATTTTATTCAATCACAGTGTAGTCTCCTTCAGGGCTTAACTCATCCAGGATATGCCTAAGATGTCTGATCATTGCACAACTAATTTTCATTGGAGAAAGTTAATTTGCAGATAAACAGACAAAGTGGTTCACCAAGAACTGTGCGTATTCAAAATATTCGAAGACTATTTAAAGTATTTGAGTATGGTCTACATTGCTCTACCCGACAAAAGGTATCCTAAGAATATTCAAGATGAATTTGGGATTAAAATAAACTATCTAACTAATGCTGATCATCATCATTTTCAGCCGATGAAGACTTCTCCAATCCTCATCCGTTCCAGTCTGTCTTGATTAATCTGCATCCACTTGACCCCACACATTCTTCTCAATGCATCAGCCCATCGTTCACCCAGTCTACTTTGTTTTCATTCACATCCTCTGGGATATCATTTCAGTATTATTCGCGTCCATCTGCCATCCATTTTTCCATTCCACTGAAACTGTTTTACACGTTCTGCTATGTATACCACTTTGGTCATGCTTCTCAACCATGTATTCCTCTTACGATCTCTTCTCGTTATACCGAACACTGCATGCTTCTCTGTGTGCACTGGATCTTGCGTAATATTTCTGAATTTAGCCAAACTAATGTTATCTGCCATAAAAAATAAATTTGTACAGATAAAATTTGTGTTTTGCACTAAAACCTTATTTTCTAACTCTTCGTAATCATCATAATTGGCAAAAAAAACTGATTAAAACTGCATTTATCATATTTTGAATTTTCGTTATATGTATCTCCTAACCCAAAACCTTCAGTCGGGATACTGTTATGTAACTGAATGAAAAATGCATCGCCACTGTGTAATACAAAAACCTTGCCTGAAAATTTCACAAGCGCGCCTTTTCTCCGTTTCGGTGGTTTAAATTTAATTAAAAACTGTTTACGACTTAAACATTCAAGGACCAAGTTTTTGGTTGGTCGTCTCTTTCTATTCTCATCCAGCTCCTTTATATATTTCGTGTTTTAAGTGAGTCCTTTGTGGTCGCGAGTGCGCGCTTCGGTCGACAAATTGCAGAAAATGCGCTGACGTTTTGGAAATTAGGCCCAGTTCTCTCGCCCGAAAAAGGAGAGATCCTTTTGACCCTTAAAGTCCTCAGGTCCTGTAAGTGATAGGTGCCGGGATTCGGTTTGATATCGGTCATTTGTCTGCGACCGCCGCGATTGCAACAAAGGACCTGCTTTGTTCGAACGTGCGCTATAAATAATAATATAAAAATATACATACATAGTGTCGGGTGAATGTTTCATTTGTAAGAAATAAATTCAAACATCCGAAATAACTAATACTATAAAATAATATTTATGAATTTCGCAAATTTATGTACATATGTATGTATGTATGTAGGTATTTTTCATTAGAAATTCTATTTAATGCTTATAACTTATCGTAAAACTCATTGAAATACTCAAATTTTCATCATATACATATATAATAACCCTATTCCGTCTGTCTGTGTGTGTGTGTCTGTCTGCTGATAACGCTCGCCGACGTAAATAATTGAGCGCTTACGCTATGATCCAACGCCGATAATGCGAGATCCTTTATATTTTTAACATATAAATCGATTGTAAGTTCGCGACTTTGCTAAATTGTTACGTTGTTGTATTACAAAGCGCCATCTATACAACAACTATAAAAAACTATTAAATACACATATAATCACAGTACGGGTGATGAGAAACCACTCCGTTGATATTCAAGGGGCTTACACTAGTTATAAGAAGAATCATATTCTATTAAAATATTAAACTCCCTAATAGATAGTCCTATTCTTCTTCATTCTCCCATCCCCAGAATGATTAGATATGGCAATTAATACTAATCTTTTGTCCCTAAGACAATGACTTTTTATTATTTGTATAATTAACTCAAAATAATAAAATCGATTTATTAGTGTTTTTCCCTTTGTGTTTTTTCTAACTTAATATATTATGTATTTTATATGAAAAAGCCCTAATAGGCGTTTAATAAATAAATAAATAAATAAATAGATATCACTTAATCATTGATGATATCAAAACTACATTATTACCAATTAACAATCAACGAGTGAATATTATTGAAATACGAGTGGTCTTACAATAGCAGAACTATGGTTTACTTACGGACAGAGACACAGACAGATAAACTCGAAGCTTTTATATACATATGTTACCATTTTCAGCCGTTCACCATCCACTGCTGGATGAAGACCTCTCCAATCCGCATCCATTCCTGTCTATCTTGAGCAATCTGCATCCAGTTGACTCCACACATTCTTCTCAATGGTCAAATCGGTCTACCTTGCTTTCTTTCACATCCTCTCGGATACCATTCCAGTATTTCTCGCGTTCATCTGCCATCCATTCTTCTCGATACATATGTATCCCAGGCACATTTTTCACACGTTCCACTTTATCTGTCACTTTGGTCATACATATGTACATACTTCTTACCCATGAATTCCTCTTACGATCTCTTCTCGTTATACCGAGCATACATACTTCCATGCGTCTCTGTATGCCCTGGATCTTGCGTAACATTCTTTAATTTATCATCCACGTTTCACATCCATACGTCATAACTGGCAGTACGCATTGGTCCGTATGCCTTCTTTTTTAAGCAGAGCGAAATGTTGGATTTAAAAACAATGTTCATTCTTCCAAAAGCACTCCATCCTAGTTTCATTCTTCGTTCTTGCTCTCTTTCACATCCTCTCGAATACCATTCCAGTATTTTTCGCGTTCATCTGCCATCCATTTCTTCTCGCTATGTTTATGTCGCTCCAACTTTTATACACGTTCTGCTATATACATATGTATGCTACTTTGGTCATATGTATTTATTACCCATGTATTCCTCTTACGATCTCTTCTTGTTATAGCAAGCATACATCTTTTAATGCTTCTCTGTGTGCACTGAATATTACAAAGCATTTATATATGTATGTATAGCAAATATTCCAATTCCATTTAACATACAAAAAAATGTTTTTAATCCAAAATTTAAAAGCATGCAAATACATACAAAATAGCGTAATTTGATGAAATTTGATCATCTTGGATCCTGATTCAACAACTTTTCCTATGAATACCGGTTATTACCATGCAAATGAAAACACAACAGACTAGCAGAACCATCACACCCCTCTAGGGACCCCTAGTTTGAGAAACACAGTTACATTACACGACCGAGCTGTCACTGAAAGCTGACACTTGTACATAAATACCGACACACAAACACACACATCCACTTGATTTTGAACACTAGTGTACAGACGAATATCAATGGATTCGCTGACGTAACCGATAGCGATAGAAATCCATTCCACAATCAACGGGACACCCCTTTGTTTCGAATTCGAATTTGCATTAGGGCTTTCGTAGGATTTTATCATCGCCGAATCGCTAATTCTCCTCTGTCCCCTAATTAAAGTAGGTACGTGCGAAACGACCGGCTCGCAACAAATAGCCATAATTCAGACGATTACACGAGCGTCGTAAATTTCGTCATAATAATGGCAATTTAGAGGCGTAGAAAACAAGTGTAAAATTCGAGATTATCCCTCGTTTCACTCGCTCGGTAAAATCCTTTGTCGAAGTCATTACCATCCCTCTGCCGAATTGGAGAGAGAGAGAAGCTTGCTACGTATCAATTTGTACAATATTCTTCAGTTCGTTCGAACGATCGAATCGTTTCTGCCAGTGACACTACTTTTGTACTATTTCATGCTCTATAACTATGTACATAGAATACAGATGTATTTATTTAAATATTTTAGTTGAAAGGAGTCGAAGGTCTACAAAACGCTAAACTTGCACAAAATAATACAATCCGACATTAAAAAAAGGTTATATGAATCGTTTGCAATGACTGTTGATTTATTTTTATTTAGTGAAAATACAAGAATTTCTGTGTACTGACAAATCTGGGTAAATGTCTCTTTTCATAATTTTATTCGTAAGGATTTAAATTATTATGTCCCAAACTAAAAAAACGTATTAAACCTAAAGGAATAATTTTATAATTTCATTGCAAAATTTTTGTCGAAACGTTTTGCGCTTAGTATGAACTTTTAATTGGTTATGTTTTATTTTTATAAAATTATAGAGTTGAGTTTTCTGTATCAACTTGCATCACTGCAACATCAAAACTGCTCAACTCTTAACCTTTTGCTCGGTTTATGCGGTTTTTTTTAACGTGGTTTTACAAAATGGACTCTTCGTTCACAAAGTTCGAGTGGTAGTAGTAGTGAGAGTAACTAAAGGTAATCATATCCTACCAAGAGAGAAATAAATTGAACATAATATTGAACAATTATTCGGCGAAGATGATCTATGTATGTACATACATAGTTAACATGGAATGTAGTCCTGAAATCGAAAACAAATCTATCAGTGATTCTGAGGAACCCAGATTTATTTACTGCTACGAATGTGAGTGAAGTTATTCAATAAGCTAGAAAACTGGAAAATATGGTGATAAAAATAAAACCCGATGTTGAAAGAACTTTAAAAATTCAACGAAAGATAAAACATATGAAAAAAATTATAAAGGAATGACTAAGAATAAAAGACAAAGTTGTTTCCAAATGTGTACATAATATATTATATTATTCCTTGTATGTATGTATGTACAATACATCATAGATATTTTTACGCGTTTTTATGGAACGAATCCCTACATTTACTATAAGTTATACGCCTTGAATTACGTGGTTTTTTTTTTTTTATATCCTGGAACCTATCCCACGATTTTGTACGAGCTCCATATCTTTTTATACGCGGTTTTTCGTGGAACGTATGTATGTATGTATACTTTCATAACACATCGATTCTTGGAACAGTGTATGGAATTACATACATATATGGAACATACTCCATTGTCCAACAACAAAAGTACTCGATTCGTTTTATGCAAAGTCAACATGATCCACTTTCGAAAATATTTGAGGAATACAAAGAGTAACGAAATTAATTTTTTAAGTACGTAAGTAAATAAAACGCATACACCACCACCACACCAATCAAAATACATACATATGTACATATCATGAAATTACTGTGTTGAGTGCGCGCGCGTATATAAAATACGATCTTCGGCATATATTAAAATAAGAAAAACTACCACTTCCGGTCGGCGGATTTTAATCAAAACCTTATCTACTCTTAAATTTTATATGATAATTATAAATATAAATTTTTGACTTGATCAATAGGGCAGTTTCTGAAATATTCTGTGGTAAACTTTTCGACAAAAAAAAAACCCTACTTCCGGTTGACTGATTTTAATGATTTATTTTTTCGTAACTAGCAATTTTACTCAGAAGTACAACATTATAATATTGTGACGATAGTACATATTTAAATGGCCGAAAAAAATAAAAAACAAAAAATCGTTCAAGAGTAAACTGCCATTTCCAGTAGTCAGATGTTGACCAAAATCACAGAATCTCTTAAGGCTAACGTGAAAACTATAGATATGAAATTTCGACGAAATCGCCGGTGCAGTTTCGGAAATATTCTGCGGTAAACTTTTCGACAAAAAAAAAAAACCTACTTCTGGTTGACTAATTTTAATTATTTATTTTTTTTTAAATAGCAATTCCTATGAGAATTACAATTTTACAATATGGTGACGATACTACATATTTAAAAGGCCGAAAAAAATAAAAAAAAAAAAATCGTTCAAGAGTAAACTGTCACTTCTGTCAGACGGATTTTGACCAAAATCACAGTATCTCTTAAGGCTAACATGAAAACTATAGATATGAAATATCAACTTGATCGATGGGGCAGATTCGGAAATATTCTGCGGTAAACTTTTCGACAAAAAAAAAAAAACTTACTTCGGTTGACTAATTTTAATGATTTATTTTTTTTAAATAGAAATTTCTTTCATAATTACAACATTACAATTTTGTGACGATACTACATATTTAAAAGGTCGAAAAAAATAAAAAACAAAAAATCGTTCAAGAGTAAACTGCCATTTCCGGTAGTCAGATGTTGACCAAAATTACAGTATGTCTTACGGCTAACTTGAAAACTATAGATATGAAATTTGGACAACATTCCCGGAGCCGTTTCGGAATTATTTTGTGGTAAATGAATTTTAGAATTTTCTACAAGAAAAAAACCCTACTTCCGGTTCACTGATGTTGACCAAATTTGTTATGGCTCTTACACCTTACGTGAAAATAATAGATATGAAATTTCAGCTTGATAGACTTGACAGTTTCGGAGAAAACACGCATACAGACACACACACACACATAAGTACATAGATATACAGACATTTTTTAGAAATCATGAAAACGTGATCAGGGGATGATACCTGATACAAATCAGTCAAAATCTCGAGGTCGAATTTTCGCACGATCACAATACTTTATCCGATTAGGATAAAGTAAAAAGTGATTCATTCACAGTAATTAGTCCCGATGCGGCCAGTGTCTGAGGTGTTAAAATATAAATTTAACCAAAAGGTTTATTTAGAGTGCATTACATACATACGTCTTGCTTACGTGTCAATGTTTACGCCTATCGCATGCGTAAAAGCCGAGTGTACGCATTATGTAAACTCGAGTACGTAATATGAATATATTGCGCTCGTAAAGTACGCTCGGGTGCGCAACGTGTTAAAGCTATGTATGTACGTAGAAGTGAACGTAGTTTTAATATCGCGTACGCATGCTGTCTTCTCACTACACAGCACCGGTGTTTGCGTGTTAAATCTCGCGTAAAACTTAAGTAATTTACTACTACTTGTGCGAATTTTTACGCACTTTTCCCCGTAAAAAAGTTGGCCCAAAGGGTATATTTTGCCCCTAAATACGAATCAGTGAAAAGTATGAGTTTGGAAGATATTGTTTTGGCAACGCGATAAACAGTGTATGCGTTTGTATTCGTTGTGCGGAACGGTTCAGTTAAAATTTTCACCTTTAATTTTTTATCAAATGTCACTTTGATATTTAAACATTTCACGCGTACGAAATGTGTAGAAACGTATTAACGATTTTAAAACTGTGTGTCCAAACACATCTGTGGTTTTGTTTTCAAAAGGCAAATGTCAAAATATCTATGCATTAAAGATGCATCAGTTATGAAACTTGTAACATTTTAAGCTAAACTATTGAGAGATGGGTCGAATGTGACCTATATTATTTTAATATTTGAATAACTTAGACGTTTACAGGAATACATTTGACATACAGCAACAAATCAATTTTCCCAAAATTTGACATTAGACTTTTCAGAACCAAAACATACATAGATACCATATTAGAAATTCATTCAATGGGGTAGTAAAACGACACAAATCAACACATTCAATCTGTTACTTTTATATTATGTATTATAATAATACTTAATAAGTTAGATAAAAGCTCTTGAAGCGCTACGTAACAATAGTCAATCGTTTCATCAAAAATAATTGATATGAACTTTGGAACTTCATTCTATACTTTGTTATGACCTCAGAATCAATGTTATTAGATACGGAAGCTTATCTGCTTCCCAGCAAAATTCCCCTTGTACGAAATCGATGGGAACGGAATGCGAACTTGAGCTAAAAGAGATAACAGTTTTACGATGTGAACGGAATTTGGTTATCAAGAAAGTACACCAACAATCACGTCATACTTTCATTATAAAAGCAGAAGATCAACCCAGATTAAATCAGATTACCCTGAACAGCACTCACGTTATATCGTGCTTTACTTCTCTACTCTACTCAGTGAAACCCTAGTGAAAAGCCCTAGTAAAAACCCTAATGAAACCTTAGTGAAAAAGCTTGTAGAAGGCTCGTGCAAAAGCTTTAGCTTCCGTCAAAGTGATCTGGACCTTTTAAATAAAATGGTGTCCAAAAATCTCTCTTGGACCAATGTCTGTAACTTTATAAACTAATATATTCTACCTTATTTAAATATAAAATTTAAATTTTTTATTAAAACGGAAACATTAAAGTGTTTATCTGGTTTTGCTCGTAGATCAAACATCGATCTGCTTGTGAATCAGATATCATTTTTTTGTATCTCCGGTCCGTCAGGACATAACAACTTGTACATTGTATGCAACGTGTTTACTACAATTTATACGTATATCAGCTTAGGTATTTCGTTCTACATCAGTGGTCGGGAACTGGCGGTTCCGGAGCCTCATGCGGCTCTTTCTATTTGAACCTGTGGCTCTCGTTGTCATCCAACGTTTTGCGCGAAACACAAAACGTTGATACACTATGTACAAAAAATCAAAATGAATCATATTTCTACATACATATATGTAACTTAATTGCTATAAACAGCTTTAAATCGTTTTTCAACAATACTTTTAAGTAATAAACTGTCAAACATTAAGAAACATCGCAAAACTTACATCGTGCTGCTATCCATTTAATAAATGAGTAATTTCATTTTGAATATTGCCCTCCCGGAGTGCCTCAAGTCTTCTAAGACTATAGATGTATTCTTGAAACGTGTGAGGAGACACCTCTGTGAGAGATAGTAGTTATGTATTAGTGTATAATGTGTAATAGATTTATGTAGTTGTTATAAATATGTAATAGATGTAAGTTAAATTAGCTAATTAGCTAATATTATATAAAATAAATATTGTATGTAAATATGTACCTATGCATATAATCCGATAATAGGTTTTACCTAATTTGACTCTTATCTCGAAAAAGGTTCCCGACCACTACTCTAAATTGTACAATTATACACACACACACATACAAATTCAAAATCAATCAGCTTAAAGCTGTTCGTTATCATAATCTATTTAAGTGCTTAAATTTGTGTGTCTTTCCGTCAGGAACGTCGATACACATAGTTTGTTGTCATTAATTAATTTTTTCCTATAATCGATAGCTACCAGTATTGCAGTTCAATAAAAAAAACCGATTATACATCAACGAGCAATACTATAGTATTTTATTACTGGCTTTATTACCCGGCTTTGCCCGGGGTGTAATTAATATAATGTAATGTAGTGTTTGTTTAGTAAATTATTTCGGGAGCCCAAAAAAGGGGCCGCCGGGGCACCAACCCCCAAACCCTCCTTCTTACCCCGGCGGTCCCTTTTTTGGACTCCCGAAAAACAATGCCGGCCCCTTACCACCCCCCAGACCCCCCTCCTATCCTGGCGACCCTTTTTTGAACTCCCGAAAAGCAATGCTGGCCCCTTACTACACTATCTGCTTAAATCTACTTAAATCTGTCGAAAACATCTACTATCGTGTGTACTTCGTCGTTTCTATTAATCACGCCCGAGCAACGCCTGGTAATTGACGAATGACCCATACATACATACATACAAACTTAAGCGTTTTATATATTAGGATAAAGTAAAAACGTCTTAACCACACTTACCATTCAAATCCTACTACCAATCACACGTTTCAACCAAAAAAAAGGCCGCTGGGGTAAGAAGGAGGGTTTGGGGGTGGTAAGGGGCCGGCATAGCTTTTAGGGAGCCCAAAAAAGGGGCCGCCGGGGCAGGAGGGGGGAAAAGCAATGACGGCCCCTTACCACCCCCCCCCAGACCCCCCCTCCTACCCCGGCGGCCCCTTTTGGGCTCCTTAAAAGCTATGCCGGCCCCTTACTACTCCCCAAACCCTCCTTCTTACACCAGCGGCCTTTTTTTTGGACTCCCGAAAAGCAATGTCGGCCCCTTACCACGCCACCAGACCACCCTCCTACCCCGGCGGCCTCTTTTTGGACTCCCGAAAAACTATGCCGGCCCCTTACCACCCCAGACCTCCCTCAAGCCCCGGCGGCCCCTTTTTTTGGACACCCGAAAAGCAATGCCGGCCCCTTACCACCCCCCCAGACCCCCCTCCTGCCCCGGCGGCCCCTTTTTTGGACGCCCGAAATAATTTACTAAACAAACACTATATTACATTATATTAATTACACCCCGGGCAAAGCCGGGTAATAAAGGAGGGATGCGGGGATGTGGAGGGGTGGGGTTATGGGGGGGGACGGGGGACGTACGTACTTAAATCTGCCGAAAACATCTACTATCGTGTGTACTTCGTCGTTTCTATTAATCGCACCCGAGCAACGCCTTGTAATTGACGAATGACCCATACGTACATACAAACTTAATTGTTTTATTTATTAGATAATTAGCTAATATTATATAAAAATAAATATTGTATGTAAATATGTACCTATGTATATAATCCGATGATAGGTTTTACCTAATTTGACTCTTATCTCGAAAAAGGTTCCCGACCAATACTCTAAATTGTACAATTATTCACACACACACACACACACACATACAAATTCAAAATCAATCAGCTTAAAGCTGTTCGTTATCATAATCTATTTAAGTGCTTAAATTTGTGTGACTTTCCGTCAGGAACGTCGATACACATAGTTTGTTGTCATTAATTAATTTTTTCCTATAACCGATAGCTACCAGTATTGCAGTTCAATAATAAAAACCGATAAATCATCAACGAGCAATACTCTAGTATTTTATTATACAACGATACAAAAAACAATACGTTGATTTTACAATAGCAGCAGCAACAACAACACAAAACGTAAATTATTCATACTTCGTTCCACGACAGAATAATAACAATGAAACAAAAAAAAAAAAAAAAAAGGAATGAAAGCTACATTTTTCGTGCCTAAGCGCTTCGAGTGACGGCGAAACGCGCTTAACCCTTTCGGCGCCGGTGCGCTCCGTCGAGCGAACACATTCGTTCCGGGACGACGGCCGTTCCCGAGTAGCGATTTGCATTTTTGGCATTAAATTTTAATTTTTTCCATCCCCCACAGCCCATCTCTGTCGTTGTGTACGCGACAGAAGAAGAAGAACACATCCCAGACGGTTCTCATCTTCGTCCGATGCGAAACCGTGGCGCGCGAGCTTTATGTTTAAAATATGAGGCATCACAGTGTGTAAATATTTCATCGACATTTGTGCACAACTTTGACCCGGGGAGTGTATAATCGCGAAAAAATATATATACGACACAAATAAAAGCACCATTTTGAATTTCGTACGGATGATACTTTCACGCATGAAAGATTCGCAAAATGATTCTCTCTAGAGGGTGAAAAAATCAGGGTACTACTTTCAAAAATTTATTTTTCATGAAAATAATAGCATTTTATACTCATTTTATCTTCTTTGTAGTGATCATCATTATCAAGTTCAGCCGTTCATCATCCACTGCTGGGTGAAGGCCTATCCAATTCTTCTCAATTCATCAGCCCATCGTCCACTCGGTCTACCTTACTTTCTATCACATCCGCTCAGATACCATTCCAGTATCCAGTGTCCAACTTTTCCAAACGTTCCGCTATATCTACCACCTTGTTCATGCTTCTTACCCATGTAATCCACTTACGATCTCTTCTCGTTGTACCGAGCATTCGTCTTTCCATGCTTCTGTGTGCACTGGATCTTGCGTAACATCCTGCGTTACAACTGGCAGTCGGCATTGAAGTCGCCTAGTTCCAAATCCCGATAAGTCCATAAAACTCACTTGTTCGCAAACGCGGTTTTTCTGCTACACACTTATTTGCTTGATGGCGTTTAAACTCATTTAAACCTTAATTTTGTTGATATCAAACAAAATATTGAGATTAGAAACGTGGACTTATCGTTGTTTGTTTCTAAATATGGCTTTTATCAGCTTTTATCATAGTGCAATTGTCGGTTTTTGGAACTGATACTGATTTTCAATATTTTTTTACGGCGCACTTGGCGGTATTTGGAATAATTCAAGTATAAGGCATCGTTTGAAAACATTCTTAGAACCAGAAAATATTTTATCCTCGTTTTTTTTTTATATATTGTGGACTTATCGGGATTTGGAACTAGGCGACTCATTGGTCGTATACCTTTATTTTTAAGCATAACGGAATGTTGGATTTAAAAACAATGTTCATTTTTATCGTTTTATTTCTTCCTCTTAACAACCAGTCATATTCACCAATTGTCATAGGTTTTCGAATGATATTATACTAAAATTAGCGTTTGAAAGAAATTTAGTATAATCAACTTAATAGTTTCTATTAGAAAAGGTAAAAAAAAATAAAATATTTTATTGTATGAAATTCCCCAATAAAATACGATTCGACAGAAAGTCAATTTTGTTTCAAACGTTACCTTTGGTTTTTAATTATATACTTTTAAACAATAAAATTGACGGAAACTCTTCCTATACCATGCTATACTTTTCACCATTTTCACCATTCTTTATCCTATTTGATTACACTTTCAATGCCAATGAGTTAATGTAAACTATTTTGTCGTTGTATATAAGCCATCTAAGATTCGCTGACGACATAGTTATAGTTGCATGTAACTCACTAGATTTACAAAATAGATTAAGCAACGAACGTATGAAAGTAGGCTTAAAAATTAATTTTAATAAAACTAAAATTATGTTTAATGAATTCTGCACGCAAAACGTAGTCACAGTAGATAAATCATATTGTAGAGATTGTTGATAGTTATTCATACATAGGACAATTGGTGAATATGACTGGATGTAAAGAAGAAGAATGAAACTAGGATGGAGTGCTTTTGGAAGAATGAACATAGTTTTTAATTCCAACATTCCGCTAATGGTATCCGAGAGGATGCGAAAGAAAGCAAGGTAGACCGAGTGGAAGATGGGCTGATGAATTGAGAATAATGTGTGGTGTCAAGTGGATGCAGATTGCTCAAGACAGACAGGAATTCAAGTGGATTGGAGAAGCCTTCATCCAACAGTGGATGGTGAACGGCTGAAAATGATCTTACCACCCCCCACACCCCTCCTGCCCCGGCGGCCCCTTTTTTGGGCACCCTAAAAGCTATGCCGGCCCCTTACCACGCCACCAGACCACCCTCCTACCCCGGCGGCCCCTTTTTGGACTCCCGAAAAGCAATGCTGGCCCCTTACTACACTATCTGCTTAAATCTACTTAAATCTGCCGAAAACATCTACTATCGTGTGTACTTCGTCGTTTCTATTAATCACGCCCGAGCAACGCCTGGTAATTGACGAATGACCCATACATACATACATACAAAGTTAAGCGTTTTATATATTAGGATAAAGTAAAAACGTCTTAACCACACTTACCATTCAAATCCTACTACCAATCACACGTTTCAAAAAAAAAAAAGGCCGCTGGGGTAAGAAGGAGGGTTTGGGGAGTGGTAAGGGGCCGGCATAGCTTTTAGGGAGCCCAAAAAAGGGGCCGCCGGGGCAGGCAGGGGGAAAAGCAATGACGGCCCCTTACCACCCCCCAGACCCCCCTCCTATCCCGGCGACCCTTTTTTGGTCTCCCGAAAAGCAATGCCGGCCCCTTACTACCCCCCAGACCCCCCTCCTGCCCCGGCGGCCCCTTTTTTGGGCTCCCGAAATAATTTACCAAACAATCACTATATTACATTATATTAATTACACCCCGGGCAAAGCCGGGTAATAAAGGAGGGATGCGGGGATGTGGAGGGGTGGGGTTAGGGGGGGGGGGGACGTACATTCTTAAATCTGCCGAAAACATCTACTATCGTGTGTACTTCGTCGTTTCTATTAATCGCACCAGAGCAACGCCTGGTAATTGACGAATGACCCATACGTACATACAAACTTTAGTGTTTTATATATTAGATACAATCTAAGCCACAATTTGATCGGATACAATACGCTTTGCTGAAAATTTATTGATGTCGCATCTCGTAAATGTATGTATGTATGTATGATCAATGTTCGTGGGATACACATTCCTTGAATACTTTTATATAAATATTATAACATGTATGAGTTTTCAATGGAAGCAAACATTCTAACGTCACGCGTCGTTCTGAAATATTGCATTATAGACTTACATTCAAATACAGAATCAACTTTCAACTTGGAAATTGGTTTCTCGATGCGCCGGCTAACGTTTGAAGTGGAAATTGGTTACGCTAAGCTCTTTCTCGCTTTTAAAACACATAAAAAGTGCTGAAAAAAATTCTGAAACGTCCGTCGAGCTAGTCTGAAAAGGCGACGTATAAATTTACGACAGATCGTCAAACGACGAACGCCCTCAAAGGAAACGGCAATCCAATCTCGCGAAAAAAACGCGAATAGCGAATTCCGCGTGTCGCGAAACCCGAAGCGTTAAATCGACATAAACTATCTTTATTGTAGCTGTTAAAAGCAGACGTATAGAACGTCGCGATCTATTGACCCATTCTTTGCATTAACGTGAAAAAATTGTATCTAAACATCCCCTCCTTTCGGCTACAGTGCGGATAGAATATCCGTTTCCGGTTTATGAGTATGGTTTTCCCGCGAATATTTTATTCCTACAACCCGAATAAATTCATAAACGAGTTGACAGGCTTCGACGCGGGTCATTTGACGAAATCGTAACCCTAAAACGACCAAAGTACACAGTGTAAATGTCGTCGATGGGGTTAGATTGATCATGTGAATGTTACAGGCATTGTGTAAAATGTGCTACGCTTTATACCAGTGGTCGGGAACCTTTTTCGAGTTAAGAGACAAATTAGGGAAAACCTTGCAAAATTGGTTAAGTTTAGGAGCCGCAACATATTATTTTCAGATTAGATATGAAGAATGAAACTGGGATGGAGCGCTTTTGAAAAAATTAACAACATCAGGCTGTGCTTAAAAAAAAAAGGCGTACGACCAATGCGTACTGCCAGTTATGACGTATGGATGTGAAACGTGGATGCTGAATTCAAAAATGTTACATAAGATCCAGTGCACACAAAGCATGTATCTTTGGTTTAACAAGAAGGTATCGTAAGAGGAATACATGGGTAAGAAGAATGACTAAAGCGACAGATATAAAAGACACATAGTGGGAAGAATGAATGGCCGAGTCAAGATGGGCTGACGAATTGAGAATTGAGTGTGGAGTCAAGTGGATGCAGATTGCTCAAGGCAGACAGAAACGGAAAAGTATTAGAGTGCCTTCATCCAGCAGTAGATGGTGACAGCGAGAGCCGCAGGTTTTCCTACAAAGAGCCGCATGCGGCTCCGGAGCCGCCGGTTCCCGACCGCTGCTTTTATACATTCAAATAGAAATAGCACTAAAATTTGAGACAGACTGCATAAAAACAGCTCACTCTAATATTGTTCTTCAATATCAGTTTTCAGTTCAATCCATCATCATCATTTTCAACCGTGCATCATCCACTTGCTGGATGAAAGACTCCCCAATCCTCTTCCATTCCTGTCTGTCTTGTGAAATCTACATCCACTTGACTCCACACATTCTTCTCAATTCATCAGCCCGTCGTCCAATCGGTCTACCTTGCTTTCTTTCATATCCTCTCGGATACCATTCCAGTATCCAGTATCCAAATTTTTACATGTCATGTATTCCTCTTACGATCTCTTCTCATTATACCGAGCATACATCTTTCCATGCTTATCTGTGTAACATTCTTGAATTAAGCATCTACGTTTCGCATCCATACGTTATAACCGGCAGTACGCATTGGTCGTATGCCTTATTTTTTAAGCATAGCGGAATGTTTGATTTAAAAACAATGTTCATTCTTCTAAAAGCACTCCATACTAGTTTCATTCTTCTTCTTTTTACAACCAGTCATATTCACAAATTGTCCTAGGTATAAATAACTCTGTCTACAATATGCTTATATATTATTTAAATGAATTCATATCCCAACTAACATTGATAAGTTTTACCCAACATTGCATAGTTCTATAAGTAACCTAACCGAATAAACATTAAATCCATTTTAATTATTTTCAATAAACATTGAGATACACTAGTTTTGACTACAAACAAAATATTTACTAAAGAACAGTGATTTTATTGAGTGACATCTATTGGAATAATTTAAATTTATTAAAATTGTAAAAAAAATTTGTTACCATACTAAAAATAGTCAATACTTGAACCTTTTCAATATTAGTATTATATTATTTTCAACAAAAATGCAATCAATAAAGGTTCAGTTCTTGGTACAAATTTTATTTATATTTAGGTTTTGGTTCACCCAAATGATAAAAACAATATTTTCAATATAAAATTTTAGTTTGATGTAAAAACTATAGAGGTCACTTTATACAAAATTGAAAATTCGACAAAATTAATAGTAGTGATAAGATTTGAAAAAGCTACTGTAACATGGAAAAATGGAAAATACAGGTAATATTATTGGATTAATTTGGGAGAAGGGTTCTACCTAGCTACCTGCCGCCAGTATTATACGCCGAACGTCGTGGAGTTCTCCTCGAAGCACTCACAGCCATAGCACCTGGTGACATCTCGGACTGGGATTCAGCACTGGAATCCACCACAGGCCGAAACATGTCTAATGACAAAACGCAAAACTTCAATGAAAACAAACCACAATCTTGAAAAGTTTATCTTTCGAACGACAGGTGCATACCTTTCGGCGTATTAATTGGAACTCTATACGAAGGATTCGAATTGCATTCAGTGCAGGGACTTCCACTGGAGTCGGATTCGGAATCAGCGGGCACTGATGCAGCTCCATGACGAGAAGCTCGGCAACGTGATGTTGGAGTTTTACTTCCGGATGCCCCAGCAGCCATTGTCATTGCTTTTGATAGTGTATATTCATCTAAAATATAAATTGATGGGAAATGTATAAAATGGAGCTCAGACTTTAAAAATACATTTATTTTGGGTGAATCCTTCGTGGATGTGAAGGATGGAGTATAATATCAAAATATATTTTTTTTAAATTGGAAGACTTTGAGGTGTGGTGCTGGCGTAGAATGTTTTGGGTAAGATGGATGGAAAAGAAAGGGAACGAAGATATACTAGCTCATATATGTAAATGAAGAAAAGGCAAATAATTGGTTGCATTGAAACAAGAAGATTGGCCACGTTGTGCGTCATTAGCCAATACCATATGAGTCGCCTAGTTCCAAATCCCGATAATTCCACAATAAAATATTTTCTGGTTCTAAGAATGTTTTCAGACGATGCCTTATACTTGAATTATTCCAAATACCGCCAAGTGCGCCGTAAAAAAATATTGAAAATCAGTGTTAGTTCCAAAAACCGACAATTGCACTATGATAAAAGCCATATTTAGAAACAAACAACGATAAGTCCATGTTTCTAATCTCAATATTTTGTTTTAATATCAACAAAATTAAGTTTAAATGAGTTTAAACGCCATCAAGCAAATAAGTCTGCAGCAGAAAAACCGCGTTTGCGAACAAGTGAGTGTTATGGACTTATCGGGATTTGGAACTAGGCGACTCATATAGGAAAAGGTAGAAGGGAAGAGTGGTGGTAGAGGAAGACCAAGAAAATAATACACGAGCCAGATAATAGAACGTTCTAATTCTACCAACTATGAGGTCATGAAAATAGGACCACGGACAATAAATAGTTGAAAAAAGGTTCACAGACAAGGATCTAATAAGAAGAATAGTTACCGGAACTACTGAAAGATCTATGTTTAGTGCTACGTCTATCGTGTCCCAGTAGATTAGGCCTCGTTGGAGCTGGACCCAAAGCTTCACCATCAGAACGACCGAAAGTTCTGAATTGAACTGTATAATCTAAGGTAGATGCAGTTACTGAACGACCTCCCCCACCACCCACACCTCCCCCTGGGGCACTGTTCATACTGAACGTAGCATAAGGACTTATTTCATACATTTCTGAAATCGAACAATACACATTTTTCATGATAATACTTGATAGTATAATATTTGGCACTTTTGATTTTATTTATATATAGTACCAGCTGGTGCTTCACTCTTTCCATTGGAATGTTTAATCGGGGACGAGGAGTAAACTTGTTGGCAATTCCTTCTATTGTCTTGGTTCTCCACTGATTTCTCATCTTCTGATATGTCACCTCTGCTGTATCCTTTGAAGGGACAACTCATAAAAGAGGACCTGTCAAATTAATAAAAAAAATTGAACGAAATTTTCTATAGTATTGTAAGTACTAAGAAGTGTTGAACTGATGAACACTGCTTTAAATCAAAATAACAAATATACCTCTTATTTCGTAAGACTAAAAAGATCAACAAAGCTAATGCTATTAGTGCTAAGAGTGCCAAGCCAGCAAAAACTGCACTCAAACGTCCAAAAACGTCAAAGTTTGGACGATCCGTATCCCAATGAGGTGGAAAAACAGCTGGAGATGCTATTCGACCTAGAATTAAAGACAAATTATTAATACAATTATCAGAAACTATGTATTATTCATTAAACTGCTTCAAATAGAACATACCACCATCGGGTGTCAACGTTGAAAAATAAAACTTTCCAGTAGTAGATCCAGCACTGTTTATAGCCGTCACTCTTAAATAGTACCAAGTGGACGGCTTCAAATTATCTATCACTAATCCGTCAGTTTTTAAAACTGTTCTCTCTACAGACCAAAGAGATTCCGTCAGCGGTCGATATTCAATCAAAAACTCTCCAATGGGACATCCTCCATTGTCCCATGTTAAAAGATTCAACTTCAAATAACTGCTATTGGTCGAAATCAAGTCTTTTTCATTTGGAACCTTAGATACTGCAAAGTCAAAACATTAGAAACCAATCATAGCTTTTACAATTGAATACAACGTTCAAACTATTACCTCCTCCTTTGGTAGTGGCTCTTATCCTTTGACTTGGAGGTCCTTTATCCACCGAATTTTGCGCCTCTAGATATAACAAATATGAAGATCCACAAGAGAGTCCATCCAAAGAGTACGATTGTAGTTCACCTGAAACCGTCAAAGCTTGCCAAGCTTGTCCTTCTCTTGCATAATGTAAAGCGTAACCTTAAAAATATACCAAAAAAATAAATCAGTTATCAATTTAATGATAAATATTGAGCTATTGCAGTGGTCGGGAACTGGCGACTCCGGAGCCGCATGCGGCTCCAGGCGCGAAAGTTGGCGGCTCCGTTTATAATCCAACACTTTTCGTTAAATAAAATAAATAAATTGCAAATTAGATTTTTTTGACCCCGAATTTACTCGCGTCAACCAAATTAGTTACGTTGGTTTTTTTTTTACATACTTGCCTTCCTTTAATATGGATCCAGAGAAAACACAAAAGCAAACTATGACAAATTGAGTCATAAAATCGTGAAGTTTTGTTGATATGCTCTCGTTTATGAGATATTCGCGATTTAAAAAATGTAAAAAATATCCATTTTTTTGGCTTTTGCGGTCTATAACTCAAAATATAGTATTGCTGTGCTCAAAGTGAGTATTGAAATCAATAGTCAGATATTTTTTCTATTGATTATGATTTTTTATTGCTTTAAAATACTTATAACTAGTTATCTAGCGAATTTTTAAAGTCAAAAATTTTTTTTTCCCCGTAAAATTCGAAAAAAAAATTCGGTAAATAAGTATTTTAAAACAATAAAAAATCATAATCAATAGAAAAAATATCTGACTATTGAATTCAATACTTTCTTTGAGCACAGCGATATTATATTTTGAGTTATAGACCGCAAAAGCCAAAAAAATGGATATTTTTTAAATCGCAAAAATCTCATAAACGAGAGAATATCAAGAAAAATCATTATCGGATTCGAATTTAGTGGGTCAAAATTAGTAAAGATCTCCGCTCTGGGTTTTACAAAACGTGATTTTTTGTTGCTTAGTGTTTATTCGAACGTCAGGAAGCCATTTTGCGTCTCGACGCTTTTTGGTTCCACTTATGTACAATTTTATTGTGAAAAATTTTTTCTTCGATGAAATTTGTGAAAAAATCGTACCGTAATCAATTAAGTGACGAAAGATTTAATGCACCGATGCAATTGAAGAATTTATGTAAATTGTCCGAAAATGTACCAGTTCAAAAGTCGCATTAGCTTTTAAAAATAACATTAAAATCCGTATATGTACCTATGTATATATTTTTTTTTTATTAAATAATATGTGGCGGCTCCGAAAATTTGCCATTTTTGGATTTTTTCGCTGATTTGGCTCCGGGCTCCAAAAAGGTTGCCGACCACTGAGCTATTGCTAATGTACATAAATATTTACTTTGTATTGTCGAACCACCATCAGGAGGTGTTGCCCAGTGAACTTTTAATGAAGTAGTTGCAGCGTGTTGTAATCGTAACTGTGGTGAACTCGGTGGTAGTAAAGCTGATATACCATAAGTTACACTATCTTCACCCAAAAGGTTTTTTGCACTACACGTGTAGTTGCCGGAGAGTGTTGAATCCATGCCTGAAATCAGTGGATATTAATATTAAGCATAGCACTTAACAATTTGTTCCAAAGTACAACTCTAACGACATGAAATCTTACTGTGAATCTCCAAATGTCCTTTTTGTGTGACTTGATAGTGTGGACTGTGTGTTACGGGTCTTCCGCGATGCATCCATCTCGTTCTTGGATTTGGATTTCCAACTGCCAAACAAGACAATGTGGCAGCTGCTCTCAATGGCAATTGGATATTTTGACTGAATGAAGCTATACGTGCTGGAACTGAAAGTTTTCATCGTATACAATTGTTATATTTAACCCTACAGTGCATGATTTTTTATATTTAAAAATAAAACATATAGGCTAGTGTTAAATCGTATTTAGATTATGGGAAAAATGATTTAAAAAGTCATGTTTTAATTTTTCGTTGTTTTTTATTAGAAAAAGTGGACGATTCATATATGCATCATCGTGCATTCGTTATGGTTTCATGAAAAGTTTTGAAACAATTATTATCCTTATTGAACACAGTTATTGCCGTATCAATATTTAAAATATTGATATGGCGTTTCTAATTTTGTTATTGAATATAGCATCACCGAATTTCCTGTAAATGTCGATGGTATATTTGAAATTTTCATCTTTTTCCACAACAACTCTCTGACTTGGAAGATGCTGAATTAGGTTTATTTTGTGATGTAGTAGGTTCTGTTGATTCTACTTGATCATTAGGATGATTGTTTGATATTGAAGATTGATTCTATTTGAGTAATATATATTTAATGGAGGCACAAGAATTGTCAATTCATAAATATTATGATTTTCTAAATAATTATCTAGCAATGTCTCCGAAACAATAAGATTATCTTCCTCATCGCTCGCGTCATCTAATTCATCATCACTGCCGGCAGGTATGTTTTCGATTAAGTCAAAAAAGGCATCGCTATCTAATATATAAAAATACGTATTCTAGCTAAAGTACTAAATATAAGTATATACAATTGCATGCTGATTCATATATGAATCATCCAGTATTTGTCGTATAAGAGAAATCAATTCAAGATCTAACATCACCACATAATTCTCAAGGATATATACAATACAATAAAAAAAATTTAGAGATATCTTAAAGACGTAAAGGAAGATATTTCTTTGCAAAGTAGCACGAAGTCACTACTCGTGTTGACCAGTCGAAAGATCGATACAAAATGGTCAGTACAAGTTTAGGGATTATTTTTTGAGTTAACATCTGGTGGGTGGTTGGTTCACAATTGAATCGCCATGCATTCAGGTAAAAAAAATCTCTTCCTCACAAAGTTATATGCAAAAATGCACAGCGATTCATATATGAATCACTCATATATGATTCATATACGATTCACTATGCACTGTAGGGTTAACATAATATACTGATATTCTTGACATTTTACTCTGTCTACCTTTGATACTTGTTCCTTGAGCTACTATTGCAGTCGGCTCTCCTTCTCCAGGACCAGTTGAAGCCGATACCCAAAACTCATAAAAGCGATGCTCGACCAATCCTCGAACTTCAGCTACTAAACATCCTCCAGGAACATCCATTCCTCCATCTCCAGCTGCTGCTCTTGCACTATCAGTGGTTACAGTCATTGTAGACTGTTTTCCAACCCTAAAATTCCAAATGCAAACATTATAATTCTACTTGAATAACTATGTAACAGGTAAATCAAACTTTTATTCATACCTGCCAACTTCCCTCCAATAAATTGTATAGTGTAATATTCGACCGTTTTTTAGAGTTGGTGGTAGCCAGCTTATAAGCACTGATTCTTCCGATGATGCAAAGGCTTTTATGATGGAAGGAGGACCTGGTACTAAAATTATTTCCAACTATTAACAAATTTGAACCTTTTCTTCTAACCGAAAAAAAAAAGATTACTTCTTACAATCTTCTTCAGTCAGGCAATACATTGGACTACTTCTTCGACCATCACCAGCTGCTGTGTATGCAAGCACTTGTACTGAATAATTAGTATATCTTCTCAGTCCATGTAAATACGTTTCAGCACTCGATGTCCTTTTGATTTCTCCAGATACTGAAACTATAGCTGAAATAATTTAGCCACACATTAATACAAATTCCAACCCTCTGCGAAGTGTCTACTTGCTTCATATAACTTAATTTAATTCAATTAAAACAAACTTACAATCCTTATTTCCTACTGGTCTGTATATAACTTTGTATCCTTGCAAAACACCACCATGTAAAGCAGGAGGAGGTGGTTCCCAAGAAACTTTTATACTCTGCGACGACAATGGAGAACATACTATATTACCTGGAGGTGCTTCGGGCACTAAAAACACACATTCAACATTACTTCCAATTCTATATTATACTTAAATTTTAATAGTATTCGTTCGAATACATACCTCCTTCTTGAGTTATAGCCGATACTGGCAACGAAGCGGGTCCTGCAGATACACCGTTAAAGGCACTAACTGTCACACCATAACGTGTGAACTTTCTTAAACCAGTCAAAGTTATCTCTAAATTTGACCATCCGTTGACGGTTACGGATTTGCTCGAATTCGTATTGAACGTAGGAAACGGATTGTTTGAATTGAGTTCACTACACGTTACTAAATAACCAAGTAGTTCTCCGTTCCAGGTATCGTGAGGTGGAGACTGCAAACGTACATCATTTTAAAATACCCTTACAAATACTATAAATCCAATTTTATACGAGATTTTACCTTCCAGCTAACGTGCAACTCTCCTTGACCTCCTGCTTGTACTTGAATATTACTTGGAGCTTCCATGGGAGCTGCAATAGTAAATTAACAATCATACAAGTAAAATGGACAAGTTCGAATTATTAAAAATTGAAACAAACCTTCCTCTTGCGTTTTAACCACAACTGGTTCAGAATACGAACTATGCTCGATAGTGTTATAAGCAGCTAACCTAACAGTGTAAGCAGTTGCCGGATGTAATCCTGAAACTGTAGTTTCACACACAATAGCTTCAGACAATCCAGCTATACCACCATGTCTTTCAACATCTTCACTGAAATTAAACTACTTTGTATTGTAATAGGTACAAAACTACACGCAGAACATTTAAATTTATATCGGTTACCTATTTTGTGAGACTTTAACAGTCTCAAGTGAAACGTTCATGACTTTTGCCGAAATCCAATCGTCCTTATTGATCGAACCCAACAGTTGATATTGAGCTAAATATCCCAGAAGTGGAGAATTACCATCGAATCCACGAAGCCAAGAAAGTTGAACAGTACGTCCGCCAACTTCGACAACTTGTAACGACACGGGTGGATCGGGTCTTTCTATTTAAAAAATACTTCTATAAGAACCTTTTTATACTATTATCTTGAATAAACTTAATCGATTTACCTTGAACTGCTACGTATATTATATGTTCACTTCTGCCATAAGCGTTTTCAGCTTGACAGCGATACGCTCCTGAATCTCTTCGTTCAGCTCTAGTCAATGCTAATTGAGATTTGAGACCAGACTCGGTACGAACTTCAGACATGCTTATCCTAAAATTGTAAAACATATCAGTAAAATTCAACATTTTAACAAAAAAATCATTCAAAATTGTGACACAGTACTTTTCATACCTATAAGTATTCAAATCGATTCTTTTCAAATTGTGCGTCCATTGCACTTGAATTGGATTATCTCCAAATACTTCACAAACTAAAGTTACCGGATCGTTTCTACGAGCTGATATATTTTTGGACGTCATCTCAAAGTGAGCCGGCTCTAATGTTAACAGGTACAATAATTATTAACATCATACAATCGACGCAAATCGAAATAATTAAAATACACACTACTATAATACCATTGACTGTAACGTAAATGAGTTTACTCAATCCAGGACCGATACCGTTCTCAGCTTTACAGAGATATTGTCCTTCATTGTACGGTGAAGCTGCTGGTACTATCAAAGAACCATTTGGCATAACCATTTGACGACTGTCAAAGTCTAATAGCGGTCTAAAATCTTGAGTATTTGTTCCTAAAATTAAGTATATCGGCATAAGCGTACATTAACCGTTTTATGTAATTGAATTAATAATGTTTATATACCTTGTCCCATTATGTTTAAGCTTTGCCCTTTTAACCAGTTTATTTTCGGTTCTGGAAATCCTCTAGCACCACAATGAATTAAAATTGGAGTTCCCAAAAGGGTTGATACATCTTGCGGTTCGTACGTCCAACGTGGAGAAACTGTTTAAAATGTTTCCTTATTATACAAACTGTCATTTGAATCATTGTACTATTATTTAAGTATATATACAAACCTTTCACCATCAATTGTGCAGTATAATTGACTTTTGCAGCAACGTTACTGGCGACACAAGTATAGTCGCCGCTGTGTTTAGAAGATACGTCAGTGAATATAAGAAAGCTAAATTCATCCAATGATTTTTCTTGAATCTGTAATATCAATTCAAATTTATGATGTGGTATTCAATTTGTTTCAAATTAAATTGAGTGTATAAGTACTTGAAGCGATGCTGATATTGGATGTCCGTCTTTCAGCCAAGAGAAAAATACTGGTCTATCTCCTGAAGTCATTCCGCATAGCAGTTGTACTGAACTTCCCTCCTCTAAATCAGGAGGAAACGAAAAAGGCACTAGTTTTGGAGGATCTGTAATTAATCATGAAAAAATATACATACAAAATATTTTTATATTTGAAATATCTAATATGAAGAAATTTGCATGTAATATCTATATTAATATCAATTGAAATTTTCACATTGTGTCCAATATTACAAAAACTACTTTCAATCTAAATAAGATGATTGATTTTGGCCCAATTTATAAGTTTCAAATAAATAGCGGTTTTTTTTCACATACTTTTAACAACAACTTGCAAGTCCCGTTTGACAGTTTCTCCTGTCGGAGCTGTCACAATGCACGTATATCCTCCAGCATCAGACACTGGATCGACACGTGTCACATGCAAATCTCCAAAGGACCCTGTATCTAATCTTAAACTCGTAGTTACCTCTTGACCCCGTCTAAGCCACCTTACCGAACTGAAACGAAACGACAAGTTCAAAAATAATACACCAACATACTCTTATTACAATATATGTAATAATTTTGACTGCAAACCTAATGGGATATCCTGAATAAGGGCAGTGAAGTGTCGTATTGGATCCTGCGACGACACGAATTTGTCCTATCGCTCGTATCGAAGGGGATCCTGGATATAAATCAAAACAATTGTATTAAAAAATCGTACATAATTCGAAATTAAACATTAGTATATATTGCAATGAAAATTTGTATTGTTTCGGAAACTTTTGTAAGATAGCCCCATTTATGTACATACTTTTCTTCCGATAACGAAAGTTTAAATATTTTTATCTCTGCTTCTTTGTTATGCTCGTAACGTACAGTGTACTCTAAAAATTGACCAAATATATATGTATGTATGTAAATGTTCAAAATACCATAAATATTTAGTCTAGCTGTATGACTCGTCTCTCCTAAAGAGTTTGTAGCCACACAAGTGTACAGTCCACCGTCTTCAGTTCTCACTGTTGAAATATTCAAATGTGCCACGACATCTCCACTTTTCAACGTGTATTGTCCTGTTGCAAATCTAAAAAGAGGATATAATTAAAATTCTGCCACCCATTAAATAGTTCTGCATTAATAATTTGAGCTTTGCCTGTGCGATGATGCAATTTCGTTCAAGGGTTGTCCGTCTAACAACCAATGAAAATGAGGTGGTGGAGCACCAGCTGCAGAACATCGTAAAGAAACTGCTGGACCACCTCTAAGTGCTTGTTCTATGAACGTGTATTGAAGCTCGGGTGCCATGTCTGAAAGGGTTAAAAAAGAAAAATAAATTAGTACACGGAAAGCACGATCAGCGAAGTTCAAAGTGAGCCAAAATAGATCACCTCATTTTGTTTTTTTTTTTAATTATATGTACGTATCGTATTTATGTAATATAATTATGTAGTATAGATTTAACTCATATTTTGAGTCAAAATAATCGATGATTTTGTTGAATTGTTTATTTTAACTGAAGTGTATCATCATTTTCAGCCGTTCACCATCCGCTGCTGGATGTAGGCCTCTCCAATTCTCTTCCATTCCTGTCTGTCTTGAGCAATTTACATCCAGTTTACACCACACATTCTTCTCAATTCATCAACCCATCTTCCACTCGGTCTACCTTGCTTTCTTTCACATCCTCTCGGATACCATTCCAGTATTTCTCGCGTCCATCTGCCATCCATTCTTCACACGTTCTGCTTTATCTTCCAACTTGGTTACGTGTATTCCTCTTACGCTCTAATCTCGTTATACCGAGCATACATCTTTCCATGCTTCTCTGTATGCACTGGATCATGCCTTACACTTTTGAATTTAGCATCCACGTTTCACATCCACACGTCATAACAGGCGGTACGCATTGGTCGTGTGCCTTCTTTTTTAAGCATAGCGGAATGTTGGATTTACAAACAATGTTCATTCTTCCAAAAGCACTCCATACTAGTTTCATTCTTCTTTGCAACCAGTCATTTGCACCATTTATTTTAGATAACGTGAATAATTTTGGTCCACTCTGCGACGGGGGTCTATCGACGCGTAAATTACGCGTAATTACAAAACAAAATCCTCATAAAAGAAAACGGAAACGATAAGTTTGAGAAGTCGGACGTTTAATTGTATCCAGATAGTCGACAAAATGGCGTCGAGCAACGACAATGGCCGCCGCAGATAAGGGATGTAAATTAGTCCAACGGAACTATCGCAGCAATTAAATCTAGCTGGGCGACACACAAAAAATAAAGTAAAAATCTCCACCAACGTGTGTATGTACGTACGTGTACTAGCCAGAGATAAAAGGCCATCCTTTACGTGAAAACTACTGGTTAAAGGATCCTTTTATCGACTGTTATCTCGGCTGGCTTTGCCATTGGTTTTAATTGAATCGACTCGAATGCGTCACGATACCAATCTCTTTGAGACAAATTAACTAGCACTGCTAACGGGAAAAAGTACACGGTATAAGTACTAAATGAAAGCCTAAAGATAAGTCCACTCGTACGTGTGGTATGGTTATGGTGGGTACACACCGCCGAATCGAACGCGAACCGAATTCGGAGCAAATTTGAAGCAAACGATAGGATTCGCTTCGTTGGTTGTAGGTATACACTTAAATCTTCGGACCTAATACGGACCGAATGATACCGTCGAACGGAAATACAATAGGCAGAATTAACAAAAGAAAATCTTAAACAATCGCCCAACTAACAAAAAAATACACTATTTGCGTTTGGTGCATTTTCGCTGCAACAGCGGTCCCATCAAACGATTTTTTTTATAAACCCATATTTTTTTGTGCATTGCGTCTTTGTTCGTGGCATCTTGGCGAGCAGTGTACTTATCAACAATAGTAGTGGTAGTACAACTAGTAAATCGCAATAAATCACCAAACACTAAAACAATTAACTCACTTTCGAAACTTTCGTACATACAATGAAATTCAGAAAAAATGATGAGGGGTTGCATTTTATATATTTTTACGTATATATAATCTACCGGGTAAATATTGTAAACATTACAAAACTTACCTTGGGAATCGTACATATGTACATACATAAGTACATATTATATAATATGGGTTCACTCGTATGTACATACATACATATATGCGCGCGCGAATACTTTCAAGGTTTGATATCATAAAAATGACACTTAGAAGCACAATTTTATTTCAAATTCAGTCAAGTTTCAGCCGTATCACTGCATTTAAAATTTACCTGCATACATATTCACAATTCATGTTGATCTTGATTGTACGTCACACTAAAAAAGTTTATGTAAGGGCCATATGAGTGTTTAAAATTCAAATAAATAAATACATACACAAAAAAATTGTTTCAAAGCGACAAAAAACCATTCGCTGCGAACGATCGCTCCAATCGCTCCGAGACCTAGCGAAGCGAACAGTAGCGATCGTTCGGTTCGCATTCGCAGCGACGTCCACATAGCGTCCAAATAGCCCGAATTTGCTTTCGCTTCGCCTTCGATTCGTCGGTGTGTACCCACCATTAGAGTGGTCAGTGTGTGGAGTGAAATGACCGTATATAAATATATAAATCACGGAAAAGAATCACCCTGTGTGTTTTCATGTACGCGACACGTTCACGCGAGAGAAATCACACACGCGATATTCTCAAAGAGGGAAAAATGTGTTGATTTATGCGTTCGGTTGTCGCACAGTGGCCGGATGTGCCGCTCCAACTTCCGGTCGGACGCCATACATCACGTGACTTCCGGTTTCCGGCCACTGCGAGACTCTGCAGCCGATGCTGCTGCTGCATTTCGAAGTGTCTAACGACCGTGAAAATCAAAAGTCGAATAAAAAGTGACACTTTTTTGAGGATAGAGGTCATTTATGTACAAGTATTGGAAAAAAGGTACGTTATTTTACTAGCTGTTATTCTCGAGTGGAAAGCAATGAATGATAGGTATACTGCCGTTCTAAGCCCACTTCTAAATTTGTTTTTTCTTCATATATTACTGATTTATTTAAACTTTTTTTTAGTGCATGAGGTTATTTCCTATTGTGTTTTGATAATTCTAAGGAAAAATTAAAAAAAAAAATGAATACTTTAGTAGTTACGTCACTTCATTATTCATTATTGATGTATACATATGACTATTCCAAACTTCAACCACTCTATTTGAAAAGAGTGAATCTCTAACAATCTCATTTGATTTTTTTTTTCGGAGTCTAAGAGTATGACCTCTTAGATGGGGGTTTTCATTGAACATAATGAGGTTGGTCATTTCACATGAATAATGATTATTTATTATGTTGAATACTTCAATTAAATCACCTCTTAATCTCCTCGTCTCCAATGTGGAGAGATTCAGTATTTTCAATCTTTCATGATAAGGTAGTGACCGAAGTAAATATTGGATACGTTATTTTCTCTGCGCATGCAGATACGTTAGATTTAATAGCTTAAAAAAGTCACTTTTGGATGAAGATACATTAATTTTGATATGAAAAATCGCAAGAATACACTCCCATAACCCCTAAAACACATCATTTTCGTAATTTTTGACAGTTACGTTAAGTGGGCTTAGAACGGCAGTATAGTTTTATCAAAAGCTATTTTGTTTATGTACCCTTATGAATTTTCCTTTCTTTATCAATAGTCTAAAGTTCTGCTATTTTTACTTTATTAATTTATTTATTTATGTAACAAACAGCTTATAGTATACAATATAAATATAAATACAAAATAATATTAATATCACACAATACACTACAGCCAAAATAGTTACAAACGAACAACAGATCAAAACAAGAAAGGAACTTAGGAGTTAGGGCTGGAAAGGAACTTAGGAAAATAATCTAAAGGAGGGCAAAGACTAAAGAAAAGGATCAACACTTGCTGGGATTTCGTTAAATGACGAGCAGGATCTATAAATGAAGGAGTTTTGTGAATAGTTAGTGGAACAAAGATTCAAATGAATCAATGGAGGTAATATACATATGTATAAATAAAAAAAATGACAATAAGAACAGTAAAATTTATTAAACTAGGAAGAGGACTTTTTTAAAGAAAGCAACAGCTTGAACTTTACTAAATGAATGCTCATACAGAAATAATCCAATAAATTCCCACACTTATTGCCAGTCCTAATTAACCTAGGAATAGGAGATTGCATATAATAATTGGTGCACGAATTACCCTCATCCACAAACAAAAATTGAGATCGTGCAGGAACTTTTAATCGTAAAATCGAATCAACAAGAGTAGGACAATCAATTAAAGAATTTACAATTTTATAAAAAAAAGACCAAGTCGTTCACAACTCTTCCATCAGATAATTTATGCATTTTTAAACCAAGTAAAAGAGAGTCATAACAGCTATTATCAATAATATACTTGAATTTATAATTATTTTGGATTCTTTTTAAAGAATATGAATGAATAAAATAAGAAGATAGACCAAACAACAGAGTTATACTCTAACTTACTTCTGACAAGTGAACAGAATAATAATTTTATAGTATTAATATTACTAAAACAGTAACTCTAAAAATGAAACCCAATGATCTATAATCCAATAACTGAAACTAAACGGATTCAAATTATTTATTTTAAAAGTTTGCAGTGACATCTATCGACAGTTTTCACAACAGTAAATGGATTATATGTACCACAGCAAAGTATCAAACCTTTGAATGCACAACATAAATTTCCTTTTCAGCGCCACTATTCCAAACGTCATTAACCTCGAAAGGATTTTTAACACTTTCAATGGTGCGTGAGCGATATTTTTTTTAACCCTTTCACCGCCGCTTATTTGTTTATCTTTGGGATACAATTTTTTTTTTTTTTTTTTTTCACTTTATTTCCTCCACAGCCGCGCGTTTTTTAACGCGTTTGTTTGACGGGTCCGTTAGGGGCGTAATCCTTGTCGATCAAACCGGAAGTGCGGAACGGAGGTAGGTTGGCGCGGGTTAACGAGCACATTAGCGTTTTACCCCCATCCGTTAGGTCGTCCTCAACCGGCACTTATCCTGTTTTATCTCGAGGGGAATGGGGGGGGGTGGGTTTTTTTTTTTTTTTTTTTTTCTCGCCGATTTAAAAACCGCGTTCAAGTAAAAGGGGAAGAATACCGGGATCGATCCTTCGCCAAACTCCCCCGTCCCCACTTTTGTATTGTGTGGGTGCTATTTGTTCGCATGTGTAAGACAAATGGGCGCTTAGCGAATGAATGGCTGCCGCTGAAGCCCGCACCTAATGTCGTGTTAAATTCGAACAAAGGCCCAGCCGCTCATGGAAAGAATACAAACTGAGCCCAAACGCGCACCATAATAATAATGCCTTCGAGATCATATTTTTCTTTGCTCGTTTTTCGTTTTTTCAGCGAAGCCTACCTACACTTATGTATGTGTGTACGTGTCAAACGAAAACATACTTTAAAAGCCAAATAAGTGTACGGATAACAATGGAAAAAGAAACGTCTACTCTTCGCCACCTTTTACCTATCAAGTGTGAAAAGTCTGCCGATCTATGTATGTACATTACAATGTGTAAGTACATGTGAATGTTACAATATCATTTTCATCCGTTCAACATCCACTGCTGGGTGAAGGCCTCTCAAATCCTCTTCCATTCCTGTCTGTCTTGAGCAATCTGCATCTAAACTCAACACATTCTTCTCAATTCATCAGGGCATCGTCCACTCGGTCTACCTTGCTTTCTTTCACATCCTCTCGGATACCATTCCAGTATTTCTCGCGTCCATCTGCCAGCCATTCTTCTCGCTATACATATGTGCACTCCAACTTTTGCTTCTTATCCATGTATTCCTCTTACGATCTCTTCTCGTTATACCGAGCATACATGTTTTCATGCTTGTCTGTGTGCACTCGATCTTGCGTAACATTATTATGCCTTATTTTTTAAGCAAAGCGGAATGTTGGATTTAAAAACAATGTTCATTATTCCAAAAGCACTCCATCCTAAGTTCCTCATACTAGTATCATCATCATTTGCAACCGTTCACCATCCACTGCTGGATGAAGCCTTTCTAATCATTTTTGTTTGTTTTGAGCAATCTGCATCCAAACTCAACACATTCTTCTCAATTCATCAGGGCATCGTCCACTCGGTCTACCTTGCTTTCTTTCACATCCTCTCGGATACCATTCCAGTATTTCTCGCGTCCATCTGCCAGCCATTCTTCTCGCTATACATATGTGCACTCCAACTTTTGCTTCTTATCCATGTATTCCTCTTACGATCTCTTCTCGTTATACCGAGCATACATGTTTTCATGCTTGTCTGTGTGCACTCGATCTTGCGTAACATTATTATGCCTTATTTTTTTTAAGCAAAGCGGAATGTTGGATTTAAAAACAATGTTCATTATTCCAAAAGCACTCCATCCTAAGTTCCTCATACTAGTATCATCATCATTTGCAACCGTTCACCATCCACTGCTGGATGAAGCCTTTCTAATCATTTTTTTTGTTTGTTTTGAGCAATCTGCATCCAAACTCAACACATTCTTCTCAATTCATCAGGGCATCGTCCACTCGGTCTACCTTGCTTTCTTTCACATCCTCTCGGATACCATTCCAGTATTTCTCGCGTCCATCTGCCAGCCATTCTTCTCGCTATACATATGTGCACTCCAACTTTTGCTTCTTATCCATGTATTCCTCTTACGATCTCTTCTCGTTATACCGAGCATACATGTTTTCATGCTTGTCTGTGTGCACTCGATCTTGCGTAACATTATTATGCCTTATTTTTTAAGCAAAGCGGAATGTTGGATTTAAAAACAATGTTCATTATTCCAAAAGCACTCCATCCTAAGTTCCTCATACTAGTATCATCATCATTTGCAACCGTTCACCATCCACTGCTGGATGAAGCCTTTCTAATCATTTTTGTTTGTTTTGAGCAATCTGCATCCAAACTCAACACATTCTTCTCAATTCATCAGGGCATCGTCCACTCGGTCTACCTTGCTTTCTTTCACATCCTCTCGGATACCATTCCAGTATTTCTCGCGTCCATCTGCCAGCCATTCTTCTCGCTATACATATGTGCACTCCAACTTTTGCTTCTTATCCATGTATTCCTCTTACGATCTCTTCTCGTTATACCGAGCATACATGTTTTCATGCTTGTCTGTGTGCACTCGATCTTGCGTAACATTATTATGCCTTATTTTTTTAAGCAAAGCGGAATGTTGGATTTAAAACAATGTTCATTATTCCAAAAGCACTCCATCCTAAGTTCCTCATACTAGTATCATCATCATTTTCAACCGTTCACCATCCACTGCTGGATGAAGCCTTTCTAATCATTTTTGTTTGTTTTGAGCAATCTGCATCCAAACTCAACACATTCTTCTCAATTCATCAGGGCATCGTCCACTCGGTCTACCTTGCTTTCTTTCACATCCTCTCGGATACCATTCCAGTATTTCTCGCGTCCATCTGCCAGCCATTCTTCTCGCTATACATATGTGCACTCCAACTTTTGCTTCTTATCCATGTATTCCTCTTACGATCTCTTCTCGTTATACCGAGCATACATGTTTTCATGCTTGTCTGTGTGCACTCGATCTTGCGTAACATTATTATGCCTTATTTTTTTAAGCAAAGCGGAATGTTGGATTTAAAAACAATGTTCATTATTCCAAAAGCACTCCATCCTAAGTTCCTCATACTAGTATCATCATCATTTGCAACCGTTCACCATCCACTGCTGGATGAAGCCTTTCTAATCATTTTTTGTTTGTTTTGAGCAATCTGCATCCAAACTCAACACATTCTTCTCAATTCATCAGGGCATCGTCCACTCGGTCTACCTTGCTTTCTTTCACATCCTCTCGGATACCATTCCAGTATTTCTCGCGTCCATCTGCCAGCCATTCTTCTCGCTATACATATGTGCACTCCAACTTTTGCTTCTTATCCATGTATTCCTCTTACGATCTCTTCTCGTTATACCGAGCATACATGTTTTCATGCTTGTCTGTGTGCACTCGATCTTGCGTAACATTATTATGCCTTATTTTTTTTTTTTAAGCAAAGCGGAATGTTGGATTTAAAAACAATGTTCATTATTCCAAAAGCACTCCGTCCTAAGTTCCTCATACTAGTATCATCATCATTTGCAACCGTTCACCATCCACTGCTGGATGAAGCCTTTCTAATCATTTTTTGTTTGTTTTGAGCAATCTGCATCCAAACTCAACACATTCTTCTCAATTCATCAGGGCATCGTCCACTCGGTCTACCTTGCTTTCTTTCACATCCTCTCGGATACCATTCCAGTATTTCTCGCGTCCATCTGCCAGCCATTCTTCTCGCTATACATATGTGCACTCCAACTTTTGCTTCTTATCCATGTATTCCTCTTACGATCTCTTCTCGTTATACCGAGCATACATGTTTTCATGCTTGTCTGTGTGCACTCGATCTTGCGTAACATTATTATGCCTTATTTTTTTTTAAGCAAAGCGGAATGTTGGATTTAAAACAATGTTCATTATTCCAAAAGCACTCCATCCTAAGTTCCTCATACTAGTATCATCATCATTTTCAACCGTTCACCATCCACTGCTGGATGAAGCCTTTCTAATCATTTTTTGTTTGTTTTGAGCAATCTGCATCCAAACTCAACACATTCTTCTCAATTCATCAGGGCATCGTCCACTCGGTCTACCTTGCTTTCTTTCACATCCTCTCGGATACCATTCCAGTATTTCTCGCGTCCATCTGCCAGCCATTCTTCTCGCTATACATATGTGCACTCCAACTTTTGCTTCTTATCCATGTATTCCTCTTACGATCTCTTCTCGTTATACCGAGCATACATGTTTTCATGCTTGTCTGTGTGCACTCGATCTTGCGTAACATTATTATGCCTTATTTTTTAAGCAAAGCGGAATGTTGGATTTAAAAACAATGTTCATTATTCCAAAAGCACTCCATCCTAAGTTCCTCATACTAGTATCATCATCATTTTCAACCGTTCACCATCCACTGCTGGATGAAGCCTTTCTAATCATTTTTGTTTGTTTTGAGCAATCTGCATCCAAACTCAACACATTCTTATCAATTCATCAGGGCATCATCCACTCGGTCTACCTTGCTTTCTTTCACATCCTCTCGGATACCATTCCAGTAATTCTGGCGTCCATCTACCATTTTAGTCATGCTTCATAGTTCATACCCATGTATTCCTCTTACGCTCTTATCTCGTTATACCGAGCATACATGTTTTCATGCTTGTTTGTGTGCACTGGATCTTGCGTAACATTCTTGGATTTAGCATCCACGTTTCACATCCATACGTCATAACCGGCGGTACGCATTGGTCGTGTGCCTTATTTTTTAAGCAAAGCGGAATGTTGGATTTAAAAACAATGTTCATTCTTCCAAAAGCACTCCATCCTAAGTTCCTCATACTATTATCATCATCATTTTCAGCCGTTCACCATCCACTCAACGCATTCAAACTCAACAAATTCTCCTCAATTTATCAGCCCATCGTCCACTCGGTCTACCTTGCTTTCTTTCACATCCTCTCGGATACCATTCCAGTATTTCTCACGTCCATCTGCCATCCATTCTTCTCGCTACATGTGCACTCCAACTTTTGCTTCTTATCCATGTATTCCTCTTACGATCTCTTCTCGTTATACCGAGCATACATCTTTTCATGCTTGTCTGTGTGCACTGGATCTTGCGTAACATTCTTGGATTTAGCATCCACGTTTCAAGTCCATACATCATAACCGGCAGTACGCATTGGTCGTATGCCTTATTTTTTAAGCAAAGCGGAATGTTGGATTTAAAAACAATGTTCATTCTTCCAAAAGCACTCCATCCTAAGTTCCTCATACTATTATCATCATCATTTTCAACTGTTCACCATCCACTGCTGGATGAAGCCTTTCTAATCATTTCTGTTTGTTTTGAGCAATCTGCATCCAAACTCAACTCATTCTTTTCAATTCATCAGGGCATCGTCCACTCGGTCTACCTTGCTTTCTTTCACATCCTCTCGGATACCATTCCAGTATTTCTCGCGTCCTTCTACCACCTTGGTCATGCTTCATACCCATGTATTCCCTATATTTTCCGTTTTTCCTTCATTTCGTGTATTTTTTATATCAGTTATATAGTTTTTATTCCTTTGTTTATATTCGTCAAATTACTATATTCGTACATCTAAAGTTCCTCATACTATTTATCATCATCATTTTAAGCCGTTCACCATCCACTGCTGGATGAAGCCTTTCTAATCATTCCTGTTTGTTTTGAGCAATCTGCATCCAAACTCAACACATTCTTCTCAATTCATCAACCCATCGTTCACTCGGTCTAACTTACTTTCTTTCACATCCTCTAGGAGTCTAGGATACCATTCCAGTATTTCTCGCGTCCATCTGCCATCCATTCTTCTTGCTCTACATATGTACATATGTCCACTTCAATTTTTTCACACGTTTTGCTTTATCTGCCACCTTGGTCATACTTCTTACCCATGTATTCCTCTTACGATCTCTTCTCGTTATACCGAGCATACATCTTTCCATGCTTCTCTGTGTGCACTGGATCTTGAATTTAGCATCCACGTTTTACATCCATACGCATTGGTCGTATGGTATGGAATGTTGAATTTAAAAACAATGTTCATTCTTCCAAAAGGACTCCATCCTATGTAGTTTCATTCTTCTTCTTAACAATCAACTACCTCTACAATATGCTTAGTTTTGCTACATATATAAGATATAATTCGTTATTTACCATCTCAATTGAATTGTAATGATAAGTGATGGAAACCATTCGTCAATTTGCCTTGTGACATTTGGGGTGTATAAAATGTTTAAAGTGGAATGATTCATTAATTAAAGACAAACAAAGAGCTTCCAGTTAAAGACCTATTAAAAAGTTTTAATGATTACAAGCTTGAAATGCTTATATAAAACATTTTCAACGACACGAGTAATCTCTCATTGCTCAGGGCTTAAAATAAATAAATTGTAATAAAAAAAAACTATAGATATGAAATTTCGATAAGATCGCCGGAGCAGTTTCGGAAATATTCAGTGGTAACAGAATTTTAGAATTTTCTACACGAAAAAAAACCCTACTTCCGATTGACTGATGTTGACCAAATTTCTTATGGCTCTTACACCTTACGTGAAAATAATAGATGTGAAATTTCAGCTTGATACACTTGATAGTTTCGGAGAAAACACACATACACATACACACACACACACACAAGTACACATATGCAAACATTTTCCAGAAATCGTGAAAACGTGATCAGGGGATGATACTTGATACAAATCAGTCAAAATCTCGAGGTCGAATTTTCGCACGATCACAATACTTTATCCGACCAGGATAAAGTAAATATATTATTACCGCTAGTATTTAGGTTATTTTTAATTATTTCTTGTGGGATGCTAGTATGATATTTCCTTTGTTTTTTTGTATTCAATTAGTAACTGAAACATATCTATTACTTGTTTGCATTGTCTTAAATCAAATAAATGTATTTTATCTGCGTATCACTATTTGAACCTTCCACTTTTAGCTAAAAACACATTTCTTCTAAATTTTTAACTCCATTGAGGAAGTATGTATAAAGTGTTAAAATATCAAAAAAATAATTACTAATTAATAGGATAAAGTAAAAACAGGTGTCGTGTTTAAAAGTAACAAGGATAGAGATTTTTCATCAATTAGAAAAAACCGCAGGGGACAAAAATACTATTTTATAAAAAAAAGTTTTCCTAGTGATTTTTTTGGATCAATTCAAGTTGAATTTAAAACTAACCATGTATGTACATACATTATGGCAGATTCATCATTATCATCATTTTCAGCCATTCACCATCCACTGCTGGATGAAGGCCTCTCCAATCCTCTTCCATTCCTGTCTGTCTTGAGCAATCTGCATCCACTCGACTCCACACATTCTTCTCAATTCATCAGCCCATCCTCCACTCGGTCTACCTTGCTTTCTTTCGCATCCTCTCGGCTACCACTCCAGTATTTCTTGCGTCCATCTACTTTCAACTGCATCTGCGCGTTCTGCTATATCCGTCACTTTGGTCCATACTTCTTACCCATATTCTCGTTATATCAAGCATACATCTTTCCATGCCCTGTGTGCCCTGAATCTTCGGATTATTATTAATTAAATACTCAAATGGATACTCGGCAAAAAACACACACGGACTTTGACGTGTTAACGGATTCTTTTTTTCATACCCCGACACTTTGACACAGGTGTGCCAGTCTTACATATTTTCGCACCGTGCAAAAAAGCACAAAAACTCGTGTAGTACACCTACGAAAGAGGAAAACGAGGGGGGGGGGGGGGGAATATGTGAGAAATATTTCAGAAATTTCATCAATCTACCCCCGGCTGACGTGAAAGGGTTGAAGAAGGAAAGTTCAGGAATGCGCGGCAATGTGTTATCACTCCCCCTCTCCCCAACCCTCACCCCCTCGAGACCTTTTTTGTACGCCAAAGTTTCTCAACCCTTCAAAACGACGAGTTATTTAATTATACAGTTGTCCACGCACATACCCCCCCCTACGTACAGTGTTTTAATTTGGGTCATGTCGGGGTTTAACCCTAGCAATGCCTGTTTATCCCCGAATAATTGGAACGAGCCCGTTGTTAAACTTGCGCTTTGTCTAATTGCGCTTGTAACTTGTATAAACACACAGGGTGGGTGGAAAAAAGCGATGCCTGTTTTCGAACATTTTTTATATCTCGTAAGGCTAACAATGCTACGTGGGGATTGAAAAGTTTTACAAAAAAAAATTTTATCACAGTGAATGTTTTAAAATCATAAGGATGTAAGTGGCAATAAACAAAAACAGAGATAAAGTGTTTTATATGTACGTGCATATATACATATGTATGTGAAAATTTTCAATTTAGGTTTAATAAAAACCCCACGCGGATGACCAAAGATGGCGCTAATAACATAGTTCGACACGAAAAATGCTTCAGAGACGAGATATGACTTTTCTTATAGATCTATGCCCAGTGAATACGAATCTGGTAATAAAAAAAATGTTGATTGGCTCGAGATTCGGAGATATATGTGTTTTTTAAATCACCCGATTTTTCTATTTCTTGGTGTTGGATGTCTCAAAATCTGTCAATTGCTTGTTCAAAATGAATATTGGAATCTATAGTTGGGTATTTTATCTTTCATTTGTAGTACTTTTCAGCGCCAGAAATAAAAAAAAGTAAGTGAAAGCTGAAAAGTACTACAAATGAAAGATAAAATACCCAACTATAGATTGCAATATTCATTTTGAACAAGCAATTGACAGATTTTGAGACATCGAACGAACAACACCAAGCAATAGAAAAATCGCGTGATTTAAAAAACACATACATATATCTCCGAATCTCGAGCCAATCAACATTTTTTATTACCAGATTCGTGTTCACTGTTCAGTGTTCAATAAGAAAAGTCATATCTCGTCTCAGAAGCAAAATTAAAGTCGTCATCTGTCGAACAGTGTAATTTTGTAAATCGTAAATCTACAATATGGTTAGTATACTCGTATTGAAATCCTGTAAGCTTACTGTTTTATTTTTTACTCTTGAAAAGCTGTTTTGTTGTCAATCAAAAAAATAAAACATTTCACAAAATGATGTTTGAAAGACAAATTGAACAAAAATCTCATTAATTTATGCAACATTCATACCTTTTGTGTAGAATTCATGGACATAAAAACTACTTCACTGAATAAAAACTAATTTCTTACAATTTTCCAGTTCTAAGTGAGTAATATAACGTTAATGAATCGTAATCATCATCATCTAGTGCTGCATCTGCATCCAAACTCCACACATTCTTCTTAATTCATCAGCCCATCGTTCACTTGGTCTACCTTGCTTTCTTTCACATCCTCTCGGATACCATCGCAGTATTTTTCGCGTCCATCTGCCATCCATTCTTCTCACTATGTGTCCCAGGCATATTTTTCACACGTTCTGCTATATCTGCCACTTTGGTAACATGTATTCCTCTTACGACCTCTTCTCGTTATACCGAGCATACATCTTTCCGTGCTTCTCTGTGTGCACTGGATAATGCGTAACAATTTTTTATTTAGCATCCACGTTTCACATCCATACGTCATAACTGGCAGTACGCATTGGTCGTGTGACTTATTTTTTAAGCATAGCTGAATGTTGGATTTAAAAACAATGTTCATTCTTAAAATAGCACTCCATCCTGGTTTCATTCTTTTTTTTTACAACCAGTTATAAGAATTTATGAAATTTTGATTGTGTAGGAGCCAACTTATCACACTGCATTTTTAACATTTAAAAGATAACTTGTACTGCCACAAACAAAGATAAATTATGTATTACATATGTATGTGTAAAAATTATCTAGAAGATAAAACATTATTTTGCGGTAAAAATTCTGGGATAATTCAATGTATCGCTATAAGAAGATCAAATTAACTTAATTTTGCTTTTATTTATCATCATTTTTGTCAGATATGTAAATTTTCGGAAAGGGGTTATTGTATTACTATATCCACCCTATACAAAATGCGTATTAGGCATTTGTTAGAGGACCGAATTCACATTCGGGTTATATTTGCGGTTTGTTCGGTGTACTGTTGTAATAAAGGCCGAACGCCATTGTGCCCTGATTGCCACAATTGTGGTATTTTTACTGTTTTTTTTTGTATTTATTTACGACTGCCAAATGGGCAAATGTTGCATGCGGAATTAAGTTCATACACCAAACCGCTCTCTCGCTACAGCGAATTTTTGTGATTTAAAGTAATGGTCTCGACATTAGCTCCATTGTGATGAAAGATTGCAGCGAATTTGTACTTGAAACGTTTTTGATGAGAGAAAACTTTCTTTAATATCCCACGAAAACTCGAGGCTAATCTCACGACGCCGTATCGTAATCGTTGTGTAAATTCACTTTAAAACGTTTCAATGTAAATTTCAATCAATCAATTTTACTAATACGACCGGTATCGTTAGCCCACTCGTGTATAATGGTAATTTATATTGCACTAGCTTTATTACCCGGCTTTGCGCGGGGTGTAATTAATATAATGTAATATAGTGTTGGTTTAGTAATTTATTTCGGGAGCCCAAAAAAGGGGCCGCCGGGCAGGAGGGGGGTCTGGGGGGTGGTAAGGGGCCGGCATAGATTTTAGGAAGTATAGTAACGCTATAGTAACGCTATGACGTCACTATAGGATTTTTCGAGTTTTTTTGGGCTTTTTTTGGAACTTTTTTTGAACTTTTTTGAACTTATGAACTTTTTTTGAATTTTTTTTTTGATTTTTTCAACTTTTGATACCCCCTAAAGCCATTCCGGCCCTCAAACCACCCCCCCCCAGACGTCCCTCAAGCCCCGGCGGCCCCTTTTGGACTCCCTCAAGCCATGCCGGCCCCTACCACCCCCCCCAACCCTCCTTCTTACCCCGGCGGTCCCTTTTTCCCGACTCCCCCCTTAAAACAATGCTGGCCCTTTTTTGGACCCCGAAAACCCCACCCCCCGAGACCCCTTCCTATCCTGACGACCCTTTTTTGGACTCCCGAAAAGCAATGCCGGCCCCTTAACAACCCCCCCCCCCAACCCTCCTTCTTACCCCGGCGGTCCCTTTTTTTGGACTCCCGAAAACAATGCTGGCCCTGTACCACCCCGAGACCCCTTCCTATCCTGACGACCCTTTTTGGACTCCCGAAAAGCAATGCCGGCCCCTTACTACCCCCCAGACCCTCCTTCTTACCCCGGCGGCCCCTTTTTTGGACTCCCGAAAAGCAATGCCGGCCCCTTAACAACCCCCAAACCCTCCTTCTTACCCCGGCGGTCCCTTTTTTGGACTCCCGAAAAACAATGCTGGCCCTGTACCACCCCCGAGACCCCCTTCCTATCCTGACGACCCTTTTTTTGACTCCCGAAAAGCAATGCCGGCCCCTTAACAACCCCCCAAACCCTCCTTCTTACCCCGGCGGTCCCTTTTTTGGACTCCCGAAAAACAATGCTGGCCCTGTACCACCCCCCCGAGACCCCTTCCTATCCTGACGACCCTTTTTTGGACTCCCGAAAAGCAATGCCGGCCCCTTACTACCCCCCCAGACCCTCCTTCTTACGGCCCCTTTTTCGGCTCCCGGCCGGCCCCTTATTATCCCCAGACCCCCCCTCCTTTTTTGAGCTTCCGAAACACTATCTGTTTAAATCTACTTAAATCTGCCGAAAACATCTACTGTCGTGTGTACTTCGTCGTTTCTATTAATCGCACCCGAGCAACGCCTGGTAATTGACGAAAGACCCATACGTACATACATACATACAAACTTTAGTGTTTTATATATTAGATTTATACCTCCTAAGCGAAGTTCCGACGAAGCTTGCGCCGATGTTCTTCCGTCGTCGATCAAACACTGATACATTCCCCTGTCGGTACGTGAAACTCTTGTTATCATCAGAGATAGTCCTCTTGAACCGGAAGCTTGCACACGAGCACTTCCGGCCACGTCTACTCCATCGTGTAGCCATCGAACGCGTGCATTCTGACTTCCGGTCGCTGTGCAATTCAATACTGCAGTACTACCGGTATTGGCCACCTGAAATGCACAAAAAAAACATCGTAAATTAGTATTCGTGACTATCAAGTATGTATTTTACAGGCAAAGTGTGAAATGGATGGGTATTTTATACGACGAGCTTTCGGCAAAGTATAAAATGGGTGAATTTTTTCTGTCCAGATGATTTTTTACCTCACCAATGTGAAGTTTCTAATATGCTGTTTTTCTCATACTTGAATTTTTCATGCCCGACATTTCTATTTCAATTTATGAAGATATCAAAGGGCCAAAGCTAAAATTCAATGTTGCAAAATGTACTGTTCAATTGATATTTTAATTGAAAGTTCATTTCAACATTGGCAATTCACATACAATATAATAATTTAGTAAATACGCACTCGCTTTTAGACATTTGCATTTTAACATACATGTACATAATATATTGTAGAAAGCATATTTAACATAACATACATATATCAAGATTAAAACGTAGTCACTGTTGATAATCATATTGTAGTGATAGTTGATAGTTATTTATACCTAGGACAATTGGTGAAGAAGAATGAAACTACATAGGATGGAGTCCTTTTGGAAGAATGAACAAAGTTTTTAAATCCAACATTCCGCTATGCTTAAAAAATAAGGCATACGTCCAATGCGTACTGCCAGTTATGACGTATGGATGTGAAACTTGGATGCTAAATTCAAGAATGTTACGCAAGATCCAGTGCACACAGAGAAGCATGGAAAGATGCATGCTCGGTATAACGAGAAGAGATCGTAAGAGAAATACATGGGTAAGAAACATAGCGAAGTGGACACAGCGAGAAAAATTGATGGCAAATGGATGCGAGAAATACTGGAATGGTATCCGAGAGGATGTGAAAGAAAGCAAGGTAGACCGAGTGGACGATGGTCTGATGAATTGAGAATAATGTGTGGAAGTCAAGTGGATGCAGATTGCTCAAGATAGACAAGAATGGAAGAGGATTGGAGATGCCTTCATCCAGCAGTGGATGATGAACGGCTGAATATGATGATGACATATATCAAAATTTGTATGAAATGTAATATACGTCACTTTAGAACAAGATGCAAAAATATGATTTCATTTTGTTTACCGAGTGTTCTTTGGTTTTTGTTGTAATAATTTTCGTTTTGAGGGAAAATTTTTTTAAATTAGTACATACCCGTGTTTTTTGAAGAATTTTAATAGAATGAGTTCTTTAGCATTCTTTTATGGAAATGTTATTTCTTTTAAAATGAATAGGCATTTGTTGTTTTCGTACAACGAATTACCTTTTTTTTAAAACGACTGATTAAGATTCACCTCTAAAGCTCATTTCAATTCCCAGTATTGTAATTTTACTCGTCGTAAATATTGACTATCAATACTTTCGCTTACAATATTTACGCAAACGGTTTTAATTATAAAATTTTAACGAACGATACCCTTTCATAAAATTATCCAAAACTCAGTGAACATTTATTTCAATTTATGCGTTTCATATTCCCATATAATATTATGAAAATCAATTTCGTCCAAAGCGCATACCCAATCAAACGTTTTTAATAAACGACGAGCGATTTAAACGAAATATTAACAATATATATACTTATGTATGTGTATGTACGGCATAACTATTATGCTTTTTGGACCATGGGGATTAAATGAACGAGCTATTGTTCAATAATTATTTGAATATTGAAAAGCGAACGGATAAGCGATGAACAAAATGAAACTAATTTCATTGACAGAGTCGTTTACGTCAAAAACGAACAGAGCGAAAATTTTCCAATATTATTCATCCTTATTCTGAATGAACTTTTTTAGCATTTTTTTCTTTTGCATTCTATAAATTGACGTGTTCGAAACACGAATTAAGAAAAGGAGAAAGCTTCAACGGAATTTTAGGAGATGAGAGTTGTGAAAGGGGAACGTCTAGGTCTTCAAAAGCCTCTTTTCTCTAGTTATCAATCAATCTGCGCGAATGAGATAAGGGTCTAAGATACCCACCGGACTTGAGAATTGGCCCACTTTCGAAATAGCCAATGAAAAAGATACGGTTTCTTTACAAATTTGAACGTTAAACGGGAAAATCTTGACGTGGCACGCTTAAAGATATTGTTTAAGTAAAATTTTCGACTTTTCCGCGACATAATTTCAAAACGAATGTGTTGTGCGAAAATTTTCTTCCACCACGTTTTTTCTTTCCATTGTAGATAAGTCACCTTTACTTTCTTTTTGTTCGTCGAAATTTCGAGAGTCTAAAAAAAAAAGTTTAAAAGCACTAGACGTGTTGCCGAAATCAAAAGAAACTTTAATCTGAAAGTCTACGCAGTCGGAAAGTATAATCGATTCGAAGCTACCCATTGAATGGAAATCGAAAATTTGTTTTAAACTCAGTTTCTTTAGTACAGAGTGTTCCAAAAGTATAACTAGTATACAATATATATGTACATTCAATTCAAACATGATAAACTGCAGAATTGTTTAAAATAAAAGCTCAAAAGCTTATTCATAGTGTGAGCCCGTTGAATATCGACGGACGTGTTTGACGTGATTGATTACGTAACAATTTAGCAATGTCGCGAACCTACTAAGGACTAATATTTTTAAATTATAGGAGCCCTACCATCACCGGTGTTGGGTGAACGCGTTAGCGCTAACTCACCCAACCTGGTGATCACGGGCTCAAATCCCACTCGTGACGTTCGTGTTTTTCCTTTACCGAGGCGAGCGTTATCAGCAGACAGACGGAATTGGGTTATTATATATAACTAGTGTAAGCCCGTTAAATATCAACGGAGCGGTTTCTCATCACCCGTACTGTGAGTGTTTGTGTGGCTGAGTATATGTGTACGTGCAGTATGCGACTATCCAGCCAGACAGCCGGCCAGGCAGTATATTGCGCTACTAAATATATACAGTAATGCATACTCCAAACTTGACAAATGAATAAAATACGGAGCTTAGAAAAAAATTATATTAAATTTAATAGTTTTTATAATTTTTGCATAGATGGCGCGTTCTAATACAATAACGTAACAATTTAGCAAAGTCTTGTTGAGATGAATGCGTAAGCGAACCCTCTTCCGATCTTGTGGTCTCAGGTTCAAATCCCATTCGCGCGCACGGTGCCTGTCTTTTAATCATTTACCGAGGAGAGCGTTATCAGCAGACAGACAGATGGAATTGGGCTATTATATACAATTCTAGTGTAAGCCCGTTGAATATCAACGCCCGCTGAATTGTAAATATCGTAAAGCGCTTTTTTAATACAGATCCCCACTAATTGATCGAAAAAACAAAAAAATATAAAAATAGTTTTTATAGCGCCATCTATGTATTATACCAATCCCCACTATTTTTTTTTTTTTTACTTTACTATTTATATTATAATTATTAATTATTATATACATATGTATATAATAAGTGATTTTGTAAAAATCAAAACAAAAAAAAAAATAATAGTTTCTATAGTGCCATCTATGTATTACTAGCAGAATCACGATCCCTTTTGTAGGTAAAGCCGAGTCAGGATATGTTTAAAAAAAAAAGGACTAAACCGACAAACCGTCGTGGGTTCGATTCCCCACTCGTTCTGGTGGTTTTTTAATAATTTTTCCTCAGCATGCGTTATCAGCAGACAGACAGACAGACGGATTTCGGCTATTATATTATACAATATAATATATGTACATACATATGCCAGGCGATAGCTCAGTGGTTAGCTCAGTGGTTTCTTAGGCAAAGGCTCGGTGCTCGATCGCCGTATGTAAAAAGTTTAAAAAGTCACTAGCAAGATCTGGATCTTACTAAACGCAGATCGGCCATATTCTGTCACAATTAGCAAATTTATTTAAAAAATTTACCTAAAAAATTAATTCCCACCTCCCAAACCATTGTTCTTTCCTTCCCTCCAATAGGCAGTGGTAAACCACTGTATTGTGTCACAGTTATACAGTAAAATGTTTATCGAATAATGTAGAGGCAATGTTTGATATCAAATAAACCAACGTCTGAAGAACATCTGTGTACTTAATCAACGGTATTAACATATAACGGTGAATCAATTCAATATTAAATTAAATAATACATCGACATTGAATAGTGGAACTGTACTATTACAAAGCAAATTTGAACGGTTGAAATGTGGTGTAGATCGAAGTTTCAAGTCGTGCTGAAAATCATCAATCAAGCTGAAACATGTCTAGAATCTTAGGTACATACATAGGTACACGAATACACGGTCTACGTCTTGTCCGGGAAATTCTCCACAATCCTTCAGGATGAGGAACGCTATAATCCTTCAGGACAGGGCCCGTCTACACCAGGCCCTTACTAGTCCACTCCAGTGGATACATCGTCCCTTCGACGATCCTCAACGTTGTGAACGAGTGTGTGTACAAAGGCGAAATATCCAAGGATCAACTGTGCCGAATTGATATATGCATATGAGTAGCCTAGTTCCAAATCCCGATAAGTCCATAATATATCAAAAACGAGGATAAAATATTTTCTGGTTCTAAGAATGTTTTCAAACGATGCCTTATACTTGAATTATTCCAAATACCGCCAAGTGCGCCGTAAAAAATATTGAAAATCAGTGTTAGTTCCAAAAACTGACAATTGCACTATGATAAAAGCTGATAAAAGCCATATTTAGAAACAAACAACGATAAGTCCATGTTTCTAATCTCAATATTTTGTTTAATATCAACAAAATTAAGTTTAAATGAGTTTAAACGCCATCAAGCAAATAAGTGTGTAGCAGAAAAACCACGTTTGCGAACATGTGAGTTTTATGGTCTTATCGGGATTTGGAACTAGGCGACTCATATATACATTATTATATAATATATTCGACATGCAATAATCACCAGATGTGATATAACTGATATTTTATTGCATATTCAGTGAAAATGTGCACATTTTGTAATTCGTTTTCGCAGCAGCGCTTGTTCATTTCGTTGATGTAGAAAAATTTTAATCGGATTAAAATCCATCGGAAATTTGAACGAGCCAAATCCTATATACATATATATATATGTATGTATGTATACGAGTTCGTTAAATCGGTATTACTGTCGAATCTGAAAATACTGAAATGAAATACGTATTCGTGTGAACATCTGAAAATACTTTGAAATTGAAAAATAATGAATTCATGTAATTGTTTGCAATTTTAAAATAAATACAAATTAAACCGTATAATTTGACAATACGACTACATAGTTTGGAAAGACAAGGATATGATCCTTAATTACAAAATGTATTGTACAAACATCAAAAAATTAAATCTTTATAACACTCTACGTAAAAGTAAATATGCATGCAAATACACACACGTTATTAAAAAAAAAAAAAGCGCTCGAAACGTATTTAATTAATATTTGAATAGTATTATGCGGAGCTTGTAAGCGCGTCGAGGCACTTTTATATAATACGAGCACTTCGAAGATTATGGGGAAACATTTCGTTTACGACGAATTAATTTTTCATCGGACGATTTTCGCGAGACTTTTTTTTCCAAATTTAATTCCACTAATAAAATATTAATCGAAAATTACCTATGTATGATGGGAATTGAACATATGTACAATATATATCGTGCGACAAATTCACTGGTAGGAACCTTCATTGGGTGAGCTTTTACAAGTATTTATATACGAATAGGCGGGATTTTGCATTTTAAAACGAGTCGAGATGCAATCGCGAGCCAGACAGTCAGACAGATGAGGAATCTCGGCACGGGAAGAATTCTCGTATTCAGTTCTGGGGTAAAGTTTTTAAGCGGTCGTGGCAAGTCCCCGAGAGACTGGAGCTGCCACTGGAATAGTTACAGAAGCAACTTTCAGCAACTGTTGAGGTTGTACACCCGGGGATTCGAAAGCTCGTTCCGTAAGCCACCACTTCCTTTATTATCCGAGCAAACTGCCAAACAAGAACAAGGCGAGAATCGAGCGCACACTTGACTTCTAACTCATCTCCCCCTCACCGCCCATTTACATTGTTAATATTACGTGTGGGTTGCTACTACTACTTTGTAAAAAACATCAATCGATTCAATGTGGAGTGTAGATAGAGATTAATGGCTGAAACATACATAGCACACCCCACGCCACGTGAATTTTACGTGTCACAGAAATCCTGCACATTGTTACGTCTCTGTCTGACCGGTGCGTCATAAATATGATGCAATAGTACAACTGAATGTCGAGCCGTAGCAACGACCACGGACTTTTGGTCTTATACAAATTTAACTTGAAATTCGTCATACCTCGGATGAGTCATACATTGTTTTCTGCACATTTGGCTAATGATTCGGCGCAGCCCGGATATGAGTCATACAGTGCAACGCATACCCCTTTGCCTCTCTACCCCTCAGTCTAAGTTGACGTCGACCAATCAGATTCGACAGTGCATAATAGGCGACCTATCGACCAATTGCAATCGATCCAAGGATCAGCCGACTTCCTTCTCACATCCTCCCAAACCTCAGCCCATCTCAAGTTTATAAATAGATGTAAAGGTCGGAGAAAGACCACTCTTCCAGTCTCTTCCAGTCTCCTCCAGTCAACAGTCACACAATCAGACGTAAACTCTTACATTATTCAATCACTCATTCAATCACACGACAACTGTTGCCAACAAGCAACTTTTTACGAATTATACCAACACACAAATCTTTATATTTTACTGTAATTGTGCCATCAAATGAACCATTGTGAAATCAATCAATAAACAAACGATGTTCATACCATCAAGTGCTGTTTTCTCATTTTTCTCTGTTCCTCAACCTCCAATACATAACAACATACGTATGTACATACATACATGCCCCACGCTATCACACGTCAATCGACGTGATTTGGTCTCACAAGTCGTCGCAAAACTCGGCCAAGGCTTTTATCCCATATGTATTAAGCGTTTCCTCGAAAACCTTATTTGTATATATAAAATTATTTTTATTATATAAAAAACAAACTTAGTAGAATAGTCTAGGTATGCCCTCACGCTTTAACAATGTTTCGACTCTAACTAAGACACTGGTATAAAAATCCTAGTTGTAGGAGTCGAAGTGTCACGAAGTGAAAGGGTCACTTCTATGTTATTCGAGTCTCAGGTCATGTCCATTCATCCCTACCCTTGTGACGATTTTTGTCGACCGAAAAGTATGAAGGGGCATATCTATGATAGTAACTGTAGTATTCTTAACAAAAAGTAAACGAAATGACCAACCGGTCGATACCCGAAACATGGACAACTGATGCTCGTCACGTGTGGCCGCTAGAGACAGTCAAGCCACACGTGACGCTGAACCAAACGGCTAGACACTCATCGTGTAAGCTTGCATCATGTGGAGAATGTATGTTTCTACGCCATACAAAACTGTACAATTGGTGAATATGACTGGTTGTAAAGAAGAATAAGTGTGCTTTTGGAAGAATGAACATTGTTTTTAAATCCAACATTCCGCTTTGCTTAAAAAATAATGCATACGACCAATGCGTACTGCCAGTTATGACGTATGGATGTGAAACGTAGATGCTAAATCCAAGAATGTTACGCAAGATCCAGTGCACACAGAGAAGCATGAAAAGATGTATGCTCGGTATAACGAGAAGAGATCGTAAGAGGAATACATGGATAAGAAGCAAAAGTTGGAGTGCACATATAGCGAGAAGAATGGATGGCAGATGGACGCGAGAAATACTGGAATGGTATCCGAGAGGATGTGAAAGAAAGCAAGGTAGACCGAGTGGACGTTAGGCTGATGAATTGAGATTCAACTGGATGCAGACTGCCCAAGACATACAGTAATGGAAGAAGATTGGAGAGGCTTTCATTCAGCAGTGGATGGTGAACGGCTGAAAATGATGATGATGATGATGAGATTAACTAGTATAAGAAATATGTTGAATGAATTGCATGTATGTACATAAAGGAAACCTGAGTTACCTACATACATATATATATATATATATATATATGTATATTTTTAAGTTAGATAAGAATTTATTACCAAAATCTAATATATAAAACACTTAAGTTTGTATGTACGAATGGGTCATTCGTCAATTACCAGGCGTTGCTCGGGTACGATTAATAGAAACGACGAAGTACACACGATAGTAGATGTTTTCGGCAGATTTAAGTATATTTAAGCAGATAGTGTTTCGGGAGCCCAAAAAGGGGCCGCCGGCGCAGGAGGGGGGGGTCTGGGGGATAGTAAGGGGCCGGCATTGCTTTTTGGGAGTCCAAAAAAGGGACCACCGGAGTAAGAAGGAGGGTTTGGGGGTTGGTAAGTGGCCGGCATTGCTTTTCGGGAATCCAAAAAAGAGTCGCCGGGATAGGAGGGGGGTCTGGGGGGGGGGGGTTAGAGGCCGGCATTGCTTTTTGGGAGTCCAAAAAAGGGACCACCGGAGTAAGAAGGAGGGTTTGGGGGTTGGTAAGGGGCCGGCATTGCTTTTCGGGAGTCAAAAAAAGGGACCGCCGGGGTAAGAAGGAGGGTTTGAGGGTTTACTACCCCCCAGACCCCCTCCTGCCCCGGCGGCCCCTTTTTTTGGGCTCCCGAAATAATTTACTAAACAAACACTATATTACATTATATTAATTACACCCCGGGCAAAGCCGGATAATAAAGCTAGTATTATATAGGTATATCTATTTGAGGATTGAAGAGGCCTTCGTCCAGCATTGGATGATGAACGGCTGACAATGCTCAAACTGTAGAGGTTCATGTGTTCAGGATCGCGTCAGAAGACGTGGCGTGTGCCATGTGTGTTTCTGCCTAAATACGTCCTGAAGTTGATTTCGAGTGTACTTCTTCACTTTTTGTTTATACCATTATAACGGAATATTATCTATTGAATATTAATATATGATTCCAGAATTTAGTCCACGCTAAGCACTGATACAACAACAACACCGACACCGAATAACTTATCTCGCGTTTTATTTCACACATACAGCTATCATTTTTTATTGTTCCAAGGCGAAAATACGCACGTCACTTTATTTATTTTTTGCATACTTTATCTTTTACGCGAGAGTTTTGGCACGGTTATACGCGACTTCAGCTCGTTATAGGTTTGTCACGTTACGATAAAGGGGATGAGGGGGGTTAAAATACACCACACAACATGCAATATTGTTCACGAAGAGAACGGTAGAGAGAGTCGAGAAATTCAAAGTAGCTGGCAAGCTGTGGTGTGTTATCTACAAAGTATTTACGAGACCATCAAATTACAAAGGAGAAACTCGCGCGCTTTTACTCGCTTATGATTGCAAACTTTATGATTAATTTCTACTCTCGGAGCGATACGTGCTCGTACATACTAATAAAACGGTACACAGAGAAATTTAAACTCACACGCTATAGCCAGAAAAAATAATAATAATTCCGCATATCAAACCATTCAAATGAAACAAACATGAAACCCTCTACAATAATGCAATTGTGAGCTCGAGTGCAAACGTTCATGACTCTGAATTGTTGAACAGTTTAATTTTAATCGCACAGTGCTCGAAATGGAAATTTTCACGAATGGGAGCGCTCGATAATTTTCAAAAAATATCAAACGACCTTTTTTTTTAACTATATGTATAGAAAATGTACGTACATTTATATACATACATACTTATGTATATTATAACACCAAAACACTAACATAACATATGTACACCAATATAAATGAATTAATGGTTGTACATATATATTAGGTTATTAGTATTATTATTATAGAAACTGTATTATGTACATACATATGTGCATGCACAATTTACACGGTTAATTTTTTTTTTAAATTTGAATAATTGTTAATATCACTATTTAGTTAGTCACGTCCAGTAATTATAATTCAGACAACTTAAAAAAAGTTGCTAGAAAAGTGTTTGTTAGTGATGAAGTGCAGTAATAAAATATAAATAAAAAATAATAATCGAGCGATTCCCGATGATAGATTGAAATTGCGAATACGTTCGGTAAATTCAAGTTCTCTCATCAGAGGGACAGGCAAGATTGAAGTATTTTGAAATTTTGGTTTCTTTAGTATAATGGTAGCGGTACAGCTGCTTCAGAAATTTTGTTAAAATAAGAAAGCCGACAATTCAAAGAAAGATATCGTAAATTATAGAAATGACCGATGCCCCGAGAGGGACCCGTTGCAGTTCGATCATAGTGTGACGGACAGTGCCGACCATGAAGCAATAAAACTTTTTTGCGCATAAAACCCTCGAATTCTAAATGTTATCTTCAAGTAACACAAGTGCATCCAGCTTTTTCAAAACATAATAATATTTTAAATGGCTTTTGGCTACAGATAAGATGCCTTTGTCGGAATTGAAATGTAAAGAATTTAACTTTCAGTCAAAGATTGTGATTTAGGAGTCATAAATGTAAAAAAATTCACCTTCTAACATTTTTTCGGCAATAATTATTGAAAGAGCACGGAAATTTTGGTTTTTTACGAAAGGGAGCGCTAAATTTACAGATTTCACGAAAGGGTTGGCTACGTTTTCAAATTTCACGAAAGGGAACGCCCGCTCCCGGCCGCTCCCGCAGATTTCGAGCACTGGGTTCACACGGTATGAAGTGTTCAAAGGGGTTAAACTTTGAATCAACATTCAGCGTTTGAAGTGGTAGTTTTTACGCAAAAACAATTGTGTTTGAATGTATTATAAAACGACCGTACTACGTATACAGATAATGTTACAAATCAAAGCGTTGAGAGGAACGCTTTCGGGAATGGAAAAAAAGGGAATTTATTATTTTCAAGATAAAGTTGAACTTCGTCAACGGTTCTGACGCCGAGTGTCAACAATGGATAATTGTAGAAACGAAAGTTTCCATTCGAGTATCAATTGAGTTTATTTAAAATTCGCAAACTTTTACAACGCCTCTTATTTTAAGCTGCGACGAACTTTTGGCGCATTTTTCATTCACGATTTTTTTCGCATTGTATTAAAACAATGGCGTTTTTTGTTAAAATGGCTGATTTTGTAACCTTTGACTTTTCATTGGTGAATTAAATTGTATGAATTCGACCGTTTAATTAATTCTATGATGCAATCTTTCTTTTTATGGATATTATTATATGCAAAAAAAATAGAACGATAGAAAGTTAGATGATATTTATATCTCAAAGCATGTACAGAAAAATGTGGACAGAAAGGAGATTGATAATAGGAGATAGATTAATATATAATTATATGTATGTACTTGAATTGTTTTTGTTGTTATTGATATGTAAATCATCATCGTCATCATCGTTTTCATCCGTTTAGCATCCAATGCTGGATGAAGGCCTTTCAGCTCATCGTCCACTCGGTCTACCTTGCTTTCTTTCACATCCTCTCGGATACCATTCCAGTATTTCTCGCGTCCATCTGCCATTCATTCTTCTCGCTGTGTCCACTTCAAAATTCACACGTTCCGCTATATTTTCCACCTTGGTCATGGTTCTTACACATGTATTTGTTTAACGATCTCTTACTTCGTACCATCGATACTGCTCTGTGTAACATTCTCAAATTTAGCATCCACGTTTCATAACTGGCAGTACGCATTGGTCATATGCCTTCTTTTTTAAGCATAGCTAAATGTTGGATTTAAAAACAATGTTCATTCTTCCAAAAGCACTCCATCCTAGTTTAATTCTTCTTCTGTACAAATAACTAACTATCAACTATCTCTACAGTGATATGTAAACACATAACTTAATCCACCAATAATGTTTTTCTTTTGTCATTAGTTTATTTATTTGTAAAAGGCAAAGAGTGAAAGACCTCCATTGCATAAAGTGCCTAATCGTTTTAGGCACAGTGAATTTTGGCCCAATCATTTTGATTTCACAAATCTGACCAACTGATCATGAAGATTAATTTGAACCACATTTTTCACGCAGTATTTTTCAAACTTAAGCTTTTCGTACGTGCTTTTTCCATATAAATTTATGAAGCGTAGTACATTTTGCACGTTGCCTGACCATTTTGAGCATTGTTAAAACTCCTAGACATTCTACACAATGCTGTAACATCTACATACATACATACACTTACAATATACGTGTGAGAGTTTATGATGAAACCACAATAACAAGTTTTTGGAGAACCGCCTTTGAAAACAGCTTTATCTGATACTCGCGTTCATATCGGCGTCATCATCACTCAATATCGATTCATCCCACACCCCCTATTCGAAAACCACCCCTACAGTCAACACATACACACACTAGGATAAACTTTTTAAAATTTCCCTACCCGGGGATGTACTATTTTAACGTGAAAATATGTAAAAATAAAATTGACGATCGATTCGCAACGCGCGCGCGTTCGCTTGACGTATAATATGATATAATCGAATGAACGCTACGTTGCATTGGTCGCATGTATAATTGATGACTAGCAGAGTAAATTTACATTTATGTAGATATATATATTGTAGAATTGCGGAGGATCGAAGGGGATTTATATGTAGAGACATTAGCAGGCAGCATAGGGGTTAGTAGTTGGGTAATAATGCGCGCAACGCTCGATTAATCTTGGCCGTTGTTCGCGCTATTAATTAATTTAATTAATTCGGTCGATTGAGATGTCGGTTAAATTGCACATTTTATAGGTTGATATATTCAATTCGTTGTGTACTTGTCAAATTACGTGTACGTACCAGTGCTCGAATTCAGCGGGAGCGGCAGGGAGCGGGCGTTCCCTTTCGTGAAATTTGAAAACGTAGCGTACCCTTTCGTGAAATCTGTAAATTTAGCGCTCCCTTTCGTAAAAAACCAAAATTTCCGTGCTCTTTCAATAATTATTGCTGAAAAAATGTTAGAAGGTGAATTTTTTTTACATTTATGACTCCCAAATCACAACCTTTGACTGGAATTCCGACAGAGCATCTTATCTGTAGCCAAAAGCCATTTAAAATATTATTATGTTTTGAAAAAGCTGGATGCACGTGTGTTACTTGAAGATAACATTTAGAATTGGAGGGTTTTAGATTCTATTTATTTTGGTCGGTTATGCGTAAAAAGTTTTATTGCTTTATGGTCGGCACTGTCTGTCACACTATGGTCGAACTGCAACGGGCCTCTCTCGATAATTTACGATATCATTTCTTTGAATTGTCGGCTTTCTTATTTTAACAAAATTTCTAAAGCAGCTGTACCGCTACCATTATACTAATTAATAAAATTTCTGACGCCCATATAAAATCGTTGAATATAATAAAATCGGCCAATAATAATGAAATCGATAAATTTGTACAAAACAGTCAGAATGCTCATATTTTAACGACTTTCTCAGAACAGTGTATAGAATGTAAAAAATCAGAGACCATTTTCAAATGTACCTATTGAAGTTGACTTACAGACATTAAACGGTATTAATCTCGATAAGATTTTGCATTTCGATGAATATATACATATGTATAGGTATCTACATACATATAGTTAAAAAAAAAGGTCGTTTGATATTTTTTGAAAATTATCGAGCGCTCGCATTCGTGAAAATTTCCATTTCGAGCACTGGTACGTACGTACGTGTCAGTGTAAGTGAGTATTAAATTAATACTTCAGTGGCAAAAGAAATTTTCGTATGCAGAAAACTCGATAAAAATACAAATAATGTAATACCCAAGTTCAAAGCACTCAATTTTAAAATCTTAAGCAGCATTGTAGTATTTTTAAACATCGAAATGTCATTAATGATAAGAATTTTACAGTACTATAAATAGGGCTATTATATGTATACTGGTGTAAGCCCGTGGAATATCAACGGAGCGTTCTCATCACCCGTACTGAAAGATTATATTAAATTTAATAGTTTTTATAGTTGTTGCATAGATGGCGCGTTATAATACAACAATTTAGCAAAGTCGCGAGCCTATTGACAATTAATATTGTCAAATTATAGCAGGTCCGTCATCGCCTCCGTTGGATTAAAGTGTTGGCACGATATCATTCCAACCTGGTGATCACGGGCTCAAATCCCACTCGCGCGCGGACTGTTCATGTCTTTTAATCATTTACCGATGAGAGCGTTATCAGCAGACAGACAGACAGACGGATTTTTTCTATTATATATATAACTAGTGTAAGCCCGTTGAATATCAACGGAATGGTTTCTCATCATCCGTACTGTACCCGAGTGTTTGTGTGGTTGGCTATATGTGTATTTAATAGTTTTTATAGTTGTCGTATAGCAAATTATTTAGCAAAGTCGCGAACACTTGAGAGCGTTATCAGTAGACAGAAAGACACACAGACAGACGGAATAGGGCTATTATATATAATACGTCGCCGAATGCTGACGAGCATTCGCACGGAAGTGACTGAATGTGTGACACTGAATGTGAAGGGTGGAGGTCCGCCATCTTGCTTTGTTCGCATTTTACCATTCTTTCATGCCGCCACTTCACCATGGCGCAAATGGAATGTTCGGGAAATGTTGGCCTTAGCGTTGTGGTCGGCTCGCCCGTCCTTAGCGCTGCAATCGTATCGCTAGTGGCGCCACTCTAGTGTCAAAAAGCAAGCGGCAGCGAACAAAGTGTCATCGTGGCATCGGTGTTTTGGATCCCATATTGCGGTGTCTTGGTGGAGAATTTCAGAGTCACTGAATTGGTCCACATGATTACGCACTTAAGGCACAGACAACACTGGAGGGATCCGGGGTGCATGATCTCAGATTCCACGCTAATTTTGTTCGACGGCTTCACGCCCTAGTATTAGTGTGTAGGTGTATAAGAAGGGGAGGAGCCACAACTCGCTTATAGGGTTACCAGATGCAAAAAAAAAAAAGGAGGACAATCGATTCTGAAATCAATTGCAATGGAGAACATTCCAAAATAAAGTAAAATTTAAGATATAAACTTATATTACGAAAGAAAATATCAACGTCAACATTAATATAATGTTATAGCATATTATTGATACTACCGATTTAGGCATATTTTTTGATATGGTAACTCTTGTCACTCCATGTTCTCAACTCGTCTGATACTTTACTCACCGTTTGGCGCGCTTTCCGTTCATTTCTTCGTCCTGCACAAGAATGACTTCTCTTCGCTTCCCTGAGGATTACAGATACAGAACTGAAACTGTATCCGACGATGGACGCAGCATTGTGCTCTTTGCAGAACTCGCCAACATATGCGAGGCTGACGATTGGGTCGAAAAGTTTTCACGTCTAACATTGACTCGGTGGGTCATCCGCACGTGCCACAAAAACGTCAAAAATGTTCATATATTTCTTACCTTGTACATATGTATATATTGAATTGGTGTTGGTTCATTTATTTTTGAATCTTATGTTTGTTTTACTACTTATACATATACCTATACCTAGCTAATATACATACATACAATCATTTCATTTTTTTCTCTCTATTTTGTATATATTTTACACCTGACATTAATTTCGTCTACTCTGGTAATCATATCTGTTTTAGTATTTGTTGTTGTTTAATTTATTTTCATCTGTAATATTATGCTTATGTGTTTTTGGAATCGATATTTTTTCAGCTGATGCTACATGGTTCTATTTCAATAAACAAAATACCAACAAATTCTATTATTTTTTAATGTTACCTCATAATACCTGGTTTACCTGTAAATCATTGTCCCAAATGTTTAGTATAAATATGTACATACATACATACATATGTATATGCATTATGACACAATGAAATTAATACATACATAAGTACATGTATTATAAAATCCAAAAACAAAAAATTGTGTTTGTCCATAGATGAATGGACTAGTTTTAAAAATCGAAGGTACATATATGAACATTCATATACATATATTATTGCAATTGAGATTCAGATAACTTGGGGTTAATGAGAATACAAGGTTCTTGTCCAGCCGAGCGTGTATTCGAATCGGTACCTACGAATCCTACGATTACAATAAAACATCGATTTACTATATTTTAAGTAACTTTTTATACTCGAGAATTCTCGAGATTTACTTTTTAGTTTCAAATTCAAATATTCCGAGAAAATGAGATTCAAATATTTCGAGAAAATCAGATTCTAGAAATCACCACCTCTAATCAGCAGCATGCGCATAAGACTGGAATGCATATAGTTGAAGCAATTATGGCATCATCTAAGTTTAGAAAATGAATTGATGTAAATGAAATGGGTGCAATAAAAATGACAGATGAACGGGCTCGAAGTGCGCGCGAGCTGTGGCTCCTCCCCTTCTTACACACCTACACACTAATACTAGGGCGCGAAGCCGTCGAACAAAATTAGCGTGGAATCTGAGATCATGCGTCCGGGGTGTGGGGAACGGTCCGCCATATTTTTGTCGCGGTCGCTCAACTTTTGCGGATAACGCGCGAATGTTTATAAAGTACGTTGGCCTTAACGCGCAAATGCTGGAGCGACATACCCACACCTTGGCGCTCGGCACCGCTCGTCAGCGCTCGTCCAATATGAAGTGCCGGCATCAGTGCGTTGACCTAAACGCGAACAAGTGCGAGTGACCTCCTACACATGGACATAATGATAAGTATGAATTAGTCGTGTGCGATAAAAATAACGATTATAAAGAGTGGGGGTGGGGGGGGAGGGCAGGATTAGAAATATATTTGTCAGTGGTTTTCTCTCAAATTCCGGGACATTTTAGGACCCATCCGGGAATCTGAACAAGGTTTTTGTTTCCGGGACGATCGCGACCACACCGGGACGATTGGTAACCCTGGCGTCAACACGTTGCGTTCCGGCCGACGATCCCACACAATCGGCTCGCGACGAATAATAAAAAGGACGATAAGCGAGCGACTCCTCGCCTCGGGATTAATAATGGCAAGTCGTCATCAGCGAGGCATCGGCTTTTAATCACGGTGGTGGCGCGTTTGAGCCACGCATGGGTTATTGTGGCGACGCCGCAGCCATTGTTCCCCCGAAGAATAGTCAGTCATTGTGCCCTCGGGGGCCCCCCAAAGCCCTAGAAGTGGATGGGGCAGGGGTGTGAGAACCACGGGCCCCAGTCCATTGTTCAAACAGTGTAAAACAGGGCTAGGGATAACGCCGACGGCGGCATCTCGCGACCGCTATTGTTGTGAACATTCCTGCACATTCCCCAGCTGAGACTACATACACACACACACTAGTATAATACGAGCACGTGATAAAGGAAAAGACAGACAGACGGGACGGGATCGTCAACTGACTGTGTGCGAACTTTCCAACATTGTTAGAATTTGCATTGAGTGTGTTTAATTCGATTCGACTTGATATTGCGTCAGCGGTCGCGCGTCCAACGTTGCGCGATGAGTCGTTCGCGCGTGTAACTGTTAAGCTGGGATCTGATTCAGATTTAAAACCTGATTAGATTTTGATGTCCGGCTACATTTGAAGGCATTAAGTGCTTCATCATCATTTTCATGATCCACTGCTGGATGAAAGCCTCCCCAATCTTCTTCAATTCCTGTCCGTCTTGAGTTTGGTCATACTTCTTACCCATGTATTCCTCTTACGATCTCTTCTCCATCTATCTCTTCTCACGTTTCACATGCATACGTCATAATACGATCGTATGCCTTTTTTTTAAGCATAGCGGAATGTTGAGTTTAAAACAAGATTAATACTTTCAAAAGCACTCCATCCTAGTTTCATTCTTCGTTTTTAGTACATTTCTGTCTGTCTTGAGCAATCTGCATCCACTTGACACATTCTTCTCAATTCATCGACCCATCTTTCACTTGGTCTACCTTGCTTCCTTTCACATCCTCTCGGATACTATTCCAGTATTTCTCGCGTCCATCCACTTCAACCTTTTCATACGTTCCGCTATATCTGCCACTTTGGTCATACTTCTTACCCATATATTCCTTTTACGATCTCTTCTTGTTATACCAAACATACATCTTTCCATGCTTCTTTGTGTGCACTGGATCTTGCGTAGCATTCTTGAATTTGGCATCTACGTTTCACATCCACACGTCATAACTGGCAGTGCGCATTGGTCGAATGCCTTCTTTTTTAAGCATAGCGGAATGTTGGATTTAAAAACTACGTTCATTCTTCCAAAAGCACTCCATCCTAATATCATTCTTCGTTTTACTTCTTCTTCTTTACATCCAGTCATATTCACCAATTTTCCTAGGTATTGTAGATACATATGTTTGTACAAGGAAAAAAAATTATTACAATGTCCTTAGTTTTGTACTTTGAAAGACATTTGTGATTAAAATTGGTACTGAAGCGTCATTGACGATTTCATTTCCGTAAATTATCCGTCATAACTGGCAGTACGCATTGGTCCTTTGTCTTTTTAACCATATGTAGCTATTGAGTGCTTATATTTTAATAAATTCGCTGCACAATTAGTAAATCATTGTATGCGAAAGTCCTATTTTTTTAATGGTAAATCATCACATAGGTAAATGCAGAGCTAAAGTATGTTCGTATGTCTGTGTGCGAATAATTCTATCGAAATTGTATTGAAACTTCAAGTGTATCAACTCTAAACACACTGACGTTTTCGTAGAAAGTTAGAATTATTAAATTTTTTTGTAATCAATAGTTTACGCTTTTTTTAGTAAGCTCGAGTAGTCATAACTATACACAATAGCGCATGGCTGGCTGTCCGGGTAGCCGTGGAACGCTTGCAGATACTCACGGCACGGGTAGCGCGAAGTATTTTAAAATACCCACTACGTTTTTGATACATTTTACTACTAAATACACTACACTATAGGTAGGTATACACATCATAAACGATAACCATCCGATGTCAACGGGCAGTGACTAGTAATAAATACGCGTTGATCCTACACGGTCGATATATTAAATTAGAGTGCAAATACGAGTAAATAATATTCAAGTATCCTGATACTCATTTCATCCATACTATTTATTTTAATCCTATGTGTTGTTCTTTTAAAATATATTACTTACCAATTAAATAAACCCTATGTATATATGACATTACTAGAATTAATCATATTATAATTACGCGGTTTATTTTTATTAGAACGACAAAACACAACACTGTGCATCTTTTGCATTAGCAATTACTTAATTGCATTGCACAAGTTGCATTGATTTAATCCCAATAAGCAACCTCGAAGTTAGTCAATTCACCGATAGAGTAAGCAAACTTTTAACAAGGCAGTGGTAAAAATCACAGGTTTCAGACACCATAGAAAATCAATGAAAATTCTAGTCTCATACTAAAAAATGCTGTAAAATCTTATTACGTAAATACCACCTACACATACTTACTAAGTACACATTACATAGATTAAAAGCTCATTACATAACCTTGACGTTTGACACTTACGACACTGTACAATTGGAAGACTAATCCTACATTGGAACACAGTTTAATCATAATATACTCGTTTACTGCAATACGCAGTAAGTGAGCGTCCCGTCAAATCTGACGGCAGGTTGCAGTATTAAACTTTTAGTCAGCTGTCGCATCGCACTAATGATGTGCATAGTCAAATTACACAATTCACGTGTTCATAGTCGATATATTAGTCTACATATTATGCAATTGTGTGCTTTTGTACATATTATACACATGTGTTTAACTAACATGCGGCTCGCGAGCGCTGATTGTATCGAAAACCGAGTGTTTCAGACACCTGAAACGGGACACTAACGAACCGCAAACATATACAAGTCCATGTATATGACATACCAAGTTCATTTATTCGAGTTGATTCGGTGGCTTAAAGTGTTTCGTTAATAATTTAATTAAAAACGATCCCGGATGGCTAAATCAATTTGTCGATTATCTCGTTAGCGACGATGAAAAATTTTAATTTTAATTATTTTTGCACTGTACTAATTGCAAAAGGGTCACATTCTCATTTTACGTACCTCGGGTGATTTATAATATAACTCCATTCTTCGAATACTGCATAATAAACAGGCACGTCGAAATTCACATAATGTACATACATACATGTGATCGATTTTATTATGATCAATCAATGTAATTTTATTTAAATATTAAATCACACATTGTTGACTACGCTTGTGGTTCATCAAATTTAGTAAATAGGATAATTAAAGATTACAAAATAGAGCTATGCGGAGTATTTTAAATGTAAATAAATTAACTAGTATAATATATATGTATGTACATATGTCGAATGAATTGAATTGGATGAATATAAAGAAAACCTTAAAAATATGCATATTTTTATGTTAGATAAGAATTTATTACCAATTATTAAGTATTTAATAAGGGGATGTAATACACATAGTTATAATAAGTTAATAGTTAAAAATTTAAAAATTAGTATGTATGTATAAGTAGATCTAGCCTGCCAGAAGATCTACATACATATATATAAAAATATAAAATAAATTGATTGATTGATAGGCAGCCTTAAAACAGAACCTCAGTATAAGTGCTAATAGATAATGAACTTTATTTTATAATTTAAGCTTTAAGTTACCTTTTGTTTGTAATTAGTTTCTTGAGCTATCTTAATTAAATAAATAAATAAATTGATGTAAGTGGGTTTAAAAGCCTTTGATCATTTATTATTGAACGCAACACCAACACTACTAACTTTTTGTACTACCAAACCATTATATGTAGCTCCAAACGCAACGAAAATAGAGTGTATAAAAAAGCCGTTAAAATCTGTAAAACGAGTAACTTTTCTATAAAATAATACTGTTACATATTTAACAGTAGCATGAATGAGAAATTAAGTACGCAATCTATACAAATTTCTGCATTACGTTTTACTTTAACATAAACATAACACAAGATTAAACTACAACTGCTGGTATTTAGAATTGAATCGTGAACACACTCAATGTGTATATAAATTTTGCGGCAATAAAATTAAACGAGAGCTTATATGTAGGCATTGAAAATAATTGAATTTTCAGCAGCGAGCTTTTCAAAAATTAATTTCGATAGACGTTCACGTGACACGAACGTCATATATTATTCGTATATACGTGAAATGTTATACGAGACGTTTTATCGTCACGTTATAACTGCATAAACGTACGTATATATAACACACACACACACACGATATAGTTTGTGTATGGGAATGTTTGATCCACGGGCATTTTTATTATCTTCACGAATGGCTGCCGGCGATGACAAGCTATAAAAGATCCGCAAGGCAAAGGGTGACAAAGAGCCGAAGCAGAAGACGGTCCAGAAGAAACGAGCACGAGGGGGTGAAAGATTTTAAAATAGCCATTTCCAACCCCCGTTAATAGGAGACAGTAAACGCAGAAACGGATGAAGGAGAGATGGGTAGAAAGCACTGGGTATGAGGCAGTAGGGGTTAGAATTTTACGGTAGCGTGCCGAGTTTAGTGTCTATTTCGTAGGCTTTATTCTGAACGCGAACGACACTTAAATTGATAGTGGAATTTATTGAGCGCATCAAAAAGTCTATGTCTCTGCGAAACGGCTGCTCCTTGCAAAACAAAAAAACAACGGCTAAAAAAAAAAATCTGTGAGGGGGTTAAATTTGCGCACAATCTACGATATGGGGGCAAAAGCTCGGAAAATTAAAGAATTATCCGCTCTGAAGAAAAATTGAAAAGTTTTGGCTTCAACACAAAATTTTCCACGCTCGGGATTAAAAGTAGACAGTTTTGTATACTAAATATTGAATTTTACTTGAGTATCAAAATGGTTGGTTTTCTTTTTGTTTTAATTTTTTTTAACTCAAATACTGTTTTGAGTGTAGAGAAGTTTAATTAATTGAAAATTTGTAATAGCAGTTTACCGAATGACATTTTTTTAAAAAGATAAAGCTGGAATATAAAATCTAACACTCTTATATCGCGATAGATTATAGGAAACGATTATAATTTGGACCGCGAAGAAAGTCGTAAAACTCGAAAAGTGGTTTTTTTCGATGACATCAGCTTTTGCAAGCCGTTCCCGCTCCTTCATACTTCTCGCCTATATTTCAGCCTTGACGACAATTTCCAATACGGCCCTGAAAACCGGTTTCTGTACCTGCAGCCTACGTTCATGCCAATTCTGACCGGTCTCTAGTGATAACTAATGCTTCTTTCAATGTTATTCGGTTTGCTTAATTGAAAATTTGTCATACACTTTAAAGTTAACCCTATTAATCAAAAATCAAGTTAACCAATTGCTATCGACCTTGAAAATAGATTCTATAACATTAAACATTATTCTTGTTAGTGAAACACCATTCCGAAAGAACTGCACAATGTTTTATCATTTCAAAAACGTCTCGTCTGAAAGACACGTTTGACACCTACGACCAACGCACAGTGTATAATATTCAAATCCTTTCATAATTATTCCGAAACTTCACCTTTCAAGATTTCCACTTTGCTCACGTTTTTCCCACATACCAAAACATTGTGTACGACAAAATCTGCATTACGCTGAAGTTGCACCATGTACATAAGTAGCGTTCTCGCCGCGCAACAATACCTATGTACATACATAATTTCGCATAATAAAAATGCGTTATGAATATTAATGACGTGTGCGATTGACGTGCATAAAATCGGCCAACCCAACTCTCGACAGCCACTCAAAAAAAATGTAGGGGTTACGTCTGAAGAACAAAAGCGAAAAAAAAAAAACGCTGTGTTAATTACGAAGCATCCGGCTGTGTAATCCATTCGTTACCATCTAGTACTTGCACTAAAACCCCATCCTTTGCTATTCTCGGTAAAAAAAAACTGGGAGATGCTAGTCAGCATTTACGCCAGACTACATTGTCATCATTACTGATACTGCGAGGAAAGGGTTGGAGGGTAGGAAAAATAAAAATTCAATTACCGATCAAAAGTGTGTATATTTGTATGGGGGGAAAAGTCGATAGCGGATAACGGTTCGGCGATTATTGCGACGAAAAATGCATCGTTGGACGTGCAGCAAAATGCTGAAGTTGCACTTGCACTTTGAACGTTCTGTTGCACTCTCAGCATTATATTGTGTATGATTCTGATGCGCTACAGCCATAGATGTACATATGTACATAGACTAGTCTAGATACGCCCTCACGCTATAAAAATGTTCCAACTCTAATCAAGACACTCAGGTATAAAAATCTCTAGCGACGATTTTTGTCGACCGAAAAGTATGAAGGGGCATATGAGTCGCCTAGTTCCAAATCTCGATAAGTTCACAATATATAAAAAAACGAGGATAAAATATTTTCTGGTTCTAAGAATGTTTTCAAACGATGCCTTATACTTGAATTATTCCAAATACCGCCAAGTGCGCCGTAAAAAAATATTGAAAATCAGTGTTAGTTCCAAAAACCGACAATTGCACTATGATAAAAGCCATATTTAAAAACAAACAACGATAAGCACATGTTTCTAATCTCAATATTTTGTTTTAATATCAACAAAATTAAGTTTAAATGAGTTTAAACGTCATCAAGCAAATAAGTCTGTAGCAGAAAAACCGCGTTTGCGAACAATTGAGTGTTATGGACTTATCGGGATTTGGAACTAGGCCACTCATATCTATGTACTCTATGTATATCTATGGCTACAGCTGAAAATCTTTTTTTTTCAAACTGCTTATTGAAGAGTGATATATACATAGGTACTATGTAGATTCTCAAAATGTGTGGACCACGGATAATCTTTTCCATAAAGATTTTGAAGGGGGAAATACACAATCCTTCATTTCTGAAGGAGTTTTGGCTGGGGTTTTTGCACGTAATGGCCAGAACCAATATATTCATCAACTCACCTTGCTTTCTTTCACATCCTCTCGGATACCATTCCAGTATTTCTCGCTATATGTCCACTCCAACTTTTTCACACGTTCCGCTATATCTGCCACCTTGATTATGCTTCTTACCCATGTATTCCTCTTACGATCTCTTCTCGTTATACCGAGCATACATCTTTCCACGCTTCTCTGTGTGCACTGGATCTTACGTAACATTATTGAATTTAGCGGCCAAGTTTCACATCCATACGTCATAACTGGCAGCACGCATTGGTCGAATGTCTTCTGTTTTAAGCATAGCGAAATGTTCATTCTTTCAAAAGCACTCCATCCTAGTTTTATTTCTTCTTCTTTACAACCAGTCATATTCACCAATTGTCCCAGGTATAAATAAGTATTAACTATCTCTATAACATTATTATCTACAGTGAATTATTTAAAATTAATATCAATTATTCATAATTATACAAATAATGTATTAAATGTTTTTTCTCGTGTCTCGCCATAGTGACGAATTGGGTCAACCTGTCATGTCACTGTGGTATAATTTGTAAAATAAAAAAAAAATAATACTTGTACAAAAACTGATCGAATGCGCACGAAACAACACACAATGCTCATGTACCAATTAGTAAAGGCTGAACAACAATGGCCGCCGCGCTGATCAGATACAAGTGCATTGTTCTGCAAGCATTCTATGTACAGCGCTATTATTTGAAACAACTAAATTTATAAATTATACAAACTATTAATAAATGTACATATTAACAAAAATTTATAATTTTATGCAATATTTCAACAGTTATAAGCAAACGTAATCAGGTGATTCATTTTGGCCCAGTGCGCGACGAGTCGAAGCACACTCTGGGGACTACAATTCCTCATGGAGAATTGGATCGTAAACAAAACCAAAAAAAAAAATCATCCAATCCACACGTGACACATTTTCACGTGTACACATAGATACAGGATAACGGAAATAGAAGTACCTACGTACATTGGACACACATAGGGGTGAATTTCGATTACATTACACGTCGCGGCGCAAACCCCGCTTCGTAATTGCACACGGGCACACAAATGCGGCGAACGCCAGTACCGGATGGCCAATATCCGATATTATTGACTTCCTTTGATGTGTTTTGTCGGCAATAGTAGCCGCGTTTATGGTTCAATATCGTATGTCGACAGTGCAAATATAAAATAAACATACCCGTTCTCGTGTACGTATGTATATACTACATATCTCTCGTGAATGGCGGCCATTGTGTCCGACATAGCCGATCTAAAACGCACCCTTTGATACCGAATTCAAATTGTGCACTTGCCCACAGCGTGCAATCGCTTAATGCACTGTGTGTATGCATGTGCAAATGACAGGTTGTTATTTCAGTTGGTATGTTGATTGTTTCGCTCTACCATTCCGTATTGGTTGGATAACTTTTTTCTCTCCACCCCCCGTCAAAATGACATTGGATTTGGTTTCGTTGCGATTTTATTGTAATCTGAAAACCCGTAGAATTTTGTCGAAATTCGTTTTATTGCTTTCGCGAATACACAGAGGTCATTCGAAATGGAAGCGTCGTAAAATACGCCCAGGGAATTGTGCTTTATTAAAACGTAATTTGACTTTAATCAAAATTTCAATCGACGTTGATTAAAATATCTCTAGGCTCATTTTCGTTCCCTTTTTTTTTAAATATACGTGTATTTATACATTCAAAAAGGGGATGAAAAATTATTTAAATGATAATTCCTCTTTTGTAGGTGGGTACTAGGTAACTGGGGTCAATCAAACATATACACTAGTGGTCGGGAACCGGCGGCTCTAGAGCCGCATGCGGCTCTTTGTATGAAAGACTGCGGCTCTCGCTATCGTTCAACGTTTTTTGTGTGAAACACAAAATTTATACACCATCATAATGATCGCGCATAAAGCTTTCAGATTTAACTTTATAATAATAATAGTAATAAACTGTCGAACGTTAACAAAATATCACTAGGATAACTTATTTCTCACATTTCATTAATGATTAATGAGTAACATTTAATTTAATTTTGAATATACATATGTACATACATACATGTAATTAGAAAATAATTTGGCTCTTAGCTCGAAAAAGGTTCCCGACCACTGCACTAGTCTAAATGTATTTGTAATTATCACAATATAAACTCAAAGTACAGTATTGCGTAATTATATGTGTTAAAGTTTGATTTTGATCAGTCAATTATTTTTATGAGCGGAAAGTAATTGAAATTCATCTGGAACTACATATGTATGGACCTATATAGTTTTGTGTGTGAAAGTGAATAAAAAATGTAATTTACTAGTAAATTAAAATACAAGTTTAACATTGAAAATCATACTTTGAAAGTTTTTGATTGATTTTATATAGTAGGTGCAAGTTATATATATGTACATACATATGAGTCGCCTAGTTCCAAATCCCGATAAGTCCATAAAACTCACTGTTAAAAACAATGTTCATTCTTCCAAAAGCGGTTTTATACATCCAGTCATATTCAGACTTATTTGAGTCGCCTAGTTCCATAACACTCAATTGTTCGCAAACGTTTTCTGCTAAACTCATTTTAAACTTAATTTTGTTGATATTAAACAAAATATTGAGATTAGAAACATGGACTTATCGTTGTTTGTTTTTAAATATCGCTTTTATCATAGTGCAATTGTCAGTTTTTGGAACTAACACTGATTTTCAATATTTTTTTAGGGCGCACTTGGCGGTATTTGGAATAATTCAAGTATAAGGCATCGTTTGAAAACATTCTTAGAACCAGAAAATATTTCATCCTCGTTTTTTATATATTGTGGACTTATCGGGATTTGGAACTAGGCGACTCATATGTAGGTAAATTAATTGTACTACTCATTAACTTTCTTCTATACATTCTATAAATTGAATTTTACAACTGTTATACCTTACTGAATACCTACATACAAAATGACAATATGAATTCAACCTTACAACACGTGCAAAATTGCCGAATCTTAGACATTACCTAACATCCCCCCCTTTTTACGTTCGAATCTCCGTGCAATTTTCGCAAATGTGCGTATTTCCACCATTGAAATGCTAATATAATGCGATCCAATTCGACGCGCGAACACCGGTCTAAATTGACCCTAAGCTTAAGCGTATGTGTACGTACACCCCACATATTTATTTGAACCGTGACACTATTGGTACTTTGACAAAATACGAGAGTGGATGATGCGAAATTGTCTCGGTGTCGAGATCGGTCAACGTAACTTTACTGGAATAGGTCCAAACCCATTAACATGTCTCATCGAATTTACCCTTTACTCGAAGGGGTTGAGACACGTCATCCCCTATAGCAAAATTCACAACTAGAACCTCAATTTTAACCCTTCCGTAGGTCATGTCTGCTCGTTGAGAGGGGTGCCGATGGTGAACCGCACCACTAATTGCAATATATTGCTTGGCAAATTTACCTTTCATCCCCCATGAAACAGAGTGGTGTCTGCCATGCCGGTTAGACCAACCTGGCGCACGTTTGTAACTATCTTGAACAACTTTGATCTAAAGTTACCCCAAAGTTTCGCCAAATTCTATCTGCGGTGTGTATCCACGCTGGATATACATAAATACGTAAAGTGAATCGGATTATATTGACGATTGGTTTCGACGATGCGATTAGCATTTGTGCAAGTGTTGCAAGAATGAAATAATATACCCATAATATGTAAAGCTGTATATAACAGAAAAAAAATAAAAATTTACATTCAAACGAAACGTTTGAATGATATTATCCATATAAGATATCTATGTATGTAGATTTGAACATATGAAAAAGTTGATGTCGCCAAATGAAACAGTAAACTAAAAAAAAATATTGACTATAATGTAATTTTCTGTCAGTTGTGATGTATGGGTGTGAAACGTGTATGTTAAATTCAAGAATGCTACGTAAGATCCATTGCACACAGATAAGCTTGGAAATACGTATGTATGCTTGGTATGACAAGAAGAGATCGTAAAAATAATACATTATATATAATATTATATTTAATCATATTGTAGATATATGTACATAGTTGATAGTTATTTATAACTAGGACAGTTGGTGAATATGACCGGATGTAAGGAAGAAGAAATAAATCGATGAATGTACGTTGTTTTTAAATTCCTCTATGCTTAAAAAATAAGGCATACGAACGATGCGTACTGCCAGTTATGACGTATGGATATGAAATTTGGATGCTAAAATCAAGAATGCTACGTGAGATCTAGTGTACACAGAGAAGCATGGAGAAATGTATGCTCGGTATGACAAAAAAGATCGTAATAGGAATACAAAGTAAGAAGTATGATCAATTTGGCAGATATAGCGGAACGTGTGAAAAAAGGTGAAGTGGACACATTTATATATATAATAGCCGAAATCCGTCTGTCTGTCAGCTGATAACGCTCGCTGAGAAAAAATTGGGGAAAAACTTGGCAGAACGAGTGAGGATCGAGCCCATGACCCCGGGCTCGAGTTACTCGCACTGATGCTATTCGCTATCGCCGTTAGTCGATTTTTAAACATTACCTATAGTTAAAATAAATAGGAAATGAGGAAAAATAATTAAAACCCAGAATGAGTGGGGTTCGAACCCGGGACGCCAGCTCGGTAGTTATCACGCTAACGCATAAGCCAAGGCCCGTTGCTGAGATGCTCTTTTTTTTTTAAACATTACCTATACATGGGTTTGTGGCTCTGCTTTACCTATAAAATAAAAACTCTGCTAATAATACATAGATGGTGATATGAAAACTATTATTTTTTTTGTTTTTTGATTTTTTACAAAATCACTTACAAAATTATAATTATTATACATATGTATGTATATATAATAATTAATAATTATAATATAAATATTAAAGTTAAAAAAATAGATAGACTATAAAAACTATTAAATTTAATATATAATTTTCCAGTACGGGTGATGAGAACGCTCCGTTGATATTCAACGGGCTTACACTAGTAGCGAGAAGAATGGATGGCAGATGGACGCGAGAAATACTGGAATGGTATCTGAGAGGATGTGAAAGAAAGCAAGGTACACCGAGTGGACGATGGGCTGATGAATTTAGAAGAATGTGTGGCGTCAACTCGATGCAGATCGACAGGAATGGAAGAGCATTGGAGAGGCCTTCATCCAGCAGTGGATGGTGAGTGAGTGAGATTTGAACCCGTTATCACCATGTTGGATGAGTTAGCGCTAACGCGTTCACATTATCAATCAATCCTTAGTAAGTTAGCGACTTTGCGACAAACACATCCGTCGATATTCAACGAGCTTACACTAGCAGTTTAATAATAGTATGCATAATTTATTATATGAGTCGCCTAGTTCCAAATCCCGATAAGTCCATAAAACTCACTTGTTCGCAAACGCGGTTTTTCTGCTACATACTTATTTGCTTGATGGCATTTAAACTCATTTAAACTTAATTTTGTTGATATTAAAACAAAATATTGAGATTAGAAACATGTGCTTATCGTTGTTTGTTTCTAAATATGGCTTTTATCAACTTTTTTCATAGTGCTATTGTCAGTTTTTGGAACTAACACTGATTTTCAATATTTTTTTACGGCGCATTTGGCGGTATTTGGAATAATTCAAGTATAAGGCATCGTTTGAAAACATTCTTAAAACCAGAAAATATTTTATCCTCGTTTTTTATACATTGCGACTCATATATCAGGTATTTTTTTCGATGAATACGTCAAATCAACTATGTGACTTGATTAAGAAAGTGTTGATGTACGACATAATTAATGCAAAATTTGTCGGTAGCTCTTGGCATCATAGTGCAATTGTCAGTTTTGGAACTAACACTGATTTTCAATATTTTTTTTAGGGCGCACTTGGCGGTATTTGGAATAATTCAAGTATAAGGCATCGTTTGAAAACATTCTTAGAACCAGAAAATATTTCATCCTCGTTTTTTATATATTGTGGACTTATCGGGATTTGGAACTAGGCGACTCATATGTAGGTAAATTAATTGTACTACTCATTAACTTTCTTCTATACATTCTATAAATTGAATTTTACAACTGTTATACCTTACTGAATACCTACATACAAAATGACAATATGAATTCAACCTTACAACACGTGCAAAATTGCCGAATCTTAGACATTACCTAACATCCCCCTTTTTTACGTTCGAATCTCCGTGCAATTTTCGCAAATGTGCGTATTTCCACCATTGAAATGCTAATATAATGCGATCCAATTCGACGCGCGAACACCGGTCTAAATTGACCCTAAGCTTAAGCGTATGTGTACGTACACCCCACATATTTATTTGAACCGTGACACTATTGGTACTTTGACAAAATACGAGAGTGGATGATGCGAAATTGTCTCGGTGTCGAGATCGGTCAACGTAACTTTACTGGAATAGGTCCAAACCCATTAACATGTCTCATCGAATTTACCCTTTACTCGAAGGGGTTGAGACACGTCATCCCCTATAGCAAAATTCACAACTAGAACCTCAATTTTAACCCTTCCGTAGGTCATGTCTGCTCGTTGAGAGGGGTGCCGATGGTGAACCGCACCACTAATTGCAATATATTGCTTGGCAAATTTACCTTTCATCCCCATGAAACAGAGTGGTGTCTGCCATGCCGGTTAGACCAACCTGGCGCACGTTTGTAACTATCTTGAACAACTTTGATCTAAAGTTACCCCAAAGTTTCGCCAAATTCTATCTGCGGTGTGTATCCACGCTGGATATACATAAATACGTAAAGTGAATCGGATTATATTGACGATTGGTTTCGACGATGCGATTAGCATTTGTGCAAGTGTTGCAAGAATGAAATAATATACCCATAATATGTAAAGCTGTATATAACAGAAAAAAATAAAATTTACATTCAAACGAAACGTTTGAATGATATTATCCATATAAGATATCTATGTATGTAGATTTGAACATATGAAAAAGTTGATGTCGCCAAATGAAACAGTAAACTAAAAAAAAAATTGACTATAATGTAATTTTCTGTCAGTTGTGATGTATGGGTGTGAAACGTGTATGTTAAATTCAAGAATGCTACGTAAGATCCATTGCACACAGATAAGCTTGGAAATACGTATGTATGCTTGGTATGACAAGAAGAGATCGTAAAAATAATACATTATATATAATATTATATTTAATCATATTGTAGATATATGTACATAGTTGATAGTTATTTATAACTAGGACAGTTGGTGAATATGACCGGATGTAAGGAAGAAGAAATAAATCGATGAATGTACGTTGTTTTTAAATTCCTCTATGCTTAAAAAATAAGGCATACGAACGATGCGTACTGCCAGTTATGACGTATGGATATGAAATTTGGATGCTAAAATCAAGAATGCTACGTGAGATCTAGTGTACACAGAGAAGCATGGAGAAATGTATGCTCGGTATGACAAAAAGAGATCGTAATAGGAATACAAAGTAAGAAGTATGATCAATTTGGCAGATATAGCGGAACGTGTGAAAAAGGTGAAGTGGACACATTTATATATATAATAGCCGAAATCCGTCTGTCTGTCAGCTGATAACGCTCGCTGAGAAAAAATTGGGGAAAAACTTGGCAGAACGAGTGAGGATCGAGCCCATGACCCCGGGCTCGAGTTACTCGCACTGATGCTATTCGCTATCGCCGTTAGTCGATTTTTAAACATTACCTATAGTTAAAATAAATAGGAAATGAGGAAAAATAATTAAAAACCCAGAATGAGTGGGGTTCGAACCCGGGACGCCAGCTCGGTAGTTATCACGCTAACGCATAAGCCAAGGCCCGTTGCTGAGATGCTCTTTTTTTTTTAAACATTACCTATACATGGGTTTGTGGCTCTGCTTTACCTATAAAATAAAAACTCTGCTAATAATACATAGATGGTGATATGAAAACTATTATTTTTTTTTGTTTTTTGATTTTTACAAAATCACTTACAAAATTATAATTATTATACATATGTATGTATATATAATAATTAATAATTATAATATAAATATTAAAGTTAAAAAAATAGATGCAACAACTAAAAAAACTATTAAATTTAATATATAATTTTCCAGTACGGGTGATGAGAACGCTCCGTTGATATTCAACGGGCTTACACTAGTAGCGAGAAGAATGGATGGCAGATGGACGCGAGAAATACTGGAATGGTATCTGAGAGGATGTGAAAGAAAGCAAGGTACACCGAGTGGACGATGGGCTGATGAATTTAGAAGAATGTGTGGCGTCAACTCGATGCAGATCGACAGGAATGGAAGAGCATTGGAGAGGCCTTCATCCAGCAGTGGATGGTGAGTGAGTGAGATTTGAACCCGTTATCACCATGTTGGATGAGTTAGCGCTAACGCGTTCACATTATCAATCAATCCTTAGTAAGTTAGCGACTTTGCGACAAACACATCCGTCGATATTCAACGAGCTTACACTAGCAGTTTAATAATAGTATGCATAATTTATTATATGAGTCGCCTAGTTCCAAATCCCGATAAGTCCATAAAACTCACTTGTTCGCAAACGCGGTTTTTCTGCTACATACTTATTTGCTTGATGGCATTTAAACTCATTTAAACTTAATTTTGTTGATATTAAAACAAAATATTGAGATTAGAAACATGTGCTTATCGTTGTTTGTTTCTAAATATGGCTTTTATCAACTTTTTTCATAGTGCTATTGTCAGTTTTTGGAACTAACACTGATTTTCAATATTTTTTTTTGGCGCATTTGGCGGTATTTGGAATAATTCAAGTATAAGGCATCGTTTGAAAACATTCTTAAACCAGAAAATATTTTATCCTCGTTTTTTATATATTGTGGACTTATCGGGATTTGGAACTAGGCGACTCATATGTACAATCTAAGTACATATACCTATCTTATAGTTTTTACTATATAAAGTTACAATTTTTATACAACATAATAAGCTTTTGAGCTCCTGTAAGACCAATCATTATTTTATTTGAGGTTTAAAAAGTCGACCGCAAAAGTTTTCCCCTCTCTCTCACTCGGTGTCGATTTGCGGCAATTTTCCATACATTTCCGTCGACACTGAACGATGATGATGAATTTTCACAACGTCTCACCCTTCTTATTTTCCCCCCTCACCCCACACCCCCTCACCCTGAGTTTGTGAATAATGGAGGCTTGCGTTGTTTCGCCGGCGACATTTAAATTGAGTGTAAGTCGTTTTGAGCCCCTCGCCGACTCAAAATAATACCACCGTATAAATCAATGTGGAAACTTTGAGCTTTAGGTGCGAAAAGCCTGCCGGCGAACGGAAAACGAAAGCTCCCCCGAGGTGGAGAGCTGATAACAACGCGAAACCGCGGATCGAATACTAATTTTTTGACACAATTTCGTGCATTTGCATTCGGGTACAAAATGCCATCAAAATTTAATTCGTCCCTGTGACGACAGGGTGGTTACGGTCACCTCAGGGAAATTTACGACGATAATTTAGCGAGAATCTGGCAAAAAAGCGTTTAGTTTCCAACTGCTGAACTCTATAGCTCCGTTCGCCAAGAGCTACCGACAAATTTTGCATTAATTATGTCGTACATCAACACTTTCTTAATCAAGTCACATAGTTGATTTGACGTATTCATCGAAAAATACCTGATATATGAGTCGCAATGTATAAAAAACGAGGATAAAATATTTTCTGGTTCTAAGAATGTTTTTAAACGATGCCTTATACTTGAATTATTCCAAATACCGCCAAGTGCGCCGTAAAAAAATATTGAAAATCAGTGCTAGTTCCAAAAACTGACAATTGCACTATGATAAAAGCTGATAAAAGCCATATTTAGAAACAAACAACGATAAGCACATGTTTCTTATCTCAATATTTTGTTTAATATCAACAAAATTAAGTTTAAATGAGTTTAAACGCCATCAAGCAAATAAGTATGTAGCAGAAAAACCGCGTTTGCGAACAAGTGAGTTTTATGGACTTATCGGGATTTGGAACTAGGCGACTCATATATACATTATACATTATTCATTATACCTATGTATATACATTATCAAAATGTAGGATTTTTAAAATTCTATATGTACATATGTATGTATGTACAAAAGTGCATGCCCATTTCTATTGCGTTGTAAAGTTGTAAAGCTTCGTAGTGTACTGTACAATCGTTCCAATGTTTTGTCGATTAATCCAGCTCAAAATTTTATAAAACAATAAACCATACAGGTCAATTCCGGACTAAATAAACACACGTATAGAGCAAACTAGAAACTTTTACAATAAAAAGTGTTCGAATTTTAGTTTTCATGCTAAAATTGCAATTTTATTTTGATTTAAATCAAAAACTGATGGATTTTGATTGTCATAGAAAGCGTGTGTGCCCAAAATTTCCATGAATAAATTTGTACACTCGTTCCAATCAACTATAAATTGAACTCCGCAGATTACACTGTGTTAAAAAAAACTACCGGAGCGGAGACTAGTCAATCTTTACTCCACTGAATTCGAATATGATAATGAAATTTGTTGGTTGGCTCTTGCTTATGATATATGAGCGTTTAAAAAAATTGTCTATTTATAGATTTTGCGGTCTTTAACTCAAAATATAGTATTGCTGGGGTCAAAGTGAGTACATATTGAAATCACTAGTCAGATATTACATTGCTTCAAAATACTAATTCTTCTAAACGCGATTGAAAATAATCTAGCGCTCGAATTAGCATGTTTAGATAAAAAAAAACAATACATCAATCAAAAAAAATTTAAATAAATCAGTAATATATGAAGAAAAACACAAATTTAAAATAAAACTTTCAAGTCCATTTATCTCGATATTGTTGTTTTGTCAGTTACGTTAAGTGGGGCTTAGGACGGCCGTATACACACAATACTTTACCTATGCATACTACATACATATGTGGATAAAGTAAAAAGTCCATATATGTATGTAGAAGAAAATCTACAAAACTACGTATGTGTACATACAACCTTCTTCTACACAACTCCTCAACTACAACGCGTATAAAGCATCCTAGACAGAATAGAAACCAAACTACACTTTGATAGTAACGTACAGGCAGTATGCCGTAGTACGATATTTCGTTAGGCAATTGCAAAATGATTATTTTCCGCTAGGAAGAGAGCTAGAGTCGCGTTCATAAAATATATATGTACATAGGTTGTTATCAGTGCTCGAAATGGAAATTTTCACGAATGGGAGCGCTCGATAATTTTCAATAAATTTCAAACGACCTTTTTTTTTAATTATGTATATGTATGTAGATACCTATACATATGTACATATATATTTATCGAAATGCAAAATCTTACCAAGATTAATACCGTTTAATGTCTGTAAGTCAACTTCAACAGGTAGATCTGAAAATGGTCTCTGATTTTTTACTATCCTATATACTTTTCTGGAAACTCTTTCAGTGGTTAAAATATGAGCATTTTGACTGTTTTGTACAAATTTATACATTTCATTATTATTGGCTGATTTTATTATAGTGAGATATTTAATATATTTTATTATAGTCGCGGTACAACATGACAATTCAAAGAAAGATATCGTAAATCATTAAAATGACCGATGGCTTGAAAAGGCACGTTGCAGTTCGAAATGCCGATTTCCGGCTATAAAGTCATTAAACTTTTTGCGCAAAGCCGACATAGAATCTAAAAACCCTCGGAATTGAATAGAATTCTAAATGTTATCTTCAAGTAACGCGTGCACCCAGCTTTTTCAAAACATAATAATATTTTAAATGGCTTTGTCGGAATTGAAATGTAAAGAATTCGAAGATTGTGATTTAGGAGTAATAAATGTAAAAAAAATTCACCGTCAACAATTATTGAATTTTCGGCAATAATTATTGAAAGAGCACGGAAATTTTGGTTTTTTACGAAAGGGAGCGCTAAATTTACAGATTTGACGAAAGGGTACGCTACGTTTTCAAATTTCACGAAAGGGAACGCCCGCTCCTTGCCGCTCCCGCTGAATTCGAGCACTGGTTGTTATGTATTGGAACGTCACGGTCCGGCGGCCACGCGTTGCGCATCCCTGATCGGATGCACTCCGAGATGCACCGGGGGGCCTTCATTACTGCAATGGGGTGGTAAATGGGGGGGTTGGATGCTGCAACAATGCACCCTGTAAAGTCATATTTGCCGTGTAGACCGACCAACTCTTCCGTTCCACCGCACTTGATTGCCCTACGGCCAGGGGTAGTAAGCGAATGTCGGTCCTCCATCAGAAATGCATGTAATTGCACTTTAACCGCACACACACATATGTGTATATGTATGTACGTAAGTGCAGTGCGCTCGAACGTCGAATCAGCGATGCAATTTTATTTTTAATCAACGTACAAATTCTATGTAGGGTGGTGTGTGTGTGTAAAGAATTTTAATCAAATTTAATTTTGCAGTATTATTATTGTAATGGAATTGAATGAACATAGTTTTTGGATCCAACATCCCACTGTGCATAAAGAAGAAGGCGTAGTTATGACGTTTGAACATACATATGTACTTTATTATTTTTTTTTTTTTATTACAAAAACACCAACCATGACATAACAGTTAAACCAAATCGTCATGGTGGGTAAATTACAAAAATGAACATAAGTGTACAACAAATAGAAAAATACGTATAAAAATAGACATAAATGACTTTGTATACATTCAAAATGCACACAAAATCATTCGACCCTTAGAGCGATATTACACTTGGCCACTTAACCAACAACCAGATTTTTTTTGACGGTGGCGAGCATCTTATTACATTGCAACACTTTTACTTCGCCAGCTACCTGCTCATCTCATAATCTTCATACAAAAAAATAGATCTAGGAAACTTTACGAAAACTAGGTACTCTATGTCGTAGTATGTAGACGTAGAAAATATATAAAATTCCACCTCTCATATTTCTTTCTGAATTTCATTGTTTTCGAAACAATTGCGTTGACGTTGCGTTGCGTTGACAATTGAGTACGACGATGCAAAAAAAAGGTCAGAAAAGGGTTTTGGTGAAGGTTTTTTTCATCGAGCCATTGACTTCCAAGAAATTTTTATGCAACAGAGAATCGCACAATCTAATACGTACCATCTAAACCTGTATATCGATCTGGTTGTCGAGGTTCAAAAAAAATCTGGTTGTTGGTGAAGTGGCCCAGTATAATATCGCTCTTAGTATCCGCTCAATCGAGCAACCGTAACTTTCAAGGAAAATATCAAATGAGACAGCTACCCGATTGAGCTGATTAATCGCTCTGGCCACCGGAGAAGATGACACCATATTGGTTCGTGCCTCAGGTGGATAGAAGAGTAAATGCGGCACATGCTGTCTGGAATTACGAAATTGGCTTGGTACCCACAATTTCATTTGAGGATTGTGCACCAAACCAATCAGCGACTTGTAGAAATGCCTTCCTAAAAATAGTTGCCGTCTAGACTCCAACGAGTAAAAGCCCAGGGCACCCTGTAAAAGGCAGTTGGGTACATCCAAGGATAGTGCCCAAATTTCACCTTAGAAACTTCTTCTGGACTTTTTCCAGCATCAATATATGGGTCCTAATACAAGGACTCCATATTATACAAGAAATTTCCAAAACTGTTCGCACTAGTGATTCATAAAGAATCGAATATAAAACGTACGCTTTATATTCATACCGATCAGTTTATTTTGCATTGCCATATTCAATAGTTATATCCGACGATGTAAAAATTAAATTTAAATCGACGAGTACAATGATTTAACCCTACAGTGCATAGTGATTCATATATGAACCGCTGTGCATTTTTGCATATAACTTTGTGAGGAAGAGATTTTTTTTACCTGAATGCATGGCGATTCAATTGTGAACCAACCACTCACCAGATGTTAACTCAAAAAATAATCCCTAAACTTGTACTGACCATTTTGTATCGATCTTTCGACTGGTCAACACGGGTAGTGACTTCGTGCTACTTTGCAAAGAAATATCTTCCTTTACGTCTTCGAGATATCTCAAATTTTTTTTAATTGTATTGTATATATCCTAGAGAATTATGTCGTGATGTTAGATCTTATACGACAAATACTGGATGATTCATATATGAATCAGCATGCAATTGTATATGCTTATATTTAGTACTTTAGCTAGAATACGTATTTTTATATATTAGATAGCGATACCTTTTTCGACTTAATCGAAAACATACCTGCCGGCAGTGATGATGAATTAGATGACGCGAGCGATGAGGAAGATAATCTTATTGTTTCGGAGACATTGCTAGATAATTATTTAGAAAATCATAATATTTATGAATTGACAATTCTTGTGCCTCCATTAAATATTACACAAATAGAATCAATCTTCAATATCAAACAATCATCCTAATGATCAAGTAGAATCAACAGAACCTACTACATCACAAAATAAACCTAATTCAGCATCTTCCAAAGTCAGAGAGTTGTTGTGGAAAAAGATAAAATTTCAAATATACCATCGACATTTACAGGAAATTCGGTGATGACAGATTCAATAACAAAATTAGAAACGCCATATCAATATTTTAAATATTGATACGGCAATAACTGTGTTCAATAAGGATAATAATTGTTTCAAAACTTTTCATGAAACCATAGCGGAAGCGAGCTGAGGGTACGTGTACGTGAAAAATATTCCCATATTCCACCAAAGCACAACGTACAGTTGGCATGTAGATATTGTGTGCGATTTCAAAGGTGCGAAATTTAAATTTCGCCTAATCGAATTGTAAAATTTTTCACGACGGACGAAACGTCGCCGATCGAGTGGAACGAATGCGAAATTAAATTTCGGCGTTGAAATTTTCGCATATTTCACAGTTAGTTATGTGCGACGGAGACATTAACGCGCGAGCGCATTTCATTTAACACAACCGCTGGGTTTTGAAGCCCGGAAATGTGAAACTTATCGGATCATTTCCGAGCTTTAATGTACCGTTAGTTCTGCGTGAACGCAATATCAAAACTGGAGTTTGGGGAGCTTATAGTCGACTCGTTTCCGGTACGGCAATCAGCCTTCAGCCAAATTGACTATTACGTAATAATGTCGCACCTATAAAATTATTAATATTCCTGTGAAATAATTCGCCCTTACTTTATTTATTTACTTTATTTCGCCTTACAAAGTGTGAAATTTTGACACTTTTGTCGTGAATAAAAATTTAACTGCACAGTTGAGTGGATAACTCATCATAATTTGCTTGCGAAAGCTCTATATTAAATGTTGAAAGATTGCCACGAATGGCTGTTTCGAAAGTGGATAATTTACAGAAATGAAATACCGAATAGTATGAAGGGGCATATGAGTCGCCTAGTTTCAAATCCCGATAAGTCCACAATATATAATAAAAACGAGGATAAAATATTTTATGGTGGTTCTAAGAATGTTTTCAAACGATGCCTTATACTTGAATTGTTCCAAATACCGCCAAGTGTGCCGTAAAAAAATATTGAAAATCAGTGTTAGTTCCAAAAACCGACAATTGCACTATGATAAAAGCCATATTTAGAAACAAACAACGATAAGCACATGTTTCTAATCTCAATATTTTGTTTTAATATCAACAAAATTAAGTTTAAATGAGTTTAAACGCCATCAAGCAAATAAGTCTGTAGCAGAAAAACCGCGTTTGCGAACAATCGAGTGTTATGGAACTAGGCGACTCAATTTTTTTTTCTTGTACCTAAGAAAATTGTTGAATATGACTGGATGTATAGAAGAATGGAGTGCTTTTGGAAGAATGAACATTGTTTTTAAATCCAACATTCCGCTATGCTTAAAAAGGTGCTGCCAGTTATGACGTATGGATGTGAAACTTGAGCGCTAAATACAATAATGTTACGTAAGATCCAGTGCACACAGAGATGCTCGGTATAACGAGAAGAGATCGTAAGAGGATTACATGGGTAAGAAGCATAAACAAGTTGGCAGATATAGCGGAACGTGTGAAAAAGTTAGTGTGGACACATAGCGATAAATACTGGAATGGTATCCGAGAGGATGTGAAAGAAAGCAAGGTAGACCGAGTGGAAGATGAATTGAAAAGAATCTGTGGAGTCAACTGGATGCAGATTGCTCAAGATAGAGAGGAATGGAAGATGATTGAAGAAGTCTTAATTAGTAGTTATTGTAGATAAACATATTGTAGAGATAGTTGATAGTTATTTATACCTAGGACAATTGGTGAATATGACTGGATGTCAAAAAGAAGGAATGAAACTAAGATGGAGTGCTTTTGGAAGAATGAATACAAAAATAAGGAATACGAGCAATGCGTACTGCCAGTTATGACGTGTGTATGTAAAACGTGGTTGCTAAATTCTATGATGAGAAGAGATCGAAGAGAAATACATGGCTAAGAAGCATGACCTAGATGGCGAGAAGAATGGATGGCAGATGGACGCGCGTAATACTGGAATGGTATCCAAGAGGATGTGAAAGAAAGCAAGGTAGACCGTGTGTACGATGGGCTGATGAATTGAGATGAATGTGTGGAGTCAACTGGATGCAGATTGCTCAAGACAGACAGAAATGGAAGAGGATTGGAGAAGCCTTCATTCAGTAGTGGATTGTGAACGGTTGAAACTGATGATTCACAATAAATGTAGAGTATCTTCGTCACACAATAAATTTTAAGAAAAATTCACTCAAAAAACATATTTTCAAAACGACTGACAGTATATACTCTTAAGTGTTACTAATCTTTAAAAATTAGTCACCATTTGAAAAAAGAACACTGTAATAATATTATAATAAAATAATACTCCGTGAAAATACATTAAAACAGCAATTTAAATGAAAATCAATAATCACTGTTTTACGTAAAATCCTTCCGAATCTTAACTAAAACAATTTTATCAAAAGTCAAAATAAATTTTCTCACATGTGTATTTTTCATATTGTTTTTGGTTTTTTGATTTTATTTCTTCTTGCATAGGATGTATCGTACGTGGTTTTTTTTTTCAGTTAAGTGCTTTTGTTATAATGGTGACGTGCTTCTATTAATCTTTTTTTCCAACGGTGTGACCCCTTTCTATCTAGATCCAGCAAGTGCCAAGACTAATTCTATCACATTACGACCATTTTTCACCATCTCGCGACGCGAATTTTCACACGAGTTGTCAAATTGTGTCACCTTAAATCCGCAAAACCGGGAAATAACATGTACAATTGTATATTAAAATGATGTATACGAAATTTAGATATTTAAAAATAACCAAAATAATTATATTTTTACATTTAACACGAGAATTTATAACGAGACAAAGAGACGTACTACCTGATACTTTAGCGTTTAGTCTTAAAACTTCAAAAGTCGGCTTTATATTCTAGTAACTTATTTTTTATTAAACTGTTTATTTTATTAACAGTAAATTGTGAACTATAAAATAATATAATTATTTTACGCTAACGTCAAACAACATTTAATTTCAGACGTAACTTATTGCGCCAATATAACGATAAAAGTTAGATTAGATGAGATTTGGATTTAGATAAGTTAGTGGGGTATTAATATCGATAGTCTGGAACGAACTTCACAAAAGTCCAATACATATTTTCAAATTTAGTATAGGGTTTCTAAAATTTGTCACGTGTATTAATTTCGATAGTGCAATCGGACTTTTGAAAAGTACGGTTTAATTTGATAAACAACGGACGCAACAGAATCAACTTATTAGGTGTACTAATTTCGATAGTCCAACCAAACTTTTCAAAATTTAATGCGGATATTAGACAGGGATAGTTTACTCGCTAGTTTACTAGCTCGTGTAATATGCGAAGCTAGTAAATTATCTGGCTTTTTTGGCTGAGCGAGTGAAGTTCGAATGTTTGAACTTTACTCGCTACTACCTGACTAGTGTGACGTCACTTTATATATGAAGGTTTAGTCAAAATTGTATTACTAAAAAACGCAAATTTATTTTTAAAAATGTATAAAATAGGAAGTAAAATAAGTACTGTAGACTGTGTACAAATACTGTAAAACAAGTTGAAGACGGCGCCACTGGTGATTACACTAAACACGTGTAATAAGATTACTAGCTACTCGCTACTAGCTCTACGCATCGGCTAGTAAACTAGCGAGATGGTAGCGAGTAAACTGTCCCTGTGTAATACCCGCTTAACAGTGCGGTTCGTTTCAGTCAGGTTTGCTTATATTATATTAGATAACATTAGGTTATGATTTTGATGCATATTTGGATATTTTTTTCCTAAAATAGGCGTTTACATGATTGACTGGGCGTTGTTGTTATTGACCTGTCTTTTTTGTCAATTTTTGCTAAATTTATAAATTAAATTTTGAAAATGATCTGTAAAAATGAACGTCATTATAGAAACAAGCACATTTTCCTCTCAAAGTGATGGAAAATTTAATTAAAAATTGCACAATGAAAAGCATAAAAATTCTATTTTAAAATATGCTTAGTATACTGCCGTCCTAAGCCCACTTAACGTAACTGACAAAAATTACGAAAATGAGTTAGATGTGTTTTAGGGGTTATGGGGGTGTATTCTTGCGATTTTTCATATCAAAATTAATGTATCTTCATCCAAAAGTGACTTTTTTAAGCTATTAAATCTAACGTATCTGTATGCGCAGAGAAATAGTATCACCAATACTTAGCGAAAATAACGTATCCAACATTTACATAGCAAATTCAACGTATCTGCGTGCAGATACGTTTTTTCGTCTAAGGATAATGCAGTCCAAATTTTACGTATAGCACTTACGTTATTAAAATTAAGCAGATTTCCTAAGCAAATTTAACGTAAGTGTAAAAAAGTGACGTAACTACCAAAGTATTATTATTTTTTTTTTATTTTTCCTTAGAATTATCAAAACACAATAGAAAATAACCTCATGCACTAAAAAAAAAGTTTAAATAAATCAGTAATATATGTATGAAGAAAAACACAAATTTAGAATAAAGCTTTCAAGTCCATTTATCTCGATATTGTTGTTTTGTCAGTTACGTTAAGTGGGCTTAGGACGGCAGTATACTTGTAGTATGTACATAGGTATTTTCATACAGGATTCAATACAAACAATTTTTTTTGTTCATATTTCCACGTTGGACATACTCTCGTATACATACACAATATGAATTCGATTATTTTTCACAACACATGTGCACATTTTTCTACTTATACAAAAAAACCCGAAAAGCGAATAACCTCACCGCGCTTCCGGTCACGTAGAATATGCATATAAAAACGACACTTACCAACAGTTGCGGTTGAATATGAACGGTGAGGGGCTCCAATATAGAAATAGTTGCGTGCTGTCTCTGCTCACCGTACTGATTTCGAACAACGCAAACCCACGTGCCCGAATCTGGTGGTTGTACGTGTCGTACGTGTAACACGTCGTGTGACACCACAACACGTGGCGTGCTCACAACAGGATACAACTGACCGGCCGACTCGCGAAACCAACTGCAATACAAAACAAAAAAATGGAAAAATCATCAAAACCCACTCGAGTCAATCTATCTACATACATATGAGTCGCCTAGTTCCAAATCCCGATAAGTCCACAATATATAAAAAAAAAACGAGGATAAAATATTTTCTGGTTCTAAGAATGTTTTCAAACGATGCCTTATACTTGAATTATTCCAAATACCGCCAAGTGCGCTGTAAAAAAATATTGAAAATCAGTGTTAGTTCCAAAAACTGACAATTGCACTATGATAAAAGCTGATAAAAGCCATATTTAAAAACAAACAACGATAAGCACATGTTTCTAATCTCAATATTTTGTTTAATATCAACAAAATTAAGTTTAAATGAGCTTAAACGCCATCAAGCAAATAAGTCTGTAGCAGAAAAACCGCGTTTGCGAACAAGTGAGTTTTATGGACTTATCGGGATTTGGAACTAGGCGACTCACATGTATAATATGTACAATCTTCAAATTGACACTGTATAGGTATAATTGTACCAAGAACTAGGGATTGCAATCTAGGACACATTTGAAACCCAGTATTCCATACTATTGTTATGTGTAGACAAGCGGAGCACAAAGGGTGTTATTTAATTTACAACCCTTTACATCTGAAACACGGATATCGGATATCGGAGTTTATTATTTATTACAGTCAAGATGGACTCTTCATTTTTCGTAGCTTCGTTTGTTCTTAACTTCTTAATACAATCAATTATTATATTACACATGTTATGTATTGGAGGTTGAAGAACAGAGAAAAATGAGAAAACAGCACTTGATGGTATGGATGATCGTTTGCTTATTGATTGATTTCACAATGGTTCATTTGGTGGCACAATTACAGTTAAATATAAAGGTTTGTGTGTTGGTATAATTCGGAAAAGTTGCGTGTTGACAACTGTTATTATATTTTAGGAGAGTATACGTCCGTGTGGGCTAATTGTTTGACTGAAGAGTGACCTGTGTGATTCTGTTACCTGTGACCTTTACATCTATTTATAAACTTAAGGGGGGCTGAGGTTTGGGAGGATGTGAGAGTGAGAGTCGACTGCAATTGGTCAATAGGTCACCTGATTTGCGCTGTCGAATCTGATTGGTCGACGTCAACTTAGACTGGGGGGAAGAGAGGCAAGGGGGGTATGCGTTGCAATGTCTGACTCATTCCGGACTATCTCGAATCTTTAGCCAAAATGCGCCGAAGACAATGTATGACTCGACATTCGTCCATACCATTGCGCCATAGTTATTGAATCTGATGCAATAGTTCGTGAAGAAGTAACACACAATATCAGTGCAACTAGTCGATGCGTCTATTGTACATGAAAAGAACTCTTCCATTCAATAGAACACTTTTTACTATTGATTTACCCAAGATGGTCGCTATCTACAACCCCCCATGTCAACATATCTCATTCAGTCATTCGTTAGTTGTGAGCTTCGAGCTAAACACAACTCTTTTTGTGAGCTAGAGTGAGTACACTGTCTCGGTACACATTCGTTTAGTGCTATAAGATAATTATATTCATCATCATCATATTCAGCCGTTCACCATCCACTGCCATTTTGAGCAATCTGCATCCACTTGACTCCACACTTGTCAATTCAACAGCCTATCTTCCACTCGATCTACCTTGCTTTCTTTCACATCCTCTCGGATACCATTCCAGTATTTATCGCGTCCATCTACCACCTTGGTCATGCTTCATACCCATGTATTCCTATATTTTCCGTTTTTCTTTCATTCCATGTATTTTTATATCAGTTATATAGTCTTTAATCCTTTGTTTATATTCGTCAAATTACTATATTCGTTTGGTCATTGGTATTACTTTGGTCATTCTTCTTACGATCTCTTCTTGTTATAACAAGCATACATACCTCTTTCCATGCATCTCTGTCTGCACTGGATCTTACGTAGCATACTTGAATTTAACATCCACGTTTCACATCCATACGTCATAACTGACGGAAAATTGCATTTAGTCAATATTTTTTTTAGTTTACTGATACTACGACCCCATTTGCGGTCGCGACCCATAGGTTGGGAACCCGTGAACTAGAGTCTCTGTACTCATTTGTTTAGTGTTAGTGTTTTGTGTTATAATATAATTACATTAAAAGACTGTAAACAAGTCTAGTGTACAATTTTCCTGCAATCCTTTTGTCCAATACATAACATTATTACGATGACTTTACAATTTGTTTTTTCAGTATATCATGTTTCGTACGTTTCTATTGTACACTGAAGGCTATAAAAATAAAGATTGAAGGTTTCAGACGAGTGTTATAAGTACCTGTAAATGGGTGTTGGATTTCCGACAGATGAGCAGATTACGTACAGCTCTCTTCCGTTTTCAATTACGACTTCAGAAATTGGAGCGAGAAGACGTGGCGCCATTCCAGACGGTAAATCTGAAAATGTATTATTAAATAACGACGTTTAAGGAGAAAATTGAATTTCAGCATAAAAAATTTATACCACTCAAAGTGAGCATAGTTGAAGGGCTTCTTTTCCTCTCTCCGGTGAGCGTGTTTAGAACCAGACAGGAATATTTGGCTGATGCATCCTCTTGTTGCACTGAACGTATCAGAAGTTCGCCACGCTCCGTTGCAATGTATCTGGAGCCTGAAAATTGAAAACATTTCTCACTCAGTATATGTATTGTACATAGGTTTGGGTTGAATAAGTAAAAAGTGTTTGATTTCTTTTCGAAAACGTTTTCGCAACTGTCCAAAAATCGTATATTTCCATCGAGCGCGACAAAATAAAAGTTTTCCCGGCGAAAAGTTCCCACTGTCTGTTATTTCGCTGAAAGCTTTATACATAATATATAACATATTCATAGACGCCGAACGGTTTCGAAACAAACTGAAAAACGTCCATTGTTGAATAGGAAACGTTATATGTATATTTAAAACAAACAATGATCAAATTCATCACTGTGTATGAAATAGAAAAAAAAGCTTTTATGTGATTGCTTTTAAATCGAGCGGTTTTTTTTTTGGTGATGCAAAAATTTTAACATTAATCAAACGCGTAACAATATTTGTCATTATAAATTCATAGAATGCTTTTTTCAAATCATTTTATAGAGCTTTCATATTTTACATCGAAAATAATCTGGATTCATTTATTATGTATTCATATAAATAGTTAAATTTAGTAAATAGGGTAATTAAAGATATTTTAAATGTCAATATATTTTGAATGAATTGAATTGCATTAAAAATTAAAAGTGTGCATGTTAGTATATATGTATTTTTAAATTAGATAAATATTTAATATGAGGGTATATGTAGTATACATAGTCATAATACAAGGAGTAAGAATAAGTTGATAGTTACGAATAGAAAATTAATTGGATTCTGGAGAAGTATCTTGTACAGGGATGTTGTTGAATATAATGGCCTGCCAGAAATTCTCAGAAATATAAATAATATTGATAGATTCCTGGAAGTCTCTCCATGTATATAGTATCCTCAGTACAAGTGCTACTATATAATAAGTTTATATTGTAATTTTAGTTTTATGTAATGTTTTTTTTTTTTGTAAATAAATAAAATAAATAGTCTTTTTGGTTGCATCCTAAGGCTTGTATTTTTAACACAGGGTTAATTAAAGACACATAAAATATGACTAAATTTAGGTGTAGGAATAGTGCAACTATTGTTCCGATGAAATTAAATTCACTTTTAGATTGTACAAATGTACATATGTATGTACATAGTTGTAACAGTTCTAAAACACATGATCTAATAATATAAAACGCTTAAGTTTGTATGTATGTACGTATGGGTCATTCGTCAATTACCAGGCGTTGCTCGGGCGCGATTAATAGAAACGACGAAGTACACACGATAGTAGATGTTTTCGGCAGATTTAAGTAGATTTAAGCAGATAGTGTTTCGGGGCCCCAAAAAGGGGTCGCCGGGGCAGGAGGGGGGTCTGGGGGGGTAGTAAGGGGCCGGCATTGCTTTTCGGGAGTCCAAAAAAAGGGCCGCCGGGGTAAGAAGGAGGGTTCGGGGGTTGGTAAGGGGCCGGCATTGCTTTTCGGGAGTCCAAAAAAAGGACCGCCGGGGTAAGAAGGATGATTTGGAGGTTGGTGAGGGGCCGGCATAGTTTTTCGGGAGCCCAAAAAGGGGCCGCCGGGGCAGGAGGGGGGTCTGGGGGGTAGTAAGGGGCCGGCATTGCTTTTCGGGAGTCCACAAAAAAGGCCGCCGGGGTAAGAATGAGGGTTTGGGGGTGGTAAGGGGCCGGCATAGCTTTTAGGGAGTCCAAAAAGGGGGCCGCCGGGGCAGGAGGGGGTCTGGGGGGTGGTAAGGGGCCGGCATTGCTTTTCGGGAGTCCAAAAAAGGGGCCGCCGGGGTAAGAAGGAAGGAGGGTCCCGAAATAATTTACTAAACAAACACTATATTACATTATATTAATTACACCCCGGGCAAAGCCGGGTAATAAAGCTAGTTTTATATAAAAATGTCAATTTTTGTTCGAACCAAAACAGTATTCTTTACAGTTTGATAACTTGCATTATATAATAACGAACAATTTAATATCAAAACTAAGAATTATTATATTATAAAGTATACCCTATGTAGACAATTACTGTAAGATAACTATAGTTTTTATATTGAGTAACATATTGGAGAAACGTGCGACGAAAATTCGTTTCGAACATTGTGCTTCATCGCGAGTACAAAAGTGACATTCCCTCGTGCGATAAGAAAATTTCATTTTTTTTTCTTATTATATATTATTCTTCATCTTCCATGTAATTCATCATCCATTTTTTTTTGTCGGTGGCACGTCGCCTCAACGCTATCAATGAAAACTTTATTCAAACCTTGTCATAAATTATCTCCACTCGACTAGGTATGTACGGTTAACATGTGAAAGCCTAACCGACGAAACCTCAAAACTGGGTATACGTACACAACAACAATGGAAACTTGAAACTGAAATGTGAAGGGTTATACTGAAAGTGGAATACAACTCGTGAACTTTACAGGTTGAAAGTTAAAAATCGAACCAACTCAACGAACGTATCTGATGCGACAATATTGACACTTCAATAGAGACTAATTCAATCATTGTAAAGTACAAGACATACTTACTTATAGAGTATCCAAAGAAATAAATAAAACTACATGTATATAAATCTCATGAGAATTAAATCAACTGATAGATGTATGTAGTAGGCAGTTTATACTATATACATATTTTTCCTCGACGAATTAATTAAATAAGACGTTTCAATATTCGCAAAAGTGGTTTTCGCAATCTGGTACGTCATCAATCTCCTTATATACGACTAGAGAATTTACTACGCCGAAAACGAAACACTACAATCAAATTATTCAAAACGCAGAGATACGCACAGAAGTATATATGTACATATGTATGGACATAGGTAGAGTCGCTTTCGTATCAAAACACTTTTAATACTCTTGAGAATATAAAGCTTTGGAAAACTAGTTCAATATTTGTACTGGGGTTTGTAATCATGAAATCCTAAAATTTCTGAATTATGTGAAAACTCTGGGATTTCATGGAAATCGCGCATAAATTCAATATATGTATATAGCCAGTGCTTCTCAAGCGACAAAATTTCGAAAGCCACCTAACTTTAATTAACATGGAGGGGGGATTTAATTTATTTTTTAATACTGTTTCTATACTTAACAATATCCAGAGTTTTATAATTAATGAAAACAAGCAGCTGTTTCGACGACTATTTTTCAAATTTGGATGCTTCATCTAAATCAGCGGGCGGGAACCGGCGGCTCTGGAGCCGCATGCGGCTCCTAGTATGAAAACCTGCGACTCTCGTTGTCATCCAAAGTTTTACTTGAAATTTACACAAAATGTAAATTAATCCTATTTCCATAACTTCACGTCTATAAAAAGCTTTAATCTGCATCCACTTGACTCCGCACATTCTTCTCAATTCATCAGTCCATCGTCCCCTCGGTCTACCTTGCTTTCTTTCACAATCTCTCAGATACCATTCCAGTATTTATCGCGTCGATCTGCCATCCATTCTCCTCGCTATACGTCCAGCCCATTATTCCTCTTACCATCTCATCATCTTCTATGCTTCTCTGTGTGCACTGGATTTTACGTAACATTCTTGAAGTTATCATCCACGCTTCACATCGATACGTCATAAATGGCAGTACGCATTGGTCGTATGCGTTCTTTTTTAAGCATAACGGAATGTTGGATTTAAAAACAATTTTCATTCTTCCAAAAAGCATCCTAGTTTCGTTTCTTCTTCTTCACAACCAGTCATATTCAACAACTGTACAGTATTCTATGTCTATGACTATGACTATGTCGTCAGCGAGATATATCAGTTATATCATATATATAAAATACCATAGATATGCCATTCCAAAAAAATTTGCCTGGAGAAAGCGTCAGAAGCAACGGGGGTGTGCGGGGGGTCTAAAGTGCGGGGAATTCTCACAAAAGCAAATTTAAAATTTTCTCAAGCAAAATGCATACAAGGGATGTATTTTGTATGTCATTTTCGGACGCTAAGGCCAATCCATGTTATTTTACAACTTTGAGTTGTATACATAGTCTTTATTCCTTTGTTTAATATTCGTCAAATTACTATATTCGTACATCTTAAGTTCCTCATACTATTATATTATAAACTAACTGTTCCAGCTTTTGTGCATTTGTTTCATTCTGTTTACAAGCATATTTTCATTAATACTGTTGTACTATTCAGTTCATCCTTATTTACATAGTAGGCATTGATAGTATGCCTACTGTTAATTTTTTTAAAAGCGCTCCATCCCAGTTTCATTCTTCATTTTATCACATATTATCTGTAAATAATATGTTGCGGCTCCCAAACTTAACCTTAATTTTGCAAAGTATTCCCTAATTTGGCTCTTAGCTCGAAAAAGGTTCCCGACCAATGAATTCTAAATATACCGACGCAATTTGTTCGGTCGCATGCTCTCGTTCACAAGTGCCTACATATACATACATACACCACCGCTCGCGCTTTCGCGGTTTAACTTTTCGTCCGCAAACTACTATCGTTTAGTCAGAGATAGGTTTGTGCATGTGCATGGGGTGGTTGGGGGGGGGGGGGGGGGGGGGGCTGGAATTTGCAGTCTCTGTACTCGAATAAACGAGGCAATGCGGTGCAGTGTAGTGCATTTAGGGTTTCGGTCGATGTGCATACACTTAGCCAGACTGTAAGAGCGGTCATTAGTCGTTGTCAGTCGGTTGGCTAGAAGCGTTTAATTTGCAAGATGCATCTGCAACGTCCGTCACGAACGAGGAGAGATGCAACTCGCAGATTGCATCGTGTGCAAGCAAACTGCAACGGATGACGGACGTGCAAACGTCAAATATCCGACACAGCTTAATTCGAATTATCGTGCATTACAACACGTTGACGTTTCCCACTTAAATTATTTTTATCAAAAAACTTAAACGATACAAACTTAGGTCCACTATTATATATATAATAGCCGAAATCCGTCTGTCTGTCTGTCTGTCTGTCTGCTGATAACGCTCGCTGAGGAAAAATTATTAAAAAACCACCAGAACGAGTGGGGGATCGAACCCACGACCGCAAGCTCGAGAAGACTCGCACTTATGCTATCCGCTGCCGCCAGTTGTCAATTTAGTCCTTTTTTTTTTTTTACATTACCTATACAAGGGATCGTGACTCTGCTTTACCTATAAAAGGGATCGTGACTCTGCTAATAATACATAGATGGCACTATAAAAACTATTTTTTTTTCGTTTTTTGATTTTTAAAAAATTATAATTATTATATATATGTATGTATAATAATTAATAATTATAATATAAATAGTAAGTAAAGTAAAATAAAAATTCAGCGGGGCGTTGATGTTCAACGGGCTTACACTAGTGTGCATATAATAGCCCAAATCCGTCTGTCTGCTGATACCGCTCGCCGAGGTAAATAATTAAAAAAAAACTAGAACGTAGCGCGTGTGGGATTTGAACCGGAGATCACCGTTTCGGAACATTGAGCGCTTACGCTATGATCCAAACGGATGTGATGACGAGCCTGCTGCAATTTGATAATATAAATTGTCAATAGGCTCGCGACTTTGCTAAATTGTTACGATGTTGTATTATAACGCGCCATATATGCAATAACTATAAAAAAAAAACTATTAAATGCACATATACTCACCCACACAAATATCCGTTGATATTCAACGGGCTTACACTAGTATTGTATAGTGTACGAAATATACAGCTTAATCGAAATAAAATCATTAAGAAAATTTTGCGTGAAAAATTTGCATCGCATTTTATCACTGTGTATGTACACCAGGCTCCGCAGCCGCATGTGGCTCTTTGTATGAAAACCTGCGGTTTTCGCTGTCATCCAACGCTTTGTGTTAAACACAATAACTACATGGCTATAAAAAGCTTTAAAGTCGTTTTTCAGATTGTTACATCAACTTTGTTATACTTGTTTAAATAATAAACTGTCAAACATTAAGAAATATCATGGTGATAATAACTTAATTCTTATCTGTTAATTCTATCTGTTAATTCTTAACATTTAATTTCATTTTGAATATATAGTCGTACCAATTTTGCAAGGTTTTCTCTAATTTGGCTCTTAGCTCGAAAAAGGTTCCCGACCACTGGTCTTGAGCAATCTGCATCCACTTATCAGCACTTATCAGCCCTTATCGCCTTGCTTTCTTTCACATCCTCTCAGCTACCATTCCAGTATTTCTCGCGTCTATCTCCCATCCATTCTGTGTCCAGCTCATTGCCACTTCAACTTTTTCACAGGTTTCGCTATATCTGTCTTGGTTATGCTTCTTACCCATGTATTCCTCTTACGATATCTCCATGTTTCACTGTGTGCACTGGATCTTGCGTAACATTCTTGAATTCAGCAACCACGTTTCACATCCTCACGTCGGTACGCATCGGTCGTATGCCTTATTTTTTAAGCAATGTTGGATTTAAAAACTACGTTCAATCTTCCAAAAGCACTCCACTCTAAGCTAACTCAGACTAAGCGATTTAAGCAAATTGTCATTTTTATCTCACCAATCTCATCTTGCGTAACATTCTTGAATTTAGCCTCCATACGTCATAACTGGCAGTACGCATTGGTCGTATGCCTACTTTTTTAACCATAGCGGAATGTTGGATTTAAAAACAACGTTGATTCATTCAAAAGCAATCCATCCTAGTTTCATTCTTCGTTTTAAGTGGGATCTAGGGATTCCTGGATTCGGGATTACAAGCTTTAACATGCGCCAGTGCTCGTATGTATGTATGTACATAGCTTTCGTTTGACCTTTTTACTAAGCTTAGGTTTGGTAAGATTTTTTTACATTAGTTTAAGTTAGGTTAAGTTTGGTACTCTTTCAAGATTATACGTAAATAGAATACTGCTTTATTATTTTAATATCATCAATTTTGAACTGAATAACATTAGATCAACTAATACGCGTATAAACATGTATACAGAGTCGATATAAAAACGTTGTCCACCCCCTCGTAAAGAAATAACTGGCTCTTCTTATACGCTCGGTCTCATTTGAAAAGCAAATATCCAAACAGTAAATCCTGACCCATGAATAAGGCGGACAGTTTCGCACCACATAGCCTTTCCATCGTTCTGGTATTCGAAAAGAGGAAGGATATAGGTCCAGAACGATCTTTCGGTGCGTTTATTACCGGCGAACGTCCCTGTCGGATAATGAGGTGGGCCATGAATAAAATATCAATATCCGAAAACGACCCAGATCTTCGATTCGTCGAATGAAAATACGAAGAAGCATATTTCAACGTGAAAAATGACGGACAAATACATCGACATATTTACCGTGGTATATCCAGTGCTCGAATTCAGCGGGAGCGGCAGGGAGCGGGCGTTCCCTTTCGTGAAATTTGAAAACGTAGCGTACCCTTTCGTGAAATCTGTAAATTTAGCGCTCCCTTTGGTAAAAAACCGAAATTTCCGTGCTCTTTCAATAATTATTGCCGAAAAAATGTAAGAAGGCGAATTTTTTTTACATTTATGACTCCTAAATCACAATCTTTGACTGAAAGTTAAATTCTTTACATTTCAATTCCGACAAAGGCCATCTTATCTGTAGCCAAAAGCCATTTAAAATATTATTATGTTTTGAAAAAGCTGGATGCACTTGTGTTACTTGAAGATAACATTTAGAATTCGAGGGTTTTTATGCGCAAAAGTTTTATTGCTTCATGGTCGGCACTGTCCGTCACACTATGATCGAACTGCAACGGGTCCCTCTCGGGGCATCGGTCATTTCGATAATTTACGATATCTTTCTTTGAATTGTCGGCTTTCTTATTTTAACAAAATTTCTAAAGCAGCTGTACCGCTACCATTATACTAAAGAAACCAAAATTTCAAAATACTTCAATCTTGCCTGTCCCTCTGATGAGAGAACTTGAATTTACCGAACGTATTCGCAATTTCAATCTATCATCGGGAATCGCTCGATTTATTTTTTTTATTTATATTTTATTACTGCACTTCATCACTAACAAACACTTTTCTAGCAACATTTTTTAAGTTGTCTGAATTATAATTACTGGACGTGACTAACTAAATAGTGATATTAACAATTATTCAAATTTAAAAAAAATTAACCGTGTAAATTGTGCATGCACATATGTATGTAATACAGTTTCTATAATAATAATACTAATAACCTAATATATACAACCATTAATTCATTTATATTGGTGTACATATGTTATGTTAGTGTTTTGGTGTTATAATATACATATGTATGTATGTATATAAATGTACGTACATTTTCTATACATATAGTTAAAAAAAAAGGTCGTTTGATATTTTTTGAAAATTATCGAGCGCTCCCATATCTATAAACAAAATCTCGGGTCGTAAAACATCAAAGGGGGCAACGAAATATGTACATTAACATTTGTACGATTCGATTCGGCCTGTACAAATTTGTAAGTGTGACGATTGTATTGTTCTTTGTCGGGTCGTTAGGCGATAGTATCGGTGGAAAATGAAAACATTGGTGGAAAATTCACTTAGAATTTCCTTTCGATTCCCTTTCCTCCTTTCGAAATCTCTGCCCCCCCTGTCTTAGTATTATTTATGGGGAAAATCCGGCGGCCAAACTTTATTATGACAGTTAATCAATTGAGAATACGTCATACGTTTTTAAGTTTGTAAATTATTGCCCAAGTTGTACGGCGATTAATGCCGAAAAGAAAAAGTCTTCGAAACGTATCGAAAAATTTACAAAATATGTACAAAAAAAATGTCTAAAGCTTACATAACGTATGAACGAACAAAGTTGAGCGTTCGAATAATTTTGACAATGTTAAAAACAGTAGCTTCATTGTGATGTAAATAAAATATTTAAATATCCGAAAAATTTGTAAGCTCAAAATTCACCCGTACAAAAGCTTCAAGTTATAACATTGTTTATCTTTATTTGATGTAATCATCGATTACAATAAACGTTGAATGATATTTATTATATATATTAATTAATTATTATTATATACGTTTTTTAACAAACTTCAACCGAAAAAGTAAATGAAATTACATAATTTACTAGTGTAAGCCCGTTTGTTTTAAACTCAATTTCTTTTCTTACAGCGTGTTCCAAAAGTATAACTATTATAAAATATATGTACATATGTACATTCAATTCAAATGTGATAAACTGTAGAATTGTTTAAAATAAAAGCTCAAAAGCTTATTCACATTTGACGTAATTGATTACGTAACAATTTAGCAAAGTCGCTAACCTACTTAGGATTAATATTTTCAAATTGAAGGAGGCCTCCCATCATCGGTGTTGGGCGAACGCGTTAGCGGTAACTCACCCAACCTGGTGATTACGGGTTCAAATCCCACTAGCGACGTTCGTGTTTTTGCAATTAAATTTGAATTTCAGCCTTTAGCGAGGCGAGCGTTATCGGCAAACGGACAGACAGACAGACGGAATTGGGCTATTATATATTTATATAAATAAACAAATAAAAATGATACGTATATAATAATAATAAGCTTTAAGATCGTTTTCCAGATTAAACTTTTTAGTGATAAACTGTTGGACAATTCAGTAATATCATGAAGATTTTTTACATTTCTTACAGCTATTACATAAATGTACAACATTTAATTTCATCTTGAATGTACAATTTGATAATAATATGTTGCGGCTTTCAAACTTAACCAATTTTTCAAGGTTTTCCCTATCATGGCTCCTAGATCGAAAAAGGTACCCCACCACTGTTTTATACAAACATTTCATCGATTTATATCCAACGGAAATAAATTACATTGTAAAAATAATCAGCAGTACCAATCAATGTATGTTTTTCCCCCGAATCGAATACCAAACAATGAAATTAATGTCGATCCATTAAGGATTTCCTTGAAGCGCACAAACAAGGACATTAATTTTCGACAAATAAGTTAAGACGACCACACACACACACACAGAATTAAATAAACCTTAAGAATTATACGCTTTTCTATTATTCAACATTTTTTTTCTTGATTTTATTTTAACTAGGAGGCTACTGCGTGAATCTATCTGGACACTTATTGATGCCGTACACAGGACCAGAGCAAGTAATTCCCCATCGGACGATGGCCCTATTTATTCTTGGCGATAGTCAGTTTTTCCCCCGGTCAGTAAAGGAAGGGCTAGGGCTTTGTCAGGGCCGGAACAAACTGCCACTTTCCACCACTAACAATAATAAATGAGTCGTAGAACCACGGAGTCGAAGCCTCGGAGGCCCGTAATTATTCTTTATTAGTTCTAGGAGGTGGTTGGGGTACCACGTTCAAAGGCAGAGGATGAGGGTCAACCTCCTAAGATTCTCCAACTTTGAAACTACTAGATTCCTAGCGTGTAAATAGTCTCGAGGGAGGTTCCACACACGCTACGTTAAAAATAAATTTTGATCATTTTTTTTTTTTTTTATTGTGATTGAAAATTTAACTAGCTTTCTGCATAGCTTTTGTTATAATTATAAACACTTGTAGAAATATGCAATTGTTCGTCCTCATTTTGTGTATTGAGGATCTTTTTTGAATTTAGTCAATGGGTTATTTAAAGGTAGGATGCAAAATTGCATTTTAAATGTAAGCAAATTAACTAGTATAAGAAATATGTCGGATGAATGTACATAAGTGAAACGTTGTTAAATCTCGTTAGCGACGATGAAAAATTTCAATTTTAATTATTTTTGTACGATTCAAAAGTGATGCAAAATTTAAAATATAACTCCATTCTTTGAATACTACATACATAGTAAACAGACACGTCAAAATAATTCAGATAATGTACATTTGAGTCGCCTAGTTCCAAATCCCGATAAGTCCACAATATATAAAAAACGAGGATAAAATATTTTCTGGTTCTAAAAATATTTTCAAACGATGCCTTATACTTGAATTATTCCAAATACCGCCAAGTGCGCCGTAAAAAAATATTGAAAATCAGTGTTAGTTCCAAAAACTGACAATTGCACTATGATAAAAGCTGATAAAAGCCATATTTAGAAACAAACAACGATAAGTCCATGTTTCTAATCTCAATATTTTGTTTAATATCAACAAAATTAAGTTTAAATGAGTTTAAACGCCATCAAGCAAATAAGTCTGTAGCAGAAAAAACGCGTTTGCCAACAAGTGAGTTTTATGGACTTATCGGGATTTGGAACTAGGCGACTCATTTGATCAATTTTATTATTGCCAATCAATTAATTTCATTTAAATATTAAATCACGCTTGCAGTAAACTAAATTTAGTAAACAGGGTAATAGTAAATAGATTAACTAGTATGAGAAATATGTCGAATGAATTGAATTGGATGAATTACACCTAAGTTAGATAAGAATTTGTTAGCAAAATATTTAATAATGGGATTATAATATACATAATCATAATACTAGGAGTAAGAATATGTTTATAGTCGATCTAGAACAGTGGTCGGGAACCTTTTTCGAGCTAAGAGCCAAATTAGGAAAAACCTTGCAAAATTGGTTAAGTTTGGGAGCCGCAACATATTATTTTCAAATTATATATTCAAAATTAAATTAAATGTTGCTCATTTATGTATGAAATGGATAGCTGTAAAAAATAAATTATCTTCGTCTGAAAGTTTATTGCTACAAAGTATTATAAAACTTAATCTAAAAAACGAACATAGCCATGAGGTTTATGGAAATAGGATTGATTTTGTGTATATTGTATATTGTATGTTTTGTGTTTCACGCAAAAGCGAGAGCCGCAGGTTTTCATACAAAGAGCCACATGCGGCTCTAGAAGAAGTATAGTAGTGTTGTTGATTACAATGGACTGCTACATATATAGCTTAAGAGAAATGAACCAAGTTGACAGTTTCCTAGCAGCCCTTAAGACATTACCTCTGTACAAGTACTAATAGATAAATTTAACTTTTTTTTATTTTTAATTAGCTTTCAAGCTATTATAATTAAATAATAAAATAAAAACTATCACGAAAGGCTTTTTTTTTTTAAGCAAATATGTAATTTACGAAAATTAAATCGTCACTGACGCATCTGAAGAAGTCATGCATTTCAGTACCAAATTCATTTACAAATATCATCCAAACTACAACACTTACGATATTGCTATAAAAAAAGTTAAATAGAGGATTGTCTTAGAGTAATATTCAAACGAAATGCATACCACCTACGTCACACACCAAACTTTCACAAAAATAGACTGAAAGTACTCTCAATTTAACTAATCTAGAAAAAAATTGTGTTACAAATCTTCAATGCATGACAATTCATAATGATAGCAATTTTAATGAAATACATAAATGTCTGTTTAATGTGAAATCGTCTTCTTCACGTGGAACTTACCCCTGAGGGGGATTAAAATAAGGGTGTATGCCTTCGTGGGATTTTCTTATTTGCAGTGGATTGATGTGGGTAGTTCCTCTTTTGTTACCTCGAAAAGAATTGCCGACTCTGAAATTAACATTAATCTTCCATTTTATCGCGGATTTTCGGACGATGCAAGACCACGTCTTTTGAAACTGTGTATGTACTCTGCAAATGGAACTTTGATTGAAACTAACGTGTGAAAATTTTAGCGATTCGTCTTCAGTAACACATTACGGCGATGTTCAAAAGATTTACTAGCACTTGTACAGAGGTGCTGTTTTAAGGCTACCAAAAATATGTATATCAATTTTATTTATATTTCTGAGAACTTCTGGCAGGCCATTGTATATATTCAACAACACCCTTGTACAAGATACTTCTCCTAGATCTATTTAATTTTAAATATTTAACTATTAGCTTATTCTTACTCCTAGTATTATGACTATTTATATTATACCGTCTTATTAAATATATATCAAAATATGTGACAAGTGATAATACATATTTCATATGTCAGTTAAAATAATTTATATGATAAGTAAAACAATACAATGGTACTTAAAATCAATCTTGGCTTAAATAAAATTAATTTCAGCAAGCTAAGAATAGTTTCAATATTTCTGCAATTAAGTCTTCATCCGACCTCGGCACTTTCTTAATTAACCCCTGAACTACTTTTCTTTAATCCTTTTAGAGTGAAATCGCCTCGGTTTAGACATAAACAACTCCATACCTATGTATTCTACGTATTTCAAACAATAAATGTACTACCACATTCATATCATCATCATTTCCACTGCTGGATGAAGGCCTCTCCTATCCTCTTCCATTCCTGTCTGTCTCAAACAAACTGCGTCCAGTTAACTCTACACATTCATCTCAATTCATCAGCCCATCGTCTACGCGGTCTACCTTACTTTCTTTCACATCCTCTGGGATACCATTCCAGTATTTCTTCCATCCATTATTCTCGCTATGTGTCACACCATTGTCATACTATGTGTTATAATACCAAGCATACATATTCCCATGCTTCAGTATATGTACTGGATTTTGCGTAACATTCTTGAATTTAGCATCTACGTTTCACATCCATACGTCATAACTGGCAGTACGCATCGGTCGTTTGCCATATTTTTTTAGCATAGCGGAATGTTGGATTTTAAACACTATTTAGTTATTTAGCATTCTGCATCCAGTTGACTCCACACATTCTTCTCAATTCATCAGCCCATCGTCCACTCGGTCCACCTTGCTTTCTTTCACATCCTCTCGGACACCATTCCAGTATTTATTCCATTTATTTTTCACTTTGTCACACGTTCCACTATGTCTGCCACCTTGGTCATTATTCTTACCCATGTATTCCTCTTACGATCTCTTCTTGTTATACCAAGCATACACTTCTCTTGAATTTAGCAACCACGTTTTACATCCATGCGTCATAACTGGCAGTACGCATTGGTCGTATGCCTTATTTTTTAAGCACAGTGCAATTTTGGATTTAAAAACAATGTTCATTCTTTCAAAAGTTTGTTCATTCATCCTTGTTTCATTCCTTCTTTTTTACATCCAGTCATATTCACCAATTGTCCTAGGTATAAATAACTATCAACTATCTCTACAATATGCTTATCTACAGTAACTAGTTAATTGTCTGTCTGAATCTATAATTATCGCCATTTTAGCCCACGTACATACATATACATATATGTATGTATGTATGTACATATGGCAATAAAACACCTGTTGATCGTCAACAGACAGTACTCCATTTAGTATTTTCACAATATCGTATTGTATGCTAGTATCACTAGTATGTTTCAAAGCGTTGAATAATCTCACTTATACCTACATATATACGTATTGTTTTCAAATTTTAATACGCTATGAAGCAAAATAGGTACCCGAGTAAATTTCATAGCTGTCAATGAATTTATTTTTAAAAGTTTCTTATCTAAATACGGCCCGAATTCGCAATCAAGGCAACGGGCAGGTGTTTTTATTGGAAAAGTTGGTGTCTGGTGTAATCTTTTCAATCTCACGACAATCAACAAGTTGTCCAATCTCCGCGAGCGGGGGTTCGAGCTTAATCCGAGACGGGAAAATCTTCACTCCCTCTTTCCCTTTTCCAGTTTCCTTCCCCCTGGCGAGGAGGTGGCACTTACTCTTGATAAATGCTTTAAAGTTTCTCCTCGGGGTTTGCAGCACACTCTCGAAAAGTTTTCCAATTTTTCCTCGGGGCCAATGATTATTGAAACTAATAACTCTTCCCGCGGTGCAATCTCTCCTGGCCGAGAGCTTTCGCGCTTTAAACGCTTTCGAAAGTTTAGCCGCCAAACATTCAATTTGCGAATATCACTGATTCGATTCGATCTGTGAATGTTTCATTGAAATGATTCCATTGCACGTAAACTTCCGGGATTGAAAAATCAAATTAAACTGTTTTTACTTAATCCATATGTGTACGTTGTATAGATAAAGTTGGTTTTTTATTAAATTTTTTAGAGAGTATGCAGAGTTCGAATATCTGTATATTCTAACCGCGTGTTGATAATGAATAAATGTTCACATTTATATAAATTAAGTGCCACTTGAATTTTGTCCCGTTTAAAAGTAACAGATACTCAAACTCAAATTACATAATGTTTTGTTAAAAAAACAGATTACAAGCCATGGAAAAACACGTCAAACGTAAACTTAAGAATATAACCTAATTTAAAAATTAGGTTGAATTCTTTTGTACCTTATAAAGATTAGTAAAAAAAAATTCGGGTATTGCCAACCCATAACTTTATCCATATGTTTGACGAATATGAAGAGTAACCAAAAACTGAAAAAGTCAAAAAACTTAGCACAAAGAAAAATAACAGGATTTTTTACTTCTTTGCGAGAAAAAATCTCATTTCCGGTTGAGCGATTTTGATGATTTTTTTTCACAGATTGTAATAAGCATAATAATTATAGTATTCTAAATATTTAAAAGGCCGAAAAATATAATAAACGAAAAATCGTTCACGAGTAAACTACTACTTCCGGTTGGTGGATTTTGATCAAAACCTTATCAACTATTACGCCTTATGTATGTGAAAATAATATATATGAAATTTTAGCATGGTAGGCTTTATAGTTTCGGAGAAAAAGTTGATAAACACCAAAAACCAAGAGTTAAAGTACTACTTCCGGTTGAAAAAAATTATATTATTTTGAAAGTCGTTACACATACTAAATATACAAAATTTCAGCTTAATGTGTATCATAGTTTTGCTGGAAAAACCTTCCAAAGATTACACAAAAATTAAGTGACTTTTCAAGGTAAGTACCACTTCCGGTAGACGAAAATTTTTGAAAGCCTTATGGATTGTAATGGCCGGCAAAAAACATATAAATATGATTAAAAAAAATAATAGGTACACAGTCATACAGACATTTTCCAGAAATCATAAAAACGTGATTAGGGGATGATACCCGATACAAATCAGTCAAAATCTCAAAGTCGAATTTTTGCACGATCACAATACTTTATCCGATCAGAATAAAGTAAAAATTAAGTGATAGTACGCATTATAAAAAGTGATTTTCAATTTAACTCTCATATCAAACGTACGAAACACGTAAATTGTTTGGAAATAAATATTTAAAAAAAAAAAAAAAACGTAATTGAAATCGTCTTGTTTGCAGGTGAGTGCTTGAGACGTGATTTAATATTATATTTTCGGAATTTATTAAAAATAAACACAAAGCGTACCGGGTAATTTTCCATCGCTCGAGATACGTAATTGATTTTTATGGTTCGTTCGCAGTACGTACATACATACATACGCACATCATGCACGTACTTGTGTATTAAAAACGGTGAAAAATGGAGAAAAACGGCTCGCGAAAAAATGGCGAATGTATAGCGGCTCAGCGAGTTGAACCCTTAATTGCATTATTTTCCATAATTTATCGAAAAAAAGTGCTAATGGTGGAAATGATGGAGAAATAACCGGAGGGGAAAGAAAAGTCTGGCGCGGCGAATCCTTCGAGCTTAAGAAAAAGCTCCCTGCAAAGAGGAGCTTTATTTTATGCTAGGGAAAAATAGCTAGGAAATGACTAGACGCGTTTACCCCGCGCATGCCTACACTATACTTATAGTTTAACCTTCCATTAAAATTCAGAACATATAACATTGCATATGTTGTATACAAATGTTGCAGACAAAATTCCCAAAATGGCCAGGAAACGTTCAAATGTACTTCACTTCATAAATTGAAATGTACTATGAACGAATTGAACATCCAAAGTTTGAGAACGACCATGTGAAAGAAACTGGTTCAAATTATTGTTATTACGGGTCAGCTGATGAGATTGGTGAGATAAAAATGACAATTTGTTAAAATCTCTTAGTCTGAGTTAGCTTAGAGTGCTTAGGAAGAATGAAACTAGGATGGAGTGCTTTTGGAAAATTGAACATAGTTTTTAAATCCAACATTGCTTAAAAAATAAGGCATACGAGCAATGCGTACTGACGTGAGGATGTGAAACTGGGACGCTAAATTCAAGAATGCTACGTAAGATACAGTGCACACAGAGAAGCATGGAAAGATGTATGCTTAGTATAACGAGAAGAAAAGCAGAACGCGCAGATGCAGATGAAAGCAAGGCAGACAGAGTGGAAGATGGGCTGATGAATTGAGAAGAATGTGTGGAGTCAACTGGATGCAGATTGCTCAATGCAGACAGGAATAGAAGAGGATTGGAGAGGCCTTCATCCAGCAGTGAATGGTGAACGGCTAAAAATGATGATGATGACTCATTGTATAATTTGTACATTTTTGTTGCACTACGCAGTAAAAATATGTCTCGGTGTTTATAGGATTTTTGAATTAAGTACATAATATAATACTGAATTCTTTTTAGTAATAATATGCAAGATAGCACAGAACATTTTGTCAAATTTGACAATTAATTTAATTAATTAAATCAATTAATTTTATTAAAGTTAGATCGGTAAAATATATTCCAGAGACGAAATCGTTCATCTTATTTTACTGTCATTTTTGATTTTCGTACGATTTATAACAATGGGTACAACCGGCTTGATTTTGCACAGCGTTTCATTTAAATTTCAAGCTTAATTTTGCACCAATTAAAATTTTTAAGCGCTTCAATGAAATAAACTTACATAAAAGTCCTTTGCTGATAAATCTGCCCATAATATACAAACAAGTTTTATGATGCTACATAGTGAAATGAATTTATTTATTCATATACATGACGACATAGTTATAGTTGCATGTAACTCGGTAGATTTACAAAATAGATTAACAGAATTAAGCAACGAAAGTATGAAAGTAGGCTTAAAAATTAATTTTAATAAAACTAAAATTATGTTTAATGAATTCTGCACGCAAAACGTAGTCACAGTAGATAATCATATTGTAGAGATAGTTGATAGTTATTTATACCTAGGAAAATTGGTGAATATGACTGGATGTAAAGAATAATAAATAAAACGAAGAATTAAACTAGGGTGGAGTGCTTTTGGAAGAATGAACATAGTTTTTAAATCCAACATTCCGCTATGCTTAAAAAAGAAGGCGTACGACCAATGCGTACTGCCAGTTATGACGTATGGATGTGAAACTTGGACGCTAAATTCAAGAATGCTACGAAATATCCAGTGCACACAGAGAAGCATGGAAAGATGTATGCTTGGCATAACAAGAAGAGATCGCAAAAGAAATACATGGGTAAGAAGTATGACCAAAGTGGCAGATATAGCAGTGCGGATGGAAGAATGGATGTCAGATGGTATCCGAGAGGATATGAAAGAAAGCGAGGTAGACCGAGTGGAAGATGGGCTGATGAATTGAGAAGAATGTGTGGAGCCAAGTGGATGCAGATTGCTCAAGACAGACAGGAATGGAAGAGGATTGGAGAGGCCTTCATCCAGCAGTGGATGGTGAACGGCTGAAAATGATGATGATACAGTAACGTTTAAAATGTACATAACTACCCCTGTTTTGATTTGGTTAGTATTTCAAAAGATACAATTCATTCAAATGCGATAACGCATTTAGCGCCACTCCGTACTGCTACTCTGTACCTACACGCCAAGACATAATCAAATTACCAGGGAACCTAATTAAATTCCAATTATTTTTATATTGAAACCCAAACGGCATACCAACAGCACTAGAATTTCAAATATTCAAAATCATTTCGTTGGAAAACCAGGAATCCTACGAATAAATACCAAAAGTCGGCGACGGGATGGTGTGGGATCACCTCTGCGAAATTGTGACTTTCGCGGTGTGACGAATACTCTCATCCGGCAAATAGACCGATAAAATATACGCTCCAGTACGCCCCTGAGGTAAATAAAGCTGTGGACGAAGAGCACGGGTCTCAATAGCGAGCAGGTAGGTATTTTCGAGCCGGGTTAATAAGGAAAACCGAGCGATGTTCGCGTGATTTATCACATTGTTCTCGCGCATCCCTCATAGAGTGGGGTTTTTTTTTTTTTAGCATTGCATAATAAGGCAAGTATTTCCACGTGTACTTTCATTCCCGTTTATCACATTGCGTGCAAAATAGGCGGCGATTCTTTAAATAATAACATCTGGAAGCGGTAAAGTAAAGAGAGGGGCGTAAAAAATACGCAAAGCACCATATTAAGTTACCGTGTTTGATTTATAAGGAGAGGGTCCGGTGAGGTTTACCGTTATTATGCGAATTTATGACGGTCGTTAACGTGATTAAAAAGTGGTACCTGGGCAATCAACAGACCTCTAATTAAATCCAATATATCCAAAACTGCGACCGTGAAATGCTTATGGTCGTTGAAATTTGCATGCCCTTATACATTTGCAAGCCAAAGTCAAACGCGACGGTTCTACCCTTTTTTTTTAAGTTCAATTGAAACTTGGAATAGTTATAATAGTCGAGTCATTCATGAACATAAACATTTTCTTGTGGGATTCAAATTTACAGCCCGTCTTAAAAATTTAAAACTATTCATAAAATATTCCACGTGGTGTACTTTAGTGCACTTCTAGTGTACTTAAAATATTCTTTTAATTTAACCAACAGTCTAAAAAATTCGGGTGTGGCCTACCCATGACTTTATCCACATATATGAGGAATATGAAAGGTAATCAAAGACTGAAAAAGTCAAAAAACCGTGTACAAAGAAAAATAACAGGATTTTTGACCATTTTACAACAAAAAAATCTATTTGTTTTATACTTTGACTAGAACGATAAGGCATTCTGTATGGGGATTTTATCAATTTCACAAAACTCTCATCAAACTACATACATAAACTCACGTTGGAAATTTTAGTATACATATAGCGTTCAATACACTGCCGTCCTAAGCCCACTTAACGTAACTGACAAAACAACAATATCGAGATAAATGGACTTGAAAGTTTTATTCTAAATTTGTGTTTTTCTTCATATATTACTGATTTGTTTAAACTTTTTTTAGTGCATGAGGTTATTTTCTATTGTGTTTTGATAATTCCAAGGAAAAATTAATAAAAAAAAGAATACTTTAGTAGTCACGTCACTTAATTATTCATTATTAATGCATACATATGACTATTCCAAACTTCAACCACTCTATTTGAAAATAATGAATCTCTAACAATCTAATTTGATTTTTCTTTTCGGAGCCTAAGAGTATGACCTCTTAGATGAGGGTTCTCATTGAACATAATGAAGCTGGTCATTTCACATGCATAATGATTATTTATTATTTTGAATACTTCAATTAAATCACCTCTTAATCTCTTCGTCTCCAATGTGGAGAGATTCAGTCTTTTCAATCTTTCATGATAAGGTAGTGACCGAAGTAAATATTGGTTACGTTATTTTCTCTGCGCATGCAGATACGTTAGATTTAATAGCTTAAAAAAGTCACTTTTGGATGAAGATACGTTAATTTTGATATGAAAAATCGCAAGAATACACTCCCATAACCCCTAAAACACATCTAACTCATTTTCGTAAATTTTGTCAGTTTCGTTAAGTGGGCTTAGGACGGCAGTGTAGATTAACTTATATTAATTAGTTACAGTAGGTTGATCGCGACTATAATGACCAAATTATAAAAACTTTTAGTGTAGAAAATATATATATTACATACAACTAGCAATAACCAGAAAATTAATTTGAAATATACAACTTTCATCAGAGTAAACCGATCGTACTGAATATTTAAACGATTTTGTACTCTTATGTATGTGTACGAGCTGAATATACCTAATATCTGAATTATTCCAGGAGTGACCGACGCGGTAGTATATCATCAATTATGCATAAGACTACTTTATCCTTGCCAAGCTTAGTAGCTCGGCGTATTAAGATGCGTACGAGAGAAAAAAGCTCCACGAAAGCTTTCTTCGCACTAAACGTGTGTATACAGTCAGTACACACAATCTGAATTTCGATCCACACGACATATTACAATGTTGCGTTTCATCTCGCGTCTTATGATGTCGACGGGTCGAAAGGGTTATCGCAATGGTACAGCCACCCTGGCCAATTTTAGTTTGCACAAGTCTCATTCAAACGTAAATGAGCGTTGTCGTCGTCGTATTCGGCTTTCGGACAATGCCGATTAACATCGCTAGGTCCTCGGACAATTGGCGACTTTGGAACAATTAAATTAGCCGTTAAATGGATAGGCCGAGCCAGGGCTGGCTGTCGCGATTACCATTTTAATGGGCCTTCGCAAATTGTTCTGAGAGTTGGGGTTGAAGGTAGGGGGGTGGTAGTGGGTAAGAGAGAGAAATTCAACCCCCTACGAGAGACAGTGACTAATATAGACATTTTTTTCCAGAGGCGTTGCTTTTAATTGTGTGCTTTTTGTTTGTGGGGAAGTGAGTCGTTTGTATTGATTCGATTTGACAAAATAATTAACCGAATTACTTCGCGAATTGGATGGCATGAAATTTCACTGGCGTTTTAGAACGTTTGTAAAGTTTTACTCCATATAATATATATTATTATATGACTGTGTAAATTGGCTAAAATTTGCATTGTAGAGTCACGTTCGTTGTTGATATAATTTCTATATATACATACATATATGTATATATATTTCAAACTTATTCAACTTATACCTACGCAAATTAAAGAAAAAGACAGTGTCTTTAAGATAAGGTTACCAGATCAAAAATCCTAAGGTTTAGAGGACATAAAATAAAAACGGGCATTAAACCTACTTTGATGTAAAATATTAGGTTTAGATTAAGGTTTTTATATTCGAAACGAAGAAAAAAAAGCAGGTGTTGCCAACCCATGACGTTATGCATACATTTGAAAAATATGAAGAGTAACCAAAACCGAAAAAGTCAAAAAACCGTGCACAAAGAAAAATGACAGGATTTTTGACTTTTCTACGTAAAAAAAACTAACTGTCGGTTGACTGATTTTAATGATTTATTTTTTCGTAGCTAGGTATTGCTTTAAGGGTTACAATATTACAATTTCAAAAAGATGCCAAATATTTAAAAAGGCCAGACTGGTATCATTCAAAAATGGGTTGATACCAGTCGAAATCTCGAGGTCGAATTTTTGCACGATCACAATACTTTAATACATTTGGAAAATGTTTCAATCTACTTTACGGCAATTGTATTTTAAAGAGTTTCATCGAGGTACACAAATACTTGTATACATACGTGTACCTATGTACATATATACTTTTTAAAGACAAGAAAAATGATTAAAAAGTTAAAATAGACAAATAATCAATATGCCACAAATCTATGTACATATACATTGTATTATGTAGTATCATAGTTTAAGATTTTATACCAGCGGTCGGGAACTGGCGGCTCCGGAGCCGCATGCGGCTCTTTGTATGAAAACCTGCGGCTCTCGCTGTCATCCGACATTTTGCGTGAAACACAATTCTTTGACACGATTTAAACAAAATAAAACTACATGCGATTTTCACAACTTTATGGCTATAAAAAGCTTTAAGATTGTTTTTCAGATAAAATACTTTTTATTAATAAACTGTCTAACATTAAGAAATATCACGAACTTATTTTATCCATTTCATAAAGGAGTAACATTTAATTTATTTTTGAATATACAATCCGAAAATAGTATGTTGCGGCTCTATAACTTGCAAATTTTGAAGGGCTTTCCCCGATTCGGCTCTTAGCTCGAAAAAGGTACCCGACCACTGGGATAAAGTAATCTCGTTATAAATAACGAGAATATTACAATGTATTACAAGTATGTTAGATGAATTGGGATGGGTGAGTATTAGAAATTGTTTAAAGTTAAGCACATTGTCTTTTGTTTATAAGTTAGATCATAAGTTATTATGCCAAATTATTTTAAGAATTATATCATTAGAAACAGCGATATCCATAGTTATTGTACTAGAAATAATAACCAATTAGTTGTAGGTAGAGTAAGGAAAACAAAGACAGCTGGTGGTGTTTTTCACAGGGGTGTATTAATGTATAATGCCCTCCCGGAGTGCGTCAAGTCTTCTAAGACAATAGGTGCATTCTTGAAAAGTGTGAGGAGACACCTTTGTGAGAGATAGTAGTTATGTATAAGTGTAGTGTATAATGTGTAATTGATTTATGTAGTTGTTATAAATATGTAATAGATGTAAGTTAAATTAGCTAATTAGCTAATATTATATAAAATAAATAAAAATAAAATGTTTCACAAGTCCACTTTTGGTCAATTGCTTAATTATAATATTACAATAACGAGGATGCAGTGTTAAATTACTGAGGACGTCTGGTATTTTAAAGTTAAATAATTTAAACTTTTTTTTAAAAGAAACAGTTGTAACGACAAGGTTTCGATCAGGTATCAGACACTGGGGTGGGTCAAACAGTGTCAGATTCAATTCCAAAGTATCAAATACCCCCGTGTTCGGTTCGAGTGTGGTGTGTTTTCTGGAAATGGTGGGTTTCGGGGAGGATAGGGGTGGTTGTTTCAGGGTTGGCGATAACGTATTCAAGGGTCGCCAGAGTTATAGGGGGCGCGATCATCTGCAATATGTACCGACCCTTCCCCAACTTCAAATTGAGTTCATTCGAGTTGGACGTTGAGTAATGGGCGGCAAACGCCTGGGAACCACCTCGTTGGACGGGCCTGGAAACCAGATCGATGGTCCCTACGAGAGATACGAACCGGTCGAAAGAAACCATCGACTTTTGTGTCCGCGACAAGTATCGTGTACTCGTATATACCGATGAGCGTGTATAATGAATCGCGAGGGGGTAAAGGGTTAATATTATACCGCGATTTGTGCGAGAGTCGAGGGCCTAAATCAACAATTACGAAACGTTAGTCTTGGTGTGCACGCAAATATTGGCTAAACCTCAGCCCTTATTGACTCGAGGCGAGATGGAAAAAAAAGTAAAAAAAAAGGGGTTGGAAAAATTGGCAGAAAGGTTGTCGGTATCGAAAAGCTCTCGCCGGCTCGCCTCAAAGGGTAACTCTTTTAATCTAAATTCCGCAGTACCTAACCGTTGAAAAATGAACTTTGAATACATTATTCAATTTGATCGAAGAGTCATTGTTCCACACGGTGTATAAAATGTGAGATTTGTGCGTCTGTACTGCCGTCCTAGGCCCACTTAACGTAACTGATAAAAATTACGAAAATGAGTTAGATGTGTTTTAGGGGTTATGGGAGTGTATTCTTGCGATTTTTTATATCAAAATTTACGTAACTTCATCCAAAAGTGACTTTTTTAAGCTATTAAATCTAACGCGCAGAGAAATAGTATCACCAATGTTTACTTCGGTCACTACCTTACCACGAAAGATTGAAAAGACTGAATCTCTCCACATTGGAGACGAGGAGATTAAGAGGTGATTTAATTGAAGTATTCAAAATAATGAATAATCATTATTCATGTGAAATGACCAACCTCAGACTCCGAAAAGAAAATCAAATAAGATTGTTAGAGATTCATTCTTTTCAAATAGAGTGGTTGAAGTTTGGAATAGTCGCATGTATACATTAATAATGAATAATGAAGTGACGTAACTACTAAAGTATTCATTTTTTTTTAATTTTTCCTTACAATTATCAAAACACAATAGAAAATAACCTCATGCACTAAAAAAAAAGTTTAAATAAATCAGTAATATATGAAGAAAAACACAAATTTAGAATAAAACTTTCAAGTCCATTTATGTATGTATCTCGATATTGTTGTTTTGTCAGTTACGTTAAAGTGGGCTTAGGACGGCAGTGTATTGAACGCTATATGTATACTAAAATTTCCAACCTGAGTCTATGTATGTAGTTTGATGGAAGTTTTGTGAAATTGATACATTTTTAGATGAAGTGTGAAATCCCCATACAGAATGTCTAATCGTTCTAGTCAAAGTATAAAACAAATAAAATTTAGTGTCCGAATCATTTTTCATCGCATCAATCTGAACGGACGATCCGGATGAAGAATTTTAACCAGTTTTGCGGTACAATGCGGTCATTCTATTTCAATTTTTAAAGCCTAGTACATTTTGCACTTGGGCCTGGACATTTTAGGCATTGATTTCACACTTTGCCTGTAACATACGTATATGAAAATGAATTTTTATGCAAGAAAATCTTAAACTATGATATTCCATAATAAAATGTATTGATTTAAGTGGCATATTGTCTTTAAAAAGTACATATATTATACATAAAGAACTAAGGTATATTCACTGTAAGGAATTGCATTGAAATTTGTATTAACGTATATCAACGCTGAACGGACATAAGTTTATATTCACTTCAAATCAACACTATTATTAATTATATTATATTATTATAAATAAGCGTTGATTGTCAACGGCCACTAAACTAGTATTATACATAAATAACTCAGGTATATCCTCTAAAATGAATTGCATCGAAATTTGTATTAAAGTAGATTGAAACATTATCACATACAAAGAGTATACCAAAATAAAGTAACAAGCTTGTGTATTCATATCATACGAATCGTTTGCACTTTCAAACCAACAAACCAAACCAATTTCCAGTATAATATTTTGGCAATTATGTATATGAAGAAAATGTACTCTAGATTTTCCAATTGCATACACTCATCAATAAAACCATCGATGCACATAAATGCACTAGCGTAAAATTGAATATGCACATCTAATAAATGTAACCGTTCGCCCACGTAGGTATGTACGTCAATAGAATTTTTATTCGCGAAAGCTCGAACGCTACTCTTTCTCTGTCTCTCTCTCATTTTCCACACAAAATTTACATACACTTTCGACGAACAAAAGGACCAAAGGAAATGGAAATGAAATGTCCAAACGAACCTACTGTAGTAGTAGTGGTAGTTCACTACTGCTGAGTTACATTTTTTCCCCCTAAGCAAGTAAATATAGAGAAACTAATACGGTGACATTATTTTATATCACCTTACCTTTGACATGTTTCAAAACAAACTCAGTAAAAAAGATGTTTGAAGCTTTCACCGAACTTGAAATTAAATCATCAGCTTCTACCCATAACTATTAAATACATTACAGGGGAGCGATTCCTTTATTAATTTGGTTACAAAGCGCCCACTGGATGAAGTAGGGAATGCATTTACAAATATGAAAATCAAAAGAGAATCATCATTTTAAGCCGTTTACCATCCACTGCTGGATGAAGGCCTTCCCAATCCTCTTCCATTTGTCTGTCTTGAGCAATCTGCATCCAGTTGACTCAACACATTCTTCTCAATTGATCAGCCCATCTTCCACTCGGTCTACCTTGCTTTAAACCACTTTGGTCATACTTCTTTCACATATATTTCTATTACGATCTCTTCTCGTTATAACAAGCATACTTCTCTGTATGCACTGGATCTTACGTAGCATCCAAGTTTCACATCCATACGTCATAACTGGCAGTACGCATTGATCGTATGCCTTCTTTTTTAAGCATAGCGGAATGTTGAATTTAAAAACAATGTTCATTCTTCCAAAAGCACTCCATCCTAGTTTTATTTACATCTGGTCATATTCACCAATTGGTAGAAAATAAAGTGCATGTGAATCGCAAGTTTTATGCATACAAACAATGTAATTTTATTGCTTACTAGTGTTAGCCCGTTGAATATCAACGGAGCGTTCTCATCACCCGTACTGAAAAATAATATTAATATTGCATAGGTGGCGCGAAAATTTTTTTTTTCTACTTTACTATTTTATTATAATAATTATTAATTATTCTGCTATTTTGTAAGTGATTTTGTAAGTGAGTTGTAACAAAAAAAAAAAAATAGTTTTTATAGCGCCATCTAATTGATCCAACGGTAACGATAATTTCGATAAATTAATTAATAACCAGGTCGATAATTTTTTTTAATACTATAATTATTAATTATTATACATATATAAAATAATTATAATTTTATAAGTAAAAAAAAAAAAAAAATATTATAGTTTTTATAGGTAGGTAGGTAGGTATGTAGGTAAAGCAGTCAAGATCGCTTGTATAGGTAATGTTTAAAAAAAAAAGGACTATCTTGGCGACAGGCCGTGGCTTATGCGTTAGCGTGGTAACTCCCGACCTGGCGTCCCGGGTTCTCGATCCCCACTCATTCTGGTTTTTTAATTATTTTTCCTCATTTCCTATTTATTTTAACTATAGGTAATGTTTAAAAAAAAAAGGACTAAATCGACCAAGGGCAATAGCGAATAGCATCAGTGCGAGTAACTCGAGCTTGCGGTCGTGGGTTCGATCCCCCACTCGTTCTGGTGGTTTTTTAATAATTTTTCATCAGCGAGCGTTATCAGCAGACAGACAGACAGACAGACAGACGGATTTCGGCTATTATATATATATATAATGGTAGATAGTATCATTACGTTAATTTCGTTCAGTTCCAAGTGTAGTCCACTTCACTCTACTCTACAACAACCAAACATCCTAAGAACACCCACGATGAGTTTGAGTTTGAAAACCACCACCTCACTGATACTATCAACCATAAATAATAAAACTGTATGGTTTTGTATGGGTTTTTCACTTGCCCCTTGATTTTACACACCCAAGCTTGAATAGTTTGAATCTGATAGATTTATAGCTGTGTACGTGTGTGTTGCATCTCATTAATGTTGCACACGATGCAGTGTGTGTTGCATCATGTGTCGAATATATCTATCTAGATGACAGAGGGGTGGGTAGGGGTTCATGTGCGGGGAGACTCGATCTGATACGTTTCATTGCACATTTTTCAATGAATTTTATATTCGTCCTACTAGTGAGCGGTTGCCGACCCCTGGCCGAGCCTGTTCTCTCTCGCAAACGATGCGTTTTAAATATTCACGAACAATCACCAGTTGAAAAACCGCGCTTTAATTCGATCTCGCGTGCCTTAATTACGCTCTGCCCCAATATAAATAATAATCTGACGATTTATCAAATATTCACGGTTCTATTTATGTATGTATATAATTTTGTGTAAATTTTACAAAGAACATACAAAGCCTTATAGTATAGTAGCCCTATTCCGTCTGTCTGTCTGTCCGTCTGCTGATAACGCTCACCTCGGTAACGGCTGAAATTTAAATTTAATTGAAAAATTGTTGGGTTGGGTGAGTTAGCGCTAACGCGTTCACCCAACACCGGTGATGGTAGGCCTCCTATAATTTGAAAGTGTTAATCCTTAGTAGGTTCGCAACTTTGCTCAATTGTTACGTAACCAATTACGTCAAACATGTCCGATGATATTCGACGGGCTTACACTAGTAGTACATAATATCAGTTGGCCTTTAAATCACTGAACATTTTAACTATGTATTTAACAAAAATCAACCTAAAGAAGAAGAAATAATACATGGATGGAGTGCTTTTGGAAGAATTAACATAGTTTTTAAATCCTAAAAAAAAAGAAGGCATACGACCAATGCGTACTGCAAGTTATGACGTATGGATGTGAAACGTGGTAATGTTACGCAAGATACAATACACACAGGCAAGCATGAAAAAGTGTACGCTCGCTATAACGAGAAGAGATCGTAAGAGGAATACATGGGTAAGAAGCATAACCAAAGTCGCACATATATCGCGGAACGTGTGAAAAATTAAATTGTACACATAGCGAGAAGAATGGATGGCAGATGGACGCGATTAATACTGGAATGGTATCCGAGAGGATGTGAAAGAAAGTGTGGAGTCAAGTGGATGTAAAAATCAATGCAGTCAATTTCCAACGTTAGTTCAACTGGTCGATAATTATACCTATAGATAAAATTAATCAACTGTCCCTATTTTTTAGTTGAACGATGTATTAAACTAATACGATGTATTCAACTCTACAATATTCATTTGTCATCATTGAAATATAATAAAATCTTACAATTTGCGTTAATAGCCGTATATATTTCAGCTTTTATGAATTATTGCAGTGATACGTTTAGATAGGATGAAATTGCCCAAAACTTTGTAGCACTAAGCTGCTTAGTATCCCAGCAATAAATTATACCAATTAGTAGTACATGCTGAATTTTTTTTTAAATATATCTAACTTCAATGCATTCAATGAATTATACATATATCACATACATATACGAACGATTTAAATATGTAGTTTGATATATAATAATCTTATATATAAAACGCTTAAGTTTGTATGTATGTATGTATGTACGTATGGGTCATTCGTCAATTACCAGGCGTTGCTCGGGCGCGATTAATAGAAACGAGGAAGTACACACGATAGTAGATGTTTCCGGCAGATTTAAGTAGATTTAAGCAGATAGTGTTTCGGGAGCCCAAAAAGGGGCCGCCGGGGCAGGAGGGGGGTCTAACGGGTAGTAAGGGGCCGGCATTGCTTTTCGGGAGTCCAAAAAAGGGGCCGCCGGGGTAAGAAGGAGGGTTCGGGGGTTGGTAAGGGGCCGGCATTGCTTTTCGGGAGTCCACAAAAAAGACCGCCGGGGTAAGAAGGAGGGTTTGGGGGTGGTAAGGGGCCGGCATAGCTTTTAGGGAGCCCATAAAAGCCGCTGGGGCTTGAGGGGGGGGGGGGGGGTGGTAGGGGGCCGGCATGGCTTGAGGGAGTCCAAAGAGGAGGCCGCCGGGGCTTGAGGGACGTCTGTGGGGTGGTTTGAGGTTTGAGGGGAGGGAATATTAATTACACCCCGGGCAAAGCCGGGTAATAAAGCTAGTTTTATATAAAACTATTCTTATAAGCATGAGCATCTGTAGCGTAATATTTCATGTAAAATCTATGCCATAGGTGTATCTTATAAAATCAATATCAACAGTTTAATATCAAATGGGGACTTGTTTGTGTTGCTTTACTTTTTAACATACGTAGATTTGTCAAGTGAAAACATATCACATTGAATAATGGGGATACTTATTACATATCTATCCAATGCAAACATCTGAATAAAAGAATCGGTACCGAAATTTTGTCAATATCGGTGGAATCGGAAATACTATGAAGCGTGCGAATACGATTATGACACATGGTTGAGCAATACCTATTGATTTTTTGGCAAATTCTCAAAATTGAAACGAGTGTGAAACGATGCATTTTTTTCGCGAACTGCATTCGCAGCGAGGTTAAACAATAAACGCGATGGAAAGTTTCGCCATTTTAATACGAAGCGGATCGCATTTCATTGTCGCCAAAGTTATAATGAACCTTCGTCGGCTTGCCGATGAAATTTGCAAACTGTCGCCAAATTAGATTCAGCACTAAGTATTCCAGACGATCGTGCAACACACTTACGTATGTATGTAGGTACAGTTTTACGAAGCTCTCACTCTCGCAATATACAGGTGAAACTCGACAGATTTGTCTGAGTGCATTAAAGCTCGACTAACTTAACTTCAGAAGCTGGCACTATTCGAACTTCAACGCTACGATAGTAACAGTATTGAAAATTCTATTTAATTACCCAATAATTCAATCAAATGACATAATTCTAATAAAAGTCAACCTTTGTGTAACAAACTAATAATAATCAGGCAAAGTGCAAAATGTTCATATGAAAAATTAAAACTACATAGAAGAGGACTACATGAAAAAAACTGATTCAAATTGTTTTTCTGCATCGACTGGTCAGATTAGTGATATTAAAAAAAAAAAACGATTCGGACAAAAAATTTAATTTATTTCATCCTTTGCCTAAAACGCTTAGACATTTATTTATTTTATTAGAGGTAGCCTAAAAAGCTAATCAAAAACAAACATTACTTAAAGCTAAAATTATAAAATAAACGTATTATCTACTAGCACTTGTACAGAGGTCTGTCTAATTATATTTATATTTCTGAGGACTTCTGACATGTCATTATGTATATTCAACAACACTACTTTTAATTTATCCTTACCCCTAGTATTATGACTAGAGACCGGTCAGAATTGGCATGAACGTAGACTGCAGGTACAGAAACTGGTTTGCAGGGCCGTATTGGAAATTATCGTCAAGGCTGAAATATAGGCGAGAAGTATGAAGGAGCGGGAACGGCTTGCAAAAGCTGATGTCATCGAAAAAATCCCCTTTTCGAGTTTTACGACTTTCTTCGCGGTCCAAATTATAATTGTTTCCAGGATTTCATGAACTTATTTGTTAAGACGTACATAGTTCGTTGCTAATCATTTAAGGTAAGATTTTATTGCAATTGATCAATGGAATATTTTTACGATATTTTCACTGATAGTTTTTCTTCGGCTTTTGAACTAACAGCTAGCTTTACAACTTCCGATAATCATACATCATTTATGTGTGCGGTGTGAAATAAATAACGCCTTTTTTTGCATACGGGATGGCCAAATGCGAAAAAAAATAAATAAAACAATAAATTTGGCGGAACACCTTTTCCCGCCGAAGCGGAATCGAATCGATAAATTATTAAACGGCAAAAGCTACAAACGTCCGTGTGAATGGCTCGCCAGGTTTTTGCGGTAATTGTGTCGTTTTTCATCCAAGTTTTTCAACAGAACATCACACTAGTTAACTGGTAGACACATTACATGTACATTTCGCCGTGCGAAAGCTCGCGAGATCGATACCATAGAAACGGAAGTGAAAAAGTAACACAACCATATACGTACACTTGAAAAACAATTACGCCTGTTTATAAGGGTTTCCTTTTTGGGTGTTGTTTTTATTTTTACTTTTTCGTCGGTTATGCTTTGGAGAACCCTCGCGTAATAGAGTCGGTACCACGTTGCGTACAAAATAATTAAGCTTGATTTACTAACTGGGTTCATTTGAACGCAAAGCCGTTATGGCCTTTTATTGCGCTTCTAGCTTCCCACAATAATTCAACAGTGCGATGTTAAAAAAATATATATTATAAAAAAATATTTCAAATTGGGATATTTGGCTGTAAAATTCGATAATTGAAAGCACCATTTAAGATACATAAAGCCAGTATACAATCACAGAACACGAGGTGAAACGAGGTATAATGAGGTGAAACATTTTAGTTTGTATCTACATATGTACCATCTACTTACAGTCCATTATTATCTATGGCTATAATAAAATTTCCAATTTTTTTACCTCTTTATATGGAAAATAGCACTTTTTTCTCCATCTAATAATCGCTAATTGTAGTAAATTTGTTGCATGAGCTAAGATCTTAAAAGGATATATCACGTGTTATAGTTTGAGTGCATACTAATCATAGATGTGAGAGCTAACAAGTATTATTAATCAATTAACATAATAAATCTAAAAGTTATGTGGACATGCTCTTTGTTTAGAAATAATATTTAAGTAACGTAAATGTAAAAAAAGTTCGTAGCTGACAATTGTAACAAGTAGAGTTTAATAAAGAAATATAATTAAATTTTATTAATTCATGCAAAGTGATATTTTTCTCTACCTATGTGTGTACATATATTTATTTATTTATTTATTAACCCGTTTTTAGCCCAAAATATAGATTACATATACATGCATACATATCTAAATTACATAAATATATAAAAACAAAAAGAATAAAAATATCAAAAAGATACATAGAAGTTACACAGAATATAATATAATATAATAAAAAACATAAGAAAATCAAACAAAAAAAATAATAATAACAAATAATATACATATGTAGGTACATTAGTGCTTCTGCCTTTTCCTTTCTTTCAACAAGGTAACGGGAAACATATTAAAATACATGTCCCTTGTTACTTCACGATAATAGACAATTAAATTTTTATATTAAAACGACGAAACTTTTTATAATGTATATCAAGTAGGAAAAACTGGGGCTAGATGTCACAGAGGTAAGTTGTAACTTGATCATAACTCTTGAACGAAGACAGATGAAGCTATACGTCCAGAGAGAAACAATCACGTATGCTCAATGCCATATTTGACACCATTTTTTCTATTTAACTTAGGTCTGTGTTAAATAGAAAATTGTTGTATTTGTGTCTAGTACATATCTCATGACTTAAATACTTTTATAATATATCAACACGTTTTAGATGTTATTTTGAGATCAGGTATAAAAATGTGATTGGAGCGAAAAGTAACATAGACCCGGGGCAGGTTGTAACAATTAATAAGATAAGGTTGTTTGTATCTGATGATGAAATCACACCATACAAAACCTTAAAAAGAATAAATTTATAAAAAAAAAACATTCGGTTTTCATTAGAGCGGATAAATCCAGTGAATCACTTCAGCGATATTTAAATGGCATCCACTGACAGTCAAAGAAGCACTGCTGCACGTGCAATTTCCCCTGAAAGAAAAGGCAATAAAGGCCGGTCGGTTTCAGTGAATGCACGAAAGTGAACCTTTACATCCGAATAAAATTTATTCCCGTGGCACAAAAGCTTTTCCGCCTTAATCTTTCCCGGGTGCGGTTTGATCATTTTCCACGAGCGCCTCTTTCCCCCGCGCTAACTTCTCTCTTTCTCCTCTTCAATCATTGCGGTCTCTCTCTCTCTCCCTTCACGGTTTTTGCGAAAGGGATCCTGGCGAAAACAAAGACTTGGACGTTGCTCGACAGGGGTGGCGAAAGAGGCTCTGATAAGCGACCCCTAGATGAATGCGGCTCGTCTGGATCCGATAAGCATTGCCACCAGTCGAGACGGATTTACCGACACAAATTGTATTTGCCAAAAAACACACCGCGATACACAAACGAAATGTTAGCGAAGAATGTCACTGATACTTTTCGGATGCCATTCAAATTTTTAAAATAGTAAAACTGTCTGGAATAACTGCTGTAGCGTAAGCCGTCGCGTTGTGCTGCTTGTAGCATCACCAGAATGCACCGCAATAAAGTGTACAGTTTGTAAATATTTTTCAAGGATATTCCGCATATTGAATTCTTCTGAACATGGCGCAACTTGAGGAAAAGATACACTACAGTGGAAAAACCATTGAGAGAAAGAAGAAATAGAAGAAAGTGATTTTGTAAAACAAAATTGAAAAACTCTAACAGGAGATGGGTGATTGGGATTAAATAATCTCCAGATCTTGCCAATGACGATATTTAAGATTAAAAGCCACCGAGAAAACTTTTCAACATTCGCTCAAAAGACTAACGGGGAAATTCAATGGGAAAAAAATTGCCTAATTCATGAAAAGTGTGAGCTCGTTGCTTCATTCGTGAATTTGGAAAATTATCTGCCTAGTGCGTGAATGTGTATGGAATTCTTAAACTGTCAACATGACAGTTGAAAAGGTAATTTTGATATGGATGTCAAATTTAGCATGATTATATATTATTAAGATGCGGAACAGTCCCAAAATTAGGTTGTGTCATGGATTGGACATGTAACAGTTTTAGTAAATATACAATTTTTTTAAATAAAATCGTCATATTATAGTTTTAGACTTTATTGCCTTGTTAATGGAAATTAACGTCATTGATATTATTTTATAGAATCAAATGACTTTTGGTTTAGATGAAAAAACACCACCAGAGTGCTACTATCTACTTTGCTCAATGCATGAAATAAGCAACACAATTCATGCCCAATTCACGTACTCAGCAGATAATTTGCCTATTTCACGAATGAAGCAACGGGCTTGCATTTTTCATGAATTATGCAATTTTTTGCCCATTCCATGTGATTAACAATTTCACGGACTGTTTTGATATCCTTAAAAAATGTCGGATATTAATCGCCATTTTGTACCAAACACTAACGAAAATATTCGAATGATCACAATGTATTCTGAAAGTCGATAAATAATGAATTTTCATATTAAATTCAATCAAGATTTTTAATTTAATTTTCAATGTTAATCCTATTAACCTTACAAAAAGTCTACATCGCCTAATTTCATCAAATACGTTCGTACGGGGATCAAACATTGAATTCAATTGACTAATGCTTCTAACCACTGAGCTATTGCCTGGCTGGGTATTGTCTACTGTAAAGAAAGCCTAATATATTCTTCTTAAAGTGCGTTCTTGATATCAATCGCTATGTCTTCACGTTTTGACAAATATTTTACTGTATATAATAGTATACCATATTGGCCACAGTAACAATGTGGGAAACTGTAAGGTTACCGTGGTAAAAATTTGTATAAATAAATAGTGAAGTTACAAAGGAAAGACAATATACAAAGATTTCCTGTAATTGTCATGTGTCAGTAATTGTCAATAAGTGTCATTGAATTGTTAAGTAGGAATCGAAGAAGCTAAATATAACTATAGTGCAGATTTACTCGTGATTTTTCATACAATGCTATTTTTAGCTAAGATGAGGATAGTTATTCAGTGCAATAAACCAGTTCTCTAACAGTTTTGACCATAACCATTCTAGGACATACAACTTTTTTGAATAATATAAGTAAGTGGTGTCAGATTTGTACGGAAACTTCTCAACAACTTATTGACAAAAGCTCGGCAAATTCTGGCTTTAGTATCTAAATCTGCACAGCTAGTATAGATATTTTAATTTTATTATGTAGCATTTCCCAACATGGGCACATACATATACAGAACACGTAGTTTTTGTATCGATGGGAATATTTCAAAAATATGGTTTCGCCTATATTGCCCTCGACGATCGTAACACTTTGACAATATCGAAACGACATTGTACTTTTAGTATGCTAGAGCGCTTCTCTCTCTCTCTCTATGTATTTTTTCCAATTTTTTTTCTTGTGGCCTTCTTGTTTTTGCTTTACTCCCCCCTTTAAATTTCAATATTCTCAATGCGAGATGACAAAAAGAGCACGGCTCTGCGCGTAATAAAAAGGGCATTTGCGCTCACAAAAGCCTTTATCCGAAGAGCTTTTGTCGGGAAAGTTTCACAATATCTGACCTGTTCTTGCTGGCTGTGCACGTTCCGTAAATGAGTTTCTCCTTCCGCGAAACAAAACTATCGTTTTACACACGCGTTAGTCTATGCGAAAATATATAAAAATATAATTAATTATAAGCGGTACTGAAGGTGTTAAAAAAGTGCGGCTAAAATGCGCTCCTTTGTAAAAATTCATTATCCCCAACATAATCATTAGCTGTGGGATTTAGCCACAAGCGCACAAGTACGATGTAAACTTTTCCAAGAATGTTACATTAAATGTTTCGATATCAATTAGCGAATCTTCCAATGACGATGAAATTAGTAAAGTATTCTCAATTCAAAAGTTCAATATGGTTCTCTCACATTGCATCAATTATCATGTACATACATTATATATATGTATGTATATAATAGCCGAAATTCGTCTGTCTGTCTGCTGATAACGCTCGCTGGGGAAAAATTATTAAAAAACCAGAAAGAGTGGGGGATCGAACCCAGGACCCCAGGCTCGAGAGAACTCGCGCTAATGCTATTCGCTATCGCCCTTGGTCAATTTAGTCCTTTTTTTTTTAAACATTGCCTATACAAGGGATCGTGACTACATAGATGACGCTATAAAAACTATTTTTTTTTTTTTTTTTTGATTTTTACAAAATTGTAATTATTATACATGTATATGTATGTACATATATAATAATTAATAATTATAATATAAATAGTAAAGTAAAGTATCGATACTACCGATACTACGGGATTGCTATAATAGATAGATGGCGCTATAAAAACTATTTTATTTTTTTTTTGTCACTTACAACCGTGCGATTAATTAGTGGGGATCTCTATTAAAAAGCGCTTTACGTAATTTAAAATTAAGCGGCCGTTGATATTCAACGGGCTTACACTAGTATGTATATAATAGCCCTATTCCGTTTGTCTGTCTGTCTCCGAGTGTGTGTGTGTGTGTGTGTGTGTCTGTCTGTTTGCTGATAACACTCGCCTTGGTAAATAATTAAAAAACCAGAACGTCGCACGAGTGGTATTTGAACCCAATACCACTGATTAGGAACAGAGTGCTTACGCGGCGAGCCAAAAGTGAGATGTAGGGCAGGCTTCAACGTGACTATTGATAGCCGAATATAATATGGCTCGCGACTTTGCTAAATTGTTAGCAATCTGCATAGTCTTGAATCCACACATTCTTCTCAATTCATCAGCCCATCATCCACTCGGTTAACCTTGCTTTCTTTCACATCCTCTCGGATACCATTCCAGTATTTCTCGCGTCCATCTGCTTTCATTTGCATCTGCACTTCAACTTTTTCACACGTTCTGCTATATCTGCCACTTCGGTCATACTTCTTAGCCATGTATTCCTTTTGCGATCTCTTCTTGTTACACCACGCATACATCTTTCCATGCTTGAATTCAGCTAGATACGTATATAATATAGACAAATCTGCCAATCTATAAAGCACGATTGAAAGTGGCTGGTTCAAATTGTTCATCGGGATCAGCTGGCTTCACATTGGTGAGATAAAAAATGATTTGGACAGCAAAATAACGTGGCATTCTATACAATGCGGAAATTTAGCACTCTGTCTGTAACACGCACTATATATGAAATAATATGATTTTCATAAGTACCCTTCAAAACTTTTCAACCACACATTGTAAGTAATAAATTTATAATGAGTACGCGCAAAATAATCGGCCTGAAGAAAAAAAAAAAAAAACGACCGCACCGCGCAATCTTCTTTCCAAAGTAAAAGTTCGGAAAGAATTTTGCAAAAAGTGGCCGAGGGAAAAGATTTTCTGGAAAGTATGAAATATTCAAGGTGTCTGCCGGCCACGAGCACTTTCTCGGCTTCGCTTTCTGAACGCGAACAACTTCCGGTGAACTTACTTTTCTCGAGTTAACGACATCGTCGTCGTGAGGTAGTGTTTACAAAACTATCCGAGCAAATGCTATAACTCGTAATTGTTTTATCCCCCCACCCACCCCCCTCATCCTCCTTCCTTCTCTGTTCTAGGAAAAGCCATTCCCGGCTCGTAATCGAATAATACAAATACGTGGTCGAAATGTAAAACGAAACTGGCGATGGTAAAAAGAAAATGTGTTGATTGAAATTATGTACCTGCTTCTGGTTGTCCAGGAACTAGGATGACGTCATCTCTCAGCCAGGAAATGACGTTGATGTGGTCGCGTTTGTCGCAGGTGAGAACCACGGGTGTTCCGATGCTGGCGTGGTTCCCCAAAATGCGCGGTTCATAATTCCCAGCGACGACTGAAATCAAAAATAGACATGGTTATAAAAATTGCAATTTCGACAAACGATGAAATATATGAGTCGCCTAGTTCCAAATCCCGATAAGTCCATAAAACTCACTTGTTCGCAAACGCGGTTTTTCTGCTACATACTTATTTGCTTGATGGCGTTTAAACTCATTTAAACTTAATTTTGTTGATATTAAACAAAATATTGAGATTAGAAACGTGGACTTATCGTTGTTTATTTCCAAATATGGCTTTTATCAGCTTTTATCATAGTGCAATTGTCAGTTTTTGGAACTACCACTGATTTTCAATATTTTTTTACGGCGCACTTGGTGGTATTTGGAATAATTCAAGTATAAGGCATCGTTTGAAAACATTCTTAGAATCAGAAAATATTTTATCCTCGTTTTTTATATATTGTGGACTTATCGTAATTTGGAACTAGGCGACTCATATGTAACTTTCCCATATAGATTAAAGTCCACTGAACACGAATATCATATCATGTATTACATATATATGTATATATAATAGCCGAAATCCGTCTGTCTGTCTGTCTGTCTGCTGATAACGCTCGCTGAGAAAAAATAATTAAAAAACCAGAAAGAGTGGGGGATCGAACCCAGGACCGCAAGCTCGAGAGTAATCACGCTAACGCTATACTCTATCGCCCTTGGTCAAGTTAGTCCTCTTTTTTTTAACATTACCTATAATTAAAATAAATAGGAAATGAGGAAAAATAATTAAAAAACCAGAATGAGTGGGGATCGAGAACCCGGGACGCCAGGTCGGGACTTATCGCGCTAACGTATACGCCACGGCCCGTTGTTGATTTGGTCCTTTTTTTTAAATTACCTATACAAGGGATTATGACTGCTAATAACACATAGATAACGCTATAAAAACTTTTTTTGTTTTTTGATTTTTACAAAATCACTTACAAAATTATAATTATTATATATATAATATAATATATAAAGTATCGATACTATCGATACTACGGGATTGCTATAATACATAGACGGCGCTATAAAAACTATTATTTTTTTTTGTCACTTCCAACCGTGCGATCAATTAGTTTGGATCTCTATTAAAAAAACGCTTTACGTAATTTAAAATTCAGCGGGCGTTGATATTCAACGGGCTTACACTAGTATACATATGTATAATAGCCCTATTCCGTCTGTCAGTCCGTCTGCTGATAACGCTTTCCTCGGTAAATGATTAAAAGACACAAACCGTCGCTCGCGAGCGGGATTTGAACCCGAGATCGGAAGAGAGTGCGCTTGGGCATTAATCCAAACTACATAGTTAAATGATGAGCCTGCTACAATTTGACAATATTAATCCTCAGTAGGTTGGCAAATTTGCTAAATTGTTACGTTGTTATATTATAACGCACCATCTATGCAAAAACTATTCAATTTAATATTTTTCAGTACTTCATTCATTTGTCAAGTTTGAAGTGTATGCATTACTATATATATATATATATAGTAGCGCAAGGGTGTGCCTGGCCGGCTGTCTGGCTGGATAGACGCAAATCGCTCGCATACATACTGCACGTACACATACATATACTCACCCACACAACCACTCACAGTACGGGTGATGATAAACCGCTCCGTTGATATTCAACGGGCTTACACCTGTAATAATAAAATAGCCCGGATCCGTCTGTCTGTCCGTCCGTCTGCTGATAACGCACGCCTCGGTAAAGGAAAAACACGAACGTAGCGAGTGGGATTTGAACCCGTGATCACCAGGTTGGTTGAGTTAGCGCTAACGCGTTCATCCAACACCGGTGATGCTCAGGCCTCATATAATTTCAAAATATTAATCCTTAGTAGGTTCGCGACTTTGCAAAATTGTTACGTAATCAATTACGAAACAAAATTTGATCGATTGATTTAGTTACATAGCACGTTGAAAACATTTTTTTATATACATAAAAGCTCAATTAGATAAACAGTCTGTATTTATAACGAGAGAGTATTTAGTTTGAGTGTGAGCATCTATTTATCCTAATCGGGTGGTTAACAAGGGACAAAAATTCAAGTGGCAATGGATGCATCGAAAGCGTATCTCTTCTCATATAGAAAGAAAGAAACGAAATTTTAAACTGCATATTATCTTGTTTTAGAAAAAATTAAACGATGTTTGACTATTAAGTTCGGTATTTTATCTTACAATTCGTGTATTTTACAGCTATAAAAATTATTTTTAATAGTTGTCAAGCTCAAAAGGTAAAACTATATGCTTTCATTCGAAATTTCATGCAGTTATAACCTATTGTGACTCATGTTTAAAATATCACAGTATTGTAAACATATAATAATTTAATGTATTTTAAATAGTTATTAACATTATCCTAAATCACATGTGTGAATGACTGATAGGTAAAATGACAGTATACTCGTACTATGTATACAATATTTTAAATGGCACACAAAGAAACGTGCAAAGTAAATAAAAAGCGTGTTATACATACATACATAGATTCGAAGAAAAATCGAACAAAATATAGAATTTTTTCCGCGTGCAAAAATACAGATAAGACTTGTTTAACGCCGCGAAAAATACTAGTTTTTTTTCTGCGGAAAGCCGATCGCGTCCATATGATAAATCTATTAGAGTGTTTCGCTGCGTTCGCCTTTGTTGCCTATATTCGTCCTTAGGCAAGGGGTTGAGAAAATTCGGGGAAAGGGGGGGGGGGAAAACCTGGAAAACTCACACACGTGAAAACTTCCCAGTGAAAAGCCAATAAAATATCCTCGAAGTAAGCCACTCTCACTCTCTCTCCAACAATGCAAAAACTCTTTTTTTATATATAAGTTTATCAAAGATAAAAAGGTTTACTGTGTGGTACGCATTTTTATCATACTTTCATTCGGTAACAAAGGTAATGCTTTCGATTGAACGTCTTCGTAAACAAATGTAAAAAAATTATTCCAAGTATTTCTTTGACACGACTACTAAAATACTGTTCTCCAATACATATTTAAATTTGGAATAAAAGGTATTTCATTTCAGAACGAGTGTACTACATAATATAGTGGCACTCAATTAACAAAAGCTCGATTTGCATTTTGGCATACCTGTACTTTCACTATTGTCGTCGTACATGTCGACGAATAAATTAAATGGGACAATTATCGAAACTCTACAGCCCGTTCAAATACTCGGATAGTGATACTACAATTCTTTTCGTTTTATTTTAACGTAATGCATAAAGAAAGTACTTCACTGAGAGATGTATGTAAGGCTATTGTGCTATTCTTCTTGACTATACATATGTATATATTTTATCTCTTGTCGTTGCTATTTAAATGTTTTTATCATTGTATCGTACAGTTTCCTTTTTATATCAGTTATTTAGTATTTATTCCTTTGTTTATATTAAGTTCTTAAGTTCCTTATACTATTATCATTATTATTTTGAGCCGTTCACCATCCACTGCTGGAGCAGTGCCTTTCTAATCCTCTTCCATTCCTGTCTGTTTTGAACAATCTGCATCCAGTTAATTCCACACATTCTTCTCAATCCATCAACCCATCGTTCACTCGGTCTACCTTGCTTTCTTTCACATCCTCTAGGATACCATTCCAGTATTTCTCGCGTCCATCTGCCATCCATTCTTCTCGCTATACATATTCACACGTTTCGCTTTATATACCACCTTGGTCATGCTTCTTACCCATGTATTCCTCTTACGATCTCTTCTCGTTATACCGAGGCATACATATTTTCATGCTTCTCTGTGTGCACTGGATCTTACGTGGCATTTGTGAATTTAGCATCCAAGTTCCACATCCATACGTCATAACTGGCAGTACGCATCGGTCGTATGCCTTCTTTTTTCTAGGATTTAAAAACTATGTTCATTCTTCCAAAAGCACTCCATCCTAGTTTCATCCGTTCTTCTTTACAACCAGTCATATTAAATATAAATATAACATATAAAATAAAATAAAATAAATAAATACATATACATACATACATATATGTATGTGATATATGTATGTATATATGTATGTGATATATGTTACATACATATATACTATGTCAGCGAGATATATCAGTTATATACATAGTCTTTATTCCTTTGTTTAATATTGGTCAAATTACTATATTCGTACAACTTAAGTCCCTCATACTATTATACTATGAACTATGTAACTGTTCCAGCTTTTGTACATTTGTTTCGTTCTGTTTACAAGCATATTTTCACTCATACTGTTGTACTATTCAGTTGATCCTAATTTACATAATACGTACATTTGGAGAACGGCAATTAATTCAAACTAATACTTTGAAAGATCATTACATTTAGTTGTATCAACAAAACCAACGAACAAACTGTCAACTATACTACATACAAGAGTAATCCATTCCCTCACGACTCATATATTTTATTACACACATTAGTTTTTAGGTTCATCCTATCCCACACCCTTCTATCACTTCTAGAACCTTTAGACAAGCTCTTTACGCTATTTTTTTTTTATAATCCCATCATTATCATTTCACGGGGTAATCTTCCGCATGCGTTATTTGGGTCATCTCTTCCGAAACGAGAGAGTCGCTTATTCGGTTAATCCACCGACCAGCTCTACACTATTTTTCCCTGATCCAGCGTATTACATCGGTCTTGTTTTTTGTCTAAAAAAGGGGGAGACACAATTCCCTCTCTGCGTTGATATACGGGTCGACATCGTCACAGGCAATGTATCATTCCTGCGCTAAATTTAATTAACGTGTCGGGTTATACGTATAATCCCTTCTAGAAAATTTTAATAATCACCTGAGGGCTCGAATCCGATTCGCGGTCTCACCTTTCCATCGCATTTCAAAAGGTTAAAGGTTAAGCTCCGGCTATCGCTAGTCCCAATTATAATACCGTCAAACTCGACTAATTGCTGGATAATTCGGTTATTGTACGACTCGTCGAATATCGAGCTTTATAGTCGCACACGTGTGGTGTATATTTTTGTCTAAATTAACGTCACATTGTGAACATGATGACATGTGAAATGCGTAATTAAAATCCGCGTTATTGTGAAGGGTTGTTCGACGGCGAGCCTATTCAGACGATGATAATACAAATTTCAAAATGGCCGATCGTTAAAATTAATGTCCGAGAAGAACGCCTCCAATGAGCCGAAACGAATTAGCACGATGTTAAATAATCCGCGTGTATGAGGTGTACGGATGATTAAATTAATAAATATTATAGAAGGAAATTTTTGAGGAGCTTCTGTCGAATAATAATTGTCCAAATGTTAATATGAGGTACTGCAGATACATAATAACGATGATACTTATTGATAATTGTAATAAAGATCTTTATGTATTGTACGAACCTACGTAGAACGAGATTAATTATGTTAGCAATAATGGCAATGTACTTATTGACCATAACGTTTTTCGTGTTGGACATATTCCTAGTATTTAATTACAATAGTGTTAATAGAAATTACAGTATAATTGTGTGTTTATTTGGAAGCATCTTTCAACTATCCAATCAAACTGAAATTAAAACTCAATACCAACCAATAGAAAATAGAGTGTGTCAAAATTAATGGAATTCCATCATTTTTGTCTACTAATTAACAAAAGCGTTTCAGCAGAAAGTATATTTCATCGAAAAGTTGGTAACCGGCGGCTCCGGAGCCGCATGCGGCTCTTTCTATGAAAACCTGCGGCTCTCGCTGGCATCCAACGTTTTGCGTGAAATACAAAATGTTGACACAGTTTACACAATATCAAAATGAATCCTATTTCCACAACGTCTATAAAATGCTTTACGATTGTTTTGCAGACAAAACTTTATAATGCTTTTTAGTAATAAACTGTCGAACGTTAAGAAATATCACGAGGATAACTCATTTCTTACAGCTATCCATTTCATTGATGTTTAATGAGTAACATTTAATTTAATTTTGAATATATAATTCGAAAATAGTATGTTGCGGCTCCCAAACTTCCCTAATTTGTCCTCAGCTCGAAATAGGTTCCCAAACACTGGTCTATGTAGATTATGAAAAGTACTTTTTCCAAAATATGCACCTGAAGTTTAAATCACGAAAGATACTCGATATTATGCTAAATGTTAAAACCATTTTAACTTATTTTTTCAAAGGTGGTATTGTAATAAAAAGATTGTTATTTTTGCTATTTTTGTTCAAAAATTGAAATAAACATAGCACGTATGAAAAAAAGTGATTAAAATTGTTCATCGATATCAGTTGAAAATAGGCATTATTTATGCGAAAGAGACAGAGCTTTTTTTATTGTTGCATGTAGTGAAAATTCGTATTATTCACAGACACTACACACGCGCAATGTGTGTGTATGTGTCGGCTCAACTCTCGCTGCGCGACCTGTATCTGACGTCTAGCCGAGGAGTGGGGGGTACCCGCTGGCCGTTACTGATTTTCGTGTCGTACCACGCTTCGATGAAACATTTTTACTACACTGAGGGGTGGTGCGGGGCGCAGAGAGGACGCTCGAATTTTCGGGGCGGATCTCTCTCTCGCACGAACGCGAAAGAGCAAGAAGGCAATAGCCTACCTCCAAACTGTAGGAGTGGAGATGTGCGTTACAACTTATCGCTCGCTCCGTTTGTATGGAACGTTGGATGAAACGTTTTTACTCTACCGAGCTAAAAAAAGTTTTATTTAAAAAAAAATAAAATTTCCCTCCACCCTAATACACAGTATATAAATCGAGATGAAAAACAACACCGAAATATTATTTTTCATACCATTCACACCGTTCGACAAACTTTTAAGATCTCTCATTTAAAATACGAAATTGTAACACACCTGTAAAGTTTGCTGGAACGCAATCACCTCAACGGGAACCGAATCTCAATCGACACTTTATAAAGTTTATAACCATTAAGGGCTCGAATCCATCGCCAGTTGGCGCAACACGATAATGCGACACTAACGAAATTAATAATGTATTCGCGGACGCCAACATCGTCGCAGCAGTTTCCATTTCTCAACACCACCCCCTTTACCACCCACTCGTCCACCCACCCACCCAACCAACCCCTAAACTCGGTGGTGACTTGTATCGGCGACAGGGGAAATCACGGCGGTTCACGCGGGCCTTTTTATTATTCATCACCGGTTGCTGAGCGCTGGGGTGTGAGGGGGTTGAAGTTCCCATAGGCGAAGGGATGCGAGCGCGTGCCCTCACCTATGAGGGCTTTGTTGTGTCATCAATCCGTCACGTCTGTCTGTCTGTCTGTCTGTCTGTCCGTCCTTCTGTCGTCGCAATTTGTTTTCATCGCTTTCGCTTCGCCGTCGAATGAGCGCGTTTCGTGAGGGAAAACGTGAGAGCCATCCCTTAAAAGGGGAGAGTGGGGGGGGGTGGGTGCGCGCCCTGAATTTTCCGGAAGTCTCAATAGACCGGAATTCTCGGTGTTGAATCGTGCCGTAAAATTGTGATAAATCAAAATGAAATTCAATTCAAACGCGCGAATTCACACCTAACCCAACTTCAATATTTGAAAAGTGTCGAACTTTTCGTTTAGATCTTCAATATACTTTGTCGCTATCCATTAGTTTCATAAATAAACCCACCAATCAATATACATATAAGTATTATAATTATATATATTACTAGTTGACCCGGCATGCGTTGCAATGCCCGATCCCGTTCCCGTTCCCGTTCCCGGTCCCGGTCCTGATCCTGTTCCCCTTCCCGTTCCCGGTCCCGGTCCTGATCCCGGTCCCGTTCCCGATCCCGTTCCCGTTCCTAGTACGTTATCTGACGCGTGAGCAGGCCCGATTTTTTTTTCACAGGAACCATCCCCGGCATGATCACAATAAGTCCTGAAAGTTTCATCGCGATCGGTTGAGTGGTTTGGGAGCCTATAAGAGACAAACAAAAAAAAACAAACAAACAAACAGACATTCATTTTTATAGTATGTATTCATAGCTAGATATACATACATACTAGCTGACCTGGCATGCGTTGCAATGCCCGATCCCGTTCCCTTTCCCGTTCCTAGTACGTTTTCTGACGCGTGAGCAGGCCCGTTCCCGATCCCGTTCCCGATCCCGTTCCAGTTCCCGTTCCTAGTACGTTATCTGACGCGTGAGCAGGCCCGTTCCCGTTCCCGTTTTTTCCCGATTTTTTTTTACAGGAACCATTTCCGGCATGATAACAATAAGTTCTGAAAGTTTCATCGCGATCGGTTGAGTGGTTTAGGAGCCTATAAGAGACAAACAAACAAACAGACAGACAGAAATTTATTTTATATATATATAGATAATAGCCGAAATCCGTCTGTGTGTCTGTCTGTCTGCTGATAACGCTAGCCTCGGTTAATAATTAAAAAACCCAGAACGAGTGGAGATTCAAACCCGGGACCACCAGGTCGGGAGGAATCGCGATTACGCTATCCGCCACCGTAGGTGGTGTCATTTCTTTTTTTTTTTTAAACAGTGGATCGCAACGGGTCGCAACTTTGCTAAATTATGAATATAATATATGGATGGCGTTATAAAAACTATTATTATTTTGTTTTATCGATAACGCTCGCTGAGATAAATAATTAAAAAACCAGAACGTCGCGCGAGTGGGATTTGAACCCGGTATCACCAGTTTGGGACAGTGAACGCTTACGCTGTGACCCAAACTAGATAATAACAGGCCTGCTTCATTCTTATGTATATATTTTACAAAAAAACTATACACATACATACATATATTTGAAAAACTATATATATTGAGTGTTATATTGAAGTTATAAAGGAGATTAATTGATAATCTTTAAGTATTTAAGTGAACGGACTGGGAGAGTGTACATATTTATAAAATTAATATAATTTAATTTTAGAATGAAAGTGTAATGTTTTAAGTTAAACTATAGGTATATAAATTAATATAAAACCCCTCCGGCTGGGTCGAAAAAAGAAAGTGTTGAGATTTCGTCTCCCCAGTCCGTTCATTTGAATACTTAAAGATTATCAATTTATAGAGTTGAAGTCTTAATATGTGTTTATAAAAAAGGACAAAATTTCAGCATTCACATTAAAAACACAAACGAACGCTACGCACTATTGGTGCATTTAATATTAGAATTTAATATTAGTATAGATCAAACTCAAACTGCATACTTTCTCGTATCTATGTATGTATATATACACATACTAATTTCACAAATCACAGTAGGAATTCAAAAAAATAAATGTATTCAAACATTAAACCCGTTTTATTAATTTTGGCGAATTATTTGATGGCGGCCGTAACAAAGAAAACACACAACTAAAAACTCGAACGCTTAGCACTACATAAGTCAGCACACATTCGTCACAGAATTATGTATAATAATCTAAAGATTATCCACACAATAACACCGCTTTGAACGGTTAACAACATTCAATTACAAAGCAACAGGGTCGTATTGGAGGTGAATTGGGGCTCGTAAATATAAAGGTAAAACGGTTCTTTTGACGACACACGGTGTGTTAGCGCCACTCGCTTTATATAGCGTATGAAAATGTACTAGAGAGTGTACACAAAGGACCTACCCGAAAGGTACGTCTACGGACAAAGGTACATAGGTACTACTACTATGTACTACTACTACTACTTTTGCGAACGACTAAAGTGGTTATGGCCCGTACAATTGGCCGAAGAACGGACAAGTGTCCTAAAGGGCACGCACCCCACTATCCTGTATATTGTCTATGTCCTGTGACATTCGTCCTTTTTTTTACTCTTCCGGGATGTACATATGTATATTATATTATATATACCTCCACCGGAAAAAAAAACTGCTGAGAAAATTCATCGATAGAAATGTGAACGAATATTCGAAAACAACGTTATACCATATGCTGATAATTTGAATGTTTTGTATTAATTCAATTTTTGTCTTTTTTTATTTGTCCACATCGGATAAAGTATTCGTGCGAAAATTCGACCTCGAGATTTTGACTCATTTGTATCGGATATTATACTGCCGTCCTAAGCCCACTTAACGTAACTGACAAAACAACAATATCGAGATAAATGGACTTGAAAGTTTTATTCTAAATTTGTGTTTTTCTTCATATATTACTGATTTATTTAAACTTTTTTTTTGTGCATGAGGTTAATTTCTATTGTGTTTTGATAATTCTAAGGAAAAATTAAAAAAAAATGAAAACGTCACTTTATTATTCATTATTAATGTATACATATGACTATTCCAAACTTCAACCACTCTATTTGAAAAGAATGAATCTCTAACAATCTTATTTGATTTTTCTTTTCAGAGTCTAAGAGTATGACCTCTTAGATGAGGGTTCTCATTGAACATAATGAGGTTGGTCATTTCACATGAATAATGATTATTCATTATTTTGAATACTCCAATTAAATCACCTCTTAATCTCTTCGTCTCCAATGTGTAGAGATTCAGTCTTTTCAATCTTTCATGATAAGGTAATGGCCGAAGTAAATATTGGATACGTTATTTTCGCTAAGTATTGGTGATACTATTTCTCTGCGCATGCAGATACGTTAGATTTAATAGCTTAAAAAAGTCACTTTTGGATGAAGATACATTAATTTTGATATGAAAAATCGCAAGAATACACTCCCATAACCCCTAAAACACATCTAACTCATTTTCGTAATTTTTGTCAGTTACGTTAAGTGGGCTTAGGACGGTAGTATAACTGTGTGTAGAATCGCTATAACTCAAAAACCGTTTATTCTATTACAAATCCATAAGGCTTTTAAAAAATTTCGCAAACCGGAAGTAGTACTTCCTTTGGAGAGTCACCTAATTTTGTATGATTTTTCTGTCTACATATACCTATTCTGTGATATTTCTATATTTTGTGAAAAATCTACATATGTTCTGCTACTTATATTCTTCTGAATTATTTGATTTTGTGTATAATATGATGAAATTTCTGTATTATGTATTATATGAATGTTGTTTTTGTATACTTTGTGTATAATATGAGCTGCGAGGATTTCTATACTATTCCTGTAATCTGGATTAAAGTGCATTATTATATTATTGTACTTCTATGACATAATTGCAGTGTAAGTTATAGTAAACTATGCTGAATTTTCTGCATGACATTTACGTCATTCATGACGTCACAATTGAAAAATTGTTAATATAACTACATACATATGTGCCTTATAATTCATCAAGAATTCATAGGAGAAGTATCTCGTACAGTTGTTGAATATACTTATACATAATGGCCTGCCAGAAGTTCTCTGAAATATAAATAAAATTGATAGATTCCTGACAGCCTTAAAACAGCACCTCTGTACAAGTGCTAGTAGATAATAAGTTTATTTTGTTATTTTAACTTTAAGTAATGTTACATAAGATAATAGCTAGATTTATAAGTGACTCATTATTCATGTACATAATTAGGTCATTTAAAAATAAACAATAAACTTTGACAAGGTCAATTTGCGCCTCGTTGCAAGTGTTGTAGCATCGTTGTCGGAGAAAATTATTTTTAATACTATTATGCGTAAAAAGTAACGGCGTAATAATTTTAAATGTAATTGTAAGCACTCAAGTATTCAATTTTGAATTTGACAACATCGTTTAACGTGTAAGTATACTTTAATAGTACTTAAAAGGGCATTCGACTAATGAAACGGCCGCGCGTATAAGGAAAAGTCAGCGTACAAGTTTGCTTAATTGGGAACTCATTGTATTCCTTAGTATTATAATAGAAAACAACGGGAAAAGAACATCGACAACGTAAAGAAAAGAAGCTTAAGAGTTTTTAGAACGCAACGATTTTTTTTTATTATTGGGTCATTATATACATATATGGTAAAGCAGCGATTTACATACATTTTTGGTTATCATTAAAATTGCTATTTTAAAGTATCATCATACAAACCTATGTATATGTATGTATGTATACATAGTTTTATTGAAATATTGCTAGTGCTCTATTTTTATACATCACGGATTATTTTTCTAGAGTTAGTCTTTTTTGTAAATTTGCGTGCATGAGAAATATATTATGCATTTACTTTATATAACATAAGTTTTTTTTTATTGTCTGATTTAGTTTAATCGCCGAGAGAGAATTTTAAATTTTCCTATTTTTATAACAATGTCCCGAGTTTTGTAGTTGATAGGTTTGATTGCAATTGGTCTGTTTCAGTCTTAAATTGTTGTCTTAAATTGTTTGCCTTCAAAAAAACTTTTCATAACATTCGTTCTACATAGAATTAATATAGAGCTATGAGAAGTGTTTATGATTATTTTAGAGCGTTGGTCTCTTCATCGAAGTTTCGTAGTTCGATCCATGGTTTTTGACTTTAAATATCGTCATGGGCAAGACCTGAATACTACTAAACCCAAATCGACAACCTCATGCTAAAATACATATATAAAATATTCCTTGATACTGATAGGGTAGACGATAGCTCAAAGGTAAGAGCATTAGTCTCTTAAGCGAAGGTCCGAGGATTGATTCCTGTATGTAAAAAGGTTTTATCGATGCTTTTCGACCTTAAATATCATCATTAGCAAAATCTGAATACTAACTAAATCCAGATCAGCCATTTCCTGTTTTGAATTTGAATTTTCCAATTTATTTGACAAAATTGGTACTACACAAAAATTCACTCCTACCTACCAAATCATAATCCGTTGTCTACCTGCCTTTCTCATTTCCAGACAGCAGTGGTTTTACCAATCAAGATTATCTTTCTCTAGTTACTTCACTATGATAAACTGTAAAATTTTAGTAAACCGTTTAGGTACAGGGAACGCTTTAGAATCTGGTAGATATTTTTAGTAGTGTTTCATTATCATTTTCAGCCGTTCACCATCAATTGATGGATTAAGGCCTCTCCGATCCTCTTCCATTTCTGTCTGTCTTCGACAATCTGCATCTAGTTAACTCCACACATTCTTCTCAATTTATCAGCCCATCATCAACTAGGTCTAACTTGCTTTCTTTCACATCCTCTTGGATACCATTCTAGTATTTCTCGGGTCCATCTGCCATCCATTCTTCTCACTATATGTCCACTTCAACTGTTTCACACATTCTGCTATATCTGCCACTTTGGTCATACTTCTTACCCGTGTATTCCTCTTACGATCTCTTCTTATTATACCGAGCATACATCATTCCATGCTTATGTGTGCACTGGATCTTGAGTAACATTCTTGAATTTAGCATCCACGTTTCACATCCACACGTCATAACTGACAGTGCGCATTGGTCGTATGCCTTATTTTTTAAGCATAGCGTAATTTTGGAGTTAAAAACAATGTTCATTCATTCAAAAGCACTTCATCCTACATAGTTTAATTTTTCGTTTTATTTCTTCTAGTATGTATACATATATGTATGTATCATTATGTATAGGTATATCATCATCATCATTTTCAGCAGTTCACCATCCACTCCTGGATGAAGTACTCTCCGGTCCTCTTCCTTTCCTGTCTGTCTTGGACAATCTGCATCCAGTTGACTCCACACATTCTTCTCAATTTATCAACCCATCGTCAACTCGGTCTAACTTGCGTTCTTTCACATCCTCGTGGATACCATTCTAGTATTTCTCGCGTCCATCTGCCATCCATTCTTCTCACTATGTGTCCACTTCAACTTTTTCACACGTTCTGCTATGTATATCTGCCACTTAGGTCATACTTCTTACCCATGTATTCCTCTTACGATCTCTTCTTATTATACCGAGCATACATCATTCCATGCTTCTGTGTCCACTGGATCTTGTGTAACATTCTTGAATTTAGCATCCACACAGCACGCATTGGTCGTATGCCTTATTTTTTAAGCATAGTGGAATGTTGGAGTTAAAAACAATGTGCATTCATTCAAAAGCACTCCATCCTAGTTTAATTATTTTTTACAACCAGTCTAACCAGTTTATATGGCGTAGAAACATACACGTAACACCCTTCTCCACGTGATGCAAGCTTACACGATGAGTGTCTAGTCGTTTGTTACAGCGTCACGTGGGGCATGACTGTTTCCAGCGACCACACGTGACAAGCATCAGTTGTCCAAGTTTCAGGTATCGACTGGTATCCACTATAAGGTGTGTAGTGAAAATTTTTACACTATTTTCTTCAAATTTTGCTTATGTTATGTGGACTTGCCCTATTTTATTTTTAAATCGACACAGGGAGCGTGCGTGTAATTAGATTGGTGGAGGAAAGGCTTTTGCGCCATAGCTGCCGATAAAGCCAATCCGGCAACAAAGCGGGAACAAATAACTTTGGCCGTAAAATAATCTAGAGACGACAGGGCCGGCGCAGTTTTTATGGGACCCAACACCGACCCCGACAAAGAATATTTTAATTAAAAGGCCAGATGGCGTGTGCGCTTTATAGCGAGCGCGCTGCCCGCCTGCTAAACAACAACAAGCAACACATCGATGACTCCAATAAACACGTTATATCGACGAACGAAACCTACCCGATTGTTTTTCACACACTCTGGATATAATCGAAGTGGGGAAATTTGCGAAAATTCGCGCCAAATCCGTTTCCGGGTGTTAAATTGTGTTTTACGACGCGACTGTGCGCGCGCGAAATAATATTTTATTCGATAATCGCACTCGCCTTGCGCTGTTTCGTTTTAAAGGGGTTTGTGTTGTTTTAACGGGAGCGTTTGCGCTAAAAGTTAAACAGAAAAAATCCTTTTGTTTATTGCGCCAATTGTTTGAGGATAATGTCAACGTTAACACCTACATTATTACAGTCTTGCCCAATTGTGCGATAAAATTTTATTAATTTTTTATCGTTTTGAAAATTTATATAAATGAGGTTCAGTAAGGCATACTTTAAATGCCAAGTGCGTACATGTTTCTACAGAGAAATAATATCAAACTATAGCTAGCTTCAGTAGCTAAGAATAAAATTGAAGTGGTACTACTAAATGTCTGAATTTGTTACCAACATTAACAGTACGAATGTAATTGAGTGAAAATGCATTTATAAATGAAAAGCCCATTTTTATTACTGTAGGACATATTAAATAAAATCATATACTATACATACGTGAGATTTGGGGTCGGTTAGGTTGTCACGAATATAGTTTCGTTTTAAGGACATTATTTTTGAATATTTTTAGAAAATATCCATCTGTGGTGGGGTTAGGTTGGGTGCGGATGGATTAAATTTAGTTTGCAATGTTATCAAATGAATTCGACAAAATTAATGAAAAATCGTGAAATTTGGCAAAGTTGGGTCAAGTTAGGTTGACTTTTTTTTTTTCGTTTTAAGCAGTTTATTTTTGAATAATTTTAGAAAATATCCATCTGTGGTGGGGTAAGGTTGGGTGCGGATGGATTAAATTTAGTTTGCAATGTCATCATATAAATTCGACAAAATTATTGAAAAATCGTGAAATTTGGCAAAGTTGGGTCAAGTTAGGTTGACTTTTTTGTTTTCGTTTTAAGCAGTTTATTTATGAATATTTTTTTAAAATATTCATCTGTGGTGTGGTTAGGTTGGGTGCGGATGGATTAAATTTTTTTTTCAAAGTTATCAAATTAATTCGACAAAATTATTGAAAAATCGTGAAATTTGGCAAAGTTGGGTCTAGTTAGGTTGACTTTTTTGTTTTCGTTTTAAGCAGTTTATTTATGAATATTTTTATAAAATATTCATCTGTGGTGGGGTTAGGTTGGGTGCGGATGGATTAAATTTAGTTTTTAATGTAATCAAATAAA